>OY728131.1:1555111858-1556410608 GCA_963277665.1 Viscum album
ATGAATGTAATCAGTCCAAAACAGCACATATAGTAAGATAAAAAAAGTGTTGTGTTTAAGTTAGTGTTTTACCCAATAGTGAGAACGGCATTTACCCTATTTAACTCATTAAAAATAGGATACATTTTTTGGGATAAAATTCAAAATACCCAAAATGGAAATCATATAACCTATATAAAACCCATGATTTCTAATATGGGGTCTATTTTTATTAATTTAACTCCTAGTAGTAAAAAATTTAATTTATATAGAATCTTTCAAAACACAATGTAAAATTAATATTCAATAATAATTCATTTTATTTATAATAATGTTTTCATACCACATTCTAGAATAAGAGTAATTAAAAATACCATTATTGGATTATGATCAATATAATGTGTATAATTTATTATTAATACTAATATGAAATGGAATTTAATTATTTAAATAGTTTAAATGAAAAAAATAGTTTTAAATAAATTTCACTATTTTTCACTACTCTCTAAATAGAAATGTTTTCAAAAAATTGTTAGAAAAATCATCCTATGATAATAATAATAATAATATTATTTGAAAAATAATATCATTTTTATAAAATGAAATTTTTAAATGTGTTCAAAATTATTTATGTTATCTATAGACCAAAATCCATAATATCTTTTTTTTTCAAGAAATATTATTTTTGAAACATAAAATAAATTTTCAAAAAAATGACTGCATGTTTGTAAAAATTATTCAATAAATTTTATTTAGTATGACATATATATAATGATATTTTCAATCATATTTAAACTTTTTTTCTTATAATCTCTGCCATAACATTAAAGTTTAAATAATAATATTTAATGGTTTAAATAGGTTTTGTTTTATTAATTGTATACTGTCTCTGACAAAGTGATTTTAAAAATATTTAGGGGTGAAATTATTCCAACATTTAATAAATTAAATATTCTCAATATTAACTTGAGATGTGCAGACAAGTGTTTCAAATTTTGTAAAGTAATTTAAATATTAATAACCCACATCATAAAAAAATTTAATGAACCTTCAACATGAAATGATCAGAAGGTAAATTTTTTGTACATATAGAATCACACAAATATAGCATTAAATATTTTAGAACATTATTGTGATGTGAAAATACATATATGGAAAAAAATGTATATCTTAAATGATTTAAATTGTAAGATTAAATTGATTATAGAAATTTCAATGATCAAGAAAAAGTCAATAAAAACCAAAAATCTATGAGGTTTCAGAATGACCATTTTTATATTATTAAGAAGAGTATTATGATACCGTATTTTTAATATCAATTTCATAAAGTTTAGGAATACCATTAAATTATTGAATAAGAAAAGAAAAAATACATACGCAAGGATCATAATTTTATCTTTTAATCATTTTCAATATAATCACATCATTTTCCCAAAAAATGAGTATTAAAACCGATATTTTCATTATTTAATCATTGAAATAAACATCTAATCGATCACAATATCCAAAATAGTAAAAAAAAAATTTCCACATATATTTAGACATTAACTAGAATAAAATGTGTAGTATAATCTATAAATATTTATATTTAGAAGTTATGATATAATAAACCTTACTCCACTACAACCGATGATGTAAAGAAAATTAGGACTCCCGAAAATGTATGGATTCTATTGATATAATGTATTTTAATCTTTTTGAAATGGTTTTTGGTCAACTATAAATGAACAGATATATTATAGTATGAAAAAAATCTTATATGATGTAAAAATTCATAGGGTGGTCCTAAAAATTTAACCAAAATTGTTATAGTATATGGTCCTTAACAATAGATAATAATATATATGATATCTCACATTTCTTATATAACATTACAGTACCTGGTTCCTTCCTTACTACAACCCCCAAACCTTTATTTTATATTAACCTCATTTTAGAACCTCAATCTGGACTAAATGGGAGGAAATATAAATAGAAATAAAAAACTATATAATATTATTCATTTATGTTGTAACAACCCTAAATTATATAATTAAAATATAACATTTGAAAACATATGGTAATACCAATAAGATACTTAAACTATCTACGAAATATATTTCTCTAAATTTAGTACCATTTATTTTTTGTAGATATAGAATCCTTGAATCCAAATGAACTATAAAATAATATACAATTATAACCTACCCATTATATAATTCCTTAAAAATATTTAAATGAAAGTGTGGAAAAAAATTGTTTTCTATTTATTATAAATAATTTAAATACCCTTTCAATGGAAAACAAATTTTTTCAGAAAATCTTTTTTTAAAGAGTGATAAATAATTATTTACCCAGAAAATTCAATATAAATGTATACTTTGTTTAAAACATAATTAATTTATTATCTTCATTTTTAAATAATCAAAGAAATATTATCTTACAATGATTTTCTGGGATTTTTTTGTTTAAAATATTCATTTTGGATTAATAGTGAAAAATATTGATTTTAATTGAAAACTACCTTTTCATTACAATTTTATATATCGATAAATAATTATTTAAATTGATCATAATGTAATTTTTTAAGCGTATATTAATCAAATTTTTTTCATCATAATGATTTTCATATTGGATTTTTGTATAATGAAATTGTAATCAATTGAACATATTATATTTGAAAACTGCATTCTCATTATGTCTACGATAGTAATACTAATTTTAAATTCTTCACTACTAAAATGAAACCTAGAAAAAAATGAAACCATGAATTTATTTAGAATATTTATTGTTATCTAATTAGTTAATGGTAGTTTTTTACAACAATTTTTATGAAAATATATAAATCATTTACCATAATTGTGTGTAAAACATGGTTTTACAGGTTACATGGGCCCGTGTTAAAAATAAAATTCCACCTACAGATGTTTTTTATATTATAAATTGAATTTTATTTTTATAATAAAACGGTGTAAATTATATATAAAAAATAATAATTTTATATTTATTCTATAATGATATATCATCAAGGTAAATAAAATCTACTAGTTACGACAGTGAAAAAACTATGTAATAAATTAAATAAACAAAATAAACAAGGAAAAACATGTAAAAAATGATATTCATTAGTTTTATAGAGGTGTTTCTAGACCATATCATCCAATCACTCAATTTTTATTCAATATTGGTGGAACAAGGTATAATAGAGACATGGTATTATTTCATACTTTTGGGTATTAACAATAATCCCACACACCCTCAATTATAAAATGGTACTCACTTTCCTTATTTATTCACACCCAAAAATCCATTTTATTAATCTATGAACGTATATATCATCATATAAACTCCTTATTATCATATTTTAACTATATTTTTTGAATAATTAATACCTACAATGTCCTGGTACAATTACTATGGAGGCAATCTTAAGAAGAGGTAATGTTCTTTACTAAGTGTTTTAATTTTATTTCATATCCAACTTATAATTTTTTTTGAACCATGATAATATATTATCCTATGAACATTAAATATTACAATATGTTGTTATTATAAGATGATGACTAGTAACATACACGAGTTACATCAAATGTGTTATGAAATCATTGTTCTTGTCTAAGATACACTACCTCCCCACAAACCCATGTAATTATGTTTTCTATTTACATATCACAATGATGTGTACAATGATTGAAATAATGATTATATATGATATTTTTAATGTTATTATACCACATGAGTCATTATATTATATATACAATTTTTTGATTCCATTCCAAAGTGGATAAGATTTCATCGCTCGAGTGTATGGAAGACTACCCCATTAGGAATCCATTTTAATCATTTCCACAAATGCAGAAAATATAAGATGATAAATTAAATTTCTATGAAAATTTGTTATATATATGAAACAATTATGATATTCATGATATTGATTTCATATTTTAACGAGATCATATAATTATCATTCTTACACTTAAAATTGATTACATTACTCATGTACATATCAAATACTGCCTTCGTGAAGTGATATGACTCACTTTTAATCACCAAAAAATGGATGTTGTAAATATTTATTTTTATATAAATTATATGGTAAATATTTTTATCATTATGTGAAAAAAATTACTTAACTTCTTTTAATAATGACCCCTAAAAAAGAAAACACCACTCATACGTACGTAAGGCATTCTATATCCATAATCATAACATACATAATTTAATAAAGACAAATTTCATGACTGATTATAAAATTAAATTTGATTTAAAAAATTTATAATGATTATGGTGATATTTTA
Source organism: Viscum album (assembly GCA_963277665.1). Classification (NCBI taxonomy): domain Eukaryota; kingdom Viridiplantae; phylum Streptophyta; class Magnoliopsida; order Santalales; family Viscaceae; genus Viscum; species Viscum album. The sequence goes on from OY728131.1 coordinate 1,555,116,115, forward strand.
TTGATTATATTTTTGATAAATATTCCCATTTGGATTACAGTTTTGACATAGAAAATAAATATCATCAAAACATCAAATGTAAATTTATATTGATTAGGTAATGATATATAACATTGTATTGTATGAAATAAATGGGATAATAATATTATTGATTTTTCTTAATAAAGTATCTTATTATTTAAATATTATTATTAAAAAACATAAATGAATAATGTGGTGCGTTTCACTTGAGGTAAGGGACCTCATATCAATTTCCATTCATTAAGGAATATTGTATTGTTTTTTAGCTAATTTATTTTTTCAACTATAAATAATAACCTATGTCATATACTATTTTTATTAATTAATAATTAATGTTATATTATGTTTAATGTATTATTAATTCACCAAATGTGATTTAACTTGAAAATTACAAATTGGTAATAAATATATTTCAATCTCATTTTTTTGGAATTGTTAAAAATCTTTTCAAACAATCACTCCCTTTTGAGCATTTTTTATAAAAAATTAATTTTGTCTTAAATATCAATAATCTTGTATTCTTCATATGATTACAATAAAAACCATATACCATTTTGTTAATACATATACATGGTGATAATTCACAATTATTACAAATTCAATAAATTAGTCTATGTATGATTAATGATTTAGAAATGAAATAAATAGGTTGGTACCAATAATATATAACCCCATTTTGAATCATGAGTTATATTATATGAATGAATTGTCCAAATTAAGAGGGGTTTTACCAAGTAGTTTTAAACAGAACTAATGAATGATCTTGATGATAAAGGTATCATGTGTCTGAGAAACATTACATACCACTATGAATCATTTAATTCAATTACATTTTATTTATTACTAAAATGCATGGGATTATCATTATGATATTATCTATGGATTAATTTCATACTCAATTTATTGATTAAAAGGAATTTGTTTACAACTATTAAAATTTCCATATTGACTTTTATTTTTCATTATATGATAGTCAAGTTACTTAAAGTTTATTTCTGTTATGTTATTTATCGTTCTATATTGATCATGAATATTTGTTCATTATATCTTCCTATGTAATTAACCCCGTAATAATAATTTTAGATCACTGTAATTATTTTTCCATAACTAATATATCATGATGAAATATTTGAAAGGGTTTTCAGGGATGAATTTAAATTTATTATGTTATGTATTTTGTTATATTTTCTATTCATGTTGTAAATAGGGTATAATGTATGTATCTTGTTTTAAAAAATTTATAAACTAATTTCACTATTGGGATTTAACTCCATATATATATTCCCATATAATAATTTATTAAAATGGCTCTGAGATTTTTCATTCGGGGACACTACAGTTGGTAAGAAAAATATGTTTTTAAAAAACGATATGAAATAGATTAAAACAATATAGATTAGGGAAACATAATAACTTGTTGTATTTTAAGGATAAGTATATAAGAACATCCAAATAACAACTAAATAAAGATATTAAGTGTAAATTACTAGTAATTCATACTAATCTAGATTTTACGAGTTTATATGGTTCATGAAAAGAGGTACATCGGGATAATTAATCGGAAAACACTACATTAGGAAATACTAGATCGTAACATGGTGCAAAAAATGGGTCATACATCACACCTGATCTGATAGTGCCAGGCGATATTCTTATTACAATAATCATTTTCATTAAAAACATTATTATGGAGTAATATAACATACCCTCAATGGAACCAAACAAATGAATATGATATTAATAATACACAATTTTTGTTTCATCTATGTTATGTGTTACATGATATTTAGAATTATAATGTATGATTTAGAATTAATAATTTTAAAGACTAAACCAGTTTATTCCATTTTATAGAAATGGAAGAAGGAATAAATAAGGGTATCAATACATGTATAAATTGTTTATATTTCACTCTTATAGATTACAATATACATAGTATTGGAAATTAGAAAATTGTCACTATATTAGGGTAGAATAATAATGTTAAGGAAAATAATATTTCATAGAATCAATGAACTACTATATAATGAGATTCCACAATGATGGATCACATTACATAATAAAATACCCCATCATATGGTTAAATTACTATTCTAATGGTTCTTGAACAATTTATTATGTCTCTATAAATTCAATTTATTGCCTTATGATGTTGTGAAAATGAAATAGTTACAATGTTTTTGTATTTTTTCAAAGGAAATTCTGATCAATAGTGGTCATTGATCTACAGTACTATGGTATAAGTGGAAATATAAATCATGGAATTTAAATCTTCTAATGAAATATAATTTGATAAATATTTCCCTCATGAAATAACAAAACGAGATGAATGTAATGTTACTTATCTTAAATAAAAAGGAAAAAGTTTTGGCCGTGGTGTATGGTGCTACCTTAAAATAGTTAGCATGGTATTCAATTGATTGCATACACAACATTTAGTTTATTATTGACCATTTATTTCAATGTATTTTATAAATTCATTAAATGTAACTAGTATATATAACATTATCATCATACTGGGAAATTATTTCATTATCTATCAATAAAGGGAATGAATTACCCATGTCATATTGATTCAAATTTAACAATGTGAATAAGAGGATGGATATGAAAAATATATAAAGGGTAGAATAGATTAAAGTGTCTTCCCAAATTTTATAATTGTGAAATGAAAAACCCAAGTAATTTCATAGAGTAAATGGGAGATTTATATTAGGGTGGAGTATATCATAACTATTTTCATGATGTCAATGGAATGAATGATATTTGGAATGATAAATATGTCCATTGTATAGATGTTGATAACTATAAAATTTAATTTCCTAATAATAGAATTAATATACTTCATAGTTAATTATGGGATCGAATTCAATCGTAATGTATTACCAAACAAATGTTTACCGATTAATGGTAATATGTTTAGATTCATAAAATATTCCACATGTGATGTTAAACAAGGATTTTATATCCTAAATAATTTTGAAATTTATATTGATAGTATGGTTGTAATTTTTTATAAATGACATGACTGTGTAGGTCAATAAATACCAACGAAAAAAAGTATTTATTGAAATGTTTATGTTCCTGGAAAATAGATGTCTGATGGAAATATTACTGATAATATATTTCTTCAATTGAGAAAATTATATTTTGAAAAGGAGTTGATTGATATAGATATTGCAATTTGGATTGTTGAAAAAAAATTTGGATTGATTAATTATTGTTTTATCATGGTTTATTATATCTTTGATGTAATTTTATGATATTTTATATTTAATGAATATATCTCATAATATATTTTTTATATAATGAATAACGAATACTGTATATTTTTTAAATAATTTTTTAGGGTCATTAATCATATCACAATGTTTCAAGAGATTACATGTTGGAGGTATTTCAATATTTAAAATGTGACATTTATTGCAACATTATCTATTCTAGGTAATATATTATTCATTTACTGACCCTCCTTCTAAATTTTGTAAGATAGATGGTGGAAACAATATGATAGACTATTTATGGAAGGACATAAGATGATATTTTGGTGTTATTGGATAATATTTTCCTTCCATTTTGGATTCATTTAATAATGATATATATATTTGTACTATTTAATATATCTTATTATTTGTTAGCATTTAATTTTAATGAATTATAAATAAAAAATCATTTTGGATAGTCTTTTTTTTGTGTTTGAGATGAATTGGATGTTTATTTAACAACAACTAAAGGAAGAAAGTATGAAATTGAAATATTAATACACCATGTATCCAAATTTTATTATATTTATAGAGAGTTAATTTACTCATTAACTGTAGGAATCTGATATTGAAACAATTTTATTCTAAAAATATGATCATTTATGATGTAGTCAATTATATTTTTCAACACTCATGGTGTATGCTATTGTGGACAATAAATTCATACTAGAAACCTTCTCTATTACTCACCACAATTATAATTTTTGTTTTATTTTATTATGAACATGTTTTCATTTAAAACAATATATTCCATTATTTTTAATCATTATATGGGTAATTCAATATGAACTATGTACTTACTATTCAATCTTATTTTCTATTAACCATATTATTGTATAAGTTTTTCAATAATTGTATTTCCAAATATAAATCCATGATTGTTGAGATCAGGTTTAAACCTATAAGATGACATATATTTATCATGGGAAGAATATAACACCATGAATTTCAATAATAATTCAATTGTATTAGATGGAATATTCAATACACTAGATCGAGCATAAACATCCAATGAAATATATTCCCTTAAATTAAATATCATTGATAGAGTCATAATGAATTATAATATATTATATTACTATTAAAAAATTCTACTTCCATGGTATGAATTATAAAATCTAAACTATAAAAAATGAAGTTTTTCTGTTAATTATAAATAAAATAATGATCACAAAAATGAAAAATAAATGTTTTTCAAAAAGAAATTTTTTCTAAATAAATATTTAGTCATTCATTTCATGTATAATTTAATATAAATTTCTTATGTTTTTTTAAAAATATATTTGGTAATATTGAATTTGTTTTTTAAATAATCATTGCAACATAATCTTATTATGAATTTTTTATTTTTTTAATGGTTTCATTTTTTTGAATAATGAAAAAACATAATTAAATTTAAAACTATGATTTTATATATATTATTTACAATATATATATATATTAAATTTTTTCAAATTAATATTAGAAAATTAATTTTAAAAGTAATTATATTTTTTCATTTTAATTATTTTGATTGAATATATTTATAAAAAAATTGTAAACTAATGAACATTATTTCGTTGAGACGCCTCCATATAGTTTGGTCTATGGAATTTATTTTAAATTACTTATTTCCACTTAAGTCATTTGAATTTAAAAAAATATGTTCTACATTAAAACTCAAAAATATTAATATTATCAATGAAATTAAAATAAAATTTATTCAATAATTTTTAGATAATGTAGTTAATATTAATTACAACAATTATGGTTTAAATGAGTTTTTGTTCATCACATGTGCTTGTATAAAATTAATTTTCCACGTATTTAGGATGTTATTTAATAAATATAAATCAATATAAAGAATAATTATGTAAAATATATATAATAATTATATATTGAATGATATTTTCAAATGATAGATTACCAAATTAAAAAAAAGATACTTGTTATCGTAGTAAGAATATAAAAGGGTAAAACTGACTAAACATAAACAATAAAAAATTACATGAATGAAATATGATTATTTTGTATATTTGATTTTTTTAAATACTGTATAATCCATTTAATCCATGATTGATCAATTTTGAGACAAAATTGGTAATAATAACGTATCATTATTTAATACATGTGGTTGTTTACAAGAATGCCCATAATCCTCAATTATAAATGGGAAAAAACTCATATAATTTCTTCGATTCCGTAATAAAATTTGGATCAACCAAGACCTATATAAATATTCTGAAAAAATAAATAATCACATCCTAGAATCCTTAATTTGGGAGTAAATCCACCCATTAATGGCTTTGGTGAAAACCTAAAGAGGTTAACCAAATAAAATAAAATTCTCTTCGATGATCATTTTAATTTCATTTTTCCCTTATCCACATGGAAATGATATTTACCTTGGATTATATAATAACATCAGAATATTATATATTATTAGATATTTTTTTATTATGTTAATTGAATACAACTTTTACACTTCCATAAAATGTGTATTGAAATCATTGTACTTGTGTTCGGTGGACTACCACCACACTGATCGATGTCATCTATTTTGAATGTACCACCTATCATTGTTGCACATTATTGTGGATATAATTATTATAAGTATGATATTTATAAAATAATTAAAACATTCTGATTCATTATATCATATATTATTTTCTATTACTTTCGTGTCAAATGGGAATATGATAATGTCGCTTGTGTGTACGATGAACTACCACCACACGAAACGATGTGATTCATTTTAACTTATTTATTACATAGAAGATGTCAAGAATATATTCAATAAAATTTTTCATATAAATGAAATCATTATGAAATTATTGAATTATTTTTATTTCTTAAAAGATAATATATCACTTAATTCTTACACTATAACATGATAATGTCACTCATGTGCATATGGAATACCACTTTCAAGAAGAGATGCGAATCTCTTTCAATAACCACAAAAAAGATGTTATATATTGAAAAACATGATTAAATAATATTTTTTATATGATATTATCATCATTATGTAAATTAGAAAATTTTCATACCACTCTATAATGGTTTTTTGACAATTGAAACGCTACAAATGCATATGTATTTCCTGACTTCTCCATAATCGTAATCTAATTCATTTATATATGAAAATAAGGATTGGTCATTAATTTATAATTTATCTATATAGAACATAATTAATTCATCATTATAATTTTTTATATATTTAAATAATGTAATAATATTCCAATAGTCATCTTTCGAAAACATTTTTTTCAAATATGTCAAATATCATCATCATATCAGATATAAACTAAATCAGATTGAGTATTAATATATAACATAGAAATGAGGGAAATAAAACTGATTATATGCATAAAAAATAGTACCTAATCAAATAAATAATTAACATAAATTTATTATTAACAATGATAAAATATATATGTGATCAATCAAACTCAATGTAAGGGACTCCATCTTATTTTGTACTCATTGTGGTATATTTTTCTGTTACACACCTAATTTATTACATATGGATATATAATAAAATTTTACATATGATGTCTTGAGTAATTAAGAATTTAACTTATTTTATATACCAATTTAAATTATTTTATCAAAGGGTGATTGATTGTAAAATTATCGTGTTTTAAAATATATTATACAATATCACTGTCTTTTTTATTATTAAATTTATCATGATATAAAATCATTCATGTGATAATTTCCAATTTTAAATTACATTTATATCAAACATATATATTTTCATAAATTATATGATTATTTCCAAATTCATATTCCATTATCACATATAGTGTTTATATTGAATTTTATTTTATTATCCAGAAACATATTGATAAATATGTATACTTTACCTAATACAGATACATAATGATAAGAAAAAATGCTTATTAATTAAATTGGTTATCTAATATACTAGGAATTATTTTTAATTTCAATACATTTGTGGGGATAATTTATACATATAACCCCTTGATGAATCGGTAGTCTCATGATTTGAATAAATTTTCAAAAATTTATTTTTACCCATTTTTTTAAACTGTCACAATGATAGATCTTGATAGATAAGGTATCATTTACTTGGAAATTTGAAATATATTAATTCATATTTAATTTATTTTATATTGAATTATTATTATTATTATATGAGAGTAATGCTATATTATTTTCTATAGATGGATTTTATTCTCATTTTATTGATTAAATGGAATGTGTTATATATTATTTACCTTCCCATATTGAGCATAACATATCATACCATGAAATTAATGTAATTTGAATGGAATTAATGATTAGATATTTACTTCTATGTTTATATTATGAATATTTATTCATGATATATTTTTTTGTACGAAACTGTTTTTAAGCATTTAAGCTCACCCATATTTTTTTACCTTCCACTGTATATGAAGAAGAAATAATTGAATTAGTTTCAAGGATAATATTTATTAATATGTAATATGTTGAATTTTTTTTACCAATGTAAATTTTTTTCATTAAATTATCTAGTTTTCCAAATATTCTCATCTAATTGTCTTTTTCTCATTGGCGTATGCCATTTTGAAAAAATATGACACTAGATTTGATCTACATGATTTGGGGTCTCTATTTATGTTATTTTACTATTCCTCATAAAAATAAAATAATTATTATTGTTAATATATATTATGAAATTATAATAAATTTCATATAATTATGTTCTCACCCGAAGAGCCTAAAGTATAAAATTTACAAAATTTAGTTAAAATTTTATTTTAAAGAAAATTTGTGTGATTCATAGCTTCTTTTCTAGAAACAACTGAACTAAAATGTACATAGATGTATTAATAATATTAAATTTCAATAAATGAATATTATAAATATTTTATTTAATTAACATGAATAAATATATTTAATTAAATAATTTAATTTATGTAAAAATATAACACAATTCAAAGTATTTCTACAAGTCCCCCTTATACCGAATATTTTTCAAATAATGGAAATGTGGTAATGTTACATTGCTTTTTTCTATATTTAAACCAATATAAACTTCAAAAAATAAGGCTTGGTTTAACTCATTATTGGTAGAATCTCGATATCATGAAAATCACTATAATATCATTAACGTGTTGACTCACTACCCTTGGATTCCACTATTAGTTTTATGATCTTGTAATATAATATAAAATATAATAGGGGGATATATGTAAATATTAGAATGAAAAAATAATTTAATTAATTATTTATCTAAATAATTTATTTTTTTATAAAATTTAAAAAATTAGAATTTCTTTGTATTTGACATCTAATTAAATAATTGAAATGAAAATTATGGTTATATTTTAAAATATGATTTGGTAAAACCTATTTAATACTTATAAATTATATTATGATTATTAATTAATTAAGACTAATATAATGTTATTTTAAAATAAAAAAATTTCCTATAATTTAATATTCAATATAATACTATTTTATTAATTTAAATTTATCATGATTAAAAGTATCCACAAAAATTTTAATATTAAAACAAATAGAATAAAATTTTATATATTAGTAATTAATTTTAAATAAATATAACCACACATCATGTTTATAAAATTATTATTATTTTATTCAAATTTATTCTTATTAAAATATTATTTTATCTTTAATAACTATTTTATCATGAATAAGTTTTTAAAAAAGAAAATTTATAGAATTTTGGGAATAATCAAATAAAATTTGAGTTTGTGTTTAAATGTTATTTTTTTTTATAAAAATAAGATCAAATTTAGAAAATAAATTGTTTCTATATAGTGAAATCTATGTAAAAAGTGTTATCATATGTCTAATGACTCAATATAAAATAATTAAATGTTTGGATAATGTAATTATCCACCCATTATATTAAAAAAAATACTATTGTCAATTTTTGATACAATTTCATCAATAATGACACACATTTTTATATTGTAAGACTATTATTTAGAATAATTCCACCCTCTCACATATAAAAGTCCTCTAAAACCTCACTATATATCCTTATGAAATAATATATTAGTTATATCATATTATAATAAAATAATATCTTAACAATAATACCACGGTGTTGTGTTTTTAGTCTCCCCTAAAATCTAGTTCATGGTTCCATATTGTGATGTCAATGGGAGGAAATCTAAAGGAAGTGGTATTTTTATCATCCAAGATCCTTAAATATATTTTTTTCAACCTCATCCAAATATATTGTATTAAACAAAAAATAATTACATCATAATGAAAATTCAAGAAATTATATAATTTTAATATAATGTCAATTATCTTTCATCATCCTATACATTTAAAATTATTCATGGATGGCAATGTTTTGTGTAATCTAGAACCACCATGAATAATAATTTTATTTTTTATTTTAGACATACTTGAAAAGATCTAAAAAGGATTAAATTTATTAATATTGTATAAAATAATTAATTATTTCTTTTAAGGTGATATTAATATGTAATTTTGTATTAAGGTACCAACTGTTTTAATAAAGAACAAAAACAAATCTGTTAAAGGTATATTCTTTATGAGCCATACCTACTATAATAATGGAATAAACCTCAATAAAAAAAATTGAACCAATATTTAATTAAACATAACATTCTAGTGAGAATTATATAATAATTGTTTATGATAAATGAAAAATTCGTACAAGAAATGTCAAGGAATGGATAAAAATACAAACATAGATGGACAATATTATATAAAAATAACTACTATTTTTTATAATAAATGAATGAAATTTGTGAATACAAAAGGATTAAATTATTTATAATGAAATGATATTGGTCATAAATATAGATAGTATTTTTTTACAATAAATAATATCATGTTTATCTAATAACTAATAATTTTTAAGTGCTTTTTCTTCTAAACAATTACTTATTTCAGTAATGGTTTCTATTATAAAACCAATTTATTTTATATTGAGAATATACATAACCTATTATTTTGTTTAATATTATCTATTAATTATGGTATTTAATTTTTTTCATATAGGATCTCTCTTTTAAATGGTATGTCTTTGAATGTTACAAAAACATAAGAGTGTTTTCCCCTAAATTTTATCCTCAATAGTCTAAAAACATTATACCCTGAATATAATTTTCTCAGATCCTTATATTTAAACAAAACCTATATAATATGAAAATTTTCATATTTGTTTATAAAATTTAGATTTTAATCTAATAATATTTGTGATTAACTACTTCTTCAAAGAAACATGATGTTGCTATAAATATTTGTTTTTCATTTTAATGTCTTTTTGGCCTACCTGATCATATGAATTCATCCAAAAAATATATTATTTCTAATTTTCATAATCAAATACATATTTACTCTAATGTTCCACAAACATACCATTGACTATTTTATAATTTAATCTATATTAAAATTTTAATGATTCAATAGTATATATATATATATTTGAATCATTAAAAATGTTTTAAAACATCAATCTTTTTATGTCTTAAATATAACATTTTTTTACTTATTGTGAAATTATTCTATATGATTCAATATTAGGGATTATATTAAACATAAGTTTTTAAAAACCTTTTTTCCACCATCTTTGTAATATTTCTTTCCAATTGATACTCATATCATTTTTTATTTAGTATGATGACATGATATTTTTAATCCACTTTCTATTTTTTCAATAATACCATCCAATCTATTTACATTTTTTATTTCCTATGGAATAAAAATTATTGTAATAATTTTTTTTTCTAATGATATATTATAGTGAGAATGTTTTTTTGAACCTTATTTTTTACAATTGATTCTATCTTGTGAAGTACAACTAGAATATTATTTTATTTCATCTCAAGATTCATTATATGATAAAAACTATACATCATGATATACTTATATAAGTTTTTCATACATTTATGTTGTGGGTGTGTTACTATATAGCCATTAAATTCATTGGTTCATATATTTATTTTCATGAGAAAATTGTGTAATGCATGAAGATGATATGGTTTTTTCATAACGTAATTCAGGTGAATGATTTTATTTTCTTGCATAATAATTATTGGACAACATTGGGTTAGTCTGCAACATAATTAATTATTATGATTTTTTATTTCTAAATGTTTTTTGAAAAACTAATAATATGAATAATTTATATTCCATGATTTTATTGTTTATGATTATTATCCATGATTCAATCCATTGTATGTGTCTATACTTTTGTGTTGTTATTTTATGATTCCATTATATAATTAAACAATCTACAATTTATTATAATATATAATTATTATATAATAATTTTGATTGTAATGTACTTATAAGATATGTATCTTTGTTCATAATTTTTCCTTAGTGACCATTTTATGTCACCCATTTTTCTGTGGTTCCCATTTCCCATAGAACAATCCACATTATTTTATAAGGAATAAAGATAGGAATATATATTCTCATGGGGGATGATGATGTGAAAATATTTTACATGATGATTATTTATGCTATACATAAAAAATATAAAAATATAGATGGATAGATTTTTATATTTCCTATGATATATAATATTTTATATATTAAAAGGATGTGAATTATATTAATTGTCATTATGGATCATCTTAGTTGGCATCCAAGTCAGGTTGAGTTATTTTTTGGATAAGGGTATGTAAATATTAAGTGAATCCATATGGAATATCCTAGATATTATAATGAACCCTTACATTATAATAATGTATTGAGTGTCTGGATTCAATGAAATAAAATCCACATTAGGATGTATATTTATTAATTGGTGCTATGACATAGATCCACAATTGTGTAAAGTCCCTAAAAATTTGGTTGGTTATTAATATGATATCAACATTGTGCACAAAAAGTGGTACCTAGTGCACACCAATATTAACACTTATATAGATTGTGATTTTCTTAATGTAAACTATCCTTATGAACCATTATATTGGATTTGAAAAAAATTATTATTTTATGAGGGAAAATAATAGGAAAAAATTTATTATTAACATTGAAAGAATCATATAAATTCATAAGTTAGGTTGTAAGTAGCATTTATTATTCATTCTATTTATGTTTATGGTTCTTCAATTATATATGTTTATAATATTATGTATTCTCATCAGTATAATTTTACAATTTTTAATTGGATTGAAAAAATAAAAACCATGTTAATAATCGGAGGGATGGATAATATGTAGATTGTACAAATGAGTAAAGAAATGGAATTTTATTTGTTGTGAAACAATTTATTCAAAATTATTAATGAATTATCTCAGTGACTATAAACTAATGTGAACCATGGTGATATATATAATAATAAAATTAATGTGTGAGATGATATTAATTATTCCTAACATTAATAATTAGACTCTTTATCGTGATAATTAATTCTCCAAATTACTGAGTTCTGAATTAATGGAATAAATAATATATATTTTATTCTTTAGTTCATTTAAAAGGAAGGTTTTCTTTGCTGTGTATTTCTATGAGTGGAAAGATAACAAATTGTCGACCCTGATTATAAATACAATTAAAAATTAGCAATTTTACATGATGGGTTTTGAGGATTTTGTTAGAATATCATAAACCAAATTTTTTACTCAATTTGTTCACATGAAAATAGAGAGATAAATTATTGAGCCTAAAAAACTAGATGAATCCATTGGTACTTATGAGGATAACATCCTTATACCCTTATGTTACATGAAAATTTTTACTATTAACTCCATGAATAAAATTGAATTACTCAATTTTGGCCTATAATATTATTATAAAATGGTCATATCCATTAGAAACATTTTTAGCATGAAAATTTATATTAAATGTGTAATTATATTACAATATAACCTATAAATTATTATTTTTATCATATATTTGGTTATATAAAAATTAAAATGGACTTTCAAAAATATTTCAAATAAAGAATAAAATGTAGGGATGATAAATGAACTACTTAATTACAAAAAATATTAGAGAAATCACATGAGACATGATCTAAAAAAGATCATCAAATTTAATTATATGATTCGATATAGGTATCTGAGTACATATTCCATGGTAAAATATTATGTGGAACGTGATAAAAAATAGATGTGTATGTGGGATTAACTAAATAACTACACAAACATGAATGCATAAAATACAATGTTCACGGGAATTATGATAATCAATTTACTATTAATAATTCAATGAAGAAAAATATGAATTTTAAACCTCATTTACAAAGAGTAAAAGGATGATCCAAAACTATCATTTTCATTAAAATGGACCATGATATTGAAGGCAAAAAAATCATATTTAATCTTAACTCTAGATATATGAATGTATATTTTTATTATGGTTTATTTTATTCACTCATATCAATATTATTAAAGAAACTTTATTCATCATATAAATAATATGATATTGAGTTATCTTTTAAAAAAATGGTTGGTAAATGGTTTCATCCATGGAAAATGTCTCTTATAAAAAAAATATTTTATGAAATATACTATTTTATGTTATGTTTTTTCATCCCATTGTAGATTTTAATATGATATACATGAATTATTATATCTCTCTATATATAAGTTATATAAATTATCTATTTTGGTAAATATAATTTTATATCATAAATTACCCCATTAAAAATATCAATAAACATATTATTTTAATAATTAATGTGAACTTAATTCATTAATATGTTTCTAGATATAATTTAATGAGATAATACTAGGTAAAATGGTTGGGTATAGATACATTTTTGTATATATGATAATTTTATATGATTATATAGATATGAATCTTGAATAAAATCCTGAGCATCCCTATATATTGTGGTTCAGTATTTTATTGAACTCATTCCATCTTCTACACATATATAAATGAATATAAAAAAAATATAAGGACCTTTCCTTAAACATTTAATATTCATGAATTCAGTTAGTAATTAATATTTATGATCTTTTCAGGATTAAAGCATTAGATAATTAGTTCATAACATATACATAACAACTTTAATATTACATACATCTACCCAGTTTTTATTTTTTCCTCAAAATAAATTTTTTTGAACAAAAGTGTCATGTCTACATCCTTGTTTTAGACAACATGAGTTTTCCATGATCTCATCCTTGAACCTATTCCACTTTATATCCTATGAAAAACATTTCAAAAACCTAGGATGAGAATAAAATACTCATTAAGGGATACACAAAGAATGAAAACAATTATTTATTTCTAAAGAATAAGTATACAATGAATATTTTATCATAAGTAATAATTTTTACCATTACAAAGTAGTAAATACTCATTAATGAATAAAAGATCATTTGATAAAATTTTTAACCAAATGATTACCATAAAACCCATATAAAGAAAAAATAACATATATGGGTAACTTGGGACATAAACATAGTTAAATGAAATAACTATACGGTTGACTTCCACAAATATCACTAAATGAAATAGCCATACAGCTGACATCATCCCCAATGAATTTAAGGTTATAACATAACCACTCATCTTGGTTTATCACGACACCAAATGTTATTTGGTTTATCACATAACCACACGTAAAATGTCCAAGTACCATTATAAAATTACAACACATACATCTAATATAATGGAAAGAAAAATTATCCACATTTCAATAAAAATATATCACTTTTATATATTGATATAAAAAATCCATTATAAAAACCATTTTCAATACCAAAATACATACAAGATTATATGGTATTTATTTTTCTATTAAAAACATTACGACTTGTTAACAAATCCAAATATCAAATAATAGTCGCGACGGTAGAAAGGTCATTGTCACTACTTACATTAAAAGAAACATTCATTTTTATCTTTTAGTAAAATACTTTGTAGTAAAATATTCCCTTTTAATGAAATTAAGATTCAAAGGTTTTTATACATTGTATAAATGATATTCATGTATTAAAACAAAATATGCCTCAATGAAAGGAGACTGAGACGATGTCCCTTACCTCGTGTCCGACGTAACCCGTTCATTATTTAATCTCATGAATAATAATCTAAAGTATATTTATACATGATTTAAAAAAAAATTCAAGTTTATAATTCATTTTAAATAACTTATTTCCATGTTATAACATTATCTAATCATTTATGTTAATAATGGTTATTTTGTCGATATTTGTTACTTGAGTCAAAAATGAACTTTTTATAATTACAAATTGTCCATGTGTTCAAATATCCATTCCTTCTACAATGATATTCAAGATTTATATGTCATATATAATATATATTCAGTAATTACATGTATTTATAATAGTACATTACATTTGGATATAAGAAATGAAATGCACTGTTCATGGAGACAGTAAGCCATACGTACGCATGAACTCTACTTCCATGTCGATTTCGTATTGTAATGGTATTAAAACATAATGATACATAAGTATATTTTATTTCCAGTACAATATGATATATAATTTCATTAAATCAACCCTTTTAATGTTCTACATTTGGCATGAACGTGTCATATCACTTTGTGGGGGCGGTGGTATGTACTTCCTCAAATGAAATTATCGTGTTTACCCAAAATGGAAACAATAAAGGCATGATATAAATGGAAAATAAAGATGAATAAAAAACTATAAACATAATATATATCTTATATAAATAAATTTCCATAATAATGGCTATCATGAGAGGTGGTAAGAGATAATTGAACAATCATCGTTTTGCAAGGCATTAGTTTTTCATCCACAAAAAATATGTTCTTTTCCCATTAGATGGAGGAATGTGTTAGTTTAGTTAGGATCCACCTCTTAAAAACAACCTAGTATATTTCAGATTTTGGTGATGTTATCAAGTAAAGGATTGAAAAGGGTTAATGGGAATGGATAAGTAACATTAAAAATATAAAACAAAAGAATTTAAGAGAAATTGTTTCCTTTAATTTGGGTAACTCCCATTGGTTGGAACCAAAAAGTCTTCTTAAAGTGCACTCTACCTATGGTAATGCTTATATGTGGAAGATAGGGATCTTGAGAGATTATTTGGGCTGGGGATAGATGAGCCAATGGTCTTTTGTGGTGTGAGGAAAGAGTTAGATATGATGGATTTTTATAAGGGGGAGGAGGGTCTCTTTAAGAAAGTGTGAAAATATTATTTTATTATATAATTATTTTCGGTTTCTGAAATTCCAAAACGAATTAAAGTCCAAGATAAGATGAATCACGATCGAAATAAAATCATACAGTATGATCTGGACAAGTATTTGATATTATTTTAATCGTTATAATCTAATTTTTTAAATCATTTATTAAGGAGGTAAACATTGCATAATTATTGGGTCATAAATAATTATATTTATATGATATCTAAAAATTATAAAATAAAACCCATGATGTTGAAAATCTGATTAGATTTCCAAAAAATATTTATAGTCAAAATGATAACTTATATAACCCTATCAAAAAATTTCATTACTAAATGATATTTTTTATGTCATTATGTCCTTTAATTTTAGTTAATTAAAATAAAGTGTCATTATCACTCCGATATGGCCCCATGGGGTCACAAAAATCAACCCAAAGATACTCTTGGTCAGAAGTCTATCAGTCAATATGATTAAGATAGATGTTAATGTAATTTTATATTGTTATATTAATATTTGTCTTTCCATATTTACCAGATTTAACATTTCATCACAGTAAATTAAATATTTAATGATATAAATATTCATAATTTTTAAAAATAAAAGTTACCTTTTTAAAAAATTTGGACCTCCTCATATCAAATATGGTATCTATTTTTTCTAATTCAAAACACAGAAGTGTCAGAAATTAATTTAAAACTAATTCCCACTTTTAAAACAAAACGTGTGTTTTTTAGAAATATTAATTATCAAAAGATTGACACTGGTTTATGTCCAATTTCAATGTAAAATTAATTCTAATGACCAACATAGGATTAAATGGTAAAAATATAATCTATTTATATTATAAACCCAATTAGAAAGATAATATATCCTTATAAATAAATTAGATAAAATGTCAGTTTTGAATTAAAATACACTATTTTCCATTATTCGTTTAAAAATGAATCTTATCAGAAAAATAACAAAAAATTTCCCAAGGTAAATTTTGATATCCTGATTAAAAAATGAATTTTTATTTTTTTTAAATAAAACATTTAAAAGTTACCAAACCTACATTTAAAGTGGGTCCACCATCATAGGTGGTGAATCAATATGTTAATGTAAATTATGCTTAAAATTAGAATCATTCACATTTTAGCCTCTATATTGTATTTGATAAATGTACAAGCCTTTAACTAACATGTATAATTATATTTTAGTTAGTTCTGTTCATTCCCTCCATTAAAATGGAAATGAGTTAGCTACCATTTAAAATATTTATATTATATTATTATTGTGCAACATAAGATTACAAAGAAACCTGTTGTTGCATATGGGGTATGCCATCGAACATATAAATCCCTATTAATGTAATATTAAAATTTAATTCAAAAATAGTAATAAATATGAAAATATCATATTTCTTTATTCACCTGGGTTGTTGCATCCATCCCCCCTTTGGAAATTTAATCCTTGTAATTTTTATTCACTTATCAAATTAATGGAGGTATTTATCCCTCATATCATTTTTAGATTCCCACATTGCCTCTTCAAACATATAGTTTGTCCAAAAAACATTTCCCGGGGAATTACCTTATTTTGCAATAATTTCTCTCTACGGTCAAGAAAAAAGACCTGTTGTTCCTCATAAGAGAGAATATCTTTCTACTGAACTTCCTCTAGACTTAATATAAGGGAGGGATCTGGCATATATATTTTTCAACATTGAAATATAAAAAACATTGTGTACCTGGAAAAAACATGGAGGTAAAAAAACTATGTAGAAAAAAAATTCCAATTTCTAAAAGATTTCATAAGGTCCAATTAACCTCGAAGTCAATATTCATTTATTACCAAAACAATTCACACTTTTCCATTGATAATATTTGGGAAAAACATGATCACTTACCTCGAAAGAGAAATTATTCATCCAGTTATCCGCATAACTTTTCTGCCTACTCTAATTTTTCCACATGTGCTTCTGAATGAACTAAAATTTCATTGTCAAATCTACTACCAACTCTAGTCAAAACACCTTTATTTCAACAACATCATCCTAAAAATCAGGTGTTCTACAACACTTCCCATAAAATTCCTCAAATAGAGCCATTTGTATAATAGAATGAAAGCCGTTATTATAAGAAAATTCAACCAAATAAACATATTGGTGACAACTACCTTGGTAATTCAGTTAAACAACACATAAAATATCCTCAATGGTCTGAATTGTTCTTTTTGACAACCCATTTGATTGTAGAAGAAAAGGTGCACTAATATTTAATTTAGTACACAATGAATTTGCAAGGCCTTTATAAATGACGGCTGAAAACATGGGATCACAATCACATACAATGGAGAGTGGAACACCATGTAACCTAACTATATCTTTAACATAAAAAAAAATTCATCCAGGGACAAAGTACATAAAATAAGAATGAAATGAGAAGATTTAATCAATAAATTAATAATAACTCAGAATAAATTTTTACCTTGGGATGTCTTTGTTAATAAAACAATGTAGTCCAAGGATATATTTTCTCATTTCCACTCTGGCACCGGTAATGAATGATCATCCCTTTCGATAACCATTGTTATGAATTAACCCACAGACAGGTCAAACACTTCATAGTAAAATTATAAATATCTCATTTTATTCCATCATATTTTTAATACTCACAAAGATCTATTTACATCATAGAACTACCATGATAAACTGTAAATGGGGAACTATAAGCTTCACATAACAACTCATTCTTCAACTGTTAATCACAAGGCACACATAATCTCTTTACAAATCTCAAAACACAATCATTATCATTATTAAATTCAGTCAACATACCCTTCCGAACAAACCCTACCTTTCTCTAAAACAAATTTTCTTCCTTCTGTGCATGCTTTATTTTGTCTGATAGAGATGATTTCACCGACACCTAAAACAAAAAAGAAAAATTTCTTGCACTACCAATATATTTTTCATAATTAATCAAATCTAAAACCAAAGCATCTCATTCTAAACATAGCATTGTTAATGAAGTATTACTTTTTTGACTCAATGCATCAGCCACTTTATTTTCATTTCCCGGATGGTGAAGGATCATGCAATCATAATCCTTGATTAATTCCCGCCATCTCCTATATCTCATGTTTAATTCATTCTAGGTTAATATATAAATTAAAATTTTTTGGTATGTATTTATTTCACATTTTACACCATAAAAATGATGCCTCTAAATTTTTAAATAAAAAACAACAGCAATTAATTCTAAATCACGTGTATGGTAATTTAACTCATGAGTTTTCAAATGAAATGAAGTATAATCAATTAACTAGTCATTCTACCTAAGGAAAAAGCCAATTCCATTAAATGAAGAATCAATCTATATAACAGACTCACCATTTCTAGATGGATGTGACAAATCTAGAGCATTTAACAATCTTCTTTTCAATTCTTGAAATCAATCATCACATTTTTTGTCCAAGTGAACATAACACCTTCTTGAGTTAACACAGTCATTGGAAAATATAACAATGAAAAATTCTCGAAAAACCTATAGTAATAACCTTCCAAACCAAGAAAAATATGGATCTCAGATATATTTCTATGTCTTGGCCATTCATCAACAACTTTTGTTTTAGCAGGATCAACAGTTATGCCATTTTTGAAGCAATGTGACCATGGAAAGAAATTGTTTGTAACCAAAACATACAATTTTGGAATTTACAAAATATATTATTTTATTTTATGTTTTTAAAGACAAAACTGAAATGAAATTCATAATCCTCTATTATTTTTGAATAAAGCAAAATATGATCTATTAACACAATTAAAATTTATCACCTAAGTCAACTAACCTGTCACTGCAAAAAACTGTTCAAATCTGCTTGTTACCATCTCAGGATGTTGATTTGGAAGGTCATTTCCCTCTATATGCCTTCCCAGAAAAGTTGCTCTATTTCCTGTACAAAAAAAATCCTTCTTAGCAAAGAAATTTATTAGGAGGAGCAACATCGTAATCTTTAAATGCTATATCACATCAATCTTATCATAAATTTATTTATGGATGTTAATTTAATAATACCCTTACTCCAATTGTTATCTAAACCATCCGCTGATACCAACTATATGGACCCAGACATAAACATTTCATATTCTTGAATTAAGTTAATAATTTACATTGAGAATGTTTTCTAGTTTAGATCTTTAGAAAATTCGGTCATAACATATACATTACAACCTGAATATTACACACATCTACTGAGTTTCGATATTTTCTCAAAATAAAAATTCTTGAAAGAATGATTCTTGTCTAGTTCCATGTTTAAGACAAAAGGACTTTTCCATGATGTCATCTTTGACCCTATTACACATTATGTCCTCTGAAAAACATTTCAAAAACATGGGATGATTATAAAAATCTCAATAAGGGATACACAAGGGATGAAAATTTTTAGTTATTCCAAACAGCAAATTAACCATGAATACATTTACATAAGTAATAATTTTCACATTTATGATGTATTAAATAATCATCACTGAATAAAAGATCATCACTTACCCCTTTTAAACCAAAATATTACCATAAAACCTGTATAAATAACACATAACATATAAAGGTGACTTGGGTCATAAACATACCTAAATGAAATAATCATACCTTCGACTTCCACACATATCACTAAATGGAATAGTTATACGACCGAATTCCATACCCAATGAATTGGAGGTTATAACATAACAACTCATCTTGGTTTATCATGTCACCACCCTTTATTTGGTTTATCATTTAACCACCCATCAAATGTCTCTTTACCTTTGTAAAAGAATAATATATAGAAAAAATATAAAGAAAAGAAAAATTTTCCACATTTCAATCAAAATATATCACTTAAATATATTGACCTAAAAAATACATTATAAAAACCAATTTCAATACAGAAATACATAAATGATAATATGGTATTTAATTTCCTTTAAAAAACATTATGAATTCTTGAGAAAGACAACTATCAAATCATACTTTTGGCGGCGGAAAGGTCATTGTCACCACTTAAGTTAAAAAGAAACTCTCCTTTTCTATAATTTAGTAAAACACTACATAGAAAATGATTCCCATTGAATGAAATTAAATTAAAAATGATTTATACATAATATAAAATAATTTTGTGTATTAACACAAAATATTCTTTAATGATAAAGAGATTGAGAGGGAGTCTCTTACCTCATGTCCGACTTGACCTTTTCATTCATTAATATACTAAATAATAAAATAATATTAATTTATAAAGGATTAAGAATTTATATTTTATTTTATCATTCTGTTGAAATAACTTATTAACATGTTATAACATTATGTAATCATTTAAGTTAATAAAGGTCATTTTTCCATATTTGGAACCTGAGTCAAAAATTAACTTTTTCAAATTACTAATTGATCTTATGGTAAAATATCTGTTATATCCAGACTAATATTCATGATTTAGATATCATACATAAAATATATATCTAGTATATATATATATTTATTAATTATAGTAAATCAAATTTGGATATAATAAATGAAATGCACAATTCATGGAGACGGTAAGACAAACGTATGCATGAACGCTACTTCCATTTCTATTTCATATTTTAATAGAAAGAAATATTAATTTTAAAAATGAATATTATAATACCAGTTTAATATCATATATAATTTAATTAACTCCTGTCTTTATACATTCCACATAAGGCATGAATGAGTCATATCAATTTGAGGGGCCGTAGTCCGCACTTCCTCAAATTAAATTATCATGTTTACCCATAATGGAAACCATAATGGAATGAAATAAATGAAAAAATAAAAAATATTAAAAAAAAATAAACATAATATATATCATATATAAATATAGTTCTAAAATAATGGCCACCATGAGAGGTGATAGGGTGTAATTGAAAAATCATTGTTTGGTGGGGTGTTAGTTTGACATCCACCAAAGCAGTATGTTCTTTACACATTAGATGGAGGTCTGTGTATGTTTAGTTTGAATCCATATCATAAAAATGACCTAGTATGTTTATGATTATATTTTTGTTATAAAATAAAGTAATAAAAATTGTTTATGGTCTTGGAAAAGTAAAATAAAACAATATAAATCAAATTATTTTAAGAGAATGTGTTACCTTTAATTCAGGTAACGCCCTATGGTTTTGAACCAAAATGACTTCTCCATGTGCATTATGCCTAATATGAGTCTTATAGGTGGATGAGAGGGATCATGAGATATTATTTGGGTAGATTTTGGCCAACCCAAGAGTCT
This sequence comes from Viscum album, assembly GCA_963277665.1. Classification (NCBI taxonomy): domain Eukaryota; kingdom Viridiplantae; phylum Streptophyta; class Magnoliopsida; order Santalales; family Viscaceae; genus Viscum; species Viscum album. Next base: position 1,555,138,768 of record OY728131.1, read on the forward strand.
TGGGATGTGTGAGGAATGGGTTAGAGGTGACATATTTTTAAAGGGGGGGAGGCTCTTTAAGAAAGTATGAAAATATTATTTTATTATATATTTATTTTCTCTTTTTAAAAGTAGAAAACTAATTAATGTCCTATATAAGATGAATCATGTTCGAAATAAAGTCAACCAATAAAAATTGGACGGGTATAAAATATTATATTAATCATTATAATCTTTTTCATTTAAATCTTTTATTAATAACGTAAACACTGCATCATTATTGTGCCATAAATAATTTTAATTATTTAATGTCTAAAAATTATAAAAAAGAAACCATGATATAGGAAAACTGTTTAGATTTCTATAGAATATTTATAGTCTAAAATATAACATAAATAATCCTATGTAAAAAATAATTTACAAAAAGATATTCGTTTATGTAATTTTTGCCTTTACTTTAAGTTAATTAAAATAAAGGGTCATTGTCTCTTCCATGTGGCTCCATAAGGTCCCAAAATCGACCCATGGATGATATTGGTCGGATGTGTATCAACCAATTGGATTAGGACACATGTGAGGGAAATATTATATTAATATAGTATTATTTTTTTATTCATATTTATGAGATTTATCCTTTAACCATGGTGACTAAAATTTTTACTGATGTAAATATTCTGTATGTATGAAAATAAAAGTTACCTATTTACAAAATTTAGACCTCTAGATTCCAAATATGTAATCCATATTTCCATATTCAAAACAGAGAAGTGGATGAAATCAATTTAAATTTAATTTCTATTGTTTGTTCAAAAAGCGGTTTTTTAAGAAATATTAACTGTCAAAAGATTGACACTTGTTTGTGTCCAATTTCAAAGTGAAATTAATTACAATGACCAAAATTGGATTAAATGGTAAAAATATAATCTAATTACAATTTAATACCAATTATAATGATAATATATCCATATAAATAAGTTATATTAAAAGTAAGTTTTGAATTAATATTCAGTATTTTCCACAATTCATTAAAAATAGAATTTTATCAGAAAAATACCAAAAATTTACCCAATGAAAATTTCGAAATCCCAATTCTAAAGAATAATTTTATTTGGCCTAATATAACATATAAAAGTGACTAAAAATATATTTAATGAGGGTTCCACATCAAAAGGCGGTAAATCAACCTTTTATTGTAAATTATCCTTAATATTTGATTCATTCACATTTTAAGCCTCTATATTTTATTGGATAAATGTAAAAACATTTAACAAACTTGTATAATAATATTTTGGATAGTTATATTCATTCTTGTAAATAAAACGTATTGGTGTTAACTACAATTTAAAATATTAATGTAATATTATTATTGTGCAACGTAAGATTTCAAAGAAACCTGTTGTTGCGTATCTGGTAGTCCATTGAACATAGAAATCTACATTAAAGTAAAATTAATATTTAATTCACAAATATTAATAAATATAAAAATATCATATTCCATTATTTACATGGGATGTTAAAAAATATCTCTCATTGATTTAGAATAATTGAATAAAATAATCAAAAGAATCTATAAATGAATTTTATTCACCCTTGTACTCTTCTGTAGTGAGATCCATTCCTATTTATTATGAATATGAAAGGATATAGGAATAAATAAATAGATTATTTTGAAAAATATAGTATAAAAAATGCTTCATATACCCTATATTGATGAAAACTTTTATACAGTTATTGGTGACCATTAATTTTAATAAAATGATATTCATTATTGGAATCAACAGTTAATGATAAAATTATAGGATAATCAAAAGGAAATATTCTATACAATTTATGAATACTATTAATTTATAGTGTTCATATTTATACATTATAAATCTCCCATTAACCTTCTTAGATAAAATTCATTAAGAAAACATATATTTCTATTATTAGTTTGTGTTAATTAATATTTATTATATTATCATATATTTTCCATGAATGAGGGATCATTGTATGATTAAAACTTTTCTAAAGTACTCAATTGATTAATTTAATGTATTGTTTTTTACGTTTTCAGTATAAATTGGTCAGTGGTTAAATTGGTTGGATTGATGTGAATTTAATAGGTTTTTGGATGGTTTTTTGGAATATCCTGGTTTACAGATGGTTTTCTAAAACCATTCACCCAACGCAAAAAACTGTGTAACCCCAGGGAGAGGTGGTTTTCCTGGTTACCACTGATTTTTTAAAACATTGCACCCTATTTTGAGTAATTTTGAACCCCTATAGAGGGCATCATATTTAGAGTTCATGATTTTCAAAAACATTCACCCCATATAGGAAATTGTGCAGACATGATTTTAATCACTCAAAAAATTATAAACAAATTTAGAACGCTTTGTATTAATACCTAAGCATCCCCACATGGATGTATACTACTTAAATTTTTTTTAATGAATCATGGTAGAAAAAAGGCTTTCTGAACAATTTTCATTGAAAATTTAATAACTGATTAATAAATCTATACCTCTTGCAATAAGAAATCTCTTGTCGTTTAGATTTCACTATCAATCTTCTCTCTTTGAAAAAAGAAATGAATATTTTTGCCTTTGATGATAGTTTTAGATATGGGTTTAAATTTATCAAAGTCTATTTTATCTTGGATAAATGTATTTTATAAATATTTATCTTTATTGTTCACAAGATTGGCTCGCTCAAATTTTTTGGGATATTGGTATTTTCAAATGACCAACAAGGACCGTGAGATAGAGGTATATTTTTTAATTACCATTGTATCGAATTATTATTTCTTGTATGTGATTTTGGAATTTCAATTTCCATGACTGATAATTTAGTCATCAATTCTAATAATTAATTGGTTTTAAATTTAATGAAATTATAAAATTTTCAAAGTAATGGTATTATAAAAGTAATCATTTAATGGAATCACGGAATTAAAAAATTAATGAATGATTAATTTATTGATTATTGTGAATTAATGGGGGGGGGTTTGAATAAAATTTAAGGGTTAATGGTCTATATGATTTAATTATTACAAAATGATTAATTAGGGATTTTCATATACATCCATTTGATTAAAATTTAATTCCCATTATTCATTTGTTAATAAAAAGGGTACCTTTATATTATAATTTTTGATTAGTAGTTTAATGATTTATAACCACTATGTATATGAAATCGCTATATTTTTGACTTTTTAATGTGTGATCTTGTAATATTTGTGAGAGGGAAATGGGATGATGATTCAAAATCCCATAATTTATTGATTAATGTATGAGTTTGGGAGACATATTGATGCTTTAATATGTTATACGTGGTTGTCATATAAATGGGTTTTGGGACACATATTGATTTTTAAAATACCCCCATGGTAAAATTCCTGGACGTATTGGCCCAACATTTTGGAATTGTTCCAACATGTTGGAATTGGTCTATGGATCGGAGTATCCATGATAAGAATTTAAATTTAATATATAATCGATGAACATTTTATAATGAATTTTGAATCCCTTTGTGATATGTTTCAGACTCTTGCATTTGATGAAGAAGGTATTAGTGGGTTGTGAGTCATTTTATGAATAGGTAAATTATGTGGTTAATTAAACAATAATTGAATTGGTAAATTTTTTATTTCATAACATATAATTTACATTATATATCATTATATATTGTTATCAAAAGGATATTTTTTTAAACATCGTTTATTGTTTCTTACTATGTTGTAGTAACACCATACTTGGTATAAATAATTGATACATTAATTGAATTTCTGTTTATTGGATAGTACATTGAAAATAGATCTATTCAAGAAGGTTTTGTTATGAAAACGAATGGATGATGGAACATAACAATATTTCATATCTCTCTTGTGTGTAATAATTTTCATTAATTATGGGGTCTTCATTTGAAACTGAAACCATATATTTAATGAAATATCTACATCATTTATTAGATATTTTCTATCCTATTATGGTTTAATAAGAATTTATGGTTCACAATGGTTATAGAATAATTTTGAGCATTGGTTATTATTTTAAATATTTTGTAGATACTGAAATAATGATGGTATATTCTCCCCATGTTATATTTCTGATCATCACTACTTGTTGGCATCCTAGGGTTTACTAGGATTCATGCCGAAGGTAATTTGAAAAACAAGCTCTGGTTACCGGAATATGGGACCAGGGTGAAGACATTACAATGTGGAATCATATAGTGGTTTTGATCCTCTGACCTCTAGGTAATAGGGACAAAATATATTGCATTTTTTTTCATCCCATGTGGACATGATATTAATTATAATGTTTTGGATAATGAAATCTTATGTAATAATGAAAATTAAATTTCTTGGTCATATGGTTCATAATATGGCATGGGGTGAAGTAGGTATTGGTATTTTGGGTGTCATAATGAACCTGATTAAATTATGCAGTCAATTAATGATTAATTTAGTGAGTAAAATTCTTATTTTGTCACATTTAGTGTCTTCTATATACAACTTAATACAGTGTTATATATTTTATATTATTTTAAACACAGTTGTTTTTTTCCTACTTGGTTTTAATCACACCATACAATTGATTCCAAATTAGTATCCAAATAGACTTCATGTTTTCTTAGTAATATAATGGAAATATTCCTATGAAAGATGGTTTTGTTGGGATGAATATTGGATGAGGGAACACAACATGGTTACTAGACCTTACTGGTAATTGTTAGTGTGTTTATTTATTAGTTTTTTATGTGACACATTACACATATATGGATTGACATATCTTAAAAATTTATTGTATTATATTTTTCATTTGATTGGTCAATATGTATTTATAGTTTTTATTTGTTATATTATCTTTCAATGTATTGGTCATTATTTTCATTATTGTGTTAATACTCTGATATAGGGGGTATATTTCCCACATGTTATATTTTAGACCCTTAATATTAGGTGGAATACATTCATGTATATAGGGGATCCACAGAAGTCGTGTTACCAACTATCTTATAGAACCTTTATGTGTCTCCCATGATGGTATGTTTCAATTAGTAATATAACTATTTTACTATTAAGAAGTCCATAAAAATTCTATCATATTTTCCTAGATAACAATGTGAAAATCTTTTCTACATCACATATCAATAATACATCTTGTGATAATAGAATATTGTATATATGTGGATCCAGCCATGACATTTTTATTTTGAAGAATTTTTTAGACCAACTAATGTTAATATGATCTTTATTTTCCATGGTTTATCTCAATACTATCAACGAATCAGGGGAAATTTCTCACAATTTTGAAATCCACTAAATTTTTTGACATTAAAGGGAGTGTGGTTTTTTTATATTATATAATATGAATTAATATTCAAGAATCATAAGAATATATTCATGACCAAAAAAATAATCACATTATAATATTTTTTGTAATATTTTAATTGAAAGTGATTCTTTGAAAAGTTATTGGGATAAATCACGATATAAAAAGACAATTTTTCTGATTATTATCCAATACAAATAAAAAATCATGTTAAAATTTCTCAACCCATGCTTTTGAACTACTAATAGGGATCAATTCATTATTGAATTTTTCTGGAATTATCTTTTGACAAAATAGAATAATATATAAATTAATTATTTGAGAAATAATAATATATTATAACAGAAGGATTTAAATATTCACTAAATGTGATGGTTGAAGTTAATAAAATACAATGAACTGTAAAAAAATCACAACATGGTGTGGAAATACATTGTGGGTAGTTCACTATAAATGACATTTCATGTTATATTATCTATGTTGATGATTGAAAAGGACAATGTACTTATGAATTTTCAAATGTATATATATTAATTTAATACAGGATGGGAATACAACTTATACTCACCCAACCATATCTGATCTATCCATCCATGTGGAGATCAATGAGGCTAGAAAATATTGTATAGAGATAAAAAATATATAATTAGTATTTTAGAGTTTATCCTAGATAAAAATGATTATATAATTTTTTAACCCATATATAATTTCTCCATTAAAACAAATTTTTTTTTTATTTTTTTGATGATTTACAATGAAAACTCTTCTTTACAAATTTTAAATGTAAAACTGTGTATAAATATCTGATAAAAAACATATGAGGGTTTAATAGGATGATAAAATTTATATATTGTATATCCAAATACATGGTTTACTATTTTTTAAGGATCATGGAAAGAACAATAATGGAATTATAGAGAAATTAAAACATTCTATATATAAATTAGTGAAAATTACAAACGATTCCATAAAATAATATCCTTAAAAATCATAATTCCATTATTAAATGTTAGTAATTTTTAATTTCATACAATTTTAGTTAATTTTATTTCCATCAATAAATTTTTCACCCATTACCATTATCATTAAGATACATAAGAGAGGCTATAAGGCTGTATTTGATTAGAAAGATCTATTATATATGATTTGATGTCAGAGTGTAGGGTAAATATATTTTGGGAAAACGAAATGTTCCCCAAATTTAATATATAAATTATGAATAATATCATCTATTAGATCTACATTATATGTTAATGAAAGTATATTTTTTATTATATCTCCTTGGAATAATATTTTAATATTTGGGTAGAAGGGAATGATTAACCACAGAAATGATAGAACCTTTAATATCATTGAAATTATATGGGAGATATATTTATATATAAAAAATACACAAATCCACTTCCAAGATTGAGATTTATTCCATGAATAACAACTATATATTTCTTTAAATATTTTTTAATTTATTTAATCTTTTAATTTGTTTCATATAATGCTGAATATAGATAGTGTTCTATTAATGCACCATGTTTTTCTTTCTTTGTATGCAGCACCAACAAAATTTTGTGATACACATTACACTTATATTGTCTTGAGATACATGCAACACTATGTTTGTAATTTGTTACACAAAATTCCGAGGCCTTTTGATAGCATATGATATATGCTAGACCAAGTTTTACTGAACAAAAATATATTATTAATAGTATTATTGAAAAGGTATTATAGTTTCCCACATTCTAATGGGAGGAAAATTAAAAAAAATCTAACCAAATTACGAAAATATCATTTGCACTATTACAAAACAGTAAACGTTTGGGTTATTAATTACCTATAAATGAATGTAAAAACTATTTGGAAACAAAGAAATTCATTATATATGAAAACAATTCTAGAGGTATAAAAACATTTTATCTCAAAAAAATAATGAAACCAATATTAATGAATGTTATTATAAAAATTTATATATTACATATTAAATTATGTTTTCTTACAGTCATAAATTTATTTATAGTCCTACTATATGAATATATACAATTTTAGGGTCAAAATTATATCATTCTCAAAAAGAATAATATTATATTATTTTAATGTATAATGAATTTTTTATACATGTTTTGAATAATTTGTAATCTATATAAGAAAATATTATTTTTTCCAATGAAATATGACTTTAAATATTTATATTGGTTGAATGTTTGGTATTTTTCAGCCAGATTTTATGTTTCCATAAAAAATAAAAAAAATTTAATTTTAATTTATAATATTTCATCGAAATATATTATAGTTTTATCTGTCAAATTAGATTTTATTTAAATCCTAATTAGATAATATTTAAGTTATTTAATACTATTTAGTGTATTTTTTTCAATTCCACATTGAATTGGGATATACGTTTTTTTCTCTTCTGATCATTTTCTAAATAAAAACACATATTATCATTTTCTCTGTGAGATTAATTAAATATTTACATTAAATTTCATAAGTAAATATTTATAAAAAAATTATTCATTATTTGGAATCATAATTTTAAAATTTACTAAATAGTTCTATTTTATTTTTTGACACTATGAACTGTGACTTAAATACTTTTTATTACCATGGTTAAGTGTAAATCAGGCAGTTAGGGGTGAAAAATATTATAAATCTTTGAATACCTACATAACACTTTCCCAACTACTATTGACTGAATTTAATTCTAAATATTATATATTATAGATAAAAATTGAATTATTTAATAGACTCTATTTGGTGCAAATGTCATATATATTAGTAAGATTAATGTGGGTAATCGAATGCAACTATTATATTAAATAAGTATAATATTTTTATTATGAATATGTATAGAATATATGATAAAATATTTATATTTATATGATATATAAAATATTTTTCAAATCATGGAATTTTATTTTTTAATTTTAATGGATAAATAATATTCTTAAATAATTACCCAATGATGATGCAGTAATTATTCCACTAATGTAATAAGAAATTAAATGACACTTGAAATAGTAAAATAAATATAATTATAATAAATTAAGGTTCACAAAAAATATTATAGCCCAATATTACATGTCAGGGGTGTGTTATATCAATTATTCTGAATTTATCTTGCATTATGTATTTTTAGAAATGCACTGTTATGAATATTGTCAATATCGACACATATGAAATTTTTTCAAAATTAAATTTTATTAAATTATTTTAAAAGAATAATTCATTAAAGAAGTTAAATGTGATATAATATGGTCTAATATATGAAATAATTTCCATTTATGGTCTAATTTAATATTTTTGTGTTGAAATTAAGTCCTCTTAATATTAAAAAATAATATAACCTATGTAAAATTGAAATGTATTAACTATGGTTTTATAAAAACATTATGTTTTAAAATAACACTTAATCTGGTATAAATTCATCTAGATGAAGATATGAAATCATTTTCCTATCTTATATTAAAATTTATCATATTATTGATGTATTTAGATAAATATTTAATTTATTATAATTTAATCTTTTGGGAAATTTCAAAACGTCATCTCCCCTCCCTTATAAAACAACTCCTCTAATTCTATTTTAAAAACACTTCAAAACCTATTTGAATCAAGATTAATATACCAAAATATTCTCAAAAAATCCAAAACATCATTGTATAAAGCTTTTATTTGGAATAAAGGAAACCTATGATGTCCTTTTGTGAAAATCATAATGAGATACCAAAAGATGAGGTTTCATTCATTAACAAATATTTTCTTCCTAATTTTTTACCTAAACACCATAAATAATTCTTATATAATTCATATATAATAACTTAAATATAAAAAATATACATAGATTTTTTATTCTATGTGTTAGGCCTACATATACAAATAGTTACATATATTGGTTAATGGATGTATTGTTCATTTTTACGAAGAACTATCGTGTCATGAAATAATGTTATTCCTTTATTTCATTCACCACCTATCATGGTTGGAAATTATTATCGAAAATCGATTTATATATAAATTATATGATATTAATTATACATTTATTCTTATGGAATTTGTATTCAATATATACCATTATTCATTCCTTTTTGTGTAAACATGATAACATGTTTTTTTTGGACATGTAGACTAACATCCCCTCAAAATGATGGGATTCGTTCACACATTATGTAGAAACTATTAACGTTGGATTGTGGTTTAATTATATGATATATAAGAAAAAATAATTATTATTTAATTATATTATTTATTCATTTATTTCATTTACTTTCTTTCATTCAGTACGATATAAAATTGATGTCATGTTCATTTGTACAAACGACCTACTGTCTCTGTGGATGACATGTTTGGGTTTCTACTTCAACAATTTATAAATAACCATAAATACTCATATAATTTAAAAAATATTTTATTTATATATTAGTTATCAGGATGGAGATATGTAAATCATAAACTAATTATTAAAAACAAGAATAATAGGTCAAAACATTTATGATAACGAAATGAGTTATTATATAGAACATAACATAAACATGGATTTTTAATAAGAAGATAAATAGATATTCACTAGTAAATCATATATGTTATTATATTTATTAATATTACTATTTAAATAATTATAATTAACTTATATTTATTATACAAGTGAATTTTCCAAGCACAATGAGAGTCAAGATATAAAGTAAGGTATTTTTTGTTAGTTTTATTTATGATTGAATCATACCTTATAAACAAATTATATCTTCGGCATGGTGTATATATTATACATGAATTTCATTTATGATTATTATGGGGATATTATGGTATTTTCAAATCCATATTGTATGTTTTCATTCATGGGGAATACAAATCTAGCTATTATAAATATTTATGGTTTTATTTCACAATTTCATCAAAAAATGTTATTGTTTTGTTTTCAATTAATATTAGTAGATATTTTTCTACCAGATCAATTATTTCATAACATATTTTATAAAAAGGGATATATTATTATCCTATGATTTTATATATTTATTTATTTTCATTTTTTACATTTAATTAAATGGATTGAATTGAATATTTTTTCCATTTTCTAAACAAGAATAATTCTGACTTTACCAAGATACTAATCTGTATGATTTTTTTAACAAAAAAAACATGAATGGAAATTTAATTTCCCCATTATGCTATAATTCCTTGATTCTTAAATTACAATACTACAAGATCATGTTCCAAGAAAATATTATCTTTTAATATTTTGTGGCTTTTTATGAAACAAAATCTTTTTCAAAGAAGAACTAATGTTTTCCTCAACAATTATTTTCAAGTGGTCTCTAAAAATTATTTTCCATATAAGATTAAAATATTTGAAGTTACTTGTGTTTAATGGAAAAATAATTCAATGATATAGTTATTTTAATTTAAACCAATGGTTTATTTTAGGATTATATAATATTCGGAAAACTACTAGTTTTTCATTGGTAATATTATGACTGAATGATGGTCATGAAACCCATTTCATTACATGATTTCTAATATTGATAATAATTTATTTCCTTGTGGAATAAAAATTTATGATTTCGAATATGTCACATTTGGGACCAATATCTCCCTCAAATTTTAGGGGGAATATTGATTAATCAAAAGAAATATATGTTATGCATGAACCATATTTCATGTTCAAAAAAATATTAATGGAACTGTTTTTTTTTGTCCTCCATTTTAAGAGAGGGAATAATTCTCATGTTCATATTATAATGAATGTTATGGTTATCATGCCCTTAATTTAATTAGTCCACATTTTATTCTTAACCACCATGACTAGTGAGTACCAGATACTCCTTAATGTGGGATAATGGGGTGATTCTTCCTTTCAAAAACAATATATTGGTCATCAAACCTTGACCAGGGTAGCTTTTAATGGGCAGATGGTGAGTCGAGATCAATGTGATAATTTTTTGAGGCAACATAAATCTGCTTCTAAATGGAAATCATCTATTGCATAAGAGGACAAATGTTTGATATATAGAGTTGAGAATAGATATTATGATATGTAGTTCTGTTATGGTCTGTTTGGATTGTGTTTTGAATTACATGTGCATATTTTGTAAATCTTGTATTTCGTGATCCTGTACAGTTTAAGGGTTGTGTGATTTCTCACTTTTCCTAAATGTTTTTGGAAATAAAAAATATTACTTTCCACTATGAGCATGTTACTATTTTTTCATGTTTAGAATGTTACAAGTATAATTGTTTGCCCTAATATCATTTCTTGTGTAAAGTTTATTTTCACAGAAATTTCTTTCTTTAACTTACATAGGGTTCATTTGTTATAAAACACCATTATTTATGCCATGAGTCATCTGTATTAATTTTTTTATGCATTATGTGATCATAAAATGTTGTGATCAAGATATCAAAACTGTATTCATTTGTTATTATTACATATCATCCTTTTTTAACATTTCTAAGCATATGATCTCACACTTTAATTTGTTTATATTCATCAAGTTGAAAAGAAATTATATAAGGAAAATTAGTAACATGGAAAATATATACGGAAGATATTGAAGATATTTCACAAAATTATAATATTTTTCCATGTTTCTAATGGAACTAACTGTTATGGTTATTGGGAATGTGTTTTTTATATAATAAATAATTATCTAAAAAGACGAAATGTATATGTTTGAAATGTTTGGGCCATTATAAATGGTATCAAAGAACATGTTTAGTCATCCTTTTGAAACTATGATAATAAATAATTAAGACAATCCCTAGGATTTTTGTAAATATATATCTATGTATTTCTCTAAGGATTATCCTTATGAGTCATATATTTGAAAGTATATTTCACGATTAATCCATTCTATATGTAATTCTTCATTATTATATGTTTTTATGAAAGGATAAGATTTTATCACAATATGATTTTTGGTCTTAGTGAATAGAAATAACCTAAAGGAACATTGTTAATATTTAATGTTTCAGAAGTGTGATTTATGGGAGTAATTAAATTTTATGACCTATGTTTTAATATCCTGTGGAAAACCGGGAATGTGTTATGTGTATTACATACACTAAAAAGGATAAAGAGAACACCAATGAAATGTGAATGGTATCAGATGTTCTAAAATTATTTTTTTACTTTATAAATAATAATCATGAATAGAAAGAAGTTGAAGAACCCTAAGACATTATACACATTTACTATTTTAGGAATTATTATGATTTTGGACCCTAATTGGTGGTTTAAGAATAATGCTATATGATTAATGTGTATATGTTTTAAAATTAAAATATTATGGAATATATATTAGTATTTTATGTATAAGTTATTCAGTAAGGATTGAAAAGGACATAGAGAATGGTGTTAAATATATTGAAAATTGATTTAATGGTAGGGTTATATTCATGGGAAAAACATGATTAATGTAAAAATAATCCTTAAAATGATCCAAATGCTGAGATAATGATAATTGGGTAATGATGTTTTGTATATGAATAATCAAATTGGACTATGTTGACTACCTTGGATATGAAAATATATTTATTGAAAAAGCATTTTATGAAATCATATATAGAGTTTATGGATATTTTTTACATAAAGAATGTAATCATTAATACAAGGATAATAAATAATAAATTTTTTCAATTAGTATTGGTGGTAATTACCTTATTTCAATATAACTACATGATGAAATAATTTATTTGATTTCTATGTGAAAAATATGAGATACATTATTATATATTAGAGACAAATTCTATGATGTTTCCATGAAATTTAGTTATCTTATTTATATTGTTTTGTAATTGTATATTTCATAAGGTATATAATGTTATCCATTTATCAAATAATTTATTTTAAACATTACATGAGGTATTAGAGATTAAATTATTATCATAATATATGGGGATTTAGGAATATCATATAATTTATGTAAAACTTTTTATAGTAATAAGGACAGATAAGATGACATATAAATCTTTTTATGCATCTCATGAAATTCAAATAAGTTATCTACAAAAAATTCACCCTCGTTAAATGGAAGAAGTGATGAAGTGGATATATATAAAGGCCCAATAATGGGTGAGATTCGGTTGATATCAAGTAAGAATATATATTGATGAAAATTATTCATCATTAGGGGAAATAGTGTTGAAATAATTTTTTTAATATTATCAAATATATTGATGATAGAAATGATATTTTCTAAGACTTTTGTGGTTATGGATTGGTGATTGTATACATTACCCTAACTGTGTACTTTATCACTATCCATTAGAACATTATTGATCTATTTCTATTTCATGTCCGTTTTTTCACATTCCGTGATTGTAATTCAAGGTGGAAACCTAGTTATGAGTTAATTTGGGTAAATTTTATGCATCCAACATTCTATTTTTTAATTGGAGTTTCAATGATAATTTTTAAAATGTTGGTTTCTAGGAATGGCACATTCAAATAAAAATACTTTGATAAACTGTTTGAATTTTGAGGGTGAAATATATTTAAATGTGGGTAGAATGTTACATGCTAGTAACTTGTGATTTGATTTACAATTAATTTAATCATTTTAATATTTTTTCATGAAACATTGAATATGGTATGTGTAACGTGAAAGCACAAAGTTATTATTTCTTCATATGTAAAACCAAGGGGAGGGTTCGCTACAAGAAACCCATATATTACCTTGTAACGCATGAAAAAATATGGTTCAATGTTGTTATACACAATTCTCGGTTATTATGATATATTTTGTTACATGGAAGACCATGTTTTACTTTACTACAATATAATATTAATTCTGTTATTAAAATAAAATTATATTTTCCTCCTTGCTGAGGTAATGGGAATCAAAAATATGATTTTACTAAATTATAAATAAATATTATATATAATAGTATATAAAATTTATTATTCGGGATACAAATGTCTTATGAATAAAAGTAAGAACTATTTGAAAATAAATAAATTCATTTTCTAAGAAAAATATTTTTATGTACAAACACCACTTTATTTCCTCAATTAAACAAACCACTAATTTTGAATGTTTTAAAGAATTTATATATAACATATTTGATCAAAATTTTTAACTATCATCCAATAGATTTCATTCATATAATATAATAATAAATCTAATTTTATGAATTATATGATATATTTTAGAAAAGGGTATTTTTACTACATATTAATGAAGATCCCTTTTGTAATATAACTCTGAACACTATTATAATTTTTATATGAAAAAATAAAGTTATTATTTAAATGAGTAATAACATAATATATTTTTGGTTTGGTTTTTTTATTTTGTATATTAGTCTAATATTTTTATGAATAGTTAAAAATAATAAATATTGATTGAAAACAACTTTTTTTTAAATAAAATTTATAGTGTCAAATTTTTTAATTGATTTTTATGAAGGTATAATTAGATAAATTATTAATCATTTAATCAAATAAAGTAATTTTAATCAATTTTACATTCAATTTGGATATAATATTTTTTAGTCTTTTTAATGTGTTCTCATTAAAAATTCATTTCCTTGTTCCAACATTGAGATTAATTTGAAATTAATTTTTGAAAATTAATTTATTTTAATTATGAAAAATGGATTGAAAATTTGGAATCATTTGTTCTATATTTATTAAATATTTCTTTTTTTATTTTTTGTACAATATAAATAGTGAAAAAAATTACAACAGTTAAAGGTAAATAACCAAATAAAGGCTAATAATAATAAAAAAATTCATATAAAACTACCTTAAAACATTAAAATATGTTATGGATGAATTTTATTCTTCCATTATCACATATGGATTGAAATTTAATTATATAATTGTCACAATTTTATGAATTTTTTTTATATTTTTAAAATCGAATAGAGTGAAAAAATACCACACTCTTAATTTTAATAAATGTAATATTTTTTATATGTCGTTAAATAAAACGGATCATCGACTATAAATTTATTAATTAAAATAACAAATAATTTTACATATCATTTTATTATAGTTTGAAAATTTATTGAATGAATTTGATTCAAAATTTATTACACAATGATGATGTTGTAATTATTCAAATAATGAAAAAATATAATAAATGATAAAAATAATATAAAGAGAAATATAATGTTACATAATTAAGGAGATACATTAATTTTCTAGATTTTTATTAATTTTCAGTGGTGTATTAAATTAATTGATTTGAAGTTATATTTCTGTCATAATTTTATTAAATTTAGTGTTATGAATAGTTTCAAAATCGACAATTAAGATATATTATATTAAAAATATATCATCAAATTATATAATATTTATAAAAATAATATATAAGGACAAGAGAAAAATATAATTTCTTTAATATTATTAATTTTTTATTTATGTTCCAATATAATATTTATATTCAAAAATTTCTTCCACTAAATATTTTAAATTTTGATACCCTAGTTACAATTAAAATGGATTATCTAAGGATTAATAAAGATAAAAATGTTTTAAATAAGATTAAAACATGACTATAATTCACTGAATGATTATATTAAAACATTCAATATCTTATATTAGTTTGAATTTTCTTTTTATGTTATTTTTATTTAGATTGAATTGATTATAAATTAATATTTTGAAAGATTTCAAAAGAGTCCCTCTACTCCATTATAAAATGGAAACTTTTCTTCACATATCTAAACACATAATAACCTATTTGATTTAGAAAAAAATACCAATATCCTTCAAATATCCATACATTCAGCATAATACTCTTACATTTGGCATTAATCCAACCAAATAACTCATTTTGTGGATGTAAAAATTAGATACCCAAATAAGAGGATATTTTACTCAACAAGCGCTTTCATTTTCGTTTATCCTTTGAATCGCATAAATATTTAATATTAAATAACAACACCATTATTTTAATATATATTGTTTTTTATTCTAATTACTCAATATACACATAAAAACATATATCTAATGGTTGATGAACTTATCATTCTTATGTATGGAGAACAACCACCTCAAGAAATGATGTTCTTATTTTTTCCATTACCACATATCATTATAGGTACTATTATGGATACAAAATTTTTATATTATATTGGATGTTTATGAGGTCTGTATTATTATTTAATAATTATATGAAACATTATTTCATTCATTCCACGTTGTGTAAATACTCTATCAACCTCTTTGGACTATCCTGTTCATAAAGTAATGTGATTCATTAACAAGTTAGATGGAATTTATTATGTATGGGTATTAGTGAAATAATATGATTATATAAATCTATAATTCTACTAGAATGATATTATATATTTATATTTCATTTAATTTATTTCATTCAGTGAGATATAAAATGCAAGCAATTTTAATGAGTACGTATGGCATGCCCTCTCCATGAATGGTTCATTTCATTTTCTATTTCTATCAATAACTAATAACCATAAATAAATATATAATTATTATAAATAATATTTTTATTATTTTTATCATTATTTATACAACGAAACCATGATAAAATTTTGAGGCTAAAAAATGACATGTCAAAACATGTGGGAGAAACCAATTTGTTTATTACCCAAAACATAACATAAACATAGAATTATTAATAAAAAGGTTATATAAAGTGATAATAAAAATCTATATGGTAATATATATATATGAACATTTCAAAAAAAAATATTTATAATAAAATTATATTTATTATATTGTAGTTTTCAATAGCATAAAAAGAGTCATGATATATGTTAAGGGATTTTTTAGGAACTTTTATTTCAGTTGGACACGTGCCTTATAAACTACTCATTTATTTTGTGTGGCGTATATAATACCCATTAATTTATTTAGTGTGTCATTTTTTAATATTATTTAATTTAATTATCCATATAATTTTATTTCAATTCTGGGGTATATGATTTTAGTATCCATAAAGTTGTATGTGTTTATTATAGTATTCCATCATCATTCAAAACTGTATCATTTTAAATATACATATGGGAATATTAATCATCTACATCATTAATTTCATAAAAAAAATTCAATTAATGGTCTTACTATTTTTCTATG
Source organism: Viscum album (assembly GCA_963277665.1). Lineage (NCBI taxonomy): Eukaryota > Viridiplantae > Streptophyta > Magnoliopsida > Santalales > Viscaceae > Viscum > Viscum album. The sequence goes on from OY728131.1 coordinate 1,555,156,105, forward strand.
AAATGTTAATGTTATTTTTATCCATGGTTTACTTTTTAGGATATGGTTTGAAAACAATGGTTTTCATTTTCCAAAAAAGGTTCTTTGTGTCTTTGTCAAGAAAAATATATAGAATGACTATTTTATAACATATAGGGAATGAATGGATTTTCTCCACCACCATGATGAAATAATTCGTGGAATACTATTTTATAATCTAACATGATTATTTAAAAAAAATTAATTTTAAAGTGGTGATTCATTTTGTGAAATGAAAATATTTTCAATGAATAAGGGATATTTTCTTATACAATTATTTTCATATAATATCAAGAAATAATTTTTTATCTATGATACCATTATTAAATGTATCTTATGTTTTATCAGGAGTAATATTCAATTATACATTTATTATTTCTTCCAATAATGTTTTATGTTTAGGATGGAATAATATTTATGTAAACAATTGTATTTCAAATGGATATATTGTGATTAATGATGTTTATAAACCACATTTTTTTCCGTGTGTACTGATATGATGAATGATTTATGTTCAGGGGGAAAAATTTTATATGGTTTTAATTATGTGGCATGTGGGACCTATATCACCCTCAAATATATTGGGTAATGATCAGTAACTCATGAGGTGTATATGATTGGTGTGAACCTAATTCCGTGTTCATAATTCAACACATGGACCTGTTTTGTTCTCTATATTTTACATTTGGACCTATTTTTCATGTCCATATGTTTTTTTTAATATCTTGATTTCCTATCCTAAATTTAATAATTGAATTTATTTCTTTTTCAACATGTTCGCGAATAAATATTTTTTATTTTATACAAAAATTTCAAGTCTAATGTATGTGTTATGATCTAATAGATTATGTTCTTTAATTACATTATAATTCATGTATTCTGAAATACCAATCATTATTACAGGACTAATATATATGATCTATATTATTAAGGTCGTTATCATCAAATGTTATTATCAAGTTTTCATACCCATATTACCATGGTGTACTTATGTATCTTCTAGGCCTTCTATTATTGAGTATCTAAGCTCACCATTTCATATGATTCCACACATTATGTTATAAAAAATGTTTTATGTGCCTCTATAAATGGGTAAATATTTTGTGTAGGGGTTTAATATCATTAAACAAATTAGAATAATGTGTTATATATGACAAAAGGAACTAATTTATTATTTCATATGAGAAATTTTTTATTGCAATAAATATTCATTCAAAATTATGTAATATCCATTTCTAAAATTGATTGGTCATTATACCCAGTATCATTTTGGAGTATTTACATAGTTGAACCACCAAATCTACTAAAGAAATAATATTCACAAATTTAATATTCAATATATTATGTAAAGTAATTGATGGTGATCTTAATTCAAAGAGATATAGTTTTGTGAAACAAGAACACTCACACAATCATCTTTGTATTGTTATATCATTAATTTAATAAAGCAATGTGTGAACCTAAATATGTGATGAGATACAATTATACTAACATGTTTATAACTGAGTAAATTATTTTTTTATAGGATTAAATTTTATTTTTGTGTTTAATTTTATTGAAAAATATTTAATTACTATTTTTTAATTATATTGTGTGATCAATGAATTATTGATTGTTTGAAAATGAATTAAAGGAAACTGGAATTAATTTACAATATAAAATCATTAAATATGATCATTATAATATCACTATTGTTTTCAATTCTATAAGTAATAGTATTTGAGTTAAAAATTTATTTAGAATGACTTAGTATTGGAATCAACTACTATTTGATATCCTTTTTAAGATTAATTTTTGGGCCATAGATATGTGATATCATAAATATATTTTTCCTCATAATAATCAAAATATGAACCATTAAAACAATATATTTAGGGAACTAATTTTTTAGAGAAGTTTGAACTCATGAAAATCACCATTAGTTGTATGATCTTGTAATATAATGTAAAATACAATAGGGGGATATATGTAAATATTAGGATGAAAAAATAATTTAATTATTTATTTATCTAAACAATTTATTTTTTTATAAAATTTTAAAAATTATAATTTCTTTGTATTTGACATCTAATTAAATAATTGAAATGGAAATTATGGTTATATTTTAAAAAATTATTTGGTAAAACCTATTTAATACTTATAAATAATATTATGATTATTAATTAATTAAGACTAATATAATTTTATTTTAAAATAAAAAAAATTTCCTATAATTTAATATTAAATATAATACTATTTTATTAATTTTAATTTATCATGATTAAAAGTATCTTCAAAAATTTTAATATTAAAACAAATAGAATAAAATTTTATATATAAGTAATTAATTTTAAATAAATATAACCACACATCATGTTTATAAAATTCTTATTATTTTATTCAAATTTATTCTTATTAAAATATTATTTTATCTTTAATAACTATTTTATCATGAATAAGTTTTTAAGAAAGAAAATTTATAGAATTTTGGGAATAATCAAATAAAATTTGAGTTTGTGTTTAAATGTTGTTTTTTATAAAAATAATATCAAATTTAGAAAATAAATTTTTTCTATATAGTGAAATCTATGTAAAAAGTGTTATCATATGTCTAATGACACAATATAAAATAATTAAATGTTTGGATAATGTAATTATCCACCCATTATATTAAAAAAACTACTATTATCAATTTTTGATACAATTTCATCAATAATGACACACATTTTTATATTGTAAGATTATTATTTAGAATAATTCCACCCTCTCACATAAAAAAGGCCTCTAAAACCTCACTATATAACCTTATGAAATAATATATTAGTTATATCATATTATAATAAAATAATATCTTAACAATAATACCACGGTGTTGTGTTTTTAGTCTCCCCTAAAATCTAGTTCATGGTTCCATATTGTGATGTCAATTTGAGGAAATCTAAAGGAAGTGGTATTTTTATCATCCAAGATCCTTGAATATATTTTTTTCAACCTCATCCAAATATATTGTATTAAACATAAAATAATTACATCATAATGAAAATTCAAGAAATTATATAATTTTAATATAATGTCAATTATCTGTCATCATCCTATACATTTAAAATTATGCATGGATGTCCATGTTTTGTGTAATCTAGAACCACCATGAAAAATTATTTTATTTTTTATTTTAGACATAACTGAAAAGTTCTAAAAAGGATTAAATTTATTAATATTGTATAAAATAATTAATTATTTCTTTTAAGGTGATATTAATATGTAATTTGTATTGAGGTACCAACTGTTTTAATAAAGAACAAAAACAAATCTGTTAAAGGTATATTCTTAATGAACCATACCTACTATAATAATGGAATAAACCTCAATAAAAATAAAAAAAATTGAACCAATATTTAATTAAAAATAACATTCTAGTGAGAATTATATAATAATTGTTTTTGATAAATGAAAAATTCTTACAAGAAATGTCGAGAAATGGATAAAAATACAAACATAGATGGACAATATTATATAAAAATAACTAATTTTTTTATAATAAATGAATGAAATTTGTGAATACAAAAGGATTAAATTATTTATAATGAAATGATATTGGTCATAAATATAGATAATATTATTTTACAATAAATAATATCATGTTTATCCAATAACTAATAATTTTTAAGTGCTTTTTCTTCTAAACAATTACTTATTTGAGTAATGGTTTCTATTATAAAAGCAATTTATTTTATATTGAGAATATACATAACCTATTATTTTGTTTAATATTATCTATTAATTATGGTATTTAATTATTTTTCATATAGGATCTCTCTTTTAAATGGTATATCTTTGAATGTTTCAAAAACATAAGAGTGTTTTCCCCTAAATATTATCCTCAATAGTCTAAAAACATTATACCCTGAATGTAATTTTCTCAGATCCTTATATTTGAACAAAACCTATATAATATGAAAATTTTCATATCTATTTATAAAATTTAGATTTTAATCTAATAATATTTGTGATTAACTACTTCTTCAAAGAAACATGATGTTGCTATAAATATTTGTTTTTTCATTTTAATGTCTTTTTGGCCTACCTGATCATATCAATTCATCCAAAAAATATATTATTTCTAATTTTCATAATCAAATACATATTTAATATAATGTTCCACAAACATACCATTACCTATTTTATAATTTAATATATATTAAAATTTTAATGATTCAATAGTATACATATATATATTTTAATCATTAAAAATGTTTTAAAACATCAATCTTTTTATGTCTTAAATATAACATTTTTTTACTTATTGTGAAATTATTCTATATGATTCAATATTAGGGATTATATTAAACATATGTTTTTAAAAACCTTTTTTCCACCATCTTTGTAATATTTCTTTCCAATTGATACTCATATCATTTTTTATTTAGTATGATTACATGATATTTTTAATCCACTTTCTATTTTTTCAATAATACCATCCAATCTATTTACAATTTTTATTTCCTATGGAATAAACATTATTGTAAAAATTTTTTTTTTCTAATGATATATTATAGTGAGAATGTTTTTTTGAACCTTATTTTTTACTATTGATTCTATCTTGTGAAGTACAACTAGAATCTTATTTTATTTCATCTCAAGATTCATTATATGATAAAAACAATACATCATGATATACTTATATAAGTTTTTCATACATTTATGTTGTGGGTGTGTTGCTATATAGCCATTAAATTCATTGGTTCATATATTTATTTTCATGAGAAAATTGTGTAATGCATGAAGATGATATGGTTTTTTCATAACGTAATTCAGGTGAATGATTTTATTTTCTGGCATAATAATTATTGGACAACATTGGGTTAGTCTGCAACATAATTAATTATTATGATTTTTTATTTCTAAATGGTTTTTGAATAACTAATAATATGAATAATTTATATGGCATGATTTTATTGTTTATGATTATTATCCATGATTCAATCCATTGTATGTGTCTATACTTTTGTGTTGTTATTTTATGATTCCATTATATAATTAAACAATCTACAATTTATTATAATATATAATTATTATCTAATAATTTTGATTGTAATGTACTTATAAGATATTTATCTTTGTTCATAATATTTCCTTAGTGACCATTTTATGTCACCAATTTTCTGTGGTTCCCATTTCCCATAGAACAATCCACATTATTTTATAAGGAATAAAGATAGGAATATATTTTCTCATGGGGGATTATGATGTGAAAATATTTTACATGATGATTATGTATGCTATACATAAAAAATAAAAAAATATACATGGATGGATTTTTATATTTCCTATGATATATAATATTTTATATATTAAAAGGATGTGAATTATATTAATTGTCATTATGGATCATCTTAGTAGGCATCCAAGTCAGGTTGAGTTATTTTTTGGATAAGGGTATGTAAATCTTAAGTGAATCCATATGGAATATCCTAGATATTGTAAAGAACCCTTACATTATAATAATGTATTGAGTGTCTGGATTCAAAGAAATAAAATCCACATTAGGATGTATATTTATTAATTGGTGCTATGACATAGATCCACAATTGTGTAAAGTCCCTAAAAATTTGGTTGGATATTAATATGATATCAACATTGTGCACAAAAAGTGGTACTTAATGCACACCAATATTAACACTTATATAGATTGTGATTTTCTTAATCTAAACTATCCTTATGAACCATTATATTGGATTTGAAAAAAATTATTATTTTATGAGGGAAAATAATAGGAAAAAATTTATTATTAACATTGAAAGAATCATATAAATTCATAAGTTAGGTTGTAAGTAACATTTATTATTAATTCTATTTATGTTTATGGTTCTTCAATTATATATGTTTATAATATTATGTATTCTCATCAGTATAATTTTACAATTTTTAATTGTATTGAATAAATAAAAACCATGTTAATAATCGGAGGGATGGATAATATGTAGATTGTACTAATGTGGAATGAAATGGTATTTTATTTGTTGTGAAACAATTTATTCAAAATTATTAATGAATTATCCCAGTGACTATAAACTAATGTGAACCATGGTGATATATATAATAATAAAATTAATGTGTGAGATGATATTAATTGTTCCTAACATTAATAATTAGACTCTTTATCATGTTAATTAATTCTCCAAATTACTGAGTTCTGAATCAATGGAATAAATAATATATATTTTATTCTTTAGTTCATTTAAAAGGAAGGTTTTCTTTGCTGTGTATTTCTAAGAGTGTAAGGATAACAAATTGTCGACCCTGATTATAAATACAATTAAAAATTAGAAATTTTACATGATGGTTTTTTTGGAGTTTGTTAGAATATCATAAACCAAATTTTTTACTCAATTTGTTCACATGAAAATAGAGAGATAAATTATTGAGCCTAAAAACTAGATGAATCCATTGGTACTTATGAGGATAACATCCTTATACCCTTATGTTACATGAAAATTTTTACTATTAACTACATGAATAAAATTGAATTACTCAATTTTGGCCTATAATATTATCATAAAATGGTCATATCCATTAGAAAAATTTTTAGCATGAAAATTTATATTAAATGTGTAATTATATTACAATATAAATTATAAATTATTATTTTTATCATATATTTGGTTATATAAAAATTAAAATGGACTTTAAAAAATATTTCAAATAAAGAATAAAATGTAGCGATGATAAATGAACTACCTAATTACAAAAAATATTAGAGAAATCAAATGAGACACGATCTAAAAAATATCATCACATTTCATTACATGATTCGATATAGGTATCTGAGTACATATTCCATGGTAAAATATTATGTGGAACGTGATAAAAAATAGATGTGTATGTGGGATTAACTAAATAACTACACAAACATGAATGCATAAAATACAATGTTCTTGGGAATTATGATAATCAATTTACTATTAATAATTCAATGAAGAAAAATATGAATTTTAAACCTCATTTACAAAGAGTAAAAGGATTATCCAAAACTATCATTTTCATTAAAATGGACCATGATATTGAAGGAAAAAAAATCATATTTAATCTTAACTCTAGATATATGAATGTATATTTTTATTATGGTTTATTTTATTCACTCATATCAATATTATTAAAGAAATTTTACTCATCATATAAATAATATGATATTGAGTTATCTTTTAAAAAAATGGTTGGTAAATGGTTTCATCCATGGAAAATGTCTCTTATAAAAAAAATATTTTATGAAATATACTATTTTATGTTATGTTTTTCATCCCATAGTAGATTTTAATATGATATCCATGAATTATTATATCTCTCTACATATAAGTTATATAAATTATCTATTTTGGTAAATATAATTTTATATCATAAATTACCCCATTAAAAATATCAATAAACATATTATTTTAATAATTATTTTGAATTTAATTCATTAATATGTTTCTAGATAAAATTTAATGAGATAATAATAGGTAAAATGGTTGGGTATAGATACATTTTTGTAGATATGATAATTTTATATGATTATATAGATACGAATCTTTAATAAAATCTTGAGCATCCCTATATATTGTGGTTCAGTATTTTATTGAACTCATTCCATCTTCTACACATATATAAATGAATATAAAAAAATATATAAGGAAATTTCCTTAAACATATCATATTCATGAATTCAGTTAGTAATTAATATTTATGATCTTTTCAGGATTAAATCATTAGATAATTAGTTCATAACATATACATAACAACTTTAATATTACATACATCTACCCAGTTTTCATTTTTTCCTCAAAATAAATTTTTTTGAACAAAAGTGTCATGTCTACTTCCATGTTTTAGACAACATGAGTTTTCCATGATCTCATCCTTGACCCTATTCAACTTTATGTCCTATGAAAAACATTTCAATAACCTGGGATGAGAATAAAATACTCATTAAGGGATACACAAAGAATGAAAACAGTTATTTATTTCCAAAGAATAAGTATACAATGAATATTTTATCATAAGTAATAATTTTTACCATTACAAAGTAGTAAATACTCATTACTGAATAAAAGATCATTTGATAAATTTTTTAACCAAATGATTACCATAATACCCATATAAAGAAAAAATAACATATTTGGGTAACTTGGGACATAAACATAGTTAAATGAAATAACTATACGGTTGACTTCCACAAATATCACTAAATGAAATAGCCATACAGCTGACATCATCCCCAATGAATTTAAGGTTATAACATAACCACTCATCTTGTTTTATCCCGACACCAAATGTTATTTGGTTTATCACATAACCAAACGTCAAATGTCCAAGTACCATTATAAAATTACAACACATACATCAAATATAATGGAAAGAACAATTATCTACATTTCAATAAAAATATATCACATTAATATATTGATATAAAAAATCCATTATAAAAACCATTTTCAATACCAAAATACATACAATATTATATGGTATTTATTTTTCTAGTAAAAAAATTACGACTTGTTAACAAATCCAAAGATCAAATAATAGTGGCGACGGTAGAAAGGTCATTATCACTACTTACATTAAAAGAAACATTCCTTTTTATCTTTTAGTAAAATACTTTGTAGAAAAATATTCCCTTTTAATGAAATTATGATTCAAAGGTTTTTATACATTGTATAAATTATATTCATGTATTAAAACAAAATATGCCTCAATGAAAGGAGACTGAGACGATGTCCCTTACCTCGTGTGCGACTTAACCCGTTCATTATTTAATCTCATGAATAATAACCTAAAGTATATTTATACATGATTTAAAACATTTTTCAAGTTTATAATTCATTTTAAATAACTTATTTCCATGTTATAACATTATCTAATCATTTATGTTAATAATGGTTATTTTGTCGATATTTTTTACTTGAGTCAAAAATAAAATTTTTATAATTACAAATTGTTCATGTGTTCAAATATCCATTACTTCTACAATGATATTCATGATTTATATGTCATATATAATATATATATTCAGTAATTACATGTATTTATAATAGTACATTACATTTGGATATAAGAAATGAAATGCACTGTTCATGGAGAGAGTAAGCCATACGTACGCATGAACTCTACTTCCATGTCGATTTCATATTGTAATGGTATTAAAACATAATGATACATAAGTATATTTTATTTCTAGTACAATATGATATATAATTTCAGTAACTCAACCCTTGTAAAGTTCTACATTTGGCATGAACGAGTCATATCACTTTGTGGGGGCGGTGGTATGTACTTCCTCAAATGAAATTATCGTGGTTACCCAAAATGGAAACAATAAAGGCATGATATAAATTGAAAATAAAGATGAATAAAAAAATATAAACATAATATATATCTTATATAAATAAATTTCCATAATAATGGCTATCATGAGAGGTGGTAAGAGATAATTGAACAATCATCGTTTTGCGAGGCATTAGATTTTCATCCACAAAAAATATGTTCTTTTCCCATTAGATGGAGGTATGTGTTAGTTTAGTTAGAATACATCTCTTAAAAACAACCTAGTATATTTCAGATTGTGGTGATTTTATCAAGTAAAGAATTGAAAAGGGTTAATGGGAATGGATAAGTAACATTAAAAATATAAACCAAAAGAATTTAAGAGAAATTGTTGCCTTTAATTTGGGTAACTCCCATTGGTTGGAACCAAAAAGTCTTCTTAAAGTGCCCTCTACATATGGTAATGCATATATGTGGAAGATAGGGATATTGAGAGATTATTTGGGCTGGGGATGGATGAGCCAATGGTCTTTTGTTGTGTGAGGAAAGAGTTAGATATGATGGATTTTTATAAGGGGGAGGAGGGTCTCTTTAGGAAAGTGTGAAAATATTATTTTATTATATAATTATTTTCGGTTTCTGAAATTCCAAAACAAATTAAAGTCCAAGATAAGATGAATCACGATCGAAATAAAATCATACAGTATGATCTAGACAAGTATTTGATATTATTTTAATCATTATAATCTAATTTTTTATATCATTTATTAAGGAGGTAAACATTGCATAATTCTTGGGTCATAAGTAATTATATTTATATGATATCCAAAAATTATAAAATAAAACCCATGATGTTGAAAATCTGATTAGATTTCCAAAAAATATTTATAGTCAAAATGATAACTTATATAACCCTATCTAAAAATTTCATTACTAAATGATATTTGTTTATGTCATTTTGTCCTTTAATTTTAGTTAATTAAAATAAAGTGTCATTATCACTCCGATATGGCCCCATGGGGTCACAAAAATCAACCCAAAGATACTATTGGTCAGAAGTGTATCAGCCAATATGATTAAGATAGATGGTAATGTAATTTTATATTGTTATATTAATATTTGTCTTTCCTTATTTACCAGATTTAACATTTCAGGACAGTAAATTAAATATTTAATGATATAAATATTCATAATTCTTAAAAATAAAAGTTACCTTTTTAAAAAAATTGGACCTCCTGATATCAAATATGGTATCTATTTTTTCTAATTCAAAACACAGAAGTGTCAGAAATTAATTTAAAACTAATTCCCACTTTTAAAACAAAAAGTGTGTTTTTTAGAAATATTAATTATCAAAAGATTGACACTGGTTTATGTCCAATTTCAATGTAAAATTAATTCTAATGACCAACATAGGATTAAATGGTAAAAATATAATCTATTTATATTATAAAACCAATTAAAAAGATAATATATACTTATAAATAAATTAGATAAAATGACAGTTTTGAATTAAAATACACTATTTTCCATTATTCGTTTAAAAATGAATCTTATCAGAAAAATAACAAAAAATTTCCCAAGGTAAATTTTGATATCCTGATTAAAAACAGATTTTTATTTTTTTTAAATAAAACATATAAAAGTTACCAAACCTACATTTAAAGAGGGTCCACCATCATAGGTGGTGAATCAATATGTTAATGTAAATTATGCTTAAAATTAGAATCATTCTCATTTTAGCCTCTATATTGTATTTGATAAATGTACAAGCCTTTAACATACATGTATAATTATATTTTAGTTAGTTCTGTTCAATCCCTCCAAAAAATGGAAATGAGTTAGCTACCATTTAAAATATTTATATTATATTATTATTGGGCAACATAAGATTACAAAGAAACCTGTTGTAGCATATAGGGTATGCCATCGAACATATAAATCCCCATTAATGTAATATTAAAATTTAATTCACAAATGGTAATAAATATGAAAATATCATATTTCTTTATTTACATGGGTTGTTGCATCCTTCCCCCCTTAGGAAATTTAATCCTTGTAATTTTTATTCACTTATCAAATTAATGGAGGTATTTATCCCTCATCTCATTTTTAGATTCCCACATTGCCTCCTCAAACATATAGTTTATCCAAAAAACCTTTCCCGGGGAATTACCTTATTTTGCAATACTTTCTCTCTACGGTCAAGAAAAAAGACCTGTTGTTCCTCATAAGACAGAATATCTTACTACTGAACATCCTCTAGACTTAAAATAAGGGAGGGATCTGGCATATATATATTTCAACATTAAAATATAAAAAACATTGTGTACCTGGAAAAAACATGGAGGTAAAAAAACTATGTAGAAAAAAAATTCCAATTTCTAAAAGATTTCATAAGGTCCAATTAACCTCGAAGTCAATATTCATTTATTACCAAAACACTTCACACTTTTCCATGGATAATATTTGGGAAAGACATGATCACTTACCTCGAAAGAGAAATTATTCATCCAGTTATCCGCATAACTTTTCTGCCTACTCTAATTTGTGCACATGTGCTTATGAATGAACTGAAATTTCATTGTCAAATCTACTACCAACTCTAGTCAAAAAACCTTTATTTCAACAACATCATCCCAAAAATCAGGGGTTCGACAACTCTTCCCATAAAATTCCTCAAATAGAGCCATTTGTATACTAGAATGAAAGCCGTTATTATAAGAAAATTCAACCAAATAAATATATTGGTGACAACTACCTTGGTAATTTAGTTAAACAACACATAACATATACTCCATGTTCTGAATTGTTCGTTCTGACAACCCATTTGATTGTAGATGAAAAGGTGCACTAATATTTAATTCAGTACACAATGAATTTGCAAGGCCTTTATAAATGACGGCTGAAAACATGGGATCACAATCACATACAATGGAGAGTGGAACACCATGTACCCTAACTATATCTTTAACATACAAAAACAAAATTTGATACAGGGACAAAGTACATCAAATAAGAATGAAATGAGAAGATTTAATCAATCGATTAATAATAACTCAGAATGTATTTTTACCTTGGGATGTCTTTGTTAATAAAAGAATGTAGTCCAAGGATATATTTTCTCATTTCCACTCTGGCACTGGTAATGACTGATCATCCCTTTCCATAACCATTTTTATGAATTAACCCACAGACAGGTCAAACACTTCATAGTAAAATTATAAATATCTCATTTTATTCCAGCATACTTTTAATACTCACAAAGATCTATTTACATCATAGTACTACCATGATAAACTGTAAATGGGGAACTATGAGCTTCACATAACAACTCATTCTTCAACTGTTAATCACAAGGCACACATAATCCCTTTACAAATCTTAAAACACAATCATTATCATTATTAAATTCAGTCAACATACCCGTCTGAACAAACCCTAACTTTTTCTGAAACACATTTTCTTCCTTCTGTGCATGCTTTATTCTGTCTGATAGAGATGATTTCACCGACACCTAAAACAAAAAAGAAAAATTTATTGAACTACCAAAATATTTTCCATAATTAATCAAATCAAAAACCAAAGCATCTCATTCTAAACATAGCATTGTTAATGAAGTATTACTTTTTTGACTCAATGCATCAGCCACTTTATTTTCATTTCCCGGATGGTGAAGGATCATGCAATCATAATCCTTGATTAATTCCCGCCATCTCCTATATCTCATGTTTAATTCATTCTAGGTTAATATATAAATTAAAATTTTTTGGTATGTATTTATTTCACATTTTACACCATAAAAATGATGCCTCTAAATTTTTAAATAAAAAACAACAGCAATTAATTCTAAATCACGTGTATGGTAATTTAACTCATGAGGTTTCAAATGAAATGAAGTATAATCAATTAACTAATCATTCTACATAAGGAAAAAGCCAATTCCATTCAATGAAGAATCACTCTATATAACAGACTCACCATTTCTAGATGGATGTGCCAAATCTAGAGCATTTACCAATCTTCTTTTCAATTCTTGAAATCAATCATCACATTTTTTTCCAAGTGAACATAACACCTTTTTGAGTTAACATAGTCATTGGAAAATATAACCGTGAAAAATTCTCGAAAAACCTATAGTAATAACCTTCCAAACCAAGAAAAATATGGATCTCAGTTATATTTGTATGTCTTGTCCATTCATCAACAACTTTTGTTTTAGCAGGATCAACAGTTATGCCATTTTTGAAGCAATGTGACCATGGAAAGAAATTGGTTGTAACCAAAACATACAATTTTGGAATTTACAAAATAGATTATTTTATTTTATGTTTTTAAAGACAAAACTGGAATGAAATTCATAATCCTCTATTATTTTTGAATAAAACAAAATACGATCTATTAATACAATTAAAATTTATCACCTAAGTCAACTAACCTATCACTACAAAAAACTGTTCAACTCTGCTTGTGACCATCTCAGGATGCTGATTTGGAAGGTCATTTCCCTCTATATGCCTTCCTAGAAAACTTTCTCTATTTACTGTACAAAAAAAAAGCCTTCTTAGCACAGAAATGTATTAGGAGGAGCAACATGGTAATCTTTAAATGCTATATCACATCAATCTTATCATAAATTTATTTATGGATGTTAATTTAATAATACCCTTACTCGAATTGTTATCTAAAACATCTGTTGATACCAACTATAAGGTCCCAGACATAAACATTTCATATTCTTGAATTAAGTTAATAATTTACATTGAGAATGTTTTCTAGTTTAGATCTTTAGAAAATTTGGTCATAACATATACATTACAACATGAATATTACACACATCTACTAAGTTTCGATTTTTTCTCAAAATAAAAATTCTTGAAAGAATGATTCATGTCTAGTTCCATGTTTAAGACAAAAGGACTTTTCCATGATGTCATCTTTGACCCTATTACACATTATGTCCTCTGAAAAACATTTCAAAAACATGGGATGATTATAAAAACCTCAATAAGGGATACATAAGGGAGGAAAACTGTTAGTTATTCCAAACAACAAATTAACCATGAATACATTTACATAAGTAATAACTTTCACCTTTATGATGTAGTAAATAATATTCACTGAATAAAAGATCATCGCTTACCCTTTTTTAACCAAAATATTACCATAAAACCTGTATAAATAACACATAACATATAAAGGTGACTTGGGTCATAAGCATAGCTAAATGAAATAATCATACCTTCTAATTCCACACATATCACTAAATGGAATAGTAATACGACCGAATTCCATACCCAATGAATTGGAGGTTATAACATAACAACCCATCCTGGTTTATCATTTCACCACCCTTTATTTGTTTTATCATTTAACCACCCATCAAATGTCCATTTACCTTTGTAAACGAATAATATATAGAAAAAATATAAAGCAAAGAAAAATTTTCCACATTTCAATCAAAATATATCACTTAAATATATTGACCTAAAAAATACATTATAAAAACCAATTTCAATACAGAAATACATAAATTGTAATATGGTATTTAATTTCCTTTAAAAACATTATGAATTCTTGAGAAAGACAACTATCAAATCATACTTGTGGCGGCGGAAAGGTCGTTGTCACCACTTACGTTAAAAAGAAACTCTCCTTTTCTATAATTTTGTAAAACACTACATAGAAAATGATTACCATTGAATGAAATGAAATTAAAAATGATTTATACATAATATAAAATAATTTTGTGTATTAACACAAAATATTCCTTAATGAAAAGAGATTGAGAGGAAGTCTCTTACCTCGTGTCTGACTTGACCTTTTCATTCTTTAATATACTAAATAATAAAATAATATTAATTTATAAAGGATTAAGAATTTATATTTTATTTTATAATTCAGTTGAAATCATTTATTAACATGTTATAACATTATGTAATCATTTAAGTTAATAAAGGTCATATTTTCCATATTTGGAACCTGAGTCAAAAATTATCTTTTTCTAATTACTAATTGATCTTGTGGTAAAATATCTGTTATATCCAGACAAATATTCATGATTTAGATATCATACATAAAATATATATCTAGTATATATATATATTTATTAATTATAGTAAATCAAATTTGGAGATAATAAATGAAATTCACAATTCATGGAGACGGTAAGACAAACATATGCATGAATGCTACTTCCATTTCTATTTCATATTTTAATGGAATGAAATATTAATTTTAAAAATGTATATTATAATTCCAGTTTAACATCATATATAATTTAATTAACTCCTATCTTTATAAATTCCAAATAAGGCATGAATGAGTCATATCACTTTGAGGGGCCGTTGTCCGCACTTCCTAAAATGAAATTATCATGTTTACCCATAATGGAAACCATAATGGAATGAAATAAATGAAAAAATACAAAATATTAAAGAAAAAATAAACATAATATATATCATATATAAATATAGTTCTATAATAATGGTCACCATGAGAGGTGATAGGGTGTAATTGAAAAATCATTGTTTGGTGGGGTGTTAGTTTGACATCCACCAAAGCAGTATGTTCTTTACACATTAGATGGATGTATGTGTATGTTTAGTTTGAATCCATATCATAAAAATGACCTAGTATGTTTATGATTATATTTTTGTTATAAAATAAAGTAATAAAAATAGTTTATGGTCTTGGAAAAGTAAAATAAAACAAAATAAATCAAATTATTTTAAGAGAATGTGTTACCTTTAATTCAGGTAACGCCCTATAGTTTTGAACCAAAATGACTTCTCCATGTGCCTTATGCCTAATATAGGTCTTCTAGGTGGATGAGAGGGATCTTGAGATATTATTTGGGTAGAGTTTGGCCAAGCCAAGAGTCTTGGGATGTGTGAGGAATGGGTTAGAGGTGACATATTTTTAAAGGGGGGGAGGCTCTTTAAGAAAGTGTGAAAATATTATTTTATTATATATTTATTTTCTATTTTTAAAAGTAGAAAACTAATTAATGTCCTATATAAGATGACTCCTGTTTGAAATAAAGTCAACCAATAAAAATTTGACGGGTATAAAATATTATATTAATCATTATAATCTTTTTCATTTAAATCTTTTATTAATAATGTAAACACTGCATCATTATTGTGCCATAAATAATTTTAATTATTTAATGTCTAAAAATTAGAAAAAAGAAACCATGATATAGGAAAACAGTTTAGATTTCTATAGAATATTTATAGTCTAAAATTAACTTAAATAATCCTATGTAAAAAATAATTTACAAAAAGATATTTGTTTATGTAATTTTTGCCTTTACTTTAAGTTAATTAAAATAAAGGGTCATTGTCACTTCCATGTGGCTCCATAAGGTCCCAAAATCGACCCATGGATGATATTGGTCGGATGTGTATCAACCAATTGGATTAGGACACATGTGAGGGAAATATTATATTAATATAGTATTATTTTTTTATTCTTATTTATGAGATTTATCCTTTAACCATGGTAAATAAAAATTTTACTGATGTAAATATTCAGTATGTATGAAAATAAAAGTTACCTATTTACAAAATTTAGACCTCCAGATTCCAAATATGTAATCCATATTTCCATATTCAAAACAGAGAAGTGGATGAAATCAATTTAAATTTAATTTCTATTCTTAGTTCAAAATGCGGGTTTTTAAGAAATATTAACTGTCAAAATATTGACACTTGTTTGTGTCCAATTTCAAAGTGAAATTAATTACAATGACCAAAATTGGATTAAATAGTAAAAATATAATCTAATTACACTTTAATACCAATTATAGTTATAGTATATCCATATAAATAAGTTAGATTAAAATTAAGTTTTGAATTAATATACAGTATTTTCCACAATTCATTAAAAATAGAATTTTATCAGAAAAATACCAAAAATTTACCCAATGAAAATATCGATATCCCAATTCTAAAGAAGAATTTTATTTGGCCTAATATAACATATAAAAGTGATTAAAATATATTTAATGAAGGTTCCACGTCATAAGGTGGTAAATCAACCTTTTATTGTAAATTATCCTTAATATTTGATTCATTCACATTTTAAGCCTATATATTTTATTGGATAAATGTAAAAACATTTAAAAAACTTGTATAATAATATTTTGGATAGTTATATTCATTCATGTAAATAAAACGTATTGGTGTTAACTACAATTTAAAATATTAATGTAATATTATTATTGTGTTACGTAAGATTTCAAAGAAACCTGTTGTTGCGTATCTGGTAGTCCATTGAACATAGAAATCTCCATTAAAGTAAAATTAATATTTAATTCACAAATATTAATAAATATAAAAATATCATATTCCATTATTTACATGGGATGTTAAAAAATATCTCTCATTGATTTAGAAAAATTGAATAAAATAATCAAAAGAATCTATAAATGAATTTTATTCACCCTTGTACTCTTCTGTAGTGATATCCATTCCTATTTATTATGAATATGAAAGGATATAGGAATCAATAAATAGATTATTTTGAAAAATACAGTATAAAAAATTCTTTATATACCCTATATTGATGAAAAAATTTATATAGTTATTGGTGACCATTAATTTTAATAAAATGATATTCATTATTGGAATCAAAAGTTAATGATAAAATTATAGGATAATCAAAAGGAAATATTCTATACAATTTATGAATACTATTAATTTATTTTGTTAATATTTATACATTAAAAATCTCCCATTAACCTTCTTAGATAAAATTCATAAAGAAAACATATATTTCTATTATTAGTTTGTGTTAATTAATATTTATTATATTATCATATATTTTCCATGAATGAGGGATCATTGTATGATTACAACCTTTCTAAAGTACTCACTTGATTAATTTCATGTATTGTTTTTTACTTTTTCAGTATAAATTGGTCAGTGGTTAAATTGGTTGGATTGATGTGAATTTTATAGGTTTTTGGCTGGTTTATTGGAATATCATGGTTTACAGATGGTTTTCCAAAACCATTCACCCAACGCAAAAAATTGTGTAACCCTAGGGAGAGGTGGTTTTCATGGTTACCACAGATTTTTTAAAACATTGCACCCTATTTTGAGTAATTTTGAACCCCTATAGAGGGCATCATATTTAGAGTTCATGATTATCAAAACCATTCACCCCATATAGGAAATTGTGCAGACATGATTTTAATCACTCAAAAATTCATAAACAAATTTAGAACGCTTTTTATTAATACCTAATCATCCCCACATGGATGTATACTACTTAAAATTTTTTTTAATGAATCATGGTAGAAAAAAGGCTTTCTGAACAATTTTCATTGAAAATTTAAGAACTGATTAATAAATCTATACCTATTGCAATAAGAAATCTCTTATCGTTTAGATTTCACTATCTATCTTCTCTCTTTGAAAAAAGATATGAATATTTTTACCTTTGATGATAGTTTTAGATATGGGTTTAAATTTATCAAAGTCTATTTTATCTTGGATAAATGTCTTTTATAAATATTTATCTTTATTGTTCACTTGATCGGCTCGCTCAAATTTTTTGGGATATTGGTATTTTCAAATGACCAACAAGGACCGTGAGATAGAGGTATATTTTTTAATTACCATTGTATTGAATTATTATTTCTTGTATGTGATTTTGGAATTTCAATTTCCATGACTGATAATTTAGTCATCAATTCTAATAATTAATTGGTTTTAAATTTAATGAAATTATAAAATTTTCAAAGTAATGGTATTATGAAATTAATCATTTAATGGAATCACGGAATTAAAAAATTAATGAATGATTAATTTATTGATTATTGTGAATTAAGGGGGGGGGGTTTGAATAAAATTAAAGGGTTAATGGTCTATATGATTTAATGATTACAAAATGTTTAATTGGGGATTTTCATATACATCCATTTGATTAAAATTTAATTCCCATTATGGATTTGTTAATAAAAAGGGTACCTTTATATTATAATTTTTTATTAGAAGTTTAATGATTTATAACCACTATGTATATGAAATCGCTATATTTTTGACTTTTTAATGAGTGATCTTGTAATATTTGTGAGAGGGAAATGGACTGATGATTCAAAATCCCATAATTTATTGATTAATGTATGAGTTTGGGAGACATATTGATGCTTTAATATGTTATACATGGTTGTCATATAAATGGGTTGTGGGACACATATTGATTTTTAAAATACCCCCATGGTAAAATTCCTGGATGTATTGGCCCAACATGTTGGAATTGGTCTATGGATCAGAGTATCCATGATATGAATTTAAATTTAATATATAATGGATGAACATTTTATAATGAATTTTGAATCCCTTTGTGATATGTTTCAGACTCTTGAATTTGATGAAGAAGGTATTAGTGGGTTGTGAGTCATTTTAAGAATAGGTAAATTATGTGGTTAATTAAACAATAATTGAATTGGTAAATTTTTTATTTTATAACATATAATTTACTTTATATATCATTATATGTTGTTATCAAAAGGATATTTTTTTAGACATCGTTTATTGTTTCTTACTATGTTGTAGTAACAACATTATTGGTATAAATAATTGATATATTAATTGAATTTCTGTTTAGTGGATAGTAAATTGAAAAGAGATCTATTCAAGAAGGTTGTGTTATGAAAACGAATGGATGATGGAACAGAACAATATTTCATATCTCTCTTGTGTGTAATAAGTTTCATTAATTTTGGGGTCTTCATTTGAAACTGAAATCATATATTTAATGAAATATCTACATCATTTATTAGATATTTTCTATCCTATTATGGTTTAATAAGAATTTATAGTTCACAATGGTTATATAATAATTTTGAGCATTGGTTATTATTTTAAATATTTTGTAGATACTGAAATAATGATGGTATATTCTCCCCATGTTATATTTCTGACCGTCAGTACTTGTTGGCATCATGTGGTTTACAGGGATTCACGCTGAAGGTAATTTGAAAAACAAGCTCTGGGTACCGAAATATGGGACCTGGGTGAAGACATTACAATGTGGAATCATATAGTGGTCTTGATCCTCTGACCTCTAGGTAATAGGGACAAAATATATTGCATTTTATTTTCATCCCATGTGGACATGATATTAATTATAATGTTTTGGATAATGAAATCTTATGTAATAATGAAAAGTAAATTTCATGGTCATATGGTTCATAATATGGCATGGGGTGAAGTAGGTATTGGTAGTTTGGGTGTCATAATGAACCTGATTAAATTATGCAGTCAATTAATGATTAATTTAGTGAGTAAAATTCTTATTTTTTCACTTTTAGTGTCTTCTATATACAACTTAATACAGTGTTATATATTATATATTATTTTAAACACAGTTGTTTTTTTCCTACTTGGTTTTAATCACACCATACAATTGATTCCAAATTAGTATCCAAATAGACTTCATGTTTTCTTAGTAATATAATGGAAATATTCCTATGAAATATGGTTTTGTTGGGATGAATATTGGATGAGGAAACACAACATAGTTACTAGACCTTACTGGTAATTGTTAATGTGTTTATTTATTGGTTTTTTATGTGACACATTACACATATATGGATTGACATAACTAAAATATTTATTGTATTATATATTTCATTTGATTGGTCAATATGTATTTATGGTTTTTATTTGTTATGTTATCTTTCAATGTATTGGTCATTATTTTCATTATTGTGTTAATACTTTGATATAGGGGGTATATTTCCCACATGTTATATTTTAGACCCTTAATATTAGGTGGAATACATTCATGTATATAGGGGATCCACAGAAGTCGTGTTACCAACTATCTTATAGAACCTTTATGTGTCTCCCAAGTTGGGATGTTTCAATTAGTAATATAACTATTTTACTATTAAAAAGTCCATAAAAATTCTATCATATTTTCCAAGATAATGATGTTAAAATTTTTTCTACATCACATATCAATAATACATCTTGTGATAATAGAATATTGTATATATGTGGATCCAGCAATGACATTTTTATTTTGAAGAATTTTTTAGAACAATTAATGTTAATATGATCTTTATTTTCCATGGTTTATCTCAATACTATCAACGAATCAGGGGAAATTTCTCACAATTTTGAAATCCACTAAATTTTTTGACATTAAAGGGAGTGTGGTTTTTTTATATTATATAATATGAATTAATATTAAAGAATCATAAGAATATATTCATGACCAAAAAAATAATCACATTATAATATATTTTGTCATATTTTAATTAAAAGTGATTCTTTGAAAAGTTATTGGGATAAATCACGATATAAAAAGACAATTTATCTGATTATTATCCAATACAAATAAAAAATCATGTAAAAATTTCTCAACCCATGCTTTTGAACTACTAACAGTGATCAATTCATTATTGAATTTTTCTGGAATTATCTTTTGACAAAATAGAATAATATATAAATTAATTATTTGAGAAATAATAATATATTATAACAGAAGGATTTAAATATTCACTAAATGTGATGGTTGAAGTTAATAAAATACAACGAACTGTAAAAAAATCACAACATGGTGTGGAAATACATGGTGGGTAGTTCACTATAAATGACAGTTCATGTTATATTATATATGTTGATGATTGAAAAGGACAATGTACTTATTAATTTTCAAATGTATATATATTAATTTAATATAGGATTGGAATACAACTTATACTCACCCAACCAAATCTGATCTATCCATCCATGTGGAGATCAATGAGGCTAGGAAATATTGTATAGAGATAAAAAATATATAATTAGTATTTTAGAGTTTATCCTAGATAAAAATGATTATATAATTTTTTAACCCATATATAATTTCTCCATTAAAACAATTTTTTTTTTATTTTTTGGATGATTTACAATGAAAACACTTCTTTAAAAATTTTAAATGTAAAACTCTCTATAAATATCTGATAAAAAATCTGAGGGTTTAATAGGATGATAAAATTTATATATTGTATATCCAAATACATGGTTTACTATTTTTTAAGGATCAAGGAAAGAACTATAAAGTAATTATAGGGAAATTAAAACATTTTATATATAAATTAGTGAAAATTAAAAATGATTCCATAAAATAATATCCTTAAAAATCATAATTCCATTATTAAATGTTAGTAATTTTTAATTTCTTACAATTTTAGTTAATTTTATTTCCATCAATAAATTTTTCACCCATTACCATTATCATTGAGATACATAAGAGAGGCTATAAGGCTGTATTTGATTAGAAATATCTATTATATATGATTAGATGTCAGAGTGTAGGGTAAATATATTTTGGGAAAACGAAATGTTCCCCAAATTTAATATATAAATTATGAATAATATCATCTATTAGATCTATATTATATGTTAATGAAAGTATATTTTTTATTATATCTCCTTGGAATAATATTTTAATATTTGGGTAGAAGGGAATGATTAACCACAGAAATTATAGAACCTTTAATATCATTGAAATTATATGGTAGATATATTTATATATAAAAAATACACAAATCCACTTCCATGAATGAGATTTCTTCCATGACTAACAACTATATATTTTTTTAAATATTTTTTAATTTATTTAATCTTTTAATTTTTTTCATATAACGCTGAATATAGATAGTGTTCTATTAATGCACCATGTTTTTCTTTCTTTGTATGCAGCACCAACAAAATTTTGTGATACACATTACACTTATATTGTCTTGAAATACATGCAACACTATGTTTGTAATTTGTTACACAAAATTCCGAGGCCTTTTGATTTCATATGATAAATGCTAGACCAAGTTTTACTGAACAAAAATATATTATTAATAGTATTATTGAAAAGGTATTATAGTTTCCCACATTCTAATGGGAAGAAAATAAAAAAAAATCTAACCAAATTACGAAAATATCATTTACACTATTACAAAACAGGAAACGTTTGGGTTATTAATTAGCTATAAATGAATGTAAAAACTATTTGGAAACAATGAAATTCATTATATATGAAAACAATTTTAGAGGTATAAAAACATTTTATCTCAAAAAAAATAATGAAACCAATATTAATGAATGTTATTATAAGAATTTATATATTACATATTAAATAATGTTTTTTTACAGTCATAAATTTTTTATAGTCCTACTATATGAATATATACAATTTTAGGGTCAAAATTATATCATTCTCAAAAAGAATAATATTATATTATTTTAATGTATAATGAATATTTTATACATGTTTTGAATAATTTGTAATTTATATAAGAAAATATTATTTTTTTCCAATGAAATATGACTTTAAATATTTACATTGGTTGAATGTTTGGTATTTTTCAGCCAGATTTTATGTTTCCATAAAAAATAAAAAAAAATTTAATTTTAATTTAAAAT
The DNA here is from genome assembly GCA_963277665.1 of Viscum album. Taxonomy (NCBI): domain Eukaryota; kingdom Viridiplantae; phylum Streptophyta; class Magnoliopsida; order Santalales; family Viscaceae; genus Viscum; species Viscum album. Next base: position 1,555,179,828 of record OY728131.1, read on the forward strand.
ATTTCATCGAAATATATTATAGTTTTATCTGTCAAATTAGATTTTATTTAAAAACTAATTAGAGAATATTTAAGTTATTTAATACTATTTAGTGTATTTTTTTCAATTCCACATTGAATTGGGATATACGTTTTTTTCTCTTTCGAACATTTTCTAAATAAAAACACATATTATCATTTTCTCAGTGAGATTAATTAAAAATTTACATTAAATTTCATAAGTAAATATTTATAAAAAAATTATTCATTACTTGGAATCATAATTTTAAAATTTACTAAATAGTTCTATTTTATTTTTTGACACTATGAACTGTGACTTAAATACTTTTTATTACCATGGTTAAGTGTAAATCAGGCAGTTAGGGGTGAAAAATATTATAAATCTTTTAATACCTATATAACACTTTCCCAACTACTATTGACTAAATTTAATTATAAATATTATATATTATATATAAAAATTGAATTATTTAATAGACTCTATTCGGTGCAAATGTCATATATATTAGTAAGATTAATGTGGGTAATATAATGCAACTATTATATTAAATAAGAATAATATTTTTAATATGAATATATAAAGAATATATGATCAAATATTTATATTTATATGATATAAAAAAGATTTTTCAAATCATGGAATTTTATTTTTTAATTTTAATGGATAAATAATATTCTTAAATAATTACCCAATGATGATGCAGTAATTATTCCACTAATGTAATAAGAAATTAAATGATACTTAAAATAGTAAAATAAATATAATTATAATAAATTAAGGTTCTCAAAAAATATTATAGCCCAATATTACATGTCAGGGGTGTGTTATATCAATTGTTCTGAATTTATCTTGCATTATGAATTTTTAGAAATGCACTGTTATGAATATTGTCAATATCAACACATATGAAATTTTTTCAAAATTAAATTTTATTAAATTATTTTAAAAGAATAATTCATTAAAGAAGTTAAATGTGATAAAATATGGTCTAATATATGAAATAATTTCCATTTATGGTCTAATTTAATATTTTTGTGTTGAAATTAAGTCCTCTTAACATTAAAAAATAATATAACCTATGTAAAATTGAAATGTATTCACTATGGTTTTATAAAAACACTATGTTTTAAAATAAAACTTAATCTGGAATAAATTCATCTAGATGATGATGTGAAATCATTTTCCTATCTTATATTAAAATTTATCATATTATTGATGTATTTAGATAAATATTTAATTTATTATAATTTAATCTTTTGGGAAATTTCAAAAGGTCATCTCCCCTCCCTTATAAAACAACGCCTCTAATTCTATTTTAAAAACACTTCAAAACCTATTTGGATCAAGATTAATCTACCAAAATATTCTCAAAAAATCCAAAACTTCATTGTATAATGCTTTTATTTGGAATAAAGGAAGCCTATGAAGTCCTTTTGTGAAAATCATAATGAGATACCAAAACATGAGGTTGCATTCATTAACAAATATTTTCTTCCTAATTTTTTACCTAAACACCATAAATAATTCTTATATAATTCATATATAATAACTTAAATATAAAAAATATACATAGATTTTTTATTCTATGTGTTAGGCCTACATATACAAATAGTTACATATATTGGTTAATGGATGTATTGTTCATTTTTACGAAGAACTATCGTGTCATGAAATAATGTTATTCCTTTATTTCATTCACCACCTATCATGGTTGGGAATTATTATCGAAAATCGATTTATATATGAATTATATGATATTAATTATACATTTATTCTTATGGAATTTGTATTCAATATATACCATTATTCATTCCTTATTGTGTAAACAAGATAACATGTTTTTTTGGACATGTAGACTAACATCCCCTCAAAATGATGGGATTCGTTCACACATTACATAGAAACTATTAATTTTGGATTGTGGTTTAATTATATGATATATAAGAAAAAATAATTCTTATTTAATTATATTATTTATTCATTTATTTCATTTACTTTCTTTCATTCAGTATGATATAAAATTGATGTCATGTTCATTTGTACAAACGACCTACTGTCTCTGTGGATGACATGTTTGGTTTTATACTTCAACAATTTATAAATAACCATAAACACTCATATAATTTAAAAAAATATTTTATTTATATATTAGTTATCAGGATGGAGATATGTAAATCATAAACTAATTATGTAAAACAAGAATAATAGGTCAAAACATGTATGATAACGAAATGAGTTATTACATAAAACATAACATAAACATGGATTTTTAATAAGAAGATAAATAGATATTCACTAGTAAATCATATATGTTATTATATTTATGAATATTACTATTTAAATAATTATAATTAACTTATATTTATTATACAAGTGAATTTTCCAAGCACAATGAGAGTCAAGATATAAAGTAAGGTATTTTTTTGTTAGTTTTATTTATGATTGAATCATACCTTATACACTAATTATATCTTCGGCATGGTGTATATATTATACATGAATTTAATTTATGATTCTTATGGGGATATTATGGTATTTTCAAATCCATATTGTATGTTTTCATTCATGGGGAATACAAATCTAGATATTATAAATATTTATGGTTTTATTTCACAATTTCATCAAAATATGTTATTGTTTTGTTTTAAATTAATATTAGTAGATATTTTTCTACCAAATCAATTATTTCATAACATATTTTATAAGAAGGGATATACTATTATCCTATGATTTTCTATATTTATTTATTTACATTTTTTACATTTAATTAAATGGATTGAATTGAATATTTTTTCCATTTTCTAAACAAGAATATTTCTGACTTTACCAAGATACTATTCTGAATGATTTTTTTAACAAAAAAAACATGAATGGAAATTTAATTTCCCCATTATGCTATAATTCCTTGAATATTAAATTACAATACTACAAGATCATGTTCCAAGAAAATATTATCTTTTAATATTTTGTGGCTTTTTATGAAACAAAATCTTTTTCAAAGAAGAAATAATATTTTCCTCAACAATTATTTTCAAGTGGTCTCTAAAAATTATTTTCCATATAAGATTAAAATATTTGAAGTTACTTGTGTTTTAATGGAAAAATAATTCAATGATATAGTTATTATTATTTAAACCAATGGTTTATTTTAGGATTATATAATATTCAGGAAAACTACTAGTTTTTCATTGGTAATATTATGACTGAATGATGGTCATGAAACCCATTTCATTACATGATTTCTAATATTGATAATAATTTAGTTCCTTGTGGAATAAAAAATTATGATTTTGAATATGTCACATTTGGGACCAATATCTCCCTCAAATTTTAGGGGGAATATTGATTAATCAAAAGAAATATATGTTATGCATGAACCAAATTTCATGTTCAAAAAACTATTAATGGAACTATTTTTTTCCTCCATTTTAAGAGAGGGAATAATTTTCATGTTCATATTATAATGAAAGTTATGGTTATCATGTCCTTAATTTAATTAGTCCACATTTTATTCTTAACCACCATGACTAGTGAGTACCAGATACTCCTTAATGTGGGATAATGGGGTGATTCTTCCTTTCAAAAACAATATATTGGTCATCAAACCTTGACCAGGGTAGCTTTTAATGGGCTAGATGGTGAGTCAAGATCAATGTGATAATTTTTTGATTCAACATAAATCTGCTTCTAAATGGAAATCATCTATTGCATAAGAGGACAAATGTGTGATATGTAGAGATGAGAATAGATATTATGATATGTAGTTTTTTTATGGTCGGTTTGGATTGTGTTTTGAATTACATGTGCATATTTTATAAATCTTGTATATCGTGATCCTGTACAGTTTAAGGATTGTGTGCTTTCTCACTTTTCCTAAAAGTTTTTGGAAATAAAAAATATTACTTTCCACTGTGAGCATGTTACTATTTGTTCATGTTTAGAATGTTACAAGTATAATTGTTTTCCCTAATATCATTTATTATGTAAAGTTTATTATCACAGAGATTTCTTTCTTTAACTTACATAGGGTTCATTTATTATAAAACACCATTATTTATGCCACGAGTCATCTGTATTAAATTTTTTATGCATTATGTGATCATAAAATGTTGTGATCAAGTTTTCAGAACTGTATTCATTTGTTATTATTACATGTCATCCTTTTTTAACATTTCTAAGCATCTGATCTCACACTTTAATTTGTTTATATTCCTCAAGTTGAAAGGTAATTATATAAGGAAAATTAGTAACATGGAAAATATATATGGAAGATATTGAAGATCTTTCACAAAATTATAATATTTTTCCATGTTTCTAATGGAACTAACTGTTATGGTTATTGGGAATGTGTTTTTTATATAATAAATAATTATCTAAAAAGACGAAATGTATATGTTGGAAATTTTTGGGCCATTATAAATGGTATCAAAGAACATGTTTAGTCATCCTTTTGAAACTATGATAATAAACAATTAAGACAATCCCTAGGATTTTTTTAATTATATATCTATGTATTTCTCTAAGGATTATCCTTAGGAGTCATATATTTGATAGTATATTTCATGATTAATCCATTCTATATGCAATTATTCGTTATTATATGTTTATATGAAAGGATAAGATTTTATCAAAATATGATTTTTGGTCTTAGTGAATAGAAATAACCTAAAGGAACATTGTTAATATTTATTGTTTTAGAAGTGTGATTTATGGGAGTAATTAAAATTTATGACCTATGTTTTAATATCCTGTGGAAAACCGGGAATGTGTTAGGTGTATTACACACACTAAAAAGGATAAAGAGAACACCAATGAAATTTGAATGGTATCAGATGTTCTAAAAGTATTTTTTTACTTTATAAATAATAATCATGAATAGAAAGAAGTTGAAGAACCCTAAGACATTATACACATTTAAAATTTTAGGAATTATTATGATTTTGGACCCTAATTAGTGGTTTAAGAATAAAGCTATATGATTAATGTGTATATGTTTTAAAATTAAAATATTATTGAATATATATTATTATTTTATGTATAATTTATTCAGTTAGGATTGAAAAGGACATATAAAATGGTGTTAAATATATAGAAAATTGATTTAAAGGTAGGGTTATATTCATGGGAAAAACATGATTAATTTAAAAATAATCCTTAAAATGATCCAAATGCTGAGATAATGATAATTGGGTAATGATGTGTTGTATATGAATAATCAAATTGGACTATGATGACTACCTTGGATATGAAAATATATTTATTGAAAAAGCCTTTTATGAAATCATATATAGAGTTTATGGATATTTTTTACATAAAGAATGTAATCATTAATACATGGATAATAAATAATTAATTTTTTCAATTAGTATTGGTGGTAATTACCTTATTTCAATATAACTACATGATGAAATAATTTATTTTATTTCTATGTGAAAAATATGAGATACATTATTATATATTAGAGACAAATTCTATGATGTTTCCATGAAATTTAGTTATCTTATTTATATTGTTTTGTAATTGTATATTTCATAAAGTATATAACGTTATCCATTTATAAAATAATTTATTTTAAACATTAGATGAGGTATTAGAGATTAAATTATTATCATAATATATGGGGATTTAGGAATATCATATAATTTATGAAAAACTTTTTATTGTAATAAGGACAGATAAGATGACATATAAATCTTTTTATGCATCTCATAAAATTCAAATAAGTTATCTATTAAAAATTCACCCTCCTTAAATGGAAGAAGTGATGAAGTGGATATATATCAAGGCCCAATAATGGGTGAGATTCGGTTGATATCAAGTAAGAATATAATTTGACGAAAATAATTCATCATTAGGGGAAATAGTGTTGAAATAATTTTTTTAATATTATCAGATTTATTGATGATAGAAATGATATTTTCTAAGGCTTTTGTGGTTATGGATTGGGGATTGCATACATTACCCTAACTGTGTACTTTATCACTATCCATTAGAACATTATTGACATGTTTCTATTTCATGTCCATTTTTTCACATTCCGTGAATGTAATTCAAGGTCGAAACCTAGTTATGAGTTAATTTGGGTAAATTTTATGCATCCAACATTCTATTTTTTAAATGGAGTTTCAATGTTAATTTTTTAAATGTTGGTTTCTAGGAATGGAAAATTCAAATAAAAATACTTTGATAAACTGTTTGAATTTTGAGGGTGAAATATATTTAAAAGTGGGTAGAATGTTACATGCTAGTAACATGTGATTTGTTTTACAATTAATTTAATCATTTTAATATTTTTTCATGCAACATTGAATATGGTATGTGTAACGTGAAAGCAGAAAGTTATTATTTTTCATATGTAAAACCAAGGGGAGGGTCCGCTACAAGAAACCCATATATTACCTTGTAACGCATGAAAAAATATGGTTCAATGTTGTTATACACTATTCTCTATTATTATGATATATTTTTTTACATGGAAGACCATGTTTTACTGTACTACAATATAATATTAATTCTGTTATTAAAATAAAATTATATTTTCCTCCTTGCTGAGGTAATGGGAATCAAAAATATGATTTTACTAAATTATAAATAAATATAATATATAATATTATATAAAATTTATTATTCGGGATACAAATTTCTTATGAATAAAAGTAAGAACTATTTGAAAATAAATAAATTCATTTTCTAAGAAATTTTTTTTATGTACAAACACCACTTTTTTCCTCAATTAAACAAACCACTATATTTGAATGTTTTAAAGAATTTATATATAACATATTTGATCAAAATTTTTAACTATCATCCAATAGATTTCATTCGTATAATATAATAATAAATCTAATTTTATGAATTATATGATATATTTTAGAAAAGGGTAATTTTACTACATATTAATGAAGATCCCTTTTGTAATATAACTCTGAACACTATTATAATTTTTATATGAAAAAATAAAGTTATTATTTAAATGAGTAATAACATAATATAATTTTGGTTTGGTTTTTTTATTTTGTATATTAGTCTAATATTTTTATGAATATTTAAAAATAATAAATATTGATTGAAAAAAACATTTTTTTAAAGAAAATTTATATTGTCAAATTTTTTAATTGATTTTTATTAAGGTATAATTAGATAAATTATTAATCATTTAATAAAATAAAGTAATTTTAATCAATTTTACATTCAATTTGGATATAATATTTTTTAGTCTTTTTAATGTGTTCTCATTAAAAATTCATTTCCTTATTCCAACATTGAGATTAATTTGAAATTAATTTTTGAAATTTAAGTGATTTTAATTATGAAAAATGGATTGAAAATTTGGAATCATTTGTTCTATATTTATTAAATATTTCTTTTTTTATTTTTTGTACAATATAAATAGTGAAAAAAAATTACAACAGTTAAAGGTAAATAACCAAATAAAGGATAATAATAATAAAAAAATTCATATAAAACTACCTTAAAACATTAAAATATGTTATGGATGAATTTTATTCTACCATTATCATATATGGATTTAAATTTAATTATATAATTGTCACAATTTTATGAATTTTTTTTGATATTGTTATAATTAAACAGAGTGAAAAAATACCACACTCTTAATTTTAATAAATGTAATATTTTTTATATGTTGTTAAATAAAACAGATCATCAACTATATATTTATTAATTAAAATAAAAAATAATTTTACATATCATTTTATTTTAGTTTGAAATTTTATTGAATGATTTTGATTCAAAATTTATTACACAATGATGATGTTGTAATTATTCAAATAATGAAAAAATATAATAAATGATAAAAATAATATAAAGAGAAATATAATGTTACATAATTAAGGAGATACATTAATTTTCTAGATTTTTATTAATTTTCAGTGGTGTATTAAATTAATTGATTTGAAGTTATATTTCTGTCATAATTTTATTAAATTTAGTGTTAAGAATAGTTTCAAACTCGACAATTAAGATATATTATATTAAAAATATATCATCAAATTAAATAAAATTTATAAAAATAGTATATAAGGACAAGAGAAAAATATAATTTCTTTAATATTTATAATTTTTTATTTATGTTCCAATATAATATTTATATTCAAATATTTCTTCCACTAAATATTTAAAATTTTGATACCCTGGTTACAATTAAAATGGATTATCTAAGGGTTAATAAAGATGAAAATGTTTTAAATAAGATTAAAACATGACTATAATTCACTCAATGATTATATTAAAACATTCAATATCTTATATTAGTTTGAATTTTCTTTTTATGTTATTTTTATTTAGATTGAATTTATTATAAATTAATATTTTGACAGATTTCAAAAGAGTCCCTCTACTCCATTATAAAATGGAAACTTTTCTTCACATCTCTAAACACATAATAACCTATTTGATTTGGAAAAAAAATACCAATATCCTTCAAATATCCATACATTCAGCATAATACTCTTACATTTGGCATTAATCCAACCAAATAACTCATTTTGTGGATGTAAAAATTAGATACCCAAATAAGAGGATATTTTACTCAACAAGCGTTTTCATTTTCGTTTATCCTTTGAATCGCATAAATTTTTTATATTAAATAACAACACCATTATTTTAATATATATTGTTTTTTATTCTAATTACTCAATATACATATAAAAACATATATCTAATGGTTGATGAACTTATCATTCTTATGTATGGAGAACAACCACCTCAGGAAATGATGTTCTTATTTTTTCCATTACCACATATCATTATAGGTACTATTATGGATACACAATTTTTATATTATATTGGATGTTTATGAGGTTTGTATTATTATTTTATAATTATATGAAACATTATTTCATTCATTCCACGTTGTGTAAATACTCTATCAACCTCTTTGGACTATCCTGTTCATAAAGTAATGTGATTCATTAACAAGTTAGATGGAATTTATTATGTATGGGTATTAGTGAAATAATATGATTATATAAATCTATAATTCTACTAGAATCATATTATATATTTATATTTCATTTAATTTATTTCATTCAGTGAGATATAAAATGCAAGCAATGTTAATGAGTATGTATGGCATGCCCTCTCCATGAATGGTTCATTTCATTTTCTATTTCTATCAATTACTAATAACCATAAATAAATATATAATTATTATAAATAATATTTTTATTATTTTTATCATTATTTATACAACGAAACCATGATAAAATTTTGAGGATAAAAAATGACATATCAAAACATATGGGAGAAACCAATTTGTTTATTACCCAAAACATAACATAAACATAGAATTATTAATAAAAAGGTTATATAAAGTGATAATAAAAATCTATATGGTAATATATATATATATATATGAACATTTCAATAAAATATATTTATAATAAAATTATATTTATTATATTGTAGTTTTCAAGAGCATAAAGAGAGTCAAGATATATGTTAAGGGATTTTTTAGGAACTTTTATTTCAGTTGGACACGTGCCTTATAAACTACTCATTTATTTTGTGTGGCGTATATAATACCCATTAATTTATTTAATGTGTCATTTTTTAATAATATTTAATTTAATTATCCATATAATTTTATTTCATTTCTGAGGTATACGATTTTAGTATCCATAAAGTTGTATGTGTTTATTATAGTATTCCATCATCATTCAAAACTGTATCATTTTAAATATACATATGGGAATATTAATCATCTACATCATTAATTTCATATAAAAAATTCAATTAATGGACTTACTATTTTCCTATGAAATGTTAATGTCATTTTTATCCATGTTTTACTTTTTAGGATATGGTTTGAAAACAATGGTTTTCATTTTCCAAAAAAGGTTCTTTGTGACTTTGTCAAGAAAAATATATGGAATGACTATTTTATAACATATAGGGAATTAATGGAATTTCTCCACCACCATGATGAAATAATTCGTGGAATACTACTTTATAATCTTACATGATTATTTAAAAAAACATTAATTTTAAAATGGTGATTCATTTTGTGAAATGAAAATATTTTCAATGAATAAGGGATATTTTCTTATACAATTATTTTCATATAATATCAAGAAATAATTTTTTATCTATGATACCATTATTAAATGTATCTTATGTTTTATCAGGAGTAATATTCAATTATAAATTTATTATTTCTTCCAATAATGTTTTTTGTTTAGCATGGAATGATATTTATGTAAACAAATGTATTTCAAATGGATATATTGTGATTAATGATGTTTATGAACCACATTTTTTTCCATGTGTACTGATATCATGAATGATTTATGTTCAGGGGGAAACATTAATATGGTTTTAATTATGTGGCATGTGGGACCTATATCACCCTCAAATATATTGGGTAATGATCAGTAACTCATGAGGTGTATATGTTTGGTGTGAACCTAATTCCGTGTTCATAATTCAACGCATGGACCTGTTTTGTTCTCTATATTTTACATTTGGACCTATTTTTCATGTCCATATGATTTTTTTAATATCTTGATTTCCTATCCTAAATTTAATAATTGAATTTATTTCTTTTTCAACATGTTCGCAAATAAATATTTTTTATTTTATTCAACAATTTCAAGTCTAATGTATGTGTTATGATCTAATAGATTATGTTCTTTGATTACATAATAATTCATGTATTCTGAAATACCAATCATTATTACAGGACTAATATATATGATCTATATTATTAAGGTCTTTATCTTCAAATGTTATTGTCAAGTTTTCATACCCATATTCCCATGGTGTACTTATGTATCTTCTAGGTCTTCTCTTATTGAGTATCTAAGCTCACCCTTTCATATGATTCCACACATTATGTTATAAAAAATGTTTTATGTGCCTCTATAAATGGGTAAATATTTTGTATAGGGGTTTAATATCATTAACCAAATTAGAATAATGTGTTATATATGACAAAAGGAACTAATTTATTATTTCATATGAGAAATTTTTTATTGCAATAAATATTCATTCAAAATGATGTAATATCCATTTCTAAAATTGATTGGTCATTATACCCAGTATCATTTTGGAGTATGTACATAGTTGAACCACCAAATCTACTAAAGAAATAATATTCACAAATTTAATATTCAATATATTATGTAAAGTAATTGATGGTGATCTTAATTCAAAGAGATATAGTTTTGTGAAACAAGAACACTCACACAATCATCTTTATATTGTTAAATCAGTAATTTAATAAAGCAATGTGTGAACCTAAATATGTGATGAGATACAATTATACTAACATGTTTATAACTGAGTAAATTATTTTCTTATAGGATTAAATTATATTTTTGTGTTTAATTTTATTGAAAAATATTTAATTACTATTTTTTAATTATATTGTGTGATCAATGAATTATTGATTGTTTGAAAATGAATTAAAGGAAACTGGAATTAATTTACAATATAAAATCATTAAATATGATCATTAAAATATCACTATTGTTTTCAATTCTATAAGTAATAGTATTTGAGTTAAAATTTTATTTAGAATGACTTATTATTGGAATCAACAACTATTTGATATCCTTTTTAAGATTATTTTTTGGGCCATAGAAATGTGATATCATAAATATATTTTTCCTCATAATAATCAAAATATGAAACATTAAAATAATATATTGAGGGAACTAATTTTGTAGAGAAGTTTGAACTCACGAAAATCACTATTAGTTGTATGATCTTGTAATATAATTTAAAATATAATAGGGGGATATATTAAATATTAGGATGAAAAAATAATTTAATTATTTATTTATCTAAACAATTTAGTTTTTTATAAAATTTAAAAAATTAGAATTTCTTTGTATTTGACATCTAATTAAATAATTGAAATGAAAATTATGGTTATATTTTAAAAAAATATTTGGTAAAACCTATTTAAGACTTATAAATCATATTATCATTATTAATTAATTAAGACTAATATAATTTTATTTTAAAATAAAAAAGTTTCCTATAATTTAATATTCAATATAATACTATTTTATTAATTTAAATTTATCATGATTAAAAGTATCTTCAGAAATTTTAATATTAAAACAAATAGAATAAAATTTTATATATAAGTAATTAATTTTTAATAAATATAACCACACATCATGTTTATAAAATTCTTATTATTTTATTCAAATTTATTCTTATTAAAATATTATTTTATCTTTAATAACTATTTTATCATGAATAAGTTTTTAAAAAAGAAAATTTATAGAATTTTGGGAATAATCAAATAAAATTTGAGTTTGTGTTTAAATGTTGTTTTTTATAAAAATAAGATCAAATTTAGAAAATAAATTGTTTCTATATAGTGAAATCTATGTAAAAAGTGTTATCATATGTCTAATGACTCAATATAAAATAATTAAATTTTTGGATAATGTAATTATCCACCCATTATATTAAAAAAACTACTATTATCAATTTTTGATACAATTTCATCAATAATGACACACATTTTTATATTGTAAGATTATTATTTAGAATAATTACACCCTCTCACATATAAAATGCCTCTAAATCCTCACTATATATCCTCATGAAATAATATATTAGTTATATCATATTATTATAAAATAATATCTTAACAAAAATACCACAGTGTTGTGTTTTTAGTCTCCCCTAAAATCTAGTTCATGGTTCCATATTGTGATGTCAATGGGAGGAAATCTAAAGGAAGTGGTATTTTTATCATCCAAGATCCTTAAAAATATTTTTTTAACCTCATCCAAATATATTGTATTAAACATAAAATAATTACATCATAATGAAAATTCAAGAAATTATATAATTTTAATATAATGTCAATTATCTTTCACCATCCTATACATTTAAAATTATTCATGGATGGCCATGTTTTTTGTAATCTAGAACCACCATAAAAAATTATTTTATTTGTTATTTTAGACATACATGAAAAGATCTAAAAAGGATTTAATTTATTAATATTGTATAAAATAATTAATTATTTCTTTTAAGGTGATATTAATATGTAATTTTGTATTGAGGTACCAACTATTTTAATAAATAACAAAAACAAATCTGTTAAAGGTATATTCTTAGTGAACCATACCTACTATAATAATGGAATAAACCTCAATAAAAAAAATTTAACCAATATTTAATTAAACATAACATTCTAGTGAGAATTATATAATAATTGTTTATGATAAATGAAAAATTCTTACAAGAAATGTCAAGGAATGGATAAAAATACAAACATAGATGGACAATATTATATAAAAATAACTAATATTTTTTATAATAAATGAATGAAATTTGTGAATACAAAAGGATTAAATTATTTATAATGAAATAATATTGGTCATAAATATAGATAGTATTATTTTACAATAAATAATATCATGTTTATCCAATAACTAATAATTTTTAAGCTCTTTTTCTTCTAAACAATTACTTATTTGAGTAATGGTTTCTATTATAAAACCAATTTATTTTATATTGAGAATATACATAACCTATTATTTTGTTTAAAATTATCTATTAATTATGGTATTTAATTTTTTTCATATAGGATCTCTCTTTTAAATGGTATGTCCTTGAATGTTACAAAAACATAAGAGTGTTTTCCCCTAAATTTTATCCTCAATAGTATAAAAACATTATACCCTGAATATAATTTTCTCATATCCTTATATTTGAACAAAACCTATATAATATGAAAATTTTCATATCTGTTTATAAAATTTAGATTTTAATCTAATAATATTTGTGATTAACTACTTTTTCAAAGAAACATGATGTTGCTATAAATATTTTTTTTTTCATTTTAATGTCTTTTTGGCCTACCTGATCATATCAATTCATCCAAAAAATATATTATTTATAATTTTCATAATCAAATACATATTTAATCTAATGTTCCACAAACATACCATTACCTATTTTATAATTTAATCTATATTAAAATTTTAATGATTCAATAGTATATATATATATATATTTGAATCATTAAAAATGTTTTAAAACATCAATCTTTTTATGTCTTAAATATAACATTTTTTTTTCTTATTGTGAAATTATTCTATATGATTCAATATTAGGGATTATATTAAACAAATGTTTTTAAAAAACTTTTTCCACCATCTTTGTAATATTTCTTTCCAATTTATACTCATATCATTTTTTATTTAGTATGATGACATGATATTTTTAATCAAATTTCTGTTTTTTCAATAAAACCATCCAATCTATTTACATTTTTTATTTCATATGGAATAAAAATTATTGTAATAAATTTTTTTTTCTAATGATATATTATAGTGAGAATGTTTTTTTTAACCTTATTTTTTACTATTGATTCTATCTTGTGAAGTACAACTAGAATCTTATTTTATTTCATCTCAAGATTCCTTATATGATAAAAACTATACATCATGATATACTTATATAAGTTTTTCATACATTTATGTTGTGGGTGTGTTACTATATAGCCATTAAATTCGTTGGTTCATATATTTATTTTTATGAGAAAATTCTGTAATGCATGAAGATGATATGGTTTTTTCATAACGTAATTCAGGTGAATGATTTTATTTTCTGGCATAATAATTATTGGACAATATTGGGTTAGTCTGCAACATAATTAATTATTATGATTTTTTATTTCTAAATGTTTTTTGAATAACTAATAATATGAATAATTTATATGCCATGATTTTATTGTTTATGATTATTATCCATGATTCAATCCATTGTATGTGTCTATACTTTTGTGTTGTTATTTTATGATTCCATTATATAAATAAACAATCTACAATTTATTATAATATATAATTATTATCTAATAATTTTGATTGTAATGAACTTATAAGATATGTATCTTTGTTCATAATTTTTCCTTAGTGACCATTTTATGTCACCCATTTCATGTGGTTCCCATTTCCCATAGAACAATCCACATTAATTTATAAGGAATAAAGATAGGAATATATTTTCTCATGGGGGATGATGATGTGAAAATATTTTACATGATGATTATGTATGTTATACAAAAAAAATATAAAAATATAGATGGATGGATTTTTATATTTCCTATGATATATAATATTTTATATATTAAAAGGATGTGAATTATATTAATTGTCATTATGGATCATCTTAGTAGGAATCCAAGTCAGGTTGAGTTATTTTTTGGATAAGGGTATGTAAATCTTAAGTGAATCCATATAGAATATCCTATATATTATAATGAACCCTTACATTATAATAATGTATTGAGTGTTTGGATTCAAAGAAATAAAATCCACATTACGATGTATATTTATTAATTGGTGCTATGACATAGATCCACAATTGTGTAAAGTCCCTAAAAATTTGGTTGGATATTAATATGATATCAACATTGTGCACAAAAAGTGGTACCTGGTTCACACCAATATTAACACTTATATAGATTGTGATTTTCTTAATCTAAACTATCCTTTTGAACCATTATATTGGATTTGAAAAAAATTATTATTTTATGAGGGAAAATAATAGGAAAAAATTTATTATTAACATTGAAAGAATCATATAAATTCATAAGTTAGGTTGTAAGTAACATTTATTATTCATTATATTTATGTTTATGGTTCTTCAATTATATATGTTTATAATATTATGTATTCTCATCAGTATAATTTTACAATTTTTAATTGGATTGAAAAAATAAAAACCATGTTAATAATCCGAGGGATGGATAATATGTAGATTGTACCAATGAGTAAACAAATGGAATTTTATTTGTTGTGAAACAATTTATTCAAAATTATTAATGAATTATCTCAGTGACTATAAACTAATGTGAACCATGGTGATATATATAATAATAAAATTAATGTGTGAGATGATATTAATTTTTCCTAACAATAATAATTAGACTCTTTATCATGTTAATTAATTCTCCAAATTACTGAGTTCTGAATCAATGGAATAAATAATATATATTTTATTCTTTAGTTCATTTAAAAGGATGGTTTTCTTTGCTGTGTATTTCTAATAGTGGAAGGATAACAAATTGTTGACCCTGATTATAAATACAAATTAAAAATTAGCAATTTTACATGATGGGTTTTGAGGAGTTTGATAGAATATCATAAACCAAATTTTTTACTCAATTTGTTCACATGAAAATAGAGAGATAAATTATTGAGCCTAAAAAACTAGATGAATCCATTGGTACTTATGAGGATAACATCCTTATACCCTTATGTTACATGAAAATTTTTACTATTAACTCCATGAATAAAATTTAATTACTCAATTTTGGCCTATAATATTATCATAAAATGGTCATATCCATTAGAAACATTTTTAGCATGAAAATTTATATTAAATGTGTAATTATATTACAATATAACCTATAAATTATTATTTTTATCATATATTTGGTTATATAAAAGTTAAAATGGACTTTCAAAAATATTTCAAATGATGAATAAAATGTAGGGATGATAAATGAACTACCTAATTACGCAAAATATTAGAGAAATCACATGAGACACGATCTAAAAAAGATCATCAAATTTCATTATATGATTCGATATAGGTATCTGAGTACATATTCCATGGTAAAATATTATGTGGAACGTGATAAAAAATAGATGTGTATGTGGGATTAACTAAATAACTACACAAACATGAATGCATAAAATACAATGTTCTTGGGAATTATGATAATCAATTTACTATTAATCATTCAATGAAGAAAAATATGAATTTTAAACCTCATTTACAAAGACTAAAAGGATGATCCAAAACTATCACTTTCATTAAAATGGACCATGATATTGAAGGCAAAAAAATCATATTTAATATTAACTCTAGATATATGAATGTATATTTTTATTATGGTTTATATTATTCACTCATATCAATATTATTAAAGAAATTTTATTCATCATATAAATAATATGATATTGAGTTATCTTTTAAAAAAATGGTTGGTAAATGGTTCCATCCATGGAAAATGTCTCTTATAAAAAAAATATTTTCTGAAATATACTATTTTATGTTATGTTTTATCATCCCATAGTAGATTTTAATATGATATCCATGAATTATTATATCCCTCTACATATAAGTTATATAAATTATCTACTTTGGTAAATATATTTTTATATCATAAATTACCCCATTAAAAATATCAATAAACATATTATTTTAATAATTAATTTGAATTTAATTCATTAATATGTTTCTAGATAAAATTTAATGAGATAATAATAGGTAAAATGGTTTGGTATAGATACATTTTTGTAGATATGATAATTTTATATGATTATATAGATATGAATCTTGAATAAAATCCTGAGCATCCCTATATATTGTGGTTCAGTATTTTATTGAACTCATTCTATCTTCTACACATATATAAATGAATATAAAAAAAATATAAGGACCATTCCTTAAACATTTCATATTCATGAATTCAGTTAGTAATTAATATTTATCATCTTTTCAGGATTAAAGCATTAGATAATTAGTTCATAACATATACATAACAACTTTAATATTACATACATCTACCCAGTTTTCATTTTTTCCTCAAAATAAATTTTTTTTGAACAAAAGTGTCATGTCTACTTTCATGTTTTAGAAAACATGAGTTTTCCATGATCTCATCCTTGACCCTATTCCACTTTATGTCCTATGAAAAACATTTCAAAAACCGGGGATGAGAATAAAATACTCATTAAGGGATACACAAAGAATGATAACAGTTATTTATTTCTAAAGAATAAGTATACAATGAATATTTTATCATAAGTAATAATTTTTACCATTACAAAGTAGTAAATACTCATTACTGAATAAAAGATCATTTGATAAAATTTGTAACCAATTGATTACCATAAAACCCATATAAAGAAAAAATAACATATATGGGTAACTTGGGACATAAACATAGTTAAATGAAATAACTATAAGTTTGACTTCCACAAATATCACTAAATGAAATAGCCATACAGCTGACATCATCCCCAATGAATTTAAGGTTATAAAATAACCACTCATCTTGGTTTATCACGACACCAAATGTTATTTGGTTTATCACATAACCACACGTCAAATGTCCAAGTACCATTATAAAATTACATCACATACATCTAATATAATGGAAAGAAAAATTATCCACATTTCAATAAAAATATATCACTTTAATATATTGATATAAAAAATCCATTATAAAAACCATTTTCAATATGAAAATACATACAAGATTATATGGTATTTATTTTTCTATTAAAAACATTACGACTTGTTAACAAATCCAAAGATCAAATAATAGTCGCGACGGTAGAAAGGTCATTGTCACTACTTACATTAAAAGAAACATTCCTTTTTATCTTCTAGTAAAATACTTTGTAGAAAAATAATCCCTTTTAATGAAATTAAGATTCAAAGGTTTTTATACATTGTATAAATGATATTCATGTATTAAAACAAAATATGCCTCAATGAAAGGAGACAGAGACGATGTCCCTTACCTCGTGTCCGACTTAACCCGTTCATTATTTAATCTCATGAATAATAAACTAAAGTATATTTATAAATGATTTAAAACATTTTTTCAGGTTTATAATTCATTTTAAATAACTTATTTCCATGTTATAACATTATCTAGTCATTTATGTTAATAATGGTTATTTTGTCGATATTTGTTACTTGAGTCAAAAATGAACTTTTTATAATTACAAATTGTTCATGTGTTCAAATATCCATTACTTCTACAATGATATTCATGATTTATATGTCATATATAATATATATATTCAGTAATTACATGTATTTATAATAGTACATTACATTTGGATATAAGAAATGAAATGCACTGTTCATGGAGAAAGTAAGCCATACGTACGCATGAACTCTACTTTCATGTCGATTTCATATTGTAATGGTATTAAAACATAATGATAAATAAGTATATTTTATTTCCAGTACAATATGATATATAATTTCATTAAATCAACCCTTTTAATGTTCTACATTTTGCATGAACGAGTCATATCACTTTGTGGGGGCGGTGGTATGTACTTCCTCAAATGAAAATATCGTGTTTACCCAAAATGGAAACGATAAAGGCATGATATAAATGGAAAATAAAGATGAATAAAAAACTATAAACATAATATATATCTTATATAAATAAATTTCCATAATAGTGGCTATCATGAGAGGTGGTAAGAGATAATTGAACAATCATCGTTTTGCAAGGCATTAGTTTTTCATCCACAAAAAATATGTTCTTTTCCCATTAGATGGAGGTATGTGTTAGTTTAGTTAGAATCCATCTCTTAAAAACAACCTCGTATATTTCAGATTGTGGTGATGTTATCATGTAAAGGATTGAAAAGGGTTAATGGGAATGGATAAGTAACATTAAAAATATAAAACAAAAGAATTTAAGAGAAATTGTTGCCTTTAATTTGGGTAACTCCCATTGGTTGGAACCAAAAAGTCTTCTTAAAGTGCCCTCTACCTATGGTAATGCTTATATGTGGAAGATAGGGATCTTGAGAGATTATTTGGGCTGGGGATGGTTGAGCCAATGGTCTTTTGTGGTGTGAGGAAATAGTTAGATATGATGGATTTTTATAAGGGGGAGGAGGGTCTCTTTAGGAAAGTGTGAAAATATTATTTTATTATATAATTATTTTTGGTTTCTGAAATTCCAAAATGAATTAAAGTCCTAGATAAGATGAATCATGATCGAAATAAAATCATACAGTAAGATCTAGAAAAGTATTTGATATTATTTTAATCATTATAATCTAAATTTTTAAATCATTTATTAAGTAGGTAAACATTGCATAATTATTGGGTCATAAATAATTATATTTATATGATATCCAAAAATTATAAAATAAAACCCATGATGTTGAAAATCTGATTAGATTTCCAAAAAATATTTATAGTCAAAATGATAACTTATATAACCCTATCTAAAAATTTCATTACTAAATGATATTTGTTTATGTCATTTTGTCCTTTAATTTTAGTTAATTAAAATAAAGTGTCATTATCACTCCGATATGGCCCCATGGGGTCACAAAAATCAACCCAAAGATACTCTTGGTCAGAAGTGTATCAGCCAATATGATTAAGATAGATGGTAATGTAATTTTATATTGTTATATTAATATTTGTCTTTCCTTATTTACCAGATTTAACATTTCAGAACAGTAAATTAAATATTTAATGATATAAATATTCATACTTTTTAAAAATAAACGTTACCTTTTTAAAAAATTTGGACCTCCTGATATCAAATATGGTATTTATTTTTTCTAATTCAAAACACAGATGTTTCATAAATTAATTTAAAACTAATTCCAACTTTTAAAACAAAAAGTGTGTTTTTTAGAAATATTAATTATCAAAAGATTGACACTGGTTTATGTCCAATTTCAATGTAAAATTAATTCTAATGACCAACATAGGATTAAATGGTAAAAATATAATCTATTTCTATTATAAAACCAATTAAAAAGATAATATATCCTTATAAATAAATTAGATAAAATTTTAGTTTTGAATTAAAATACACTATTTTCCATTATTCGTTTAAAAATGCATATTATCAGAAAAATAACAAAAAATTTCCCAAGGTAAATTTTGATATCCTGATTAAAAAAGGATTTTTATTTTTTTTAAATAAAACATATAAAAGTTACCAAACCTACATTTAAAGAGGGTCCACCATCATAGGTGGTGAATCAATATGTTAATGTAAATTATGCTTAAAATTAGAATCATTCACATTTTAGCCTCTATATTGTATTTGATAAATGTACAAGCCTTTAACACACATGTATAATTATATTTTAGTTAGTTTTGTTCATTCCCTCCAATAAAATGGAAATGAGTTAGCTACAATTTAAAATATTTATATTATATTATTATTGTAAAACATAAGATTAAAAAGAAACCTGTAGTTGCATATGGGGTATGCCATCAAACATATAAATCCCCGTTAATGTAATATTAAAATTTAATTCACAAATAGTAATAAATATGAAAATATCATATTTCTTTATTTACCTTGGTTGTTGCATCCTTCCCCCCTTTGGAAATTTAATCATTGTAATTTTTATTCACTTATCAAATTAATGGAGGTATTTATCCCTCATATCATTTTTAGATTCCCACATTGCCTCATCAAACATATAGTTTATCCAAAAAAACATTTCCCGGGGAATTACCTTATTTTGCAATACTTTCTCTCTACGGTCAAGAAAAAAGACCTGTTGTTCCTCATAAGAGAGAATATCTTTCTACTGAACTTCCTCTAGACTTAAAATAAGGGAGGGATCTGGCATATATTTTTTTCAACATTGAAATATAAAAAACATTGTGTACCTGGAAAAAACATGGAGGTAAAAAAACTATGTAGAAAAAAAATTCCAATTTCTAAAAGATTTCATAAGGTCCAATTAACCTCGTAGTCAATATTCATTTATTACCAAAACACTTCACACTTTTCCATGGATAATATTTGGGAAAGACATGATCACTTACCTCGAAAGAGAAATTATTCATCCAGTTATCCGCATAACTTTTCTGCCTACTCTAATTTGTGCACATGTGCTTCTGAATGAACTGAAATTTCATTGTCAAATCTACTACCAACTCTAGTCAAAACACCTTTATTTCAACAACATCATCCCAAAAATCAGGGGTTCGACAACTCTTCCCATAAAATTCCTCAAATAGAGCCATTTGTATACTAGAATAAAAGCCGTTATTATACGAAAATTCAACCAAATAAATATATTGTTGACAACTACCTTGGTAATTCAGTTAAACCACACATAACTTATCCTCCATGGTCTGAATTGTTCGTTCTGACAACCCATTTGATTGTAGATGAAAAGGTACACTAATATTTAATTCAGTACACAATGAATTTGCAAGGCCTTTATAAATGACGGCTGAAAACATGGGATCACAATCACATACAATGGAGAGTGGAACACCATGTAACCTAACTATATCTTTAACATACAAAAACAAAATTTGATCCAGGGACAAAGTACATCAAATAAGAATGAAATGAGAAGATTTAATCAATCGATTAATAATAACTCAAAATGCATTTTTACCTTAGGATGCCTTTGTTAATAAATCAATGTAGTCCAAGGATATATTTTCTCATTTCCACTCTGGCACCGGTAATGACTGATCATCCCTTTCGGTAACCATTGTTATGAATTAACCCACAGACAGGTCAAACACTTCATAGTAAAATTATAAATATCTCATTTTATTCCATCATACTTTTAATACTCACAAAGATCTATTTACATCATAGTACTACCATGATAAACTATAAATGGGGAACTATGAGCTTCACATAACAACTCATTCTTCAACTGTTAATCACAAGGCACACATAATCTCTTTACAAATCTCAAAACACAATCATTATCATTATTAAATTCAGTCAACATACCCTTCTGAACAAACCCTACCTTTTTCTGAAACACATTTTCTTCCTTCTGTGCATGCTTTATTCTGTCTGATAGAGATGATTTCACCGACACCTAAAACAAAAAAGAAAAATTTCTTGCACTACCAAAATATTTTTCTTAATTAATCAAATCAAAAACCAAAGCATCTCATTCTAAACATAGCATTGTTAATGAAGTATTACTTTTTTGACTCAATGCATCAGCCACATTATTTTCATTTCCCGGATGGTGAAGGATCATGCAATCATAATCCTGGATTAATTCCCGCCATCTCCTATATCTCATGTTTAATTCATTCTAGGTTAATATAGAGATTAAAATTTTTTGGTATGTATTTATTTCACATTTTACACCATAAAAATGATGCCTCTAAATTTTTAAATAAAAAACAACAGCAATTAATTCTAAATCACGTGTATGGTAATTTAACTCATGAGATTTCAAATGAAATGAAGTATAATCAATTAACTAATCATTCTACATAAGGAAAAATCCAATTCCATTCAATTAAGAATCACTCTATATAACAAACTCACTATTCTAGATGGATGTGCCAAATCTAGAGCATTTACCAATCTTCTTTTCAATTATTGAAATCAATCATCACATTTTTTGTCCAAGTGAACATAACACCTTTTTGAGTTAACACAATCATTGGAAAATATAACCGTGCAAAATTCTCGAAAAACCTATAGTAATAACCTTCCAAACCAAGAAAAATATGGATCTCAGTTATATTTGTATGTCCTGGCCATTCATCAACAACTTTTGTTTTAGCATGATCAACAGTTATGCCATTTTTGAAGAAATGTGACCATGGAAAGAAATTGGTTGTAACCAAAACATACAATTTCGAAATTTACAAAATAGTTTATTTTATTTTATGTTTTTAAAGACAAAACTGAAATGAAATTCATAATCCTCTATTATTTTTGAATAAACCAAAATATGATCTATTAACACAATTAAAATTTATCACCTAAGTCAACTAACCTATCACTACAAAAAAACTGTTCAACTCTGCTTGTCACATCTCAGGATGTTGATTTGGAAGGACATTTCCCTCTATATGCCTTCCCAGAAAAGTTTCTCTATTTCCTGTACAAAAAAAAAATCCTTCTTAGCACAGAAATGTATTAGGAGGAGCAACATGGTAATCTTTAAATGCTATATCACATCAATCTTATCATAAATTTATTTATGGATGTTTAATTAATAATACCCTTACTCCAATTGTTATCTAAACCATACGCTGATACCAACTATAAGGACCCAGACATAAACATTTCATATTATTAAATTAAGTTAATAATTTACATTGAGAGTGTTTTCTAGTTTAGATCTTTAGAAAATTCGGTCATAACATATACATTACAACATGAATATTACACACATCTACTGAGTTTCGATTTTTTCTCAAAATAAAAATTCTTGAAAGAATGATTCTTGTCTAGTTCCATGTTTAAGACAAAAGGACATTTCCATGATGTCAACTTTGACCCTATTACACATTATGGCCTCTGAAAAACATTTCAAAAACATGGGATGATTATAAAAACCTCAATAACGGATACACAAGGGAGGAAAACTGTTAGTTATTCCAAACAACAAATTAACCATGAATACATTTACATAAGTAATACTTTTCACCTTTATGATGTAGTAAATAATCTTCACTGAATAAAAGATCATTACTTACCCTTTTTTAACCAAACTATTACCATAAAACCTGTATAAATAACACATAACATATAAAGGTGACTTGGGTCATAAACATACCTAAATGAAATAATCATACCTTCGACTTCCACACATATCACTAAATGGAATAGTTATACGACCGAATTCCATACCCAATGAATTGGAGGTTATAACATAACAACCCATCCTCGTTTATCATTTCACCACCCTTTATTTGGTTTATCATTTAACCACCCATCAAATGTCCATTTACCTTTGTAAAAGAATAATATATAGAAAAAATATAAAGCAAAGAAAATTTTTCCACATTTCAATCAAAATATATCACTTAAATATATTGACCTAACAAATACATTATAAAAACCAATTTCAATACAGAAATACATAAATGATAATATGGTATTTAATTTCCTTTAAAAAACATTATTATTTCTTGAGAAAGACAACTATCAAATCATACTTGTGGCGGCAGAAAGGTCGTTGTCACCACTTATGTTAAAAAGAAACTCTATTTTTCAATAATTTAGTAAAACAGTACATAGTAAATGATTCCCATTGAATGAAATGAAATTCAAAATGATTTATACATAATATAAAATAATTTTGTGTATTAACACAAAATATTCCTTAATGAAAAGAGATTGAGAGGATGACTCTTACCTCGTGTCCGACTTGACCTTTTCATTCTTTAATATACTAAATAATAAAATAATATTAATATATAAAGGATTAAGAATTTATATTTTATTTTATCATTCTGTTGAAATCACTTATTAACATGTTATAACATTATGTAATCATTTAAGTTAATAAAGGTCATTTTTTCCATATTTGGAACCTGAGTCAAAAATTAACTTTTTCTAATTACTAATTGATCTTGTGGTAAAATATCTGTTATATCCAGACTAATATTCATGATTTAGATATCATACATAAAATATATATCTAGTATATATATTTATTTATTAATTATAGTAAATCAAATTTGGAGATAATAAATGAAATGCACAATTCATGGAGACGGTAAGACAAACGTATGCATGAACGCTACTTCCATTTCTATTTCATATTTTAATGGAATGAAATATTAATTTTAAAAATGTATATTATAATTCCAGTTTAATATCATATATAATTTAATTAACACCTGTCTTTATACATTCCACATAAGGCATGAATGAGTCATATCACTTTGAGGGGTCGTAGTCTGCACTTCCTCAAATGAAATTATCATGTTTACCCATAATGGAAACCATAATGGAATGAAATAAATGAAAAAATACAAAATATTAAAGAAAAAATAAACATAATATATATCATATATAAACATAGTTCTATAATAATGGCCACCATGAGAGGTGATAGGGTGTAATTGAAAAATCATTGTTTGGTGGGGTGTTAGTTTTACATCCACCAAAGCAGTATGTTCTTTACACATTAGATGGAGGTCTGTGTATGTTTAGTTTGAATCCATATCATAAAAATGACCTAGTATGTTTATGATTATATTTTTGTTATAAAATAAAGTAATAAAAATAGTTTATGGTCTTGGAAAAGTAAAATAAAACAAAATAAATCAAATTATTTTAAGATAATGTGTTACATTTAATTCAGGTAACGCCCTATGGTTTTGATCCAAAATGACTTCTCCATGTGACTTATGCCTAATATAAGTCTTCTAGGTGGATGAGAGGGATCTTGAGATATTATTTGGGTAGAGTTTGGCCGAGCCAAGAGTCTTGGGATGTGTGAGGAATGGGTTAGAGGTGACATATTTTTAAAGGGGGGAGGCTCTTTAAGAAAGTGTGAAAATATTATTTTATTATATATTTATTTTCCCTTTTTAAAAGTAGAAAACTAATTAATGTCCTATATAAGATGACTCATGTTCGAAATAAAGTCAACCAATAAATATTGTACGGGTATAAAATATTATATTAATCATTATAATCTTTTTCATTTAAATCTTTTATTAATAACATAAACACTGCATCATTATTGTGCCATAAATAATTTTAATTATTTAATTTCTAAAAATTAGAAAAAAGAAACCATGATATAAGAAAACTGTTTAGATTTATATAGAATATTTATAGTCTAAAATATAACTTAAATAATCCTATGTAAAAAATAATTTACAAAAAGATATTTGTTTATGTAATTTTTGCCTTTACTTTAAGTTAATTAAAATAAAGGGTCATTGTCACTTCCATGTGGCTCCATAAGGTCCCAAAATCGACCCATGGATGATATTGGTCGGATGTGTATCAACCAATTAGATTAGGACACATGTGAGGGCAATATTATATTAATATAGTATTATTTTTTTATTCTTATTTATGAGATTTATCCTTTAACCATGGTAAATAAAATTTTTACTGATGTAAATATTCAATATGTATGAAAATAAAAGTTACCTATTTAAAAAATTTAGTCCTCCAGATTCCAAATATGTAATCCATATTTCCATATTCAAAACAGAGAAGTGGATGAAATCAATTTAAATTAAATTTCTATTGATAGTTCAAAAAGCGGGTTTTTAAGAAATATTAACTGTCAAAAGATTGACACTTGTTTGTGTCCAATTTCAAAGTGAAATTAATTACAATGACCAAAATTGGATTAAACGGTAAAAATATAATCTAATTACACTTTAATACCAATTATAATGATAATATATCCATATAAATAAGTTATATTAAAAGTAAGTTTTGAATTAATATACATTATTTTCCACAATTCATTAAAAATAGAATTTTATCAGAAAAATACCAAAAATTTACCCAATGAAAATTTCGATATCCCAATTCTAAAGAAGAATTTTATTTGGCCTAATATAACATATAAAAGTGACTAAAAATATATCTAATGAGGTTTCCACATCAAAATGCGGTAAATCAACCTTTTATTGTAAATTATCCTTAATATTTGATTCATTCACATTTTAAGCCTCTATATTTTATTGGATAAATGTAAAAACATTTAACAAACTTGCATAAAAATATTTTAGATAGTTATATTCATTCCTGTAAATAAAACATATTGGTGTTAACTACAATTTAAAATATTAATGTAATATTATTATTGTGCAACGTACGATTTCAAAGAAACCTATTGTTGCATATCTGGTAGTCCATTGAACATAGAAATCTCCATTAAAGTAAAATTAATATTTAATTCACAAATATTAATAAATATAAAAATATCATATTCCATTATTTACATGGGATGTTAAAAAAATATCTCTCATTGATTTAGAATAATTGAATAAAATAATCAAAAGAATCTATAAATGAATTTTATTCACCCTTGTACTCTTCTGTAGTGAGATCCATTCCTATTTATTATGAATATTAAAGGATATAGGAATCAATAAATAGATTATTTTGAAAATTATAGTATAAAAAATTCTTCATATACCCTATATTGATGAAAAAATTTATACAGTTATTGGTGACCATTAATTTTAATAAAATGATATTCATTATTGGAATCAACAGTTAATGATAAAATTATAGGATAATCAAAAGGAAATATTCTATACAATTTATGAATATTATTAATTTATAGTGTTAATATTTATACATTATAAATCTCCCAGTAACCTTCTTAGATAAAATTCATAAAGAAAACATATATTTCTATTATTAGTTTGTGTTAATTAATATTTATTATATTATCATATATTTTCCATGAATGAAGGATCATTGTATGATTACAACCTTTCTAATGTACTCACATGATTAATTTCATGTATTGTTTTTTACTTTTTCAGTATAAATTGGTAAGCGGTTAAATTGGTGGGATTGATGTGAATTTTAAAGGTTTTTGGATGGTTTTTTGGAATATCCTGGTTTACAGATAGTTTTCCAAAACCATTCACCCAATGCAAAAAACTATGTAACCCCAGGGAGAGGTGGTTTTCTTGGTTACCACAGATTTTTTAAAACATTGCACCCCATTTTGAGTAATTTGGAACCCCTATAGAGGGCATCATATTTAGAGTTCATGATTTTCAAAACCATTCACCCCATATAGGAAATTGTGCAGACATGATTTTAATCACTCAAAAATTTATAAACAAATTTAGAACGCTTTGTATTAATACCTAATCATCCCCACATGGATGTATACTACTTAAATTTTTTTTAATGAATCATGGTAGAAAAAAGGCTTTCTGAATTTTCATTGAAAATTTAAGAACTGATTAATAAATCTATACCTCTTGCAATAAGAAATCTCTTGTCGTTTAGATTTTTCTATCTATCTTCTCTCTTTGAAAAAAGATATGAATATTTTTACCTTTGATGATAGTTTTAGATATGGGTTTAAATTTATCAAAGTCTATTTTATCTTGGATAAATGTCTTTTATAAATATTTATCTTTATTGTTCACTTGATCGGCTCGCTCAAATTTTTTGGGATATTGGTATTTCCAAATGACCAACAAGGACCGTGAGATAGAGGTATAGTTTTTAATTACCATTGTATTGAATTATTATTTCTTGTATGTGATTTTGGAATTTCAATTCTATGACTGATAATTTAGTCATCAATTCTAATAATTAATAGGTTTTAAATTTAATGAAATTATAAAATTTGCAAAGTATTTGTATTATGAAATTAATCATTTAATGGAATCACGGAATTTAAAAATTAATGAATGATTAATTTATTGATTATTGTGAATTAATGGGGGGTTTTGAATAAAATTAATGGGTTAATGGTCTATATGATTTAATGATTAAAAAATGTTTAATTCCGGATTTTCATATACATCCATTTGATTAAAATTTAATTCCCATTATTGATTTGTTAATAAAAAGGGTACCTTTTTATTATAATTTTTGATTAGTAGTTTAATGATTTATAACCACTATGTATATGAAATCGCTATATTTTTGACTTTTTAATGTGTGATCTTGTAATATATGTGAGAGGGAAATGGTCTGATGATTCAAAATCCCATAATTTATTGATTAATGTATGAGTTTGGGAGACATATTGATGCTTTAATATGTTATACGTGGTTGTCATATAAATGGGTTGTGGGACACACATTGATTTTTTAAATACCCCCATGGTAAAATTCCTGGATGTATTGGCCCAACATGTTGGAATTGTTCCAACATGTTGGAATTGGTCTATGGATCGGGGTATCCATGATAAGAATTTAAATTTAATATATAATGGATGAACATTTTATAATGAATTTTGAATCCCTTTGTGATATGTTTCAGACTCTTGCATTTGATGAAGAAGGTATTAGTGGGTTGTTAGTCATTTTAGGAATAGGTAAATTATGTGGTTAATTAAAAAATAATTGAATTGGTAAATTTTTTATTTTATAACATATAATTTACTTTATATATCATTATATGTTGTTATCAAAAGAATATTTTTTTAGACATCGTTTATTGTTTCTTACTATGCTGTAGTAACACCATACTTAGTATAAATAATTGATACATTAATTGAATTTCTGTTTATTGGATAGTACATTGAAAAGAGATCTATTCAAGAAGGTTGTGTTATGAAAACGAATGGATGATGGAACATAACAATATTTCATATCTCTCTTGTGTGTAATAAGTTTCATTAATTTTGGGGTCTTCATTTGAAACTGAAATCATATATTTAATGAAATATCTACATCATTTATTAGATATTTTCTATCCTATTATGGTTTAATAAGAATTTATGGTTCACAATTGTTATAGAATAATTTTGAGCATTGGTTATTATTTTAAATATTTTGTAGATACTGAAATAATGATGGTATATTCTCCCCATGTTATATTTCTGACCGTCACTACTTGTTGGCATCCTATGGTTTACGGGGATTCATGCCGAAGGTAATTTGAAAAACAAGCTCTGGGTACCGGAATATGGGACCTGGGTGAAGACATTACAATGTGGAATCATATAGTGGTTTTGATCCTCTGACCTCTAGGTAATAGGGACAAAATATATTGCATTTTATTTCCATCCCATGTGGACATGATATTAATTATAATGTTTTGGATAATGAAATCTTATGTAATAATGAAAAGTAAATTTCTTGGTCATATGGTTCATAATATGGCATGGGGTGAAGTAGGTATTGGTAGTTTGGGTGTCATAATGAACCTGATTAAATTATGCAGTCAATTAATGATTAATTTAGTGAGTAAAATTCTTATTTTGTCACTTTTAGTGTCTTCTATATACAAATTAATACAGTGTTATATATTATATATTATTTTAAACACAGTTGTTTTTTTCCTACATGGTTTTAATAACACCATACAATTGATTCCAAATTAGTATCCAAATAGACTTCATGGTTTCGTAGTAATATAATGGAAATATTCCTATGAAAGATGGTTTTGTTGGGATGAATATTGGATGAGGGAACACAACATGGTTACTAGACCTTACTGGTAATTGTTAGTGTGTTTATTTATTGGTTTTTTATGTGACACATTACACATATATGGATTGACATATCAAAAAAATTTATTGTATTATATTTTTTATTTGATTGGTCAATATGTATTTATTGTTTTTATTTGTTATGTTATCTTTCAATGTATTGGTCATTATTTTCATTATTGTGTTAATACTCTGATATGGGGGGTACATTTCCCACATGTTATATTTTAGACCCTTAATATTAGGTGGAATACATTCATGTATATAGGGGATCCACAGAAGTCGTGTTGCCAACTATCTTATAGAACCTTTATGTGTCTCCCAAGTTGGGATGTTTCAATTAGTAATATAACTATTTTACTATTAAAAAGTCCATAAAAATTCTATCATATTTTCCATGATAATGATGTGAAAATGTTTTCTACATCACATATCAATAATACATCTTGTGATAATAGAATATTGTATATATGTGGATCCATCAATGACATTTTTATTTTGAAGAATTTTTTAGACCAATTAATGTTAATATGATCTTTATTTTCCATGGTTTATCTCAATACTATCAAAGAATCAGGGGAAATTTCTCACAATTTTGAAATCCACTAAATTTTTTGACATTAAAGGGAGTGTGGTTTTTTAATATTATATAATATGAATTAATATTCAAGAATCATAAGAATATATTCATGACCAAAAAAATAATCACATTATAATATTTTTTATAATATTTTAATTGAAAGAGATTCTTTGAAAAGTTATTGGGATAAATCACGATAGAAAAAGACAATTTATCTGATTATTATCCAATACAAATAAAAAATCATGTGAAAATTTATCAACCCATGCTTTTGAACTACTAACAGTGATCAATTCATTATTGAATTTTTCTGGAATTATCTTTTGACAAAATAGAATAATATATAAATTAATTATTTGAGAAATAATAATATATTATAACAGAAGGATTTAAATATTCACTAAATGTGATGGTTGAAGTTAATAAAATACAACGAACTGTAAAAAAATCACAACATGGTGTGGAAATACATGGTGGGTAGTTCACTATAAATGACATTTCATGTTATATTATCTATGTTGATGATTGAAAAGGACAATATACTTATGAATTTTCAAATGTATATATATTAATTTAATACCGGATGGGAATTCAACTTATACTCACCCAACCATATCTGATCTATCCATCCATGTGGAGATCAATGAGGCTAGAAAATATTGTATATAGATAAAAAATATATAATTAGTTTTTTAGAGTTTATCCTAGATAAAAATGATTATATAATTTTTTAAACCATATATAATTTCTCCATTAAAACAAAAAAAAAACATTTTTTTTGGATGATTTACAATAAACACTCTTCTTTAAAAATTTTAAATGTAAAACTGTGTATAAATATCTGATAAAAAACATATGAAGGTTTAATAGGATGATAAAATTTATATATTGTATATCCAAATACATGGTTTACTATTTTTTAAGGATCAAGGAAAGAACTATAAAAGAATTATAGAGAAATTAAAACATTTCATATATAAATTAGTGAAAATTACAAATGATTCCATAAAATAATATCCTTAAAAATCATAATTCCATTATTAAATGTTAGTAATTTTTAATTTCTTACAATTTTAGTTAATTTTATTTCCATCAATAAATTTTTCACCCATTACCATTATCATTGAGATACATAAGAGAGGCTATAAGGCTGTATTTGATTAGAAATATCTATTATATATGATTTGATGTCAGAGTGTAGGGTAAATATATTTTGGGAAAACTAAATGTTCCCCAAATTTAATATATAAATTATGAATAACATCATCTATTAGATCTATATTATATTTTAATGAAAGTATATTTTTTATTATATCTCCTTGGAATAATATTTTAATATTTGGGTAGAAGGGAATGATTAACCACAGAAATGATAGAACCTTTAATATCATTGAAAATATATGGTAGATATATTTATATATAAAAAATACACAAATCCACTTCCAAGATTGAGATTTCTTCCATGACTAACAACTATATATTTTTTTAAATATTTTTTAATTTATTTAATCTTGTAATTTTTTTCATATAACGCTGAATATAGATAGTGTTCTATTAATGCACCATGTTTTTCTTTCTTTGTATGCAGCACCAACAAAATTTTGTGATACACATTACACATATATTGTCTTGAGATACATGCAACACTATGTTTGTAATTTGTTACACAAAATTCCGAGGCCTTTTGATAGCATATGATATATGCTAGACCAAGTTTTACTGAACATCAAAATATTATTAATAGTATTATTGAAAAGGTATTATAGTTTCCCACATTCTAATGGGAGGAAAATTAAAAAAAATCTAACCAAATTATGAAAATAGTATTTACACTATTACAAAACAGGAAACGTTTGGGTTATTAATTAGCTATAAATGAATGTAAAAACTATTTGGAAACAAAGAAATTCATTATATATGAATACAATTTTAGAGGTATAAAAAAATTTTATCTCAAAAAAATAATGAAACCAATATTAATGAATGTTATTATAAAAATTTATATATTATATATTAAATAATGTTTTTTTACAGTCATAAATTTTTTTATAGTCCTACTATATGAATATATACAATTTTCGGGTCAAAATTATATCATTCTCAAAAAGAATAATATTATATTATTTTAATGTATAATGAATTTTTTATACATGTTTTGAATAATTTGTAATTTATATAAGAAAATATTATTTTTTCCAATGAAATATGACTTTAAATATTTACATTGGTTGAATGTTTGGTATTTTTCAGCCAGATTTTATGTTTCCATAAAAAATAAAAAATTTTAAATTTTAATTTAAAATATTTCATTGAAATATATTATAGTTTTATCTGTCAAATTAGATTTTATTTAAAACCTAATTAGAGAATATTTATGTTATTTAATACTATTTAGTGTATTTTTTTCAATTCCACATGGAATTGGGATATACGTTTTTTTTCTCTTCTGAACATTTTCTAAATAAAAACACATATTATCATTTTCTCAGTGAGATTAATTAAAAATTTACATTAAATTTCATAAGTAAATATTTATAAAAAATATTATTTATTTGGAATCATAATTTTAAAATTCACTAAATAGTTCTATTTTATTTTTTGACACTATGAACTATGACTTAAATACTTTTTATTACCATGGTTAAGTGTAAATCAGGCAGTTAGGGGTGAAAAATATTATAAATCTTTTAATACCTACATAACACTTTCCCAACTACTATTGACTGAATTTAATTATAAATATTATATATTATAGATAAAAATTGAATTATTTAATAGACTCTATTCGGTACAAATGTCATATATATTAGTAAGATTAATGTAGGTAATAGAATGCAACTATTATATTAAATAAGTATAATATTTTTAATATGAACATATATAGAATATATGATCAAATATTTATATTTATATGATATATAAATGATTTTTCAAATCATGGAATTTTATTTTTTAATTTTAATGGACAAATAATATTCTTAAATAATTACCCAATGATGATGCAGTAATTATTCCACTAATGTAATAAGAAATTAAATGATACTTGAAATAGTAAAATAAATATAATTATAATAAATTAAGGTTCTCAAAAAATATTATAGCCCAATATTACATGTCAGGGGTGTGTTATATCAATTGTTCTGAATTTATCTTGCATTATGAATTTTTAGAAATGCACTGTTATGAATATTGTCAATATCAACACATATGAAATTTTTTCAAAATTAAATTTTATTAAATTATTTTAAAAGAATAATTCATTAAAGAAGTTAAATGTGATAAAATATGGTCTAAGATATGAAATAATTTCCATTTATGGTCTAATTTAATATTTTTGTGTTGAAATTAAGTCCTCTTAACATTAAAAAATAATATAACCTATGTAAAATTGAAATGTATTCACTATGGTTTTATAAAAACACTATGTTTTAAAATAAAACTTAATCTGGTATAAATTCATCTAGATGATGATGTGAAATAATTTTCCTATCTTATATTAAAATTTATCATATTATTGATGTATTTAGATAAATATTTAATTTATTATAATTTAATCTTTTGGGAAATTTCAAAAGGTCATCTCCCCTCCCTTATAAAACAACGCCTCTAATTCTATTTTAAAAACACTTCAAAACCTATTTGGATCAAGATTAATCTACCAAAATATTCTCAAAAAATCCAAAACATCATTGTATAATGCTTTTATTTGGAATAAAGGAAGCCTATGAAGTCCTTTTGTGAAAATCATAATGAGATACCAAAACATGAGGTTGCATTCATTAACAAATATTTTCTTCCTAATTTTTTACCTAAACACCATAAATAATTCTTATATAATTCATATATAATAACTTAAATATAAAAAATATACATAGAATTTTTATTCTATGTGTTAGGCCTACATATACAAATAGTTACATATATTGGTTAATGGATGTATTGTTCATTTTTACGAAGAACTATCGTGTCATGAAATAATGTTATTCCTTTATTTCATTCACCACCTATCATGGTTGGGAATTATTATCGAAAATCGATTTATATATGAATTATATGATATTAATTATACATTTATTCTTATGGAATTTGTATTCAATATATACCATTATTCATTCCTTGTTGTGTAAACAAGATAACATGTTTTTTTGGACATGTAGACTAACATCCCCTCAAAATGATGGGATTCGTTCACACATTACATAGAAACTATTAATTTTGGATTGTGGTTTAATTATATGATATATAAGAAAAAATAATTCTTATTTAATTATATTATTTATGCATTTATTTCATTTACATTCTTTCATTCAGTATGATATAAAATTGATGTCATGTTCATTTGTACAAACGACCTACTGTCTCTGTGGATGACATGTTTGGTTTTATACTTCAACAATTTATAAATAACCCTAAACACTCATATAATTTAAAAAAATATTTTATTTATATATTAGTTATCAGGATGGAGATATGTAAATCATAAACTAATTATGTAAAACAAGAATAATAGGTCAAAACATGTATGATAACGAAATGAGTTATTACATAAAACATAACATAAACATGGATTTTTAATAAGATAAATAGATATTCACTAGTAAATCATATATGTTATTATATTTATGAATATTACTATTTAAATAATTATAATTAACTTATATTTATTATACAAGTGAATTTTCCAAGCACAGTGAGAGTCAAGATATAAAGTAAGGTATTTTTTTGTTAGTTTTATTTATGATTGAATCATACCTTATACACTAATTATATCTTCGGCATGGTGTATATATTATACATGAATTTAATTTATGATTCTTATGGGGATATTATGGTATTTTCAAATCCATATTGTATGTTTTCATTCATGGGGAATACAAATCTAGATATTATAAATATTTATGGTTTTATTTCACAATTTCATCAAAATATGTTATTGTTTTGTTTTAAATTAATATTAGTAGATATTTTTCTACCAAATCAATTATTTCATAACATATTTTATAAAAAGGGATATACTATTATCCTATGATTTTCTATATTTATTTATTTACATTTTTTACATTTAATTAAATGGATTGAATTGAATATTTTTTCCATTTTCTAAACAAGAATATTTCTGACTTTACCAAGATACTATTCTGAATGATTTTTTTAACAAAAAAACATGAATGGAAATTTAATTTCCCCATTATTCTATAATTCCTTGAATCTTAAATTACAATACTACAAGATCATGTTCCAAGAAAATATTATCTTTTAATATTTTGTGGCTTTTTATGAAACAAAATCTTTTTCAAAGAAGAACTAATATTTTCATCAACAATTATTGTCAAGTGGTCTCTAAAAATTATTTTCCATATAAGATTAAAATATTTGAAGTTACTTGTGTTTTAATGGAAAAATAATTCAATGATATAGTTATTATTATTTAAACCAATGGTTTATTTTAGGATTATATAATATTCAGGAAAACTACTAGTTTTTCATTGGTAATATTATGACTGAATGATGGTCATGAAACCCATTTCATTACATGATTTCTAATATTGATAATAATTTAGTTCCTTGTGGAATAAAAAATTATGATTTTGAATATGTCACATTTGGGACCAATATCTCCCTCAAATTTTAGGGGGAATATTGATTAATCAAAAGAAATATATGTTATGCATGAACCAAATTTCATGTTCAAAAAACTATTAATGGAACTATTTTTTTCCTCCATTTTAAGAGAGGGAATAATTTTCATGTTCATATTATAATGAAAGTTATGGTTATCATGTCCTTAATTTAATTAGTCCACATTTTATTCTTAACCACCATGACTAGTGAGTACCAGATACTCCTTAATGTGGGATAATGGGGTGATTCTTCCTTTCAAAAACAATATATTGGTCATCAAACCTTGACCAGGGTAGCTTTTAATGGGCCAGATGGTGAGTCAAGATCAATGTGATAATTTTTTGATTCAACATAAATCTGCTTCTAAATGGAAATCATCTATTGCATAAGAGGAAAAATGTGTGATATGTAGAGATGAGAATAGATATTATGATATGTAGTTTTGTTATGGTCTGTTTGGATTGTGTTTTGAATTACATGTGCATATTTTATAAATCTTGTATGTCGTGATCCTGTACAGTTTAAGGATTGTGTGCTTTCTCACTTTTCCTAAAAGTTTTTGGAAATAAAAAATATTACTTTCCACTGTGAGCATGTTACTATTTGTTCATGTTTAGAATGTTACAAGTATAATTGTTTTCCCTAATATCATTTATTATGTAAAGTTTATTATCACAGAGATTTCTTTCTAAAACTTACACAGGGTTCATTTATTATAAAACACCATTATTTATGCCACGAGTCATCTGTATTAATTTTTTTATGCATTATGTGATCATAAAATGTTGTGATCAAGTTTTCAGAACTGTATTCATTTGTTATTATTACATGTCATCCTTTTTTAACATTTCTAAGCATCTGATCTCACACTTTAATTTGTTTATATTGCTCAAGTTGAAAGGTAATTATATAAGGAAAATTAGTAACATGGAAAATGTATATGGAAGATATTGATGATCTTTCACAAAATTATAATATTTTTCCATGTTTCTAATGGAACTAACTGTTATGGTTATTGGGAATGTGTTTTTTTATATAATAAATAATTATCTAAAAAGACGAAATGTAAATGTTTGAAATGTTTGGGCCATTATAAATGGTATCAAAGAACATGTTTATTCATCCTTTTGAAACTATGATAATAAATAATTAAGACAATCCCTATGATTTTTGTAAATATATATCTATGTATTTCTCTAAGGATTATACTTAGGAGTCATATATTTGAAAGTATATTTTATGATTAATCCATTCTATATGTAATTCTTCATTATTATATGTTTTTATGAATGGATAAGATTTTATCACAATATGATTTTTGGTCTTAGTGAATAGAAATAACCTAAAGGAACATTGTTAATATTTATTGTTTCAGAAGTGTGATTTATGGGAGAAATTAAAATTTATGACCTATGTTTCAATATCCTGTGGAAAACCGGGAATGTGTTATGTGTATTACATACACTAAAAAGGATAAAGAGAACACCAATGAAATGTGAATGGTATCAGGTGTTCTAAAAGTATTTTTTTACTTTATAAATAATAATCATGAATAGAAAGAAGTTGAAGAACCCTAAGACATTATACACATTTAATATTTTAGGAATTATTATGATTTTGGACCCTAATTGGTGGTTTAAGAATAAAGCTATATGATTAATGTGTATATGTTTTAAAATTAAAATATTATGGAATATATATTAGTATTTTATGTATAATTTATTCAGTAAGGATTGAAAAGGACATATAGAATGGTGTTAAATATATTGAAAATTGATTTAATGGTAGGGTTATATTCATGGGAAAAACATGATTAATGTAAAAATAATCCTTAAAATGATCCAAATGTTGAGATAATGATAATTGGGTAATGATGTGTTGTATATGAATAATCAAATTGGACTATGTTGACTACCTTGGATATGAAAATATATTTATTGAAAAGGCATTTTATGAAATCATATATAGAGTTTATGGATATTTTTTACATAAAGAATGTAATCATTAATACATGGATAATAATTAATTAATTTTTTCAATTATTATTGGTGGTAATTACCTTATTTCAATATAACTACATGATGAAATAATTTATTTGATTTCTATGTGAAAAATATGAGATACATTATTATATATTAGAGAAAAATTCTTTGATGTTTCCATGAAATTTAGTTATCTTATTTATATTGTTTTGTAATTGTATATTTCATAAGGTATATAATGTTATCCATTTATCAAATAATTTATTTTAAACATTAGATGAGGTATTAGAGATTAAATTATTATCATAATATATGGGGATTTAGGAATATCATATAATTTATGTAAAACTTTTTATAGTAATAAGGACAGATAAGATGGCATATAAATCTTTTTATGTATCTCATGAAATTCAAATAAGTTATCTATGAAAAATTCACCCTCGTTAAATGGAAGAAGTGATGAAGTGGATATATATCAAGGCCCAACAATGGGTGAGATTCGGTTGATATCAAGTAAGAATATATTTTGATGAAAATTATTCATCATTAGGGGAAATAGTGTTGAAATAATTTTTTTAATATTATCAGATTTATTGATGATAGAAATGATATTTTCTAAGACTTTTGTGGTTATGGATTGGTGATTGTATACATTACCCTAGCTGTGTACTTTATCACTATCCATTAGAACATTATTGACATATTTCTATTTCATGTCCATTTTTTCACATTCCGTGAATGTAATTCAAGGTGGAAACCTAGTTATGAGTTAATTTGGGTAAATTTTATGCATCCAACATTCTATTTTTTAAATGGAGTTTCAATGTTAATTTTTAAAATGTTAGTTTCTAGGAATGGCACATTCAAATAAAAATAATTTGATAAACTGTTTGAATTTTGAGGGTAAAATATATTTAAAAGTGGGTAGAATGTTACATGATAGTAACATGTGATTTGTTTTACAATTAATTTAATCATTTTAAAATTTTTTCATGAAACATTGAATATGGTATGTGTAACGTGAAAGCACAAAGTTATTATTTCTTCATATGTAAAACCAAAGGGAGGGTTCGCTACAAGAAACCCATATATTACCTTGTAACGCATGAAAAAATATGGTTCAATGTTGTTATACAGTATTCTATGTTATTATGATATATCTTGTTACATGGAAGACCATGTTTTATTGTACTACAATATAATATTAATTCTGTTATTAAAATAAAATTATATTTTCCTCCTTGCTGAGGTAATGGGAATCAAAAATATGATTTTACTAAATTATAAATAAATATTATATATAATAGTATATAAAATTTATTATTCGGGATACAAATTTCATATGAATAAAAGTAAGAACTATTTGAAAATAAATAAATTCATTTTCTAAGAAAAATATTTTTATGTACAAACACCACTTTATTTCCTCAGTTAAACAAACCACTATTTTTTGAATGTTTTAAAGAATTTATATATAACCTATATGATCAAAAAATTTAACTATCATCCAATAGATTTCATTCGTATAATATAATAATAAATCTAATTTTATGAATTATATGATATATTTTAGAAAAGGGTAATTTTACTACATATTAATGAAGATCCCTTTTGTAATATAACTATGAACACGATTATAATTTTTATATGAAAAAATAAAGTTATTATTTAAATGAGTAATAACATAATATAATTTTGGTTTGGTTTTTTTATTTTGTATATTAGTCTAATATTTTTATGAATAGTTAAAAATAATAAATATTGATTGAAAACAACTTTTTTTAAAGAAATTTTATAGTGTCAATTTTTTTAATTGATTTTTATTAAGGTATAATTAGACAAATTATTAATCATTTAATCAAATAAAGTAATTTTAATCAATTTTACATTCAATTTGGATATAATATTTTTTAGTCTTTTTAATGTCTTCTCATTAAAAATTCATTTCCTTATTCCAACAGTGAGATTAATTTGAAATTAATTTTTGAAAATTAAGTGATTTTAATTATGAAAAATGGATTGAAAATTTGGAATCATTTGTTCTATATTTATTAAAAAAAAATTTTATTTTTTGTACAATATAAATAGTGAAACAAAATTACAACAGTTAAAGGTAAATAACCAAATAAAGGATAATAAAAATAAAAAAATTCATATAAAACTACCTTAAAACATTAAAATATGTTATGGATGAATTTTATTCTACCATTATCACATATGGATTGAAATTTAATTATGTAATCGTCACAATTTTATGAATTTTTTTTATATTGTTATAATCGAACAGAGTGAAAAAATACCACACTCTTAATTTTAATAAATGTAATATTTTTTATATGTTGTTAAATAAAACGGATCATCGACTATAAATTTATTAATTAAAATAAAAAATAATTTTACATATCATTTTATTTTAGTTTGAAAATTTATTGAATGAATTTGATTCAAAATTTATTACACAATGATGATTTTGTAATTATTCAAATAATGAAAAAATATAATAAATGATAAAAATAATATAAAGAGAAATATAATGTTACATAATTAAGGAGATACATTAATTTTCTAGATTTTTATTAATTTTCAGTGGTGTATTAAATTAATTGATTTGAAGTTATATTTATGTCATAATTTTATTAAATTTAGTGTTATGAATAGTTTCAAAATCGACATTAAGATATATTATATTAAAAATATATCATCAAATTATATAAAATTTATAAAAATAGTATATAAGGACAAGAGAAAAATATAATTTCTTTAATATTTTTAATTTTTTATTTATGTTCCAATATAATATTAATATTCAAAAATTTCTTCCACTAAATATTTAAAATTTTGATACCCTAGTTACAATTAAAATGGATTATCTAAGGGTTAATAAAGATGAAAATGTTTTAAATAAGATTAAAACTTGACTATAATTCACTGAATGATTATATTAAAACATTCAATATCTTATATTAGTTTGAATTTTCTATTTATGTTATTTTTATTTAGATTGAATTTATTATAAATTAATATTTTGACAGATTTCAAAAGAGTCCCTCTATTCCATTAAAAAATGGAAACTTTTCTTCACATCTCTATACACATAATAACCTATTTGATTTGGAAAAAAAATACCAATATCCTTCAAATATCCATACATTCAGTATAATACTCTTACATTTGGCATTAATCCAACCAAATAAATCATTTAGTGGATGTAAAAATTAGATACCGAAATAAGAGGATATATTACTCAACAAGCGTTTTCATTTTCGTTTATCCTTTGAATCGCATAAATTTTTAATATTAAATAACAACACCATTATTTTAATATATATTGTTTTTTATTCTAAATACTCAATATACACATAAAAACATATATCTAATGGTTGATGAACTTACCATTCTTATGTATGGAGAACAACCACCTCAGGAAATGATGTTCTTATTTTTTCCATTACCACATATCATTATAGGTACTATTATGGATACAAAATTTTTATATTATATTGGATGTTTATGTGGTCTATATTATTATTTTATAATTATACGAAACATTATTTCATTCATTCCACGTAGTGTAAATACTCTATCATCCTTTTTGGACTATCTCGTTCATAATGTAATGTGATTCATTAACAAGTTAGATGGAATTTATTATGTATGGGTATTAGTGAAATAATATGATTATATAAATCTATAATTCTACTAGAATCATATTATATATTTATATTTCATTTAATTTATTTCATTCAGTGAGATATAAAATCCAAGCAATGTTAATGAGTACGTATGGCATGCCCTCTCCATGAATGGTTCATTTCATTTTCTATTTCTATCAATTACCAATAACCATAAATAAATATATAATTATTATAAATAATATTTTAATTATTTTTATCATTATTTATACAACGAAACCATGATAAAATTTTGAGGATAAAAAATGGCATGTCAAAACATGTGGGAGAAACCAATTTGTTAATTACCCAAAACATAACATAAACATAGAATTATTAATAAAAAGGTTATATAAAGTGATAATAAAAATCTATATGGTAATATATATATGAACATTTCAATAAAATATATTTATAATAAAATTATATTTATTATATTGTAGTTTTCAAGAGCATAAAGTGAGTCATGATATATGGTAAGGGATTTTTTAGGAACTTTTATTTCAGTTGGACACGTTCCTTATAAACTACTCATTTATTTTGTGTGGCGTATATAATACCCATTAATTTATTTAATGTGTCATTTTTTAATATTATTAAATTTAATTATCCATATAATTTTATTTCATTTCTGGGGTATACGATTTTAGTATCCATAAAGTTGTATGTTTTTATTATAGTATTCCATCATCATTCAAAACTGTATCATTTTAAATATACATATGGGAATATTAATCATCTACATCATTAATTTCATAAAAAAAATTCAATTAATGGTCTTACTATTTTCCTATGAAATGTTAATGTTATTTTTATCCATGTTTTACTTTTTAGGATATGGTTTGAAAACAATGGTTTTCATTTTCCAAAAAAGGTTCTTTGTGACTTTGTCAAAAAAAAATATAGAATGACTATTTTATAACATATAGGGAATTAATGGAATTTCTCCACCACCATGATGAAATAATTCGTGGAATACTACTTTATAATCTTACATGATAATTTAAAAAAACATTAATTTCAAAATGGTGATTCATTTTCTGAAATGAAAATATTTTCAATGAATAAGGGATATTTTCTTATACAATTATTTTCATATAATATCAAGAAATAATTTTTTATCTATGATACCATTATTAAATGTATCTTATGTTTTATCAGGAGTAATATTCAATTATACATTTATTATTTCTTCCAATAATGTTTTATGTTTAGGATGGAATGATATTTATGTAAACAATTGTATTTCAAATGGATATATTGTGATTAATGATGTTTATGAATCACATTTTTTTCCGTGTGTACTGATATGATGAATGATATATGTTCAGGGGGAAAACATTTATATGGTTTTAATTATGTGGCATGTGGGACCTATATCACCCTCAAATCTATTGGGTAATGATCAGTAACTCATGAGGTGTATATGTTTGGTGTGAACCTAATTCCGTGTTCATAATTCAACACATGGACCTGTTTTGTTCTCTATATTTTACATTTGGACCTATTTTTCATGTCCATATGTTTTTTTTAATATCTTGATTTCCTATCCTAAATTTAATAATTGAATTTATTTCTTTTTCAACATGTTCACGAATAAATATTTTTTATTTTATTCAACAATTTCAAGTCTAATGTATGTGTTATGATCTAATAGATTATGTTCTTTGATTACATTATAATTCATGTATTCTGAAATACCAATCATTATTACAGGACTAATATATATGATCTATATTATTAAGGTCTTTATCTTCAAATGTTGTTGTCAAGCTTTCATACCCATATTCCCATGGTGTACTTATGTATCTTCTAGGTCTTCTCTTATTGAGTATCTAAGCTCACCCTTTCATATGATTCCACACATTATGTTATAAAAAATGTTTTTTGTGCCTCTAGAAATGGGTAAATATTTTGTGTAGGGGC
Source organism: Viscum album (assembly GCA_963277665.1). Lineage (NCBI taxonomy): Eukaryota > Viridiplantae > Streptophyta > Magnoliopsida > Santalales > Viscaceae > Viscum > Viscum album. The sequence continues at coordinate 1,555,224,247 of OY728131.1, forward strand.
TTAATATCATTAACCAAATTAGAATAATCTGTTATATATGACAAAAGGAACTAATTTATTATTTCATATGAGAAATTTTTTATTGCAATAAATATTCATTCAAAATGATGTAATATCCATTTCTAAAATTGATTGGTCATTATACCCAGTATCATTTTGGAGTATGTACATAGTTGAACCACCAAATCTACTAAAGAAATAATATTCACAAATTTAAAATTCAATATATTATGTAAAGTAATTGATGGTGATCTTATTTCAAAGAGATATAGTTTTGTGAAACAAGAACACTCACACAATCATCTTTATATTTTTAAATCAGTAATTTAATAAAGCAATGTGTGAACCTAAATATGTGATGAGATACAATTATACTAACATGTTTATAACTGAGTAAATTATTTTTTATAGGAATAAATTATATTTTTTTGTTTAATTTTATTGAAAAATATTTAATTACTATTTTTTAATTATATTGTGTGTTCGATGAATTATTGATTGATTGAAAATGAATTAAAGGAAACTGGAATTAATTTACAATATAAATTCATTAAATATGATCATTATAAGATCACTATTGTTTTCAATTCTATAAGTAATAGTATTTGAGTTAAAATTTTATTTAGAATGACTTAGTATTGGAATCAACTACTATTTGATATCCTTTTTAAGATTATTTTTTGGGCCATAGAAATGTGATATCATAAATATATTTTTCCTCATAATAATCAAAATATGAACCATTAAAATAATATATTGAGGGAACTAATTTTGTAGAGAAGTTTGAACTCACGAAAATCAATATGATAACCATAAATACTAAATCACCCAAAATTAATAAAACCACTATTTACCTAAACCATATATATTTCATTTGAATGTTAATGGGGTTTGTTGGTAGAATTATATATGAGATAAAAATTCAATAAAAATAGTTGAAAATTTTATATTATTATTTATTACATTTATATTTTTAAAAAATTTACTATATTATTATTTTTAAAAAACATTCTTTTTTAAATAATAAATATTATTTTTTATTTTATAGAATTGATAAAATGATATTTATTTATACTAAGATAATAATATATCTTAATAGTCTACGAAGAAAATCATATAATGTTAAAACGATTAGGTTTTCAAAGAATAAAATTTCCCTATATATTATATATTATTTCATAATAATGATTTTTATTATAGATACCAGAATATAATAAATTTTAATGATATAAAATAGAGTGACACTTTTAATTATATTTTAATTTTAAATAATAGTGACAAGATTAAATTTTTTAAATTTCACATTTTAATTAATTATTTTTTATATATGATTAAATTTTGATAGAAACATCATTGTCATATATTTGGAATACTTATTTGATAAAATATATTTAAATTTTTAATAAAAATATTAAATTTGATAAAGTAGTTCAATTCCATTTAAATTTATAAAATAGAATTATTGATTTAAAAATTAATATATCATATTAAATATAAAATAAGGTTACAACTGAAAGACAATTTTATAGAGAAGAAAATCTAATATATAAATGGTTGGATGATGTCTTGATTGATGGATTCATATCCCTCCAACATTATTATTTATTTTTTTCAACATTACATTATAATGACTCCACTTTCAATATTGAAAAATACTTATCTAAAACAAACCTATCTCTCACTTATAATACAACCCCTTCCCTAACAAAAATATCCCCACACCATAAAAAATTAATATTGATCAGATTCAATAAAATTCATCTCCCAAATAATTTTTATTATTACATAAAAGTAATCATATCCAAATAAAATCAATCCATGGTATGTTAATTTTTATTAAAAGATAATATGTCTAAACGATGTGGTAATATTCTTAACCAATCTTTTCCAAAAATTTATTTTTATAAAAAAATATATACTACATTAATAAATGGAAAATTATAAAATTATCCATAAAATAATAATACAAAATATCTATTATTTAATATCAATATCTACCTCCCTCTCAACCATTAGAAACATAAAAACAACACATTCTTTTTGTACATTGTACTTCATCAATGGATACATATTTCATTTCTAAAAACCACCATAGAATTATGGTTATGATGTGTAAATTTAATACATAAATATAATTTTTATATTTAAAAAATATTTTTTCTATTATATGTTGATAATGTTAATATTTTCCTCATCATTCGGATTCCTAATTTTTATTTAGTATAAATAAAAAATCAACATGTTACAGGTTTTATAATTATTACCAAAAAAAATTAATTGAATTGTACAATGAATTTATATATTAATATGGAATATATGTTCCATTACATTTTCTATTTTCAATATAATGAATTTTTTAATATAAAATAACAAGATAAAGTGTTATTCTAGAGTAGCTATGTGATAGTTAAATCCTATAACAGTAGTGATCAAAATTAACAAAATATATTTAATAATTATGAAATAAATTAATTTATTAGATTAATATAAAAATTATTTTATATGACTATATTTTAGAATGGATTGATATTTTTTATTATGTTTAAATTTATTTCTAGTGCATTTTCAACCAACCTATAATTTATTATTATAGTTTCTCATATAAATCATCCTTTCATTAAGATAAGTATAATATCAAGGAACAATTTTATTTTTTATGTAGAAGATACTAATTATTTGAAATATCATAACATGAATCTATAATTTTTCATGAGATTTTATTATTTAATTTATGTTCTCACTTTTATATGGTTTAGAATGAAATATTATAAATGAAATTATTATGTAAGAGAATTTATTTTCTTCATGATGGGTTAAAAAAAATTCTCCTATGATTATACACATGTATGATTGTTTTGTTCTACCAACCAATTATCATAAATTTTATAGCTCTCTATAATTATATTGTAATACCATTATAATTTTATTTCATTGATTCATTTTTTTAAAAAACATGATGTAGAAAAAAATAATTATCATTTTTTATGGGTCCTTATAATCCATGTAAAAATTCTACCATTCCACATGAATTTACATTATTATTATTAAACCCATACAACTATAATCTTTTTTTAAAATATCAGGATTAATTTGAAAATTTTCAAAATTACAATTTATAATTATTTTAAAGATGTGGGTTTCAAGGATTATATCTACAACATTTTAAAAAGGAATTACTTTTAAAATTTATATTTTTATCTTTAACTACACATTTTTTATTTGATGTTAAATTATTATCATACTTCCATAAATTGGTATTATATTAATTATATGTTTTTAGGAATCTTTTTTTACATTCTTAGAATTTTTTAATATATATAAGTTACACATATATTATTCTTTTACAAAAAGAATTTTTTAACATTGATATTTCAATTATTAATTTTTAATTATACTATTTGTATCTACAGTTGTGTATTTTATGTATTCATGTAATCTATCCTTAGATTCTTTATTTGGTAATGTTATTATTTTTAGGAGACTAAATTCATTTATTAACATGTAAACTTTTGAATCCAATATCCGTGATATAATTGTAATATCATTATCATTCAATATATTTTTCATTTTATAATGAATGATTGATACATGACACACAATAAGTGGTATATATTTTTATTATGTGATGTGTTGGATCCTAAATGTCCAAAAATTTAATTTGTTAATTTTTTATGATGTAAGATCTCGTCCTTTTTTTGATTTATCGTAGAAATGATTCCCGATTCCTTTTTTACAGAACTACCCTTGATGCATGGCATAGCATGGGGTGTGAATGGATGATTCCAACGACTATTCTGGTGAAAAAGAGGTTTTTCATAGTTTTTGCATGGTTTTTACATAGAAAGTGACTTCCAAGGGGAAATCATGTGATCTATGGTGTTTGAGGCAGTAACTTCAGCATGGCTAAATCATGATTTGAGATGTTGTACCAGGTGGTTGTGTGAAGGGACCCATTGAATCACAGGATAATGCATGGTTAGCATACAATTTGTCTAACTATGTGACCAAACCATCTGAGGGACGACAGCTTGATCCTAAAATTGTGGATCTCACTTATTTTATACCATTAATGACTTGTTTCACCTCTTATGCCACCCTAACTTGGGATTTCACATTCCGTATGGTGAATGACGGTTCTCCAATAATATTAGTGGTATTAAAAGGCCTTATAAACTAATTTAAAAACAATAAATATCCTTAATTTAATATCCTCTCTTCTCACTATAAGTGGATTTCATTCCAAGCCTTCAACCACTCTTTATTATATATTTATATGATCTTTCCATGGAAGATATCCTCTCTTAACTTGGATATAAACCTATGTAATTAAATATAAATCAATTATTGTTGATATATATCTTGATTCATGAAATATTTTGGCATTTAATCATGATTTTGGTTTACTTGTTTCGATCGAAATTTTTTTCGATCATCATTTTACTGCTCAAAATTTTGAGATTTTTAATGAGTTAAAGTTCTTTAATGAATTTGGGTGGATAGAATAAATCTAGTTCGCATAGTAATTTATATGATATGTATATGAATGATTCTATAATTTACATCATCCATTAGAAATTTGTTTCCTTGAATTGGGTTAATTATAATGACCAATATAGTTATAAATTTTTTGTTTAAATAAGTGGTTAACTGGATAAATAATCATGCGTGTTAGGGTTTTCTCTATTAGATAAATAATTTGAAAAAATTAGATATAAGTGATAGGGGTTTTAATCAAGATTATTAATTGGTAAATTAATTATGAGATTTCCAATCAAACCATTTAAGATTATTATTTTTGAATTAATTATGTACTTTGAGATTATAAACTGGATAACTTATTGTGTGATTAATTATGAAGAGTAGAGATTTTGAATGAGATAATTAATTCTGAAAAATTAATTATTGTATATGATTTTCATTGTTGGTTAATTATTTAGTTAATTTATTAATGGTATTTACGCATTTAGTTAATTGTTTTCAAAACTACTGAAATTGAGTTATATACCTAATTTTTGAATTTGTAAGAGAATTGATGAGGATAATTAATTTTTGAATTAATTATTAGTTTAGGAATGGTAACATGGTCATTCTAAATTATGATGTAAAAATTTTAATATGTTCATCAAAAATATGAGTAGGATAATAGGGACATGGTCATTCCAATGTGAAGTAAACATGGAAATGTTATCATTATACATATAATTAAATAGAATGAGAACATGGTCATTATATTGAAGTGCATGCATGGTAACATAGTCATCTAAATTGCATTTTGTTATATTGGTAATTTTATAGATCTTGATGATAAATGTGAAATTACATAATGAATATAATGTAACATCGAGTTATGTCCACACACGAGAATATTCAAACTCATACGTGATTCTAATTTGGTATTGAGATATAAAAGAACCCAAAATACTTGGAGCATCAGCTAGAAGAAAGTATTACAATGTGGTATTACATATGAAAGATTAGGGCACCAGTAAGATATGATCATTGTATTGATGTTTTGTTATCCTTATGAACACTATATTTAATGTAGTTAGATAAGAAAAAATGAAAAAATGAAAAAATGATAAAATATTTATTATTTTATTACACTTATTTCCATATAGATCTGCAAGAACAATATTTTGACTAGAATTGTTTTAGACATCATTGGTGGTGGACTATTGAGTTGTACTCACACCCTATTCAAATTTTTTGATATGTACTGAAATAGATTATATTATTTCATGGGCTAGTTAAGGGAAAAGGATTGGGCATAGGTGGATTTTTGGGTATGGAACATGGATAACCGAACAAGTCATGATTCAGAACTCGCTAGGGGGTTCATAGTGTTCTTATTTGTAGTTACATACTAGAAAATTGAAACTTATATAAAAATATCATTTTTTCCCATTCAGTTTAGTATCATTTTTCTAGATTTTTATTTTGTGATATGGGTATTCATTGGGTTATATATATGATTTCCAATTCCACTATTTATTTCCACATGAATTTTACTCTTTTAATGAGGGTATAGTATCCCGATGAATGACTTACATGACTATGGATGTTGTTCGGTACCCTTTAGTTTATGGGGAAGCATTTTTTTAGGTCTTGTGGAGAACCAGCCCATGGTACCATTATGGACAACCCCAATGTATTGGCCCCGACCTCTCTGGTCCATTCCTTTGTGAAACTGTGGTGTTGGAGGTGTTTTGGGAAGTCAAGGTGACTTGGGGGGTGTGTTTGGGTGGACTTTTGAAGAAAGTTAAAGGCTAATGGCTTTCGCATGGTTGGAGTACGGTTTCCCTAAACTGTGCGGCCATACCGTGCAAGGATGGTCTTGAGGGTCTTGGTTAACGCATGGTAAGCACACAGTTTGCCTAACCGTGCGGACTAACCATGTGAGGAGGGGTTGTCGAGGTAGAAGCTGACACACGGTTAGCACACAGTTTGTTAAACCGTGTGGAATAATCATGCAGGCACGTAAAGTTAGATCCTAAAATTGTGGATCTAACTCGTTTTTCCTTTAATAACCTCGTTTAATCTTCTAATCATCCATAACTCAGAATTACCCTTCCCTGGAGGTGGAAGAACCTCTCCCAATCATTTTGGAGGCAATCTAGAGGCTACTATTCACGAATTGAAGCCGGTTTCTCAAGGTAAGTGATCGTTTTTGTTTGGTTTCATAGATCTACCTAGATATACTCCTCCTTTTATTTTGAGATCTTATATCTACACCTATTATAGGTAGATCTATGTGTGTGGATGACGTTTGTAGTGATCTTTGGTCTTGGTTGTGTAAAGAGAGGAGATCTGAGGAGGATTCATGGGGAATCGACCCAGTTTCTTGGCCTCTCATCGACCGTTGTGGTTTCCCTCGAAAACCTTTGAGGTAGGGGATTCATGGATTCTCTAATAGTTCATGTGAAATCATATTTTTTGGATGATTTAGTCCTTTGGATCACAATGTAATTGACCTAATTAAATAATTGAACAGGATTAAAAGAATTGGTGATCTCATATCATTTCATTGTACCGTGATAACGGGTCACCTCTTCATTTTCTAGATAGTGTGATATATATGCCTTGCTTGTTAGCATGTTGCTCTTGATGAAATTGATAAAGAACATAAAGCTGAAATTAATTGATATATCATTGGCTAAAAATATTAAGGCATGTAAATGAGTCTAGTGGATGCCGTCATTGTAGTTGTTCTAATTTGATATTGATCAAATTTCACATAGTAAGCATGTTTAATCTTCGGTGATAGCTTACAGAATTGGTTCATAATGTTGGAACCAACGAATTGAAATTTTTAATTCATGATGGATTAAATAACTTATTTGAGTTCCATGAAGGGTTCAATGTTACCATCTTATTGTGAATTAGGGATAAAATCCCATTTGATGTGATTGTTGGTGTTTGTTGTTTGATGGCTGGATGCCTTGTTAAAGGTCCAAGAGCCCATTTGTTGTAATGATTGTTTTTCAGCGGCTTGTGTTGTGATGTGACCTTGAAAGGGGTGTTGTGATATCTTGTGTTGTGATGTGACCCTGGAGGGGTCTTGTGATATTTGGAGGCAAGGAGGCCTTGTGGTTGTGGCAGTGGATGATGCCTAGAGTGGCTAGATGCATCAGCTTATTCATGTGGGTGTCTGGGAGGACACCCGAGATGATGGATTGGGATGCTTGTGATTGTTGGATGTTTTTGATCCTTGGTTTTTTATCTACTATAATTTTCCCCCCTGCTCAAGGCAGTTGGTCTTGCTTACCCTTCTCCCAAGGAGGCAAATACACGTAGGGTATTCCACGTGTTTTCCATGTTTAGCCTCTCAAAGGATAATGGGTCTACGCTCTTGCTATAGGAGGAAAAGACTCGATGGGTAGTACGTCTACTCCCCGTGTTGAGCCCACTTGTGTTTAGTAGCATAGGTTGCTATTATAGAATTCCTCGGAATATGGGAACGTAATTCTGTAATGAATGTTTGAATAAATGATGTTTACCCAGGGGGTTAGAGTTTTTTGGAACTTAATAATGAGATTGAGAACTTTTGAAGGGATTGTGGGGTTTAAATGTTATGCCAAGAAAGTTAATGTGGGTTGTTCATGGTTAATTAACGATGGAAGAATTAATTAATGTACAGTGGAATTGGTAAAAAGTGAAGGAAGTAATTTAATAAAGCTCTTCAAATTGTTGTGTGCTTATATGATACCTAGTCATAGAAGTAGCAGCCCAGAGTCTGAGAGATGTCAGCTGCAGTTGTGTCTAGGACTATGTAATTCCCATAGTGTGGTTGTTAGTTATGTATATTTTTTACTTTTTGGGTTTCTATATGCTACTCCACCTTGTCAGTAAGGGAAACTGACACCCTCAGGATTCTGAGCCCTGGGGGGGTGTTTTCCCCAACATTCTGGTGGGAGGATGAATGGCTGACTAACCCCTTTGACCCCGCTACCTTCTCTTGGTAGATACTAGTGTCGTTTTAACAACAGTTAGTTTTCCCCATATATGTGTGTAGAGGGATGTAATGTCTTGTGGTCATTTCCAAACATACATTCTAGATGTAGTATCCTATAGACTACTATATGTGTAACGTATATAGGTTGTTATGTCTTGATGATCCTTACGTGGTGTATGGGATGTAATGGCTTGAGGTACAATACCTGAAATATGATGCACATTATGCGGGCTGTGGTGTCTCCCAGAACCTACCTAGTTACTTTTGGTTGTAAGGATGGTGTGGAGATTAGCCCAGGTGTCTGCGGGCTAGCCTTTGTGGTGCATGTGGTGCAGATTATGGAGCTTAGCCCAAGTTTATACGGGCAAGCCTTTGGAGAGGGATGCACAGGACGTGTGTCATTGGGGTAAAGCGGAAAACCAGTGGGGAAGTAGTAGCTGGGTACCCTTGATATACTTTTCTATATGATATATTCTTGTATGCGTTACTTGGTGAGAGTAGCCATGTTGAGATTGGGAACATAGTATACCTGATTAGGGGACGAGTTAGTTCTACTGTTGTTCACTGTGCTTTAGCCATCTTTCGTTAATTTTTCCTGAGAGGCTTCTGGGAGGATCCTATTGAGTATACTATTATACACACCCTACGTATATATAAATTGGTTTTCATGTCACAGGGATTAGGTTGGAGATCAGGTTTGATACTAGTAGCTTGAGGTTGTAGGAGTTGTCCGGGTTTTTGATCGCTGCTATTTTACTTTCTTTTGGGTACTTGTATTTTCCCCTTTCAGTTGTTTTATTTTTTGCATGACATTACATATATGCACTTGGGTTTTCCTTTACATTTTAGTTATGAGTTTGAGTTGGTTGGTGTCTGTCTTATCTCTCTCTTCTGCATGTGTTCTCTTAGAGGATAATTCCTCCCATTTGTGTGTTTATTATACCCTCAGTGCTAGTCGCCAACTCGAGGCCTACTAGAGGCATGAATCGAGGGTCATTATCTCCCTTCTCAAATTTCTGGCTCAGGAGGGGTACATTTTGTGGGAAGGGGAGTCATGACAGAGTGGTATCAGAGCCTCTGGTTAAGGGATAGAATGGAGTTCGGAGTTATAAATAGGTTAGGTTTCATGGGTTGGTAGGGAAACGATGTCATTCATGTTTAGAAAGTGAGGTTAAAACTGGAGACCGGCTGAGACATAGGTATTTAAGGCCCCCTATGATCTGTTGCACATTCCTTTTAGTTTACAATGGCTACTAAACAAGGTGATACTGGTTGCAGGGAAGAGACCTAGGAAGGGATCATGCATCATTCTTCTTTGCACCTGTGTTTGAATGGGTAGACCATGGGATTGGTTAACCTAAAATGAACTAATGAAAACAATGAATTAATTAATATTTAGTCTTCCATATTACATGATTAGGAGCTCTAACGGTTTTTTATTTTACTGGTACGGCTCCAAGCCAACATCCACATCAAGTTGGATTAGAAAATGACCACCACATTGTTCCATCAGATTACGGCCATGTAGAGGTTGATAACGATGACACTTGGAGGAAGACACTTTGAGAGTTTCTATATCAGAGTCGGCAGAAGTATGATGGCTCTGTATCAGATGCAGTCACGGAAGACTGGTTATAGGAGGTCGAGATCGTCTTCAGTTTGATTCATGCTCGGAGGGAGCACTGGGTGTCCTGGTTTGTGACGATGCTATGTGGAGAAGCAAGGCAGTGGTGGCTCTTGTTCCTTGGGGATCGTGAGGATTCAGTGATCCCATGGGAGGAGTTACGAGAAAATTTTAGAGTTTAGTACCTTTCCTTAACCGCGAAGGCGTCTATTCGTCAAGAGCTTCATACCCTTCGACGTGGGAGGTCGAGTGTTAGATAGTTTTTAATGTGTTTGAGGAACCTTCTATGATATGCTTCAGACCTGTTACCAGATGAGGAGGCCAGGGAGAGGCATTTCGTGGAGGCTTTGCGTCTAGAGATCCAGCGTCTGGTCACCCCATTTATGCTGAAGACATATCTTGAGGTGCTAGTGAGGGCAGGAGTTGTTGAGAGGACATTGGCCAGGAACAGATCGTCACGAGAGGGGAATCATCATGATTCCTTATGAAGCAGAGCTGTGGTCCGGGCCTCCCTGTTTTTAGGGAAATAGAGTTTCAGTTCACCTGGGGGTAGGTCCCAGGCCTTCCCATCTTGTTTCTCCGGAGACAGCAACTCTCAGGCCTATGACAAGGGATCAGTTGCTTGTTTTTCATGTGGTGGTCATGGTCATCTGCAGTGGGAGTTCCCGACTTTTCAGAGCAATCATTGTGAACGGGGTGCTTCGCACCAGGTTCCTCCGTTGAGGCAGTTCCATCCAAGGCAGCAGCAACTAGTTGCACCAGATTTAGATCACCAGATGTTAGATGGGGTAGGTAGAGGACAACCCCATGATTCTCCCTGTCCTCAAAGAGAAGAACGCGAACACAGTGGTGGTCGTTATCAGGGTCAGGGAGGCCGTGGAGGAGGTCGTTGTCAGCTTCATGCTTTAGCATTGCCAGCTCCAGGCAAGCCGGACATCGTCTAAGGTACCCTTTTCTTGTTTTCTACATTGGTGTATGCCTTGTTTGATTCAGGAGCGACACACTCCTTTATATCACCTACCCTTGTCCATGCTTTGGGACATGAGGTTGAGAGGCTTCCAGTGCACTTTTTGTTGACTACGCCAGTTGGAGGTCGATCTAACTTGTTTGAATTATGTAGATACTGTGAGCTAGAGTTAGGGAAACACTACTCTTTGGGAGATTTCCTATGTTTACAGATACAACCATATGATGTCATCCTCGGCATGGATTGGTTGTATTCGGTTCAGGCTATCATGGATTTCTTCAAGAATAAGGTCATCATCTTTAGTGCAGATATATAGAAAGTGTAGTTTGTGGGAGAGCGATATCCTCAGATGGGTCATAGATGAGATCCATCCTTGTCATCCTTGATGGCTGATTTGATGTTGAGTTCTTCAGAGGTTCAGAATTTGGTGTTTCCTAGGGTCATGGAGGAGTACCCTAATGTCTTCCCATAAGAGGTTGAAGCATTACCTCCTCGACGAGAGATAGAGTTTGGGATCGAGCTGTATCCAGGAGCATATCCTATCTCTATGTATTCATATTGGATGACAACTTCCAAGTTATTAGAGCTACGTATATAGCTTGATGGTCTTTTTTAGTGCAGTTTTGTTCGGCCAAGTGTGTCACCATGGGGTGCAGCAGTCTTGTTCATGAAGAAGGCCGACGACAGTTTGCGGTTTTGTGTCGATTAGCGTCTCTTAAACAATGTGACATTAAGAACCGCTATCCTCTTCCACGGATTAATGAATTATTCGATCAACTGATGGGTGTGAGTTGGTTCTCAAAGATTGACTTGCGGTCAGGATATCATCAGATGCAGGTCGAGGATGAGTATATTCCGAATAATGCTTTCCCTTGTCATCATGGGCATTATGAGTTCATTGTAATGTTGTTCAGCGTGAAGAATGCTCTAGATGTGTTATTTGGACTGATGAATGCTATGTTCCATGAGTTCCTGGACAGGTTTTTGGTGGTTTTCATTAACGAAATCCTTTTGTAATCCACATCTGAAGTGGAGCCTGTAGAGCATTTGTGAGCCGTCTTGGGCGTTCTCCGTCGACATCAGTTGTTTGGGAAGTTTTCGAAGTGTGAGTTTTGGGCTTGAGAAGTCCGTTTCTTTGGGCATGTTGGGTCCCAATTGGAATTAGCTATGGAACTATGGAAGATTGAATTAGTGGTGTCTTGGGCATCCCCCAAGACAATGTCAGAGGTGCGATGTTTCCTTGGTCTCATAGTCTATTATAAGAGGTTCGTAGACAATTTCCCAAGGGTTGCGACTCCTCTAACAGCTCTGAATAGGAAGGATCAGGCCTTCGAATGGACTGATCAGTTCCAGGAAGCCTTCGAGTATCTAAATGATAGGTTAGTAAGTGCACCCATTCTTTGCCTTCCAGCTGAGGGAGTCATGTTTGATGTTTTCTGTGATGCTTCACATCTGGGTTTTGGTGGTGTTCTCATGCAGCGGATGTCAGTTGTATCTTATGGGTCTCGGAAGTTGCATCCCCATGAACATAACTATTCCACCCACGATCAACAATTGGAAGCCATGGTGTTTTCCATGAAGTTGTGGATACATTACCTCATTGGTGAGCGCTCTTTGGTCTTCACCGACGATAAGACTTTGAGGTATGTTTTCTCCCAGCATGACTTGAAATTTTGGAAACATCGGTGGATAGAGTTATTGCAGGAATACGACTTCAAAATATCGTATAAACCTGGAAAGGGGAATGTTGTAGTTGATGTGTTGAGCCGAGAGTCACGTAGTGATGCTGTGCGTGAATCTGGTGATTCTTGGAGAGTAATTGGGGAACTATCAGCATTACAACTTGGTATGGGAGAGGTTGGAGGAAGATGTTTTCTTTTCCAGATGACGGTGGATACATCACTTATTCAAAAGGTGGAAGTTTCCTAGTTGGGTGATCTAGAGGTGGAAGTTTGGATAGATAGAGTTGTTTGTAGTGAGGCCCCTGATGGTTTGTCGGAGGATGAACAACACCAAGTGTTGTATCATAGTAGGATTTTTGTTCCCTTGGAGATGTGTGATATGGTTCTCTGAGTGTTCCATAGTTCTCCCTTAGTAGTACATCCTGGTGTGACAAAGATGTATCGATCCTTGAGGAGTCAGTTTTGGTGGCCTGGGCTGAAGCGTGTGGTTGCGGAGTTTGTGTCTCGATGTTTAGTCTGCCAGAAGGTGAAGGTTGAACACCGTGTTCCTAGTGGTCTTCTCCAGCTAGTATAGATTCCTCATTGGAAGTGGAAGGACATCTAAATGGACTTTGTTATAGGTTTACCGTGATCTCTGGGAGGAAATGATGATATTTGGGTGGTAGTGGATCATCTAACAAAATCGGCCTATTTCATAGCAATCAAGGAGTCGAGCTCAGTGGATGTTTTGTCGAAACAGTATCTAGAGGAGGTGGTGAAACTTCATGGGGTCCCTAGGATTATAATATCTGATCTAGATCCACGTTTTACCTCTAGGTTGTGGAGGGGTATCCAACATGCTTTCGGTTTTCAACTATTCCATAGCACTACTTTTCAAGCTCAAACAGATGGTCATACAGAGCGAACCATCCAGACTCTTGAAGACATGTCGCGCTGTTGTGTTCATGATTTTGGAGGACCATGGATGAGGCATTTACCCATGTTGGAATTCACTTACAATAATAATTTCCACTCCACCATCGGTATGGATCCATTTGAAGCCTTGTATGCCCAGCCTTTCCATTCTACGTTGTGCAGGACTGGGGTCGGTGAGTCAGTAATTCTCAGACCATAACTAGTGCAGAATACACTAGAGATGGTTCATGTGATTCGTGAGTCGATGAAGGCACCCCAAGATAATTATAAATCATATGCTGATCAAAGAAGGTTACCCTTAGAGTTTAATGTTGGGGATCATGTGTTTCTAAAGGTGATTACCCGTCGTGGGCAGTGATGGTTTGGTCATGAAAGTAAGAATTCTCCCCATTTTGTTGGGCCTTTCTATGTATTATCTCTTGTTGGAGATGTGGTGTACTGAGTGGCACTTCCCCCTCAGATGCGTCAGATACATGAAGTTTTCAATGTATCACATCTACATTGTTATCTTCATGATGACTCCCACATCATCGATTGGGGGGAGATCGATGTTGATGATAATGCCACCTTTGAGGAGCGACCTGTGGAGATCCATGACCATAAGTAGAAGGTGTTTCACATGAATTCTATACCCTTAGTTTGTGTCTTGTGGTGAAAAGGTGTCATGGAGGAGAGTTCTTGGGAACATGAGTCACAGATGCGTGCTCAGTACCCAGATTCGTTTGACGTTTAACTCTTTTCATCTATCATTGTAACTTTTGTGGTTATGAAACTTTCTTGTTTTTGAGATGGATCCCTTTGTTTCCTTGGTGTCTTGCTCTCTTTTGAGATGTATCTCGAGGGGTGGTTGTTCAGACCCTATTTTGTTTTTCTCTTTATGTGGGTTTTGGATTCATGAGGACGAGAAGTGTTTTGAGTGGTATCTGATGTAATGGCCCGAACCTCTCCGGTCTATTACATAGTGAAAATTTGGTGCTGGAGGTGTTTCGGGAAGTCAAGCTGACTTGGGGGTGCGTTTGGGTGAACTTTTGAGGAAATTTAAAAGGGTAATAGCTTTTTCACGGTTGGGACACGATTTTCATAAACTGTGCGGCCAAACCGTGCAAGGTTGGCCTTGAGGGCAGTGGCTAACGCATGGTTAGCACACAGTTTTCCTAACCATGCGGAATAACCATGCGAGGATGGGTTGTCGAGGAAGAAGCTAACACACAATTAGTGCATGGTTTGTTAAACTGTGCGGACTAACCGTGTGGGCACTTAATGTTTGATCCTAAAATTGTGGATCTAACTCGCTTTGCCTTTAATCCCCTAATCGGCTGTAACATAGGATTACCCTTTCTATGAGGTGGAAGAACCTCTCCCAAGTGCATTTGAGGTGATCTGGAGGCTTCTCTTTGCGAATCGAAGCTGGTTTCTCGGGGTTAGTGATCCTTTTTGTCTAGTTTCTTAGATCTACCTAGATCTACTCCTCCATTTCTCTCAGGATCTTAGATCTACACCCGTTATGGGTAGATCTACGTGTGTGGATGACGTTTGTGATGATCTTTGGTCTTGTTTGTGTAAGGAGAGGAGATCTGAGGAGAATTCGTGGAGAATCGACCCGGTTTCTTGGGCGCCCATCGACCATTGTGGTTTCCCTCGAAAACATTTGAGGTATGGAATTTGTGGATACTCTAATTGTTCATGTGTAATTGTAGAGTTAGCATGCTTTAGTCCATTGGATAGCAAAGTAATTAACCTAATTAAATACTTGAATCGGATTAAAACAATTGGTGATGACATGTTTTTACTTTATACCATGATAATGGTTCGCCTCTTGATTTTCTAGATAGTGTGATATATATGCTTTTCTTATTAGAATATTGCTCTTGATGAAATTGATAAAGAACGTAAAGCTGGAATTAATTGATAATTAATTGGATAAAAATAAAGAGGCATGTAAATGAATCTACTTGTTGCCATTGTTTTAGTTTTTCTAATTTGATGTTGATCAAATTTGGCCTCGTAAGCATGTTTAATATTCGGTGATAGCTTACAGAATTGGTTCATGATGTTGGAACCAATGAATTGAAATTTCTAATTCAAGATGGATAAATTAACTTAATTGAGTTCTATGAAGGGTTCACAGTTACCATCTTGTTGTGAATTAGGAAATAATAACATTTGATGTGATTGTTGGTGTTTCTTGTCTGAATGGTGGATTCCTTGTTAAAGGGCCAAGAGACCATTTGTTGTAATGATTATTTTCCTACTGCTTGTGCTGTGTTGTGGCCATGGAAGGTATGCTACGATATCTTGTTTTGTGATGTGACCATGGAGGGGTCTTGTGATATGTGGAGGCAGAGAGGCCTTGTGGTTGTGGCATCAGATGATGCCTAGAGTGGCGAGATGCATCAGTTTATGCATGTCGGTGTTAGGGAGGACACCAGGGATGATGGAATGGGATGGTTGTGATTATTGGATATTGTTGACCATTTTTTGTTTATCTACATTACTTTTCCCAACATCTCAAGGAAGCTAGTCGTGCTTACCCTTCTTCTAAACGAGGTGAATACACGAGGGGTATTCCACGTGCTTTCTGTGTTTATCCTCTCAAGGGAGAATGGGTCTATGCTCTTAAAATAGGAGGCAAATACTCGATGGGTAGTACGTCTACTCAATGTGTTGAGCCCCATTTTATTTAGTAGCATAGGTTTCATTTCTAGAATGCCTGGTAATATGGGAAAGTAATTCAGTATTGAATGTTTGAATAAATGATGTTACCCCATGGGGTTGGAGTTTGTTCGATTTAATAATGAGATTGAGAACTTTTGCAGGGGCAGTAGTTTTTGAATTTGATTCCAAGAAAGATAATGTGGATTGTTCATGGTTAATAAACGATGGAAGAATTAATTAACATACATTGGAATTGATAAAAGGGAAGGAGGTAATCTAATAAATCTCTTCAAATGGTTGTGTGCTTATAGGATACCTAGTCTTATAAGTATCATCCCGGAGTCTGAGAGACATTAGTTTCAATTCTTTCTAAGACTCGGTAATGCCCATAGTGTGGTTGTGAGTTATATATATTCTTTACTTTTTGTGTTTCTATATGCTACTCCACCCTGTCAGTAAGGGAAACTGACACCCCGGGGATTTTGATCTCAAGGTGGGTGGTTTCTTCCCCAACATTCTGATGGGAGGATGAATGGATGACTACCCCTTTTGACCCTGCTCTCTTCTCATGGTAGATACTAGTGTCATTGGAACAATGGTTAGTTTTACCCATATATGTGTGTAGAGGGCTATAATGGCTTGTGGTTATTTCCACACATATATTCTAGATGTAGTATCCTATGTACTACTATAGGTGTAACATGTATAATATGTGATGGATTTATGATCCTTACGCCGTGTATGGGCTGTAATGGATTGAGGTACAATACCCGATGTATGATACAAGTTATGTGGGTTGTGGTGGCTCCCAGAACCTATTTGGTTACTTCTGGTTGTGAGGATGGTGTGTAGCTTAGCCCAAGTGTATACGGGCAAGCCTTTTTGGGGAAAGTGGTGCATATTGAGGAGCTTAGCCCATGTTTATGTGGGAAAACCTTTGGAGAGAGATGCACAGGACGTATGTCGTTGGGGAAAAGTGGAAACCCAGTGGGGAAGTAGTAGCAGGGTACCCTTGATATCCTTTTATATATGATATATTCTTGTATGCGTTACTTGGTGAGAGTATCCATTGTGAGGTTGGGAACATAGTATACCTTCTTAGGGGACGAGTTAGTTCCACTTTTGTTCACTGTGATTTAGCATGATTTCTTTACATTTTCTCGGGAGGATTCAGGGAGGATCCTACTGAGTATACTTTTATACTCACCATACGTATATTTAAACCGTTTTCAGTTCACTTGGAGCAGGTTGGTGATTAGGCTGGTTACTACTAGTTTGTGGTTGCAGGAGCTGTTTGGGCTTGTGATCACTGTTGTTTTAATTTCTTTTGGGTACTTGTAGTTTCCCCTTTCAGTTGTTGTATTTTTTTCATGACATTACATATATGAACATGGGTTTTCTTTTACATTTCAGTTCTGATTTGGAGTTGGTTGGTGTCTTTCTTATCTCTCTCTTCCGCATGTGTTCTCTTAGAGGGTAATGCCTCCAATTTTTGTGTTTATTATACCCTCGGTGCTAGTCTCCAACCTGGGGCCTACTGGAGGCGGGACTCGGGGGGTCATTATCTCCCTTCTCACATTTCCAGCCTATGAAGGGTACACTTTGTGGGGAGGGGTTCTTGACACCCAATTTAAGGAGGAGGACCATGAAACACCCTTAAAGGAGGTATGGAAACATATCCCTTCATGATTTCTTTTCTAAGAGAATGCCTATCGTCTATAGAACATAGAAATTAAATCTTTGTAAGATAGGCCCAAAGAAGACAATATACTAATCATTGGATGGGCAATGCCTTCACAAATGATATCAGATGACTAATTTTCTATTTATTTATTCGGACATACAATTTTGGGAAAATTATATAGGAGGCTCAGAATAGTTGGTTGTTGGTAACGTGATCGTGTATGGTAGATTCAAACCCATGTACTAGGGAAAAACCAGGAACTCTTGGTGGGAATGATGTCGTTATAATTTTTTGTTATAATTGAATGTTATTTCAACTTGGGTGATAGACTCGTGGTGTGATGTGTATTTTTTTATTATATTTTTTGTATTGATTTGTGTCCCATAATGGAAATAGAGTTGAGTCTTCATGCATCAATATAAGCACTCACGGTTATAGTGACATGTATCATTTTAGGCACGCACAAGGAGTCATGTAATGTGTATGTTTTTTATCATGAACTTCTTCTTATTTGGGTGATTATAATTAATAACGGTGCTAACATGAAATGATATTGATTTTAAAAGGATGAAATATTAAAATTATTGGTTTCATTAATGATATAATTTAATTGTCATAGTGTTTTTTTCCTGTTAACCAAAAAACAAGTGTATGATTGTTTTTGGTAGTGAAAATGCCTTGGTTTTAACTATGTGGTGAATTGTGGGGAAAATGATTTATGTGGTTATATCCTTTTACCAAATTGTTATATGGTTTTTTTTATGATCCATGATAGGTGTGTTTGAAATTATAAAGAGTACGAATCCATTGCACTTATTGAGGAGACAACTGGGGGAATTCCTTGGAATGAATTTCCAGTTATGGAACATGAGGACCCGATCATTACAGATGATGTTTAAGGGGATAAATTTTAAAAGAACATCACGTGGTTCATGAAATTCATGGAAACCGACTCATTATTGGTTGTGAAAAATGAGTATGATTTTATTAGGGAGTTTAAGTTACACAACCCTCAAAATTTTTCTAGGGAGGGTCGACTTAAGGGAGATTAATAATGGGTTGAGTCAATATAGATGATACTTTCCCATTTAGGGACTCCAGATGAGTGGAGGGTCAAATTAACATCTTATGTGCTATTAGTATTAGTGATGAATTGGTGGGATAGTTAGGAGAAAACAAGATAGACTAATATTATGGTATGAAATGAATTCATGGAGAGGTTCTTGGAATAATTTTATCCATAGATGCCGATAAAATAGAAATATGCATAGTTCGTGCATCTGACATATGGGATCATGTCAGTGATGGACTATATTGGATGATACACACATTGGTAAATCTTTTCTCAATCTTTAGTAGCAGATGAGGCAACTACAATGAAATGTTCATAGGATGGACATAAATGTGATATTATATTCCATGTGAATATTATTTGGATGAAGATGGTTACAGATATAGTGGATCAAGATTTTGTTGATGAAGGGAACCTGAGGGAGGATTCTATTACTGGGTAGTTAGTTGTTTCATGAAGAATTGGCGGTGCGACTTCTGAGAGCAGGAATCACCAATAAGACAATAGTAGCCACAGAAGTGGGTAGTATAGTACATAGATAGGATGGCTAGTTGGCTAGGACCTAACTGGGGTGGTATTTCATCAGTGTGGTAGGTTGTGACAGAATCATTGATATTGTTCCTAACCAATAGTATAATATTGATCTTATAGAAAGATCGGATATCTATAGAATGTATGTAGGTAAAAGAAATAAAACAATATTAAAGGAACACCTGGGTAGAGTTAGAGTGTGGTAAGAGGATATTCTACATTAAAATAATGATGGAATTTTGAGTTCTAGTAGCCAATGTGGTAGAGGTAGTGATCATGGTGATTCTTGATAAAAGCACCTACATCATCAGGGTGGTGCAAATTCTGGGATATAAATAGAATCATATGTAGGAGGGGAAACATAGTTACATGCAGCAGAACCAATAAATTTTGATAGAAGGCAGGACCATCAGCAATGAGTGGTACTATTCTTTTAGCTTCTACTTTAGATAGTTCTATATTTGATACTAATGTATGTCATGAATTTATATATAAAAGTCATGTTAATGGTTTTATCCTGGTGGTGGATTTTGTGAGTGGGTTAAAGAGTACAGATACACCATTGGGAGTACAATCTAGAGATATCTATTTATGCATGGGATATTCACTAGAGATCAGAGAATACCATTTTTATGGGATCCCTTTGTTCTTTATATGATGTTATTTGATCTAATAATGGGTATCGTCTTGCTGGTCACAGACCATGCACTCGTTGATTATTACAATTAGGGGTGTGACCTTAGTGTCTCCTATGAGTGACCAGTATATTCATCGTGGAGTGTGGGATATCCAGGAAGGCCGAGCAGGACAATTTACACAGAAATTTGAAGAACTCATAGCCCATGACTGTTATCTATTTTCAGATGAATGGACTATTAAGCGTGATTTCCATCCACTAGTAGTAGAGTTTTTTTAGGATGTCTTTCATGGAGACTTGTCAGGGAAAAAACATAAGAGAGATGTAGAAATCACTATGGAGATCAT
This sequence comes from Viscum album, assembly GCA_963277665.1. NCBI lineage: Eukaryota > Viridiplantae > Streptophyta > Magnoliopsida > Santalales > Viscaceae > Viscum > Viscum album. The sequence continues at coordinate 1,555,244,813 of OY728131.1, forward strand.
TCTAGGTACTAATCTAGTATCTATTCCACCATATATAATATAATTTACTGAAATTCAATATTTCAAGACTCTGTTGGATGAATTGGAGGATAAGAGACTTTTTTCATCCAAGTAAAACACATTGTGGATGACCTATTTAGTTCAAAAGAAATGTGGAAGGAAGATTAATTTTTTTTTGTTTTACTTTGATGGATTATTGGAAATGAACATGTCATTAATGGAGTTCACCTATTAAAATAGTTATCAAGAATATATAATAGTGCAAACATATGAAAATTAATATGGTTTTCCATATATATCACAATTATTCTTGATAGAGGTTGGTGATTCAGAGTTGTTGGGATCAAGTCTAATGAAAGAGACATCATTGAAAATTCATTAGTTTCATAAACATATGGCTACAGATCATTGTAGATAGAAGTATTGTGACGATATATGGAGAAGGCGCCTATATTTTATTGAAGGTGATCTTATGTTCCCTTGGGTGTCAGATCGATTGGGTTACAACATGATATGGAGGATGGTAATGTTGGTTCTCATGTTTTCTAGACCCTTTTTATTTGTGGAAAGAATCACGCCAGAGTTATACCAACTAGATCATCCACAGATATACAATGATATAAATAATTTTTTCTCTAATTCAATACTTCATAGCTATAACCTCCACCCTTATCACGTGATCAAAATGGATAATGTTTACACTGAGACAAATTTTTCTTTTTATGAGCCTCTGATTCGTGTGTTGGATCATAGTAAGAATGTATTATGATGAATGACCATGACAATAGTGTGTGTGTGTGTGTGTTATAAAAACATAGAAATATATAGAAGTAAACATTTGGAATGATATTAATATATTAGGCTACAATGGCCCAATATTTTTGTAAGAACTATTTTAATGGTTTGGAGGTGAAACTCGAGGAAGAGTAGTTATAATGTGGGAAGATAGTAAAAACCTCACCATTTTATGGAGTTATCTCATGGGTTATTCTAGGTACTTTTTGTTTTTAAATATGTACCCATTATTGGATTTATAGATTTGAGAGTGTTTGGGTGATGTAATATAATATTTTAGAAAAAAAGAGGCTAGTCACAGTTTCCATAGAGTTTGTAAAAATTGTGTGGTTGCCAAGAAGAAACTATGTGATCTATGGACCTTGAAAAAGTATCATCAGAATAGTTACAACATGGTTAGAGATTCCATGAAATATGGCTTTGTGATATCCCCCTTTAAGTAGTTCTTATCGAATGGTCAGCACTTGGTTTGTCTGACTGTGACACTAAATCTTGCAAGTGCTGACAGTGAGATCCCAAAATTGTGGATCTTACTCATTTTCAATCATTATTGACTTGTTTCACCTTCTATATGGAACTAAAAAGGTATTTTACTATCCAAATCATAATGGAGGGTGCTCCCATCATCCCAAAGGGATTACAAGGCTTTACCAAAACTGTTCTTCAAGATCTAATGCCTGAATTGAAGATCCACTCTTCTCCCAGAATGTAGATTTAATTTTAATGATTCTCTAGTTATTTATTCTATCACTCCTCAACCTATTAATGGAATATATCCTATATTTAGATAAATTTTATCTTGTGTTTCCAAATATAAATCTAGGATTTTAGATCTAGATCTAGATTTATGTGATCTTGATGTCTTTAACCTTGATATTGGTTAATATATTTAGATCTGATCTTTTACCAATGTCATTGTGTATCTAGGATATTGGAGATTTCTATTGAAAAAACATCGATCAATGAATATAGATGGGTGGTCTAATTATAATTCCAATATTCATGGATTTTATATGTAGATGAATGGTTGTATAATTTCTAGAATCTATTAGCAATTTATTTCATTGAATTGGGTTAATGATATTGATTAATTGAGTTATTCATGTTTTATGAAAATAGGTGGTAAATTGGGGAATTAATCATTAGACTATAGGGATTCCATATTAGATAATTATGTTATGGAATTTGGTAATTATATATTTGGGTTGTAATCAATATTATTAATTGGTAAAATAGTTATGAGATAACAAATTGGCTTTTTTGTGAAAATTAATTGTGAATTAATTAGTTTCTTTGATATTATTAACTAGATAATTAATTGTGGGATTAATTATGAAGATTTTAGATTTAGAATGAGATAATTATTTCAAGATAACTAATGACTTTATATGAGTTCTGATGTTCATAAATTAATTAATGTGACTAAGGGTTTTAGTAAATTTTTGTGTTAATATTTCATTTTATTTATTTTACTAATTGTTGAACTATTAAGGGAATTGATTTGGATAATTAATTGAAGATTTAATTATGGGTTTATAAATGAGAATATTTTCATTATAAATTAAGAGGAAAAATGGTATCATGGATTACATACTATTGATTTTGAGAATATAAAAATATTCATTCTAATGTGAATTATACATGGTAACATGGTCGTAACACTTATGAGTAATGAGAATAGAAACAAGGTCATTCTGTGGAGGAGTAAGCGTGCTAACATAGTCAACATGCATATATTTTTGATATTGGTACTTTTTTATATGTGTCTTATAAATGTGAAATTACTTAATGGAACAAATGGACCTCCATGTCATAGACACAAATGATATATTCAAACTCTCACATGAGTCGAATCAGGTAATGAGATATCATATCACCTTGAATGCTTTGATCTTCTCTAATATTGGGGTACTACGATATAGTATGACATAGGTAATACTATGGGCACTGGTGTGGGATGAAGTTAGTATTGAGGTATGGGTATCTTTTGGAACCAGGGAGTAAATGGTAGATAATAATAAATGAAAATGTTATAAAGTATTTATTATTACATTGATCATATTTCATTATAAAACTTTATGAACTATATTTTGTCTGGAATTATTTTAGGATCTTTTGGTGGTGTCCAACTGAGTTTTACTGACACACTTTTTGGGATTCCTGATTGGTACCCGAATAGATTATATTATTGTAGAACTAGATAAGGGAAAAGTCCTTAGGATAGGTGGCTCATAAGGGATGGAGTTTGACAGAAGACCAAACAATTATAAGAACCCACTTGTGGAGACACTGTGTCTTTATTTTCAATTTCATACTAGACAATTGACACTTATATTGGCATAACATTTTTCCCTCTGATTTGAGTACAATTTTTCTTTATGGTTATCCTGTGAGATGGGTATTTCTATAGTTATAAATATGATTCCTCTTTTGTTAATTTATTTCCCCTATTTTTTACACTGATAAATGATGGTATAGTCTCCCCATGAATGAATTACTAGACCATTTCTACTATTTATAAGCCTCTAGCATACGAGGAGGCACTCTTGAGTTTAGGTGGCAGACATGCTCGGGGCATCGTCTTGTGGAAACCATGGTCGGGAGGTTACATATGACTTATGAGATAAATATTGGATGAATAGAAATGGATATTTTATACCACAATTTAATTTAAGGCCATTAATGTGATTCTCACATCACAATAATATAAGGATAATGTCGACTATTTTGAAAACATAATGTTTAGGAATGAATTTATTTTCACAGAATTTATTAATTTCCTACTCTTATACCACATTCATATGTAATTATTCTATTATTTTGATATTTTAAATATCTCCAATATAGCCGTAGTTTTACCATTAAATGACTAACATTTATGATTCCATGATGCTATTAAAATATCCATAATGCAATGTTATTATTTTTTATTATCTTATATAAATGTATTTTAATTTTTAAAAAGATATTTATTCTTATATGTGTTTTCCGTTATTGGGCATTTTTGTTCACCATTTATTTGGACTTCCTGTTTCCTTTGGAACAATATGCAGGATTATGTTTACAATTATGTCCTATATAAAATTTTAAGAGATGTGATAAATATAAATCAAAATAATATTATTTTCTATATTATCCTCAATGTCACTACAAATTTTGTTTTCAACATTTTATGATTACCTTTGAGTTGTAATGTCAATGTTAATTAAATTATTTGAAATATATAATAGGTTAACTAAGGTCAACTTAGAAACTATATCAACTACCTTCATTACAATATGATTCATAACTAGATAGAGTAGTCCATTTTTAAAGATAATATAATTAATTAAATATTATTCTCTTAAAAATTATATAAAAAATTGAACAATATTATCTCTATATTTGAGACTGGTCTATAGGTATTCCATTACAAATTTAGAAAAATATATGATTTTCTGTACTATATTTCATGTCTGGGGTTACACCCCTGTATTCCATAATTCAATAATATTTAACCATCCTATTCACCCAAATTAAATAGTCCATGGTATGGTATACTCATCAATATTACCCCTGTGCTTGGATTCTCAATCATTACATATCAATTCTATTAACCAGTTATCTATTATAGAGATTTATATTTCCATGAAATTAGTTCATCATGATTCTAATTTCTAAATGATATATAGTGGTAAAAAAATAGTCACAAAGGGCTACATCATTATTTCCCCTCCATTTCTATATTCCATTCCACGACATAATTCATAATTTTATGAATAGTTATTTTCATCTTCTAATTCAGTGTTACATTATTTAATTATTCAAAAAAACATGGAAATTATTCACACGAATTACAATCAAGCATTAATGACTTGTACAACTCCTTGATATGAACCCTTTATTACAATAATTTGTTTCAGGATTCATATTACCATAACATATGTAGTGATACTTAGTCTTCAATTTTTGGGATTATACATACTTTCTCCACGTTACCCCAACATAAAATTTTCCCCTTTTCTGTATTTTATAAAATTTAACATTAAAATTTTCATTTCTATTAAATAAATTCCATAAAATGTTGAGTGAATTTCCTTCCTATTGATAAATAATCAATGTTCTGATGTTATAAAAAATATGATAATTTGCATTATCAATACATAACCATAAATGGGATTCCACATGTAAATAAATAATATATGATATGAAAACATTAAGTTGAAAATTATTTTTGTTTCTTAATCATTATTTACATGGCATGTTGATTCATTTTATGAAACCAATTTTATGAGTGAATAAATACAATATAAATATTCCACTATTATAAAATTTGTAATGTGATACATAATAGAAATTCATGTAATTTCTCATCCATTTTTACTTCTTATGGGTTTGAGAAAAGTTTAGAAAATAAAATGAACGATATATATATTTTATGAAGAATAGTATCAAGACCTAATACAAATTGGTAAATTCTCTCATTGAAATTGATATTATAAAAAATGATGTTAAAAATAAACCACCCTCAATATATATTTATTTTTATTCATCCAAAACATATTATATTTAACTACATGTAGTGATCCTTTAAATACAAACATTAAAAATTATATTTCATTAATGAAAAAACATAATATGAAATATATTGTATTATTTAGGAATGGGATGGATATATTGGAAACTATCTTATCCCACATATGTTATGGTTCACCGAAAATAAGTAAATAATTCAACATTTTCCGAAATATGGGTATCCCAATTATAATTCCCATAGTATATATACTTATTCACTAATATTTTATCATGTATATAATAATATTAATCTCAAAATCTTACACCATTTCTCAATCTGGTATTAGAAATTGATTCATTATTATTAACTATATATTTTTTCATTCATTCAATATATTTTATCGTTAAGATAGGTAAAAAAATTATTCTATCTTGATTAGATTTAAATTTTATACAAAATCTCAAGCCCAAACTCTACAACCTTATAAAACAAAAATATATTTTTCATTAGTAATTTGTAAACTCAATGAAATCACACTAACTAGTATTGGGATGCCTTCCCCCAAACTATTATATTATTACATTATCTCAATTGTTTTCTTATATTTATTATGAATTATCTATTAATGGGGAGGAAAATTTCATATCAAATGGATATATAAATGTAAATAAAATATTATCCAACACCTAATAGAATAATCAACATTAGCTTGTTTTCTAATCTATACAACTGCAAACAAGTTATAAAAATTTAGTATATATACAAGACATAAACATTCATTGAATGATTTAACTAAAATTTCAAGATAAAAACCCATAAAAAGTTGTTTGAACAAGTGTAATGATTTTTTATAAATAAAATTAAACCATTATAATTATTTGTGAATTTTGTTTGAGTTATATTAATTTATAAAAAATATATGACTTAAACTTAATCCTATAAAATTTTTATCTATATTCACTAGGCTTGTAAATCCAAGAAAAATTAGTGATCCCTTTAATTATATATGTTTATTTACATTATATTCTTATTAATTTTATAGTCATATAACATGTGGTACCATCACATAAAATTAATATTCTTTTACCTCTTCCAAAACTACTTCGGGATTTTTACTACATTGAGCTAATTGATCCTTCCATTCATAAAATGTAATAACACTAACTAATAAATATAACACATACCAATTCATCCTACTAGAATATATTCATTGATGTTCATACATAAATGATGAAATAATTATTTTACACTACTTCTCATAATTTCTTATCCATCATTCATAGTAATTTTTTATATAATGATGTATAGTTATAAATGAAAAAACTATTCTTGTATAGAAAGATATTGAAAATCCATCCATTTTTAATGGACCACCCTTTGTTTTTTACGAATAGACATAAAAACATTATATTTACTTCTTTTATATATCCATTAACACTTGTATGAAGAATAAGATAAATTTATCCCACTCTATAATTGACCTGAAACCATTAAATAATTAATAATGATATCTATTTAAACATATATATATATATAAGTGAGAGTTGTTACATTAAGAGAAGTTCCATATGAATTTGAAAATGTATACTGAAAGATTAAATATCTAAACAATAGAATATGAATTTTATAAGAATAAATTAAATGGAAGATGTATCAACACATTCTAATCCCTATTACACCTTACATGAATACAATCCAATGAATTTCATGTGTATAAAAGATCGTTTCATAGGATTAATACTTATTTATAAGGTCAATTTGTATTTGTGATGAAAATGAAGGAAGAAAATAGATATCCTATAATAATAATTAGTGTTATATATCAATATATTAAATGTTTGAGATATTAAATTCCAAAAAAAATTATAGAAGATGTTCTATAGTGGTCTTCAAGTCCATAATTGATTAATATATAATATTAACCACCCAATACAAAAACATATGCCACGTGTTATCCTAATTCTTCTTTGATTATAAATTAACATACAATGCTTCATGAGTCCTATAACAAATAATTACTTCTTATCTTTGAGGTGTCCACTTCTAGTTATATTTTATTCATGTCAAATGTAGATTATATTAACCCATGACTATAATTATCGTTAAAATTATAATTAATCATAGATTAATACATTCCCTTGAGGATAGGGACATATATATTTTATGATAAAGGTTTACTAAATATGTCTCTAATGTAATCTATAATAATTTTTTGAAGTCTCACATTCATATATTCATGTGTGTTTTATATGTTGTAGAAATCTATTTCTATGTCATAACTATTAAAAAAACTATCAATGATGATAAAAATTAATAGTGGAGGTACTCGATTAGAATAATGTGTTTATCTTGTGGGTTCTGATAAATGAATGTACTAATATTCATCCAGGATATCTATATGTCCACATTAGATGGTAGAAAAACATTAACATCTAATTCCAATTCATAACATTTCACCTTCTAAGAATTTAGGGACCAAAATTGGTTGATATGTAAATATAAACACAATTATTTATTTTAACCCTAGATTTATAAATGATTGATCATAATTTTCAATCTCAATAATAACTATGTATGTTTTATTGAAATTAGTGGAGGATATATCGGATTAGTAAAATTATTCATATAGGTTACTTAGCCCCTTCGTTGGTATCTATCATTATTGCTCTAGACTGTAATTCATGTTTCTCATCTCCAAATTCTCATGCATGATTTTTTTTTCAAATCATAGTGGTTTGGGGGAAAACTATCGATTCGTGTATTTTTGATTAAAATTATTAATATTAATTACATTATTCTCCAATATCAAAACTCTAAGAGATATTGCATATAGAAAAAACAAGTTGTATATCCTCTTTCAGAATAATGTACACCATTATTTATTTATGCCGAATTTCATTAGAAACCTAACATATGACATAATATAGAATCACACATGACCCAAACATACATAAATACACTCATACATTCATTCATTAATACATACAATCATGAATGATTTTCATGCATGCATACATACATACATTCATATATATATATATATACACATACATACAAACATACATACATACATAAATAAAAACATTCATACATACATAAAAACATACATACATGCACGTATACATAAATATATACAACAAATATAGAGACATACATACATAAATACATACATACATACAAAAATAGATAAATTATATATGATTATATATTCCAGATGATGCGGATATATACATTGGAGAGTTTGAGCACATATAGGTCATATAAATTTATAGTATGATAATATTTTTGTCAAAAATATTATTCCTAATAAAGAAGGGATCATTAAACATAATTTGAGATCATGTAGTAGATGTTTTATCCCTGAAAATAAATATAATATTGGTTTGAAAAATATTTTTAAACATCATAGATGCTATTATACATTTTTTGTCATCTCATTCAAGATCCACATGTATGTGAAGGAAATGTTCTCTCACCTTATCAAGGAAGTTGTTTTCCTCAAATAATAGTTTTCTATCTTTAAATTTTCTATTGTTCAATATGTTAGACACGTGTGGGTTATCTTTTATCTTTTCCAACTGGAACATTCCAGCAAGAGTTCTTAGGAGGTAAACATTCTTCATTATGCCAAACTCACCCATAATTCAATCTTAAACCACATTATAGTATATATAAACATTGTAAATTTATTTTGTATTAGATTTTAATGATAATTTAAAATTAATTTGATATGGAATATTGTAGATGTTTAATAACCATGGTTAATTAATTAACCACATAACCAGTTCATATCACATTGTAGATGTTGGGTTCTTAAACCTGAATATTCTCTAATAAAAACATTGAGTATTCAAGTCATTCAGTCCTAATCAATCAAAAATTATACTACTACTTTTATATTATAAATAAATGTCATTAAAATTACTATTATTCTCAATAATACTAACTGAAAAAGTTAAAATATTAGCACAAAAGCGTAGGATCACAATATCTATGTTCAATGAAACCTATAAATTTTTATTGGTATGATCATCCCTATATGGGACCTTCCTTTTCAATACCTCATGATATTTAAAATTGTACATATTTGTGGTTATTTTATATTAAACATTGATGTATAACCGAACCATGTGATGTCTCATGTATTTTTTTAAGAATTTACATCATTTAAATTTAGCTACAGTGTAATCTAATATTTACTAATCCTTCTCCTATAATAAACTAAAAATTTATATTTATTATCATGAAATTATAAAATGGTAAATCCCTAAGAGTGGGATTACTTTCTTTAGGGTCACTAGGTACATTACTATATCATCTAGGGAATAATTAATGCATTTCATTGTGTGATCATAGAGGATAGTGGTCATGGGGTCCATTGAATGTAGACTAAGTTTAATCTATTAGTTATGGTATATCAGAGTCACTCATGGAATAACCATAAAAATGGTATTCCATTCTATAGGGTAGTTATAGTGTAGAACTGATCTTAATTTCAATATAGAGTAAAATTTTCATATAAATGAATTAGGTGAATAAGATAAATCTATACCCCCTTCAGTTATAATCAGTGAACATGCAATAACCATATTGAAGGTTACATATAACTCTATTCCTCAATTTATGATGAATAATAAATAGTGAACCTATATGAGAGGACATATTTCAAGAGGATTTTGAATATATAAATACAAAAAATGGGATCCATAATCACCGTAATTTTTATCAAATATCATTTTAATATAATGATTCATCATAAAAATAAATAATCAATGATTTTGTGTTGTCTCCAAAATTTTGGAATTAAGAAAAAATATAACGTGATTTTATTCATCCCTATATTTTATGTTTGAACAAAATGATTTTAAAAATTACCTTCCACTAACAAACAGTCAAAGAGATGTATAATATAGATCTCAAATTTTAAATTGTATAATTTTTGGGGTTTTCAATTTAAAATATTAGAAATCATAATGAAAAATTGTTACTAAGGTACTAATTTATAATCTCGAAAAAGCAATAGTTTTCCCCTAATCTATATTGGGAAGATTATAGTCAAATTGAGGTAAATTTTTAAACAATATAATCAACTCCATCCCCTTACATGGTTAATACATCATTCAAGGGATTTTATGTATTCCAGCGAATTTTTATTATTTTTATATCTCGTTATATCTTAATTTATCTCACCTTTTAGTGGTATTATATAGATTTAAACACCCATGTCCTGGATAGGATATATATATGTTGTCAAGGGTCTATTTCCAATGATATATCAGTATCATTGCATTTTTGACCTGAAAAATATGGTTTATCTCTATATCCATAAAATTATTTGATGATTAGAATAATTTTACATATATTTTCCTAAATATAGGGATCAATTAGATTTTTTAGGTTATAAAATAAATTATTATAACATAAAAATAATTATTGTATAATATAAATGTTTTTATGTCCAACCATATTAATATATTCATGAAATTTCCACCAATTTTATAAGTGAAATTTTGTGAGAACCCCAAATACATAAATATTTATTCAATATATGTTTATATAATATTTATTCAATATTCGTATTCCCATTTTAATAATATTTTTCTAACAATTCATGTGCATTATTTTATTTTTATGATTATGAATAAAAAGAACATGTTAACATTTAGATGTATAAATGTTATAATTTTTCATATGTATTTTGCATCAATAATACATTATTTTCATATTAATCAATAAAATATAGTTATATATATATATATCATCTAAAAATTTGTTTTCTTTAAAATAAATGTTTAATTATCAAAAACCCATTTATTTGATGAACTTGTACTCTAGAATTTCACTATTTATATTGTAGGGGTTGTTTCACTAAAAAGTTTTAATACATAATAGTGGTGGTGTTTATATAATGGGAACTACCTATGGTTTTATTCAATGTATAATTACATGATGGAGGATGATAGATTATTTGGCCATGATGTATGTAATTAATGGTCATAGCGACTAACATGAAAGAGCTTCATATAACACATAATGATTGGTGTAAATATCAATGATCCATATTTCATATAAAAATGAAAATATTATATTCTTCTGAAGTTATATGGAATAATTTTTCTAATTCATATAAATATTATAATCTCTATAAAGAAGGGTGTTTGTGTAACTCTAATGTAGTAGTGATATCAGACACACCAATCTGATGATAAATTGATAATTTTTAATATGCCCAAAAATGAGAAAATAAAGACAACTATAACTAAGCATTGTAAAAAAACATAAAAACCTTATTTTCAAAGTGATATAATGAGGACCCCTCTATGGGTTTGAGATCCAATAATTTATAGTGTTTGATAATCCACCTCAAAAATAAATTTGAGTAACATGGGCGAAATTGATACAAATCCCAAAAATTGCCATAATAAGTTGATACATTTAATAGTAAATTGGCAAAAATATGGTGTGGCAGTATTTCCATATATTTATAACGTAATTTTCCTATTATATTGATATCTATGATGATTTGGGGAGAGTTTTATAGAAAAAAAAGTATTGTTATTATATTTTCATTTTAAAATCAAATAAATCAATGAAAAAGTTAATTGATTTCATATATTCTACATGGTCCCAAATTTTCCCATTCACAATGCATTTATATATATTCCAATAAATACCTAAATATTAATATGATTATGTATATATGAAAATATTGTGATGTTTATGTGTTATAACTATTATACAATTCACATGAGCTTTTTTATGAACCACCATTATAACATAGGTAAAACATTGTATAAAGCTGAATTTTAGGGGTTATTCATTTCACATGAACCATTAGTATTTTAGTACTAATAAGAATAGCTTCATTGATCCCAAAATATCATCTATAGAATATCTATATAGGACATTAAAATTATTTTTATCCAATTACATATGACCAAAGTGTGTACACCACCTCAATAGAGGATATTTTATCAGATATCATTCCATCATATCCAATAGTCTATATCATCACTTATTATCCAAATAGGGAATACAAGTTTACATGAAAAGTAATACTACTAACCAATTTTTTATAACATAGTTAATTCATGTATTCATATGTGGGTGTTTCTTGATATGAGGAACAAACTATTATCAAGAGTGTTATATATGAAAATTGAAACAATTTAATACAGAGACTTAATATCTTGTTGGTGATCTCTCCCATGGTGCACCATATCCTCCAATGAATCCCCAAATATTATTTATTTTCATACCACATTAACAACAGATGTATTTCAAATTTGTAGAATATTTTGTGATGTTTTTTTAGGATTTAAATATCCTTTTTAATTTTGTAAAATATACCCAAGTGTTCTTCTTTGTGACACCCAAAAAACCTAAAGTGACAACTATATATTTGACTGAATGTATGACTTTTGAAAAAAAATATCATAAGGTAATATAATGTCTAGGAAAATTATAATAACTTTAATATTTCATAAAATACTCAATATATTCCAATTCATGAAAAACTGTGATAGAATGTGTTTCATTCAAGAGGGACCTTCCTCGATTTATTGTGATACACATAATACCATGTTTTATAGAATAATAAAATATTATTAAAATTTATTGAGATATAAAATATGAATTAAATTAGTATTTATGAATATTAAACACTATATAATGAATATTGTGTTTTATATAATGATATAATTAATTAATTGTTTACAAATTAATTTGAAATAAATATATGAAGTAATCGAATGTAATTATATTTTTAGAGAAAAATATATTTTTGATGAAAAAGTAGTATCACTATTATTGATTAGAATTGTTACAACTATTTAGTGATATTAATGTTATATATATATTATTAAATAATATAATGATTTTTATTCATTCATTGGGTTTTGTAGGCATGAGGGAAGAACAAACTATATGTTACACATAAAAACCAATATTTTTATAATGAAAATTTTACATCCTTTTAGTAGAGAACACATTTTAAATTAGAATTATAACAAATTATTTAATTAAACTTTTCAAAATAAAATTATTATTTGGATGATAAATATTATAATTTTATTTGGATGTATTTTCAATATTTTTATAATACATTTTTTTAAAATATTAGTTAATAATTCTATATATTAATTCGAAACTGATTTTTCATTTACATTATTAATAGGGTTAAACTGTAATTTCAACTACATTAAATTATTAATTAGATAATATTTTAAAAATTTAAAATTACTTATTTAATTAGAGTCAATGTAATATTAATATTTTTTATAAAAACATAGCAAACATTCAGATGCTTTTATGTTAAAAGCCTGTATTGATATCCTGCCCACGAGATGAGTTTTAAATTAATTTATCTATCTTATATGATTTAAATTTGAAAAATTTATTCCATATTTGGAATTATCATGATTAATAATTCATAATAAGAACCAATTTGTTTTTCAGTTAAATTATAAGTTAAATTAATAATACTAATTACTATTATTAAGAAACATTATATTTATTAAATGAAAAAACCATTAACTTCGGGGCCCAATTGTCAAAGACACAGGTCAGACACATATTTGATGGTCATAAATCAGGAATTGATGTTAAATTGTTGGTTTTTTATGTTTTTATGACTTTTTATGGTAATATCATGTGTAAATCAAACATGTTTCAAAAATTCCAATAGAGTCCCTTTCCTTCCATATAAATTTCCCCCACCACTCCCCATTCCATAAATCTCTAAAAACACATAGTTTTGGTCAAAATATTCCTAAATAAATTCCTAAAAATCCAAACATCTAAATTCAATCTTATATTTCTCATAAATCATTCCATATCGGTTTTTTGGTATAAACCAATAGTAGTTACCCGATTAAGAGGTAGTACCTTCCCTCAAAATTTTAATTTTAATTCCATTAACCATCCTCTAATATCTTTTTATTATATCATAGTGTTACACGAATAGTATCCTAAATATAACAGGATTTGTTTTATTAATTTTTTTATACCTAACCATACACACACATTTCCATAACATTGTTTGAGGAAGTGTTGTTATTTCCCACTCGAAGCACTGTGATTCACTCAAATAAACATGGGGCATATAAAGGATTTTTTTAATTAAATATATGAGACATAAGAAACCTATATATGATATTCATGAAATATCCCTCCTTATAAATGATACCCTCTCTCTATATATTATTCTTTATTACTATTTCAGTCATATAAAATTTATAATGTCATTCGTAGACATTTGTATTGCAATCTCTTAGACATGATGTGATTCAATTTTCATCAAAAAGAAATATATATATTTATATAGGTATATATTATTATAAAACATTATATTAATGTTATAATTAAAAAAATGTAAAGATATGGTGTTACATAGCTTGTTTTCATAACCATCACAGAAAAAATGGCAACCTTACAAATGCGTACGTACAACCTACTATATCCCTGATCGTAACGTTGATTAAATTTTTTGAACCATATTTAATGATTTATTTTAAAAGTATAATTTATGAATAAAAATGATGATTATTATGTATATTTTATAAAATAAATCATTTTACCAAAATTAAAATACTAATGATATTATTTACAGATAAACTGAATTCGGTTTAAACACCTTACCTAAACATAACTGTTTAAGTTGTTGTATTAAAAATTGTTTACTTTTTAATAAAATTAATGAAAAAAATATAAATGTTTTTAATGAAGTATAATATTATTTTAAATTTATTATACTAGAAATTAAAGGACATCAACTTTAATAGAAACTCAATTTATGGGATTCAAATATCACATTTTATATCCATTAGATAAATGTCAAGTTCATCACTTACGTCTTTTTTATGGTGTACAAACTACCCTTTTGTAATATAATATAATTAATACTGTTATCTTACTATTATTTTAATAATTAATTTAACATTATTCCTTCATTATGATTATTAATAAAAATGTTTAAACGTTATAATAGACATTTTGTAATGTTTAAAGATTATTTTCCTCAATAATATCATTAATGCTCTTTCAAAGTTATTTCCATTCTGGTAAATTGTAATAAATATAGTAAACAAACACTTTAATTTTAACACATTTATTTATTTAAGACCTTTTAACAATTATTAGTTCTATTTTAACTATTATTGCTAATATTTATCAAGAAAATTATTTTAATCAAATCTCAGCTCCATTTTACTTTTTTTCTGAGAACCTATTACATTATAAAAACCATGTTTTAGTAAAATTATATTAATAATTATTTTAAAATGATTTAGTAAATACATGTTCACCTTTTTTTATTTTAACAATTTTCTAAAATAATTCTTATTATCGATATTCATAGAAATAATTTTTCAATCATTTTTATCAAGAAAAAGGAATGTCATTTTTACCTTGTATGGCATGTAAGTATTAACCAAATATCATTTCATCAAAACTTATATTTAATTTTTAAATGGTAAGATTTTAAAGAAAAATTTTTCATAATGAATATTCAATGAAATGTTTTTTCTAAAGGATTTTCAATACAATATGATATATTTCTCAAGAATGCTTTTAAAGGATATTTTTATAATATTTTCATTAGTTAGTGACAGAAAACCGTTATCATACTCAAAAATTAAAATGTATTATTGATACCATAATTAATCATTCTATCAATGGTATATAATTGAAATGGACATGGATTGTATTCTTATTCATAACCTTGAAGAAATTTTTATTCCCATTAAAATATTTAATTTTATATTATCATTGGGCATTGAATTTCCCTAAAATATTCATTTAATTTTTCATGGATATTACTATAGCCTAAACCATATATCATTTACAAGTATTTTCTACATTCAAAATTATTTGATTATTTGTGGAAATATTTATAATTTGGCATTGTAAATACAATATGTAAATTTGATAAGTGATGTTGTTTATTAAATAGATTTATTACTTGATATGAAATATTCTTTAGACATGAAATGATGGGTGTTGCTCAGAAATTTTGTAACTCCTCACTAAATTGATAGGTTATCATGAGACATCGAGGTTTAAAAAATTAAATGGGTTTCTATATGAAGCTTTTTACTATCTTAATGATGGATCTTTATAGTATAGGTCCTCATCTGCATAAGACATGACTCCCAATAAATTTGCATTTCATTCATATATATTTCAGATATTAACCATCCATCAGAATTTTTGTCAATATATATGTGGATAAATATAAATTCATATTCATTGTTAAAATTTAATGTATATCAATTTAATACATATCTATATATATTTTTCCAAATCTATTTATTTGAATAGAATGTGATTCCAATTATTACTGTGATATATTTTTTAATCACTTCTTTCTCATTTTTTTTATTATATGGTATGTGTGTTATGTTATTTATCGTTGCATAATTATTAATATCATTGATTCATTATTTACTCCACCATATTTTTACCTTGGTATGCATTTGAGCTCACCTTAATTATGTTTGTTTCCACAGGAATTCATGAAAAGTATAATGGAACATATAATGGTATTTACTAGTACTAAAAAAGTTTTTTTCGATGTTATTTAATTAGAAATAATTTAAAAATATGTCAAAATTAATACATTTATTTAACCCAAGACTCCCTAATATGCCTGGTTTACCAGGAATACAAATAAAACAAGTCCTATGAGGTTTTATTTCAGGTAATAATGCCAATTAAATTAGTAAAAAACATTATCTCTGAGGTTCTTCGGTTGGGTCGCTACATTGTTAGAGTATCCCCAAAAGTGAAATCAGATTGTGTAAGATTCCATCTTAGATTCTCTTGTTCAAGATATATTTTTATGGTATTATGATTCCATAATTCAAGTTACTCTATGCACATAAAAAATAATCATTATTCAATATTTATTTTATGATAATTGGATCCTTCAAAATTAGTTCTATGTTATTTAAAAAAACCATACTACATGATATGAACATTAAAAAATATATCGATTTATTATGATTCTAAAATCAATGAATTTTTTTTTTGACACACAACATTAAATTATATGGATGTGTTATATATCACATGACATTAAAAAAAATGAAAATTAGCTTCCCTATATGGTGATCATTGTTTTTACGAGGATATATACAACTATAAATAATAATAACCATTATTAGGGATATATTTTAAGCCATTATTAATGTAATTAATATATATGTCAATAGGGGTATATTGGATTATTTTTTCTAATATCAAACACAATTCCTATCAACCCCTTAAATCATTAAAATCATTAAAATATTAATAATGAAATTTTAATATATTATACAATTCATCAAATAAAATGATATTATAATCTGAAAAATGTCTCTCTTTATCATCGAATTGTTTTCATGATTATCGCACATCTTCCACGATCTATAATGATATAGATAAAAATTTACCAACTATGAGTCTTCTAGATGGAATGATGTTATTTTTTAAACCATTATACTTCCTAAACTCCACAAGATATTTATGTAACCTATTATGTCATAATATTAGTTATAAAACATTTTATTAACTAATTGTCCTTTTAAATATGATTTTAAATTATAGTTTAACCTATTTTTACTTCTCCTATATCTTTAAAATATTGAACAATCATTTTAAAATTTTATTCATTAAACTATGGATTAATAATTATTTCCTTCCTTGATAGAATTATTCTTCTATGTGCCTTTATTTATGTTTAAAAATTAAATTATTTAAATAATCCATTACATGATAATTATGATATTTGAAATACCATTATAAACTAGTAATTTATTTTCATGAAATTAATTTTTAGATGTATTGGATTTGTTCCTTCCCATTGAAAAATCATTTTGATTCATTCATCTTGAATATGATTTCAATATAATTTTATAATTTCCAACAAAATGTTCTAAAAAAATTATCTTAAATCAAAAAATAGTTCAGTACATGATAGCAAACACCAAAATATGATGGTTGAACACCCCAACCCCTCAGAATCATAATGTACACCCCAATAAAACTATGATATATATTCTTCCACATAAAGGAAGGCATAAAAAAATATGGGGTTGGGGTGGGAGATATGTTTAGAGGGTTGTGGTCTGTGGAAATTTAGGAATATCTACTTGATTTATTAATCACAATTATTTTTTTATTTATAATATTTAATAACATTTATAAATATAATGTAAATAATATTATTTTTGTTGATATGGATTAAATTGTAATCATTACAAATATTATTCATTTATAATTACAAATAAATTTTAAATAATCTTACATTAATTTCTTTTAATATTATATTTTATACTTACATTATCATGATTCAAAATGTATTATTTTTCTTAATATAATGTAAAGTGTTAATAAAAATTATAAGGTGATTTATTTTTTGTCGACAAATTATAATATTAGAGAAAATATATTGAGTTCTTATTGATTTATATTAAATTTTAATAAATTATAATATGAATAATTATTATTAAATATAAATTTTAACATAAATTTTTTTATTTATACTAATGTTCACTACGTTGTTATTATGAATTTTTAATGAATATGAAATATATTATAGTAAATAACATGAATTTTTTATATAATTATAATGAAGATTGTATATGGATTTTAAATTCAAAGAGATTATGTTTTATGAAATGAAATAATTTATAATGATATTGTTAAAATAAATAATGTTAAAATGAGATGTTGGTTTCATATAGGAATTATAATTTCTTCTATAAATATTTTATACATACTAATGGAGGAAAATTAGGTTATGTTTAATAATAATTATCATGATTCAGTCATATTCTTTGGATATTTATTAAAACATTATTACCATTATCATATAATAATAAATGAATACATAATAAAAAACATGTGATTTTACATTATTCCCCATGACTAGGATATTTAATGATTATCAACATGATGATTTATTTTTACAAAAATGTAAACTATAATAAAATAGTTAAGACCCTATTAAATAATGCACACATCATCCATTAGTTTATAATTGTTCAAAATAAATAAATAATTTCCCCTATCATACATAAAAAACTCACTATCCTTCATGTGTAGAATTTTTTCCAAAACTAAAAACAAAAATAAATACACTATCACTAGAGAAATAATATAATAAATAAAAATCATAGTCAATGATATCCTTATTATCATTTCTAAAAGTAAACCATTGAGTTGAAAATTACACAATTCCATTAGAATATCTCCACAATTAAATCTATCAATCCATAACATATATCATTTCCAAAAAATTTATATTCTTATATAAATTAATGATTTGAAAAATATTCTTTTAAATAAATAATTATCTATTCCAATATTAATTATAAATTCCTTCCATATGGGTCTTTGAATTTTTAACTAATATATAATCATAATTATATAAAAAATTACTTTTTTAAAATATAATCTAATTAATGATTCAAAATGAATTTAAATAAAAAAATTTCTTACTAGTAGAGACTTTTTGTATTATTCTAGTTAGAATAATTAATCCATATCTAATAGTTTAAATACACCTTATCTAGTTAATATTAGTATGTTTGAGTCCATTAAAAATGTAAATGAATTGAACATATTTAAATAGTATCCACTAAAGCATGATGAGTGTTTTTTACGATATCTTCAGAAAATAAAAATCCAAACAATACAGTTATTACTATGATTAAATCATGTTTATTTCATAAACTATGAATATAAAAAATATATCATTATTATATTTTATAATTCATAGGTCATTAATAATTTTTTTAAAAACATGGTAAAAATTTTAAATATAATGTAAATTAACATCGTTAATACTAGAATATTATTCTGAATCATTTCAATTTCTGATATTCATTTATTTTTAATAATAAATTATAGAATACAAAACTTCTGACAAGATCATCCACTATGGTATAATAATATTGATTTATCTATTTTCCTATAATATATAATAATCGTAGTGAACATGATTATATAGATTCATTTGATTGTGGTTATACAAATATGGAATAAAATTATTCCTAAAACTACATCATTTATGATAATCATTTCTTCAAAATTAAATTGAATAATTAGTATAATTTAACTATGGTTTTTATTAATCATTCAAATTTTATTTAATAAAAAACATAAAGTATCCTATATAATACGAATCACTGAAAAAAAATATTATTATTATCACACCATGATTTTGAAAGGATCCTCTTCATTATTTTCCAACCTACACAATATTAAAATATATATAATTTTTTACTAACATTCTCCCCATTTGAGTTTTTTATAAACCGAAATCATTGAAAACAAATGTCCAAATTTGGAAAAAATCTTGTTTTATTTCAGGGGTGATATTAATAGTGAATTCAATGAATCCCAAATTTTTCATTGTAATCAATAATGATACATTCCATTTATGAGAAACATGATTTAAATTAATGTTTTAACAAATAATTATTTTATTAACCAAATTCATTGATATAACATATTTAAAAAACTCATTTAAATTTGCATATTTTGGTACTCTAATCATTATAACTCTTTATTATCCCCCACTCAAGATATTATATTTCATATTTCAAACAATAACTTTTCAAATATGAATCTACATATTGATATAAAAATGTTATAATTTATACCTTATTATTGATGAGGAATAATTGTTTGAATATATGTGTAAATAATATTTTATAAAAAAAATCAATACTGAAATTATAAACTATCTATTCAAGACATGTTATAATTTAAACCACATTATCAATAAACTGTAATAATATTTTATCCATCAAAACGGGAAATCAATGGTTATTTTTCTTATTTTCCCTTCGTGAAGTATAAAAAAAATTAAATTTATCTTAATTGACGAATTAAAAAATTATTTCCTCAACATAAATAATTATAAATATGATTTCATAATATATGTTTTTTCGTATATAGTTATTGATAAAATAATCATCATTTAAAACCAATTACTTTATATATGGATAATCCTTACATCCATATGTAATTTGGGATTTCATTATCATATAATGTGTATTCCTTGAATGGAACCCATTTCCCCATCGTAAAATAAGATAAATCAATCATTCCATTCCTTGTATAAATAATCATCAATGAAAATAATTTGAAAATTCATTTTTAAATTCATTTTTAATACCATGAATATATTTTATGCATATTTTCATATTTTTAAAAAAATAATTTTATTATTTTTAAATTTATTTAATATGTGGGTATTTATTTTAATGATTTCACGACCATCTATGAATGATCATTCCATCTACATTTGAAGGTGTTTTCTAAAACAATCATTATTTTCAAAATATTTTTTACATTATAAACTATAAAATGTCTATTATATAACATTAATCAATATTATCAATATTATTAGCTATATACTGGATTCATTTATAATCATTCATAAGAATTGAGTATTTTTATGATATATTTATTATATGTTTTTTTATTATAATGACTATTGTTATGTAATTTTCTAAATGACACAATCCATATAATCCTTTTATAAAATCTAAATACAAAATATATTATTATTTTAATTACTAGAATAAATTTTTATAAATAAGAATATATAATCCATATTCTTTATTTTCAAATGATCATACCCTATGATTTATTATAACGATAAAACATCTCAATGCCATTTCATAACCATGTCTAAATGAAGTAATGATATATTAATAATCTTTAAAATTTAATTATTGGAGGAAAAATTGAATATTAGAATGTCAGTGAAAATGGGTTATTATAATTAGTGGATAAATAAATATTTTTTAAAATATATTAAATGAATAAAATACCAACCTCTACGATTGACTATAATAGTTAAAAAACACAAAAAATTTTAAAATATAAACATCATAATTGATTGCATGTATGACATGTAACGCCGAGAATAGAAATAAATATAATATACTAATACATTAATATACATTTAGTGACATAAATAAATTCAATTAATCTATATCATTAAATTCATGAAATACTTAGTTATTATTCATTAGCTGAAACAATTAATTTTTTAAATGGCTTGTGTTACTTGAATGTCTTTGTTTTACAAAAATATGTTAACAATATTACATTAAATGAAATTTATCTATTAGATTTGATATTGACAGTTTATATTATGTTTAAATAAATTTACAATATATTTGTCTGAATTTAATGGTTACCAATTAATTATAAATTAATATTAAAGACATTTGAATATAATGGAATTGTTATTATATGAAACTATTTCTAAGTAAAAAATAAATTTTATCATAATAACATAAATTAATTACTATTTGTGGGTGATGATAATTAAAATTATAAACTATATATTCACTAAATAAATTGAATTATTCTAATAAAATTTATATGTAAGAAAAAAGAACATATCCAATTTTATGAATAAAAGGTTATACTTTTCTAAAGGTAGTATTGTCGCCTTTTAATGGTGCACAAATTTTAAAATTAAATTTTTAATCATTAATAAATATTATTTTAAAATATAATCATCATTTTTTATTTTAATATGAAAATTATCTTAGGTTGAATATTTATTATTTTTCATTATTACTTTAATTTTTTATGAATAATGAAACATACTAAATTTTTATATAAAAATGACATTTATTCTGAATAATTAATATTGTTATATTAAATTTTTTTAGTGTTAAATGTACAAATATTTCAATAACACATCTAGTTATCTAATTTATGTCAATATAGTAAATTATATACTGAATTTTGATATAAAATGTTCGTAACCTTTTGGTTAATTTCTTTTAAAAAGTGTCCCTCTCCTCTAGTCCAGGGGATTAATATTAAATTAATTTTTTAAAATATTGAGAATTGAATTTGAAAACATATATTAAATGTTTTTAATAATTATAATATATATTTATCATAAGATAGACATAATTTTTTACAACAAATATTAGTGAATATTGCTGAAATTAATTAAAATGACTAGATAAAATGATCATACAAAGGAGTAAAAATTAATCATTATGGTCTAAAGGACCCATATAGTTGTCCAAAACTCATTGGATAACCATTTATGGAATTAATACATTCTTGGACATTTTTTATTCTTAATTTAGTCACATGAAATGAAAATCATGTGGGTAAAATTACCTCTATAAAAAACTGACAAGTTCGCCACTCATCCTACGTATAAACGGCCACCCCCTATCCCCCATATTCACACCTCTCAAACCAATTATTGTCAACCCAGACCAATGAAATCACTATCCAAAATTCCTCTCATTATCATATAAAACTTATTCTTTTTATAAACACAACCAATCATGGGTTTATTGAAAATATGAGGAGGATATCAGAAGAAGGGGTAATGATTACGTAAAAGGGTTATTATGTTATATTATTATCCATATAATTAAAATATTATTATATAACTATTATATAATGAATAAATATTAATTACAAAATGATATTTAATGTGAATTTTATGAACTACACTATGCCACACATCCATTAAATTGGTAATGAAATCATCGTTCCTCAGTACGTCAGACTACAACCACACAAACTGATGTCATGTTTTCCCTTATCACCATTAATGGTTTAGAATAATGATTGATGTAATTTTTATATATGATATGTATGATGAACATATTCATTTTTATTAAATAATTCAATACTTCATGATTTTCATTTTTTGGAAATATGACATGGTAGATTATGTTTGTTGAAGCCTACCACCTCACAAAAAAATGTGATTTGTTCATGTATTACATATAATGTATTAATGATTGGTTTAAAAATAAAAATGATATATATATATATATATATTAAATATTACTAATAATTAAATTATGATATATATGTATATATATATATCATTGAATTTTCTTTCAATAAATATGTACAAAAAATGCGAACAATGATCCACCGTATGTAAGGCCTACCATCATCATGAAAAGTTTTGTTTTCATTTACATTCACTATATTTTTTAAATAATATAAAAAATATTCAATAAATATATATGATAATTAAAAAATTAATTTAATTATGAATATGATTAAATAATTATTTACAAAATATGCACAAGATAAATTCAATTTCAAACAAATTGGAATAACAAAGTAGTCATTAACCGAAATGATGAAAATAAAGTATTATTATTATTGAATAGATAATAATATATTATAAATGTTTGATATAGGAAATCATAAATAATAATATGGTTCTCAAATGTATTAAAAAATATTAAAATTATTTTTCTATTGTGAACCAATTCACTTTTATAATTATTATATACATACCATAGGCATTTATTATCATAAATAAATCATTTTTCTTGTAATTTAAATTATTATGTATAATTATTAATCCCAAGGTTATTTTACTTCATAATTACAATTCGTATCTATTATTGCTCATTACCACTTTCTTCTGGGATTATAAAATTTATTTCTAATCTATCACTTTTCTATAAAATTTTTTCATATGGAACTATAATTTAATGAAATTAAAAAGATTCTTTTATGATATAAATAATTATTTTTTAAACCATATTCAGTTTTTACATTCGTTTTTTACATTGAATTTTATTATATTTAAGAGATAAATATTATTAAATCCATGTAATTTAGTCAATAATGATATTTGATACATAAAATTTTTTATGAATTAAATATATTATTTCTTATTTTAGTACTTCTTGGAAATAAAATATTTGGTTGGGGACCAGTTATTAAAATCCCCGTGATAAATCGTATTTTTCCTGATATAGTTTAGTTTTCCAATTCTATCGGGTTTGTATCCACAAACATAAACAATCCTAAGGATAATTCTTAACATTGACTATCTTATGGGTAGATATTTATATTTTATATTTCCAAAATTTTGAATTTAATCATATTAGTTATTCAATTTGATTTTTGAATAGTAATTTTATCCATTGAATTTTTCACGCTCATTGAATTATTTATTAGGAATTATTTAATCTTGTATTATTAAATCCATATTATTATACAGTTATTGATTAATTGGAATGTTTTCTAGTCAATTAAAATTAAATTATTATTATTTTTAATTTATAATTTCTTTCAATATAATTACCCTTTAATGATAATTTGATATAACTCATATTTATTTTTCTTTTTCATTATTTCATAATTATTAGATTGACTGATATTAGGGATTCACTAGATGGAAAAAATTTCTTTGTAAAAATATTGTTATAATTTATATATACTAGTGAAATAAATGTCTTATGTGTACACCTAGTCTACAAAGAGTACTAACATAACCTATCTTTTATTATTCAATTCATTGTATATTGTGCTAATTTAATGATATAATAAACTCTCTATAAGATGCATGAGTCAGTTTCAATACAAGTATCTATGTTATTTTATATTAATTTTAATTTAATTTATGAAAAATATATTAAAATATTATTTATTATAAATATAGAATAATTATATGTTTAAATTTTTTACAACAATAAATTTTGATTTATTTAATATGAATGCTGGTAATTAATCGTTGTTTAATATGGTATTGATAAAATAAGAAATAGTTATATGAGTATGGGAGTTGAATTTATTGATCAAAAGCAATATTAAATTAAAGAAATATAAAATGGAAAAAGTTTTTGACTATCAATTAACTTTTTACATATGATATGAGTCATAAATTCAAGAAAGAAATCATTTATTAATAAAATCTATTATGTACGTTTTTTGATTTCTTATCTCATACCCCATTTAATTATTTTTTTAATTCCATAGTATATACATTAATATTGAATTTTTATTAGTTGTTAATTTACATTTTTGAGTTTTTATATATTTTATTTCCTACTTTACCACATTGTACTATAAATATATTAAATTTGTTAAAGTCCTTATAAAATATTATATCATATGAATTAAATTTTTTATCATGTTTTCTAATCTCTAGTAAACCCCTCTTGTAAAAATCTAGAGGGAATTATATTTTTCATTACAAAATTTACATATTCTCCAAAAACCAATCCAAAAATAGTAAAATGTTAATTTTAGAAATAAATACAATTGATACAATACATAAATATATATATAAAAACCCATGAATATCATGTAGTTATAAATAAATTTATTGTATTTATAGAATAAAAAATTACTTTATTATCATAATATTTAATTATTTATATATCAATATTATTGTGTAATATATTATATATAGGATTAAATATAGTTATTAAAATAAAATATTTTTCTTCTAAAAGTAAATAAATTTATATTTAGATATATACTTATAAAATAGCTATTGGTTTTTTGAAAAATTCATATAATAAAAAATTATAATTCGTCAATTTTTTTAACTATTTATGTTATATTTTGGGATAATTATCATTATTTTTATATAACATTTTTAAATGTTATTAAAATCTAAAAAATAATTGTGATGACTAGGAATAACATTCAATATATTAGTGAATACCATAGTATTAATATGAAAATTATTTAATGAATTGTTTATATCCTTCCAGAAATTGCATACCTATGAGAAAATAATTAAATATAATATGAATAAGATAAATCATAAAAAATTTCAATTAATTATAATATCATTGAAATATTAATATCTTATTAATATAGTTAATAAATTATAAAAAATTTTAATTATTTTCTATTATTTATATTACTGCTACTAGAATTTCATTGAAATAGTATTTAGATGATAGTTAAATCCAACTAAATGAAAATAATTTTAAATAGGAAAAAACAATAATAGGAAAAAAACTACAAATAATATATGTTATGAAACTTATAACCCATGGGATGGGAAATATTCTTATGATACACAATTGTAGATAAAATAATAATATTATTATTAATATGATATAATATATAAGCATATATAAAAATAGATTCACTAAAGTAGATTATACCATGTTGAAAATAAGATATACTTAATATAAAATATTTAATAAATATACTGGAATCAAGGTTTAAAATATTACAAATACTTGAATTATTTTTTATGAATCTATATTTAAATGTTGTTTTGAAATTTATAATAGTTGAAGTATTTCTTATTTCATTAAAATATATTATTCCTCATTATAACATTTTACTCATGGATAAGGTTATACAATTTATAACATCTATGTGATTATATAAATTTTAATATTTATATAGAGAGAAAGATGATAATAATTCAATTAAATATATGAAATAACATGTTATTAATAGAGAGTGAGCTTAAAAATTATAAATGGGAATTATGTTCATACTACTGAAAAAACAGATAATGTAATTATTAAAATTTCCAATAGGTATATTAATTAATTGAAACAAATTATATTTATTTTTAAACTAAATCATATATTGATTACATGAAATTAAAATTTAAAATTGAAATCATCAAATGTTCATTATCATAATTTTTCATTTTATGTAATGATATATTAAAAAGAACATATTAATATAATCATGATAATGAAATATTTTTATGTAGGAAATTACACTTTTACAAATTAAAACTTTTTAAAAATATTACCAATTCAATAATGTCATATATATTTTAATAAATTTAAAATAACTACTTATTCGGTAAATAACATTAATTGAAATGGATTAAATTTTATAAATTAGTTAAAAATTACTTTTCTATGAAAATTTATCTTATATCCACATAGAACTATTTTGAATATTTGGGTTAAATAATTTATTTTTCTGATGTTTCTAGAATGAATAGATTTTATGTACTAGTATTATGTGATTAGTACTAGATGAATAACAATAAAATAACATGAGTAATATATTCCCTATAAAATTGATTAAAAACAAGTCTAACTATCTAATTATACAAAAAGATGAATGATGAAATATATTTTTAATAAAATTTGGAAGATGATATCGTCATAATAAATTATATATTTATCCATAGAGAGAGATTAATTTCACATGTTCACTATATTTTGGAACATAATAAAAATAATTTTATTATAGGTTCATTATTTGATGAATGTTAACCAATTATTATAGATAATGATATATATAATTTAAATAGTCACTGAGGTGGCAAAATATTATTAACTAATCCCAAATATAATATTTTTTCCATATACCAAATGGGATAAAATACAAAAAAAATCAATGCCTTAGTGAAATAATTTATAAGTCATATAATTATTCTAATAACACAAACATCTCATTCATATATATTACCTATTAATATATCTATATTCAAAACATATATTTATGATCTATAGCTGAAGCATTTACGTCTTGTTCATTTGAATAAATGGTTACGTAACAAACTCATAAATATGGTAACTAAAAATCCCCCCACAATGTATATAATTAGAAACCTTATCAAATAGTAAATACCTAATACAAATCATCATATATATTGGGAAATAGTCATAGTAAAAATTCATCTTATATTGTCAATATGTGTAAATAAGTGAGATATCAACATAATTTGAGCTCATGTGTGTTGTAACAATAGAATAGAATTTAAGAACCATAACCCATATATCATATAAAAAAATTAGTCTTGGCATAAATCATTGTATTTAAAAAGATTTGGATTCTCATAGAATTATTGAAAATGATCAACAAAAGGATAAAATTATCATAATATATAGATTTTTTGTATAAAAATATGCATATTAAATAATTTCCCTAATAGTTTAGTATTATAGTCAAAACTATCATAGTGTAATGGGTTCACTCTATTGACTATCATAGTAGTCATGGTTTACTCTTAAGACTATCATAGTGGATAGATTCTATTACTAATCTAGGTTTACTCTCTATTCTATTATAGTTTATCTCATTATAAAAAAATAATTATGCAATTCATATGAGGTATATATATGCCGCATTCATCATATAATGGTAATATATATATATATATGACACATGTTCTTAAAATCATACTATTTGAATTAATGAAAGGAAGTGGTATTCATAAATATATCATCATATTATTATTAATAAAAATATAATTCAAAATCATTTCTTCATTTCATTATATCGTAACCCATATAAAAGAATTTGTTTCATAAAAAAATTAATCCAAAAAGAAAACCATTCAAAGAATGAATAATAATGGAATAATTGAATCATATCCCCATTAATACATTATTAAAATCAACGGATCACATCATACATTTAATAAAATATGAAAATAATTCTAGGATAATTTATTTATGAAAATATACTTTTTACATTGAAATCACGTCACGAAAATATGAAAATTGAAAACATATTACAAAAATAACTATCTTGGAAAAAAGACTTATAATAAGTTATAATTTGATATGAATTATAAATGATTATTTTCATTGAAAATTTCTATTGAACATATAATATAATTATTATAATATTGAGTGTTCATGATGGTAGAAATATCATTCATTTTATACACATTAAATCAATTATTCATTTCACATTTTCATTAAATGTTTGAAGTTACTCCTCTAGAAAATTATAAAATTTTCAAATAAAACCCATTTTTTAAAATTTAAAACATGATTAATAATTTATTAAAATTTTATTAGAACAAAATAATAATGTTTTTTTTAATATTTTTTAGAAAAAATCTACATTTAAGAAAACATATTTTTAACCAATGTGAGAAATAAGGTTAATTTTATTTGAAGGTGTCATCTTGATGTATTGGGTACATAAGGAGATTAATATTAATGTAAAAAAGTGTTTTCATGTATAAACTATAGGAGAAATAAATTCATTAACATATTTCTAGATTGATCATACTATTTCTTCATCATAAGAATAATAATTAGTAGTCTTGATAAATAATGATATTGCAATGAAATACTAACACCACATCGGTAAATGGTTTATCATAGGACCAAGGAGATCCAAAAAATTATATGGATTTATATACATCCCATATTCATCATTATAAAAATAATTAATGAAACCATGTGGTTTATATAAAAACCGAAAAATAAAAAAGTTTTCTTTAAGGAATATGTATCACAAAAATAAAATTGTCATTGATATTCATTACAATATGGATCAAACAACTTAATATTTGTTCAAACAACATAGATAATAAATATTGGTATATTATAAATTTATTTAATAACTGTCATCATATGTATAACACCAAATATGATTTACATATATCCTTTTATAAATTTTTTTTATAATTCAATGTTAATGTCATGTTTTAAGAAATAATTATATCTTATTTCATATATTTTATGGTTTGGTAGGTTTTGTAATTTTAAAATTAACACGGATAAATAATATCCAAAATTTTAAACAGGATATAATTATTATATATATTTATTGGATATTAATTAATATTAATCAGTAAATGTTAGTGATAGATAATAAATTAATCAATTGAGGGATAGGGCATTCCATACGTACTCATGAACACAATTCATATTTCCTCAATGAATGGAATGAATGGAATTTCAATGATATAAGACCATTAATGAATAAATATTATTAGATTTATATAAAAAATAATCTTTAAAATTTTTCTTACAACCTTCCATGATAATATTATATGAAAAGATGATTCACATTGCTTCACAAGGTGGCTGACCAATGTACCCGCGAGCGATGATATCATGTTCCTATTTAACTGAATATAAATGTTTTATGTTACATAGTAATTAAAAATATGTTATTTTTAAATTAGTAACTCATAAATGTGTTATATAAATCATTATAAACATCCGTTAATAGTGGTTTGGGAAAAAATTACATCAGTTTGCAAGGGTGATTTCCACCATACATAATATTAAATGTTTAATTACGCATTTTATAGAAGAATAAATGAATATTGGTTATGGAATTAACATAGTGGAATATAATTACACATGAGATACTGTATATTGTAATCATAAAAATTATATATTATATTAATGATCTGAAATAAAAAATAAAAAAGAAATGATCAATTAGGAATGATAACCCTACGTCATATAACATTCATAGGATGATGCAAGAATACATCCTCTGATGGATTATTTATCTCCCAAAATTATAAATAATGTGATGATGGATTTATTTAATACATTTCCTTATGTATTTTCTAGAAAAAAACGTTTGTAAACATGTTGTGGATATGAGACTGGATGTCTTTTATAAGTGTGGGAGTGGCCACATGAGTAATTTTTAATATAAAAAAACACCCATGATAAAACTTTAAAAAGGGCTCCCAAATATTTCATAATAGAATATCATTTTAAAAAGGAAAATATATTGTAATCTAATTTGATATGGAAACTTTTTAGGAAATTATAACCATTATCATTAAAATTTAACTCTAGGAATATGCATTCAAACTATAACCAAATTAATTAATTTTTTCAGTTAGTAAAATTCATGTTGAAAAAAAAATAACATATTTTTTCAAATTTTTTTTATTCTTTAAAAATATTGAGACAATTTTTAAAAATTACCTTCACATAGGTGGACTGTTTTAGTTAATAATTTAAATCATGGAAATGATTAAAAATGTGTTTTCCAACGTGAAAATTTACCCATGTATAGAAATATTAAATAACAAATTTCAGGATGAATTGGATTACAATTACTTATATTTTGTTTTATAATATCATAATTAATATAATATTAATTGTATATCCATTTTAAATCAAAATATAACCTTATAAATTAATTAAATAAAAGAAAAATTTTCAAATTCAAAATAGTTTTCATTATGATCAATATGAAAATTACAATATTTTACTCAAATTACAAAAATAAACCTAAGATAATATTGATATGTATTTAAAAATTGATAAAAATAATTTAAAATAATTTTTTAAAATGTATCCAGAATTAATTTTATTATTTTTTCATCATAATAATTACATGTCGTTTTTCATGAAAAAGATTATTTTAAGCATACAAAAACTAATCTAAAAAGTAAGTAAAAATTTCAAAAAATATTTCTTTAATGAAATAATGAATAAATAATAATAAATATCTAATTATTCTTATTCATAAAACCAAATTTAACTTATATGTTATGTAAAGAATTTTATAATTTAAATATTAACTAAATATTATAGTCCATTAAAACTCGCTTTTTTGTGTAACTCGAACTAACTAGGGAATTTTATTTTATTGATTTTTTTATAAAATCTCTAGGTTTTAAAATATAAAATCTTAAAATGAATTTAGTTTTTATAATTGACCCTTAGAACACCAAAAATTTGGATATTACTACCTGATCATATCATTAGGTTCCCATATAGAATCTTCAAAGTGAAGGATTAAACACAAGACCATTTAAAAGTGACTGATGTTGTTTTTTAGAACATTATAAATGAGATATAGAATCTATAATAAATTTTTCTCATAAGAATTATCATTATCCCCCTGAACATTCTTTGTATTGAGTACAGGTGAATAATTGGGTATATAATTATATAGGATAGATTTATAGATCACGATATGGACATCGAAAATGATCAGTGGAAAAGAAAATTGACAAGCCCCTATCCTGATATGATCCACGATATATAAATGATAAATATACCATGAACATAGTTTTCCTGTATTTCATAATTTAATTACCTTGTTTAATGTATAAATTCATAGAAAAACTAGTCCTAAAATTCATATTTCGGATCATGAAGCTGATTATAAGTATAATTTTTTTGTGAACATTAGGAATCCCTTATGTGTTGTTGAATTGATTTAACCTTACTAAATAAAATTTTCATTATGTTATAGTCTCAATATCATTCATTATCCAAATTCATCAATATATATTGGGGTTCTATTATTAATTCCGTAGTGATATTTATAACGATTTATTTGAAATATTGATTCCAATCTATATTTTTAAGTAAAATAATCAATTGGAAGAAGATGACAAAAAATCTATTTAAAACCAATGATCATGATCTCTCCACATATTCATTGGAAATAATATTTTTTATCAGACTGAATTTTTTTTAACATGTGATATTTTGTGAAGGAACTAAATTCTTTGGGATTGGATTGATAAATACTTCAGCACAACATCATTGTTAACATCAAATCATGATCATATATAATTGAATGTTTTGTACTATGATACATTTCCATTTCGTTAATTTATATTTTTAAAAGTTTATCCATTGATAAATATTATCTGATAGGGATAATTTGTTCTAAAGATGTATGTTGATCAACTATAACCAATTTATTATTATTGACTACATTTTTTAGTAGTCCAACAATAAAATATATGGTGATGTTTTTCAACTTCAATCATGGTATTGGAAAGGGGTGAAACATCCGTTGAGAATTTTTAATCACATAATTATAATAAAAACAGAGCATGAAATTAGATACATTTAATGATTATCTATAATTAAGTTTTCATTAATGATATATTCTTTAATATTGGCTGGTGGTAGGAAATATGCCCATGTCACCCTTAAATTATGGGTTCAAGCCTTGTGGTCATGTCGGATGTGACATGTTTTCTCTTAGCATGAAGGTTTTCTTATTTAAAAAATATTAATAAATTTCACATGTAATTCTAAAATTTAAATATTCGTCAATTATCACAAAAACAATGATAATTAAAATCTAAAGGGTAACTAATAACATTATTTTTAGGTCTAAAAATTTTAATGGAATTCAAACTCTTTTAATTTTTTTTCTAATACATATATAAATCTAAACATATATATTGTGATAAATTTCTCCCAAAATTTCCATAATCATGAAAAAATATGAATATTTAAAACATTTAAAGTGGGGTCTAATAATTTTAACATATTATCAAACATAAAATCCTAAAACCATGGTGGTATCCATGAATCAAAATTTAGTCATACAGAGAGACATGTATACTTCATAATGATAGTTCACCCTTTTTTCCTTATATTAAATCATATAATAAACTACGAAAACATCAATAATATGTCTTTATTAATAATTGTACTGATAAAGGATACATTGATTGTTCAGAATATAAAATGTCATTAACTTATTGGAGAATATTTTTTGATGGAGATAAGGAATGATTAAAATCATGCCATATTCAAGAAAAGGTAAAAAGGATTTTAATATACATTCATCATACAAAATGATATTGAAAATTCCCAAATTAGGAGTGAAGGATTTGTTTTCCCTAATTATCAGGATTCAAATCTATTTTAATGAATCTATAATATTTCCATTAGTCCTTTTTCTTCCAATTTATTCTTTCATATCATCAATATTATCCCCTAGATTAGGGAATTGAATTAAATAATTGCCTAAATCCTTTCTTTTGAAGCACTAAACTATTGGATATGAATTAGGTTGATCTCTATATCAAGTCTAATAACTAATGAACTTGTTCACATCAACTAAAAAAATCTATTATCATATTTCCTACCTTCACAAACCTAAAACATTATCTTGTCCCCTTCAATCAATTTATTCCATGTTTCATTCCACATATAGAGCATCAGGAAAATTATATCATCATTATTCCCTGGTTTTTCAATTTTCCATTGAAATCCATCATTCATTTCATATCAAAACTATGAAATTTATGGGTAATTAAAATATCCATTCCAACATTTATATCACATAGAAATATATAATCAAAAATATTTAAATCGCATATTTAACATGACACATGGTAACTTTTTTTAATAAATTTGATAATTTCATAACATTGTAATATAGTTTGATGATAATGCCATATCAATTATTTCAAAGTCATGTAAAATTCACCTCATAGTTTACAAATGATATTCCATCCTTCAACATTATCTCAAAGAATTTTGTTTCTTTTTATGTATAATTTATACGGGGATATTAATTTTTAAACAATATGTTCTTAAAATTATCCCATTAACGATACTAGTCAATTTCTTATAAATTATTATATTATTATTGTCATTAATAGAAGGTGGGTGTTGTTATAGGAAGTAATCAGTAGAATGTTTTCCCTCCTATTTTTTAGGGATGTTAATAATGATTCATAGATTTAGAATGTTGTATGATCATTGAATGAATATTTTTCATTTCTATTCCAATAAAATATGGTTTCTCTTGAAATAACAATTTATTTTTCTCTCACACTCATCAATTACAATATCCCTTTGTGGTCCATCCAATTACTAAAACTAATAGTCATATAGTAAGGAAAAATTATTAAAATGGGGTACCAAATAATCATGAAAAAAACTTATCTGATTACTATAGAATTAAACATTGTTTTAATTGAATTAAACCATTACAATAATCCAAGTCAATCATAACCATTATTATAATACATCATGATGGACTGTAATTATTTTTTGAATTTTCAATATGTATACCTCATGGGTGTAAAATAAAGTTTATACCACGCCTCTTTATCATTTAATACGTGATTCTTGAGTCTATATTAAATAATCCATATTGATGTATTACCCCTACTTATAGATTTTCCAAATCCTCTCCAACATGTATTACCTAGATAGGTTTTTAAAATTTCAAAAACCACAAAATATTTCACTAATAAAATATCTTGGAAATTTTACAATAATTAGATTTATCATTATGTTTCACACAAAAGTTATCTCGTAGTAGTCTCTATTGGTCGACTAAATTTTATCTAATTCAAATTTTAATGAACCAAAATTTTCATGCATGTATATATATATATATATATATTCAGTATTTATATTTTAATACTTATTACATAACCAAATTATTCATTAAAAATATAATTTTGGTCTGATGACATTCGAAATATATATACCTAATGAAATGGTTCATTGGTGAAATACATCATGTTAAATTACTCCTTTATTATTATCCACATCATTAAAATATCTTAAATCATACAATTATTCATATCCCTAGAAAATGAAGAATAATTATGATTGATCTCAGGTTCTCAATAAGGTAAATCATGATAGATATCGACATTATGTGTGAAAAAGATCATGATAATAAGAAAATAACATTTGAATACAATACCCTACATATCATATATCATATACATGAGTCATCAATAAAATCACAGATGTTAATAAGATATAAATAATAATTTAATCAAATAACATGACCCATAAGATCATAACATTTTCCAATTACATAGATTTATAGATTACAACAAAATATAATAGGTCATTTCCATAGTACTGAAGTATCATTTCCCAAAATCGATTAGTAGAGTAACATTATTCCCCAAACCATCATAATTGTGAGGGAAAATTTCAAATATTATCCTAACAGAAAATGTGTCTTACTAAACTCGGACAACACCCCATTTTTCATGGCCCAATATGTCAGATCAAAATGATAATGTAGATGCTCAATATACAAGAGGGGAGAATTGTATACATTAAAAATTCCTTTGGAACTTTTAAAGATGGTTATGTTTAACAATGTTAAACAAGGTATATTCATAAGACCTCTTAGTTCTACAAACTTTCTTGATTCTAGAAATATGGTTCTAGAAATTAATCTTAATAAAAATGTACAATAAAAATGATTCTACCTTAAAGAGTAATAAATCATAAAAATCAGAGTAGAAGTATAAAAAATTATATGATAGTTATACATTCCTTAACAATAAAAATGCAGTGGAAAAAAACATGAAACAATAAAAGTAACATGTAGTAAATCTTTTATCCCAAAGAGTATCATATCCAACAACCTTGGATGAAGGTCCCTTGATTTATACTTCCAAAAAGTCTATGTTACCCACAACAGGGTAAGCCCTTGATATGAATATCAGAGTTTGTCTTTCTATCCATGCATGCCCTCGAACATCAAGGTAGTCTGCGCCTCTATCTTCCTATCCCCGGAAGGGCTCGATTGTACCCAAAAACAATCAGAGTCGCACAATGAAATCATGAAAAAGTTGTTAAGTACTCACAAAGAATGAGAGTCTCTCTATAGAAATAAGTTTAGCAGAAAGTAATATCTAGAGTTGTAGAACAGTTTTGAGCTCATTCAAATGTGCTCCTCTTATTGGAACATCTTCAATGGTCAGCACCATCCTCCAATGGTCATATTTTTCAATGAACTACAGAGGTACCTATACATGGGTCACTCAAAAAACAGTTGGTTAGAAACCGAAAGCACAACATCATATCATAACTATAACAAGGGTATGAAAAATATGTTTTCTTAACGAAATCCATTTTCGGAGTATGGAAAAAATAAAAGTTTAAGAGTCTATCAAAAAAACCACTAGATGTCTATAATACAAGAATATTTAGATTTTGTCTTCAAAATAATCAAGAACCTGATTTCTATAGACTTAAAATGTCTATATTTCAAGGAAATTCAGTGTCTGAATTCATAATAATTCGGAGTTTGTATTCAGAGAATTTGAAGCCTGAATTCAGAGAGTTTGGATTCTGGACTCAGAGAGTTTGGAGTCTGAATTCATAAAATTCAGAGTCTGAACTTAGAATGTTTGGATTCAAAATTCAGAGAATTCGAAGTCTGAACTCAGAACGTTTAGATTCTGAATTTAAAGAATTCAGAAACTGAATTTGGATCTTGAAAACATAATACTCTATATAAATGTATTTATAATATTATGAGGATTTAGATACGAAACAGAATTTTTTACATAGAAATAAAATGAGCTAGATTATAACCTGAATAATGAAAACATAGTAATGGTAAATTTTCCTTGAGGAAGGATAGTTTTCCTTATTATGATAAATCTTAGGGGAAATGAAATTTACCTTAAGATTGAGTGTTTGGGATTTTCAAAACATGAATTTATGGAAAATTATTAAGGAAAACATATATAATAAAAAACATACCTCAATTTGGAAAGCACTAACATCCATACGAATAAGAATATAAGGAATTAGAGAATATTTTTTTGGACATTGAAAATAAATCTTATCTCCTTTAACACAAGGGAAATGTGGAATACTACTAACTTCCACACAGGATTTGGAAACACGAAGGATCATATTCTTGATTTTTGTATTGAGACATAGCATTTTATTGAAAATGAAAATCGTATTCGATAAGAACTACCCCTTAGATGAACTCAACCTTACATCATGAAATTTCTTCTTTACATTGTATTCTTTTTAACATTTATTTCTCCAATTTTGTGATTTTTATAATGGAATACATGGAATGAAAAAAATATATGGTACCGGAAATATTAGTACTAGACAACCAAATTTATAAATCGCATCCCAAAATTTCTTTTTGATTGGAAAATATTAAACAAAAATAAATAAAAAATACATCAGAATTGAGGAAGATTATCCTTCCATCTCCTTCGGCATAAATATCTTCACTATGGTTTCTAGCTTTTTGAGTGTTTTATGATCCTCCTATATATGTTTGAGTAGATAATCCAGATATACTGTTTTATTCTCTAAGGCTTTGATTTTTTCTTCCTCGGGAATAAGAATATCTGCGTTAGATTTCAAAACTTCTTCTTTCTTAGAAATTTTTTTCATCTAGTTCGATTCTAAGATTTCTTCCCATCTTCCAACTATAAGAAACTGAATACAACTTCCCATTAATATCATTCACTTATTTCTTCCGATTATTTTCTTCAATAGATATATTTTAATCAAAAGACGTAGTGACATCTATTAACTTACAATCTTCGGTTTCAAATTAATCATTTACGTTATCTTTAAACTCACCAATAATTGTCATTTATTCTACAGTTTTTTGTGACCAGCTAGTCATCTTCTTGCAAAATCTTTTGTGGGATTGTTAGTTTTTGAAAAAGGTTTTTAAATCAACCTCACGTTTGATGCACTTATCCATCACCATATATACTGAATTCGATTTTTTATTTAAGGTATGCTGAAGAATCTAGACTCTGGATTCTATGATTGGGAAGAAAGGGATATTTCTAAAAAGGTTTTTTAATGATTATAATTCAATGTCTTGTCCATGTGAGGATGATTCCGAATCAGAGATTTTGGTTGGTGTGGATTTTTTTTCTATATCAGCAGCTTTCCTCTTC
This sequence comes from Viscum album, assembly GCA_963277665.1. Lineage (NCBI taxonomy): Eukaryota > Viridiplantae > Streptophyta > Magnoliopsida > Santalales > Viscaceae > Viscum > Viscum album. The sequence goes on from OY728131.1 coordinate 1,555,284,022, forward strand.
AATAAATCACCTTATTCTTTATTCTTCAATACTTCTCTACTTAGTGTATCAACAAACACCTGTTTTCCCTTATCAGCTTTCAGAATTACTTCTTTGTGATTAGGTGATTCATGTTCACTATTAGATTGTTGAACAATTTTATCTTCATATACCTCTTCTTTCTGAGATCCTTCATGAGCATCCTCTGGTTAAATGAAATCATGGTCTAAGCTTTCTTCTTCAAACACATTGTTCACATCTTGTCCACTTTTCTCAATTTTCCTTGGGGAAGCATGTTTTTAAGACTCAGCATCAGAGGTTCAGAATGATGATTTTTCATAAGGGATTTCCTTCTCATGAAAATACTTATATTGATTTACCATGTCTTAAGTATCACCAATTCCTTCTTTTTATTCTTCTTCTGATTCTACCTTTATTTTCATGGTCTGTTTACAGAGTCACCAACATCTTTCCTGGAATATCTAGTAATGGTTCTATTAGAAAGGATTATGGTACTGGAATATTTTTAAATTCTTTCTCATTAGCCTTCAGAAATGATTGGTCAATATCAACTTAAGACAACTTTTTCTTCTGCTTCCTCTCTTTGTCTTGCTTCTTAAGCTCTTTAGCTGTATTTTCCTTCAAAGATTTCACCTCAATAGTGTCCAGGCCAAACATATGCTCCCCATCTTTCTGATTTTTCTTATCTTCTATCAACTTTTCTACTACTTCGTCGGGATAATATCTTTGTTTCTTTGGATTCAAGGGTACTGACTAAATTTCCTTAGACTCGGGGGTTTTTTCCTTCTCTTATACTACTTTCACCTTCCTCTTCCTTCCACTCTTTTTAGAGGTTTCAGCCACCTCATGTTTCCTAAATAGAGTTTCAACTTCCTCTTCAGGAAAATCATATAATACCTTAGATTTTTTGGAATAACCATTTTTAATTCTTCTCAATGTATAATCAGTCAAAAAAATGACATTGAAATTCCTCGATATAGAACTGCAAGGAATATTGAAGGATTCTAAACCCAGAACAATCATATTTGATAGAATGGCTGGATACATAATAATTTGAGACTTCCAATTCCCAATCTTGATATTCTCATTCGTAATTAGAATGTACTTAACCATATTTATATTCCTTAGATTCACCATGAAATCCAAAATATAGATGTCACGCTTCATTAGTGTATCCTTATCAACATTTCTCAAAATAATGATTCCATGAACCCACAATTAAAGAATCTGTAAGTTTGAAGAGAGGTTAAGAATCTTCAAAGTATTTACTTTTGAAAGACCAATACAAGCCATGCCTTTTTCCATAATAAAACTTCTTTGAACATCAGGTATCTTGTGAGTACAGAACTCAGCTTCCCCTTCATAAGAAATACCAACCATGCTTTTCAGCATTAGTGTAAGAATGTGAATTATGTGCTTGAATGTGGTCATAAAAGATGATGTCATGGAAGAACGATGTTTGGTTGGTGAAACTCACAGAGTAGATATCCACAATCACACCTCCATAATGCATCTCTAGAAGCCCCTCAATCTGATCAGAGCCCAAACATTAAGGGCAATACTCCTAAATGAACATGTAACAACAAGGATATTAGAAAGTAGTTTGTAACATTTGATTATAAGACAAATATATATAATTATATAAATACCTTTAAAATAAATAATATTATATATATAAATAGATAAATATATCCATTATGGTTTATGAAAAAAATTAATTAATGAAATTATTAATTTCAATGAATACGATGTAATTATAAATCATTTTCCAAAATTGTAAACAAATAATTTATTTTTATATGTGATATTATTATAAAATACATAACTAAAAATATTAATTTCATATTGGAAAAAATTAAATTTTTTCAAATTAATTATAAAAATATTATATATTATTGTGTGTTTTATTATAATTTATGAAAATTAAAATGGTTATCAATAATTTGATAAAATATAAAATTTTGAAAAATATTAAATTTTTATATAAATAATCATCATATGAATTATTATATAAAATTTTAAAAAATTATTATTTATAACACATGAATTTAAAAATTTATATGTAGTAAATTTTTTAAATTGTATATAAAATTCTAAAATGATTTTTTAACGCTAATGATTATTAAAAATATAATTAATGGTAATACAATTTTTTTAGAAGAAAATAATTATTATTTTTAAGGGAATATATTTTACATATAAATTAAAATTTGATTTATAAATAAATCATTTAATATTTATTATGGAAAATTATGAAGAATTTTGAAATTGTAATTTTCATTTGGTTATTATGAATATATTATACAAACTATTATAATGTTACTAATAAGTTACTCTAATTTAAAATAAAATGAATGTAACATTATTATCTATTTTCATTTTAAATATAATAAATATTTAAATATTTAAATTCTGACAAAAAATGAGATTTGAAGATATGGGGGTTTGGGTGTAGTTAGGTCACACGTAAAGTGTGAGTGAGGGTTTGAAAGGCTGGTTCATCAAGGCCTAGTGATTTTTCTGGGAAACTACATGCAGGTTCTAGTGGAATCGAGGTCAAGCACCTACAACTCAATGAAAATAATAGCTAAAAGCTCTCATCCAAGCATCATATGGGAAAGATTGATCAACCGTAGTTGAGAAAGGGGAATATTGACCACTAGATAAAGAAAGAGAAGCAATGAAGGATTTCTATGCAAAGTTATGGTTTCAAATGTCAATGAAGATGGTGAGATTCTCTTCTTCTAAATATCAAATTTATTTCGGTTTCTATTTTACTATTTTGGGTGATTGAATATTTTATAGGATTATTTTTTAGTTAACCATAATGAAAATCATTTTCCCCTCATCAATTGATAAAGGTCAATGTTCTATTCTCAACATTTAATTGAGGTCTAGACATTGTGTACTGATTCTGTTTTGGATTATGAAAAAGTACATTTAATTTTAGTCTGTAAATTGTTATTAATCTGATAATATATATATATATATATTCTACTTTATATATATGAGTTTTATAATGTTTATTTGTAGTTTATTAATATTGTATTCATTATATTTCGTCGTGTTGTTTAAATAATTACAACTATATAAATTTTCATATATCATAAATAATAAAATTAATCTTCTTCTACAAGATATTCTCTTTGGTTAAGATTCATTATTATATGATAAATTAAAATATCATTTGTTCAAAAATTTCAGTTATTTCGTTATATATTTTTATATATTTCATTTATTTTCCTGCAAATGATGGATTTGCAACATAAATATACATTTTTGAACAAAATTATGTTGAATGGGTTATATAAGAAGCTATAATATCCGATAATGATCTTTAGATTATGAACCACAATTATAACATTGAAAAAGGTATGGAGTGAGAATTGATGTAAGCTTTTATCGAGACAATGAGAGAGTAAAATAGAGACTGAAACGTGTTGAGAAGTTCTGCAATTAACGTAAATCATTGTTTTATTTATATCAATTAATGTTTTAATTTATGTTTTCCTACTTAAATATTTTATATAATTAATAATTTTATGCAGAAAAAATTTCATTCCTTATCTATTTTGTTTCAAATTGGTCTTTTAAGTGGTTTTATATTTATGATTCCAAGAGAGTTATATTTATGTAAATATTATTTTTAAAATTATTCATGACATTAATTTTATTGGGATTATAATTTAGGATTTATATTTTAGAAATAGTGTTAATATATATATGCATATATTAAATTTTCAATTCCACATTTATACTATTCATTATCATATATTTTTGTATATATATATATGCACACTTGTTTCTAAATCTCAAGACTATACATGTGTTAATTACATTCAAATTTCATGTTATTCGTGTATATATATACACATTATTTAATTTAAAATTTATAATTCCTCATAAATAAAGTTTTTATGATTATTGATATATTTTGAAACAAATAATATAATAGTGTTATTTAATGTACAAATCAAATATTAAGACTACAATAATTTTATATAATGGAATCTGGTTGTATTCTTGTAATTCCAAAATCGTGATAGTGGTCAAACATCGTTGATTATTCATGAAACATGAAAATTAAATATGATTATATATATATATATATATGACTATAAATATTATAATATTCTTATTAATAATATATACAATTATTGGAAGTACATCCCAATAAATATTTTATTCACATGTTTTACAAATAGTTAACATTGATGAAAATTATTATGTAATACGATGGAATGTCAAATTTTGTTTTGAGGTTTTCTTTCTTTGAATTTTGTAGATGTTTCATTGTGAATCTAAGTATATATATGTATTTGTGTATTTAATTTTATGAAAATATGTTTACAGGTTTATTTATAAATCCAAGAATAAATGAAAATGTGTATACATGTAATGATAGCTTAACATCTTTTTATAAATTTAGATCCATGAACATTGTAAATGTGATAGGGATTGGGAAGTGAACTCTTACATCAAGATAATGGTTAAATTGAGATAACCTTTATGATTTTTTTTCTAAATCTTTAATAATGTTTTCCAAAAACTCAATTTATTATTTTTTAGAATATTACGTATCATAATTATTTTTTCAATGTAATTTAGTTTAATAAAAATCATATTATTTTTAATTTTTTAAAACCCATTAATGGGTATATTAATTCTCAACCCATCTTTTAAATTTATTTTCATCATGTTTTGTATAATTTTTAAAGGTAATGAGTTTTTATTATAGATTTATCACACATAATGATACTATGTTATTTTATTCTTTAATTATAGTTTAGTTAATTTGTAAGGAATATATATAATTCTTCAAATATAAATATGGAAAATGTCCAAGATTTTATTTATTTTTGTTCATAAAATTTCCTTTTATAAAAATATAAAAATATATATTATGCACCAAATCTGGATGAACAATTTCAGGGCATTATAATTGGTATCATAGGTGATGGTCATGACAACATTTAAAATTAGTTGTTTTTTGTTGAGTATTGAAGTTTGTCATCCTATTTCTTTAAAATTATGAAGATGGAAATTACAAAAAACAATTATGTCCGACAAATGAGTTGTGAGTAAACAATTTATTTAAGGTGGGATTTATGTAACGACCACGATACAAAAAAGTAATTTTTAATATTTTATTATAAAATTAATATTTAAAATTATATAAATACCATTTCTACAAAAAATAGTATATAAATATATATCAATTTTTCCCTTTAAAAAAATATATAAATTTTTTAATAAATAATATTTAATTTTTAATTAATATTCCAAATTATAAAGCAATAATATATTTTTATATGTGATGTTATTTTAAAATATTTTTTTAAAAAAAATATAAATTTGATATGTAAAAATTTTAATAGTTTACAAGAACATGTTTTTAAAAATATTATACATTTTTAGTTGTTTTAAATTTTTCAGAAACTAAAAACGATTATCAATAATTAGATAACATAATATATTTTGATAAATAATTATTTTATATTTTGATATAAAAAACATTATTCATATTATTAGATAGATTTTTAAAAAAACCCTATTGATTTATACTTCATGATTACATATAAATTAAAAAATAAATTTTAGTAAATTTTCTATAAATTTTCAAAAGGATACTATAAAATATAATGATGATAATAATAATTATTAATATTTTAATTGTTTGTAAAATATATTTTAAAAACCAAATTTATTATTAGTTTTCAGGTAATATATTTTTTATATGTATTAAAATATGTTTTATAATAAAAATTATAAAATCATTATTATTTATTATATGTGGGTATTTTGAATTCTAATTTTTATTTGGGTACTATAAATTTATTATATAAACGGTGATATTCCTGATTTGATTTTTTAATTTATAATAAAATTATTGTTTTTTAAATTAATTTTCATTTTAAATAAAATAAAATGAAAAATATATAAAATTATTGAAAAAAAGCAATTGGGTGTAAGGGGTTATGGGTATAGTCATGTCATGTTGAAAGTGGGAATGTGACAGTTTAGAAGGGTAGGTCACCAAATTCATTTGATTTTTAGAGAATATATCATGTACGTTCCGGAGGAGTCGAGGATGAGTGCCTTTGAGATGAATTCTTGAATAGCAATGGGGTCTCAACTGAGATTCCCCTAGGATGGATTTCTTCAACCCTAATGAAGAAGGATAGAACCAGTTACTATATGAGGAATAATCACTAGTGAATAATTTTTGATTTTTGAAAGGGTTTCATCTACTAATGAAGATGGAATTATTTTTTAATCGTCAAATATGTTAGTGGTATGCTTTTGTATTAATTTTTGATGTCCAAATATATTGTGGTATCATTTTGGGTTAATCGTAATTCTCATCATTTTCTCTACTATTGTTGATCATTTTCATTGTTCAATTCTCAATGTTATCTTGTGATATGGTCATTGGGTACAAATTTGGTTTTAGATTATGAATTGGGGTATTTTATTTTCATGATTATATTATTTTTCTCCCGAATTAATATATATAACCTCTCATAGAAAATTCTAAAGGAATTTTTTTTATTTGGAGAATATTAATTTCTATTACATTATATTTTTTCAATTTTTAGTGAGTTATTGAAATATAAATATGCATATACTATAAATCTAAATTGAAGATTGTTCCATAGCTTTTTCCTCGTTTTAACATTCATTGTTATAAATTGAATTCTTATATTTATTTTTCATCAAATTAGGATTATGAGTTGAAAAATATTTTAATATATTTATCCTTTTAGACTGAAAATGATCCAAAAACTACATAAATATATAATTTCTGAATATAAATTATAATAAATGGGAAATATAAGGAGTAATGTTCTTTGATAATAGTCTTTTGTTTTTCTACCACCCTTGTGAGATAGAGAATGTGATAGAGAGAGATAATTGATGCTTGTTTCAATAGAGATGACGATAGAGTAATATTGAGTTGGATCCTTGTGGGGGTGTTTTATAATTAATGTAATGGATTGTATTGTTTTATCAATTTATTATTTTTTAAGTGTTTTCATAATAAATGTTTTCTACACTAAATAATTTTATAAAAAAATATTTTTATGCCATTTCAATTTCATTAAATTGTATTTATATTATTTTCATTATTATGATGGAAAAAGTGTTATATTTACGTAAATAGTACGTCCAATATTTTGAAGACATTCAGTTTTTGGGCCTATAATTTATGATTTACATTAATGTAATCATGTGAATGTATATATCTGTATTTATAATATGTTTCAAGGTCTATGTTTAAATTATTTAGTTTATATATGTTTATATATTTATATATATGACAACTATTTTCTAAATGTCATGATTATACATGTATAGATTATTTCAAAAGATCATGTTAATCGAGTATTTACATACCCAAATTATTTTATTTTTTCTTACTATCCTTATATAAATTATTTTTGATTATTTATATATTTGAAAAACTATGTTATCAATGAGTAATTCTAGGTAAAAAATAAATATTAATAATACATTATTTTTTTTATAATTGTATCAGGTCTTATGGATTTCATTCTTGAAACCTGATAATGTTCATATATCATGAATTAGTCAATATACACCATAAATAAATATATGTATATATATTTATATATAATAATATTAATATTTATTAATTATACTTTTATGGGAACTAAATACAAAAAATATACTTTTAATAATTTTATAAATGTATTAAAAGGCTGAAAATTATTATGTCATATCATGAAAAGTAAAAACATTAGGAGTTTTGGTTGCTCCAAATATAAAAAAAGTTTTCTTATGAATGTATTTATATATATATAAACACAAAAGTGTATATTAATTACCTTTTTTTATTTATAATAAAAATATCTAGTGAAAAATGAATTTATATTTAAAAGAATCATAATTTATTTTATAAAATTGGGACTATGAGATTTTATAAAAATGTTATGGATTGAGGAGTGAAACTATCTCCCTAAAAAGTTAGTAGACCTAGCCATCCGTAATTTTTTAAACAATCCTCGTGGTATTTTTTCAAAATAATGAGTTTCGTTATTCAAAAAATTCATTGGATTATATTTAAAACATTTCACAATGAATATGTATTTTTTCATTTAATTATAGTATTTTGGAAATATTTTTAATATAAATATGATATATACCCCTTATTTAGAAAAATTAATACTCACCCTATTTTTTTAAATTATTTTCCATTGGTTTTGTAACATCACACCCCATCTCATTGACATGAGAGGGAATAAGAATTCTAAATGGCCATAAGAGACATTCCCAAGGAACCAAAGGCTAGAAATAAATGCCGTTGGATTTGAGAATAAACTGCGGAACATTTTTCCCATGAGATATAACAAACAAATCAAAAATTCCACTAATAAAAAACAATATGATGAATTTCAAGAAAACAAAAAAACCCACACATTACCATAAGACATATAACAATTCAAAAATATTTTCTATGACCCAATACAACCAAACACACTAAACCATATCATAGTACCAAGTGGAAGACTCTGAAAAGACTCTAATTGAAATAAAACATCATCCATAGATCCACACCATACTCCATGATCCAAGCACCAGAACATCAAGAATGCATCTTGTCAAACAACATGTAATATGAGATGATTTACTCATACTGGTGTCTCCAAACAAAATATCTACAATGACACAAAAGTTCAAAATAATGGGTGAGTAATAATACTCAATAGGTTTTCTCAAAATGAATTCCCTACACACTCCACTAGGATAAAATCCTTAGGGCATTTATATAAAACTGTTTATTTAAAACATTTAATAGTTAAAAAATTATCAATCATCCAAACACACCCTTACCAATCCACATTTACCCAAATCATGCATCCCAAGAGAAATCAAAACAAACATTCCATATTCCAATTCACCATTCCACATGATCACAAAAAATTCCATCTTTGAATGTAACAAAGATGAAAACATCCATTAGGATGGGACTTCCTCTCATTTCGTTCACCCAATTTCCTATGAGAGGTACTTCCCAACCACTACATTTCATGGTTGTTCCTCTGGTAACTATCCATAACGTTTTATAGTGAGATAACCCGCCCAATTCTATAATGGTTGTTCTTCTGACTACTCTATATCAACTTTTATAGTAAAACATCCTACCCACTTCCACAAAACCATCATAATCCATAACACTAAATCTACCAACAATCCAAAAGAACCAATGTCGAATAATAAGCACACAACCCTTCCTAATACATTCCAATTCACTTCATTAAACCCCCCCACCCCATTTATTGAAAAAATTAATTAACTACCTTTCCATTCCCAAACAGATTTCTATAAATAATATCTTTATTAAAAAAAATTAGAAAACATTTTTATAATCATCCACTAACTATTTTCAAATTAACATTATAAAATCACACAACAAATCCCATTTTTGCAGCAATAACCCATTTTTTTCAAAATCCCAAACTTATTACCATCTGGCTTTCCAATAAGATTCTCACATAACTATTACAATTAATTAAAAGAAAAACAATTTAATTGTATGATTTTAATGTTATAGGGATGTGTTAGGAAGTGTATTGATGTGTTTGGAAGGGTTTTTTATAATTTTGGAGGCTTTTCTTAGGGAACACGGTTTGAGCATGGGCAGGGGAAACCATGTGCATGCCATGTGAAACCCATTGTCTTCCCTTTAACATTTTCTTAGAGAACCTATATAGTTTTCTCTAACCGTTATCCTGCCAAGAGCCCCTATAAAATCCCCCAAAATTATTCAAACCCCTTCCAGACTCTCCCAACCTCTTCCCATCCCATCCCAATAACATTAAACACAAATAAAGGACTAAAAAGTCTATATAACTCCATCTGAAGGACCTACATGTTTAGTATAGTATTATAAAGGCATTAAATTTTCTTATGGACATAGCGCATGTTATGCGTATGAGTTATTTTATTTTATTTTTTTACATTTTAATAATTTGATCTGAATATATCTTATTATGCAATACATATATTAGAAATGGTTTTGGAGTGTAAATTTTTTTGTGGATTTTTAGATGCCATTTATCAAAAAAAATTCCTAGATTTATTATTCACTAAATCTAGAAGCGCATGTTTGAGGGTTTACAGAACACCTATAGGATATGGATAAATGAGTGTGTTAACTCAATATTCATCTGGAAAACAATACTACACTAGATCCTAAATACTCCATGAAAAAATCTATCTCTCTATGCAACCACGTCTTTCATCGGTGTCTCGATAAGCCTGAAGACATGAACTACATATATTATACATTCAACATTACATAGGGTTATAGATTTATATGGGAAATGAGAAACATATAGCACTAGAACTCTCAGAGTGCAGTCAACATATGTGCATCCCTATCATTTCTCACCAGTTTGAAAAAATATCAGTCTTATAAGGATTGTACTAACAATTCACCTAGAGTAAGGATGTTACGGGATAAACCATGAACTAAGGCCTCACCACTCCTCAGATCTTCATCGTGATCAAAATCTATTAACCTAGATACCTTTTGTTATAGAGGCATCCTTAAAATTTAATCAAGACATTACATGATCATATTGGAATATAAATAGATAAATAGATATATATATAATGTGGATCTGAATAATATTGGATATTTATAGAATCTATCCTATAATATGAACTCACCATTTATCACTGAAAAAGATGCCTCAGTATTTCATGTCAAAAAGTAGTAAGACAAATTCATAATGAAATGATATATTATCCACCACACTAACAGTGGATTTCTTAGTTTGAATACCACGCTCAAGAGACTTTGACACTATTTCCCTATATCCCAAACAAATTCCAATTTGGGGACTGAACCAAACACCATACGATAGATTTTATATCTCTAATACCAAACCATAAATAACCCCAAAAATAGTGGATGAGAAGAAACTACCCAAATCCGAAATCCATAGTCAAATATATGGCTACATGCAACAATGAAATTAACATAAATGGGAGGCCATGAGATAATGTACCAGTACGAACACACCAGACCCCCTCAATGAATATGGCTAGAAACATAATGACCAAATGATTTAATATCTAGAATACTACAATTAAAAAGATAACATCTATGGGGTAAAATATTATAATAGTGATAATAGAATGTATTGTATCCAAAATCATGCCAAACCAGAAAAATATTTTTTCCTAACAAAAAGAAAATAAAATTAATAATAGATCCCATCGCTTGATCTGCAGTATTTTACAACCATACATGATCTAATTATCTGTGTATGCTAATGTTCAACTCCATTCAACTACAAATACTCATTCGTTAGGAGAAGATACAATACATTTGGGAAATGACAATATAGGGGTAGAATATTCATCTATTTGTGAAGATCCAAAATATGAAGCGGAGTGATAAGAGAGTTGATATGAACATATATATTATATAAAACTCAACCCTATTAAAGAGTGTAGATAAATCCCATGAAATTGATAAGGATATATATATATGTGATGAAACTAAGGAACCCAAAATTCTAGAGATAAAGTTATATCCATCTTATTTATATGCCTAGGAATGAGAGCCAATAGTTCAAAATACCATCCTCGATGCCATGTATATCATATGTCTATCTTTATTATTGACCATGTTGAGATATCATGCTTATCTGTTATGTCGCATAGTTGAGGGGGCATATTATTCAGGAAAAGGATCCACACCCTGGTGCATCGATGGGGTAATAGTCTATGTGAGGATAACATATTCCATATATGATGGTGGATACCACTCTATTGACATAGGGCTCAAACCCTAATTCCATATGAGTGGGTACCACTCAGTATATAGAAGGATGACACTCTAAATTCATAGGGTGTGTTTCTTAGTAGTTATAGGACACATACACTGATCTGTTAGGTGGGTACTACATAGAGTAAGGAGGAATCACCTCAACCTGATGGCGGGGTGGGGTAACACTACATTATTATTTAAACCTCTCAAAGACACATTTGAGGGTACAACATAGTATATAGATATAGGACCTTCAAATTTACACCATAGGGGAAAACTTGTAGTGTTAGGAGGACTCAGAACATACATAATAGGGAGTAATACTTTTAAAATAGAGGACATATGCCCTAATATTTCAGGGGGGTACCACTCATTAGATATATAGTGGACTTATTCCCTGATTGCATTCGCTATTAACACTCAGAGTACGGTGGAGCCTCATCCTACTGAATATGGTGTACTACATTGTAAATAGAGGACCATCATCATAGTCCATCATGGGGTACCACTCAGTAGATAGATAGAGTAAATGATTAATAATTCCCAAAAGGTACCACATATTGTACAAAATGACACACATCCACACTGATAGGGGAGTATCAATCTATAAATTGATATTGGATTCATTCTCTAGTCTATTAGGGGGGACCACTATAAAGATCTTATATGATCTATATCTTCATCGAGCATCACATAAAGAAAAGACAGACTCACAACACCTATCATAATATATATAACAATAATATATTAGTCACCATCATAGTCAATGTTGGAAAAAATCTTAGGATAACATAATCATAAGAATAAATTTGATTTGAAACAATGTAGATATGAGTGGTTGAATTTTTCTTAGAAGGAAATTTGGGGTACATTGTTAGCTAATAGATTTGTACAGTGTATGGTCTGTCCCCTTTACGATGATGTTTCCCCAAAATAACCCAGATAACTGCCCATGTAGGTCTAAATTTCATGTAGAAGGTATACATAACAATTTTTAGCCACTAAATGGCTTTCCCATGCTCCATACCCCTGTTCATGTAGGTCTTTTAGTGTCTGTGTTCATCAGTAGATGTCGAGTGCTTGGATGTACCTTACCACATGGGGTATTATGCATATGATATGCCAACCATATTATCTTCTTAAAGAAGAATAATCCTTTTGAATGCTAGAAATTATTTCAGTACTATTTATCATAAGGTAAAACCCTAGCCATCATATTTAAGCCCCTGTATGACATGTGTTCATTGAAATACTTCACTATTAGTTAATATTATTATAAAAATGAAGATCTATGCCCACCCGTCTAGATCTACTTAATATTTCATTGAATCCCACCAACATTAATCCCTTAGTTGAATGATCTTAGTAGTATTGTTCGTTTCCATCCATATGGTGGCTGGATGATGGTTTTCCATCGGCCTAATCAAATCCTGATAGACCACACATGTATCTCATGGGACACTATCTTATATTATGATTTTGATCATAAAATTGATCACATGAAATCTTATACCCATAACAAATTCATCTATAATCTTTCATTAAATATGTCAAATGTGAATCTGTCCCATATTTTTTGGTCCGATCAGGTTCTGTCCTTCCCAACAATGTCAAATTGTGACCTCATTGCCTAATGATGATTAACGTGGAAAATATAGGGAGGTATGCCCATAAATTTTTGGAAAATTAAACAATCACCAATATTTATTTTCTAATGAATCAAACTAGGAGAATAAAATGTGGGAAATAATGGAATAATAAAATTATATTTGTATGTGGGTTTGTGCAAAGTCTACAATTTGGAAATATGAAAGTAAGAAGAAAATATTTATAATTCAATATAATCAATAAGGGTATTGTACAATAATTTATTTGTCTGATCTAGAGATTGAATCATTCATCATCTATGAACAAATATGGTAGTGATTTAAAGGAGTCGTTGTATTCAATGCACATTGATCTTCTCATATATAGAGATCCATCATCATATTTATTTGATTCAGAAATTCAGCAGAGGAAATCTGTCACCAAATTTTCCCCAAATTTATCGAGATTAAACTATAACATTATCCCTAACATATTACTTCTGAGAGAAAATAGAATTAGGTTAATTATTTATTTAATAATATTTAATTACTTATTAAACTAAAAATACCCACACCTATCCTCTTATATCTAAACATCAAATCCCAACCTACTTTAGGTCTTTATTAGTGTACACATCACAATATGTACTCAACCATAAACCTGAATTTTTGATCCAATATTTCAATTTTGAGATGTCCTATTTTCATTATGAAACATCATGTGTATAAGATTATTTTTTTTATATTGTTATAAAATTATAATCAAGAACATTGAGAATCAAAATTTGACACAATATCATCCCCTAACTCCAAAAATATGTGTTGAAATAATTCAAATTCCTACAATAAAAAAATATGTATCTCCTCCATTCCATTCTTGTTTCACTTATGATTTATCATTATTTAATCAGTGCATTATAGATAGATATATGTCCCATATGTCACCTAAGAAAATTCATATATACTTTTTCCAAAAGAACATAAAACATTCATCATATCATAACACAAGAAGAATGTCGGTTTCATAAACATTTAATCATGGGAAAATCATAAAAACAAAAAAATTCCTAAACATTTCATCATTTAATTAAATATTAACACCTATAATAGGATGTATTTTCATAAAAATTTATCAAAATCATAAACCATCAAGTGAATTAATAATAATTGTATAATTGGAAAAGACACCAAGTTAAATAATAGTAAAATTAATGGATGTCTTATTACAAGTAATTTGACTATGAATAATCTCATGGATCATTTCCCGAGGTAAATGTCATGTTCACTTTAAAAACAAATCATTATAATATACACACTTAGTGAATGATAAATAAAACATATCATTTTGAAATATACTTTTTAAAAATATATTTTCACATAAAATTTGGGAAATTGTTTATGTTGAATACAATATTATACCATATAATGAATGTTTAAAAATATTGGGTTTTCATATGGGTTGAAAATTCCATTCAATTCATACATATTAAAATAATTATTCGATTCAATTTTTTTATAAAATTAAAATTTTACTAGTTTATAAAATTATTAAATATTCCTTTTAAGTAATTTTTTATTATTTCAAATTTCGGTAAGAATTACTTTATAAATAATTGGATAATGAAAAAGTAAAACTTTTTTTTTGGAATCATCATCATTGATGTAAAAGGATTTTCAACTGAAGAGATAATGGATTTATATTTATATTAGATATGTTATTTAGACTCTTGAGTACATAATAGAATTAAAGGGTTAATAAATCATGTATACTCATTAAATAACCATAAGAGTTGTGAATTCATGAGTACGAAGATATATATATAAAAATGGCACTACATCAAAATCAAAATCATAAATAATCTTAATAAAAAAGTGGTTTTAAAATTAAACTCTTACTAATTCTGTTTTTTTTTTGACTCATCATTGCCCAAAATGAAATAAAATTATATTTATATTTATATTCAATAATTCTCATTATTAGTTTCTTAAAATAAATTCATGGGATTTATATATACCACATAATAGAAACAAGTGGTGTATAAGGCATTTGTCCCATAAAAATATATACTTGAAGAAAACCTCTTACCATATGTCTCAACATACATCATAAATATTAATCCCAAATATATAATAAATATAAGATTGTTATAAATATATTATGCACATTAAATTATTATTATAATACAATATATTATGTTCATATATACCATTATTACACATTTATTATCAATTCCATGTTAAAATCAAGTTTCACGTAATAATTGATTCATTTTCCCCATAAGTTTCTTCTTGTTCATATAAATCATTTAATGTTATCATGGTTATATCACCTCAAAAATATTAATGAAGATATAATTATCTTATATATTAATTACATATTCATTTAGTGTAAACCTTTATAGTTATTGATAGGAAATGAAGTACACCTTCAATAGAGATGGTGGGCCTTACATATAAAAGAAAGTTGTTTCCATTTTCATACTAGACAGAATATAATGAAGGAAAATTACCTAAAAACATTATATAGTAATTATTTTTCATAAATAACACATATATTAATTAAATATTCAATATAATATTCAATAGAATTTATAAGTGAAAATGAATCACATAACATTGTGTTTGGAACCAAATATTGAAGCCAACATTACCAGCACCAAACCCAATACATGGAAAGTTTTAAAGGGAATTTACTATCTCCATGGGATGGAATATATTCCAGGGTATCATAAATATTTTTTTGGGAATGATATTCCCAAAAAAGAATACATAACACCACAACAATAATCAATAAAATAAATATGATAATTCATGCTAAAGAAACCTTCATTAAAAATATATAATTAAATACAACGTTTTTAACAATACATAAGTGGTCAAAAGGTACAATAATTTCTGAATATACAACCCAAATACCACCACACAACAATAGGTCATCACCCATGAGCCATCTCCACAACACGCATCACAGAATCAACTAGCTATCTGAACTTTCGTCTTTAAAATCCATGACTTTATTTGTGTCAAACATAACTATGTCTACTTATACCCAATGTTTTATGTAGGGTGTGATCACAATCTCAATATAATATCACAAAAAATATACCATATTACAGTAATTATAAGATAAATAGTTAATATGTGTTATAAATAACATATGGTATAAATAATTTCAAAACGCATAAATTTTAAATGAAAGTAGTTTTCAAATAAGGTAACATTAAAGAATAAATACATTTAAATAACACAAATAAGTTACTGAATTGTTTATACAAACACACCATAATAAAATGATAAATTCAAAATAGTTAATGAGCACTCAACACAAGAACACCCCTAGGCACTAGTTAGTTTTGATCGACATGTCCGTCGCATCTCGGTGTGAAAATAACCATGCGAATATCCATTCTAATGTAGGATCCACTAGTAGAGGAATCACCCATAACCTAGTGGTCACCAACATCATCATCATTATTGTTTCTTTAGTTGTTTCAATGCCAAACTTTCTAGGTGAAACAGGGACACATCAACTTTGGTTTACAAGCATGCTAGTACACGTATGCCCACCAAGATACCTAGATTTCCTTCATTGTGCTCAAACATGTTTTAAATGATTCAAAATTCCATTTAGAGATAAGAATACTAGTCCTAGTCATACGCAATAAAAATAGTAGCTAAAACTTATTTTCAACATTTGTATAACTTAAATTAATGCATAGAATTTCCATAAAATAATTACACAAGATATAACAAAACTATGAATGTAAAATCCATTTAAAGTCCTGCTGTAAACACAAAATTCAAAACAATATTATACCAGACCAGGAATTTCCACACATTAAAATTTATATAAATCAATTCTGTGAATTATAAAATACTACAAATTGGTAAGATATTGAATGTTGAAGTTAAAACATATATTTTCTCTAAAAATTGGAAATTAAAAATCAAATTCTTAACAATTTCTACCAAAAAAATTTTCAAACTAAAAAAATGATATGGGAACATAAAAGAAATATAAATCCATAATTTTTAAGCATTATAATATGTTTAAATATGGAATCACCTATCATGTATTTCAAAACCCTCAAATACTTTTGTGGAACGTCAATTACACCACCGTTACACCACATGAGAGAGAAACCAACATAAAACATCATGATTAGACCAAGAAACTCAAAACAAAACCCACTGTATAATTCCTTGCAAACTAGATATTATAAAATTTAAGAGTATTTTTATTAAATACTTTGAAAATAGATGAAACACTTAGAAAATTGGAGGAGGAAGGAAGGAAACCCACTTACATGATTGATCATGATAAAATCGACCCAAATCCATTGAAGGTTGAATCTCAAAGCAACCATAAATGAATGGGAGTCTCTAATGAGGCTCATAATTTCATGTGGGTATTAAAATGATATAAATGTCTTAAATTTGATTTATATATGGATGAAAGAAATTACAATCTCAAACATGACAATTTGAGACACCTGGAGAATTTTCGCCCTAATCTTCGAGGCAAATGAGGTCTAAAGAGGGAGACACTGATATAATGGAAAAACTAGGTTTTTTGGATTCTAGTGGGAGGTTTAATCACATAAGTGAAGTAAATAATGAATGATATATTAATTAATTTGTTTTTTAAATATGGAAATGGGCTCATGGTTTGGCCAAATTCATAGAAAAATTACCCAATACAAAACGATAATGAGTTCCAAAGGGGCCCGAAGGGGTATGGTTATTTGAATAGGTCAAGTAGGAAAAATTAGTAATTATAATGAATATAAAATGATGAAAAATTAAGTAGTTATAAAAGAATCAAAATTTGTTTTTAAATCTGGAAATGCACTCACTATCGAGCCCAAATAATTGAAACCCTCAATTTCCTCCAAAAATACATGGGAAACCCCCTAAAAATGCAATAATATAAATTACATGAATAATATATTTATAATAAGTAATGTATGTGAAAATTTTCTAATCCATAAATAATTTCTTCCCCCAGAAAGTCCTCCTGAAGCATGATCATATATGATAAATGGAAACTACTCTTCGAACTATGACTTTCACTCCGATGTCTCATGTTGATAAGTTACAAGTTTAAAGAGGAATCAAACCAGAGTAATAGTCATACCATTGTCACTTTTTCTCGGGAGTCCAAAATATGACATGTTCTCTCAACCAACGATAGATCAAGCTCTATATTAAACTCCTACAAATTCATCACATGGGACGGATCTGGGTTGTACTTAGTCAGTTGTGAGACACGGAAGATTTCATGGATATATGTCAACTGACAAGGAAACAATAACCTATATGCCACCTTTACAATCCTCTAAGTAACCTCAAAAGGTCAAACACTCCTCGGTGTAAGGGTTTCCTACTTTCTGAAATGGTGATGACCCTAATGAGGGGTCACATTCAAAAACACCATATCACCCACTGAATACTTTAGGTCTCAATTCCTTTGATCAGAATATGATTTTGGGTGACTTTGAGCTGTCAATAAAAACTTCTTTAATAATGTAATCTTCTCAGAAGTCTCCTGCACAAGAATCATCCCCAATAGTGAGGCATCGCCTACCTCATCCCAACACATGTTTTAGTGACAAGACCACCTATAGAGAACCTCAACGGGATCCATTCAGATTGAGTATTTGTAAATTTTATTATAAGATAAATATACCAATCCAAAATGGCTATCCCATGACCATATAATTTCCAAAACACATTGGCAGAGCATGTCCTCCAAAATCTGATTCGGCCACTCTCTCTGACAATCTGTTTAAGTATGTTATGGTTTGCTCATTTTAATATGAGACCCTAAGTCCTTATAAAGGCCTTCCCAAAATCACTAAGTGAAATAAGGGCCACTATTTGAGATAGCATCATATGGAACACCATGAAGCATTACCACCTGTTGAAGATTTAATCATCCCAAATAATCCACTTTAGTTGTATCTTTGACCATAATGAAGTGGGATTATTTGGTCAAGCAATCAATCACTACCCAAATGGAATTATTACCACAAGGGGTACGAGTTATGGAAAAACAGAAGTCCACGGTGACATGATCCCACTTCTAGGTACGAATGGGTAATGGATGAAGTAGACTGGAGGGCCTTTGGTGCTCTATATTCACTTGGTGTCATGTGTAGCATCTCGACATGATTTCATCTATGTCCTCCAACATACATGGCCACAAAAACTATCATCCCACATTATAATTCGTCTTGGTGGAACCTTGATGGACATTCCACTAATACTGTTGTCTATCCTACATCACCTCCTACCATAGAGATGAAGGCACTACTGAACGGACATTGAAGCACAATACTCCCTTAAGAGATGTTGACCAACGAGATTCCATCTCCCCAGAATGAATAAATAGACACAACTACTGAGGAATCACATTACTATGCTATTGTCGCTGAATGAAATCAATGATAGTAGTAGTCAACTAAATTCTTATCAAGAACACCCCTCCACTATGCTTCTTGGTCTCCTCATACATCTGAGAAAAGACCCCCATTAAGTCCCACTCATCACTAGACTACCTTAGGGCATAAACTAGTACTTTTATAATCCAAGAATTCACCACCACATTTGACATGCCTGGTTTATAGACAATGTCAAAGTTGAACCCCTGTATGTACTCGATCTAGTGGTGGTTCCTCAAACCGATATCCATCTGGGAGAATATGTAGGCTCAGAATTTATGATAAGAATAGCCCCCGAACATCTCCCCAAATAGGCAGTGATGCCTTTTTTTCAAAGAAATAATCACAGCTACAATCTCCAATTCATGTGTTGGTTAATTATTTTAATGTGGTTAGAGTTAGAGGGATCCATACGCTACCACATAATATTCCTGCATATGCACGCACCCAATCCCCATAACTAAAGTGACATTTTACACCACATATCCCTTTCCAGATTTTGGAACAATCGACATGGGGAGTGCTAGTCAACATATGTTTAATCTCATCAAAGTATTCCTGACATTTGGGGACACAAATAAACTTCATCCCTTTCTAGGTGAGTGTGGTCAAGAAAGAAGCACACCAAGGGAAATCACAAACAAACTGCCGGTAACAACCAACGAGTCGAAGAAAACTCCTGGTCATGAACACATTCTTCAGCTGATCCCATTACATAACCACAGTGATCATCTTAGGGTCCCCTAAAACAAACTTCTCCACTATCACATGCTCTAGAAACATCACCTCCCTCATATAGAAGGTGCACATGGAGTGTTTTTTCATAATGGCGGTGATCTCATAATGTGCCTAACATGATCCATAAAAGATGGTCATGCTCTTCCTTAGATCCCATGTACACCTGGACTTAATCCACAAATACCATAATAAAAGAGT
Organism: Viscum album; assembly: GCA_963277665.1. Classification (NCBI taxonomy): domain Eukaryota; kingdom Viridiplantae; phylum Streptophyta; class Magnoliopsida; order Santalales; family Viscaceae; genus Viscum; species Viscum album. The sequence goes on from OY728131.1 coordinate 1,555,304,793, forward strand.
CAGGATATTGTTTCAACACTTAATTCATGAGTTCCATAAAGACCACTGGAGCATTGGTCAATCTGAAGGGCATGACTGAGTTATAAATTTGGTCGTACCTACTTTGTTTGGCAATCTTCGGGATATCTGACTCTTTCACCCTGAGTTGATGGTATCCCAAATATAAATATATTTTAGAAAACCACTTTTCAACCTTCAACTAATCATACAAGTCATTTATTTGTGGAAAATGATATTTTTTATTGATGGTAACCTTGTTCATCATCTTATACTCTCAAATGTTAATTAGTAAAATAAAAAAATAAAAAATAAAAATACATTACAATAATAAAATGAACACATTTTCCACCCCCAAATGATGTCCACATGTAGTCTATATCCCACACGTCTCACCTAGAAGTGAATCCAAACAATCAATTCAAACATCACATGGTGAATCGAGTTCTGTCACAAGAGGTATAGATAGGGAAACCTACTCTTGACCAAAACATTGAGCTCGAAAAGTCATAACTCTTGTCTATCATGAATCATCCAAAAATGATAATATAATTCAAAAATTAACATACCTTTGATACAATTTTATATTGAATCATATCTAGTCTCCATGATTACCGACACCAAACCCACCCCATTGAACGTCCCGAATGGTGTCCCATATCCCCAGAGGCCAGAACAAGTTCCCAAATATCATAAATAATGGTTCAAGACTGACATTATAGAATTAGAATATAGAAGAAACCGACAATGCAATCAATTAATTGAATCAGAAAATTTATTACAAACAGGCCTTAATTAAAAATTTAGAATTGAAGAAAATGTTTTAAAACTTAAAAAAGTGATCCCAAAATAAATATTTATCAGACAAAAACACCCAACGACCACTACAACACAATAGATTATCACCCACAAGACGTCTCCACAACACCACAACACAAAAACCACAAGCAACCCGAACCACCGTCTCCAAAATCCTTTCCCTTACCTATGTCAAACACAACCATGTCTACATAAACCTAGTAATGTAATTTGGCATTGATCCTAATACCAATAGTACACCATCAAAAATATTACATCTAACAATAATTATAGATCAAAATATTTCTTTTTTTATAAACAATGAATGGTATCAATAACTTCTAAATATGAATCATTAAAATGAAAATAGTTTTCAATGTGTGTAAAATTAAATAATATGTAAATTTAATAAAAACATGTATGCTACATATTTTTCAATCCAAACACATCATAATACCAATATAAATTCCAAATAGACAATGAGAACACCACATGGGAACACCCCTAGACACTATTTATTTGTGAATCCCATTTACCTCGCATCTCGGTTTGAAAGTAACCATAAAAATATCTATTATCATACAGGAGCCACTTGTAGGGGAATCTACCCCAACCTATAGTCCACCAACATTGATATCATCATTTTTTTGTTAGTGTTCCCAATGTCAAAATAGGTTTCTGAAAAAGACAGAAAACCACTCCAGATAACTGCCATGCTAGTACATGCCCACCCACCTTGATTCGTGGGTATCCCTCTTTGTTCTCAAACTAGTTCCAAATTCTACCAAGATACATATACACATAACAATAACAGTTCTGGTCATACATTCTCAAAAAAATATCTAAACATGATTTTAACTATTTTTATAATGGAAACAAATAATTAAAATTTCCATAAAACAATTACAAATGTTATAAAAAAACATTGCACCTAAAATCAATTTAAAATTTCTCTTTTTACACAAAATGATTACCAATATTAAACCAAACCATAATTTTCAGCACAAAAATATTTTTATAAATAAATTCCATGAATTATAAAATAACACCAATTTGTACAACATGGAATGCGTAAAAAACACATTTTTACACAAGATTGGAACTTAAAAATCAATCGCCTATGAAATTCTACGAAAAACAGTTTTCATACTTAAAAAATGAGAGATGTGCCTAAAATAAAGATAAATACAGCAGTATAACTCAATCTCAAATTCTTACACAAGGATTCACCTACCATATATTTCAAAACCCCGCAAATCCTTGTACGGAACATCAACTACACCACCATCTCCCCCATAAGAGAGTGAAAAGGAACCTAAAACCTAATTATATGACCAAGAAACCCAAAATAAAATCCTAGGTCCAAATACCTATATGATCTAACTTAAAACTTAAATAATAATTGAGAAACCCAATGAATATGGAAGAAATCCTATGAAACTGTGAGGTGGAAGAAAGTAAATCCACTTACTCGAGAGATCATGAAGAAGTTGATGCAAATATAACAAATGTTGAATCTCCTAGAACCAAAAAATGGTAAGGAGGATAAAATGAGGCTCTTAATGTCGTTTAGGGACTAAAATGTGGGAAAATGTGTGAAAATTGAATGATTTATAGATGAAATAAATTCCCTTCTCAAATCTAGATGATCTGAGACAACCTGGGAAAATTCTCCACAATACACGAGGCAAATTTTCTCTGTAGATGGTGACAGAAACATGGTGGTATGCATATGTCTGTTCTAATCAAGTGGGAGGTAGAATCACCAACAATCAGTAAAAAATGAATTAGATATCAAATAATTATATTATTTTATGAAAGAAATGGCCTTAAGGGTTGGCCCAACGCCTAACTAGATAACCCAAAAAAATTGCCAATGAGTTCCTAGGGGTTCTAAATGGAAATGGAGGTATTAATAGGTCAATGGAGGTCAAGTTAGAAATTTAATTGATGAAAAATGTTAAAAATTGAAGGAATTATAAAATTAAAGAATTTGTTTTTATATCTTGAAATGTGCTCACAGTTAGACCCAAATCATTGAAAACAATCATTTCCTCCAAAAAATCATGTAAATAACAACAACAAAAAAAATAATATAAATTATATGAAAAATATTTTTGAAATAATTCATGGATGTGACAATTTTTGTGGAATTAGTCCACCTTAAACATCAAGAAACATTATCATCATTCCATTGGATGAAAAAAGTAGTTAAATGTGATATCAAAATTATATAAGTTGAAATACTTATAAAATATCATATATATTTTTCAGTAATTCATTATAATCATATGTGTGAGTTTGTGTTGAAAAACGAATTACATAGGTTTGAGAGGTGTTTTTCCACTATAAAATGATTGATGATTTAATTTCCCATTTGATAGAATCAGAGGGTTATATAGATTATATATTTATCATAATAATGTAAAAAAATATGCGGTATAATTTTTTTTATTTCATCATAATATTTTAATATTTTAATATTGGTTAATAATAAATAAAATAAAAATTCCTTATTGATAATGATAAATATAGATTATATAAACAAAATATTTTTACACCAAAATCTTTCCGTTTTTGGACTAGTGATAGAAAGTTACAATAGGATGTGTATAAGGAATTAAAGAAAATATTTGGTAAGGGAATGGATGAATATAATGGGTTTGAAGTATGAATAGGATAAAAGAGTATGTTTTCATTAATATGTTTTGGAGGAGAGATATAAATAATTTTTAAATAAAGAAGTGTTCACATGTTTTAAAAAACATCAATGCCCCAAAATGTGTCATTATAAAAAATTATATGATATAAGTTGGAAATATTTCACGAAAATTGGAGATGTAGAAAACATTATGAAATATGACCCCTTACCTTCTATGGGTAACCACTTTAATATCATGTTAACATTAACCATAGAAATTATTTTTTACTGTTTTAATAATTTTTTCAACCAAAAATTAATATTATGTAATATTATATAATATTATTTATTTTTTATAAAAATATTTATTACATATTTTATATTTTTATTTATAGAAGTGGATAATTTTATTTTCAAATAAAACCCATATATGTTATTAAAATGGTGTTTTTCATCAGAAATATTTATATCATTATAGAATATTGTAATGTCAAAATTTTCACATAATTGTGATTTATATGATATAAATTGTTTTAAAAATATCATTAATTATATTATATTACTGGAAAAACTATTATATTTAAAAAAAATATAACCTTAAACATTCTATAATATACTTCAATTCTCAATGAAATATTTGTATTTATCAATCTACATCAAAAAAATACATATTAAAAAAATTCCAAAAAAAAATTCCTATGATCACTTTGAAATATTATTTTAAAAAATGATTCCTAATTTTTAAAAAACATTTTCTAAATTTGGAAATTTTTAATTTCATTATTTTATTTCTAAATGATATACAAATAAATTTTCCTGAAAAAGGTATTTTCAAATGATATGAACAATTTAGAAAAAAAAGCTTTTATTTATAATTATATTTTAATTATGTAAAATACTTTTACAAGATTTTCATGATATTTTTTTTTATTCAGACCACAAAATTTATATGCAAGATTATAACTACAATGATTATATAATAATATTAATATAATTTTATGGTTCATTAGAGCATGATATTTTGTGTAACTCAATATATAGTTGAAATTTAACTTATTTTGAAAATAATAATTTTAGAAAAAAATAATGGGTTATAATTATAAATAATGTTTATGAAATTTTATTGTTTGAAAATTAGTTCTTCTTCCCATGATATCATTTTTAACTTCATTCATGAAACTAATGTTTAATTATTCATAATATTTGGATACTATTTTGTAGTTAAATTAAAAAATGGAATCTTTAAGAAAATATTTGTTCATTAATATATTAGGGAAGAGAGTTAGTTCACATGGATCCTCTCAGACTTATAAAATGAATGTATTAGAGTAAAAATTTATATTTATATGTTATTTGATGAATACAAAATATATATTTAAGTATTATTTTTTATTAATAAATTTCTAAAAAATCATGTTATATATATTATATTACAATATAGATTAAAATGGAAAATTAGTTTATGATATGTAAATATAGTTATAATAAATAAAATGAATCCAAAGATTTCAAATTTTTATATTTTCTAAGATACTTAATATTATATTTTTGAATGCTGAACTCCAAAAAAATTGGCTTATATAATAAGGATACAAAATCGACCAAAATTAGTTTTATAACAAGAATATGATGTCACAACCAATTTGTTGAATGTATTTCTTAAAATATTCCAAAATAATATAAAAAATAATTTTTTTATTGTCTTTATTAAAAGTAATTATTTTCATGGAATAATAAAAAACAAGTCAATATTTTAAGATGTAACGTATTTATTATAAATACCATCATAAATATTAATATAATTAATCTAAATATTATTAATTTATTTTTTCATAGATACTCCACCAAATGTACTTTTTATCTTTTTTACAAAAATGGTAACTAATAATTGTATAAAAAATACATTTTAGGATTGATGAACTTAAAAAAAATATTATTTTTTAATTATTTTATTAAATTATGAATTTGATTCAGATGCTATTTTAATATCCAATTACATATTGGATGTCATATTTTATCCGCATAAATTGTATGTCTCCCAAATTTAATTGAATTTTTTATAATATATTAATCTATTAGATATAGGAAACCCATCTTGTTTTTAAAATGGTGAATTTTAATAGATATATCCAGTTTTAAATATTATTTCTTTTTTCGATAATCCAGAATAAAATAAATTTTCATTGTGGAATGATTCTGATCATATTACATTATTATAAAAATTACCTAATAAAATAAGGGCTAATGAATTGGGTGAAGAAATTTTAATAATGACCATTCCTAAAAAATTCAAAAAAAATATGTGAAATAAATATTAGTCATTACTGTAATATCATGAAAATTTCATTATTACAACAACTAAATATGTCATCCAAAATAATTATAATGAAAATAGAACTATAATTTAAATTTATTAGATAATTGTAAATCCAATTTATATTCTAGAAGTTGGAAAAGAGAATGTTTAAAAAATTTCTATTCAAAAAGACACAAATTAATCCTAATATTACTATCCTTAAAAACAAAAATAATAATTTCAAATAGCTGATAATAGTACCTTAAATATATTATTTGTAGGGTATAAAATGCTTGTTTTGAAAATATAAAATATTTTTAATCATGTATTTAAAATTAATAAGAACTTTACTTATAGAATCATTTTATATGAGATTTTTATTATCGATTATCATCATATCATAATAATGAAAACATTTCCAGTAGAACTATTTATTTATATGATTTAATTATGAATGTCCTTAAATGTATTTTAATCAAGAAAATAATTTTTGATTACCTTATATTTTGTATTTAACTTAAGATCACTTGACAATTGTTGTATAAATCACTTATGATATGAATTTCTGATATATATAATATCTTTAAAAACATACATTGATTATTTGTAATCTTTTAGAAACTAGAGTGTATTATATTATCTAATCAAAATAATAACATATATTTTCATTAAATTTTTTCCCTTATTAAAAATAATATTATTATTATATTTGTTAATACATCTTATAATAAATATCTTGTCGATTCCCAAAAACATATTTTAGATTATATATATAAGATTAAACAATATCCTTAAATACATATCTATTTGTAAACCAACATTTTAATTATTATTTATGTATTATTAATACCTAATATAGTAGAGATATATTAAAATAAAATGAAATAGATTCTTTTTTAATTAAATGTTCTTGGAAAAGGAAAAAATAAGGACCCTTCATTGAAAAAGTGTAAAATGTTCATTCAACAAATGGACATTATCTAGGATGTACAAAATTAGCATCAATAAAATCATGTGATGATATTTTTTCCCATTAGATTACTTATTACAATGGAAAATTGAATGTAATGGATGTCATTGTCCTTGAATCATTATTTAACACATTTATTATCTATCAACCTAAATAAAATATATTTAGGATAAATAATCGGAACAACCTAATGTTATTAAAAAACTAATAAATTAAAAAAAATTATTCAATGAATTTATCATAAGATACAATTATCTCAAAAACCAATAGTTATTCATAAGATTCAATATAAATGGATGTCGAATTATTTCATATGAACATAAAGAATTATAAAAAAATTATTTCAAGAACAATGGAGGAAAAATATCATATGGTTATCTTAAAATATTTTTTTAGTAATAAAAGTTAGGAAATGTCCATGATGATCATTAAGGAATTGATGCTTTTGATGTTTATCATCCAAAATCAATGAATAAATTTAAATTAACTCAAGATTAATTTTATTTGAAGTAAAAATCCATAGATAATTTTTATAGTTGAATTGATTATGTAGATATAATTAAAATCTCAAATCTACCACCTTTCATCTTAAGATGTATTTATGAAAAATAATTTATAAGGTCTAAATAAATAAATATTTATATATATATATCAAAAAAATTGATGAAATTATATATCAATCCGATCATATTAGTGAATTTTACCATAATCGTTAAAGAAATATAAACTGATGAGTATGATATTTGTAAATAAAATCATTTCAAGCCACATTATTCTTGGTGAGAATTTTTTTTAAAAGATACCTTAATATATTTCTATTTAACTATGGATAAAATTGTATTCAAATATTTTTTGTTCTGTAATAGAATATATCAATGGAAAAATAAATTTAGGTAATATAATTTAAATAAAAATTAATTTGACATGGAAATTATGTATAATGATCTTGTGAAGAATAATGAATTATAAAATTTTTATAGTGAAATATTCATAATCTATGTTTGACAATATATAGAACATGATATCTTATTATGAAAAATAACATAAAAAATACCATTTAAATTTTATTTGGTAAAATTTCAATGGAATTTTTTTATTGAATCATTATTCCATTATCTTCTCCATCTTTTTAATTCTGTTATTAATTTTTTTTTCTTTATAAATCTCATATGGATAAATTAATATCATTTTATTTTTAGGTCATTATAAAGATAGAGAAATAATCTTATAAGAACATGAAAATTACATTCAAGGAGACAAATATTATTTTTTTAGTATCTTTTGAGTGGTGGGTTTAAAATTTTCATTTTTTATTTCATTAATCATATATTCATACAGTGTATATTGACAATAAAAAGGTATATTATATTGAAAAATTTTATATATGACTTCTTTAATAGAATGGTTTTGATAAACTTGTATCCATTTTCAATTAATCTAGTGTATAGTGGATGTTATTATAAATATATTCAGTGAAATAATGTATCCAAACATTAACACTCTGAATCTAAAACAAATATAATTATATTCACACAAAATTATATGAATGTATGATAAAAACAAAAAAAATTAATAATTAATACTCAAAATATCATCATAGTATTTATAACGGAGATGGATAATAAATAACATAGACTTTTTATATGAATATATTTTTATAAATAGAGTTTTAATCCCACTCTTGAAAAAAACTGTTGTATAATGAATTATAATCATTAATCATGAGCAAGAGAGTTTTTTCATCCTTTTGTATTCTATATACATTTTTATAAGTAAATTTTTACTATTTTGGTTTGTTTTAAATTGAATTTTTTTCATTTTTGTGGGATTTATAATTCCAATATTTATGGATTAAGTATGATTGGCTTTCGGAACATGAAACTATTATACAAATTAACTATAGAGGTTTTAGATATTATAGCTTTGTGAAATAATAATTATGATCACAGTGGTTTTTAATTTGAACATTATAAGTATATATTAGGCCCTTGACCCTCCAGCAACATTGGAATAAAATTAAATATATTCATTGTTAAAAAATTAATATACATAAGAAATCGAAATTTTATTAGGTAATCCATACTATTTATCAAAAATTTAATTACATGATTTTATATTTTATCATCCATTTTACTATTCAAAAAGGTAATTTAGATTCTGTAATCATACCATCTGTTTTAGTATGTTCTTCAATCACCTTTATTTATGGTATATTATATCATATTGATTCATTCAGTAAGGGAATTCCTAAAAATAATGTTGTAGGTAAATGATATTATGAATTAATTTTTAATATTCAAAAAAATCTCTCATGAAGAAACCTATCTAGAAAATCTACTTGATTATCCATATTCGAAAAGTGGGTCTCCTATTACAAAAAATTAGGTATTCATCAAGTTTTAATTTATTTCATAATATTAAGAATATTGATATACTTGATCTAAATTACTCAGAATTCATGATATTTTCTAAATCAAATAGATATAATATTCTCTCCCATTATTGGTAAACTAAAGAATTAATTCCGTCTGAATATATATTATAAAATGTCAAAAAAATAAGTGCTCAATCTTTAGTAGTTTCAGTAGATATTTTTAATGTTTTTCAAAATATTTTTTGAGAACCATGTTTTCATTTCTATTTTTTATGTATCAATAAAAATATTTTTATCTGACCCAAATTTATGTATTTATTGGATAACTAATAAATAATATAATATAATGTATTTGAATTTATTCAAATACTAGATTAATCTAGTTCCTGATGTGTTATGATTTTTTAATATTACTTAAATAGAAAAACTTATCATATTGATATATACAAATGTAAAGAATTATTCATTCCATAATGTGTCATGTTAGTTATTTTCCAAGAGATTCATTTTACTTTTTTGGGTTATTACAATTCCCATATCAAAGCCTATATTGTTATAGATTTATCAATACAAAAGAATGATCTTTTATATAGTGTTATTAATGATATTCCATAATGTAGTTATTCATAAACATTATTCCATTATTAGATAGAATATTTTAAATTTTCATTAAATTTATTCTTTTCCAATGGTAAAAAAATATTTACTGATATTGTTAAATTCATAATAATATTAATAAACAATAACCAATCTTGTTATTATATTTCAATCATCAATACAATTTAAAATTTTGATATTTCTATTAATAACCCTCTAAGATATTATCTTATAAATTTATATGTAAACTAATCTACTAATACTTTTAACTTTTTATCCTTCATCTTTTATGATATATTATTTTTTTCATTTTTGAAAAAATTTCCATGTGAGTTAGATAAAATTTTTAATATGGGATTTCATTTTCACCATTATGTTACTCTAAATATTATGATACACTTGGACAAATTTGGTATAGGGGATTATTTTGAAATTTATTTTCATCCACTTTGGAATGAAATAAAATGACTTATTGTCCACTAATTTTGTGGATATTATCATTTGGATGACTTATGTTGTATTGTAATATAATAATAGAAGTCTTAGAGTGTATAATATTAATAGTAGTGATAATAAAAATATGTTTATTTTATAATTAACAAGAACATAAATTATTATGTCAATGGAAATTTCACGACCCGTCCCCCGGTGCATGTGTCGTGACTAACCCCAAACTCGCCTTCTATAGGTTAGAGGCTGATGACTAGCACCCAAGGTGTATTCACTACAACTGGGAAGGCATTGTCTTCATGACCTATAAAAAGACATATCCAAGAACACATGAAGATATGAGGACCAATAAACTAAACTATAAACAGAGTGAGTGTAGCAAGTATAAGGGGCCTGAATACAAGCCTAACTCGAATGTACATGTATATCTGTGATACAATACAACTGATAAAAAAATAAGAGACAACTACTGGATTGTCCTCCAAGGTTCCCTCCTGAAGGGTAGGTACAAATCACATCCTCAGCACTCCATGTTCCCTTGTCTCTTCTGCGTACCGACATGTCATATGGTCCACCTCTAGGTATCGTCCAGTCCGGGTACTCTCAGCCTCTGTCAGTGATGTCCGTCTTCTGCATCCAACACAACAAGGTGCGGGTATATCCCATGTAGGGGTGAGTATAACGATACTCAGCAGGGATCATGAGACCCTCTAGGTCTCAAAAATCCAATATGAATGAAACACAAAGTATGAAATCGATAGATAACCTTACTTAGGTGTATGCCCATACATATACCTATGTTATCAAATAATCTGTATTAATCATGAGGAAAACATAGAGGTTCTGACTCAGCTCACACCAGGATTTATTCTAGATTTAGTATTATGTAACATTCCCAGTCACAACATCGATCTCCTCTGCTAAAAGAGAACTCCTCCTCTATCGAGTACAGTGGGCCAATCGCATCCCACAGAGGCACTTCCCACTAACCTTGGACTGGTGAGGTTTTCCTCTTCTCCAGTACCATAGGAATGTCGTGTCACATAGAGGTGCTCCCCCTCATAGCCTAACGAGATACAACTCCTGTCAAGTACCACGGGTCTCCCGCGTCACCAAGGTGCTCCCCACTGTGGATATTTCGCCTCACCAAGGTGCTCCCCACTGGCCCAACAGAGTCACTCTAAGTCGAAACGGTCAGCGGTCATCAAGTCTCAGCCAGTCGTAGGGTTTCATATGTATCGTGCTTGGGGAAACCATTTCCCAAACCACATGTCAATACTACACCTTCCACGAAGTCTCATGAATAATTTCTCAAAGATTCTTCATGTCATAGGTGAATCAACGCAATAGATGTCGTGTCAAACAGACATCCGATTTGTGAATTATTCAACTATAAGTCCTGACGGCCCAGATGGATTCTTGCTTGATCCAACCTGATCGTTCCTCGTCTGGATCTAAAACCTAGTAGGGGTATCACTCAATGGGAGCAACTCGCTCCAAGGATCCCAATGCCATTGACAGTTCATCGAACGGACGTCTAGTGCCAAAATTATGGCCAAAAGAAAGTAACTGGGCCATAGTGGGCCCGGGTCGAGTCCGAATGGCCTGGGATGACCTGGGATGACCTGGTTCGGGTCGACCCGGCCTCACCAATTGGGTCTTGCCCGGTCCACAGTGCAGAATGATCTATGGGGTCTTGCATGGACCACAGGGGCCTCGAGGGTGCCGTGAGGGCGGTTCGGCCGAGGGGAACCACAAGGGCGTGGACCGGTAGCGGGTACTGCGAGGGCGCAGACTGGACACGAGGCGTCGACCGGCCACAAGGGAAAGGACAGGACCCGAGGGTGCGGAATGGCCTTGGGGCGTGGATCGACTGTGTGGGTGGTGGACAAGCCATGAGGGCGCGGACCGGCCATGAGGGCGCAGACAGGCAGTGGGGTGCGTACTGACCGCGAGGGAGGCGGACAGACCCCACGGGCGCAGACCATCCGCATGGGCACAGACCGACGACAAGGGCCTAGACAGGCCGCGGAGTGCAGACCGTCCATGCGACTGCAGAGCGGCCACGGGGCGTGGATTTTCCACGAGGGCGGTGGACCGACCGCGATTCGGTGGACCGGCTGCGGGGCAGTAGTTCAGCCGCAGGAAGGCGGTCCGGAGGAGGTCGCTCATCAGATGGAGGCGGCGGCTCGGCGGACGGTTTTGGAGGCTCGATAGACGCCGATGGTGGAGCAGTAGATGGCGTTGGTGGTGGCAGCAAACGGCGGAGCAGCGAGTGGTAGAGCCGTGGGGCGCGGTGGTCGCGAGGCTGCGGTGGTCGCGATGTCGTGTCGGTGCGTCGTCGCCTTCATCATGTTCAACTCCAAAAATCATTATAAGAATTGCGGTGGGGCAGAGCCATGTATGTTTGGTCCATACCCTCCGCATTAGGGTGGTAGTATATAGATCATCAAGTACAAGAAATAAGAATGTCAAACCCTCCCGCAATGATTATTCTCTAATCCTGCAAAAGAAAGAATATGCAGATCAAATAATTAAAAATTTTATCCACGTTCATTATTTTAAAAGGGAAGAACATGGGAAAAAATATATATAAGCATTCACAATAAACCCCTACCTCAGGTTGTTCATTGACGTTGGTGCGAGAAGGAAGTACGGACGTCGATTCATCGTAGACGAATATGTCTGACGTTGGATGAAGTCCTGAGGAACAAGGTCGAAGTCAAGGTCGATGTTCTTCATAAGTGGTGAATTCTTTGTTGGCAGATCAATCTTTGTTGGAGAGATTTCTCCCAATATTTCTCCTCTCCCATTTCCACCAAACTTGCAATGTAGAAAAAATGTGATATGTTTCCCACAATTTAATTGTTCTCTCAATTTCAAACCGGGTTAATTAATTCCATAACTTGGCATAATTATGTATGCTGCGTTGGCTTAATTAATGTGGACAAAGCTCAAGAGGATCCTCCACAGTAATGATATTTTTGGGAGGTTTGTCCCTCATTAAGAGTTTCGGGTGGTCCCCATCTCTTAAATCAAACATGGGAGGTTTTATGCTCAGTTGGTCACTACCCCATAATACCCATAAGAGTGTGGTTACAACAATATAAAATAAAACATATATTTATTTTATTTTGTTCATTCCAGGAAAAAGGAAAAAATTATCATTCTCCCTCGACCAACTGTGATCAAGGTGAAAGTCTCTATAATCGAATACTGGTGTTACGAGTTCAACGGTGTCCTCATATTTCAATTCCAAGAACTTGTTCAAATTTTAGAAAAACCCACTCTCACATTTATTGAACATACCTGAAAAAGGGTTCAGAAATTTATTACAGGCACTCCGGGCCTCAGAGTTATGTGCCGCAAATTTTTGAGGACTCGTATAATTTCCATTTAATTAAAAAAAATAAAGGAAATTCTGAGTCCTTACATTCTCCCCACCTCATGCATTGTATCCCTGTAAGCCACTACTCAAACTAAGATAACAAGTGGGGGTACTATGCCCGGATCTGAGCCTCCCAATCCCTTGTTCTCTCCAGGTGGTTCCTGTGCTACTAGTGAATGCACACAAGAGGTATCAACCATCCACGAAGGACCTTCTCTTATCGAACCTCAATTTATACTGGAAACACCATAAAATTCACCCCATCATCGATGTCAAGCTCACCATGGTTGATGGTTTGAGAAGGGTTGTCCACATATATCCTCAGCTGGGGCACGTGGAAGAAGTCATGCACCCAGTGAAACTGAGGTGGCAGAGCTAAGATGAATGCCACCTCGCCAACTCCATTGAGTACATGAAAAGTTCTGATGATCCTCGAAGATAACTTGCCCCCTCGGCCAAATCTTCGTACACCTCATCACGGTGAGACCTGAAGAAGGGCGTGGTCACCATCCTCGAACTCCATAGGCCTCTGTATTCTGTCGGCATATGAATTCATGCATGCTCTGTACTGTCTTCATCTACTCCATGAAGATATGCACCTTCTTCTGTGGTTGCCCAAAACATCTCTAGTCCCATTAGTGATGAATCCTCTGGGTTAGTCCAGCACAAGGGTGATTTGCAAGGTCACTCATACAACGCTTCAAAAGGTTATATCCCTATGGTTCATTGATATTTGTTATTGTATAAAAAATCCTCCAAATATATTTGATCCTCTGAACAGAGACCGTAGTTGAGGACACAAGCACACTTTATGTCCTTTGGGGTCTGAATTGTTCTCTCAGTCTGTCAATCTGTCTAAGGGTGGAAAGTGGTGCCCAAACAAAGCTGCATCCCAGAAGCCTCCTGCAACCCCTTCCATAGCTGGGAAGTAAAATGTGCATCACAGTTGGAGACAATCGTTGAAGTTACTCAATGTAGCTGCATAATATTATGTACATAATTTCATACCATGCTCTCCACTGAACACTAATCTTTGATCAGTAGGATGTGGGATGACTTCGGGAGTCGGTCGACGATCACCCAAATCGAGTTCTGTCCCCTGGATGCACATGGAAGTCCTGTCATGAAATCCATGTATATTCTTTCCCGCATTCACTTTGGGACCTCTAAAGGATGAACAAAACATGATGGTACCTGATTCTCCGCCCTCACTTGAAGATAGGTGAGGTACCGAGAGAAAAACCTTACTAATGGTTTCTTTATTTCTGGCCATTAGTGCTATCTTCAGAGATCCTGGTACATGTTCGCAACTCCAAGATGTACTGTTAGAGGGGATGTGCGGAACTCCCTCATCACATCCTCCAGAAGTGACACTAGTACAATGGTATGTTCTCGGATGAAGTTTATGTGCTCTGCACCTTCAGAGAATCCATCAGTTTCATGTCCTGTGGATATCTGAGCACGTCGTGCCCCGCAGTCAGTGTCCCTACGTTGTACCTCCCTGAATCACTGAAGAAGTGGGGGAGTGATAGTAAGAGACTATACAAATGTTGTTCCATCTCTATCCATACAATATATTTGAAAATAGGCCAGCTACTCTATCACCTCACCCAAAAGCCGTATACCAGACCTCCTGATGATTGCATCTGCTACAACATTCCCCTTCCCTTGAGTATAGACTATCTCAAAGTCATAGTCTAGGAGGTACCCAACCTAACGTCGATGTATCAGGTTCAGTTCTTTCTAGGAGATGATATACCTGAGACTATTCTAATCAGAATACACAGTATAATGCTCGCCCATCAAATAATGTCTCCATATCTTCAAAGAAAACACCACTGCTTCTAACATGTGGTCATGGATAGCATAGTTCTTCTTATTTTGTCTCATCTTTCAAGAACTACATGCAATAACTTCTCCTTCCTACATCAGAACACATCTGATCTTGGTCCCAGATGCGTCACAGTAAACTACGTACCCTACACCCTCCTCTGGAAGCCTCAATATGGGAACTAGTCAACATCTGGCTCAGCACCTGAAAACTCCACATGAATTTCTCTAACCAAATAAAGTTTTTCCCCTTATTCATCAACGTTGATAGTGGTGCTGAAACTCTGGAGATGTCTAGAAAAATCCTCGGGTAATATGCAGCCAATCCGACGAAACTATGTACCTTCACCACAGTCCTGGGTGGCTCTCAAACATGTACAACCTCAATCTTCGCTGGATCCACTGCCACTCCAGCCTCTGAAATGACATGCCCTAGAATGTGAACCTCTCGGATCCAAAACTGGATCTTCAAGAGATTACCATAAATCTGGTTCTCTCATAGTGTGTCTAGTACTACCTGCAAATGATAGGCATGCTCCTCCTCAGTAGCCGAGTAGATCAGAATGTCATCGATGAAGACTACTACGAAGTGATCAAGGTATATCTGAAGTACCCTATTCAAGAGTCCCATGAACACTGTTGGAGAATTGGTCATGTCAAATGTCATAACCAATAACTCGTAATGTCCATAACAGCATTTGATGGTCGTCTTATGCACATCCTCATCCCGCACTCTAAGCTGGTGATAGCATGATCTGAGGTCAATCTTCGAGAACCATAGTGCTTCCATCAGCTGATCAAAGAGATCTTCAATCCTCATGAGTTGGTACATGTTCTTCATGGTCACCTGGTTTAGGCACCCATAGGGAACACAAAGCCTCAAGATCCCATTCACCTTCTTGGAAAACAGAACTGGGGTTGTCCATGATGAAACAATAGGCTGGATGAATCCTTTCCCCTATAAGTCCTCTAACTATACCCGCAGCTCAAGAAGCTCCGCAAGAGGCCTCTAATATTCTGATGTAGATATTGGCGCCATCATGTGGTACTAGTCAATATAAAATTAAACCTCTTTGCGAGGAAATAGATCTATAAGATCACTAGGGAAGACATAGTCATGCTGTTCCACCACTACTTGATAGCACAAAGTCTCCACATCAATACCTCTGAGGGTAACTCTAGACAACTGATGTGTAATCCGATGCACCCTCCTCTGGGTATGTACATCCTGTGATGCATAGGCTCACTTCTCTCCGGTGAAGGTAAACCTAGTCCCATCTATGAAGACACACCACACATTGCGCCAAATATAGTCAATTTGAGAATGAACTATGGATAACCAGTCCATACCCATGATGATGTCGTAAGGCCTCGACACCACTACTAGAAGATCCTAGCAGAAGTTCTCTCCTCCTAGAGTATGCTTGAACTGCCAGCACCAGTGCGTAATCATCAAAACTTCTCTCGTAAGAGTCTCTATCTATAAAGATCGAGCCAATGAATCTGTTGGAATCTATGATCTCCAAATAAGGGTAGTGGTAATAAAAGAATGACTGGAACCTATGTCTATAAGTACTACGGATACGGTGGAGTAGAAACATATTGTACCTCATATCATCTCCATAGTTCCGTGATGGTAGGCCTCACTTTCTTGGAGATGAGCTCTCTCATGTCCACCTACTCCCTAAGGTCAGGGTGGACCACTTAGTAGTGTTGGTGGTAACATCTCAAATCATCTCCCACCACCACCTGCACGACAAGCTCCCATGCCATGTCTACCTGCTCCCTGCGGACCTCCTCGGTCAAACCATTGTCTCTACATGGGGGGTCCCTAGACCATCTACTGATCATCTGAATGGCTGGTCAGACAGTCACGAGCCATGTGACCTAGCCCGCCGCATGAGTAACACTGTATGATCCTGGCATGAATCGCTTTGTCTCGGGTGCCCCACACAACCGAACCTGAGTCATGAGGTTATCCACCTGTAGGAATGGTCCTCTTGGATGTCTGTGACATCTATCTACTACTAGCTAAAGAAGACTCAACTATGTGATGGATGTTAGTGGGTCTCACTGCTGGTGACTACTCAGCAAAGAAACTCTACACCATGTGGTCTCTCTCTAACAACCCCGCCTACATCGGGATGCTGAGTGAGATCACTGAAGCTCTGATCTCCCACCTGAGTCCCTGCTCTATGGTCCGGGCCCTGAAGAATGGGTCTCGTACCATATTCGTAGAGTAACATGAGAGTTCAATGAACCTCACTGAGTACTGATAAACAGTCATGTTGCCCTGTTGTATATGAAGAAGCACCATTATGGCACTGCGTGAAGAGTCGTTGGGACAAACACTCCCCGAAATAGGCTCTCGATGTCTGCCCATAGAAGTGTCACCTCATCCAGAACCAGGAGCATCGAGCTCCACCATCTTCCCACTGCGTCCTATAGAAGGCTGGTAGAAAGGATCACCATGAAATAGGTTGGCGTCCCTACAGGTCGGAAAACTCTCACCACAACCTCTAGAAAATCCTCAAACACATGTGGGTCTGTCTTTCCCGTGAACCTGGTTGGCCTCTAGTGCTGGAACTCGTGCAATGCGCTCATGTGGCGTGCACTATCTACTGCTGGGGATTCCAGCATCGGTGGCCCAATGGGGAGTGGTACCGCTAGTGCCCCTACTAGTAATGGGCCTTGCACCGAGGCCTCATCGCTCGGTGGGATATCAGTGCATAAAACTCTCAGAACCCAAGCCAGCTGTATGGGTGCAGGCATCCTGAAAGGAAATAGGTCTATCCCAGTTAAAATTTTATACATGGTGAGCTGAATGTAAAACCCAGTGAGCTGAATCAAAAGATAACAATGAAAAATTTTGAAAACATACATGCTTATACTTTTTGTACGCTGAGTCAGAAATCTGAAGTCAGGGTCCTAGTGTATGGATACTTCGACAACCACAAAACACAGGACTCCCTAAACTAAAACCTGCACTCATTACCCTTAACTCCATTGCTTCAAAGAAAATATTAGTGTCCATGTTCTGTAGTTTAACCTACATTTCTGATACTATTTTTTCACAAACCGTCCCCCGGGGCATGTGTCGTGACTAACATCAAGCCCGACTTCTATAGGCCAAGGGCCGACGACAAACACCAAAGGAGTATTTCCTGAATCTGGGAAGACATTGTCTTAATGACTTGTAATCACACATGACCAACCACATGACAAGATATGAACACAATTAAACTGAACTGTAAACAGAGTTTGTACAATAAGTAAAAGGGGCCAGAATAGAAGGCCAAATGGAAAGTACACGTTCAACTATGGTATAATAAAACTGATGAAAAAAGAAGAGACAACTACTGAATCGTACACCAAGGTTCTTACATGAAGTGAAGGTACATATTTCCACTTCAGCACTCTACGTCCAACCATCTCCTCTGCGTACCGATAGGCCGTATGGTCTACCTCCAGGTATCGTCCAGTCCTAGTACTCTCAGCCTCACTCAACGTTTTTTGTCTTCTGCATCCAACACAACATGGTGCTAGCATAGCCCATGTAGGGGTGAGTATAACCATACTCATTAGGGACCCCGACACCCTCTAGGTCTCACAAAATCAAACAAGGATAAAACACAAAGTATGAATTCAATATATTATCTTACTTTGGTATATTCCCATACATGCAACTAAATTATAAAGTAATCTGTCTCAATCATGAGGAAAACATAGAGGTTCTAACTCATCTCACACTAGGATTTATTCTCTGGGTTGTATCAAGTAAATTACATCTCACAGTGTCGAACACCTCTACTACTGGAGAACTCCTCCTCTATCGTGTATAGCGGGCCTACCGCGTCACATAGTGGCGCTTCGCACTATCCTTGGACTGCTGAGGTACTCCCCTTGTCGTTTACCATGGGAATGCCACGTCACACAGAGGTCCTCCCCATCGTAGCCGGCTGATATAATCTTCCTGTCGAGTACCGTGGGTCTGCTATGTCAGCATGGAGATCCCCACCGTGGGTCTGCTATGTCACCAAGGCGATCCCCACTGGGCCCATCGAGTAACTATGAGTTGAAACGGTCAACAGTCATTAAGTCTCACTCAGGCGCAGGGTTCCGTACGTATCGTGCATGGGGGATACTCTTCCCAAATCACAGTTTAGTACTCCATCATCAATTAAGTCTCACGAAAATGTGTCTCAAAGGTCCGTCACATCATACGGGTCTCAATGAAACAGACGTCGCGTCAATCAGATACCCGGTTTGTGAGTTATTTTCCTTTTAGTATCGGGGGC
The DNA here is from genome assembly GCA_963277665.1 of Viscum album. Lineage (NCBI taxonomy): Eukaryota > Viridiplantae > Streptophyta > Magnoliopsida > Santalales > Viscaceae > Viscum > Viscum album. The sequence continues at coordinate 1,555,324,432 of OY728131.1, forward strand.
CCAATTGGATTCTTACTCGATCCAACCTGACCATTCAACATAGTTTTCCAAAACACAATGGGGTATCACTGAAAAGGACTGAATCGCTCCAAGGTTCCCAACACCACTGATGATTTTTCAAACGGATATCTGGTGCCAAAGTTATGGCCTAAAGAAAGTAACATGGTCGTAGTGGGCCCGAGTCGAGTCCGAACTGGTCAGATTTACTGGCCCGACCCGGCCGGGGCTGACCTGGTTTGGGTCGACCTGACTCGACATGTTGGGTCCAGACCATCCCATGAGGGCTGCGAGGGTGCTGAGATGGCGGCTTGCCTGAGGGGTACCTTGAGGGTGCAGATAGTCCGCGGGTACTGCGATGGCGCGCACTGGCTGTGAGGGTGCGGACCAGCTGCAATGCATGGATTGGACATGAGGGTGGTGGACTGACTGCGAGGGTGCTGACGGGCCACGAGGGTACTGAACGGTCCGTGGGTGCGGAACAGCTTTGAGGGCGGCAGATCATCCACGAGGTCACAGATCGACCATGAGGGCATGAACCGGTCGTGGGGCGCAGACATGCCGTGAGGGTGGAGGACCAGCTGCGAGGGAGTGGACCGACTGCGGGGCACAGATAGGTCGCGAGGGTGGTGGACCGGCCACAGGTTGACAGACCATCCGTGGGGTGGTGGTCCAGCCGCAGGAAGGCATTCCGGCGGCGGCGGCTCAGCAGACGGGAATGGAGGCTCGGTGAACAGAAAAAGCGTCTCGGCAGAGGGCAGCATGGGCTCAGCCGACATTGTCGGTGACGTCGGTGGATGGCGGCAGCGGCTCCGCAGAAGGCGGCGACTGCTCAATAGATAGTGGCGCCAGCATCAGCGGATGGCGGAGCCGCGAGTGGCGGAGCCACAAGGCACGTAGGTTACGAGGCATCGGGGGCCGTGAGGTGGTGTCAATGCACGGTCGCCTTCATCACGTTCAACTCCACAAATCATCACAACATTTAAGGAGTGGATAGGCCATGTTTGACTGTTCCATACAATCCACGTTATGGTGGTAGCATATGGCTCATCAAGTACAAGAAAGAAGAATTTCAAACCCTCCCACAATGATCATTCTCTAATCCCGCAAAAGAAAAGATATGAGAATCAACTAATTAGAATGTTGATATGAATTCCTTGTTCTAGAAGATAAGAACATGGTTAAAAAATATGTAAACATTGACAATAAACACATACCTGAGGTTTTTCGTTGATGTTGGCGTGAGAAGGAAGTACAGACATAGATTCTTCGTAGATGAAGACATCCTACGTCGGAAGATGACCCAGGGAAAAATGTCGATGTCGTGGTCACGGTTCATCATTGGCTGAGCGTTCTTCATTGGTGGAGTTTTCTTCATTGGAGAGTTTTCTCCCAATATTTCTCCTCTCCCAATTCCACCAAATTTGCAAAATTTCCATAATGTGATATGTTTCCCCCAATTTAATTGTTGGAACAATATAAAATTGGGATAATTTAACACTTAGGATGGAATAATTATGTATGGTGTGACGGATTTATTAATATGGAGGAAGATCATGGGGCACCTCCACATTAAAGGGGGAGTTAGGAGGTCTCTCCCTCATTAAGAGGATCTGGTGTTCCCCAACTCTTAAATCTAAAATGGGGGGTTTTGGTCTTGGGTGGTCCCCAAACCATAATACCCACAAGAGGGTGGATTCAAAAAAATAAAATAAAATGTGTGTTTATTTTATTTTATTATTTCCCCAAAAAACCCTAAAATTATCTTTCACCATAGACAAAATGTCGTTGAGGTGGAAGTATCCTTAGGTGAATACATGCGCTGTGAGTTCAACGATGTCCTCATATTTCAATTCCAAGTAATAGATCAAAAGATAGAAAAACCCACTAACATATTTACTGAATATACCAAAAAAATGTTCAAAAATTCATTTTTGGAACTCCAGGTCTCAGAATTACATTCCTTCAATTTTGCAGACTCATAAAATTCACATTTAATTAAAAAAAATTACATGGAAATTTTTTATCATTACAGGCCATTAAAAACATTTAATTTACTTCATATGTAATTATTCCATAATTTTTATATTTCTCAAAGTTAATAATTTTGTATATATTATTATTTTTAATCCTTATAACAACAATTTATCATACTAATTAACTAACACTAAAATCATGTTTCCCTTCGTGTGGATTATGTATCCAATATTGAGAAAACACAATCTATAACAATCTTTTACTTATTAAAAAATCTACCATATTTTATTATTTATATAACTTTTTTATTCACATAATAATTTTCCACTATTTTAACGTAGGTTGGAATTATTTTTCATCATTCATAAACGTTTAATCCATCAAATATTTAAATCATACAATATTCTTATATATTTCTATCTTCTGTTATCCCTGCAATTGATAAAATATAATACCACTTTATATCTCGTTTATTATATTCCTTCACATTCATGATGACAAATATTTTATCTATAGTACATAAAAATCATAAAATGATAATACAATATGAAAAAATAATAACAATACCAAATTTATGAAAAAAATTAATTATTTTGTCTTTGAAATAAATGTTAATTTTTGAAAACAAATTCAATATATAACATATATTTTGTCAAAAATAACAGATGAACGAAGGGATACTTTTTATTTCTTAATTGGTTCTTTAACCGTCATTTATGTCCCTCCAAAAAAAATCATCTTCTTAAGAGTGCGATAGTATTTAAAAGTTATACATAATGAAATATTGTTTTTATTTATCCAAAACATAGCATTATTTTATAATGTATTATTTTCTTTATGAAATTCTCAATCATGTTCAATAAATTTACAAACCGTTCCATGAAAAAATAAAAAAAATATCTGATAAAACGATGCATTTATTTTGTGGGAGTAATTTCTCTTTCATGATACTTCATATTCCTCCTCATCATGATGACTTGTCCTTTAACCACATATTTTTTTGCTAATTTATTCACTAAGACAATCAATTCAATGTTAATTTATATATAATTATTATTAATTGTATTTTTAATGAAAATTCATGTGGCATGTGAGAATCATCTCACACTATAACTATATGTGGCCATTTATAATGATTTAATATACATATTAAGATAATAAAATAGTGGAATATACCTCAAAGAGAACATCATATTTACTAAAGGAGATCATGAATTACAATAAATTGGAAAAATTATGTCATATTCGAACTATTTTCACAATTTATTACACTATATATCGGTTATGAGGGATATTGTGCATCCAAGGCCCAAGTGATTCCACAATATCATTAAAATTTGTTATCTTCTAACAAAAAAAATAGAGTCAACAACAAGAAAATAAAAATTTGAGTTTAATTGGATATATTTAAAATTGTAGAATATGATTATATAGTAAATGATTTTGATAAACTATTAACCCATATCTCTTATGATGATTCCATATAAAAAAGTACTACATAAGAAGTGTAATCAACCCAAAATAAAACATGAATGTGGGATGTTTCTCTAAAAACTACTCTTCAATAGGTATTAAGATATTTGGATAAAGATAACATCATGGTATAAATTCTATACATATGGGAGATTGATGTTTTTAGGACATTGATCTAAAATTTAATTAACATATAATATTCTACGATGGGACTATAATGAAACTAATCCACAGTGATCTGATAATTATCCATGTACAAAAGAGATAAAAAGATTATTTATAGTTCATCAAACATCATAAAAGGTTAAATTTGATATAAAAATCATACATAATGGTCATAGTAAATATTGGTTTATTCACCCACTTATATTGTTCCATTCCAATTTCTACACCTCCAGACCTCTATTATGACCATATCATGAATTAATACTCTAGAGTTGTGAAAATCATAGTATGAAAAAATATTGTAATACCTTTGTTTGTAAATAAATAATTTAATGTATAATCATTCTCTAAGTAAATTTTAACTAAATAATTCCTAACAAATTAAAAATTAACTACCAGCTATATTAGGAAAATCTGAGTCCTCACCATACATTGTAATGAAATTGACCTGGATAATTACCATCTTTTCATCACCCCCTACATTGATTTCATATTAATGATTACTAAACATACACTTATTAGATAAAAAATTAGTTATTCGTAGTGGTTGAATATCATCCCATAAAAGTAATTGAACATGATAAGGGAGTGGTGTTTAGAGGTCTATCATGAAACACATATGTGTGATTTTTGGGTGAATAAAAAAAGTGTGTGTCATATTATTCTATGATAAAGAACTAAATTTATAGAAAATATATGTGATTACCACAAGATTATATAATGGTAATTATGGAAATAGAAATTAGATCAAAATATAATCATCCACTTGAAAATTATAGATAATGAAATCCATAAACCAATAAAAAGTATGAAACAATTATAATTATGAGTGATTTCTGAATCCACAAATATTATATATGAAAATTCATTATCCAATTAATGGATAATTTTAATATCATTGTAATTTATCTTTTATACCACAATATTAACAAATTACAATAACATTATAGATACAAAACTATCAAAACCCATCATCATTGGAATATTGTTAATTAATTTCTCTTCAACTATGTCAAAATGAAATGTGAGAGTAGAATATATTTTTTATGGGTCCTGGTAGAGTTATAGTTCCCCATATAAGATAAAATGATTTTTTAATCCAATCTAATGAGTGTAATAGAACATATGAGTTGAAAGAGAAACAAATATGATAATCTACAAACCAGCCCCAAAGGTGGGATTGTTCTATTATAATTATATTTATGGATATATCATAAATTCAGGAAGATCCTAATGAAAATCAACGATTTAGTGATAACATCAATTCCTCCACGATGATGTCGTGCTCAAATTTCTTCTCTTAGGTTTCATGATTTTATAATTTAATATCATCAATCATAGCATACCAATCATTATTATCCTCCATTTTCTATTGCACATGATTGATCTTATTTTTCCTCTCTGACTAAAAATCTTTTTAATCCATATATTTTAATAAGTTGGGCTAAAATTACTTGGTACACAGAAATACTTATTGATCATAACATGGACTGATGGTGTTTCCCAATCCCCATATGACAATGACTAGTTCCTAGCATCAATAAAGACAGACTGTGACTTGTTTTTCAAATAAAAATATGAAATGAAATAGATCCATGTAATCTTTCTCATAAAATACTCTCAAAGGTGTACGTACCAAGAGTCAAATGGGTTTAGTAACATAAAATTAACACCGTCAAAGATAAAAAAGAAAAAATATACCAATCATTAATGTATATAGTAGTCTACGCTGAAATGATCAACAACCCCCAACGTTTTATGGTTGCAACCCCTTGCTAAAACTGCGTAACAAAATAAATATACAAACACCTATTATCAAAGGTAGGGTGTGAGATAAATTTGAACTAGGGTCTCACAAAGTGTTCTACAATAATATTTCAATAAAATAAACCAAAAAATGACGTCAATTTCAAATAAAATAGATGTTTCCATAATATTTCCTATTTAAAAAATAATGTGCTATTATTTTTCATTGATGGAATTCTATAAAACCAAAAATTAATAAATATTTTTATATAAAATACCTTTACAAATAAAAAGGCATGTGAAAATAAGTTTTACAAACTATTTCATATATATATATATAATTCATTAATGAGAAATATGGGCATCTTTCTAAAAGGTATGATAGTTCTAGGATATGAGATTCCAAAAAATTATTATTGTGATAAATATAAGGTGCACATATATCCCTCTAACAATATCCCAGTAAGACTTACCCATATATTACTCTGGATAAGTTCTAAGAAAAGGGAAAAATTATTGTTGTTTTGTGTAATCCCATTAGTATAGAAAGCCATATATTGCATTTTTCTCTCATATAATTCAATAAATACCTATTCCTATATGTGTTCAAACAAAAATACATCATTGAAAAAAATATTTAAATACAATTCAAATAAAAAATATTTCCCCATTTTAAATTTCAATATTCAAATTTATCATTAATAAAACAACACGCGGTTTTAATGAATTAATTAATTTTTAATGGTATAACCAATCATGGGTTTCTATCAAACCATTTTAATATATATTTCTCAAATAAATTTTTGAAATGAATTTTACAAATTCTGTCAATTTCTATCAAATCCAAATCAATCCCCATTTCATTGGAATTGTGGGTTTTCCCAAACATACATACTTTTTAAATTTATATCATGATGCATATAATTTTTTGTTTATTTAATAAAAAGGAATGGTGTTAAAAATAAAGTAATTAATAGTAAAAAAAATTTCCAATATTTAAATTAAAAACCCCTACCTTAACATGATGATCACGTATCACAACCCCATTGCGAGAAAGTCCAATTAATATCATTAAAAATGGGGATCCAAAAATGAAACCAAGATATATGATCTATAATAATGAATCTTGTATCCCTCAACATTAATAATATATATCAAACACTATGTACATGGGATGAGTAGAGCACGAGAGAAGGAATATGGGATGAAATCTTTCCAAGGAGGAATCGTATGACAATCACCAAGAATCGATATTACATAGAAGGGGTTTGGAAGAGATAAAATAGGTCCTTAATTTACCTCCCTATGGTTTTATAGAAATAAATTAAAATTAATGAATCTTTTTTTAGTATATATATATAACTATACTTTAAAAATTATTTTTCTACTTCTATGTTTGGAAATTCGAAAATTGGTCATCTATAATTGTGTTCAGTATGTCATTTGAAGTCTAATGGAACCAACTTCTTTTTTAGTGAATAGTAACATACCCTTATAAATAGTTATATGAATAGTAATATAAAATTAATGAATAGTAAATTGTGTAATTATTTTATTTTATTAATGATTTATGATAATGGCATCTAGGTTAATTTTTCAATGTGATATAAAAGCAGTTATTATTTTAAAATTATTAATTTTAAAATTAAGTATGATTTTATTTAAAAATTCAATTAGTAAAATTAAGAAAATTATTTTAAAATATATAGTTAATTTTTTAATTCTACACATTGAGAAATGGTAATAGTGAATTTTAGGGATTTTTATGAAATTCTAGAATGTTTGATCAATAGTGAAATATGGTAAAATACGGTATATTCAAATTATCTTAAAAACACTATTTATGACACCATAATTGATGTAAGGACACTTTGTTAGAACTCACGTGAAATAATTAATACATTTTGTCATGTGATTAATGATTATTCATAGTATTGAGCAAAAATATCATAATAATTATTAAAATAATGATAAATACCCCAACTCTTCTACAATAAATACCATCGTCTTTCCCCTCTTCCCCCCATATCGATAAAGCCTTGATCCATACCTATGTTCTTACAAAAACTCTTCCAAAGATCTTAAACACTTTCTATATCTTTTGGTCTCATCAAAAGGCGAAAACTAGAGGCCTTATGTGGGATCTCAAGGAAAAGGGATCAAGAGGTGGAAATCTTCTTTTAGTTTCATTGTTTTCCTTCATTTTATGTTATTATTTTTCATTAAATTTTGTTTAATTTGAGATATTTCATTCCATATAACCCTTACTTCCCATATTATTCCTTAATAATGAGATTCCCATTTTATTTCATCAAATTATTTTATGATATTTTAAGCGACGCCATTATTCTGCCAAATTTTAGTAAGGGATTTCACAATTTGTCTTTTATTTTGAGTTTCTTTCTTCATTTTTCCACACCTACTCTTATAAAAGACGACTGAAATGTCCAAAATTCATGTATATTATGTATTTTCTGATGTTCATGTATAAATAATCATCAATCTATTTCTCCTCCTACACTTATTCAAGTAATTAAAATCATTTTCTGTGATGTGTTGAATTACCGACATCATGGGTGATGTGATTTAATTTTTTTTATTTTCATCATGGATGGCCAGGAAAACATTTTTATGGTTGAAACAAGTTATAATATATTTATTATTTTTCTTACATAGTTCTAGAATTGTTATTTTTAACTTTTCTTTAATTTATAAAACAAAATGAGGTTGTTATTATCAAAGAACCACTAAAAAGATCTAAACGAACATCATTAATGTTTTCGAATATTAATTTTCCTCATGTAAGAATTCAAAATGATAAAGAGAATATATTATGATATAATAAATATGTAAACACTAATCCATTCTAATTCTGTAGTTTCACTTCTAATCGATAATAACAATCCATCATGAACCGATCATGAAAATCATGTAATGAACTCATCCAAAACAGTTCCAGGAACAAAATACTAACAATTAAACAATGATAGGATTTTAGGAAATGATCATATAAGGTATTATAAATAAGGATATGTATCTTTTAGATATTAGTAACATTACTTTAACTATTATACATAATTTTTAAACAAGTTTTACGTAAGACCATTCTATGGTAAGGTAATTCTTAACGTGATTTCCATTCATTGGGTTTACCTTGTACTTCATTATTTATGTGGTATTAAAAATTTTTTGTGTTGTAAATTTTTTTTATTGTGATTATTTTTGTGTATTTACAATGTATATACATATTCTGTCCACTCTATTAACTCTCACAATAGTTAAATGATTTATTTTAGGGACTTTTATTTTTCAATCCTCTTTTAAAATTTTGTTTCATGAAATTTAAAAAAAATATTTTTTTAAATTATTCATGTTGTATTCTTGTGTTTAGGTTCTTGGTTATTGTTTATGATGAAGTGTGGGACCTATATTTCCCTCCACTGCATTGGTTATGTGTATGTTGGAGTTCGGTATTATGGTTACTCCAAATGTAACTTTGATGGTTACAAAAATTGTATGGTAGTTGTGAGTGTTACAAATTATAAAGTAGCTTAGATGATTAAATGATTCTGGAAGTAATTCCCCAATATACCTTTATGAATATATTTATGTTATCATGTTTTTTGTGGATCTTTTTTAAATATCATGTTTCACAAAGTAAGTATATATTGTTGACAAGCATGTCTTTTGAAAATGCTTCCATACGTTACATGTGCTCATGGACTAATGTACTCATTCCTTATTTTTACATCCCTTAATGAGTGTTTTGTTATCATACCATTTTTTTAAATGATATTGACAGGTTATCAGGATGTGTGGGACAATGAAATAATCCATGTTAAAATTTTTATGAATTTTTAAATTAACCGTGTTTTATTTGAAATGTTTCTATTTTTGAAGAATTGAGTATTTTTTAGGGAATCAACTATATAATAATGTGTAATTTTATGAATGTGTTATGTCCTAATTCTCTAAACCGTTACACATTAGAAGACCCTCAATGTGGATGGAAGTGAATTCTAGTCTAAATTCACGATTATGTAATGTAACATGCCCGAGTCAATATAGTTGGTATCAGATGATGGTTTAGATAACATTAAGTGTTATGATGATGTTGAATGAATAACATAAATGATTTTTACTCTATGATTAATTTGAATTTTTATAGAATTTATATGTCACCATGTAGCTTCGTCTATGATATGTTTGTTCAGAATGGTTGTCCATAGATGAAACAGGCAAGCTGAAGATGAGAGGAACTGACAGATCTCAATCCTTCTTAATCTGCATCCCATAATAGTAGGGATTAGAACACAAATTTTTGTGATAGTAATTTCTTATCTATTTCAGGAAATAAATGGAATTGGTTTCCATGAAAGAGAACTACTGGAGGTACCACAACAAACCATGATGATAGTGGAGCATTTTATGAGACAACACTTTTCATATTTCAATGGATCTTCTAGCCCACTAGTAGCTGAAGGATTGATTAAGGCCCCTGAAAAGATACTTGATGTTATGGTACATTCAGATAATCAAAAGTTAAGTATTTTTATTTTTGGTTTTGAAGGTTATGATAATCAGTGGTGTTCAATGGTAATCAATATCATGGATATAAAATAATTTGATTCCTTGGATTGGGATGAATTTAAATGACTTTTCCTTGAAAATTATTTTATTAAGGTGGTGTGACTAAGGATGGAGAAGAAATTCCATGAATTAAAGAAAAAAGAATAAGATTATATGGAAATTAATTAATCAATCTTCACCTAACTAGCGAGGTATGCCCCAAATCATATTTTGGATATTGATATAAAAATAAACTTCTTTTACTCAGGACTGATGCTAAGGTATCTAAGGTAGTTTGCAACCCATGAAATCAAAAGTAATAGGAAAATTTTCTGTTGTATTGAAAGAGTAGTGATTTTGTTTGGTGATCATCATGTTCATTTTACAACCAAGGATAATAAGTGGTCTAAATGGAATGTGACGTGAAAGATTCAACAAAAGAAATTAGATGGCAAGTAAATTCAGTTTCTAGTTTATGAAAAGTGAGGTAAGAAGAACATTGAGGAATGTCTTAGAAAAACTAGAAATGTTTTAAATGTGGTTTTTTGGATATATGTCCCATGATTGTAATGAAAATGATTCTAAGACTAATCCTGATAAGAAAACCGTTATGTGTTTTAAATTGGGTGGGATGGGTCATTATGAAAATGCCTTCCCAAAGAGAGATCAAAATGATGCAATGAAGCCTGACTATAAGCAGAATGTTGTATTGAGAACCTTTGTTACTACGTCTGCAGAGGTTGGTATATCCATCGAAGTGGTATCAGGTACTCTATTCATTTACATAGACTTTGATAAAGTTTTATTTGATATGGGGGTTCGCATTTCTTCATTTCAATGAAATTTTCTGGTAAATTAGAAATATCACCCCAACAAATGACACCAGAACATGTTGTAAAAAACTATGAGGAAATAATATGACAAAGAAGAATTATAAGTATCTTTATACTATGTTATGTGGAAAGGATTTGCCTTTAAAACATGTTTTTAACCCTTCTTCAAGTTTGGTGTTATTTTGGGAATGGTTTATCTTTCTATTTTCCATGCAATGTTTGATTGTTGATCTAAGTAAGTTTTTTTTCAAAAATAATTTTAGTTTGTATACAAGAAACAAACCATATAAATGATATCATATCCGGAAGTGGAAAATATATTTTATGATGAAATGAATGTTATCTTTCTCATATTGTTGAAAACAAGGGAACTATTCAGATTAATGACATGTTCGCAGTAAATCAATACCTTAATGCTTTTCTGATGTGTTACCTAGTGTCATATGTCATCATGATGCCTAATTCCCAATTGAATTAGTTCCTGATGATAATAAAACATTAAAACCACCTTATCGTACGGCTCATATAGAACTTCATGAATTGAAAATTATATTGCAGGATTCACTTGTAGAAGGATTCATTCGTCCTAGCACTTCCCAATGTGGTGCTCCTATTTTGTTTTTTAAAAATAAAGATATTTCCATGAAACTTAGCATTGATTATAGATATTTGAATAACATCACTGTTAAAAACATGTATAATTTTCCTCCTATCGATGACTTGTTAGATCATCTCTGGGGAGCTCAGTACTTTTACAAGATTGACATGTGATCTCGATACCATTAGTTGATGTTGATAGAAGATGACATCCCAAAAAACATTTTTTACTAGATATGTGAATTATAAATTTGTTTTTATGCTTTTAGGGTTAACTAATGTGAATTTTGTTTTCATGAATCTTATTAATAGGTTATTTCAGGAGTTCTTGGATAAGTTTGTGGTTGTGTTTATTAATGAAATTCTTTTATTTTCTAAAAATAAATAAAACTATGAAAGAATATAAGGGTTGTTTTACGAACCTGAAAAATAAATGTTTTGAAAATTCTACATGTGTGATTTTTCATTGCAAAATATTTCTTTTCTTGGGCACATTGTAAATAAAGATGGAATAAATGTTGATCCTACCAAAAAAAGAGTAGTTTATTAATTGGAAAGATAGAAAAATGTTACACATATTTGTTGTTTTCTTTGGAAAGTAGGTTACTACTGACGATTTGTTAATGACTTTGCACTATCGTATAGCCCGATAACTAAGTTGACATTAAAAGTGGTTGAAATTATTTGGAAGGAAGAATGTAATGTTTTTTAGTAACTGAAGAAGAGATTGGTGAATGCTCCAGTTTTGGCCTCTCATTCCTGAAATGATGAGTTTTAAATCTACATTAATGCTTTTTTGACGGGACATGGTTGTGTTTAGATGTATAATGATCAAGTAATTGCTTATGCTTCAAGAAAACATACTCATCGTGATTTAAATTATCCCCAAAATTATTGGGAATTTGTAAATGTGGTTTTACCTTTGAAAATATGGAGGCATTATCTATACGAGGAAAAATGTCAAATATATACTGACCATAAGATTATGAAGTATATATTCAGTCAGAAAGAATTAATCATGAGGCAGAGAAGATGGATTATTCTAATAAAAGATAATGATCGATAATTAATTACAATCTTGGGAAAGAAAAAATTTGTAAGAGGCTTTGACTCGAAAACATCAGGAATCTTTAACCATGTTACATTTGGAACATGATCCCAGTATTAATGATTTGATTAATTTTGAATAAGTTGTTGTTGATGCCGGGAATATATATGTTTTGTCTCAGGTTTTAGTATGGTTATAATTATAAAATATAACTAATCAATCACAGATTAAAATTATTGACCTATATAAAAAGGTATAATTGGTTAAAATGGGTAAGTTTCTTGAATTTAATCTTGATAAAGATATTATTTTAATATTTGAAAAAGGGTTGTGTGTGCCTTGTATTTCCTAGTTGAAGCAATACATGTTTTGTGAAGCTCATAGATCTCCATTTTATGTTTTTCATGGTAGTACTAAGATCTACAAGGACATTCAAAAATATTCTTGGAGGGATAGAATGAAAAGATATATTGTTGATTTTATCATGAAATGTTTGACATGTCAACATGATAAACTTATGGGACAATTACTGAAGGGGATTCTTCCGTGTAGGCCAATTCTATAGTGGAAGCGGAAGAATGTATCCAACGATTTTGTGGTTGGACAACATAAGACATCTCTAGGTAATAATGCAATTTGGGTTATTTTTGACCAGCTAATTTTTTTTCACATTTTCTTTCTATTTGAGATACAATGTCTTTTGATGAGATTTCTCGACTATGCATCAATGTCGATGTTAGGTTACATGGATTTCCTCTTTTTATTGTATCTGACCGGGATTCCAATTTCACTTATAACTATTGGAATGGACTTTATAAGTCATTTGGAACATAATTAAATTTTATTATAGCATTTCATCTTCTATCATATGGCCATATAGAATGAATGATTCAGACATTGGAGGATATATTTTGACCTTCTTCAATGAACTACCAGGGAAATTGGGATCAACGTCTTTCTTTAGTTGAGTTTTCTTATAATAACAGCATTCAATCCAGTATACATATATAATATTTTGAGGCTTTGTATGGGATGTGGTGTGGTACTCCCGCGATTTGGGATGATGTTGACGAAGGTACATTTATGGGGAAGAATTATTAGAAAAAGTGGATGAGAATGTGAATATGATCCAGTATCACATGAGGATAGAACAAAACAAGCAGAAATTTTATGTCGATAATAGAAGGATATAATTTTTTTGAGGTAGGTGACAATGTTTTCCATAAAATATCTCCTAGAAAAAGTGTGATATATTATATAAAAAAGTGAAGCTAAATCCATGGTTCATCTATCCTTTTCAAAATCAAAGATAATGTTTTATCAATTGAAAATCTAATAGTTCGCCTTTGAGTTTTATCAGGTACACATTTTTTTCATGTTTTGATTTTGAGGATGTATGTAACAGATTCATCAGAGGTCTTGAGACTAAAATCAGGTCAATATGAAGAGAATTGTTCTTGTGATGAGAAACTAGTTCAAATTCTTGATCGAAGGGAATAGGTATTTCAGAATAAGGTAATCCACTTGGTAATGGTTTTGTGGGGAAACAAATGGTAGATTATAAACACGGGAGTCTAAAAATGAAATGGGGTAAAAATGCCCTCAGTTGTTTAATTAGTAATAAAATTGTGTGGGCACAATTTTCCTAAGGTGGGTATAATGTTACACCCCATGTTTTTTTCTAAAAATAGATGAAAATGCATGAAACATTGTTTTCTGTAGATATTTATAACTAGCCTATAATAATATTTTTTCCACATATTTGTTTTTAATTAATAAAAATGGACATCTAAAATTTTGTTTATTATTTCATTTCTAGTCTAATGGAACCAACATTTTTTTTGGTGATTACTAACATACCCTTATAAATATAAATTTGAATAGTAATATAACCCTAATGTATTACAGAGACAAAAAATATCGATGTAGTTGCAAGAGAGCTGGAGAGGTGATGTTTCTTGTATTTTTGATCTGAGTAATTTCTTGAAATGGGTCTCCCAGTTTTTCCTCAAAAGTGATTTTGAAATAAAAATTTAATTTTAGGATAGTTATTTATTTATGGCTCTATGATAATGTCATCTTGGTTAATATTTCAATGTGATATAGAAGCATTTGTAGTTTGTAAATTATTAATTTTTGAACTATATAAGATTTTATTTAAAAATTAAATTGGTAATATTTACAAAATTATTCTAAAAAATGGACTATATATTTAAATTCTACACGTCGAGAAATGTAATGGGAGAATTTATAGGATGTTTCTGAAATTCATGAATTTTTAATGAATACTGAAATACTGTTAAATATTGTATATTAAAATTATCTGTAAAATATACTATTTATTACATCATAAGTGTTTTATGGCCACTTGGCTCGAACTCACATTCCATTATTACTATTTAGGGTCACTTAAATTAATATTATTCACAGTCTTGAGAAAAAATATTATAATAATGATTAAGATAATGAAAAATACACTCTCTCCTCCACTATAAATAAAACCCTCATTCCCCTCTTCCTCCAAAAATCTCATGAATTTATCATTATTTATGTTCTTCCCCACACACCTTCAAATCTATTCCCCACATATAAGAGATACTGGTCTCACCCAAAGGCCATAACCATAGGCCTTAAGAGATATCTCAAGAATAAGAGATCTAGAGGTAAACATCCTCTTTTATTTTAAATATTTTATTTAATTTTATGTTATTACTTTTCATTACATTTGGATTTTGTGGCTATATTTCATTCCATATCCTGCTTACTTCCCATAATATATAATAATAATGAGATACCTTTTTTCTCTCATCAAATTATTTTGTGAAATTTTAAGCGACGCCATTAGGCTGCCTAATTTTTTTTAGAGATTTATCGATTTTTCATTTATTATTAGTTTATTTCTTATTATTTCATCATCTCCTCATATTCAAGAGGAATGAAAGCTCCAAAATCATGTATATTATGGATATTCTCATGTTCGGGGAAAATTTATCATCAATCATCATCTCCTCCCCCACTTATTTATGGAATTAAACACATTGTCTGTGATGTGTCAAATTACCAACATTGTGGATGATGTGATTTCAATTTGCATTAATTTCATTATGTACGGTCATGAAACCATATGTATGGAGGAACTAGTTTATAATATATTTATTATCTCTCATCCATGGTTCCAGATCACTTTTTTACAAATAATTTTATTTTATAAAACAAAATGAAGTCTTTATTATTAAAAACTACTAAAAAGATATAAACGATTATCATTAATATTTTATCTTATGAATCATTTTCATGTAATAATTCAAATTTATAATTGGTATAAATTATAGTATTAAAAATATGAAAATACTATTCCATTCAATTTCTAGAGTTTCACTTCCAATTGACAAGAACAATCCATCATGAACTAATCATGAATATCATGTAAAGAACTCACCCAAAACCGGGAAAGGAACAAAATAATAAAATTGAATTGGGAAATGAGGTAATGAAATGATAATATAAGGTATTATAAAGATTTATATGTTTTTTTAGATATTAATAACACTATTATACCCATTATACATGAGTTTTAATCCTTTTTGATGTAAGACAAGCCTGAGGTAAGGTAATTCATAACGAGGTTTCCATTCATTTGGTCAAAATTATACTTCATTATTTATGGGGTATTAAAATTATTTGTGTGATGAACATTGTTTCTATTATGATTATTTATTTTTATTTACCATTTATATACATATTCCATCTACTCTATTAAATCTCAAATCAATTATAAGATTTATGAATGGGGGTTTTTTTAAATCCTCTTTTAATATTATGTTTTACAAAATTTCAAAGGTAATGTTTGTATTCCATTATTCATGTTTTAGGATTGTATTCTGGATTTTTGTATTTATTTATGATTATTGATGAGACCTATATTTCCTTCCAATGAAATGGTTATTTGTATTTTTGAGGTCATTCATATGGTTACTCCATGTCTAACTGTGATGGTTACACAAATTGAAAGGTAGCATTGAGGGTTACAAAATTATAACGTAGTCGAGAGGTTTACCAGATTATGTATGTAACTCCTCAAAATTCCTTTATTATTATATTTATGTTCACATGTTTTTTTTGGATCTTTTGTACGTCTCATGTTTCACAATGTAAGTATATATTGGTGTAAAGAATGTCTTTTGAAAATGATTGCATGCGCTACAAGTGTTCACGGAATAATACAAGCATTCCTTATTTTTATATCCCTTACCAAGATTGTAGTGATCATCCCAAGTTTTTAAATTATTATCACTGGTATGAATGATGTTTTGGGCTATGAAGGAATCCATGTTAAATTTCTTAAGAATTCTCAACTAAATTATGTTTTATTTGAAATTTTTTTAATGTATCTAGTCTATAATAATGTGTAAATTTATGAATGTGTTATGTCCCAATTCTCTAATTCTCTAAACATGAAAATATCCTCAATGTAGAAGGAAGTGAATTCATGACTATATTCAAGATTATGTAATGTAATAAGTATGGTTCATTATACTTATGATCCCTTAAAACATATAAATTGATTTGCGCAAGGATATGGTTTACCAGGGGATAAAATGGGGGGATCAAAAATTTTAAAACAATTTTTGGAATATATTTTTTTAATGTACATAGTATCCTAGAGAGGCCCGCATGATTTTCTAAATATAATGACCCAAATTTACACGTCAACAGTGGGATCATTATTTATTTTTGATTGCTTTATAGTTTTTCAAACTGTCTACCAACTATGAAAACCCTCATTGTGTGGGTATAGATAGTTTACCTTTGGTGGGTGCATGGTGCACCAACCTTGCACACCCAAAAATGGGGAATCAAAATCCAATATATTCACCTGATGCACAAAAAAATGATTTATAACCAAAGAATTATTAAAGTGGGATGTAATATTATCTTCAAATAGAAACAAGTTGTTACAACCTCCTCACAATTTAACCACTTTCTCTACCACAATCCTATTACGAAGAATCCATATTTAAATGATAAGGCCACATCTCCCCCATCAGTGACTCTCTCCCCCAAGTCTAGTCAGTAGTCTATCCATTATTACATATATTTAGTACAAAATTCAACAATCCCTCATGAATTAAATTGGTTTCATGGTCATACATCCTAAATAGATGATCAATCATGGATAAATGACGCTTGACTTTATGATATCTCCACATTAGAACATGTGATGTGTCAGAAATGTACTTTTAAAATTGTGATATACGTAACACAATAGGATTCAATGCCAAATGTTGAAGACATTATAAATGTTAAAACACCTTCCACAACTAATATATATCCTCAAATGGTCCCACAAAACAAGAATTGTGTTTCACTTTCCTCCCAATACATTGATGACCTAAACGTGGGGAAGCTTTCAGGAACACCTAATCAAAAATCAAAAATTCCAATTTTCTAGAGAGACAATTATAATAAGGCTTATTGTAGATTTTTTATTTATAAAATATTTTTCTAACAAATAGAATAATTAATATCCCATATCAAACCAATATTAGTCCAGCCATGGAACCTTTACTGATCTCTACGTTTCATAATGGAGAGTGTAAAGGCCATCAATACATGGACTAAAAAGGTGAAATTATGATTTAGGATAGGTAAATAATTCTATAAGAGATATAAATCAATAAAAATTACTCATATAAATCTCCACCAAAATAGAGGATATATGATTGAATAATATCATAATGAATCCATACATCCCTCTTAGTCTGTCCATCTGACTAGGGATGGTATTCCGTAATCAAATGAAACTGATATTTTTGTTCCTATTGAAGGTAAATATAAAAATATATATAAAATTGGGATATCTTTCAATGAAAATAAATGATATAAATATATGAAAAATATGAATCTCTTTCACAAATAGATTTCCAATCTCCTAAACATTAAGCATATCACAAATGGATATAAATTGAATTGATATTGCTAGCCTGTTGATTATAACCAATATCAAATCTGTAATAATTTTTATTGACATAATCCCCAAAAAAATGTAAATATATATTTTATCTCACGACCATGATGGAACTGAAAGTAGATAGAGTAACCCTAATGATCTCTGGATCTTGGGAATGACCTATTGGAATGTATAACAATGAGTTAAAAATTATCAATAACCTTTATCGTAGTGACCACCAGAATCGTCAGTGAAGGTCGCAAAACATCTTCATTGTTATCAAGTGTACTATGAACTAGTAATAATGGAAATACCACATATCATCATTTGTCAGACATAATGGTTTGAAAAATAATTTCTGGAAACATATAACACCATTCATAGATAAATACCATCAAGTAATGGCAACCACAACACAAATAGAATATCTACATCCAAAAAATTCCACATCAATATTTTGTTCTAGAAGATTCTTCATGGTAAAAGAACATGTGAACTGAAAAATTTACAAGACAAACTTTTCCCCTTTTCCCTAACACCAATATGAGTCTATGAAAAAATATAATTCATGGTTCACTCTTCTGATTATTCTTTTAGATCCTGTGTTAGAAATTTGCTAATCAAAACAGATATGAATACATTACCGTTCCTCGTGGTATAAAAATGTCAGTGTGAAATGATTATACATACATAAGGAAATGCCTCTAGAATAGATTCAAATATATTTTTGAGAAGATATAACTCATGATTTGAGGTATAAATAATTATTAAACCATTATTTGAAAATGTAATTCCTCCGTCTCATAATAGAAAGAATCACAACATTGAGATCAAGGTAATAGGTCAGGTCATTATTCTTGTGTAGACTAATATACCATTTTAATTAGACAAAAAAATTACCCCCTTTATATGAGAACTATCTAAACAAGAACATGATATATTAGTAATGACTACATTTCACTTCCTATTATCTATTAATGTACAAAGTTGTGTAGTAGTCAAAATTTGTTTCAATAAATCAAAATAAAACTGAAATTTACAATCCATATGAAACATAACACCATTACATGTTAGATCTATCTATATAGAACCCATATTCTATAAATATGTTTCTTACCATATATAATTCACATATAATCCTAAGGATATCGAAAAATCAAAAAGTAATGGATTCTCCATTTTGTTATCTTCTTTCACATTTTATGGGTCAATATATATAACATATTCTAACACCACATTTCTCAATAATATCACATCCCAAATATAGAAATTTCAATTTTTAAAAATTGCATAAATTTAGTGATTTTTTAAAAATTCCTTTACTACTCTAAGATGGTGCACATGATCCTACATTGAATAGGAGTTTATAAATATTTCATTTGAAAATAATACCACTAATGAATTGAGATACACTATAATATTTAGTTCATTACATCCATAAAGACATTATAACAATTGTTCTGACCAAATGGTATGAAAATAATCTAAAAAGGCCATTAATTATTTGGAAGGTAGTTATATGAATTTCATATTATTTTATTCTGAAATGATTCTAAATATATCTTAGATTAATTTATTAAAACCACTTCACCACTTTCTAATGGTCAAAAAAATTATCAATCAGCTTAAATAGATAGTTTTTAATTACTTTTACATGATTTAGTTCTCGATAATCAAAACAATTGTTAAGAGACACATCATATTTCATAGCAAGGATAGTGATCACCACCCAAGGAGACACACTGTGGTGTATAAATCCATTCTAAAAAATATCATCCATATAAGTCTTCAGCTCTTTCATATAATTTGGATACACATTATACATAGGAATATAGATTAGCTTTGTACCATACACTAAATGAATACAGAACTCTACATATTTTTGGATTGGAAAAATAGTGATGTCAGGTGAAAAAATGATATAAATATCAATGAAAACTCATGGGAAATCATCACTCAAATATTTCCACCCCAGAAAAAAATAAAATAATTAAACTACATTCCTCGCCTATGTATATGAAGGTATGTATCCAATGGAAATTGGGTCCCATTCAACCTGAAAGATATGATTATCCCTTTCATTTGCAGCTACAAAGACCCCTGGAATATAACAATATATTCATTATTTATTATCCATGAGCCAATCCATCAAAACACTACAACAAGAGGTTTCATTTAGAAAATAAATAAAATCCCAAAATGATCAACCTCTGATAATAAAAAGATTCAAGATATAAAATGATGACACATACTTCTCTTTGTTTTGAGGGGTTATTAATATCCATCACATCAGATAAAAGTTCCAAAAAACATTTAAAAAATTTACAATATGGGTTCATATGAATGAATGATATGCACTGGTATAAAATAATGAAACCAATTAAGAAGAATCTATAGATATGGTATATTTTTTAGTCGATAGACTTGTATCTTCTTCTTCAGTAGAATCCTTCATTGTTTGATGAAGCCACATTCTAGATTCTTATGGTTATAACCACTTAGCTCATGAAGCACCATATTGAACCATAGTTCCTTAAGGTGTTGATGACCAATTTCAACATTTTGGGGTATAATAGACCTAATAGAAATTCTGAATGTGAAAAGAGTGTCTATAGGAACAACTTACCTTCGGTGAATCAGTGAAATTTTTTTTAGTGCCCAATAATTCCTCTATGGTAGAAAATATAATGGACTATTTAAGGAACTGTAAGTGGTCTTGAAGAATATTTCTATCAACAACCACAACGAGACTCAACACACATTTTCTTTCGCTTGAAGTAACCGACGGAACTACCAGTGAGAGAAAAACAAAACTCACGAATCTATGAAATTATATCTAGATCCTGCTTGACCAGCATTGATCTATCTAAAACATCAGTGAAAAATTGAGATTCTACAAGAATAAATATGAAATAATAATATAAGGAAGACCTATTTAAAAATATTGTGTATTTATATATTCATTGGATAAATTCATAGGTGTAAAAACCCCATGATTAGAAAATATATTTTCATATTCTATCGTAGACCTATCTTAATGCTCGATTTTGAAAAAATATATAGAATTTTCCTTCACCATAGAATATGGATAGAATTGGATGTGGGAATAGATTTAATTTTTTTTCCACTGTAATCCATCATGAATTTTTTTATTAATATTTATAAGTGTTTTCCATTCATAAAATATATTACAGGTATACAAACTATGAATTTAAATTAGACATTGTGGGTCCCAATAGCACATCTTAAAAAGATTCAATGATCAAAATCAAAAATTGAGATTTGCATAAGATTTTGAAACAATCCAAAATCATGGAGGAAATCCCAAATCAAGTTACCAATATCTTTAAACCCATTACATGTTTTAATTTTTTTTCCAAATCCCATTTGAAGATTATAAATATAAGATCCATGTTGTGACTGTGAAAGGCATTGGAGATCCAGAGGTCAATTCATTGAAGTGATAAGTTGTTGTGACCTCTCTAAGTTCATTCATTAATTTATATTTATTTTATTTTCATTTGATCATTAACTCTTATTCTCTAATAACTATATTGGGATGGTAAAACATCCATGTTATAGGGTAACATAATAGAAGGGGGAAGGTGCGATCTATTTATTTCTTTTTATTTATTCATGTATTTTGTTTTTTCGCAATTCTATATATGTCTTTCAATCTGTTTCTTTTTCATCTATCTTAACCATCAATATTTGAATCGATATGGAATCCAATGATTTGTCAACTAAAAATCATAAATATGTAATGGAAATTTTCATTATTAGGGGAGATCTAGGTTAAATATGGTATCCAAAAAACACAAATCACAATAATCCTAAATTATCGAACCAATCGAAATAGGGTATTGTCGTGTCAAGAAGGGGATACCATTACCAATACATCATCCTCATCAGAACATATAAAACTGTCATGAATCAACCTATTTTCTAAAATTCCAATTTCACTTGAACCATGAAATTATTAAAACCATGGAATGCCTTTAATATATTTCAATAAAACAAATCGATTTGATTATTCATTATCATTATATATTCATAAAATCAATAAAACCAAAAATTTCTCATATCATTCCTCAATAATAAAAATAAGCCTTTTGGAAACCTAAAAAACTAGTTTCCATATCCTTGTGGATCGCTATAATACTATATATTTACTATATTTTAATTATTTGAGTAGAATAGTTGATATTTTATATATATTATTTTTGAATAGACCCACAGAGAAATAACAACGCCCAAATGATCTATCAACAATAATGTACCAATATCTCCAATAGGATTTTCATCATGAAGGTGGCATATATAACCTTGATATAAAAAATTGTTTCCATGAACTTAAATAAAACTTAAACTCTTCTCATCCAATACTTACATGGTAATGAACCATATCAGAAACCCTAACACCATGATAACTGAGTTGATCCTAACATATCCGGAAGGGAATTCTAGATCCCCATGGGATAGAAATATCACTTGGAAACATACATGTTACTATGGGATAAACATTCCACATAAATCCAATGAATGAAACACATAAATTTCATCATGATCAATAGAAACCCACAAAGGAGATTGTACTAGAAGTCTAATTGGTCTAAAAACCCCAACAGAACATTATCAAAGAATCATAACCACAAACTAGAACATTCAAGAAGTAAATCTACAAATTCACAACAGAAAATGTATTGTGTGACATGAAGTCAAAATTATGGTCTCACCAAGTGTTCAATAATAATATTCTAGAAAAAAAATTCCAAAAAATTCCTTCAATTTAATGTAAAAAATATAAGTATGTATTGATTCATAATTAATAAAATCCATGATATTCGTTTAAAATTTTCAAAACATTCTGAATAATATCATAACATACATTTTTATGTAAAATGGTTATTATAATTCATAATGAATATTTAAATATGTTTTATATAATTTCATATAAATATATCACAATAATTCACAATTGAAAAACATGGCCATCAACAAAAAGGTATGATATTTCGATGTTTTGTTATCTCAAAAACATAAATTTGTTAATGTAAATGTTCTCAATCATCCTACTATCAATTTCCAAACATCAATAACAATAATCTCAATTGGGATAACATATAACAATAGGTTTGTTCTAGAGTTGTAAAAAATTAAACTATTGTTAGGGAAATCCCAACCTTGTGTGTATGTCACAAATAACTCAATAAAAACCTAGTATTTTGTGTCCTCAAAAAACAACTTGTGAAAGTAAAATTATATCAAAATTGTTCAAAAATAAATTACAACATTTTCCAATTCAATATTCCAATTTATATTTAATATTATAAAAACATGTTTCGAATCATTTAAATATATTTTCATAATCAAACCATACATGGGTTCCTGTAAAATCAAATTAAATAATTTTTCTAAAAAACTATTTACGAAATAAATTTGACAATGTCCCTCAATTTCAATCAAATGGAAATCACACACCCAATTAATTTGATGTTCCTATTTTCCCGCATATCCTTTCCATTTAAATTTAGATATCGATTCAAATAAAAGTGGATTTTTAGAACATAATTAAATGATATTAAAACAATCAATAAATTCAAGGTTAAATTAATTTATCATTCTTATACTCAAACATCTAACATAACACAAAGATAAAATATTACAACCACCATAATTGAAAACTAATATTAAGAATATTATAGATCGACATCCAAGAGTCAATCATATAATCAATAACAAAAAATTTGTTTATATTTATCTATAAGAAGAGTATCTAATATATTTATTTAATAGAATCCCTCTTTTGATGCAATTCCACTTATGTTGACTTCTAATTTATATCAATATCTTTTATTGAGTAATTATTTCAATGATAATTGTAAATTCAAGAAATAATATTGATTACAAATCTATATTTCATAGTATAAAATAATTCCTAATATTATTAACATAATGCTAGAAATTGTACGAATAAAAGATCATAACGCCTTATACCTAACTACTACTAACAAGAACACTTTATTTTTAAAAACCAATATAGTAATATAATGAATTATAAAAAATGACATCCACATTAGAACCACAATATAATATTACACTTTTTAGACCGAAAATGGGATTTTTCCAATGGCATTTGATGAAATTGAGTGGATTGAATATATATTTTTGAAATTAAATTACTGATTTATACAATTATTATGGTATAACATACATAATTAAATTAATATAAATGAAGTAAAAATGGTAATAATGTAATTTTGAGGGATAACCTCCCAATTATATGAAAATGAAACACATATTATATGATGCTTTGATGTAAAATATTAAACGTAATTTCACTCTATGTATAATTTATAGAGGAAAAACTATTAAAAAATTGGTTTCAAACCACTCCCAATTAAAAATAATCACTAATCCCTTATTTGAAATTAAATTACAACCAATCAGTTGAGAAATTTTATTCCAAAACATCAAATAATAATAATAAACTATTTTTTATATAATAATAATATTCATCATCATCTATATCTCTGATAACATTCATGTCCATTTGTAGATTCTTGTGGTAATTTTTTGATCAATTTTTTCTTCATTAATATATCACCATAAAAATATTTGACCCAACATCCTATATATATTAATCATGTATAATAATTATTCTTTAATATAATTGGATGTACACATTTTGTCATTCTATCAATACGTCACCAATACATTTATAATAGAAAGTATTAAATTATTTCATAAATATTTGTGATAATATATATCAAAACGTTTATTAATATATATATATATATATTTATGTCTAGAAGATATGATAATATTACAAAACCATAAAATATATAATAAAAATATGATGTGTTTTATATATTGAATTTATTGAAAATGAAAAACATGATATAAAATATCCATTATTAATAGAAAATGAAGCCATTTCACTTTATTTTTTGTTTATATCTCTATTAATCCATGACATAACATCCTATAAATAATGATTTGTTTTGAGAATCATTCAAAAATTAAATTCTAGGATCCATTCATTTAACATAAATATCCTATTTTTTCCAATATGATTAAAATTAACTAAAATTATTTAATTGACTCTAATAATTTCTTAATTTAATTAATTTATATGTGAAACCATGTGAATAAACAAACATAAAATGGTAATCCACATGGATATTTTCATAAAAAGGATTCAACAATACACATTTTCTTTACTATATAATATCAAACTAAATTTATATTCGATAATAGTTTAAAAAAATCATGTAAAAAACATGATAAACTATACTAAACTCTTTTTATAACCATATAAAATAATAATATTTATTAATAACCCAATATATTAAATCATTATTCATAAACTCATATTCCAACAGCATTTTCATCAAAAAAATCTTTGACCCCATCGAATTTGAAAATATGATTTCAAAAAATGTATCGTAATCATGTTTTTTATGGAATGGATTTAGTTTTTTTAACATAAATCATAAATATATTTTATATAACATCATTAATAATATATAAATATATATTATTAACTGGTTAACCATTTAAAAAATTTCACCAATAGATAATCATTAATAGATTTTGTCTACAAAAACAAACCACAAACTTATAGACATTATTCTGTAGAGAAATATAAATGTAATAAACATACATATACTATATCGAATGATTATGATCAACATGAACTATAAGGTAATTATATGAATGGTTTATAGAATATGAATTTTATATTCGTATAACATAGTTATTTTTAAAATTATTATGTTTCATATTCATGAAGACTAATTTTTTATATAATTAATACATATATTCAATGTTCAAAATATTTAAAATAAATTTATAAATGTTGAAGGAAAAAATTTAAGGACTTTCAAGATAATTTAAATATGAAATTAATTTTTACAAATTCATGGAATCCTGGAAAATGAAAAATGTATTATTTAGAACATCCTAATAGATGAATGTGGGATTGAATATGTCTGGAATATGGTAAATGATATTTTTAGGTGAAACATTATATAGAAAAAAATTGATGGAATTATATAATGATAGGTAGATAAAAAAATAATTATTAAGTTGTGGTTAGTAATAAAGAACTATATGGATAAGCTACTAGGTTTGGACCTCTTGTCTTACAACAATGTGGTTGTTATTGTTACATCAGGAATGTAGTTGGTGGGGAGAAACTAGTTTATAGATAATGAGTACCTATATTCATATATAACAATTTTATAATTTAGTAAATTTTGATATTTTTCATTATTATTATAAATAATCCCATTTTATGACATCCTTCAATAGATAACCTATATGGGTTGGGTTTAGAATAGACTCCTCACATATCCTTCACATCCACATCCTATAATGATTTGGGATATCTAAGAAACTTCTATCATTATAATTTTAAGCGAATCATTCTAAATTTACTTTTTTCCATCATATAGAAGAATAATATCATAATAATTTGTAATATGAATATAGACAGTAGACGATACATTGTAAGGGGAATTTTTAAATTTTGATCATGATTTTTGGGTTATTATCTCACATAATGATATATCTTGATTGATTCATAATATATGCATCTAATTACACATAAATCATGATAATATATTCTTTTATTTCTCATGTAGTATGGGTATGTTTTTATGTTGTTTTATTCACCTTTTTCTCTTAAATTTAGTGATTTTGTGTCAAAAGGTGATCATTAATTTTTTTTAAATTTAATGGTTTTATTAATAAAATAAATGTATATTTTAATTTTACGCACTTATATTATATATATTATTTTTATAGATAGCGTATTTTTTGATAGCGGGGTTATAAATAAACGTTAAACTGATGTAATTGGCCAATACTTATTCATCCCATTGGTACTCTAGTTTAATAGGATTTCATTACGGTTATTTTATACTCTATTATTTTTGTATTATTTATATAACATAATTATATTTAATTATATAAATTTATATATAAATATTAAAATGAATTTATATATTCACAAAATGTTTTTCCTAGAAATTTTTTATTTGTGGTTATTGTTAATATAAGACTTCATTTAGATAAGGACATATAATGTAAATAAGAAATGTGGGGTTATAAAAGAATAAAATAACTCTACATGATGTAATGTTATTTATTCCATGATTATTAGATTTTGTTTAATATTATATGCTGATAATGTGAGACTAGTAATGTATAATATACTTTATCATTATAGAATTTTACATGGATATTACTTACACCCCACTATACTTTACTATGATTAACCTATAATTTTGATAAATTTAATGATTCGATACATAATGAAAATATCCTTACAAACATTCTTAATTGTACATAACAAATAAAATACACATGAAATACCATTGAAGCTATATCATAAATAAGATTTTTCATCATAACATTGGGAACAAAGAAATAAGTAATGATGAGATCTGTCACCCCAATAAAAATAAACAACATTTATAATAATCAACGAAAATAATTAGTTATTTTATGGACATATAGGGAATGAAAAATAATCATATTTATTTAAAAAAACAAAATGTAATCATAAAAATTTAAAAATTTATCAAAGATCATGAATTAAGTGACACAGAATTGAGCGTAACATAATAAAGAATCCATGAGGGTGTGGATGCACAAGTCAACTAATATAAAAAATCATGACATAGTTTCATTTCAAAAAACATAAATGTCTCACCAAAAAAATCATGTAATTAAAAAACATAATTTTTTGTTTTCTAATTGAACATTCATATCCTAATTGACTTTTCTAACCAACTTCTCAATTAATGGTAGTGATGGGTTTATAAGTTACATCACATTAACTTTTCTGTC
This sequence comes from Viscum album, assembly GCA_963277665.1. NCBI lineage: Eukaryota > Viridiplantae > Streptophyta > Magnoliopsida > Santalales > Viscaceae > Viscum > Viscum album. The sequence goes on from OY728131.1 coordinate 1,555,352,645, forward strand.
TTGGAAAATCCACCCTTGTCCCATCATGATATCATGATATATATAACATTACAATTATCAGTGGATGGATATATAATATTCCAAATAAACTAATAAAAACACATACAAATATTTCCATGCGATCCAGAAAAACATTTATATTCATCAATAGCATAATTAACTATCATCAATGATATGAGTTCAAAAAATATATCCACAGTACATGATCATAGGCATCCCATAGGATTATTGTGGATGGAATCAATATTTAGTTTTTCAAATGGAATATAAAAATTATTAACAGATATATACATGTATTAGAAAAAAAATTGATGGTAATTATAAAAATTCATTCATATATATGCTGAAATTTTACTTATTTTTTTGTAAGAGTTTTTTAAAATGAAATATATTATAAAAATATGTGGGTAATAATATGTTTACGAAGAATAAGAAATCATGAATGTAAATATCCTAGTTAAAATAGATATAATAGTGTGTAAATATGAATATGTGGAATAATTAAAATGCAATATTCTATTTAAATTTTTTTAATGAAATATTAATCAATAGAAAAGGAATTTTCAAAGAATTGACAAAATAATTATATTAAAACATGTGTAAGAAAATTAATGGACTATTGAAAAAAAATTAGAAAATATTTGTCCATTTAGAATGTTTTTTTAATATAGAATATAAAAAATAGAAAAGAGTTACCCCGTAAAAAAGAATGTTATGGTTAGTACATATTATAAGATACAGTTTTGTTGAATTATGAACCAAATAAACGTAAAATGAAATGATAAAATTAAAATAATATAAATAAGTTTTTAAAATAAAATAGATATTGATTTTTACAAAAACCATAAATTTCAGTAGATTTAAATTCAGTTATAAAAAATCATTAAATCATGACAAGATTTGAATTGAAACCCATATGTTTACCCTAAACAACATGAAAATTTATTAAACTTCAAAAACAATAAATATATCAATATTAATAAATTATCTCATAGCCTTATTATTATATATTACATTTTGTTATTGCTAATTTTAATAAATAAATATATGAAAATTGTAGGAAATATTTTTTCTAAATAATCAAATGTTAGTAATATTGACAGTCCCCAATAAGATTCTAAATAGTGATATGGGTCTTTATTTATTACATGTTGTAACGTCCCATGTCTGGAGCCCCTCTACTGGTGCCCCGTACCTGGTTCTCCAAATGACCTCATGCGCCTTTCCCCGAACGCCAGCGGCTACCAACTAGCAGCGAGGGCCTTGGTTAGTCAGTGGGGAAACTATGCCCTCATTCGGTATGGTATACAAGGTAAGAAAACAACAATAAACAGCGGAAGCAGTAACCAACATGCATAGCAACAGAAACCAAATAGCGGAAGCAATGAAGATATATAACAATGTTGAAAATAATGCAGCAGGTACAAGTATCTATGGAAAACAAAAAAACACAACAACGTGCTGGAATACAACTGAAACCGAGTGCAAAAGATAAAAAAAGATAGCTCCTCAGCATCGCCAGCCACGGCTCGGTCCCATGCTCCCCAGCTCCTGGTGCAGTCAAGATCCTGAAGTAGAAGGGTGCTTGCCCTTTTCTATACCTGCAGCAACATAGTCTTCTTGGTCCCAAAATCATGTCTCAAACAGGGTGTGAGATACAATCCCAGTTGGAAATCACCCAAAGATTTGTGCCTAACAGTCAATGAATACATGGCAGTAAATGAACAAGAAGAACTAAACATGAAAGCACAAGCAGCTACAATCCACATTTCTAACAAGTAAAGTACACAAGTAAGAAATCATCAACAAGAAGAAAATAGGTAACCCTCTGGGATGCTCTCACAACCTAACCCCTATGGTTCAACCTATAGTACTATCAACCCTCTGGGAGGCACACACAGTCTCACCTCTCTGGTTCAGCTACGTAATTAAGCAGACTCTCTGGGGAAGCACTCACCGTTAATTCCCCCTTTAGTCTCGTATCGTGCTAAAGGCTCTCTGGGGAAGCACTCAACGTCAATTCCTCTCGTGGCCCACGTCTTGGATCTACAGACTCTTTGGGGAAGCACTCAACGTCAATTCCCCCTATAGTATCGCATCGTAATTAAAAGACACTCTGGAGAAGCCCTTCTGTCAATTCTCCATTTGGTCTACTACACTAGGTTCTCACAGTTCCTAAGTATAACTAAACATGCTCAACGCGCGTGTATCATCCAAGTAAACCTCAAGAACTACTTGGATAACAACTAGGGCTCAACAGAAATAACAAAAAAGACAGTTCCACTATCCAACAACAAGTTATGGCAACTAGCAAAATTCCCAATAGGAAAAACAAGTATGGCAAAGCAACCTGAGCAAAAAATAAATTACAATACTCACAAGGAATAACCTATACTAAAGAAATCAAGCAAAGGGAAAAAACAGGGGAAAAATTAGAAACACGTAATACTCCGTTCAAGGGTATTGGTGGAATTTGCACATATTATTCATCAACTGTCTATGGAAAGGCACAAACCACCTACCGTGATCAGAGGAGATCGATATACGCAAACCTCGACGATAAATTCCTCTCAGATCAACGTAGATCTGAGAAAACGCACAAAACGTTCATCCCACGATATCTTGGAAACGAGGAGGAATCAAGAAACAAGGCTAAGGCGGAAGGAAGAACTCACCGCTGTGATTCTGATGCAATCTACCGTGCTCGAATCAGAGAACGGATGGTGGGGTAGCAGCTCAGAGAAGATTCAGTCGTACGGTCGCATCTGGGCAGATGAAATATATATAAGAAGATGGTTTTGGGGGTTAGACGCGACCCCGGTCCGTTTCATGAAAAAAAGTACACTGTGTGTACTTCTTGAGTACACGGCGTGTACTTCGAATTTTCCGTTCTCTGAAATATCTGTCCTCCACCTCATCCTTACACACATTGTGTGTGGCCTGGACACGGACAACACATGGCTTTGATCTGGGGAAGATTACACAGCATGTACTTATAAAGTACACGACGTCTACTTCTGAAATTTCAAAAAATTTCATTTTCCTCAAAAACTTCAGAAATGGGGAAAACATACCTGAAAAGAAGATCTGGGTCCTTACTGACGTCCCCCCTTAAAGAAATTTGTCCCTGAATTTCACTAACAAGATGGAGAAGAAGAATCCCCGAACACCTCCGACCATTGCGATCGTACATCGGCCTCCCTCTCCAATGTCTCATCATGTACTCATTCTTGTTTCCATAGCACTCGTACCAGAGGAACAGACCGCCTACGGAGAACCATCGTACTACGATCGAAAATACAGATAGGATGCTCCTCGAACGACGCATCCGCTTCATGCTCGACTTCCTTGGGCTGAACGACGTGAGATGGGTCTGAAAAGTAGAGTCAGAGCTGAGAGACATGGAAGACATCGTGCATGTCCTGATACCTCTGAGGTAGCTGCAACTAATCGGCGACCGACCCCACTCTATCCAAGACCTCAAACGGCATGACGTACCGTGGTGAAAGCTTACCCTGTCTCTGAATCCTTTTGTGTCCCAACCTTGGTGCGACACATAGGAAAACCTGATCACTGACCTTGAACTCCAAAGGTCATATCCGCTGATCAGCATAAGACTTCTGTTGAGACTGCGCTATAGCCATCGTCTTATGAATTAGGTATATCTACTCTGAATTCTCCTAAACAAGATGAGGTCCCAGCAAATCTGTCTCTCCTGCCTCCATCCAGCATAAGGGTGATCGGCATGGCCTACCGTACGAAGCATCTTATGGTTCCATCTAAATGGTCTCTTAGAAACTGTTATTGTAGGCAAACTCTACCAGAGGAATATGCTTCTCCCAAGAACCACCAATGCCAAGGTCGCAAGATCGGAGCATATCCTCAAGCACTGGGATCGTGCGCTCGGACTGGCCATCAGTCTGGGGATGGTATACTGTTCTCAAAAGAACCTGTGTACCCAAGGCCTTCTGAAGTCCCTTCCAGAACCGAGAGGCAAAGCGTGCATCTCTGTCTGAAACAACAGAGTGCAGAACTCCATGCAGACGACCGATCTATCTAATGTAATGTCATCCTAGATCAACGACACTAAAGGTCCCCTTGATCGGCAAGGAGTGAGAAACCTTCGTAAGTCTATCGATGACAACCCAAACAACATCGTTCCCTCGAGGTGATCTCGACAACCCGGTCACGAAGTCCATCACATCATCGTTCCACTTCCACTCCGGAATGGGTAACTACTGTAAAAGGCCTTCTGGTCACTGATGCTCTAATTTCACCTGTTGTCCAGTAGAACATCTCATGAAAAAACCAGCAACATCCTTCTTCATACCTGTGCACCAGTACTGACAATGAAGATCTTGATACATCTTGGTGACGCCAGGATAAACTTCCCAAACTGAGGAATGGAAATACCACATCAGCTCCTTGCGTATGTCTGCTGGCACACATACGCATCCTTGGAAACGCAATATCTCATCCTCTCCCTCATTCCATCAAGGAAGAGGGTACTCTCCTTACACACTCTCCCACAGGAAGAAGCCTTCTGATTCTGATAGCTACCTCGTCCATACCCGATCAAGTAGCATGGAGGTAACCGTTACAGAAGATAGAAATGTATATCCCCTTCTATCGTGCACCTCCAGATGCATCTCTGAGAACAGATCCATCAACTTACAGTCACTACTAGACTCCGGAACTACTTGAATCTGAGTTCTCCAACTCAACGCATCTACCATGGAGTTTCCATTTCCCGGCGTATAGGCAATCTCGAAGTCAAAATACCGAAGATACTCAACCCACCTGCGCTGCCTTAGATTCAGATCACACTGAGTGATGATATATTTGAGACTCTTGTGGTCAGTGAAAACCACAAAGTACTCTCCGAGAAGATAGTGTCTTCAACAGCGCAAGGCATGAACAACAGCTGCCAACTCCAGATCGTGCGTAGGGTAGTTCCTCTCATGTGGCCTCAACTATCGAGACTCGTACGCAACGACTCCATCCTCCTGCATAAGCACACCTCCTAGCCCGATACCCGAAGCATCACAGTAAACAATGTAGCTCTTTCCTGACTTTGGAAAGACTAGTATCGGTGCTGACGTCAACCTCCTTTTCAAATCCTGATAGGATGACTCACAAGAATCCGACCATAAGAACTTCGCCCCCTTCTTGGTCAGAGCTGTCAAAGGTGCTCCTAGACGAGAAAAGTCATGAATGAAGCGTCTATAGTATCTAGCTGGCCCTAGGAAGATCCGTACCTCAAAAACATTCTTCGGCTGCTCCCAGGAAACTACAGCTCTCACTTTCTCTGGGTCCACAGATACTCCTGCCTCTGAGATTATGTGACCCAAGAAGTGAATCTGATCCATCTAGAAGTGGCACTTCGAGAGTTTAGCATAAAGAAGAATCTCTCTCAGTGTACTTAGAACGATATTAAGATGTGTGGCATGGTCGTGTCGAGTGTGAGAGTACACCAAGATATCGTCCAAAAAGACCAAGACGAAGGAATCCATGTAAGGATGGAACACTCAGTTCATCAGTGCCATGAAAACTGCAGGTGCGTTCGTGACACCGAAAGGCATGATTGTATACTCGTAAAGACCATACCTGCTTTTGAAGGCTGTCAGAGGTATATATGATCTTCTAACGCACAACTTATGATAATCAGACCTCACATAGATCTTAGAGAACACATGGGCTCCTCGAAGCTGATCGAAAAGGACATCAATCCTCATCAAAGGATATCGGTTCTTGACCGTCAACTGGTTCAGCTTTCGATAATCCACACAAAGCCGATGGGTACCATCTGCCTTCTTCGAAAATAGATCCTGCGAACCCCAAAGAGAAGTACTGGGTCGGATGAAACCCTTAGACTGTAGCTCCTCCAACTACTTCTTGAGCTCCTTCAACTCAGGTGTGGCCATCCTATATGGAGGAATAGACACCAGTTCCTCTCCTGGCATGAGATCAATAGAGATGTCTACCTCGCGCTCCGGATGCAAACCCGAAAAGTCCTCTGGAAAGACATGCTTGAAGCGATCCACCACTAGAGGAAAGTCCAACTGTGGAGTCCCCTGGTCATCCAGGTAAAGGATAGAAATCTGGGTCGTCACTCCTCCAACCCCAAGATTCTCGAGTCCCGCCCGACTCGACCGAACGTATCATTTGCCTATATGAAGGAAAGATTCACCTTCTGGTGAAACGGAGCTCACTCTGCGGAGATAACAGTCAACAACTGTCTGAATGGGAGTCAACAAATCCATGACAAGGATGACATCATAGGTTGTCATCTCTAGGACATAGAGATACCATAAGAAGCAATATCATGCAACCTCGAGAGGACACTCTCTACACTGGCGTACACTAGATGTCCTCATCCCCAAAGGTGTATCTAGTGTCAATGAGTCGGCAGAAAAAAAGATACAGAGTCCAAGGCTCTCCACAACAGCAACATAGATAAAGCTATGCGTATCACCTGTAACAAAATGGGATGAAGATAAAACTGAGGCTACTAAAATCATACATCGAATAGTAGAAGAGCAAGGATCCTGCTCCTGATAAGTCTTCTCAACGGCGAAAGACTGGCCTGTACCGCGACCTTGCGCCCCTGGCTGACCACTCTGAGATGAACTTCCCTACTGGTGCTGAGGAACTGGTGGTTGACTGCCACGGCCTCGACCTCCACCTCTGCCCGAACGGCAGGAAGAGCTCCAGTTTCCCGATTGGGGAGAAACTAGCGGTGATGCTCCTGAACGAGGAGTCATGGACGAACCCCGGTCACCAGCTGCTGGTGAGAAGACCTGGCAGAAACACTGAAGGTGACCCATCTTGCCGCAAGACCAACACTCCATGGGGTCTCTCTGGCACTACGACCTCATGTGCCCTGTCTGGCCATGCTGGTAGCATGTCACCTGGCTGCTTGATGATGCGTCTCGCTTCCTTGAATCACCTTGTGTAGGCTCCCTACGAGGCTTCATGCTGTCATCTGGAGGAAATCTAGATCTGGAAGTAGAACCACCCTGAACCGCAGCTCCAAAGTCTCTCATATTTTTCTCCATATTCAGTGTCTGGTTGATGATGGATGTAATGGAAGTCAGCTGGAAGATTTTCCCCTGCGAGCGAATCTCCCTCCTGAGTCCATCCTCAAACTTCCTCGCCAAGAACACCCCAATCCCATCCCAAAGGGGTGTAAAACGTAGAATCTCAGTGAAACGAGAGGAATACTCCATGACAGATAGAGTACCCTTCTCGAAGCTCATGAACTCCCAGGCTCGATAGTCCCTCAGGGTCTCTGGGTAGAAGTAGTCGTAGAACACATGCTGGAACTCCTCACAAGCCATAGCCTGTTGTTGACCCGCCTGTGAGATCACGTTCCACCACCTCTTGGTGGAGTCTCAGAGCATGTAGGTGGATAGATTGACTTGCCTTTCGGGAGGCGTCTCCAGGAGCTCAAATATGGTCAGCATGGCTTCTAGCCATGACTCTGCAGTGTGAGGTCCAACCTCCCCCGAGATCTTGGGAGAATGCTGCTGTTGAAAGACCCGAGGCTTGTCTTCCATAGATGAGGCAGGAGGTTGTTCTCCCGGGAAGGTCTACATCATCCTCATGAAACCTTCCCTAAACTGCACATTAGTGCCTATGACGGGTTCAACAACCGGTGCCAAGGATGGATCAACTGGGGGATCGACAGGAAGTCTCTGATCAGCCCTGTTTGGCGCCTGATCACTGCCTGACGACAGACGCACGACCAGAGGATATCTCAGAGGCATAGCTCTGAAAGTTCAAAAGAAATCCTTAGAGAAGGAAAACAAGGATAGAGAACACAAGAGTACAAAACGTGAACAGGGAAAGAAAAACACACATGATTGTAAAACACGACTACACGACGTGTATAAAACTACACGGAATGTCTTCTTAAACCACTGACATGGGTGAGTATCATCACCCTACAAGTCGTGTACACATAAAACTACACGGCATGTTGGCCACCAACACGACATGTACTTGAAACTATTACCCTGCTCGAGTCTCCTTACACGGCTAACCCACACGGTCCGACTCAACTCGAGACTACACGACGTGTTTGAAACAAACACGACTGCACTAGACAAGGCTTCAGTGGTCCGTGTTGTTGAGTACACGGTCGTCTAAACAGTTGGATCTTACACGGAGTGATCTGAACAAACACGGCGCATAAAGGCGAAGGTGACACCATCCCGTGTTGTTCGTGACATGGCCGGGTACTTGGACAAGACTACACGGTGTGTTCCGATCAAACACAGCATGTGGAAAAGAAGGTCACACCGGCCCGTGTTGTTCGTGACATGGCAGGGTGCCTGGATAGGACTACACGATGTGTTCCCTATAGACACGGTGTGTTCTACACGAGCGTCCCCGGCCCGTGTTGTTGGCGACACGGCCGGGTACACAGCGTGTTCCCGAAGTTACTCCCACGACACTGGGTTCTGCTCACACGGTCAGTGACATGGCCTGAAAACTACACGGAGTGTATCAAAAAAGTACATGCCGTGTGTTCTGGGTTGTTCTGGGCAGTTGCTCAGAAACCGCGCAGAATTCCAGAAACACTAAAAACAAGGAGAAAAGTGCCAAATTTTGATCCGTGAGGGCCCATAACACCTCAAGAACCAAAATTCGGTGTTCATTTTTAAGCAAGGAACAAAAAACAGTTTTCTAACATAAGAGAAGAGAATCTATCAAGCGTCGATCACAACAGCATGCATAATCTACACAGAGCCTATCACAACAGAATGAAATCGCTAATGCACACTAGATGGCATGGCAAGAATGCATGAATTGTGATTCCTACATGTGTCTATATGATGCTTGAGATGGAATACCCTCATCTCATCGGGTTGCGACAGAAATAGAACCGAAATATCAAAACAGTAATAGCACAAGACATGTGAATCACTCTCGGTGAAATCAGGTCAACTATAAAATCTCAGAATCAGCAACTGCAATTAATGAGGTAGTATGGGTTTTCCCTGTACATGGGTTAGCTACTCCTGAGCCTAGCTTAACGCCAAGTACCGAATCCATCCTATCCCTGGATAAGGTCTCCAAACAGTAAAGTAAGTTAAAAGAACCACTCTGATACCACTTTGTAACATCCCAAGTCAGGAGCCCCTCCACTGGTGCCCCATACCTGGTTCGCCACATGACCTCAAGCGCATTTCCCCGAATGCCAGAAGCTGCCGACTAGCATCGAGGGCCTTGGTGAGTTGGTGGGGAAAATATTCCATCATTCGGTAAGGTATACAAGGTAAGAAAACAAAAATAAACAACGGAAGCAGTAACCAACATGCATAACAATAGAAACCAAACAGCGGAAGCAATGCAGATATATAACAATGTTGAAAATAATGCAGCAGGTACAAGTATCTATAAAAAATAGCAAACAGAACAACGTGCTGGAATACAACTGAAACCAAGTGAAAAGGAAAAACAAAGAAAGATCATCAACATTGCGAGCCACGGCTTGGTCCCATACTCCCCAGCTCCCGGTGCAGTCAAGATCCTGAAGTAGAAGGGCGCTTGCCCTTATCTATACATGTAGCAGCATAGTCTGCTTTGGCCCAAAAGCATGTCCCAAACAGGGTGTGAGATACAATACCAGTAGGCAATCACCCAACGATTTGTGCCTAACAATCAATGAATACATGTCAGTAAAAGAACAAGAAGCACTAAACATGAAAGCACAGGCAGCAACAATCCACAGTTCTAACAAGTAAAGTACACAAGTAAACAATCCGGAACAAGAAGAAAACAGGTAACCCTCTGGGTAGCACTCACAGCCTAACCCCTATGGTTCAACCTATAGTACAAGCAACCCTCTGGGAGGCACACACAGTCTCACCCCTCTGGTTCAGCTACGTAATTAAGCAAACTCTCTGGGGAAGCAATCACCATCAATTCCCCCTATAGTCTCGTATCGTACTAAAGGCTCTCTGGGGAAGAACTCAACGTCAATTCCCCCCATGGAACGCGTCGTGGATCTACAGACTATATGGGGAAGCACTCAATGTCAATTCCCCCTATAGTCTCGCATCGTAATTAAAAGAAACTCTGGAGATGCCCTTTCGTCAATTCTCCCATTGGTCTACTACTCTAGGTTCTCACAGTTCCTGAGTATAACTAAACATGCTCAGCGCACATGTATCATCCAAGTAAACCTAATTAACTACCTGTCTAACAACTATGGATCAATAGCAATAACAATAGAGATAGTTCATCTATCCTACAAAAAGTTATGGCAACTGGAAAAACACCCAATAGGCAACTCAAGCATGGAAAAGCAACCTGAGCACAAAATAAATTGCATTACCTACAAGAAATAACCTCTACTAAATCAATCAAGCAAAACCATAAAACAACAAGGGATAAATAGGGAACACACAATACCTCGTTCAAGGGTATTGGTGGAATTTGCACATAATATTCATCAACATTCGAAGGAAAGGAAAAAACCACCTACCTCGATCTGATGAGATCAATATACGCGAACCTCGATGACAGATTCTTCTTAGAACAATGTAGATCTGTGAAAACACACAAAATGTTCATCCCATGATACCTTGGAAACGAGGAGGAATCAAGAAACAAGGCTATTGAAGAAGGAAGAACTCACCACTGTGATTCCAATGCAATCGACCATGCTCGAATTAGAGAACAATCATCGGGGCGGGAGCTCAGAAAAGATTCAGTCGTACGGTTGCTTCTGGGTGGACGAAATCTGGAGAAGAAGATGGTTTTGGGGGTTATACGTGACCTCGGTCCGTTTCATGAATAAGAAGAAAGTACACGACGTGTTCATCGAATATTCCGTACTCTGAAATACCCGACCACCACCTCAGCCTTACACACTATGTGTGTGGCCCGAACACGGCCAGCACACGACTTCAAGTCGGGGAAGAGTTCACGGTGAGTACTTAGAAAGTACACGGCGTGTACGTCTGAAATTTACAGAAAATTTATTTTCCTCAAAAACTCCAGAAAAGGGAAAAACGTACCTGAAAAAAAGATCCGGGTTCTTACACATGTACATAATTTCCTTATTATTCATGGTTTTATAATTATTTTTATGAGTTATTCATTTCTTCCCATTTTTATTTTATGGAATTAATGTGTTTTTTTTTCTAATAATATAATCTATGGAGAATATATTTTATGTAGTTTCATGATAATAATGTGTTACTCAATATTGAACAATAATTTTTTCATATAAAAATCATTGAACCATAATCATGACTACTATTAATATTAAATAAATTATATTAGATCTTTTAATTAGATTATAAATATTCATGGTGAAAATGATGGTTTTGGTATAACTATATTATTTTATGTAGTCAAAATGACCCTAACAAGCACATGATATACTAATAGATACTTAAGAGTTTACAGTTATAAAATATTATTATAATTTATAAAAAATAATTAATATTTTCATGAATAATACTTACATTAGATAATGATATATATAAATTCTGGTGATGAGAAGTTAATTTAAAATGATTTTAATTACTAGGTAATTACATAGATTAATTCTCTCATTCATGAAATGACATCCTTTTTATTAAATAATGTAGACATATGTAATGGAAAAATATGTTCAAAAATTATATGATGGAATTTGTTTATGGGAAATGGGAAGATATTAATTAGATACCTTATAGGAAATTTTTGTTGAAGGGTACAAGAGAGACCATTTTTAATGATGTGTCTCTGTATTATTTTTAAATATATTCATTCATTGATTTATTAGGTTCTCAATTTAATTGGGTATGTGGATCAATTGAGGAAAACTAATTGATTTGAGTCATGATTTCCACATTCCTTAAAATTTATAGATATTTATTCTTGATATCTTGTGTCTTTACTTCTTATTTTAACAATTTTACCTCATCTTACCATTACTTATGTATATCAATGTCGACCACAGTAACATGTTATCATAAATAAAGAAAATAATTGACCATAGTAAAAAAAATAGAAATTTAAAATAAAAATATGGACCCTATTTTATACAATAATATTCATTAATATTCTAGATTTTATTTTTATACAAATAATATATTATATATCTTTAAAATATTTATAGAAAAAAACTTCATGAACATTAAATGTAATATCCAAGGTAAATAAATAATATTACATTTTCTTATTTATTTAAATTTGTTCATTAAATATTAATTTTACTTTAAAGGGGATGCTATGTTCCATGGCATACTCGATACAAAAAATCTGGTTTCTTTGAAATCAAATGTTTCACACAATTTTGAGTCATCATATATTTTACTATAATATGTTCTATACATTTTAAAAAAATAAAATCATTAAATAATAATAAAAAAATTTCACACAATCATAAACATCCCCTCCCCCCCTTATAAAAATCCATCACTTCTAACCCATTCCTCACACAACCCAAGCACCTTGGCTCATCCAAACTATGCCCAATTATGCTCCATGCATCCCTCTCTTCCTCTGAGAAGCCTTACCTGAGGATAATTTCATTTCAAGAAACCCTTTTGTTTCAAAAAAATTGGAGTTACTCGATTTAATGGTAATGTCATCTCTTAATTTCTTTTTTTATTTTACTTCTCCAACCCCTAAACACTTTTTATTACTTTATTTTATTACAGCACCAATATCCTAAATATATTATGTTGTTGTTATGAGAATTATTAGAACTACACATACACAAACATTCATCTAATGGGTAAAGAACATATTGCTTCTGTCAACGACAATCTAACATCTCATGAAATGATGATTATTCAATATTATCCTACCACCTATTATGGATGCCATTATGATGAAAATGTATTATTTATGATATATTTTTTTATGTTTTCTTAATTCTTCTATAATTTTTATTTACAAACATACCTTTATGATTTGCAATATGTGTAAAGACGATAATTTAATTTAAGGAAGTGTGGACTACCGCCCCTCAAGGTGATATGATTCATTCATGAAATACATGGAATGTATAGCAGATGGAGTTAGTGAAATCGTGTAAAATATATATCATATGATATATTAATATAATTATTATATTCCTATGTATAAAATTTTTTCACCCCATTTAAAATGAAATAGAAGTGAATGTAACGTTCATGTGTACGTGTGGCTTACCGTCTCCCAGAACGGTGCATTTCATTTATTATCTACAAATGTTTTTAATATAATAAATACATAAATATATATATATATATTTATATATATGATATATATGATATCTAAATCATGAATATCATTCCTGAGATAATGGAAATTTGACCATATGAACAACTTGTAATTATAAGATGTTCATTTTGGACTCAAATATCAACAAAATGACCATTATAAACATAAAGGATTAAATAATTCTTATAACTTGGTAATAAGTGAAATAAATGGAATAATAAACATAAAAAATGTTGTTATGCACGTATAAATTAAATTAAATTTCTTGTTTAAGAGATTAAAGATTGAACCGGTCAAATAGAACAAGAGGTAAGGGGTTTCTTATCTCACTTTTTATTTCTTGTGATTTCCATTGTTTGACACTAATTTATTGCATTTGGTGTATTGTGTACTGGAATTTGATATATATTATTTTTATTCTATTCATATTCATGTAATTATGTGATTCATTAGGTGGTTATTATCTTTTGGTCATACGAATCAATTGATTACAACGGGGTAAGTGGTTTTCATATCACATTTTATTCACGTGAGATTCATGCTATGTTTGACACTATTTACTATTATGTGGTGTATGTACTAACCATAAATGTATTATTTTTATAATATACATTAATTTATGGGTATTTACATCTTCATTTTATGAAACTTATTTAATATTTAGTATATTTTGTAAGTTACCAATCATTAAGGGAACCTTTTAACCAAATTTCTATTACTTGGGTTATTCTTCTAAGTCATAATTATGTCCTTCTATGATTATGTGTGAAATAGTTTTTTATTTATTTATGTTGTAATTTATAATCCCCTTTTTTTATATACTTTTGATAAACATAATCACTCCACTGATAAATTCTCGAATCATCAATATGAACTTGTTAAGAGTAATTTAAACTCAATTTCCATTCATTGAGTTAAACATGAAATTCATTAGTTTTGTCTTAAAAAGAACATGTGTGAAATTTATACGATGCATTTACAGTGAAAATTCAATCATATTGAGTGTATTTATATTTGTCACACATTATTATATAATTTATTTATATTTAATCTTTTGATACAGTTTTTATGAGGGATTTCATCTCAATTTAAATTCCACTGAGACTTCATTGTTGTTATGCACCAATTCCCTATTATATAGTGTATATAATATCCTTTGGAATATTATATTTCAATCCCTTTATTCTCATTATATTATAAAGTTCTTATTAAATCGTATTCCTCAATTATTTGTATTTAAGCATCTCTCATTTTGATAAAACCTCATTAACTAAAATATAGTTTTAAATATTTTAATGATTTCTTCTTGTAAATATTTCACATTAATGTCCACGTTTTCAAAATGATTTTTAGATTTATTTATATGGACTTTAATGTTTACATATGATAATTTATTAAAAATCTTCATAGTGGTATGGGAAACATTGATTCAAAAATCACATTATTAAATTTTATAAATGGTTTTGAAAATGGTTTGATAAAACATTGATAATTTATATATCTTTATTTTATATATTGTGATTGGAAGGTGTAAATTTTATATTTACCTTTTTCTTGTGTTATGTGTTATGATTATGTTATGGTAATTGGGAATTGTTTACGTATATGGGTGGTTCTGTGATAAACCTAGGGTGGGTGAGCCCGAGATATCTCTCCAATGCATTGGGTAACGTGACGGAGGTAAACGTTAATGTTTCTCCTAAGAGATTTAAGGAATATACTTTGATGGGTATAACAACATAACTCCCTATGTAGTTGTGATAGATACAATGTATGTATGATTGGATGCCACAAGATACATTTATGATTTATGATTTCTAGGTGTTATTCATAATTCTTATGATTTCATGAGGAATATGATAATAAAAAAGTATGGTTTCATTGATTTTTATTTATTGATGGGTTAATGAATCCTTCAATTATTTTATTACCCTTATTGGGATTTTTATACTCATCCCATGTTTTTTAAAATGTCTTCCACATGACTTAAAGATGAATAATTTCAAGGATGGGATGAAGGAAAAGTCATGATGTCTAAAACATGAAACTAGTCATGTTTATTTTTAAGAGTGTTTATATTTTATGAAAAAATTGATACTGAGTAGTATTGTCAATATGTTATTATCCATCTGATATGTTATTGTTATGGCCTAATACACTAAAACTATAAACCTAAAAATATCCTAAATTTCAATTATTTATTTAATTTATGATTATGTATTGTTTTAATGTTATGTCCTTTTAGTTGGTATCAAAAGTTGGTATAGATAAATTCAGAGGTTATGGTGATATTTAGGAAAAAGTTACATATCCATAATGGTTATCATAATATAAAGAGTAATAGTTATTTAAGAGATGAAAATGGTTATTACATTTTGGGGTGTAATATGAAATGTATTTGATATCCTTTGAGGATAAAATATGTTATGGTTATTTTTTGAAGAATTTTCCTCCTTTTTTGGAAAGTTATGAAATTGTATAGTTTTTGAAAAAGTACAACATGAAGACCGTGTGACAACCTATCACGTTGGACAAAGCTGCAGGAATCAAACCCACAATCAAATTGTGATTGGGATTTATTACCAACCACTTGACTACATGAATTCCCTGGTTAGTATGACTAATTATTTTTGGTTAAAAGATTTTATAGATCAGGAATATGTTTATTTTGGATCTTATTTTTTATAAAATGGAAAATCATAGTATAAAAAATGATTTGGTGATTAAGTAATAAAGCTTATTTTTGAAGACATTCCCCATTTTGGGAACACTATATGCTTAAGGAAAATAAAATAAAATAATATTTAATTTGGGGAGCAATTATTGAAATATTATTTTGGTAGAATTAATTTTTTTATTATATTCATAAGGTGATTTTGGTTATTTATGGAAATGATTCATCAATCATAGAGAACATGTGTTTATGTTAATTACACATCTGTAAGATACTTTGAGTGTAGTCAATTTTATTGGAGATAAATGTTAATATTTACTCTCGATGACTATGTTATTAAATCATTCAATGTTTTGGGTTTAAATCATAGTTTATATTAATTGGAAAAATTTTAAGGAGAATTTTATATTAAAGGGTCCCTCTTGAAATTTATGTTTTTTTTAATTTTAGAGAATATGGGTTGTATTTATTTATATAAAAAATTATCCTTTTGGGGATTATCTGATATTGAACTAACCAAATTTGGTTTTTTATGTCTAAATATTTAGAAAATATTTAGTTAACTTTTGTGGATTATGTGACACACTAGAATTTTATTCTATCACTTCGGGTGTGACCATGTCTTCTTGATTACATTAAATTTGGAGAAAATATGAGTTTGTGGTTGAAATTTATTAAAGTATGACACTCTACATGATAAGTATGTATATTTACTAAAAATATTAGTCTAGTTATTAATATAATTCATCAACTCTATGAAATGAATCTGGAAGAAAAAATGCAATATTCTCTCTGTTATCATAAGACTTTTACCCAACCACAAATTTATTGTATAGTGGGGGTTAAAAATCCATGATAAATTTATCTATCACTATATTAATATTAGAGAGTTTTTTACTCTTATATATTCATGTTTTCATGGAATCCTTTTATCTATTATCTCGAGTGACCTTTATACTTATTTTCCATTATTTTAATGTGATATTTTTATTTACACCTTTTCTAATATGAGAGATTAAATGATTCTTCCAAGCCCAATTTTAAAATTTAGAGGATGAAATTCCCAAAATGGGCTAAGGATGTAACATTCATGGTAAATAAAAAATATTACTTTTTGCATATTTATTAAAATTTGTGAATTAAATATTATTTTCAATTTATAGGGGATGCTCTTTTCGATGGCGTACCCAATACGCAAAAATAAATTTCATTGAACTATTATGTTACACAAAATGTTTAGTCATATTATATTTGTAATTAATAAGTTTTGGACATTTAGAAATCAAAAATCATTATATAATAAATTAATATTTTCACACTATCATATACTGCCCCTCCTCCCCCTTATAAATAGCTCTCACTTCTAACCAATTCCTCAAACTTCTCAAGCCTCCTTTATCATCCAATATCTATCTAATTAAGCTCCCTAAATCCCTATAATCATCTTATACTCCTTACCTTATGCATGAGGAACTTCAAGGAACCCATTTTGTTCAAACCAAAGGGAGATTCCTGATTTAAATGTAACATCATCTCTTTAGTTATTTTGTTTTATTTCAATTATCCAAACCACTAAACCCTTTTGATTCCTTTCATTTATAACAAAAACTGTATCTTTTATATACTAGTATGTTTTTATCAGATGTATTTGAACTACACTTACACACACCTCTATCTAATGGGTAAAGAACATACCGTTTCTGTGGATGACAAACTAAAGCCTTATGAAATGATGATTGCTCAATCTTCTCCTACCACCTCTTATTGTGGACATTATGATGGAACTGTATTTATATATGATATATATTATGTTTATTTTTTCAATATGATTCAGTAATTTTTATTTACAAGAATACCTTTATACTTTCCAATATTTGTAAATATGATAATTTCATTTGAGGAAGCGTGGGCTACCACCCCCTCAAGGTGATATGATTCGTTCTTGAAATACAAGGAATGTATAATTGATGGGGATATTAAAATAGTGTAACATATATATCATATGATATTATACTTAATATACTGATGTATCATTATGTTATGATTCCATTAAATTTGAAATAGAAATGAAAGTAGCGTTCATGCATTCGTACGGCTTATCGTCTCCATGGACGGTGCATTTCATTTCCTATATCCAAATGTTATGTAATATAATAAATACATACATATAACAGATATATAAGATATATATGACATTTAAATCATGAGTATAATTCTATAGATAAAGAACCTTTGACCACAAGAACAACTTCTAATTATAATAAGTTCATTTTCGACTAAAATATTGACAAAATGACAATTATTTACATAAATGATTAAATAATGTTTATAAGAAGGTAATAAGTGATATAAGAGGAATAAAAAAATTGAAAATTTCTCTTAATAAAGAATAAATTAAATTTAATTTTCTATTCTGAATATTAAATAATGAACATGTCAAATCAGACACGAGGTAACGGGTTTCTTATCTTAGTTTTAATTCCGTGAGATTTCCATTTTCCACCAATTCTTTATTGCATGTGGTGTATTGTGTACTTCCATTTGATTTATATTATAATGATTAGATTTATATTCATGGTATTCTGTGATTCATTTGGTGGTTATTAACTTTTGGTCCTATGACTCGATTGATTACAACGTGATAAGGGGTTTTCATCTCACTTTTTATTCCCGTGAGATTTATGATATGTTTGCCACTATTTCCTTTTGTGTGGTTTATGTACTAACCATGATTGTATTCATTGTATAATATACATTAATTTACGAATATTTACATCTTCATTGTATCATCCTTATTTCATATGGTTTATGTTTTGTAAGTTACCAAATCGTTAAGGAATATTTTTAACCGAGTTTCCATTCTTTAGAATAATCTTCTTATTATTAATTAGGTTATGCTATGATTATGTGTGGAAATTATTGTTTATATATTTATATTATAATTTACAGTCCCCTTTTTGTGGATATACAATTTATACACATAATCACTCTAATGATAAATTCTCAAGTCATCGGTATGAACTTGATAAGAGAAATTTTAACTCAATTTCAATTCATTGAGTTAAAAACCCAAGTCATTGGTTTTGTCTTATAAAGAACATATGTGAATGTAAAATAAGTTAATTACACTTAATAGACAATCATATTGAGTGTATTTATATTTTTTACAGATTATTATGAAATTTATTTACCCTTATTCTAAAGATAAATTTTTTATAAGGGATTTCGTCTCAAGTTACATTCCATTTAGACTCCATTGTTGTTATGCACCAATTCACTCTTATATGGCATATATATTGTCTTTTGGAATATTATATCATGAATCCCTTTATTCTCATGATTCTATAATGTTCTGATTAAATCTTATTCCTCAATTATTTTTATTCATGCGTCTCTCATTTTGTTAAAAACTCATTAACTAAAATATAATTTTAAATGTTTTAATGGTTTATTTTTTAAAATATTTCACATTAATCTCATTTTTTACAAAATGGTTTATTTTATTTATTTATATATATATTAATTTTTTCAAATGATAATTCATTTAAAATCTTCAATGTTGTAAGGGGCACATTGATTCAAAAATCTCTTTATTAAATGTTTTAAATTTTTTTGAAAATAGTTTGATAAAGCATTGTTTATTTCAATATCCTAATTTGATATATTGTGATTAGAATGTAGAAATGTTATATTTCCTTTATTCTTGTGTTATGTGTTATAATTCTGTTATGTTTATTGGGAAATTTATACTTATACAGGTGGTTCCGTGATAATCTTAGGGTGGGAGAGCCTGAGAGAGCTCTATAATGCATTTGGTAACGTGACAGAGGTAAGTGGTGGTGTATCTCCTAAGTGATTTAGGGAATATACTATGATGGTTATTCCATCCTAACTACATATGTTTCTTGGATACCTATAATGAATGTATGATATTGATGCCACATGTTACCTCTATGATTTATGATATCTAGGAGTTATTCATAAATCTTATGATTTCATGAGTTATGTGATGGTCGAAAAGTATTGTTTCATTGATTCTATTTATTGATGGGTTAATGTTTCCATTAATTATTATATAACCCTTACTGAGATTTTTATTCTCAAACCATGTTTTTGAAATGTTTTCTATAGGACATAATGATGAATGGGGTCAAGGATTGGATCAAGAAAAAGTCATGTTGTTTAAAACATGGAACTAGTCATGTTTCTTTTTAAGAGTTCTTTTTAATTTTAAGAAAAAACATGGATACTAAGTAGTAGTTTGTACATGTAATTTTCAAGCTGATATGTAATATTTATAGACAAATTCTATAAAACTCTAAACCTGAAAAGATCATCAATTTGAATTATTCATTTAATTCAAGATTGTGTAATGTTTACAATTCAGGTCCTTATATTAAATGTTCTAAGAATTATTTCATATCGATTACAAATGATGTAATTGTTAAAAAAATTTTTATAAAAATTTTAATAACATTGGATTAATCAATTATATTTCAAATATTTAATTTATTGGGGAAAACACCTTGAATTGATTTATTTGAAAAAAACCTTCTCTAAAATTATATGATCATAAGAACATAGAATTATTATTTTTTAATTTTTCTTCTCTAAATTAACTTTGTTTAACAAATTTGTATTATAATGATATGTTTTTATTTATAAATACTTATAATCATTTAATTAATATAAAAAACAACAGTTAATTAATAGTAATATACTTTTATAACAAAATATTTAAGTTAATTTCAATTTAATTTTTCCATTATATATTTATTAAATATTTATAAATTATTTTATTTTCAATTTTTTTCTAAAAAATATTTATATACTTATTTGTTACATTCATGACCTATGAACATATACAACAAAATATTCATTCCATTAATTATATATCAAACAACTAAAATTAAAATGTCAATATATACAAAGACTATATATCAAATAACTATATGTATAACCATATGATTTCATTAATATATATCACCTTAGATACATCACCAAAATCATTCGTCTAATTTATTTAGTTCTCCCTAAGCATGTTTATTATATTTTTTATTCTCATCCATATTTTCATAGATGAAATTGTTGTTTTCATGTTTATATTGAACCTAAGAATAATGATTTTATCATTATGGAATTTTTTAATTTTGGTTTCTATATTTGAAAATTTTGTTACAAATATTTCATACTCTATTCACATATTGTATTTGGTTTTTCATAGATTTGTTAAGGTACTGTTAATTAAATGTAATCCATTTTGTTTTTTTATGATTCACATGGAACAAGATATTCAAAAAAAATATTATTTAATGGAAAAATATAAAATAAAATTTCATGAAGTTACATTCTAATAAGAATTAATTTCTCTCACATGAGAAATTTCATTAAATTTATGGAAATATTTTATTGAACATATGCTTCATTATATATTTAGGTTCACTCATTACATCTTTAAAATTTTGATTACCAAATGGAAGAGTAATTAGTTGAGTGATATTTTATGAAATACATTATCTACCCGATCAGATAATAATATGTTTTATCCATCACAAGAGATATCATGTTTCAATTTTTCTACAACTAAATCAAAATAACTGAAGACTATGTATTAAATTTATCAAAATTGAATCATGAAACACATGACGAACTTTGTGGATTTTTAGTGGATGTGTATAAGGTTAGGGAACACTCCCTAAGTGATAGAGTATTTGAAGGGGCCAATGTATATAACGATAAACAATGTATTTCTCTAAAATATCATACTATTGAAACATTATGATAATTGATTGAATAATATTTCTTGAACATAAAACACCAAATATCTCCGATTATTGTCATCGAATCTCTTCTATCATATTTTTTAGTCATAATGTGTCACTTAATGGTTTGGGTAATCTATACTATATAATAAAAATGATATTGTACAGGAATTTAACACAATACATATTAATATTCAGAATTATATAAATGGAAATTACCTACTTAAAATTATGAAATATACAATAGATCACCAAAATCACATAGGGGACATAATAAAAACATTGACAATAAATCCTGAATGAAATGAGATATGTTTTATTGATTTAATGAACACATACAAATGATATATAAACTTTCCCATTGTAATAGTTATATGATCCTTATGAATAGTAAACCCCCTAATTGAATAGAAATAAAAATATTGAATGCTTAAGAAAAATTTAGGCATCCTATAAATGAAAATATGTCATAATTATAGCATTATATATGTAAATTAAACGTTTTGAAAATAAAAAATTATGTTTCACTATTTTATTAAACATTAATTTTTAAATAAAATATTATAATTAAAATAATTATTCAAATGAATATTTATTTTAAAATAATAGATTAAAAAATTGAATTTTTCTTCTCTGATGATTATTTAATAATTTTATGAGGCTTTAATTAATTTTTCAAATTGTTATAAATAAGTTAAAATTTTAAAATTAGTATTTTCGATGTAAGTTATTATTTTCATTAAAAATTATATTATTCATATTTAAAAAAATTATTTCATCAAAATTATTTCATTTTTTATTTCTACAAAAAATTAAAAAAATCCATAATTTATTTGGAACATTCAAAAATTCTTGAATTTTTGGATAATAAAAATATACAATATATTCTGATAACAGATAACTACATGAATTATTGACTCAATAGTGATGTATAGATGTTGTAAGATCATTATGTATAAATATCCATCATAAATTTTTTAAATTAATTCAACATTATCAATCTATTAAAATTCTTGAAGAAAAATAATAAACTAAGGAATAAAATAATGATATAATAGCCCTCTCCACAAATATAAATTCTACCATCACCAAACTATCTCATCACAATATTCAGGCTTTGAGAAATATATAAATTCTACAAAAAAATAAGCATCCCATGTATGTCCCTCACATCAAGTTTCCCATGGTATCAAAAAAATTCCCACCCCTTTCCCTATGGAGTTCCTCAATTATGACAAATAAAATAGGTAAAATCATATTTTAATTTCTTTTAGTTTCTTTTCAATTTAGATTAATTTTTTATTATATACATTCATAATCTAATCCATTTTTCATGAAAAATGTATTATCTTATTTTGAATTCAATTTTCTTTTGTTAATGGAATAATTCGATATCATTTTTATTCCACTCTCATTTTATACTAAAAATGAAAGAAACATCCTTAATGTGTGAATTTATCTCTTTTATGTATGACAATGTTTTCAAATTACACTAAATGATTCACGAATACTGATAAATCCATTTTTATGGTCAAAAAATGTTATAATATTTTTATAAAATCCAATTTTATATTATGAAGCATTTTATATACATAATATTAATTAATAAAACACAACCAATTTGTGAGAATGGAAAAACAACCAAAATAATATGTAGTACCCCTAGTTTTAGGTACATAACACTTTACTCATGTTTTTATGAAATAGATGTCTTTCATTAAATGGTGTGTCATTGAATGGGATTCCATAAAATAAGTATTTTCCATAAAATATAGAGTTCCCATAAAATATGAGTTTTCATTAAATAGAGAGTATCCATAAAATATTGAGTTTTCATAAAATAAAGTTTTTTCATAAAGTTGGGTGTTTTTATAATTTTGGTTGTTTCCATAATGTTGGGTGTTTCAATAAATATGGGTGCTTCCATAATGTTGGGTTTTCCATAATATTGGTTGTCTCCATAATGCGGGGTGTTCCCTTAATGTTTTAAGTTTCTATAAAGTTGGGCATTTCAATAAATTTGGGTATTTCATATAGTTGTGTGTTTCTATATATGAGAATGATTCCTTAAATAAGTTCTTTCCCATATTAAGGTAAATTTTGAAGGATAGGAGATTGTGGCGAATTTAGAAGTAATTTTGGGGCCAAAATGAAGGTCACATGGTCTGCCAAAATAGTGTGGTCAAATCTAGCATAGAGGTCAAAAATAGATCCTATTTTCTAGAATTTTTTTTTGCCTTAATAATTATTATTATTCTTCAAAACACCCATAATTAAATATTATTCTCCCTATAATACTTGAGAACCTTCTCCACATGAATTGTATCCATCCCAGATCCCTCCCTTGGTGATTTCAACCTCGATTCATCTGGTAATTGCTGATCTTCTGGGTTCTTTTCTGTTTTCATAATACTCCTCCTTATCTCCTTCTTGTTTTCTTATATCTATAGCTCATTTTGTTATATATAAGTTTTTAAACGTCATCTAAGGCTATATATGGGGTTTTTTGTGATAGAGTAATAGATCTAAGCTGGTTTCTTGGAATATTGATCAGATTCATGAGGTACGTCACTATTCTTTCCTGATTTGTAATGTTTTCTTACATCCTCTTTGAACTACATATCTGATCTCCATTCGTTCACATATATTCACCTATAGTGGGTAGATCTACGTTATGGATGCCAAATAATTTAATATTGAGTCATGATTTTGATAGGATTAGAGAACTGTGGTTATTCTTGGTGAATCGATCTGCCTTCTTTAGTGTTCATTATTAGTTTTCGAGTTTTGTCAAAACATTCGAGGTTCTATATCCCCCTAATAGTAATATTTCAATTACATAATTTCTGGAAATATAATATACGATTCCATCTATGAATGTGAGAGTCAATGTCATCGTTTCCATAATGATATTCAAAATTTTATGGGAAAAGTGATCAAAAAGTTATGGAAATACATTCTTAACCAACTCATGTTATGAATAATAACATGCTTCATGTTGAACCCCATCCATATCCTATTAAAGAGAATGTTTTGGAAAAATATATCTTTCACAAATGGTATCATATTTTTAGTGGATCTCTTGATAACCTCATCTTAGAACAATTGATTTACTCTATATAGAATAAATTCTATGTCATCCAGTGATCAGAAAAAGAGAATTCTTTGTTTCTGATATATACATTTGGTGGGAAACATAATAGTTGTAGGCGCTGATAAATAAAATTAATACTAAATTCAAAATTGATACCATGGAATGATAAGTTTTAATGAAAATATTTTTAAATAATTAATTTCCATGAACCCTCTATATTATGATGTAAAGGGTGTTCCATGGACTGGTGTTAAAGGAAGATAAATCTACTAGAGTATACAAGGAATACATCAAATTAAAGAAATATACACATTTAGATTATTCATGAACACATACTGTTATGTAGATATCTTCTTTTATGAAATAATGTAGTGTCCACAAAAGGGGTTAGTGATTCAAGAAATCAATAGTTATGAAGCCAATTTCTATTATTCAAAGAAGGTTGAAATAAAGATTAGATACTCTAAGTGGTCTTCTGGGAGAAAATATAAAAATTACAAAATGTTGTTTACAATGGTTGGATCAATAGGAAAATCACATGTGGGAAAGAAGACACAAAATCCCACATGTCAATAATGTTGTAACAAGCATCCTGGAAGTTGCTTAATGGGAAACCACATATGCTTTAAATGTGGTAGAGAGGTGCATGTGGCTAATAACTACTAAAGAGATATTATTAATCCCACTAATGTAGATGAATAAACATGGGATAAGATCAAAAATCATCATGTAGTATACTGTATCAACTATAAATAATGTGGGAATTATGCACAACATTGCCTAATGCCAATGGTTGTTTGAGACGATCAACAATAATAAAAACCTCCAAGTAAGTATGGAAGGGAATTTTTATCACATGTAATATGGTGGATCTCAAAGATGATTTAGTGATATGTATGTTGGTTATTAATTCAGTAATAGAAAATTAAATATTTGAATCTAGTTCAATTCATTCATTAATTTCATGCATGTTTAGTAGAACTATTCTATCCAGACCTCAAAATATAGATGTTGAGTTATCAATAAGAACAACCAGTGGGGAAATTATTTCATTGTATGTCTATAAATCATTCTCTGTTAATTTTTGTGGACTAAACCTCCTAAAAAATCATTTCTTACTTATTCTGGAGGAGTTTTGTTCTATATTAAGCATGGTTTGGCTATCATTATTCAAATCCGACATCAACATTTTGTATAGGGATATCACTCTTCACATCCCAATTCATCGTACGATTATAAAAAATTGTATTAATGAAGATGATTAACATTTAGAATAATCATATAAATTTTTTATATTATTTCTTTATGATCAAGAGTACGAATCTCAAACTATTGATACAATGGAGAGAATCAATCTCAATGACAACCCCATTAAGAGGGACCACACTGATGTATTACTCTGAATAATTGAAAATTATTCCTCTACATTGAGAGGTTGATTTATTGATTGACCATATTCCTAGTTCATTTCCTATATCATAGACTCCATAAAGAGTAGTCATTCTTGAGATGGAAGAACTAATGATCCCTTTACAATAGATTCATAAAAAGGATTTCATATTCTTGAGAGATTCCCATGCGGTATTCAAGTCCTATTCATCAAAAATAAGTAATGATAAATGTGTCTCAACATTTATTATTATGTTCTCAATAAAATCATGAAAATTATCAAGTATCCCCATCCATGAATTGAGTACTTGTTTGACTAACTATTTGGGTCGTGGATTTCACTATGGTCAACCATCTGTTGGGATATTACAAATTCTTCATGAGGAATGAAGATATTACCAAGTCTTCCATTTGAGTAGGTATGAACACTATGAGTTCATCATTAATTCCTTTAGACACACTAATTTTCTAGATATTTTCATGTATTTAATGAATATAATATTTAGAGATTATCTTTATTTTCTTGCATCATTTAAAGGTGATATTCTAATATACTCTAAGAGAACAGAAGAACAAGATGATAATTCGAATAATGTTCTGAATACATTTATAAGGGAGAAACTATATGTAATGTACAATAATTTTTTGTTCATTTTAGAAGAATTATCATTATCTGCGTATATTATCACAAGTAAGTGAATATTTAAGAACCCTTATATGACAGTGGAAATATATGAATGGTCCAAGCTGATATCTATAACAAGGATCTGTAATGTAGTTCTTCTACCTATTATTACTGACTATTTTTGAATAACTTCTCACGATTGTAAAAGACGTTAACCTATCTTAATCAGAAAGGTAGCAATTTTATTCTAGACTAGTAAATATGAAGACTACATCAAGGAGATGAATAATAGGGTTATCACTACAGCAGTTATCACACCACCGATAGTTGGAGAATCCTTTGTGGTGTACAATGATGAATAAATTAATGGATTTTACTGTTTAGTAATGATCAATATTATTGTGATTGCGTATACCTCATGGATGTAGAAAATTCAAGATCAAAATTATCCCATACATGATCTATAGTTTGAAGTTGTGATCATATTGTCTAAAATATCGAGACATTATATCAATTGGAGGATGTATGAAACATATATTAATAAATATAGCCTAAATTATACGTTCACACGAAATGAGAATAACATGTGCTAGAATAAATGGTTAGAGATCATTAATAATTATGATATCTCAATCCACAACCATCCCAACATTGCAAAAATAGTGTAAGATTCTCTATATAGGAATGATATTTCATATTTATCAATGAATATAATTGGATATGATCCTATCATATATAACATTAAATGTAATTTAATGGGAAACATTAATGATTGTCCAACATAAATCTTTTTAAAATGTTATATCTATCATCCCTCGTGGATAATGTAAATTATTCTTAAAGAAATGTTGTGTAAAATTCGAAAAATGGGGAAGAAATCTGAAAATGGAAATCCTCAGAGTTAAGAATTGATGAGGAATGATTCATGAGTTTTGGATCATGAATACTTATATAGTATAATCCACATTTAAATAGGTATAATCGGAATGATGTACATAGATCAACCATCTCTATACACCGAGGGAGAATAAAGATGTATCTAGATATCTAAGAGAACTATTGGGGGGGAAATATAAAGGATGATATCACTGAATATACCTCCATGTTCTTTGTAATCCCGCAACTAAAGGATGAATGGATAAAATACTATGGGGATGATGAAACCATTAACCATAATAACATGGAAGTGGGAAAACATAGCCATGGACATTGTCTCGGTCCATCCAAAGTCATATGTTAGAAACAATGATATATGGGTTCTTTTTTGATTGTCTCACAATCATATCACAAATAAATGAAATTCATGATGACTTCCAACTAGAGAAATATGAGAAATACACATCAACTTAGTGGTAATTCTACATGGATTATCACTACTGATTTTATCTGATTGAGTTCTGAGATTCACCTCATTGTTTTTGAAAATCCTCCAACATGATTTAATCTCATAAATGAACATAAATAACGATTCACCATAAAACAGATGTCCAATGATAAAGGAATATTCCGAAACTAGAATACATTTTGACATTCTGTTATTTTTACATCAATTGGAGATTGTAAGATCATATTCTACTTGATGAATTCTCTAATAATTATACATTCTTATTGTACATCCAAATTGATCCATATGAAGCCCTATATGATAGAATATTTTTAACACATGCATGATAAGATGAATTCGGTGAACATTGATTCTAGGTGAAAAAATGGTTGATGAAATGGTTTAGAAGTTGAAAACCATTTAGAATAACATTAAGGAATTTTAATTTTGACAAAAGATTTGTGTTAAAAATCATTAATGAGACCCCAAATTTTTGGTTAGAGATATGGAATTCCTCCACAAATATTCATGGTAGAGGGTCATGAGATTTAGGATGAAGGGAAATTTATGTACCATATACATCGGGCCCTTCGAGATTCATAATTATCTTGGATTTTGGGCATATTGACCTGAACATTAACCAATCATGTACCATATACCTGATGTATACCATGTATCCCTCTTGAAAAATTACGTATTTAATCCCTCATATGTATGGAATTTAATGGTGGTATATCTATAGAATGATCTCTGTAATGATGGGAAGTTGTTGAATATATTGGATTGTATAGATGAATTTATATGAAAAAATAATACTCACATGATCAATGTATAATGGAAAACACCATATGTACGACGTGGTAATATGGGAACTAGAAAAAGTGATGAATGAGATGTAACCACACTTGTTTTCACAATAGATTGTAAAATTCAATTTTGGTGGAATAATTTCATAAGGGGGGGGGGGAGAGAGAATGTAACAACCCATAATGATATCAAAGGAAAGTTCCTTCTTATAAATATTATATATAGGATAAATCACATAAAATCACAATGATAACACTATGCAGACATTCTAAATTAAAAATGGATCAAATATGTTGTGTTTATAGAAGTTAAGGAACCTATACACATTGTATAGTAACATGACCATTGTATTAGTAAGATACGCCTAATGAATAGTAAATGGGGAAGTATAATATTAAGAATAAAAATAAAAGTATAAACAAAATTCATCCTTCTTACAAATCAAAATATAAAATAATTTTAACATCGTATAAGTAAATAATTTTTTTGAAATGATAGATTAATTTTTGGTAATTTTTTGAATCATAAATGTTTATTTACAATTTCATAATTAATTTAATTATTTTGAAAAATTATATTTGTAAAATATATTCATAATATGATATTTTTTCTTATGATTAAAATATAATTATATGTGACCTAAATTAATTTTTCAATGTACAATAAAATCAACTACAATAGTAAAATCATTATTTTCCATGTAAATAGTTATTTTAATTAAAAATAAAATTTCTCATATTTAGAAAATTATTAGGGTGAATTTTTATGATTTTTTAAGAAAAGATGATTTTTTGGTGAATAGATAAATATGATATTTTATGATACCAGTTAAATATGTGATTTATTGAGTCACTGGTGATGTATGGATAATTTTAGAACCCAATCTAGATATACCCTAAATTATTTTAATAAATATATGTATAATTCTCATAATATTCATAGTCTAAATGAAAAATAATAAATTAATGAATAATATAATGAGAAATACACCCTCTCCTCACCTATAAATATGACCCCTCACAACCCCTCTCCTCACACCATTAAATCATTAATAAATTTTCAAATTTTTCCCAAAACACTTCCCATGTCTCTCCCCCACTTCTAGGTTCCCATCGTCTTATCAAAATACCAAACCCCTTTCCCTAATGAGGTCACCAAGGAAAATAAATTCAAGAGGTAAAATCACCAACCATTTTCATTCAATTCCTTTTCATTTTATTTTCTTTACTAATTCCCTCATGACATACCCTTATACAAGTGGAATGAAAAAATATTATCTTATATATAGTTGAATAATTTCATGGAAATGGATTAGTTATTCATCATTTCTATTACCCTCTAATTCTTTTACTAAAAGTAAAAAAATAATCAATGAAGTGTTAATTTCTCACATTCATAGATGACTAAGATTTAAATTTCAGTTAAAACATTAAAAAAAGATCATAAAACCATTTATATGGTTATGTATTATTATAATATATGTTTTACAACCTATTTGATGTTATATAACCATTTTATATTCATAATATTAATTAATAAAATAAAAAATTGTTTTATTATTGAAAACCCTCCAAATAAAATAAACAATTATCCCTAACATAATAATTAATTATTCCTGTCATAAAAAATAAAATGATGATCTATATAACCATTTAACCATTCTGGTGTTCATTAATAACATGTAATATTATTTTGGAAAAGATTTCTAATTTTATATGACTTTCTATAAGTGTATACTAGTAAAATGATCCTGAAAACATAAGAATCCAATCCTCTCAAATATTGATATTTAATCAAATATCTGATAAAAGGCCATAAATACACATAGTAATATCATACTAAACCAAATAAATTTCTAAATTGTTATTAATTAATTAATCTATAAAGGCCTGAAATTAACATGTAAATTATTTTTCTAAATATATTGGAATTTTATGAGTCCATGAAAATTGACGACGTGTGATGCCGAGGCCCAATGCACCTAGAATGAATTTCGGAATTTTTTTTGGGTACGTTTTGTAAACGTACGAGCATGTTTCTTTGACTTTTGAACCGGTGCTCGGAATTTAAATACAAGGGAACTTTTGAACTTGTAGCACCAGTAATCGATTTAGGCGAACTTCACATTGATCATAGTGGGTAAAGAGTGAAAGATAATATTTCTACTTTTCGTGAAAGAATAAAATAAAATAAAAATGTTTAACAATATAATTTCTAAACCCCTCGACATGGGTTATGGTGGTGGGGACCACCCGAGCCTAAACATCCCATGTGAATGTTACATTGTGGGGACCACCTGAACTAACCCCCTTTTGGAATTAAGAGGTGGGAACCACCTGAACCACTTTAATGAGAGAAACCCTCTCAACTCCTCCAAATTTATTTATGGAAACAAAAATCTAGTTAATTGGGAAAATTAAATCTTGTAATTAATGTTTCCAATGTTGTACATTAATTATTCCATGTCTTTTGTGCCAACATTATTTATTTTGATAAACGTAAATTAACAAGACGACTATTTAACATTTTGGTGGAATTGGGAGTGGAGAATTGTTGGAGGATTATTCTCTCCAACGAAGAATGTGTTCTCCAACGAAGAATGCAGTCCCCAATGAAGAGCTCTCTCACCAATGGGGAACGTCTTCAATGAACACAAACAGACGATCGAGGAAATGTCGATGTCATGACGTCCTTCTATCCCAAACGACATCATCTCATCCCCATGACCTCCATCCACAAATCTCTGAGGTGGGGTTTTTATTATGATTGATTATGTATTTCCATGTTCTTCCCTTCTAAACAAAGTGCACCGATAAAGTCTCTAAATAGTTGATCTGACATTGATTTCTTTTTCTGTGGGTTTGAAAATAATCATTGAAGGTTTTTCTTGAGATGCTTGATATTTCTATAACATGGATGGTGTGGTCCAAATAATCATGGCCAGAACCCTTTGTCGTTCACCATTATTGGTGTGTTATTCACGATGAAAGAAGGTGGATTTTGTGCCACGGTGAATAATGAAGAACAGCCGGCTGAACTAGCCACCGGCGAAGGCGTGACTGCATTGCGTGGAGAGGACAGCTGGCCATCCGGCCAGCCTTGGGGGACCTCTACGCCATGGCCGCGCCACCACTCCATGGCCGCTGCATCGGACCGCGGCCTCTGCGACGCTGCACGGTGCCCCACCTTCACCGCCCCACGGCGGCCGCGACCGCTGCCCTCGTGCGGCCCCCACCTCCATGCAGCCCCCGCGGCCCCCGCCAACCCGCGACCCCATAGCCCCCGTGGACTCCCCTATCCCGCATCCTCTGTGGCCCCCATGTCCTCTACCGCCACATGGCCCACACGACCTCAGTGGCCCTTCACGGCCCTCGTTGCCTCAACGCTACCCTGCGCCATCCTGCGGCCACCCCGCGCCACCCTGGCCGGGCCACCCAGCACGGGCAAGGCCACCCAACTGGCTGGCCCACACCGCCAGCTGGGCCGGACCAAGTAGGTCGTGCCGGGTCGACCCAAACCAGGTCATCCCATGCTGGGTCAACCCAAACTCAGACCCACTTTGACCCATTTACACTCTTCTGGCCATAACTTTGGCATTGGACGTCCGTTTGACGAACCGTCTGTGGTGCCAGAAACCATAGAGCGAGATGGAACATTTTTTATTCCCCACTTGAGGTTTGGATAATTTTGGGATACTATTGGGTTGGATTGAGCACAAATCCAACCAGGCCTTCAGGACTAAAAGGATAATAACTTACTGTTCGGGTATCCAATTGTTGCACCATCTATTGTGTTGAGACCCCTATGTCATGGAGGCCCTTTGGGATATTTCATCGTGGGATGAAATGGAAGTGGGATTATTGACCTAAGTCTTTGGAAAGAGTTCTCCTAAGCACGATATGTACGGAACCCTACGACTGACTAAGACTTGATGACTGCTGACCGTTTCGACTCGAAGTGACTTGATAGGACCAATGGGGAGCGCCTTCGTGTGACGCGTAAGATCCACGGTGGGGAGAGCCTCTATGTGACTTGGAAGACCCATAGTATTCTAAAGGATAATAACCTCAGTAGGCCATGAGGGGGAGGGCCTTTGTGTGATGTGGTAGACCCACGTTACTCGACAGGAGGAGTACCTTAGAAAGTCGCAAGAGGAGTGCCTCGGTTGGACGCAGTAGACCCATGGTGGGGAGCACCCCGGTGTGATGCAACCGACCCACATTACTCAACCGTAAGAGTACCTCAGCAGTCCAGGGTTAGGTGTAAGTGCCTTTGTGTGATGCGGCAGGTCCACTTTACCCAATAGAGGAGGGGTTCTCGGGCAGTCGAGGTGTTCGACGATGTGACTATAGATGTTTCTTGTTACTACCCTATAACAAATCCTAGTGTGATGAGTCCATACCTGAATGGTACTTTTCATTATGGTAATACCTTGTTGGTATTCATCTCTGTGGCATACCTGATTTTTACTTACCATCGTTATACTCCTTCCATTGTGGAACAATAGAGCTTTCGGCTTTTGATTTGGACTCTGTGTTTCCTCATGATTGAGATGTGTATATTTGATAACTTAGGTATATGAATTGGCATATACCTGTGTAAGGTTTTCAGTTGATTTAATGATTTTTTTTATGTCCTTTGTGGATTTTGCAAGACCTTGAGGGCGTCAGGGTCCCTAATGAGAACCTTTATACTCACCCATGCACGGGCTATGACCGCACTTCATTATGTTTGGTGCAGACGATGAGCATCGCTGACTGAGGATGAGAGTAATAGGACATGAGGTATCTTAGAGGAGGACCATAGATGAGTAGTACTGTACAGGTGATCGACTGACAGTTGTACATACCATTTAGGTAGGATCCCTAGCAGGTGTTCACAAGAGCAGTTCTAGTTTACTTGTACTTTCAGTATCTTGATCTTTCTATTTGGGATTGTATTCTTGCCCCTTCTAATTATTGCACTCACCTTGTTTACTATTTTTTTTTACCTGAGTTCTTATCTAGATGTGTGCTTGGTTTCATGTTCTTACAGGTTATAAAGGCAATGCCTTCCCCATTTTAGGATATATTCCTTCATTACTAGTCTTCATCCCCAAGCCTATGGAAGGTGGGCTTGGGGGTAGTCACAACACTGGCCCCGGGGGATTGGTCATGAAAAATTGGTATCAGAAGAGATGGTTATACCATAGAACATAGGGATCTGATTCATATTTTAATGGAAATAGTGTTATGTATAGAGAGAGTGGTTATCAATTTTAGGAACCCAGTGTTGGTACGGTAGTCAACATATCCATACACCGGGACCCTGACTTCTGATTTCCAACTCAGTGCTTGAAAATATTGATTACATGGTTTATTCATGTGTTTTCATTGTGATCAATTTGTGTCAGCTCACCATGTATAACTTATTGACTATAGAACACCTGTTTCTTTTCAGGATGCCTCCACGTAGACAACCAGCTAGGGTTCTGAGAGTAGTACATACTAATAGTCAACCGAGCAAAGAGGACTTGATGTGAGGCCCTCTTCCAGTAGATGCACCAGCGGAGGAACCAGTGGTATGATTACCCATTGGGCCACTGATTCCACCAGCCGCAACATTAGAGAGTTCACACCACTTGAGTGCATTTCATGAGTTCTAGTTCCAGAGGCCACCCAGGTTCATGGGAGGGATGGACCCACATGCAGTTGATAATTGGTTGGAGGTCGTACTAAGAGTCTTCCAATAGATAGCTACACAAGATAATATAATTGTGATCTATTCCGCCAATATTATATATGCCGCAACAAGAAGATGGTGGATCTTGATGCTCTAGGATCACGACGAGTTGACACTTCTCTGGGCAGACTTTGAGGTCATGTTTTGGGTAGAGTTTTTCCCGGCGACCCTTCGCATATTTAACATACAAGAGTTAATTCAAATGTAGCAGGGCAGCTTGACTGTGGCTCAATACTCAGCATGGGTCACCGACCTCTGATTCTACTCCACTGATATGGTGCGTGAACCATTCTTCAGGGCCTGACGCTTTGAGTAGGGACTCAGGTGGGAGATCAGGGATTCACTGATCTCACTCAGCATCCTCACGCAGGCATCAATGTTAGAGAGCACCCTATTAGTGGAGAGTTTTATTTCTGAGTATCCACCAGCAGCAAGGCCCACCACTGGATGTCAAATAGCAATGTTTTATGCAGCTATAAGTAAACAGATGTCACAGAGATCCAAGAGGGCCAGACCTACAAGTGGACAACCAAATGACTCAGAGTCGTTGGTGCATGGCTCTCAAAGTAGAGGAGGACATGAAATGATCATGTAGTGTTACACATGTGGTGGCCATGGTCACATGGCTCCAGACTATTTGTCCCACCGTGCAGATGATCAGCAGACGGTCGAGGGACCGTCCATGCAGAGATAGAGGTTTAACCAGGGAAGTCCACAGGGAGTAGGCCGACGTGGCAGAGGAGCTGGCCGTGAAACTAGCGGTGGGAGATGATTTGAGATGTAACCCCCACCCCAACCAGGTGGTCCACCCAGACCATAGAGAGTAGGGGGTAGGGGAGAGCTTATCTTTAGGCAGCTGAGGCATACGATCATGGAACTCCAAAGATGATACGAGGCACGATCTGTTTCTACTCAACCTTAGCTGGAGATCTTATAGACATAGGTTACAGACATTCTTTTATTGCCACTACCCATGTTCGGAGCTCGGAGATTCTGATGGAGCTGTTGGATTGATCCTTATGGCTAGAGAATCTTACGAGATCAGATTCGATGATTATGCACTGTCGCTGGTAGTGTGAGCTTACACATGGTTGAAAGAGATTTGGCAGAGATCTCCTAGTAGTGGCACCAAGGCCTTACAATGTCATCTTTAGTATGGACGGTTATCTACAGTCCATGACCAAATTGACTATATTAGGAAAAAATAATGGTGTTTTTTCATGGATCGGACTAGATTTAACTTCATGAGAAAAAGGGAGCCATTACAGCGTAGGAAGGACTTACCTGGAGGGGGATGTTGCTGATCACTCAATAGTTGGTTATCCTTACCCTCGTAAAGGTTGATGTGGAGAGTCTGAACTATCCTGTAGTGGTGGACCAGTACGTGGATGTCTTCCTTGATGATGTCTCAGGTCTACCTCCTCGTAGAGAGATGAAATTTTACATTTACTTGTGCCTCAGGATAGAACCAAGATCTACACCAGCATATTAGATGGATCCCATGGAGCTTCGTTAGCTACGGGTATAGTTGGAGGACTTGTAGGGGAAAAGGTTCATCCAACCCAGTCTTTACCATTACGCAACCTGGATTTTGATAGCCAAGAAGGCGGATGTGAGCTTGAGACATTCTGTCAACTATCGACACCTGAATCAGGTGACTGTGAAGAACAAGTACCCACTCCCGTGGATTGATGGCCTCTATGATTAGCTGAAGGGAGCACGGTTGTTCTCAAAGATAGACCTCAGATCAGGCTATCACCATCTGAGAGTACGAGATGAGGATGTGAAGAAGACAACTTTTAGATGTCGATATGGCCATTATGATTTCTTGAATATTATATTCAGTGTGACCAATGCTCCAGCAATGTCCATAGGACAAATTAACAAGATCTTTTATCCATTCCTTGATTTCTTTGTAGTATTCTTCATCGATGACATTCTGATCTAATCGACTATAGAAGAGTAGCATTCCTATCATTTGAAGATAGTTATGCACACACTATGAGAGAACCATCTTTATGGTAATCTCTCAAAGAGCCAGTTATGGATTCGAGAGTTTCACATTCAGGGACATGTCATCTCAGATGCTAGAGTTGCAGTGGATCCAGCGAAGACTGAGGCGGCACATGCTTGGGGGCCACCCTAGAGTGTGATAGAGGTATGGAGTTCCATGGGTTTGGCTGGATACTACCAGAGGTTTGTTCCATATTTCTCAAGAGTTATAGCACCTTTATCAGCATTGATGAATAAGGGGAAACCCTTCATGTGGTCAAATAGATGCCGGTAGATTTTTTAGGAGCTCATGCATAGGATGACTAGTGCCTCCACCTTGAGGATTCTAAAGGAGGGTCTAGGTTAGGTAGTCTACTGCGACGCATCAGGGACTAGGCTCGGTTGTGTCCTGATGCAAGAGCAAGAACTGATCGCATATGGTTTTCAATACCTAAGACAACATGAACAGAACTACGCCACCAATGACCTAGAGTTAGTATTATTGGTCTTCACCATGATGATGTGGAAACATTACTTGATGGGTGAACATTTTAGAGTGTACTATAATCCTAAGAGTCTCATGTACATCTTCTCTTAGAAGGACTTGAACCTTAGACAGTGACATTAACTTGAGTTCCTCTAAGACTATGAATTCAATATAGTCTATACTCATTGGAAGGGGATGGTTGTAGCAGATCCACTCAGTAAGAGATTTTGTATTCAACTGTTAAGATATGAGAAGGAGAAGTTAACCTTTTTGTATATATCCTTTGTGAATCGAGATGTGGCATCTTTTCTTCAGTCTCGTACTGTCACTCCCCCACTACTTCAGCGAGTTATGGAGGTGCAGTGTCTGGAAACTGACTGCAAGGATCGATGTGCTCAGATATCCACAGGATAGGCACCTGATGGATTTTCTGAAGGTGGGGATCACATCATCATTTTCAGAAGATGTACCATGGTACCAGTGTCACTTAAGGAGGAAGTATTGTGGGATTTACACAATCCCATCTAGCGATACATCCATGAGTGGTGAAGATGTACCATGATCTCTGACGATAGCACTGGTGGCTGGGAATGAAGAAAGAAGCAGCTGAGTTTCTCTCTTGGTGCCTCACATGCCAACATGTGAAGGAGAAGCATCAGGTACCAGCATGCTTGGATCAGCCATTGGAGGTACCATAGTAGAATTGGGATGGGATATCTATGAACATCATGATAGAACATCCACATACATTCAGATTCCATGATTCTATTTGGGTGATCGTGGACCGACTCAGCAAGTCGGCCCACATACTACCTATCAGAGAGAAGGTTTCAGTAGAGAACATGAGATGCCTCTATTTGAAGTAGATTTTGAGGTTACATGGATTACCATTGATGATTTTCTTTTATCGTGATACTCATTTTACTTCACGAAAATGTAATGGGTTTCAGGAGGCTTTCGGGATGCAACTTCATTTGATCATCGCTTTCCATCATCAGACAGATGGAATGACTGAGCAAACCATTCAAACCCCTAAGGAAATGCTACGTGATTGCGTCCTCAACTTCGGTCACATCTGGTAGGATCACTTTCCAATGGTGGAGTTTGTAAACCACAATAGATATCACTCCCTCATTGTGATGGAACCTTTTGAGGTGTTGTACGGGTGACCTTGTAGATCACCTTTCTGTTGGATTGGCCTAGGAGAGTCTGCAATAGTGGGACCAGAGATGGTATGGGCTACCACAGAGAAGTTGAAAATCATCCAAGAGTGGATGAAGACTTCGCAGGGTAGGCAGAAGTCTACTGCTGACTGGAGACGGAGACCTCTAGAGTTTTAGGATGGTGACCACACCTTTCTATGTGTCTCACCTCAATGTGGTTTGCAGAGATTTGGATGAGGTGGAAAGTTATCTCCAAGGATCATTGGACCCTTCTTGGTCCTTAGAAGAGTATGAAAGGTGTATTACCGCCAAGCACATCCCCCTCAGTTTCACTATGAGTAAGAAGTCTTCAATGTATCCCACTTAAGGAGATACGTGCATGACCCTTCTCACATCATCAACCATGGCTAGTGGGATGTCGATGATGGTGTGAAGTTTTCATAGGATCTAGTAGAGATTGAGGATCTACTGGAGAGGGTCCTTCGTGGGTGGTTGATACCTCTAGTGCATGTTCGCTGGCAGCATGGGAACCTCCAGGAGGGAACATGGGAATGAGAGGCTCATATGCATGCTCAGTACCCCCACTAGTTCCTTTAGTTTTAGTTGTGGCTTATGGGGATGCAAATCCCTGAGGTGGGGAGATTGTAAAGACCCAGAATATCCATGTAATTTTTATAAATATATGGGAATTTTACGAGTCTGTTAAAATTGATGGCGTGTAATTCTGAGTCAAGTTGTACCTAGAATGAATTTCTGAACTTTTTTTCTGGTACGTTTAGTAAACATACAAGCAGTTTTTATAAATTTTAATCTATTTCTCAGAATTGAAATCTGAGGGCACTGTTGAAATCACAGCACCAATATTCTCTTAAGAAGACCTTCACCTCAATCAGAGTGGGTCAAGAGTGAAGGATAATTTTGGTTCTTTTCATGAAAAAATAAAATAATATAAAATTTTATAACATATTCATTTCTGAAACCCTTCAACATGGGTTATGGTGGTGGGTAAAACCCGATCATGAACCTTCCATGTGGATGTTAAGTGATGGGGACAACGTGAACTAACCACCTTTTTGAATTGAGAGGGGAGGAACACCTGAACCCCTTTAATGAAGGAAAACCACTCATATCCTACAACTATATTTATAACAACACAAATCCATTAAATTGGGACAATTAAATGAGCTAATTAATGGTGCCAATGCAATAAATTAATTAGGAAAACTTCATTGTGCCAACATAATTTATTTGGATACGCAGAAATTACCATGATGGCTATTTTTCATTTTACTGGAATTGGGAGAGGAGAACTATTGGAGGATTATTCTCTCCAACGTAGAATGTGTTCTCTATTACACTCCCCAACAAAGAACGCTATCGCTAATAGGGAACGTCCTCAATGACAATGAACCAACGATCGATGAAATGTCAATGTCATTGACGTCCGTATATCCCCAAAGACAACATATC
The DNA here is from genome assembly GCA_963277665.1 of Viscum album. Classification (NCBI taxonomy): domain Eukaryota; kingdom Viridiplantae; phylum Streptophyta; class Magnoliopsida; order Santalales; family Viscaceae; genus Viscum; species Viscum album. The sequence goes on from OY728131.1 coordinate 1,555,392,365, forward strand.
CTTTCTCACGACCTCCATAAACAAATATCAATGGTAAAGTTTTTGTTATGTGTGATTATGGATTACCATGTTCTTTCCTTCCAAACAAAGAATGCGGATCAAATCACAAACTTGTTGATCCATGGATGCTTTTTTTCAGGATTGGGAATAATCATTATTGGGGATTGTAGAGTTTGATGTTCTTCATTAGAGGATTTTGATGAGTCGCTTACTACCACTCGTAGATGAAGGGTGTGGGCCTATAAAACATGGCCCGACCCCTCCGATGTTCCTCATTATTGGTGTGTTCTTCGTGATGTAAGAAGGTGGATTTTGTGCCACGATTACAAATGAAGAGTGTCCTGCTAAACCGGCCATTGGCGAAGGCGAGGCATGCGACTGCGCTGCACGGAGGGGACGGATGGCCCTTCGGCTTTCCATGGCAGACCATCGTACCACGACCACCCCACCACACCACGACTGCCATGCTGGACCACACCCTCCACGTGGAATCTGTATCGCCCCACGACTTTCGCCACCCCGAGGCCCCCGCGGCCTCCCCCACCCCGTAGCCTCCGTGGAAGACCCACAGTACTCCACAGGAGTAGTACCTTAGTATGACACAAGGGGGAGTGCCTCTGGGGAAAGCAGCAGACCCACGGTACTTGACAAGAGTAGTACCTTAGCAAGTCACAAGGGGGAGTGCCTCTGTATGACGTGACAGACCCACGTTAGGGAGCGCCTCTTTGTGATGTGACTAACCCATATTACTCAACATGAGGAGTACCTCTACATTCCAAGGATAGTGGGAAGCACCTCTTTGTGATGATGAAGGCCCACAATACCCGATAGAGGATGGGTTCTTGAGTAGCCGAGGTGTTCGACGATGTGACTGGAGATATTACTTGTTAATACCCTAGAATAAATCATGGTGTTTGCTGAGTTCATAACTGAGTGGTTCATTACATTTTGGTAATACCCTGGTGGTATTCTCTTGTGTGGAATTCCTGAGTGGTACTTACCATCGTGGTACTCTTTCAATTATGGAATAGTTTAACTTTGGGCATTTAAGCTGGACACGGGGTTTCCTCATAATTGATATGGGTATACATGATACAATAGGTATATGTATGGGCATATATCTATGTAGGGTTGTCAATTGATTTCATTCTTTGTGGTTTAGCCTATCTGGATTTTATGATACCTTGAGGGTCTCGGGGTCCCGAATGAGTATCGTTATAATCACCCCTGCATGGGCTATGCCCACACTCCGTTGTGTTTGGTGTAGACGATAACGCTAACTGAGGACGAGAGTACCAAGACCGGTGGTAGCTCGGAGGTGGGCCATAGATGAGGCGTACCACCGAGACGACTAACTGAGTGCTATACCTACCCTTCAGGTATGATCCATGGTAGGTGTTTACAGGATCTCTTCCAGTTTACATGAGCATTCAGTTTCTCGTACTTTCCTGTTGGGCTTGTATTCTGGCCCATTTTACTTACTGCACTAACTCTGTTTACTATTCATTTTACTTATGTTTGTACCTTGTTGTGTGCTTGGTAGCGTGTGCATACAGGTTATAATGGAAATTCCTTCCCAATTTAAGGGAACACACCTTCTTTGCTAGTTGCCAGCCCATATCTTATGGAAGGTGGGGTTCGGGTAGCTGTGACACAGGCTCTGGGGGATGGGTCGTGACATAATAATTGGATTTAATCTGATTTTTTATAATATTATGTTTCAGTGTAAATTTTTTTGGACATAATGTAATGAATACTTTCCATGACTCCATTTTTTTCTACAATTTACTCATTCCATCTATTTACCCCAATGTATTATTAATTATTATTATTATTATTCTCCAAATATTCTTTATGTATGTTTCATAAATGTTATCCAATCCAAATTCTTTTTTATTTGAGGTGGAAATATGTATTGTATAAGTTTCTATAATCAATTCGTCATGGTACGATAGACTGATAAATGGAATCTTTTTGATTTCTTACCAATTTTCATTTGCACTCCATATTATAATTTGGGAAAAATCGTTTTTATAAAATCAATTATTTTATCACGAAAAAATATCATGGTTTATTTATCATTTTATAGAAACATCTATCTCTTTTCAATCTTAAATAATCCTTAATAATTTTCTTAAAACACATTAAAAAGATTTGTATATAATGTTTCATAAAGTATTTTTCTATATGAAACCACTTTAATTGATCTTTATTTTCATTTTTGGACGTCTAATTATTATTTAATTGAATTATTTGAGAGTAAATGTTATGATATACACATTTTATATGCTCCATGAAATGATTATGATTCTTATTTCATTCCATGAGTTACCCTAATAATTTTTATATATTGTTTTTGTAGAAAACATATTAATGAACATGTAATGATTGGTTCACCAATATAGTCCTCCAATTTAGTGGGTAACTATTAGTATCATTAAATGTCTTGTTGGGATAGAGAGTGAACATTATTCCTTTATGGGACATTTCCACCATGTGGTTTCACCTTGGCATCTAGCCTTGACTCAATTTCATGTGATGTTATTTCTCATTTCAGTATTTCTATATAGCCATGATTATATTTTCCATTACTATACATGATATTATTTCTTATGTATATTCATGTTCTAGTACTTTTATTCATCATGTTTGGCCTTATAACCCTTGTGTGATGTTTTATTTTTATGTTTCTTCCCCAATTCGGCATTTCGGGTCATCCTTTTAGTTAATATATTTCCCTATTTACCCAATGAATATCTAACAGCTCTGTGAATTATAATATCCAATTTTGTATATTTAGTAAAATAATTTATCCGTTTGGATTTGTGTTATAAAAATATGTAACTAATCTTCCATAGACATAATACCATACTATCTTTGGTTTTTATTTTACAGATAATTATTATTAAAATCATCTAGTGATATGTATAATAGGATATGATATCCATAGTGTTTATTAGAGGGAACTATTGTAATTATATGAATATTATAACGTGAGAATATTAGTAATATCCAATGGGATAATTCTATCACAATTTATATCCTATATTGATAAATTTGTTGTCACATTTTATGATATAATTTTCATTTAAATTTTCACACTTATATGTTAAATGATTTATTTTTTATATGGTTATTAGTTAACTATATACTGTCACTAATTCTACATTCCTTTTCTTAGTTATTGGATGGAAATATAGAAACATGTGACAATAATCAATTTGATAGGAAATGTGATAATTTCATTCATTATCATGATTGTACGCCTGACGTGGATCGAGGCACAACTACAGCAAGCCCGCATCTCTATGTCATGGGATAGATGTAGGAACTAAATAAATATGTAAATAGAGAGATGATTTTTCTTATATACTTTTATGTACACATGACATGAACTCAATGAAAATGTTTAGAGGGGTAGAGAAAGAGGTGAACAACTTCTATAACATAATTCAGAAATGGATGAACCTCAAGACAGTATGAAAGTATGATAGTATAAACTTAAAAGTTAAGGGAAAAAATATACACCAAACATGAAATGTGACCCAACATGGATAAACTAGAAAAGTAAATAATGAGGGCCCCCAGCACTTGAACCCCATGCTACGACCACCATATTCGGTCTAGGAACCCTGTCTATATATGATCCAATGTAGTCACTATCATACTATCCATCATCTTCAAAATACACAACATGTGTGGGTGAATCCAATGAATAGGTGAGTATATACACACCTAGTAGAATTCGCCAAAATGGTAAAGGGGGGTTAGTAGAAGACGCAATAGAATACGAATAAAGAGGATAGAACAATTTAAATTGAAAGTGTACATCTCAACCCAACCAGGATAGAATTTATACTCATCCAAACACAAGGTTCTCAACATATTGGGAAGATGTAATTATCATCGAGTATTCTCAACCTATATTAGGCGAGAAGACTCATCCAAACACATGATTAAAGATATTAAAAGAAATCATAATAACATGTGAATTTTTTTCAAATTTTTAACAATGGTAAAAAAAGAAATATACCAAACCATATGGAAGAATATATAGATGCTCAGTCAAATAATCTCAAATGAGAGATTTTATGGAGCTCCATTTCACAGCTCAACCATAAAGAGTAACCCAACAGTTCCAATATAAGTCCATCAACAATTAAACCACCTAATGTATCATCCTAAAACACTTAAATCTAAGGGACTCAATCACTACACCATGATTCTATCCACTATGGTAAGCACTAACCCATATACAAGTTTATAGGTCATAAAATATGAATGTGTGTATGTGGGGAAAATTCCCCTCATCTGTCTGAGTCGAATGTTAGGACAAAAAATATCTCTTCACTTTGAATAAATGTTTAGGGGATATAAATTCTAGGTATGTATCAAATACCCTAGTGTGATTGGAGGGTCTTAGTATAATAGTCAATGAGGAACTTTACTTCCCAGAACAACTTGACGGTTATGGACATGAATATCAATAGGAAACACCAATGCCTATTCCTATAAGAGGGTATACCCAGTAAATTTTCATGGAACTCCAATACCCATCCCAGATAGAGGGTTATGCCTAGAAGATTTTATCATGGAATTCTACTACATATCTCAGCTATTGGGTATTCCTGAAACTGCTATCATGGAACGCATGTGCATATCCAAGTTGGAGGGTGATCCTGAAATGTCAAGAAAATATACTACAAATTTTCACATGAGGGTAAATCATATGGAACAATGGTTAATTACATTTACCATCCATATAAGAGGGTTATTCATAATACTATCTTCAGAGAAATCCACTACGAATCCATGCTTGAGTGTCACGCTAGGGATATTGTGGTGATTTTATATAGTTCTACCATAATTAAGTTTCATCTCCATGTGTTACAAGTATAGAACATTTTCATCATATCATGATATAATTTTTTTGGAACCATCAAACTATACAAGGAAAATCACTAATGGTAGAACAATTTTGGGCTAACATATGATTTCAAATGAAGGAGATATAGACCAATGATGTTTCATAAAAAAGGGGTACATGAAAAGTTGGGGACCCATATGTTGGGCAGTCTCACTCTTGTTCATAGAAATATCCTCACTAGATAACTACATGGTGACTATTTACTAAAACATGGAGTGTATTAATAATTTAAAATGCGACTTTAGCAAAATTTTAACAAATGCAATAATCTCAATTTCAGACTGAATGGTAAAAATGTTCTTTCACTAATGTGACTCATTAAATGGATTTGGAAGGACAATAGGATCACATAGTTGTGATCCTATTGGAAAATTATATAGATAGACTACTCACATGCCTCAATTGGACTACTAGTGGGAATGTCACATTTCACAACATCTGGTATAAATTATGCCTCATGAGCCCAAACAATGAGATTGAATTTAATACATGAAATTAGTCTGGAAAAATATACTATACTTTTGGGGTCATTCTTCCATAGATGGCACATCAATCGTATTTCATATGAAGGAGTCATAAATGATAAAAAATTCATCATTTATAAATACATTATTATTGTTATTATTATTAATTATTTCTTGTACCTGATGAGTGAGTAAAAAAATGGTATCAAACATCGTTCATAAAATAATAGTCCCTATTCAACGATCAATATTACACTTGAGGCTCATCAATCTGATTTCAAACTCTGTATATTCGATAGAAATAATGTTTTATCAATAATAATAATAATAATCTATTATTATAATTTTTTTCCTTTTTCAAACATATTCCACACAAAACTTCCCCTCCCAGATTTCAGTGAACCTCTGCCTTGCCTATATTTTATTATCTATAATTTACCTATTTTTTATTTTATTTCATTTTGACACTTTAGTCATTTTTTATTCAATTTATATTTTCATCTTCCGTTTCCCAATATTTTTATACCCATTTTTTTAAAACCACATGGTTCCCTACCCTATGTCGCTCCATCTTCTACAGGGATCCTCCCTTAAAACATCCAAAAATATTACACATAAGCACTAGATATTAAACAAAAACATAGATCTCACCTATTCATGATTTACCACTTCACCTGTCTGGTTTTTTCCCTATCCACTTGATATTTATGACCACTACTCATGTTTCGAACCCGAAATGCAGGATCATTGAACAAAATGGCTACAACACTGCCCTATAACATCTTCAGTGAGCCACATTCCATTTCACGGGCCAACACACTCTATGATTCTCTGGATCCCATTATATAACACATAACCAAAAACCAAATATGATCTCTCCCCACATATGTCACCACATATCATGATTCTATCACCTTATCTTAGACCTAGACCCCTGAAAAAAATTTATTTTATCGAATTATTAAACACACACCAATATCAATCATTGTATTCGATGAAATACCAGTCAAAATAATCCAATGATAATGGTAATGCAAAGAACATGGTAGAGGAAACAAAAAAATAATATATTTGAAACAAACCCCCACTGTGTTTGGATTGGTTGTGGTCTATTTCCATAATAATGAAAAAAAAGAAATATACCATTTATTAATTAACTGCATGGCTCATGTGATGGTTGGATATTGAAAATCATTTAATGTGGAATCAGGGTTCATGCTTGATTAATTAATAATATGGTGCAATCATAAAAAAGATGTTCCTTACCACTATAATGGATCTCTCTCTAATTAATAACACATTTTCCAATGAAGTTGGATACTTTTTTCCTTTATCATGCATCAAGTTATCATAATATAGTTTTTTCTGTCACTTGATCATTGTTTTTAAATGGATGGTGGAAAAAAATATCATCTTAAGGGTTCATGGTTTTGTTACTAATCTTGAAAACCCACCATACCATATTATTTAAAACATGTCTTGGTCTAGATCATTTAATAAAATAATTAAAAAATAACTTTTTCAAATTTAATTCCCTCCTCTATAGTCATATTATATTAAAGCACAATGCTGACCAATATTAGGTCGCGCATAACATGATCTTCAAATTTTGGACACAACCATGGTTGTAGCATTATGATCCATGACTCCATTTATGTGATATTTCTCATTTTGATGAAAAACATGACTTCATAATAAAAATATTTTTAATATTTTTATAAAAATATTTCTGAGCTCACGAAGACTCAGAAGCATGTGTATTCTCAACATATGGCTACAAAAATGTCTCAATAAATATTTTACTATATTTCATGGTTAAATTAGTGTGTAAAAATTATTTCTATCTTCAATTATGTTCAAAAATAAAAAAAATACAATGTAGAAGTGTGCGGTACTATTATTGTATCTGTCCTTTGAAAATATCACCCCTACACTGGAATATATATATTCAAAAGAGATTTATAAAATTATCTCATCAACTTCTATCATATGGTTTACGGAATAACATTTTTCCCATGAAAAGGAAACTTTTATTCCCATCTTCAAAAAATTCATCAGTGAAACTCTCATGGTTATGCAGTCACACAAGATCTTGAAATAGATGTCCACTATAATGTAGTTCCTTCACATCCGGATGAAATAAAATCATTATTATCTCTAGGTACTGAGTCGCGTAGTTCTATTCATGGTGTCTCAATTGTGTCGATCAGCAAGAAATAATTTTCTAATGCATTATAAAGGCTGACGCCGAGCATATAAGGATACAAACAAACAGAGAAGGTTGTTATACTCATCCGACCAAAAAAATCTTGACAAAAAAAGAACCTGGAATACCCCATGTGTATTTTCCACTCTTAAAAGGTGAGTAACACAAACCTAGAAAATACTCTACATCTTCACTACTGGCATCCCAATCAAAAAGTGTCAAGCATACAAGATCTACTACTGATGCCAAGACATTATCTGATACTCCATCGCTAAACCTTTTACTAAACACAGAAGTCAGAGGGATGCATCTACCTCACATAGATACTATCCACATTTGTCATCACTGACCCTCCCTTCTAGTTTTTCACTGATCAATGAAATATGTATCTTTGCATGAAGAAAACCTCTTCCTGGTGCATTTTAGGATAACAGGAACAACACTGACACAAGGTTACACAAATAGCCACCATCATCCTGACATAAAACTCATGAATGAATCGAGAAGAGAATAGTACATTGTAAAATGACTAAAAATTAACACTATAAAATGTGGAAGAGATATAGTGACTACATCTTATCATTTCATGTGTTGCGGAGTTATAGACACCCAAAACCTAGAGCTATTTGATGCCCCATCCAAAAACTACTTGAGACTGTCCTGGGCCACCTATTGGTGGTGGAAGAATCTCATAGTTATTTCAAACACTATTATCCCTTACTACTCCACTTCATTCTCCTCCTCAAAAGGGAACACCCTATCCATGCCTTAGGGATAATTTATCATGGAATCGTCTATACCATGGTTGCCCAACATCTATCTCCATGTAATTATCAGCATCTCTAGTTAGGAAATCTCACACTATGTGGTATTTCCCATAAAAAGAATAAAAGGAACCATCTTTGGGCTTCCCTTGTTCTCTATGGTACACCAACACTATACGACCACGTTTCTATGCCTACTCATGAATGTGCTTCATGAGTTGAGATCCCACTGACGTGTGGATTCTAATTCATTCATATTACATATCTCTTGGATGTGCATTAAAATTTCCCACATTATGGTATTCCTCTAATAACTGGTCATTTTCATCACTGCCATCTCTAGAACCATGATATAGGTATAGATTCACATGGTCACAATTCGGAAACAAATCCCTCTATAAAGACTCTACTTAATCATTCAATATAGTAAGTTTTTGTCTAAGAAGACATCAATGGATTAATGAATATGGTCTGTGAACCACTTCACATACTCAGGAACCATCATCCCTCTCTATGGGAACAACAGAATCTCATTGATTATAATTGAGCACATATAGGGGGTAGTACTCCTCATAGAGCACTAGATGGAATTTGTCCCATGAGAGCCTCGAATGGTCTTGAATCTATGTATGTATTATCTACCAATGAACCAATCCTTAATTTAAAAAGATTGATTCCAGTACAACCATTTGATTCATCAGTGACTAGATTTTCCATAGAACATATACCACTGACTCTATCCAATTATTTGACTGCTTGAGGATCTGGATCAGCATGGATCCTCAGGGGTCTCTGACGATGGAACTCAAAGAGTGCGGTAAACCTTCACGCAACCTCATACAACTCTGTTGGTATGATCGTCTTCTCAACATGTGGATGAAATTTTACCTACCCACCTGGAGGAAGGGGTTCATGGGATGGACCCTGAACCAAGCCCTCATTGCTCTTCAGATCATTTCTATGAAATAGACTATGTATCAATTATGGATATCATTATAGAGGTTTCTCTGATGTGAATGAGATGTATCACTATTCGAAAAAGTCGAGATACCACAAATTCTAGGTATGTCTTCCATACCATTGTAAAACCAAAGGGTTCTACACTGAAATTCACCAAGGAAATCTACTGTTCAGCCCTAGTGGTGGGTTACGTTATGAAATGTCATCTGGGAAAGCCACTTCGTAGTCCTATATGTGGGTAATACCAATGAGTCATTAGGGAACTCCATTTCCGAGAACATCTTGGGGGATACATATAGAATATGTCATTGAGGATTTCCACTTCCCACCCCATTTGAAGGGTATGCTTGGAACAACCATCGGGGAACACCACAACCCAACATAGTTGGATGATAAGCCCAAAACATCGATGAAATCCACTGACCAATCTTATTAATGGCTTAAATGAAATGATCAATTGGAAATTCCATTTCCTAATCTTACTAGAGGGTAATTCCTAGAACATTCACCAGGTAACATAACTTCTCATTCCTACTGGAGGGTTATTCTATGGATCCTCTATTGATTTTTCATAATTGATGCCATTATTGGGTGATTCCTCTGTGCATGGAAATCCTGAAACATTTCACAAATTATCATTATATATAAAATAAAGGGCACCATCACATGGTATGTGAAAAAATCAAGATATAGTATTTTCATGCCAAAATCCAAGTTCAAATGAAGGTGATATATAACATATAATTTTCCCCAAAAAGAGGTACATGACATGTGGGGGACCCAAACTATAACACCCCAAGATTTCATAGTATGTTATTTCTTCAAAGTAATTCAATAACTTTCACTACATGCAACACCGAGTTCTAGCACACCATGACTTACCAAAGTAGCCGTTCAAAAGCGGTTATGAATATTATTAAAATAAATTTGAACATTATATAATCCTAATAATTTTTTAATTCACATAACGAGTTTCTTAGGAATAATGTAAGAATAAATACATTTTTTAGATAAAAGAAGTATTTTCGAAAAATGCAATTTTATAGCCTTTTAATAGAGAATCATTATTAAATCCAATATTTGTAACATTTATTTACTCAATTTGAAAAAATAAACTTCTTATTTAGAATTGGGACATAAGAATTTAGTTTCAGAAATGTTTTGGTGTTTTTCTGATAACATTCATATTTGGGTGAATAGTGAAAAATACTATATTTTAACTGAAAACAACTTTTTAAATCAAAATATTTTATAGTGTTAAATTATAAATTTTAATTGTTTTTAAGTATAAATTGATTATATTTTTACCATTTATTCCAATTATGGTAATTTTAAGTAATTTTACTTTGAATTTGGGCAAAAACATGTGTCAATCTTTTGATAGTTATTATTTCATAAAAACACGCCTTTTGGTTTTGACAGTAGGAATTAATTTTAAATTAATAAATTAAACTTATATGTTTTGAATTTTTTAAAATAAACTTCATTATTGAATTCGGAATATCAAAATTATCTTAGGGTGAATTTTTTGTATTTTTCTAAAAACTTTTAATTTGGGATGAATAGTGAAAAACACAGAGTTATATTTTAAAAACAAATTTATAATTAAATATTTATTTATATTATTTAAATTTAGTTTAAATAAAAATATATACATAATACCTATATATGTTCAATTTAAATCACTGGATTCAGTTTATAATAATTTTAGATATATAAAAATTTTATTCAACTTTTCACCGTCTTTTACCCACCTCCTAGGAGAATTTATAAATTCCCATAAAAACTAATTTTACCGCTTCTGTGAGTGGAATTTTTAAAATCTGAGAGGCACGGTTAATATCAAGTAGTAAAATATGGTTCAATAAGATAAAAATAATTTTTGGTAAATAGTAACTTTTTACTTTTATTTACCATGGTTAAAAGTAAATAGGGAAACTAAGGGTAAAAATGATATTATTATTACCATAAAACATGTACTAATACTATTGGACAAGTTTATATTGACCAAAAACAACCTTAGGAATAAAATATTTTCATTTAGGTCCACTTTAATTAGATTAGGACATTTATTATTATTTAATTCAATGAAGAGTTAAAAGAGTTAAAATCAGAGTTTCATAACTAAACAATTTTTTGTATTGGGTTATACATAAGATAAATTAGATTATAAATATTCATTAGAAACCTAAGAATATTTCATACATAATGGTATTTTATGTCTAAATTTTAGAAAATAAATAATTAAATTTATTTATGACATAATGATGATGTTGTATTAAGCTTATTAATGAATGAATCAAATAAATAGTATTATGAAAATTAAAATAAATATAGTTTCAATGTTTTTATGACATCCACGAATTTTCTAGGTTACTATGAAATGTTAGGGCTGATTCAATGTATCTTTTTCGAAGTAATCAAGTTTTTATGACTTTCACAAAAACAAAATACCAAATAGTGTCGAAATTGACATAAATTAATATTTAAAACAAATACAATATTGTTGGTTGATATAATATTTCTAAAAATCTTATTTTAGGCCAAGAGACAAATAAAATGATATTTTTATCATTAATGGACCACCTGGGGGTCTTTTGGAAGTATATATTAAGTATATTAACTATATTATATAAAAATATAAAGAGACATGGTAAATGTCAAACTAATTAACTTAGAGTTAAAACTAAAAGATAAGGTTAATATTGTTACCCAAACCTATCTAAAACCTATTGGTTGAGTGTTTTTCGACCTATCCTCACCTTAAACGTTAAATAATCCACTTTTACCCATTAGAAACAGAATATGAATTTATTATAAAATAATATTTTCATTTTTTCCAAAGGTGCCCCTCACCCCTCTTATAAAAGGGCACTCCCACTTCTCTGAAAATCACACCTCCAAAGCCATTTGGATAGGCCAAACCCTGGCCAAATATCATCACAACATACCTCACTTCAACATATATTCCTTTGTTTGATCATAAATCCAACCTAATGATCCCTTTAGATCAAATCAATTGGAAGAACCCGAAGAAAAGGTAATGATTTCACCACCTTCTTTCAAGTTCATTTCTTCTTCCACTTATTCATTCAATTTTATTTCCATTCTAAAATAATAACCCTAGTATATAATATATACTATGATGTTATTATAAATATTTCACAACTATATTCATTATTCTATCCATCTTATGAATGATAATGTCACCAAGTATGCGTACGTATGTCTTACCATCTCCACGCCGTGGTGTAATTTGATATTCACCACTATGTTATTTGGATGGACATAATGATGAATAATATGTATATAAATAAAGAAAATAACTTTATAGTGTCTTTGTAAAATTAATATACCATACAATTCCTCACCTTTAAGGAAATGATATTGTCACTCAGGCATACGTACGGATTACCGTCTCCACGACGCGATGAGATTCATTTCCAAATTCACCATTCATCGACTATTATAAAAATATATATTATTAATATTCTTGTAATATATGAAATAATAATGCTACTATAGATATAAATACTTATATATATATATATGTACTTACATATGTTTTATTCACTTAGTTCTGTTCAATACGTTATGAAAACGGAAATAGCATTTATGCATACATACGGACTAACGACTCCATAAAGGGTGTTTTCCATTTCATATATATGTCTATTATACATATTTATATTTTAAATATTTATGATATATAAGTCATGTTTTATATTCTTGATGTATTTAAATCATTTCATAAGTGATACAATCAATAGTAACAAGTTAAAACACAGACGATAAAGAAAGCGATTATTACCCGAAATGTTAACTTAACATGGAAATTATTATTAAATGGTTAGTATAATGTCATAATTGAATAATTTATGATATCATAAATATTAATATGCTTCTGGTATAATTTAATCAAATACTACGGTCTTCATACATGAGGTTAAACGTACCCTATACTAATAGAATGTTCAAGGTAATGGGTTTTCATCTCACTCGTTATTCCCGTGAGATTCATGCCAGTTTCCACTATTACCTTTTTTGTGGTGAATGTATTGTCCATAATTGTATTCATCATGTAATAAAATTTAATTTATGTGTATTTACATATTAATTTTATGATACTTCTTTCAATGGGATGTATGTTTCGTAAGATACCAAATTTGTAAGGGTTAATTTCACAAACTCGTTATTATATGAGGTTGGTTTTACGGAAGTATCTACTGGGACATATTTATTATCCATGTCCATGATTCATGAAAGAGTATAAAAAGGATTATTTTAAAGTAATTTTTACTAAAACATCATTTCAAATGTTTTTATTATTTATTATACTAATTCTTTCTCAATAATGTCCTTGTGTTAAAAATGGCGTTTAAGGATTTATTTGTATGGACATAACTGTTTTTAAAATGATTATTCGTTTCCAATGATTCAAAGTGGTATGGAACACATTCATTCAAAAATGTATTTAAATGTATTCCTTTATAAATTGTGTGACTTTTAAATGTTTTCATGCAAAAGGGGTATTTCTCTCAAAGAGTTTTACATATCATTTTCATCTATGTCAAAATCCTTTAATGGATTTTACACTTGTTTTGAAGTTTATTTATCATGATAAAAATCTTTCATATTGTATTTAAGGTTTTGTGATAATATTTACTGTGGATGTGTTATTTTTATACCATTCATGGTTTGTGGACAAAGTATTGACATTTCATATGCTAGTTTTAATATGAATATTTATGCTATGTTTAAACATTTTCATATGAGGAATGTATTGGACTCAGTAAGTGACGGGTGGAGCCCGCTATAGCTTATCAATGCATCGGTAGGTCTCATGAGACGACTAGATGTGGAATTGGCCGTGGCCCTTTCCCAATTTGATAAATGTTTTTGGCCGAGGCCTTGATCATTTTTAGACGTCTTGGTCGAGGACTTGACAAAATGTTTCAGAATATCCAGCATTATACATTCCCTCATTATCGAAATAATATTGATGGTTCATGTGGTCATTCAACTAATAGAATACCCATGATTATGTTTTATTATGGATTTATTTACTTAGCTCATATTACTTCCATAAAAGTATTCATGTTTATTATTAGTAAAGGCTTGTGGTTTCAATTATTCACCATGCTTAATATTTATGTTATCTTCTGCAGTATTGCTTAACCTTACTGAGCGTTTGAGCTCACCCCTTTCAATGTTTTATTTTTTCCCTTGATTCAAAGAAGTGTATTATGATTGATATGCAGGGTTAAGCTAAAGGGAATAATGGTGTTCTAAAAGAAATATTTACGATGTGTTTTATGTTTGAAATTGTATTGTAATGTTAGTGTATGTAATCAATTTTCCAAGACTGCTAAACTGATCTGTCCTTAGGGACATGATTCTTTGTAATCATGCCAACGTATTAAAATAATGAACCAACTCTAGGTAACTGGGGTCAAGGCATTACAGTTGGTATCAGAGAAGTTTATCAATAACCTTGGAGGATATATTTAAATAAACTCTGATTAGAGCTCATTGACCTAAGATAGACATAGAGGATTAGTATAGTCGAAATTCCTAGAATTTTGGTAATGTAGAAATTTTGTGAGTTTTCCAAGAAAATAAATCCATGTATGGATATGAGAAGGTATAGGTGGCTCTGGCACAGATGTACCTAGGGGTAAAACCCAAAAACACCTCTTTGAGCTAGACTCGAATGGGAACTGGTGCACGATAACGGGCCTTGTGGCACACTTGGTTATGACACTCCCGGGGGGATATGCTTAGGATAGTTCTCGTTCTCTCTATAAACCACTATGAAGGGTTTAGGAGTATATACCTCCTCAAATATTTGTTTTGTGATTATAGATTATATCCATGAACTATTCTATTTACTTTAGGTATTTTACATGTTATGAATTAATCATTGTAATTCATAAACTTAACTAGTTTATGCTATTGTATAGAAATGGTGTCCAGTAGACGGAATGTGAACCCCAAAAATACATATGATCCAAAGAGTAAAAAGGATCATATTTTTCACAGTATTAAGACAACATTTAGAAGGGAAGTAGTATCCCATGTATACTCAACATATGAAGAAATGTTATCATGTGTTAATAAGATAAGAAGAGAATTATCTAAGTCCTATATCTTTGAAGGGATTCAAGAGAAGAAAATGATGGAAGAGAGAAAGATGGATAAAGGGAAGAGGGGAAATAAGAATTTTCCCATATGTGATAACTATGAGAAGAAAAACCCTAGAACATGAATGAAGGGAATTGGATTTTGTAATAAGTGTTGAGAAAAAGGACACCATGTTCGTGAAGGAAAGGGTAAGAAAAATGTTTCAAATGTACAATGCTTTATCTGCATTGAGTTGGGACAATACATGAACCAATGTACAAATCATCAAATAATACCCTAAATGATGATATTGGATAATAATCAAGTTATGATTCTACCACAGATGATGAGGAATGATTATATTTCTTATGTTGTTATTAAAGGATTATGTCATTTGAGTGTTGTATCAATGATGTACTAGTTATAATAATTATGGAGTATATTAGGTTTGTATTGTAGTACTATTTCATTAAGGACTTGATATTGCGTGGAGCCATGAAAATTTACTCAATAGAAAGTTAAATTTTTAGAAAATATATGGTTGATAGAATGATAAACCATAACATGGTTCTGATATCGAGGTAGTGATTTTGGAATAATACATGATTTCATTGGATAAATTATATTGGATATTCATGACTACCTTGAAATTGATTAATGATTTATATAATATATCATTGTTGGATTTTACAACATTTTTTGATGGAAGGATTATATCCTGTATTCTATAAGGAATAAGGAATCATGA
The DNA here is from genome assembly GCA_963277665.1 of Viscum album. Classification (NCBI taxonomy): domain Eukaryota; kingdom Viridiplantae; phylum Streptophyta; class Magnoliopsida; order Santalales; family Viscaceae; genus Viscum; species Viscum album. Next base: position 1,555,408,557 of record OY728131.1, read on the forward strand.
ATGTAATCAATAAGGTTTTATGGTAATTCAGGATGCTGCAGTGTTTTAAAAAAATACATGATGAAGGTGTTCGCATGTTATTACCCGTCAAAAAGGATCTTTATTGTGTTTACCTTCCTTATAGAAATTTGGACTGTGAGTTTGGACAGAAGAATTTTGTATAATTCTACTTTGATATTATTTTTGGATTGCCAAAAAAGGACAACCCGGAGGTCGGGTGGCAACCCATCGTGTCCGAAAAGGCCGCGAGACTTGAACCTGCAACCGAAGGGCGACAAGGGTGTATCACCTACCACTAAAACACATGATGTCCTGGATTTAATAATGTAGTTTTTTTAATGGTTCTAGTAGATGAATAATATATTCATTTTTTAACCCTATATTAATCGGATAAATAGAATATTCTTTAGTTCTATTATCTTTTAGAGTGAAAGATGAGTTTCTGGTAGAAATTAGTTAATGGATGGAACTCTACTAGTCAAGTATATATATATATATATATATATATATATCTTCTTCTATTATTCTATGAAGAAATAAATTCTTAAACTTTAGGTAAGGCATCTTAAAACTAAAGATGTGTTATCCTAATACCTTATGTTTTGTTGATCGGGAGATATTTTAAATCATTATAGATTGATGGCTTTGCGGCCCTCAATTCTATAATTGTTTGTGACTGATGTCCTAAAAAACTCCCAAAAAATTGTTTTGTTTTTCCTCCAATTATGTGTCTCTAATTTCCACCAATGTTCTCTTAATCGAGATCATAATTTCCTGTGGAATTTTTCATTCCCCTTTTCTTATTATTAAGACTAAATTTTATTAACTCAATTTCTGATGTGGGTTTTCCCATAAAGGTATTTTCTATTTTCAACATTTTATTTTCTAAGAACAATTTCAAATTGTGAGGATTCAGTTTATTAAAAGAGGGAAGAATGTTACACCTCTAGATTTCATAGTATGTTATTTCTTCAAAGTAATTCAATAACATGCACTACATGCAAAATCGAGTTCTAGCGCACCAAGACTTACCAAAGTTGATGTACAAAAGTAGATATAAATAGTATTAACAGAATTTTGAACTTTATATAAAACATATAATTTTAGAATTCATTTAATGAGTTTCTTGGACATAATGTAAGAAGAAATACATTTTTTAGATAAAAGAAGTATTTTTCAAAAAATGGAATTTTACAACCTTTTAATGGAGTATCCTGTCTAAATCCAATAGTTGAGACTTTTATATATTTAATTTTTCAAAATAAACTTCTTCTTTAGAATCGGGACATATGAATTTAGGTTCAATATTGTTTTGGTGTTTTTTCTAATAACTTTCATATTTGGGTGAATAGTGAAAAATACTATATTTTAACTGAAAAACACTTTTTTAATCAAAATAATTTATAATGTTAAATTATACATTTTAATGTTTTGGAAGTATAAATAGATTATATTTTTACAATTTAATCCAATTATGGTCATTGTAAATAATTTCACTTTGAAACTGGACATAAACAAGTGTCAAACTTTTGATAGTTATTATTTCTTAAAAATACGCCTTTTGGTTTTGACAGCGGGAATTAATTTTCACTTAATAAATGAAACATCTATGTTTTGAATTTGGTAAAATAGAATTCATTATTGAATTTGGAATATCAAAATTAGCTTAGGTTGATTTTTTTTTTATTTTTCTGAAAACTTTTAATTTTTGATGAATAGTGAAAAACAACGAGTTATATTTTAAAACCAAATTTTTATTTAAATATTTATTTATTTTATTTAAATTTTTTTAAGTATAAATAGATACATAATACCTATATATGTTCAATGTATTTCATTAGAGTCAGTTTATAATTTTTTTAGATAAATAAAATATTTATTGAACATTTCACCGTCTTTTACCCACCTCCTAGGAGAATTTGTAAATTCACATTAAAATTAATTTTATCGCTTCTGTGAGTGTAATTTCAAAAATCCAAGAGACACGGTTATTATCAAGGAGTAAAATTTTGTTAAAAATGATAAACATAATTTTTTTTGAATAGTAACTTTTTACTTTTATTTACCACGGTTAAAAGTAAATAAGGTAATTAATGGTAAAAATTATATTATTATTACCCTAACACATTTCCTAATTCTATTGAACAAGTGTATCTCGACCAAAAAAACCTTAGGAATAAAATATTATCATTTAGATCCACTTGTATTAGATTTGGACATTTATTATTATTTAATTCAAAGAAGAGTTAAAAGAGTTAAAATCAATGTTTAATAACTAAAACATTTTTAATATAGGGTTATACATAAGATAAATTCAATTATAAATATTAATTAGAAATCTAAAATGATTTCATACATAATGGTATTTTATTTATAAATTTTAGAAATTAAATAATTAAATTTACTTATGACACAATGATGATGCAGTAATTACCATATTAATGAAAGAATTAAATAAATAGTATTATAAAAATTAAAATAAATATAATTTCAAAGTTTTTATGAAATACAAGAATTTTATAGTTAACTATGACATTTTAGGGATGATTAAATGTATCTTTTTTTAAGAAATCAAGTTGTTATGTCTTTCAGAAAAATAAAATACTAAATAGTGTCAAAATTGACATAAATTAATATTTAAAACAAGTATTATATTATCGGTTGATATAATATTGAAAAAAAACTAAGGTTCGGCCAAAAGACTTAATTAATGATAGGTGTATCATTAATGGATCACTTTGGGGTCTCTTGTATGTATATAGTATGCTTATTAATGATATAATATAAAAATATAAAGAGACTTGGTAAATGTCAAATTAAATAACTAAGAGTTAAAACTAAATGATAAGGATAATATAGTGACCCAAAACTGTCTAAAACCTATTGGTGGAGTGGGTTCCAACATATCCCCACCTTAACCTTTAAATAATCCACTTTGGAGGCATTATAAACTGAAATAAAATTTATTATAAAATAATATTTCTAGCTTTTCCAAACGTGCCCCTCACCCCTCTTATAAAAAGGCACTCCGCCATCTCTAAATATAACACCTCCAAAACAATTTTTCTCGGCCAAACCTTGCCCAAATATCATACCAACTTCCCTCACTTCACCCTAGAGGCTTAGGATTTATCATAAAGCCATCCTATTTAGCCATTTTGATCAAATCAATAAGAAGAACCCGAATAAGAGGTAATGATTTCATCACCCTCTTTCAAATTCCTTTCTACTTCCACTTCTTCATTCTTCATTATTTCCATTATAAAATAAAAAATTAATTATATTATATATTCATTGATGTTATTATAAATATTTCACAACTATATTCATTATTCTATCCATATTATAAATGATAATGTCACCATGTGTGCGTACGTACGGCTTACTGTCTCCACGCCATGGTGTAATTTGTTATTCAAAACTATGTTATTTGGATGGTAATAATGATGAGTAATATGTATATAAATAATGAAAATAACATGATAATATCTCTTTCAAATTATTATACCATCCAATTCCACACCTTTAAGGAAATGATATTGTCACTCGTGGGTACATACGGATTACCGTCTCCACGACGCGATGAGATTCATTTCCACATTCACCATTCATCAACGATTATAAAAATATATGTTACTAATATGTTTTTAATATATGAAATAATAATGATACTGGAGATATATATATATATATATATATATGTACTTACATATTTTTTATTCACTTACTTTCGTTCAATATGTTATAAAAATGGAAACAACATTTATGCGTACGTACGAACTACCAACTCCATAAACGGTGTTTTCCATTTCATATATATGTCTATTATACATAATTATATTATAAATATATATTCTATATAAATCATGTTTTATATTTTGGAATTATTTAAATCATGATATAAGTGAAACAATAAAGAGTAACAAGTTAAAACACGTATGATAAAGATTGCGATTATTACCCAAAATGATAATTTAACATTGAAATTATTATTAAATGGGTTGTATAAAGTCATAAATGAATAATGTATGATATCATAAATAATAATAACGTTCTATTATAATTTAATAACATACTACGGTCTTCATACAAGAGGTTAAACATACCCTTGACTAAAGGAAAGTGCAAGGTAATGGGTTTTCATCTCACTCCTTATTCTCGTGAGATCCATGCCATGTGGCCACAATTACATTTTTGTGTGGTGTATTTACTGTCAATAATTGTATTATTCGTGTAATAAAATTTAATTTATGTGTATTTTAATATTAATTTTATGATACTTCTTTAAATGGGGTGTATGTTTCGTAAGTTATCAAATTGGTAAGGCTTAATTTCACAATCTCTTTATTATCCGAGGTTGTTTTTTAGGTATGTATCTACTGGGACATATTTATTATCCATGTCCATATTTCATGAAAGCGTATTAAAAGGGTTTATTTTAAGGGATCTTTTACTAAAACATAATTTCAAAGGTTTGGAATATTTATTTTACGAAATCATTCTCAATAATTTCCATGTCGTCAAAATGGTTTTATAAGGATTTATTTATATGGACATGATTGTTTTTAAAATAGAAATTCTTTTCAAATGTTTCAAAGTGGTATGGGACACTTTGATTCAATAAAGTATTTAAATTTGTTCCTTTATAAATTTTGTGACTTTTAAATGTTTTCATAAAAAACGGGTATTTCTCTCAAAGAGTTTTACAAATCATTTTCATCTATATCAAAATACTTTAATGGATTTTAAACTTGTTTTGAAGTTTATTTATCATGATACAAATTTTCCATATTTTATTGAAGGTTTTGTGATATATTGGACTGTGGATATTTTATTTTTATACAATGCATGGTTTATGGATAAAGTATTGACATTTTTTATGCTAGTTTTAATATTAATGATTATGTTGTGTTTAAACCTTTTCATGTGAGGAATGTGTTGGACTCAGTAAGTGACGGGTGGAGCCCGCTATAGCTCTCTATGCATAGGTAGGTCTCATGAGACAACTAGATGCGGAATTGGCCGATGCCCTTTCCCAATTTGATATATGGTATTGGCCGAGGCCTTAATCAGTTTTAGACGTCTTGGCTGAGGCCTTGACAAAATGTTTCAGAATGCCCATCATTATACATTCCCTCATTATGGAAATAATATTGACGGTTCATGTGGTCATTCTTCTATTAGAATACCCATTATTATGTTTTATCAAGGATTTATTTTCTCAGCTCATATTCATGACATAAAATTATTCATGTTTATTACTAGTAAAGGCATGTGGTTTCAATTATTCTCAATGCTTAATATTTATGTTATCTTCCATTGTATTACTTACCCTTACTGTGCATTTGAGCTCACACCTTTTTATGTTTTATTTTTCCCAGGATTCTAGGAAGTGTATTCTGATTGATATGAAGGGTTAAGATAAAGGGAATAATGGTGTTCTGAAAGAACTATTTACGTTGTGTTTTATGTTTGAAATTGTTATGTAATGTTAGTATATGTAATCTATCTTCAAGGATTTCTAAACTGATCTGTCCATCGAGACATGATTCCTTGTAATAATTCCAATGTATTATAATAATGCAGCGACTCTAGGTAACTGGGTTTGGGGCGTTACAAAAACATTGTGAGGAACCTCTCTACTGCCAAGGCATGACTTTTCTAGAACACAACATACTATATATTTTTTACTACAAGCAGTGTAGGGGTTCTATACAGTGTGTATCAACAAACTATCTTGCGAACACATGAAATCTGGTATTAGTTGAAAGGGTAAAAATGTAATTTCTCCAATAAGCCTCTTAAAATGACCCAGGATAAAAAAAATTAATCTTACCATGATGTAACACATGCATAAAGAGTAATGATAGAGTATTTATATTCCACAATTTTATAAAAAGTGAAAAATTCACATTTCACCGCATTATTCATGAATGATGCCTCATGAGCCTAATCCACATGTTTTGAATTAAATAACTAACCGTATTTTTGAAAAATTCGATTTAATTTTATGGTCATTCTATAACAGATTATGTTACATTTAGATTTCAGATGATGAATTTAAAATGATAAAAAAATATTATTATTATTATTGTTGTTGTTGCTATTATTATTTTTATTATTATTATTATTACTGTGTGTTTTATTAAACCCTAGACTGGGTTTGTAAAATGTATCCAACATTGATCTTAAGATTTTCATCTCTTTACAATAGTCATGCTAGTACGGTTGGTTCATAAATTTGACGTCAAATGTAGAAGAAATGATGGAAATAAGTATTTAACAAAAAAAGAATAATAATATTTTATTATTATATTTTTTTGTCATTATTCATAATTGAGCCATTCATAACATACTCTCCTTTATTTCGGTGTGCCTTCACCTCCCAAAAATTATCATTGCTATCTATTCTTTTTTAATTCCTTTTTTTAATATTTCTTCTAATTTTATTTAATTTATTTTCAACTCATTATTATTCCCATGATTTTAATTTCCCCTTTTATAAACCCTAGTGGCACACTATCCTAGGTGGATCCTCCTTCAAAATATCTCATACACCCACGACATCCAAAAATAATTCACATTGGAACCAAATATCACACTAAAAACCCTAGTTATCCCTCTATTTGTGATTGACCACTGCACCCATCCAACTGCCACGCTATCCTCTAACAACTGATTACCAACACTTACACTAAAAACCCCAAATGTAGTAGCGTCGAATGACATGGATAATTCAGCACGCTATAACATCTATGGTATGCCACATACCATCTATTGGACCACTAAATGTCATGAATCACTACATTCTATACTAAAACCCATTACTGGGTACTAAATATGATCTCTCCCAAAATCTGTCACCGCATATCATGATTATATCAACTGATCTAAAATCAAGACCCATAGAAAAAATTAATTGTGCTAATTTCAAAAAAAAATGATAATATCTTTTTAGATATTTGGTGAATGGTCAGTCAAAATAAAGAAATGATGATGATCACGCAAAGGAAAAGGGTTATAAAAACACAAAGCTCATGAATAAGAAACCAACCACAACCATTATTGCATTAGTCATGATCTTTACCGATTATAATGAAGAACAATAAAAAAATAATTGACAAAACTTAGAGATCATACAAATGTTCATAACTTTAAATAACTCAACATTGACTCAAGATTCATTGTTGATTATTTAAAAAGTGAGAGAAAAAAATACACCCCCAACATCCATAACAGATATCTCAATAAATATGAATGTGATTTTCAATACATGAGGTCATTTATTGTCTACATTTTTCTTTGATTCATCTTGAACCAATTTTTATTGTCATCTGATTTAGGAATGGAGGGTGGTAGAAATACCTATCTCAAAGGTTCAGGGATGTGTGATTAAACTTGAAAATCCACCATGACATCATATTTATAATGATTTCTAGGTATATTTCATTTAAATAAATAAATAAATTTCATTATTTATTTTATTTAAATTCACCTTTCTATAGTTTCTTTTTAAAAACTCCCCATGATGACCAATTTTTTGTCACACCTGTCATAAACAATGCAATTCAGACTCAACTATTGTATCATATTTTCTATTTGATTCTCCTCAAATTTGATATTGCACATTCATAGAAAAACTATGCATTTGTAATGAAAATAAATTAATTATTTTCTAAAATTAATTCTAGGATCACTTGGCTATAGAATCATGAACTATCATTGGGGATAGAACCAAAAATATTCCTAGAAGTATTCGAAAATATTACACGACAAAACAAAAATCTATAAACTAGTGATATTCAAAATATGACGAAATGGGTGATCAAAACCTCATGATAATACATCCTAAAATGGATCAAAATATTATTAATAACATGAATCACATTGAACACCATCCTGATCTTAAGAACCAGAATATTGTTGTTAAATCCTTCTTGTTTCAAAGACCACATAACTTTATTGGATCTCATCATACCTACCTCTTAAAAAAATTATTAAAAACCATTTATTATATATTATTTTTCCTCTCATTACCATAAGATTATAATTTAGTACTAGTGATCTATCATTGTGATTGGGAATCTAATAATTGGTGGAAATTGATAAAGAACATGAAGTCTAAAGATGAAATTTCTGACATGGAATGGGATGATTTTAAAAAATATTTTTCAATAAATATTTTCCTTGAGCCCTTCATATTAAAATTCAAAGGTGTCAATTAGAATAAAGAAAAAAGAAGATGATTCTATTGGATAGTACATGGAAAACCTCACATGGATTTCACAATTGGCCATCGGCCATATCACGAACACTAAAGGAAAGGTGGATCACATATTTAATACACTAGATATGATTCTACTAAGATAATTGGGTATTCATGATTTAATATGTTATGAGGATATTTTTTGTTGTGCCCCATTGGTTAAATTGGAGATCTAAGACTCTTATTGGTCTCGTGGTACTAGAGATAAAAATATGAACATGGAGTTTATTAGGATTGGATCAATAGATAAATCTCATGATGTAATAAATAACCCACTTCTAATGTGTCAAAAGGGTGGGGAGAATCATCTAGTATATTTTATAAAGGGAATCAAGTCATGAATCAAATTTCTAAGATATGGGTATATTTCAAAAAACTTTTGAAAGTATATGAAGAATACCACTAATGAAAAGTCGAAAAGAATGTTCAGATATAAACACATCTTGTAGTTCAGTTTTTCACCTACAAGGAATATCAGAATTAGCCAATCCATTTCTCTAATCAATGGTTTGTTTATGTAAATCAACAAAAATGACCTACAATGTAGCATAAAAGGGAATATTATATTACTAATAATGAGGTGGATCACTAAAATAATATGGTGTCTGGTGTTCTAGTTATTTAATCAAGAATATTAAAAGTTCTCTTTGATTCTGGTTCTACGAACACTTTTCGATCATCCAAGATAATTAAAACTATTCAAACACAACTTCAAAATAAGTAGGTGGAGTTATCTCTAAGTATAATAAACTCATAAATTATTACATCAAAAATATTTTACTCTTCAATGTTTTACGTTTTTGGACTGAACCTCCTAGAGAATTTTTTCATAATTCCTTTGGTGGAGTTTGATAATATATTTGATAAGAATTTTCTATCTTCATTAAAATCCAACATCAAATTTTGGGTAAGGGAGACCACTATTCACATATTGAGAAATCCTCCAATTCTATAGATGTGTAAAGAGGAAGATCAATCTCTTTAAGAATAGTTATCTCAATTGAGAAAATTATTGGCTTATGAGAATCTATATCTATCTCTAATGATAGATAAAAGTATATAATGATGCTCCAATACTTGCCCATTGTGATAGAATACACTGATGTATTCCCAAAAAAATTTCATAATCTTCCTCTTTTTCGATAGTTTTTGTTTTGGACTAGCTTATTCAATTTTATTTTCATAAATCAAATGCAACATATATAATGGCCTCTATTGAGATGGAAGAACTGAAGATGTTGTTACAATAGAGTCATGATAATGATTTTATATACCCAAGTGCTTCCCAATGGATTGAGTTGGTCATATTCATCAAAAAACCACTATAAATTTCATGTATCCCTAACCATGTATAGATGAATTGTTTGATCAAATCCATGGGGGTAGTTCTTTCACTACAGTGGTCCTTTGGATGGGATATTACTATTTAATGGTGAGGTAAGAATATATTCCCAATAAATCCTTTTCAATGATCTAGGTTGTCATTGAGTTCATTGTTATTCCTTATAGACTCACTAATTCTTTAGAAATTAAATCTATTTAACAAATAATGTCTTTAGGTATTACCTCAAAATATTTGTGTTAGTCATTATTGATGATGTTCTTATGTATTCAAAGGGAATGGAGTAACATGAATTGATTTATAATAATGTGATGGATACATTGGAGAGGGAGAAACTCTATGTAATGTATATTATATGTGAGTTCTTGGAGGTGGATGTTTCATTCTTGGGTAAAGTGGTCATTAGTAAAGATATATCTATGTAACTATCTAGAAAAATTAATATTGAAGAGTGTCCCATGAAAATATCTATAATAGAGATCCATGGGTTCTTTATTCTAGTTGGGTATCACCAAAAAATATTAATAACTTCCCACAATTATAAAATCCAGTAATCATGCTAACTCAAAAGGGTGTAATGTTTTTAGAGTAGTTAATGTGAAGACTAATTTAAGGAGATAAAATTTTGTTTTAACACTATACCAGTTATCACACTACCAAAAATTATAGTTCACATTGTGGTGTATAATGATGCTTATATTAAAGGATTATGATATTTATCGATGAAAACATACAAAGTCATATCCCACAACTCATAGAAATTTAAAATACATGATAAAAAAATCAAACCCTTGATCTAGAGTTATTAGTTATCATCTTCACATAAAAAATCTTTTGACATTATCACTATGGGAAAAAGTATGAGATATATAATTCTCAAAAGAGAATTACAAATATATTCATATAAAAGGATATTAATATGTACTATTTGTGATGGTTAGATCTAAACAAATATTATAATGTATCAATCCACTAGAATCATGTAATATCAAATAATGTGAATGATTCCCTATATAGAATAGATCATTCATCATTATCAATGATGAGAATTGAATCAGATATAATCATCTTATATTTTAAACAGATGGAAATGGGAATTAATATGGAATAAAAACCATCAATAACTTCTCAAATGATTTCTCTTCAAAACATTATAAATAAAATATAATATTCTCAGATAAATTATTTTAAAAATTATAAAATATTGGAAGATATTTAGAATAGTAAATTCTTAATGTTCAAAATAGATGATGAAGGATTAATGATATTTGTTTCATGACTTTGTGTACCATACAATACCATGATAATGAATGATACTTTTAATAATTCACATTGGTCAATATTTTATATTCCCCCAGATATCGTAAAGATGTATCGCTATATATGATAGGAATATTGGTGGAAACATAAGAACAAGGATATCACTAAAAATACATGGAATTTATTGGTATATAACCAAGTTAACCACAAAAGGAAAATTCTATGGTAATAGTGAAACTACTACCCATACCAACAGGGAATACGGAAAATAGTACAATGTAATTTATCAGTGAAATTCGGAGGATATCCAGAGGAAGATATTCAATATGGGTTGTTGTGGATCATCTGACATTTATAGCTCTATTTATCATAATTTGAGAGGACTTCTCACTGGAGATACCTACATGGAAAATCAACATATTTTTTGTATGGTTACATGGATTACCATTATTTCATGAATTTTATTGTGACCTATGATTATCCGCTATGTTCTGGAAAATCCTATAACATGCTCTAAACACAATTTTGTGCTTCCGTAATTTTTTTCATCCTAAAAAAAATGATAGATCTAAATGTACTATTCAAACATTTGAATACATGATTATTGAATGTTCTATGGAATTAAAATGGGGTAGATACCAACTTTTTCATATGGCCTAATTATCTTACACAATGAGTCACCACTCAAGAGGCCCAAATGGATCAAACTGATACCTTAATTTGAAAAGATGAATATTAATGGAATTATAGGAGGATGATAGTGAATGTAAGGTGAAAGGACTTGAAATGGTCAAAATGTACTGTAAAAGATTACCATTTGAAAGTATTTTTACAATACCCTTTTTTATACCCCATGACATGATTATGATACCAATTTCTTCCTTGGGGCCACATTTATGATTGCATTTTATTCATCATTTAGATCATATATTCATGAACATGTTATTATGGGGGCACCCATATTAGACTCCAATTCATTGGTTAATGTTTATTCTCAAAAGATATCATGTTGCGATAAGGGGTTAACCTGATTCCAATATTGGACATTATCTAACATCTGATATATTCTTATAGGTTAACATTGAATTATTTTTAGGTCAAGTGATATATTGTTCAACATTTCTATGCTATCATTATTATATGATACCCTGTTATACATGTTAATATAAATTATGTTTTTTCATGTTTCATGCCTTGTATATCATTATTTTACTCCTTCTATTCCTTTTTCCATGTTTTATTCCTATTCTTCTTCCATTACTGGGATTTTTCTCCCATACCTTTTGTTCATTTATTCACTTTGTTATCCTATTCATATGTTAGTTCCCAATGGAAGTAATGAGTTATTATGGATATTAGATAAAATATGTCTTTAGTTTTGTTGAATGCTTTCAAATAATGTACCAAATCTTTCAAATACAATAGAATTTATGATCACTGGTTTGTATTTTAAAGCTACTAAAGCTTCAAATCATGTAATGATATATAGAAAAGAATTGGGTATCTATAATATAACTTCATCCAAACAAGAATTATTTCTTAAACATTTCCCATACTAAGATTCATATAGTTCTATTTGAATGAAAGAATGGATAGTATTGTTAAATGATAACTCTATCAAGGTATGTTGTTGAACCATTGAATAATTTGAAAATATATAAATTTATAGGATCTTAATAAGTTATCTTGAGTTTTAATAGTATTTTAAAATTAACCACCATTCATTTTATGGTAATCCGTACAGAAAAAGGGCATCATATCACATATTTATTGAAAAAATATCTTTACATTCGAGTAATCCTAATATCTTAATTATATAAAATATAGTGTAATTATATATGTTTCCATGAAACTGTGTTTTTTATCATGTAAAATTACTTTAGTGATATCTCATCTCAGATGGAGTTTAAATGTACTAAATCTGTAATTAAATTAACCACATCATGAATGAATTTACAACCATTAGTATTATTTAGAAAGAAGGTATACATTTTTATATTCTTCCATTTCAATATATGCATGGGTAATTGTTACAAAATACCTTTAGATATTATCATGTCCCATTTACTTGACTTCGTAGCAAACATTGAGATATATTCATTACAATATTACTCCTTCAGTGGTACCACTAGAAATTGTCCTTTAGATATCTATCGATATTTATTTATAATTTTTATATTGTAAATGATGTGCAGTTGAGATAAAAAAATATCCCTACAAAATAATGGTTTTTAGGGAATCATATTTATTTCATTGATATTAATATTTCATCATATTTAGTGTTTAACAATAAAATAATTTCAAACCTTCCTTCCGATGAATCCCTATGTGGTGATGGAATCACCCGCAGACACCTTTTCTAGAGAATGTTACTTTAGATATCAACCAAGCTTCACGACTTCTTGAACTGACCTTGGATGATTGATTTTGACACCAGAAGCCTTCGGTTTATTTGATAGATATGTTAAATTTTTTCTTGGCGTATTCAAGATCATGAGATAGTTTTCCTCCCGAGTAGAATATATATAATTATACTTTTTTTCATTAGAGAATGACTTGGTCCTTCCCTAGTATTGTACTCCTCAATCTAGGAATTGATGAAGATTTTATCTATTTCATTGGTCATATTATTTTCATATGAATCGTGACTATCCTTCTATAGATCTCTCGTAAATTTTTCTAGAACATCATTTTTCATTCCAAAATCCTTCCATTGTTTTTGTTCTTAGGATTCCTGTTCGACATTATATATGTTTTGATATATGACCAAATATGGGGTTTCATCTGATTTCTCCTCATATTTATGTAGAATTAGATAATTACAAGCTACCAGTTTACTGGTTTTGGATTTTGGTGGTGGAGTAATTTTGTTCAAATTTAGCAGTTGTCTGGCATTCATGGAATTTTTTTATATAGACACCTATGTCATATTTTTTCATTCGTTCATGAAAATAATGATGAACTTGATCTTCAGACACTCCAACTAGTCCCTTTGGGTACACCAGGAGTAGTTCAACTTGAAAAAAATGATGTACCCTAAACAAAAAACGTCTTGAAAGCTGTAATACCATCTAATACAGACCTGATATTTGAAAAAATTTATGAAATATTGATATGTGATTTGGATGTCCCAAGTATGGAAAAGTAGGTTTGGCCTATACCTAAGGATATAGAGATGGTATTCATTAGCCTCTCAAACCCTTGTATAAATTCACCAAAGCCCATATCATATGGTAAGGGAGATCTAGTATGTGATCGTAATGTCAAGGTTAAGAAATTATGAGAGGATCATCCAACTTGTTGAATTGAAAATGATGTCATAGAGAAGGGCATGTTAATGGGGTGGAGAATGGGTGAATGTGAAAAATATGTCGACTTCTAGAAGGTCCAAACCAGATATTATTATTAGCAATCATTTCAAAAGCATTGAAGTGGAATCCCCAGTCCAGGAGCACCAATGATCAATTTGTTAAGTGTTGGGCATTCATAATTTACAACCAATGGATAATCATGATGATGTGAGAGGAAATTTGTGAGTATGAGTTTAGAGATGAAAGATATATCTTAGTATCACATTATATTTTTTATGGTGTTCTTGAAAGATGACTCCATAGTCCATGGAGAATGATGGGGAATAAGAGAAATAGGGATTTGGGGAATAATATTTTAATCAAGGGAATGAAATGAAAAATATGTAGACATTACCCGCACCTACCCAATCCAATGGAGACTAGGTCAGAAAAGAATATAGGGGACTTAGATGAGGATTAATTTCACAATATTGGTGACATATGTCATGATTTTTAAAATAATGAAGCCAAATTAATGGCATTATTGTGGTTGCATAGGCCTCTACAACTACTCCCAAAACTGAATTTGTGGATCCCATTAAGGAGGAGCTATTTGTATTGAAGCGTGAAGCACGTAAATATGAAACATAATGATATGAAATTTAAAAAATTTATAAAATATGAGGAAGAAATGTGGGAGGATTCTTACCATATTAACACCTCGCAAAAGGGTGTAGACAGTCTGTACAAAAGAATTCTTCTAGTTGTTTCATATCATGAGCAATGTTGGTGGATCGACAAGCTTGGTATTATATTGATACATCGGTTCAATGAATGATTTATAATTATTGATGATTACCTCCTAATTTGGTTAAAGTATCCTATAATTTTAAATATCTCTTCAATGATGGCCTTGGTATAAATGTCTCCACTCTCCAAAGGATTTTATATTGGGATTTCTCTTTAGGTAAACTCTAACATTTTTTAATGTTTTTGTGTATATTTTTGACATCGGCTGAAATTATATTTACTCATTTGGATTCATAAATTTCCCGTTAATGTGTTACAATAATAAAAAATTAATTTTCATTCTTATGTAGACATATATATCCTCTTCTTGGGCTTTCTTATTTATTATACAGATGAATCTATGAGTATTAATTTTGGAAATAAATCACTTATCCTCTTCCATTATAATTCCATGATAAATAAATTTATAAGCCCTGTATTGGAAATATTTTAATCTATCTCACATATAAGGTATTTTTCTCCATCTTGATCAATGCATCGGTAACACATTTTATATTGTAGGGACATAACGTATTAAGTTGAAATAGCCTCAGATAAAGTACAAAAAATACTATTTGGAACATGTTAATATATTTTTATATCAATATATACTATAATATCATGTGATAAACATATATCTCTATGAAAATCAATTCTTTTGTTTCTATTTTAAATTAATGTAACATTATGTGGAATATCATGGGCAATATGAAACCACGAGTGTAAATGATCCAAAAATAATATTGAATAAATATAACTATTATAACCAGTCCATTAGGATTCTAGTTAGTAATATAAATAAACATTATTGAATACTGATATAAATTATTTCTAAAATAAAAATAATTATTTAAATCAAAAAAATTAACATTAAACTAATGTTTTTCCCTTGTAATAATAACCATAATATTTTAGTTTTATAGATTTTTTTAATATAAAATCCTTATAAATAATATTATTTGTAGGTGACTAATGCTTTTCGCTTGTAATAATAGAATATAACATTTAAATATTAAATATTTAAAATAATTTTTATTGTTAAATAATTATATATATATATAATTAAACATTTATTATTTCCAATAATATCGTTAATGTAAGAACATATTATTTTTTTAGAATATATTTTCCTGAAATATTATAAATAATCATGTTTTGTGGGTAATTTTTAATAAATATTTTTCCATTTATATGAATTTTATTTTTATGAAATAGAATCCATATTTTTAGTTCTTTTGTTCAAAATTATTAACTAGATGACTTTTAATTTCAGGTAATATTAATAGTAAATATTGAACATTTTATCGACCTGGTATAAGTAAACATGGTAATTAATGAAAACAATATTGTTAAATGGGATTAAAAATTTATTTAAAAAATGGGATATTCCTATTATATGGTATATATTTGAACATAAACATCAAATATTAAAATATAGGTAAATTTAGGGTCATTTATCTTTGGTAATAAAAATTATATTATTTTAAAAAAAAATAAACCAATATGACATTCTCTAGAGTAACATTTTTCTTATATTTTCAAATTGGCATATGAAGATGATATGGAGGAATATAAAATATTATATTGAATAAAAATAATTAATATTTATAATACTAAACTATTTATGTATTTTAGTGATGTTATATTTAGTTCGAATGCTAATGAAACAAAACCACAATATTAGTGTATGAATATGAAAAATTAAAGTAAATGATTTTAGAACATCAAAATTAATCATTTTTTACGAACTATGGGTGTAAATAAATTATAATGGTAATAATAATGTATAAATAATATCTATAGAATTTATATTTTAATTAATTTCAATTTGGTATTTTTTTAGAATAAAAATATTGTAATATATCTTAAAATTACTTCAATGGTGTGTTATGTTAATAATAAATTCATATATAATTTACAAAAACATTAATACAAATTTCAACCACAAGTGATATTATGAGGTTTTAATGTATTTGAAACCAACCTGAGTACTTATTCCACACATTAGAAAAGGAGACCCCTACTCTCTATTTAGTAGAAGTCATTGAGCCCACAATATTGGGGAAAACATATCATATTCTATTTTATGATTCCGTATTAATTAGTTAATGGTTTCTATCCAATTAAAAGACCATCCAAAGGTTCGTTTTGATGGTATCTAATAGAGGTACAACTATGATGGTGTACATATTTTTAACTACTCTTTATAATTTATTTCTTATTATAGTTTATCGAAATATAAAATACTATTCATAAATAATACTCTATTATATTCAATATAATGAAATGATATTATCTATTTTGGAATATCAATATTCACAAATTTTCCATCCAGAATAATTGAAAAGGTCTCTCATGTTATCGTATGGGTTATCATCCCTGTATTGTGTTGTAATTATGTTTTCATCACCAAATTACATTAATGAGTATGATAATGTAAATAATGAATATATTAAATTTATGAAATATCTATTGTTTCTCAAATGTTTTATTTTTCAAATTCACCACCATTCTAATAAAAATGAAAATGATGTTTATCCAAGTATACAAACAAACCACCTCCATGAACTAATATGATTTAATTTTCATTTTTTCATTTCATAAATGAATCTAAATATGTTAAATGAATATTTATAATTTTTATATCATAATATAATTTCATATGATGGTGTTTCCTTGATTAAGGATTGAGAATATTAATATACAACATAGAACATTATTAATAAAACAAAACATTTACTACCAAGATAAATATTATTATGGATTATTATTAACTAATAATTGATAATATTCTTTTTGTACTGGAATGAGTTAAGGGGATTCACATTAGTTTATAATTTAATGGCATTAAATTACATCTTCATTAACAATGCCATTGCAAATATATAATTTTTAAAACATATGGTTATTTAAAGTTTTATTTTCTCTATATTTAGTTGGATTTTCATTTTTTAGACATACCTACTTCATTAATTAATATTAAATTCAATGATAAAATCCTTGTATGGTATTTCGTTCATATTTCCACTATGTTGATTCATTTAATGAATTATATATATATTTACATATAAGTTGTGTATATGTAGACCGTGTGATGAATTTAACCTGAATATTTATTAATTTATGTTGATTAATATTTCAAATGATGGTTTTTATTCCAAGGGGTTCCAATTTAAATTTCCTAATTACTTTTTTTACAAATCAAATAAAAAATATCTTCTTGATAAATTATATGTAATATATTTTATAAAATTACATATTAGTCAAAATAACATAATAAATGAATTAATGAATTCTCATAAATGTAAATGTCCAGTAAACTCCTTTTATTATTCAATTGAATATTTTTTGAGTTGAATTATATGATGGTGTGATATTTTGAGGCACATATAACCTCAACCATGATGGAATGAAATTATTAAATAAATTTTATTAACCTTGTGAAATTTATTCAAAATAATTGAATAACATTAAAATGTTGTATATATTGAGAGACATAAGACCATCATTAGATATAAGACATGTTTTTAACCATAAGAGGGGTATATATTTTTAATCGTTATATGTTTGGATTCCAATATTTTGAATAAAAAATATTTAATAATTTATTTTTTATATTTAATAAAAAATTAATATCTTCCAAATGGTGGATTGTATGAAAAATATGAAACTCCTATTAGGTCTAAAATTATGGGTTTTCCCTTGTATTCTTATTCCTTTTATTCATTTTTCTAGTTTCGAAACAACACATGTGATAAAAACTATTTTTATTTAATAAATTATTTCATCCATTTTTAATAGTAAATTAAATTATATATCTCACGAAGTGCATTGTATGAGAAATATAAGACCACCATTGTCTATGAGATGTAGTATTTACCCTTGGGGAGGCTAAAAAACAATGAGTAATGGATATTTGATATTAATTGTATTTTATTTTTAATAATTAATTGATTAATTTTTTAAAAAATAGTAATATTCACCCTTTTTTCACAACAACATGTCACACAACCATTGTAACGGCCCATAAGGTTTAAAAAAATTATTTTCATTCATTTATTAGGTAATTAATCATTAATATCATTAAGATGTTACATTTAAACACTCAATCAAATTTTTTTCATCATATAGTGATAACAATTTAATTTTTACATTATGTATTTTATTACTACGTTTTTGGGGTATATTTAGCCCATCCATTTCTAATTGGTTCCTTTTTGTCCATTTGTGTCTATGAAACCTTGAGACCACTATGTAAGGGGGTGAGTGAGTATCTGAGAGTTCCCAGTTGAACTGTTGTGTCCATCATCTTCCTCCATGTGATGTGAAGGTTATGATTTTGTTTTTATTTTATCATTATTTATTTATCTTTCTCCAATGTTCAATTTTTTATAATAAAAATAATAAAATAAAATATTTTTTACCTTGGTTAAAATTTAAAAACCATATATTTATTAACCAATAATTATTATTGGATTATGGAATGATAGTTTTTATATAAATTATAAAATGACGTTTTTCAAATAACTAAAAAATTATATTTATTTTCAATATTCAATAGGAAAATTTGTGAAATATCATTACAATAAAATGCAATGATATTTGAAATGATAGATTGAAAGATATCAAGGAAACATATAATATCATCACATTAAATTTTTAAATGATAATTACAAATTATTAGGGACAGATAAAATATTATTGAATAAATTTTTTTTATTTATAATTATAAATTTACCTAGGGCATAATTTTTTTACCGAATGTAAAATTTTAAATGATTATTTTAACGTTATGTTGAACTAATAAAATAATATCACATGTTATATTTTTAGAAGATAATATTAAACATATCCATGAAAAATAAATTATTATCGCATTTATTATTTTAAATGATAATTTGAAAACAATCTTTGATTATAAAAAGTTCTCAGAAGTAATATTTTAAATATTAAATTAAAATATTCAATAAAAATTAAATGATTATTTCTTATATTATTATAATTTTTAAATATAAAACTAGACCAGATTTATAAAAAAATTATCTCTTGTGATATATAAAATGATATTTTGAAAATTATCATGGATATATTAAATAGTATGACATCCTATATTATATGTGATAATTTTAAAAATTCTCATGGAGTAATAAAACATTTTAACATGTAATATTTTAAATGATAATTTGAAATTTATTTGGTAGACATAAAATATTATAGGATGTACTATTCTAATAGATACTTTAAAATCTATCTAAGTGATATAAAGTATCATCTGATATGATATTTATATTTTATTATGAACTAAAATATAATCACTTGGTTGTAGGAGCCCTTGATGAATATCATGACCTTAATGTATCAGCATTGATGAAAATATGGACATAAATAGGAACTCGTGATAGTTTAGGATTCCACAATATTTGTAGAACAATATAGGATAGATTATACTTTCCTAGACAACATCATCTATAATGTAGGAGGTTCCTTATATTATTGTACTCATGTTTACACTTTTGTTCTTAATGATTATATTTATTAGAATTTTTGACTGATCGTGCTTGATTACAACAAAAAATTAGTTTTTGGTTGAGGTCCATAAATATTTATTTTGATTCCATGAGTTATATTAGTGTAGACTTTATCCATGTTTGATTATGATCATAAGTTGTTGTCTGTGCTCTTATATACTCAGGTTGATATACAATGGATACTTGTGTTCTCACCTTGTATATGTGTTATCATACATTGTTGGTTGTTAGTGGAATTTTAGATTAGTGGATCATCGTGACATATTTATTCACTATTGGTGTGGAATTGTTGACCATAATGATAGTTACGAGAGACATGAGTAGAGGGTGTAGGTGAGAGGTAGACATAGCACCATGTTGAGGGTGTGCTCAATAAAGCCTTGATTTATAGTTTCATTCACCATGAGATATCCTTTTCAATGTTATTACAGTTTAATATCATCTATAATATCCAGGTGACATAGTCCTCTTAATGGAAATATGACACTATGTATAATCTCTTTGACATTGTGTGTATGTCATAGAAGGAATATTTTGATTCATTCTAATAATTATGTTTTCTTTTGACATGGTGCTGATGTAGGTATGATCATTGGTTGTGGAATCATGGTTAGCACACTGCTGCTCAGTTATGGATTCTATATTTTTGTGCATTAGAAATAAATTATTGTTATGTAATACACTTTTATAATTGGGAACTTCAGGTTATATATGTTTTGGTGATGTCCTATGTATTGAACACACACCCTATTCATGAATTTTTATGCTCTTATTGATTTAACATGATAACTAGTGAAGGGAATGGTATGTGTACCAGATAGATGAGTAGATAATGAGTGGATCTTGTGAAGACCGTGATAGTCCTTAGAGGACCCTATATTTTATTTTATTCATTTTCTATTTTTTTATTCTATATTGGATTTGGAATTTTGGTGCTGTTTTTTCCATGAATTGAAATGAATTTAATATATCTACTGTTAATCATATAATATATTGTACATTTATTTTTTATTTTTTGTATTATTATGTGATAATGATCTTATATTATACCTTGGGATGGACTTTGACCCTTGATTGTAGTTGGTAGCATCTTGAAAACTGGGAGGCTTACATGAGGTCGTGTTGTATTCAAACTCAGAAATGATGGTTCCAGGAAAGATGTTACAAAATAGTATTAGAGGATCAACACATTGTAAATTGTTTTTCTATTTTCATAGATTAGATCATGGTAAAAAATAGATAGGACATTTGGGAATCGAGAAGGGGAACAATATCATTATTGGGACATTATTGTATTGGAGGCCTCTGAGTTTTAATTATTTGTTGGAAGTTACGTTTTTTGTTACATGTAATTAAACTCACCTTGGGTGATACACATAATGTTGATATGTAATTTTGATTATTTTAATACAACATGAATAGGAATTTAGGTTCACATTCCATATATATAAATGTTTTTGTGATGCATTGTAGTTTGTTAATTAAATTCCTTGATATCTGTTATCTATTAAGGATAGTTTCTATTGTGTGATATACCCTTATTGATATTAATTTGTCAATCAATGTTTGATGTTATATTAGTATATATATGATGAATGCGACTAAAGTGTTGGGAGAGAGACACATGTTAGTTAGAGGAGGATTATAAATTTTGTTGACTGTATTCTCTTATGAAAACATTTTGTTTTCCCATAGAATGATTACGGGGTATCATTGTGACTTTTTTATTTTATAAAGTGTTTCCCTTACATTATAGGAGGTGATTCCTTGGAAATGGATAGGGAAATAACAGTGAATTAGAAAGAAATAGTTCTATAATGGAAGATGTTTCAGTATTAACAATGGATGTGTTAGAGAATTTCATTGGGTTTTCCCATGCACATTCATTATGGTATAGGTTTTTGGGATGGTAAAACCTAAATTATTTCTCTTAGAACCTATCCTCGTAATATGAGTTTACAATTGTGGTAAAATATTTCAATATTTTCAATTCTAAAATTCTTAATCCGTCAATATCCTAAGAGGCTCTCAGGATTCTATAGAATGACTTTTGAATTTTTTGGGATTCTTCGACCCTGTAGACACTCCAAAGGACTAACTCATTATGTTGAGTTTGAGCTAACATTAGGAGTACAAAATTTTTAATACCTATATATTATGGTGATAAACTAGCTATATGAGATTATTATTTAGCTGGACGACATAGATTGTAAAGGATTTATTATGCCAAATACTTCACCATCCAATTCTCCCATGTTTTCCATGAAGTCTTAAGGTAGTTTTTGAATATTTTTTGATTACCAAAAGCTGAACCATGTGACATGATGACCCTATATCCATTTTTCAGGATCAATGGTCTTTTATATCATCTATAGGGATCCTGATGGTCCACCATGATTGATATTTGAGAAGGTATCCCCACATGTGATATATAGAGGTTGAATTTATGAAGAAAACATTTCATTGAAGATGTGGTCTAAATGAGTATTGGATGATGTTGTTCTGAATCATGAGTGAACCTATATTGGTCAAGGCCGTGATAAAAATGATCTTTCTCCCAGACATGTACTCATTATTTATATTGTTCATCGATGATATTCTCATCTACTCAATGACACTAGAGAAACCAGTTATGCAATAACAGATTGTCCTGAGTACACATCAAGACACATGATTTACACTATGATTTCAATGTGTTGAATCTCGATTCATGAAGAGAAATTCCTAAGCCATGTCATCTTTGAAATTGGTATATCAATAGACCCATATATGGTCCACGGATTTTTGTCTTCGACACATTACCATAATGTGTATTAGAATTTAGAGCATCATGGGATTAGAATGAAATTACCAACAGTTAATTATGATATCTTTTTAATATAACCACCCACAAAATTGGTGATAAAGAAGGGATTTAATTTTTAGGAATCAAACTATTATGAAGATGCTTTCCATGAGCTAATGAAAAGGCTGAATATATCTCCAATAAAAACATTCCATAATCTAGGTATTCATTATGATGTGTAAATTAATGCATTATGTGTTGGTATAAGAGTGTTAATAATTTAAAGGGATTAGGTATTTATATATGAGTCTCAATATATTTTAAACCATGAGAAAACCTAACCTAATCATGACTTGAATCTGGAATCTGTGGTCCACACTCTAATGTGTTGGAAATGAGATATCTTTTTTTCTGTGAAATGATTTTTAAAAGAACCATAAGATTCATCATTATATATTCAAACATAGGGACCACAACCTGAGATAGAGGATTTGGCTTGAATATCTTAAAATGTACAAATTTTAGATCATCTATGAACCTCAAAAGGGTATTATAAGGACCCGACCTTAAAACATTACATAATATTTAATTAAATGAAAAATTCTCATTGAGGATTTTTTCATGTTTAGAGTTTTATATAATTAGGTCATAACTATTACATTACATCCCAAAATAAAAAAAATAAACACTTCTACTTATATCCCATATTTTTCACATAAAAAATAAAATTGTGGAAAAAAGAGTCATTTCTAGCTCCATGTTTTAGACAGAATGGCTTTTCTGTGATCCCATCCAAGACACTATTCCACTTTATATCCAGTGAAAAACATCTCAAAGTCATGGGATGGGCATGAAAAGATCATTAAGGGATATAAAAAAAATAAAACTATTAGTTTTTTTAAAACATAATTTCTACCAATAATAATTTATCATAAGTAATATTTTTCACCTTTATGAAGTACTAAGTATAATTCACTAAATATAAGATTATTGCTTACCCTTTTGTAACCAAAATATAAACATAAAAACCATATAAAGAACACATAT
Source organism: Viscum album (assembly GCA_963277665.1). NCBI lineage: Eukaryota > Viridiplantae > Streptophyta > Magnoliopsida > Santalales > Viscaceae > Viscum > Viscum album. The sequence continues at coordinate 1,555,432,864 of OY728131.1, forward strand.
CATATAATGGTTACTTGGGACATAATCATTCTTAAATGGAATAAACATATGGTCAACATCCACACATATAACGTAATAGAAAATCCATATGGATGAATTCCATACACAATGAATTAGATATTATAACCTAACCTCCCAACCTGGTTTATCACGGCACCACTCTTTATTTTGTTTATCACATAACCACCCTTCAAATGTCCACGTACCATTATAAAATCATAACACATAAAACAAATATAAAGGAATGAAAAAATTTACACATTTCAATAACAATATATCACTTAAATATATTAACATAAATAATCCATTATCAAAATGACATTCAATACCATAATACATAAATGGGTAAATGGAATTTATTTTCCTATTTTTTTAATACAGCTTCTTATGGAAGCCAATGATCAAATTATACTCATGGCGGCTGAAGGTCGTTATCATCGCTTACATTAAAAGAAACATTGTTTTTTGTCATTTAGTAAAATGCTTTGTAGAAAAATATTCCCTTTGAATGATATGAAAATTCAAAGGTGTTAAAACTTAATATAAAATAATGTTGTGTATTAAAAAAATTTTCCTCAATGAAAGGATATTGAGACGAAGTCCCATACCCCATGTCCGAATTGACCTGTTTGTTCTTTAATCTCCTAAAAAACACAGTAAAGTTAATTTATACATGATTAGGAACCCTATTTTCCGTGTTTATCCTTCCTTTTAAAAAATTTATTACCATGTTATAACATTATGTAATCATTTATGTTAATAACGGTTGTTTTGTCGATATTTAGTACTCGAGTCAAAAATGAACTTCTTATAATTACATGTGGATCATGTTGTCAAATATCCATTATCACTAGAATGATATTCATGATGTAGATATCATGTATATCATGTATATTCAGTATATTTATATATTTATAATTTTTCATAACATTTGAATATAAGATATTAAATTCACCATTCATGGAGACGGTAAGTCGTACGTACGCATGGACGCTACTTTCATTTATAATTCTTATTTTAATGTAATTAAAACAAAATGATACACATTTATATTATAATTAATGAATTATATCTTATATAATATCATTAACTCAATCCTTTATATGTCCCACATATGTCATTAATGAGTCATATCACTTTGTGGGGGTGGTAGTGTGCACTTTCTCAAATGAAATTATCACGTTCACCTATAATGAAAACCAAAATGTATTGCTATAAATGAAAAATAAATAAGCATAAAGAAAAGATAAATATAATTTATATGTCATATATAAATTTTTTTCCATATAAATGGCCATAATTAGAGGTGGTAGGAGATAATTGAACAATCATGGTTTCATGAGGCGTTTGTTTTCCATCCACATGAACAATATGTTCCTTACCCCTTAGATGGAGGTGTGTGTAAGTTTAGTTTGAATAATTCTTGTAACAATGTCCCTGTATATTGAGTATAATTTTATTGTTATAAAATAATGTAATAAAAATAGTTTAAGGGGTAGGAGGAGTATAATAAAACAAAATAAATTAAGGGAAGGTGTTACCATTAAATCAGGTAACTCCCTTTGGGTTGAACCAAAAGGGTATGTTGATGTTCGTTATGCCTATGTTATGGATTCTAGGAGGAATAGAGAGATCTTGAGAGATTCAGTACTAGTAAATTGACCTATAACCACGCCTATAAAGCCACAGATTAAAAAATCTGTGGCTATACCCCCACAATTAGCTATGGCTCCGTGGCTGAATACCTCGACCCATACATTTCTTCTTCCTTCCGCTCGATCCATCCTCCACGAACCCCCTCAACAGCCCGACACCCTCCCTGATGCCTCCTCACTGTGACCCTCATCATCCAGAGAAGTTCCTTCGAGTGGCCTTCCCACCTCCTCTCTTCCTTCCCAATGACTCCCTGACGCCTCCACCCCGACTCCTCCTCCCCCATGCCTCCTTGCCAACAGCCCTCAATACCCATGACGCCTCCTTGCCGCGACCCTTCTCTCCATGATCCTCCTCTTCCAGTGAAGCTACTCTGAGCGGCCTCCCCACCTCCTCCCATCCTTCCCGATGGATCTCCCCCACAACCCTCAACACCCCGGACGCCGACGTCGACACCCCCACGCCCTATCATCAAGGTATTTGAAAATTTCTTTGATTTATTCTTTTAGTTCTTGAATCTAAAACTAATACTGGATGTGGATGAAGCAAAGATAGATGGTCTTGTTATTTTTCAATTAATGACTCGACGGTCTTATTTATTTTTTAAAGGATGTTTCCCATTTTGGGTTTATTCCTTATTCAACACGTTTTGGTGCAGTTGTAGATAATGATAGAGGGAATTCAGAATAAATTTCATACATTATCTTATTGTGAGATGGGATTTTGGATGATTTTATAGATGGAGTAACCATTTTAGATCCGTTTGATCCTTATAGGTTCTCACGATAATTTCGTCGTTTAAAAAAGGTTACATATTTACCTTTAATCAATATTTAGAGACAATATAACCCATTTTTCCTTTATGAAATGTGGCCGATGATGATGCATGAGGATTCTGACATCGAAATTTCATTATATCTTGAGAATGGTCCAAATAACAAGCCGAATAAGTCCTGAAGAGATCTTGCCTGATGTAATCTCATCATAGGCCAAAGAAATCTTCCTTAATTGGGGTAATTATAAACACAAGCACACACACACACACTCAGGTACATTAGTGGATCAAGCCTCATCCCTCCAAATTAGCATTGTCAATCCAGCTAGAACTATTTATAAGAATTAGAAATGTCTCGAAGGCTTAGATGATGGCTTACCAAAGGCCCCTATATGAGATTTCATGAAGTCCTTGTGGTAAAAAGTCCATAATTTATAGATTTCTCAGCCCAAGCTGCCATGGGGGTCAAATGATGTTTCCTTGCCCGTGAAACCAGGGCCTAGGTCGAGTAACCCCCATTGGGCCCATCATGTACCTACGTTACCCTCACAAATTCCCCCTTCCTATTCCTCGTGAATTCCACACCACATGCATGCCCACGCTCTCCCTATGCTCACTCTCACTATTGCTCGCCATGCTCACCCATGCCCTCAATTGAAGGATTTCCTGTTGGAGTGCTACTTCAATCCAGATGAAGATTTCATTATAGATTTTGAGGAAGGTTGCTGCTGGACATGGTGTGATTCTAGTGCCTTTGGGTTTGGATGAAGATAGTCCAGTGAATCATGATGTGAAGGATCCCCAAAATGTGAATGTTCGAGATGATTTGAAGGATAACCATCTCTCTTATGCTCAGATAGATATTTTTTAACCTTGTAGCTAGTTCTGATTCATAAAATAAAATAATTATGAGAAATGGTACTTTAGATTTAATTGAGCTGAACGCTAAAATTCTTGAAGATCTTTTAGAAAAATTCATCATTTAATTCGTGGATTCTTAATGTTGCAGAAGAATAATATCCCAGGGAAAATTGAAGATCTCCTAAAGCGGTTCCATCAAGTTTGGGGCTTCGGTGGATGTGGCATGGTGTCGATTGGTAGGGGATCTTTTCCTTTTATTAAGATGAATTAAAATCAAGAACACAGGGCTTCAGTTTTTTCTCCCTCAAAACTGGAATCTTGAGGTTTCATGATTGGGATCCATTCTTTGATCTAGCTTCGGTTAAGAATTTAATTATTCAAACTCTGATTCACTTTTAGGGCTTATGTTGGTTTTTTTGGAATTCTCAAATCCTTTGGGGTAATGAACTAGTTGTGGGAATTCCTATCAAATTAAATGTGCACACTAAGCGTGGTTGATATGGTCATTTTTTAAATTTTTTTTTTGAGGTTGATTTATGTTTACCTCTCATTGAAACTATTTTCCTTGTTGTCAATGGTTATAAGGTTGAATTATTGTCTGAGATTGAAAGGTTTCTTGAATTTTTTAGTAAGTGTACCTGCATTGGGAACTAGATTGAGAAGTGTTATATAAATATAATATTTTTCAATTACAAGAAGATTTGCCATCTAATTGATCAATGTAATTTTAAGCTACCTGTAAATGATGTTGATTTCGAGGAGGGGGAAATCCTAGATAAAGAGCATGAAATTTATTAGGTTGGGAATTTTATGGGGGTAGAAAAACATGGTAAAGGTTCTGGAATCTCTTTTCCTACTACTGTGGTTGTTAATTAACCAACACAAATTTTTTTTAGACAAGGAAACTATAGTTAAATCAGTCGAGGTAGGTCTGGAGGATTAGATTTCAAAGGGAAAATCATGTAATGATAGTACCCAAGATGTTGGAAAGCTTAGGACTCAAGATCCATGGTTCTCAGATAATGAAACTGAGGAGCATACAGTGGATCTCCAAGAAAAAGATTTTATGAATTCTGGAGATAGTAAAGGTAAAAAGAACACTGCTATGGTTGGTGTTTATTCCTCAGTACAAAGGAAATATAAGAAAAATGGTGTTTCAATTAGAGGTAAAGATGAACCTGCTTCCCCGATGGATACATAATAGGTTCGTGTTTTATCATGTGCTCACTGGGAACTGAGATAGATACAAGGAATGTTCCCAATGAGGTAGTGGAACCTATTCTTGGAAACTCTGATGTACTAACACTGGTGGATGTGAAGAAAATAGGTAAGTGGGTGAAGAAGTCAAACTTGGTTGGTGTAGACATTTCTATTTTGGATGATTTTCAGGAATCTTCTTCTAAAGGTAAATATAAATCTAATTCTTTTTTGAGTGCTAAGCTGGATATAAGGAAAAAGAAAGCAAGTCAAGCAACTTTGGCTATTCCAATTGGTGAGGCTAATCTAAGAAATGGAAAAGGGTTTGGTGGTAACCCTCAGTTAGTGATGACACCAGTGGGAGGAAATTTATTCTCTATGTTATATTCATAAGTGTTTTTTACAACAAAGAAAGCTATCTGGTGGACACTAAAAAAATAGAGAGAAGGTTATAAGTAACGTCAAGTTGGCTGCTAAATATATTTTTCTTGTTGCTATAAAGGAGAAATTTGTGCTAGGCACCCACACATATGTTGCTTCAAAACATGAAGTAAAGGAAACAGTGAGTTTCAACACTAGTAAGAATGTGAAAACTTGGGACTTTTTACTAGGGGAAGACTTATTGAGTATCCCCGATAAAATTCTCAAGGAGGATCAAAAGTAGATGGGCATGGTCGAAAGCATTTAAATGTCAGCCGATAAAATATATATTCCTGTTGTACAGGATTGGGATGAGAAGGATATAAATCCTTAAGATAAGTAGGAAGAGGGTGGGAAGGACTTGAGCATGCCTCTTGTGGTTGATTCAAGGGAGTGGTAAGGAAATCCATGGAAAACTGCCAAATCATGGAGCAGGGGGGCAGGGGCAGGTGGTAGGGGGTAGGGGGTAGGGGCAAGGGGAAATGGATAGGGGCAGGGTCAGGGGGGAAGGGGGGAGGGTGGAGGGGGCATGGGCCAGGGGGCACAGGGCACGGTGTAGGGGGGTGGATGGGGGCAGGGGGCAAGGGATAGGGGGCATGGGACAGGGGGCAGTGGTTCCAGATTGCTTATTGAAAATTTTTATTCTGACACTTATTTGAGTGGTTTTCTTCTGGAATTGGAAGTGTAAATGTTTTTCAGAAATAGAACGCCGCAAATTTTTTTAAACTGTTTATCATAAGTCGTTAGGACTCTGGCCTAAGAAGTAGTCGCACACCAGAACTATGTAGAAGTAAATGAACACAAATCAACATCTTTTATTTCTGTAGCCTAAATTTCAAATAGTGGAACTTACTCGTTTGGATGATTATGGTCCTGATAAGTGTTCACTTTTGAAGGAATATATCACTTAGTATATTAATGAGTGTTACGATTTCATTATATTATCTCTGATATTCATTCTTCCAATTATTTACTTTTTATATATTATACATTCAACAAAATAATTATGATCAAAATATATTAAGGTATTACGCCTTTTATAGCTCATGATTTTTGACACATAAACTAAAAATATCAAACTATATTCAAAAATATCAAAATGAATCTGATGTATAATATACATGAAATCCTTTTATGTAAATGTTTAGAATCATGTGAAACCAAAATCTATACATTCTTAGAAAGAGACTAAGCCCTCGGGTTGGTTAAAATATTACCAAAAACCCCATTATATATAGATAAATGTTACAGATAGTGATTAAATCCAAAAAAGTAATAACATCATATATATATATATATATCAAAATTATCCTTTATTATTGGTTCATTGTTTGTTATGGATTCATGTATCATTTATCATGTACAGGTGACACACTGATCATATATATATAAAAAGTTGTTATATCTCATTTATTCTCCCACTATTTTCTTATTGGTGGTTTATTATGATAAGACTTGTTCTATCCACCACCATCGAAGAAAATGAGTTCAAGATTTGGGTAAGGTTTATTCCGTTTTTATTCTTTGGCCCAATTTTTATTAAGGATTTTTTTATTTTTGGGTTCCTTATATTTTTGTTGTGTGTTTTGGATTTCATTATGGTGGATTCAAGTCGCCATTGACGAAGGCTTACATGTGTATGCATACGTAGGAATATGCATATATAAGTTACCCCTTTATATATATTCACTCATGGTAGTATGAATATATATATTGGGGATAGGTGTGCTTATATATAGCAATGAAAAATGCATACACGTATAAGTGTAAAGGGGTATATACAAGTATAAAAATATATATAAGGACCCCCTTGTGCATGTTTTTCCATGAAAATATGTACATACGGGATAGGTTTCCTTATATATATATTAGGTTACATATGATTGCAAGCAGAAAAAAAGAAGATTCGAGTTCACATCGTCAAAAGAAAATGCGCCTTGAGGTTGAGGTAGGGTCCCTCTCATAACCTATTTAATTCAAGAATGTTTTAAATTGCATTTAGTTTCCTTCTTAATTTTTCATGTTTATATTAAATTGAAATTCTTGAATATGTGTTAGATAAGATAATTGTTTCGTTTGATAAATAAGTAATGGTTTTGTAATAAAACAACTCCTCCAATAGAGGTGCGCTGTATGCGAAAACTCACAGTGGTATACCTTGCTTAACATTATTGCATTGATGTTTTACTTATACATGAAGTCGTTGTTATTTATAAAGCACACATTATACATGACCCTTTTTATATCCCTGTAGTGGGGGTTTCCCTATTTTTATTAAAATAGTTGTTTGAACCAAGAAACTCATTATGCGCTGTTAGACTTTTAAGATGGGTCCCATGTTGTGTGACCATGTCACATGGCATGTGATATTTAAATCCAACCAAAAGCCCAATTACATAGACTAGGGGTCCCACAGTATCAGTAATGTCAAATTACATGTTATGTAACCTGTGATTTTTCTGATCCTATGGGGTATTCCTCTAGGTATTCCTACACATTGCTAGATCTCCAAACCTCACCGAATTAGGTATATCAGGGGTCATCCAATACTCTAGTCATCACAGATTAGCATTCATTTCTATAAATCATCTGATAAAACATCCTCTCATTCCATCCATATCATCCTATTTGAAACTAAGTGGAAGATGTTTCCCCGTGGATGTTGTTGGACTGGGCCAACACGTTGTGGTCACGCCGTAGTCCCGCGGCGGTCACGCCTCAGTCACGCTGCGGTCACACTTCAATCACACCGCAGTCACGCTGCGGTCATGCCGTAGTCACGCCACAGTCTTGTTGCAGTCACGCCGTGGGCATGCCTCCATCACGCCGCTGTCACGCTGCGGCCACGCCGTGGCCATGCCACGATTTTGCCCTGCTCCAGAACGACACCCTGTTGTGGTTCGTTGTGATAGTATTCCATGAGTCTTTTGATCAATGTTGAGATTTACTAATCACAATTTTTGTCGTTGGGGCGACAACCGGAATTTTTCCATGCCTCCCCTCATTCCCTTTACTCACGGTTGGAAGATGATGCCCCGCAGATGTCGCTGGACAGGGCCAACACGCTGCGGTCACGCCGCGGTCACGCCGCGGCCACGCCACGGCCACGCCGCGGTCAAACCGCAGTAATGCCGTGATTTGGCCCAACTCCAGCCACATCCAGCCCACACCAGCCCCCTTAGACCTTCATTTTAGCCCGCTTCCACCAGCATTACAGCCCGCAATAGCCCCACTACCGTCTTCGAATCAGCCTGCACCATCCCCCCCAACACCTGCAACAAGCCCCATTCCACTATAATTCCATCCCCCTTCCACCGGCATTCGAGCCTGCACCATCCCCAGCCACCTGCAATCCAGCCCGCACCATTTAGGTCATGCCCTTTGGATTAAATAATGATGAAACTATATACCAACACTACACACATTATATCATTAATACCTTCTTAGAAAGAATAGATGAATGATTTTTTTAATGAAATGGTTATCAAATCTCAATAGATATGTGATTATTTCAAAGATCTTTAAACAATATTTAACAATTTGCAGTAGCACAACCTAAACATGAATCTGGTAAAATGTGTTTTCAGGGTAACACTAGGGAAATTCGATAGATTTGTGGTGTGATACCATGAAAATAAGTTTGAATCTAAAAAAAACAGGTTTAGTTTTATCAATTTCACTCCATCAGATTCTTAAACAGTTCCATGTCCACGTAATCATTTATGATATAAATTGATTGGATTTGGACTATCATTTTAGTTTCAATGACTACTAGTTGATCTTGGTGATTTCTTTTATCATTTTCTTTAACTTGTTCTTCAGTAAAAGACCTTTGATTTTTATTTTCATCATGATTGATAATAAAATCCTATTTCTATTCTCTATTCTATGGTTGAGTAATTTCACTAGATACTGAAACCACTATGTTTAGTGCAAGAACTGTAGTACCCTAAAATGTAGGTTTGTTCCTCTAACTATGCCATATTACAAGGGCCTCAAACTATGTTTACCCCAAATGTTATTCTATAGATTGAGGTAATATATTTTAGGTTCTATATTAGAGATGTTTTATCTAATTCTTTTTCTCTTTTCATGAACTTGGAAATCTGTTATGGACATTGAATTATCTTCTTCTTGAATATGCACTGAAGGTGCAGATCCTAAAATCCCTCACCGCTTCTATGAAATATGACCCAATCGTTGTTGGTATTGTTCATCAAAAGATAATAGTTTCATAATCACATAATCCCTACAACAGACCACTCAACTAACCTTAAATAATCACCATAAATCAAACCAACCTTCCAGTACCTTTACAAAACCACAAACCATCCACCTACCACCCAACCACAACACCGCTCCCCTAAACACCAATAATTGCAGTCATCCCACCCAACACCAAACAAAACCCAACCCTCATAGCCACTCACACCAGAATAGCTACTGCAACCCAAAAGGATGTTGGAAAGAACCCATCCAATAAAGAAAACCTTCCTCTAGGAACAACAACACTATTCCAAATGCAACTCAAACCACCTACTACTTCATGATCCATGAAGCCAAGGAATCATTCTACAATATCATGGCACCAGACCACCACATTAGACCACTCAAAGACTCAAGAAAACAATATCCTAACATCACCATATGAAAAAGACCATCCACAAAAGGAATTCCCTACAAGTCAACCACAAACTAAACCACAACCATCCACAACAAATCCCCTACATGTAGCCAAGTAGCAGGAAAACCACAAACCAAAAAGAAACCAATCAACCAAAAACCAGAAATCCCTGCTTGAATCACCCACACCATGAACCCTATCCTCTACAACTGCACCTAGAATAATAACATGTGACTCTATCTGCACCACACTAGAAGCTCCTCTAGAATCATTCCCACACACTAAAATTAAGCATCGTCTGCACAGGATCCTTGCACTATATACATCCCACACCCACCCAACTCCACAATAGCAACAAGAACCCCCACAAGAAACGTGGGGAGATGCGCCACAGGCTCAGATTGGGAGTCTAATGTCTTTTTATGGTTCTCAATTTTGGGTTTTCATCTTGATTTTCTGCAATATAGAGAAACGTGGTGCCATGGATGGATCACTACAATCAGGGGCTTGTTCGTTCTGATTCAATGATCTGGCTTTGTAGATATCGTTGTTGTTTCGTGGATCAGTCGAGGAGGTCCTTACTGCCAGTACAATAATATGCGAGCCCACAATGATGGGAATCAAGAGGATGATTTGATTAGGATCCATGGGGAGAACACCACTCTTGTTCGTAGAGGCTTGGTATTGGACCATGTGCTATCTATTGTCCGTTGGTGGTTTCATCTGGGAGACGAATTGGGTTGACCTCCTACCAATGATTGGAGGCTCATGCTGAACAGGGTACACTGCTATCAATCACTTCCAAGTTGAGTTTTAATGGCTTCACACAATCTATTTGATGCAATTCCAAAGAGGTAGTTCTATTCTAAGGGCCTATTTCATGATGGAGTTCCCATATTTCCCCCAAAAGATATCAAAGGGAGGGCTGTTTGGGCCTATGAAAACATGGCTTGTTTTTTATGGAAAAAGATGCAACTAGAGATCAGGTTTGATTGAAGTGTTTCCATGAAGGGTCTTCACACTAGAGGAGACTAGCTCTGGTCTGTTGTTGGTAGTTCCTTCCATGATTGTTCCCACAACCGTTTGACTGAATTTCACACCAAACCAAGCCCTTATAGTTACTCTTTTTTGATGCACTATAACAATCCCATGTCCATCCCACCAAAATCAAACCATCTATTCCAAGGCCATTTCCACTCTCATAAAAACCCAAACTCAGGCCCGACTACAATTCCAAGAACCCACTTTAACATAGCCACAATGAACTCCTTACCAGTCCCCCAATATTTTTCAATCCACCTAGGCAACCCATCCACAAATTTTCCACCAATCAGGCCAACCCACCTCTCAACTTCTAATCCACCAACCCCACATTTTCCACCAGGCATCCCACTTTAAATCCATTCCTATCCTCACCCAATTCTAACGAATTAAACCAGACCCCATAACATTTAAATCCCTCATCTAAATTCTTGTTCCAACTCACTTATTTTAGACCCAATCATCCCTACCACATTAGAAAAACAAGAGCAGCCTAATTAAAATCTAGTCCAACCTAGTTTCTATCATGCTTTACCCCATGAGTCCATAGACTCACCTCAACCAAATTACTAACCACCTGGACACCTGGAAGCCACAAGAGGAGAGAAAAGATTTATAGATTTTTTTGTAATATTTTATTTCATTGGAAGAGAATTTTTTGGATGCTACCACTTGTAACGAGGTATTTAATTTCCTATCCCTCTTTCTTCCATTAAATATTAGACAGATCCTATGTAAAAAAATCATTCTCCACATCTAGGGAAGGAAATCTCAGCTACCATTCTTCTGTTATTCTTCTTGCTGATGAATAAAATTTCCCAAGTATATTGGGAAATTTTTTTTCACTTTTCTTTATTTACATATTCTTACATACTACTGAAGTCTCTTTCTCTATGGTGCATGCATACTAGCAAGTGTTAAAGTGACTGTTTCCTCTTCATTTATGATGTCTTCTCACAATACTCATGCTTCCATTTTCATTTTAATTCTATTTTTTCCCGTTTTTATTTATGTGTTGGGTCATTTTTCCCTCTGTTTATGTTCCCCCCCTCACTTTTTATGTGATTTCTTATTCTATGTTAATTTCAATTTTCTTCAGATTCTTCATACGCTATTTGTTCTCCTATTTTCATCATCAAATCCAGATTCAAATTAATCTCTTCATGTGATGTTTAGTTTCTTCCCTCGTCATTTCATGACATCCCACATCCATTTATAGAGGACTCAAGGGAGTGAGATATACTTGGATTTGTGTTCTTAAAACCATTTAATTTTTTTCTTCATACTTCTCTATTATTTCAATAGCAGGATTCAGTCTTTTATCAATAGCCCATGACATCAATATGTTGGCTTCTTACCCTTCATTATAAATAATTAAATCCCTTCACTAGTAGCCTAGCGCTAGATATCTATGGAATAAACCACATTCGTTTGTCACAATTAAAGTAATTAGAAACATTAAACCCAATATCTACTATGTGTGAATACGCAAAACCATAATATTGTATATAATGAAGAAACCACTTTGTGTACCTTTCATCGTTGATGTCCTCTACTATTGTATTAATTCACATGATTGTTGAAGAACAATTAGAGATAGATATCATAATCACTCCTTCGTGGTATATCCATGGGTTTAACTAAATCACCCATCATGTGGGAAGGATTCTCATGACACCCACAATATTCTAGTATCTTTGCTGGGAAAAGGGTGAGGGAGAATGAGAGCTTCGAGGAAGGGAGAAAATCAAACAAGGCTTGAGGAAGCTATGAATGAAAAACATCTTGATGGTTACTGCTTCTTATATATGCTTTTGGACACTCCGGATATTTCTATGCATTAACTCATGAATTTCATGTTGGATTGGTGTTTCTCGATCTGGGTGGACTTTGAGGTCAACTTTGTAACAGCCCAAGATTTTATGAAAAATATTCTTTTTAATTTCACTAATGTCTTGTGTTGTACGCAACACAAAAAGGAGCTTGCACAACACGCATCCTTGACTTGCCTTGCATTACACACAATCGCAACCTTCCTCGATAGCGTGTGTAGTACGCAATTCCGAGTTTCACTAAACAACAATATGCTATTAAAATATTATTATAACTAGCCGTTATGAACAGTAATAACCACCTTTTAAAATTTTAGAAAGTTTATTTTTCAAAATGGACTTCATTTTTGGACTCAGAATATAGAAATTAGCCTAGGGTGAAATTTTGGTATTTTTCTGAAAACCTTCAATTTTTGATGAATAGTGAAACCACTAAGTGGTAGGTTAAAACTGAATTTTGCATAAAACTTAATTTTACCGCTTCTGTGAATGGAATTTCGAAAATCCGGCAGACACGATTGATATCAGTAAGTAAAATGTGGTTCAATGAGATAAAAATAATTTTTTGGTGAATAGTAACGTTTTACTTTTTTTACCACGGTTAATAGTAAATAGGGTAACTAAGGGTAAATATGATATTACTATTACCATAACACATGTCCTAATTCTATTGGATAAGTGTAATTAGACCAAAAACAACCTTATGAATAAAATATGACCATTTAGGACCACTTGGATTAGATTAGGACATTTATTATTAATTTATTTAAAGAAGGGTTAAAATAGTTAAAATCAAAGTTTAATAAGTAAATAATTTTTAATATGGGGTTATACATAAGATAAATTCGATTATAAATATTCATTAGAAAGCTAATAATATTTCCTACATAATAGTATTTTATTTTTAATTTTTATACATTAAATAATTTAATTTATTTATGACACAATGATGATGCAGTAATTATCTTATTAATAAAATATTGACATAATTGATGTTATAAACACCAAAATAAATGTAATTTGAGACTTTTTATGAATTCCACTAATTTTCTATGTTACTATGATATATTAATGTTGATTTAATCAACTTGTTTCGAACATATAATTCTGTTATGACTTTCACAAAAATCATATATCAAATAGTGTCAAAATTGACACAAGATAGTTTTTAAATAAAATATTATATTATTAATTGTTATTTGATTCCTAAAAATCTATGTTTCGGCCAAATGACTTAGATAAGGATATATATATTAATAATAAACAATTTGGGGTTCGTTTGTCATGTTATAGTAAGTGTATTAACCATATAGTGAAAGAAAACAAAAAGACACGGTAAAAGTTAAATTATTTAACTTAGAGTTAAATTTAATTGATAAGGTTAAAATAATTCCCTAAACTTGTCTAAATACTATTGGTTGATAGGATTTCGACCCATCCCCACATTATCTTCGAAATAAGAACCTTTGGAACCATTATAAACCGATTTTGACTTTAATATAAAATAATATTTTGAGATATTCCTAAGGTGACCCTCTCCTCCCTTATAAAAGGGAACCTCCTCCCCCTCCTCCTCACACCAATTTGAGCACTCAAGCTCGGCCAAACCATGCCATTTTCCCTTCTCCACTTCCCTAGAATAATCCTAGAGGTCCTGGTCTTCTTCAAAGACCAATCTTAGTTCCCTAAGTGAAGGATTCAAAGAGGTGTTTCAAAGAATAGGTAATAACCATTACCGATCTTTTCAATTTCTTTCTTCTTCAACTTCTTCTTCTTTAGTTGTTTCATGATAAAGTAATAACATCAGTATTACTTACATAATGATATGTTATTATAAATATGAAACAACTCTAATTAACCTTCTATCCATCCTGCGGAAAAAGGAAATCACCGCGCGCGCGTACGTACGGAATACCGTCTCCACGCCGTGGTGTAATCTATTTTCCACCACCACCTTACATGGATGGGTATAATGGTGTAAAGAATAACTATACATAGTTATTACAAAATCATATTGATTCTGATATATTTTATAATCCACTCCAATTCAATTCAATATTTATGGAAATGATATCATCGCTCGTGCGTAAGTACGGACTACCATCTCCACGACGCGATGAGATTCATTCTCCATGTTAACCATTTAAGAATGATTATAAAGTATATATAAGAAATAATAATGAAATATATGACATTATAAAGCTACTGGATTTATGTATATATATATATATATATGTATGTCATCTACTTACTTCCATTCAAGACAATAAGGAAAGGAAAACAACGTTCATGCGTACGTACGGACTACCGTCTCCATGAACGGTGTTTTCATTTCATTTATCTATCTATTATATATATATATACTGAATATATATGATATATAAATCATATTTTATATTCTGGAAGTAAGTAAATCATGATATAAGTAATAATAATGTCAAGAACAAATCAAAACACCTACGATAAATGAAACGATTTTACCCAAAACGCTTCTTTAACATGGAATTTACAAACGAACGGGTAATATAATGTCATAAGTGAACCATATGTGATATCATAACAATGAATATGATTCTGTAATAAGTCAATGACATTATTTAAACCATTATACAGGAGCTTCGGACACGTACAAAGCAAATCGGACCTAAGGTAAGGGAAATATCACAATCTCATTTTTATCCGAGATTGTTTATACATTAGTATTTACTGGGGTGTATTTTATCATCCACATCCATGTTTCCTCAATATGTAATATTATTTCCATCCACCTACAATTGTTTAAATACAATTTTACCCTTCGGTGAGTTTTTAGTAAAGGATATGAAAGGAATCTTTTTTCGTTTTTTTCATACGAGGTACTTTTTGACTTTTTCGACAAAAGTACGAGAAGAATATTTTTTTAACATATACGGCATGAATGGATTTTTAAAAAATTATTTCCAAGAAGATTCCTTTACAAGTTTTCAAGTTAATTTTTAATCAACTTCTTTTATTTTAAAGTTGTATGACATGTTATGAAAGGAAAAATGTTTTTTGAAGAAGAAAGGATATTTTCCTCAAGAATTCAATTCAAGTGTTTTATCAAAATTATTTTCCATCTAAGATAATAAAGGGTTCTGTTTCTATCAATATTTTTACATTGATTTGACTATGTTGTTAAGGAATTATGTTTATTAATTCCTTTATCTTATATGAATGGTTTTATGATGTCATGTTGTTTAAGAATCCCATTTTTATTACATGGGTTATGCAATGATGTATGATTTATGGTTTTGTGGCACACATAAGAATGGTTTCATTATGAGATGGGTGGGACCTATATCTCCCTCCAATGCATTGGGTAAATATTTTATATCTCATGAGATAGACAGGGCTGGAACGGTAGGTTATACCGGTTCAGTGGAACAGGACTGAAACGAGGGTTACTCGATTCAGAAAGGGACTTTGTCCACTAAGATAGTCTAGGCAATGAGTCTTGACTAACAAGAAATGATTCTCTATGATTATGTGTGAATGCCACAAAGTTTCATGTTTTAAGTTATGATTATTGTGATTACATTTCACTGTAATGATTTACCCCATGTTATGAAATTATGATCTCTTTTGCAGGTTAAGATTTCCAAAAGTTATGTGCTTATGTATATGATGTGATTGATATTTCTTTTGTTTACCCTTACTGAGAATTTGAGCTCACCCTTTTATGTTTTCTTTTCCCCAGGATATAAATAAAGGTTTTAGGTTTAAAAAAAGGGAAGATCTTTATGGGAGATATTGGAGATCATTCACCACGATTAGAAGATTACGTTCCGAGTTTCCAAAGACACCAAACTATTACGATCCTTGTGTGTGTGTTTTTGTTATGTACTATGTATTACTCAAAAGTAATGTAATGTCCATGTACGATAAGCTTCGGGTCTCTACAGTTGGTATCAGAGGAAAGGTTTAGTCAACCTTTGGAAACTAGGATGCGAGAACTTTAGTGAGATCCCTAGAGATATTTCTAAGGTATGTCTAGGGATGACCCTAAGGTTAAGTATACGTATAGGTTATAGTACTAGAATTACGCTAACGATCATAGAATTAAACCTAAGATGTTAGGTATTGAAGGTACTCCCCCTTTATTATGTTGTTTTCCCTAGCATGATTTTTGCCTCTCACACTATTCTTTTTGGGTTTTAGACGATGGCTGGAACTCGAAGGAACCGTGTTGATCAATGCAATGGACAATGCAATGATTGCCCTCCTGAACAAACAAATGTTATGGGAGATGGAGTGCAAAATCTTATTGCTATACTTACACAAGCTATGAATCATTCTGGACTTCCAAATGAGCAGAGAAGGGAACAATATTCTATTGAGTCCTTCATGAGGCAACGTCCACCTTCTTTCAGTGGGTCTTCTGATCCACTTGTTGCTGAACAATGGATCAGTACCACTGAAAAGATATTTTCAGTTCTTCAATGTTCTGAACATGATAAATTCATCTTAGCAGTATATCGTTTGGAAGGTGAAGCTGATCAATGGTGGAATCTTATCAAGAATACAAGGCAAAGAGATGAAATTGAGTCCATGGAATGGGACGAGTTCAAGAACTTATTTTTCAATAAGTACTTCCCTCGTATTCTTCGAACAAAGATGGAGAAGGAGTTTCTTGAACTAAAGCAAAAGGATGATGAATCTGTTGGTATATACGAAGCGAATTTTACAAGACTTTCAAGGTATGCATCTGGCATTATCATCCAACCTGAAAGTAAAGTTGATCGATTTTTCAGTGGCTTAAAACCAAGTCTTCGAAGGGCATTAGCTATAAGAGACTTCAGTAGCTATGAATAAATTGTGTGTTGTGCTATCAAGGTAGAAATGGAAGTTGGTGTTACATATCCATCTCATGGTTTTGACAAAAAACGAAAGATGGAGTTCAAGGTGAAATTTCAGAATAATGGTGAAAAGAAGATGAATGTTTCCTTATGCACAAAGTGTGGAAAGAAGCATGGTGGAGATTGTCTTAAAGGGACTAGAAAATGTTTTAAGTGTGGAAAAGAAGGTCATAGAGCAGCTGAGTGTCGAAGTAATGGAAAAAGGGTTTCTAATGATGTGAATAAATCAAACACTGCAGAGAACACACCACCGACACTTCAATGCTTCAAGTGCAAGGAAATGGGGCATTATGCTAATAAATGCCCGAATCCAAGGGTTAGTGATGATCAACATGAGCAACCACTGAAGGTAAAGGACAAAGGGAAGTCACATGCGATCACTATTGGCAATGTTGAATATGACAACGATGTGGTGGAATGATTAAGTGTTTATGTAATGGGATTCCAAAATAAAGTTGTATCATTGAGTATTGCAATATTTATTGATGTGGTATTCAAAGTGATTGATATATTTTGGAAATAAGATGATATGCGCATAATGAAGGGAAAACGAGAAAATGAAATGTTTAATAGTATTCATGAGCTCATGATTAATATAAGGACAAAGTGATATCATGGTTTGAGTATATACAATTTTGAGGATTTTGGTATGTGGAAGGTGTTAACTTTTAACTACATTCAAGTTTTCACTATGGTTCAATGGGTATTCAAAAGAATACATGATTAAGGACTTTGAATGTTTGGAATGTGACCAACAAAACATATCTTATGATATATGGGGATCAACGATGGTATTAAATCTCTGGTAATCGTTTTCACTATGTTATAAGAGTGGACTGCATTATTATGGATAAGCCTAAAGATTGAAATGGATTATGTTGGACATAAGTGAGTATTGTTTAAGGATAAAAGTTTTTTTTCGATATTATTGATGGGATGTTATAGTAATGTAGTTTTAGAAAAAGGACAACCTGCAGGACGGGCGACAGCCCATCGCTTCGGACAAGGCTGTGGGAATCGAACCCACAACCAAAGTGCGACTGGCCTTTATCGCCTACCACTGGCCTACAGGAAGTCCCTGTTTAGTAGAAACTAGTTTTATTATATTAAGCAGTATGATATATGAAGTATAAGTCCATTTTAGGAACCATATGTGATTAATCTCACTATAGATCGACTTATGTATATAATTTTTTCTAACCTTTTGTTTGAGACAGATGGAATGACCCGTCATTCTATCACATGATCTGCTAACACTTCACGAATAACAAATTCAACTTCATTTATTTAAGAGATGAAGTGGAAATTGTTCAAGGCATGAACAACAGTGAGATTGTACCAAAATAAAGAAATTATTTATTCTAATTCAAATTTTCAACTTTAGGGAAATGATCTTGAAAACCAAAAATGTTGTCCTAGTGATCTTATACCTGATGAATCGGATGGTACCTTAGATCGTCACAAATTTATGGATTTGTGATTGTTGGCTTTTCCATAGCCATGTTCTCTACCACTCTCCATCAGAACATGATGGTTAGATTTTTCTTCCATATCCATATTTTAACCTATGTGGAAACCCAGTGATTAGTTTATTTGGGTGATCGTTACATTTCATACTTTAGTTTTTAAAGACAAGTTTTGGTATTCCTTTTTACGATGTGGGTTTCTATTAAAGAAACTTTCGAATAGTAAACTATTTATAACCCCGATGAATTTTGAGGGCGAAATTCATTTTAAGGGGGGTAGAATGTAACAGCCCAAGATTTTATGAAAAATATTCTTTTTAATTTCACTAATGTCTTGTGTTGTACGCAACACAAAAAGGAGCTTGCACAACATGCATCCTTGACTTGCCTTTCATTACACACAATCGCAACCTTCCTCGATAGCGTGTGTAGTACGCAATACCGAGTTTCACTAAACAACAATATGCTATTAAAATATTATTATAACTAGCTGTTATGAACAGTAATAACCACCTTTTAAAATTTTAGAAATTTTATTTTTCAAAATGGACTTCATTTTTGGACTCAGAATATCGAAATTAGCCTAGGGTGAAATTTTGGTTTTTTTCTGAAAACTTTCAATTTTTGATGAATAGTGAAACCACTAAGTGGTAGGTTAAAAACTGAATTTTGCATAAAACATAATTTTACCGCTTCTGTGAATGGAATTTCGGAAATCCGGCAGACATGGTTGATATCAGTATGTAAAATGTGGTTCAATGAGATAAAAATAATTTTTTGGTGAATAGTAACTTTTTACTTTTTTTACCGCGGTTAATAGTAAATAGGGTAACTAAGGGTAAATATGATATTACTATTACCATAACACATGTCCTAATTCTATTGGATAAGTGTAATTCGACCAAAAACAACCTTATGAATAAAATATGACCATTTAGGCCCACTTGGATTAGATTAGGACATTTATTATTAATTTATTTAAAGAAGGGTTAAAATAGTTAAAATCAAAGTTTAATAAGTAAATAATTTTTAATATGGGGTTATACATAAGATAAATTCGATTATAAATATTCATTAGAAAGCTAAAAATATTTCTACATAATAATATTTTATTTGTAATTTTTAGACATTAAATAATTTAATTTATTTATGACACAATGATGATGCAGTAATTATCTTATTAATGAAATATTGACATAATTGATGTTATAAACACCAAAATAAATGTAATTTGAGACTTTTTATGAATTCCACTAATTTTCTATGTTACTATGATATATTAATGTTGATTTAATCAACTTGGTTCGAACATATAATTCTGTTATGACTTTCACAAAAATCATATATCAAATAGTGTCAAAATTGACACAAAATAGTTTTAAATCAAATATTATATTATTAATTGTTATTTGATTCCTAAAAATCTATGTTTCGGCCAAATGACTTAGATAAGGATATATATATTAATAATATACAATTTGGGGTTCTTTTGTCATGTTATAGTAAGTGTATTAACCATATAGTGAAAGAAAACAAAAAGACACGGTAAAAGTTAAATTATTTAACTTAGAGTTAAATCTAATTGATAAGGTTAAAATAATTCCCTAAACTTGTCTAAATACTATTGGTTGATAGGATTTCGACCCATCCCCACCTTATCTTCGAAATAAGACCCTTTGGAACAATTATAAACCGATTTTGACTTTAATATAAAATAATATTTTGAGATATTACTAAGGTGACCCTCTCCTCCCTTATAAAAGGGCACCTCCTCCCCCTCCTCCTCACACCAATTTGAGCACTCAAGCTCGGCCAACCCCTGACATTTTCCCTTCTCCACTTCCCTAGAATAATCCTAGAGGTCCTGGTCTTCTTCAAAGACCAATATTAGTTCCCTAAGTGAAGGATTCAAAGAGGCGTTTCAAAGAAGAGGTAATAACCATTACTGATCTTTTCAATTTCTTTCTTCTTCAACTTCTTCTTCTTTAGTTGTTTCATGATAAAGTAATAACATCAGTATTACTTACATACTGATATGTTATTATAAATATGAAACAACTCATATTAACCTTCTATCCATCCTGCGGAAAAAGGAAATCACCGCGCGTGCGTACGTATGGAATACCGTCTCCACGCCTTGGTGTAATCTATTTTCCACCACCACCTTACATGGATGGGTATAATGGTGTAAAGAATAACTATACATAGTTATTACAACATCATATTGATTCTGATATATTGTATAATCCACTCCAATTCATTTCAATATTTATGGAAATGATATCATCGCTCGTGCGTACGTACGGACTACCGTCTCCACGACGCGATGAGATTCATTCTCCATGTTAACCATTTAAGAATGATTATAAAGTATATATAAGAAATAATAATGAAATATATGACATTATAAAGCTACTGGATTTATGTATATATATATGTATGTATGTCATCTACTTACTTCCATTCAAGACAATAAGGAAAGGAAAACAGCGTTCATGCGTACGTACGGACTACCGTCTCCATGAACGGTGTTTTTCATTTCATTTATCTATCTATTATATATATATATACTGAATATATATGATATATAAATCATATTTTATATTCTGGAAGTAAGTAAATCATGATATAAGTAATAATAATTTCAAGAACAAATCAAAACACCTACGATAAATGAAACGATTTTACCCAAAACGCTTCTTTAACATGGAATTTACAAAAGAACGGGTAATATAATGTCATAAGTGAACCATATGTGATATCATAACAATGAATATGATTCTGTAATAATTCAATGACATTATTTAAACCATTATACAGGAGCTTCGGACACGTACAAAGCAAATCGGACCTAAGGTAAGGGAAATATCACAATCTCATTTTTATCCGAGATTGTTTATACATTAGTATTTACTGGGGTGTATTTTATCATCCACATCCATGTTTCCTCAATATGTAATATTATTTCCATCCACCTACAATTGTTTAAATACAATTTTACCCTTCGGTGATTTTTTAGTAAAGGATATGAAAGGAATCTTTTTTCGTTTTTTTTCATACGAGGTACTTTTTGACTTTTTCGACAAAAGTACGAGAAGAATGTTTTTTTTAACTTATACGGTATGAATGGATTTTTAAAACATTATTTCCAAGAAGATTCCTTTACAAGTTTTCAAGTTTATTTTTAATCAACTTCTTTTATTTTAATGTTTTATGACATGTTATGAAAGGAAAAATGTTTTTTGAAGAAGAAAGGATATTTTCCTCAAGAATTCAATTCAAGTGTTTTATCAAAATTATTTTCCATCTAAGATAATAAAGGGTTCTGTTTCTATCAATATTTTTACATTGATTTGACTATGTTGTTATGGAATTATGATTATGAATTCCTTTATCTTATATGAATGGTTTTATGATGTCATGTTGTTTAAGAATCCCATTTTTATTACATGGGTTATGCAATGATGTATGATTTATGGTTTTGTGGCACACATAAGAATGGTTTCATTGTGAGATGGGTGGGAGCTATATCTCCTTCCAATGCATTGGGTAAAGATTTTATATCTCATGATATAGACAGGGCTGGAACGGTAGGTTATACCGGTTCAGTGGAACAGGACTGAAACGAGGGTTACTCGATTCAGAAAGGGACTTTGTCCACTAAGATAGTCTTGGCAATGAGTCTTGACTAACAAGAAATGATTCACTATGATTATGTGTGAATGCCACAAAGTTTCATGTTTTAAGTTATGATTATTGTGATTACATTTCACTGCAATGATTTACCCCATGTTATGAAATTATGATCTCTTTTGCAGGTTAAGATTTCCAAAAGTTATGTGCTTATGTATATGATGTGATTGATATTTCTTTTGTTTACCCTTACTGAGCATTTGAGCTCACCCTTTTATGTTTTCTTTTCCCCAGGATATAAAGAAAGGTTTTAGGTTTAAAAAAAAGGGAAGATCTTTATGGGAGATATTGGAGATCTTTCACCACGATTAGAAGATTACGTTCCGAGTTTCCAAAGACACTAAACTATTACGATCCTTGTGTGTGTGTTTTTGTTATGTACTATGTATTCTGCAAAAGTAATGTAATGTCCATGTACGATAAGCTTCGGGTCTCTACAAACTTCACTGACGAAATTTTGAAAACGTTGGTTGCCGAACACTTTAGCAACGCTTACTTACTATTTAGAACATTGGACCGTCTTCTTCATCCCATTTCGGGATGGGGTTTACTACTGAAAATCCTCTGTATTTTTTGTGCTCCCGATATAGTGAAATATTCTGCCTCTCCCGTGGACATAGGGATTATTCCTAAACCACATAAATAGATTTTTCCAATACTTTCTTTCGTTTTTTCTAGTTTCTATCGTTGTGTCTCTCGACGATTATGAAACACTTTGCAGGGGGAGGGGGGCTGCAGGGGGGTTTTCTATAGTAATGGGAGTTGGGGGGGGGGGCTGTCTAGGGGGTCTTTACAGGGGGTGGGGGCTGCTGGGGGGAGGGGTTGCTGGCGGGTGGGGGGCTATGCAGTGGGGTTGGGGGTATTTTTTATGGATTTTCAGACCCTATAGGCACGGTTTTAAACCGTGGCTATTGGTTTATTACCATGGTTTTAACCATGGCTATAAGACTAATGCCACGGTTTGAAACTGTGGAAATAAAGGTTGTCTATCGTCTTATATATCCACGATTCTGAAATGTGGCTTTATTGATATTACCACAATTCAAATCATGGTTGTATACCAATATCCATGGTTCCATACCTTGGCTATAGTTCAAGGCATATAGCCACGCCAAACGTGGCCATGGTTCCTCAAACTGTGGCTATTACCTATTGCCACGGTTTGAGGACCTATACCCACTAATTCAAACCATGGCTATAGCCCGAATTACCTAAAGTGATTATTTGGGAACGGTTTGGAAGAGCGAAGGGGCATGAGAGGTCTGAGGAATAGGATTTAGGTGATGGATTTTTACAGGGGGGAGGGCTCTTTAGGAATGTGTGAAAATATTATTTTATTATATAATGATATTCGGTTTATAAAGATCCAATACTTATTAAAGTCGAGGATAGGATGACTCGTGGTCGAAATAAAATCATCAAATAATAATTCGATAGGTTTTGGATATTATTTTAATCAATATAATCATATTTATTTAATTCCTTTATTAATAAGGTAAACACTACATCATTATTGTGTCATAAATAATATTATTTATTTGATGTATAAAAATTATAAAAAAAATACAATGATGTAGGAACTGTTCTTATATTTCTAAAATATATTTATAGTCTAAACGATATATTATATGACCCTATGTAAAATTTAATTTACTATAAGATATTTTTTGATGTCATTTTTATCTTTACATTAAGTTAATTAAAAAAATGTGTCATTATCACTCTTAAGTGGCACCATGGGGTCCCAAATTAGACCCAAGGATTCCCATGGTCAGATATGTATCATACAAAAATATTATGACAAATTTTAGGAAAATTTTATATTATTGTAATAATATTAGTTTACCCATATTTACGAGATTTACCCTTTAACCTTGGTAAATAAAATAATTACTAAAGAAAATATTAATAATGTCTAAAAATAAAAGATAAATATTTATACAATTTGGACCTCCTGATTCCAGATTTTGAATCCATTTTTCATAATTCATAACACCAAATAGGTATAAATTAATTTAAAATTAATTCACGCTGTTAAAATAAAAATCATATTTTAATAAATAACTATCAAAATATTGATACATGTTTATGTGAAATTTCAATGTAAAATTACATCAAATGACCAAAATTAAATTAAATGGTAAAACTATATTCTAATTACGCTTTAAAACCAATTAAAAATAATATCTAATCATATAAATAAATTAGAATAAAAGGTAGTTTTTAAATAAAATTCAATATTTTTAACAATTCATTAAAAAATGAACTTCATCAGAAAAATACCAAAATTTCATCCAAAGTAAATTTTTTTTACTCAATTTTATAGAAGAATTTTATTTTGTAATATATAACATATAAAAGTGACCAAAACTATATTTAAAAAGGGTTTCCCATTAAAAGGTGGTAAATCAACCTTTTAAAGTAAATTATGCTTAATGTAGATTTATTACCATTTTAAGCCTCTAAATTTTGTTGGTTAAATGTAAAAACATTTAACAAACATGTATAATCATATTGTAGTTAGTTATATTCATTCCAGCCAATACAACGACTATGAATTAACCACCATTTAAAATAATAATAATATATTATTATTGTGCAATGTATGATTTCAATGAAACTCGTTGATGCGTATCAAGTACACCATCGAACATAGAAACCTATTTAAGGTAAAATTAATATTTATTTCACAAAATATTAATTAAAATAAAATGTATTATATCTTTATTTTCCTAGAATGTTACATCCTTCCACCCTTTGGGAAATTGTTTCCTCACAAATTTATTCACATATCAAATAAATGGGGGTATTTATCCATCATATCATTTTCAGATTCTCACATAACCTCTCCAACCATTTGGTTTTTTCAAAAAACATTTGCATGGTGAATTACCTTGTTACACAACACATTCTCTCTTTGGTCAAGAATCCGGACTGGTTGTTCCTCAGAAGATCGATTCTCTTCCAATTGAACTACCTCTTGGCTTAAAACCTAAGATGGATATACCATATACTTTATCAACATTAAAACATCAAAAATATTGTGTACCTGGGAGAAAAATGAAGGTAAAGCCACTTTGTAAAAAACCAATCCAACATTCTGTAGGACTTCATAAGGACCAATGAACCTCAAACTCATCTTTCCCTTTTAACCAAAATGCATCACACTCTTCCCTATAGAATCATTGAGAATGAAATGATCACTTATCTCAAAACAATGATCCATACATCAATTATCTGTATAATGTTTCAGCCTACTCTAAGCTGTTCTCATGTGCTTCACAATCAACACAACTTTTCAGCCATCTCTTCTACCAATTTTGGACCCATCATCTTCATTCAACATAGTGCTTCCCAAAAAGCTAGAGTTCAATAACACTTTCTATATAATACTTAAAAAAGATCCATGTGTATAATATAATGAAAACAGTTATTATATGAAAATTCACCCAAAAAAATATATTGGTCCCAACATCCCTAGTAATCCATCGAGCAAGCACGTAGCATATCCTCCATGGTCTGAATATTTCATCTCACTTCCCATCTGATTGTGGATGAAAAGTAGTACTACAATTTAATCCAGTACCCAACAACTTCTAAAATCCATTCCATAAGTTAGAACTAAACCTGGGATCACGATCAGAAACAATGGAGTGGGGAACACCATGTAAACTGGCTATCTCTTTAACATAAAACCGATAAATATTTTCTCAAGGAAAAATATCTCGAATAAGAAGGAAATGAGCAAATTTACTTAATCGATCAACAATATCCCTGAATTCATTTTTAACTCGAGATGTCTTTGGTAATCCCACAATGAAGTCCGTGGATATATTTTCCCATTTCCACTCAGGAGCTGGTAAAGACTAAAACATCTCTTTTGGCAACTGCCTCTCTGATTTTACTTTTTTATGTGTCAAACAACTCATAGTAAAGTCATCAATATCTTTTTCCATTCTACCCCACCTGTAATACTCTTGAAGATCTGTGTACATCTTAGTACTTCCAGGATGAACTGAAAACGGGGAACTATGAGATTCACGTAACATCTCATTCATCAACTGTGAATCACAATGCACCCATAATCTCTTCCCAAACTTCAAAAAACAATCATTTTCATTGTTAAAATCAATAAATGTACCATTCTGAACTAACTCTATCTTTTTCTACAACTCATTGTCTTCCTTCTTCGCTTGCATAATTCTGTCTGATAGAGATGATATCACTGACACCAGAAACAAGATAGAATAATTTCATGCACCTCTAACTTCTATACCAAATTTCATCAAATAAAAAACCAAAGGATCTCATTCCAAATGTAGCATGGTTAATAAAAAATTACTTTTTTCAACTCTGTGCATCAGCCACTTTATTTTATTTTCCCATATAGTAAAGGATCGTTCTGTCATAATCCATGATTAATTCCAGCCATATCATCTATCTCATGTTAAATTTTTTTGAGTGAATATATACTTTAAACTTTTGTGGTCAATATATATTTCACATTTTACTCATACAAATAATGCCTCCAAATTTTTAATGAAAAAAATTGAAGATAATTCAAAATAATGTGTTGGGTAATTTAACCCAAGAGGTTTCAAATGACATGATGCCTAAGAAATTACCTAATCATTCTGCCAAAGGATATAGCCATGCCCTTTAAATAAAGCATCACTATAAATAACTAACTCACCATATTTGGTAGGTAATTCCAAAAAATGATCATTCATGACTCTTCTTTTCAATTCCTGAAAACAATCATCACATTACTATTTCCAAATGAACATAACACCTTTTCGAGTTATATTAGTCATTGGACAAGATAACTGTGAAAAATACTCAACAATCCTCTGGTAATAACATTCTAAACCAAGAGAACCATGTATCATGGTTATATTTTTGGGTCTTGGATATTATTCAAAAAAAAAATTTTAGCAGGAACAACAGTTCTGATAGTTTTTGAAATAGTGTGACCATGGAATGAAATTTTTTGGTTATCAAAACTCACACTTGCTGAATTTCCTTTACAATTTATTTTCTTTTAAGGATCACAAAACAACCCTCAAATATCTTTCAAATGTTTTTTGGTTTTATAATAAACCAAAATATCATCAATGAACACAACCACATTCTTATCCAAGAACTTTTGGAATATTCTATTCAAAATATCCATGAATACAAAATGTGCCTTGGTTAAACCAAAAGGAATAACTATAGATTCATAATGGATATATCTATTATGAAACATGGTCTTCTGAATGTCTGCTTATTTTTCCTTCAACAGATGGTACCCCAACCTCATGTGAATCTTTAAAAAATACTAATCCCCCTTGAGTTGATCAAACTAATTATCGATATGTGGGAAATGATAATTTTTCCTAATATTGATGTTACTCAATGCTCTATAATCAATTCATAGTCTCATTGAACCATTTTTTTCATTTTAACAAACAAGACAGGAGAACCCCATGGTGATGTTCTAGGTCGAATAAAACTGTTATCTACTAGCTCATGTAATTCCTTCTTTAATTCAAAAACATCAATTTGATCCATTCAATAAGGGGGTTTTAAAATTTCCATAGCATCAGAAACTATGTAAATGGAAAATTCAACTTCCCGATCAGGTATAATAATAGGAAACTCATCACAAAATACATCAAGATATTCATTTAACATTGGAACATCATTAATATGAACAGTTTTTTGTTTTTCTACAATATGTGCATAGTAACATTCATTCCTATATTTTACTAGTTTCTCATCTTCCTGGTTTGTTATCAATTGTAATTGTTCATTCTGGTACACAAACATAAAATCATTCTGAAAAAAACCACTTTAGCTTTGTAGTCAATCTTAGCATAACAATTGGACAGCCAATGTATCCCCAAAATTACATCAAACACTAATGGAGGAAAAATAATAATTTTTAGAAGTACATTATTTCTGCACACAAGGACATAAAGGTTATTATTTTTTATTTCTGTATCATCATTTCTTCTAGGTGTTTTTCCATATGTTCATGATTCATATATTGATATGGAATTCACAA
Source organism: Viscum album (assembly GCA_963277665.1). Lineage (NCBI taxonomy): Eukaryota > Viridiplantae > Streptophyta > Magnoliopsida > Santalales > Viscaceae > Viscum > Viscum album. The sequence continues at coordinate 1,555,461,352 of OY728131.1, forward strand.
TTTTATAAAAAACAAAATACAAATGAAAGAATGTGTAGACCCTGAATCAAATAACACATTGGAATAATCTGAAAAAACAAATAGTATACATAATATTATTTCATTTGATGTCCCAACATCTACTGAAGTAGCTGCAAAGGCTCTCACCACCCATTTCTTCTAGTAGTCTAGCTGATTTCTCTTAATTGAGATCTTCATTGGACACCCATTTGCATAATGACCCATTTCATTTCACATAAAACATCTTACCACTGGCTTTTCATTTCCTTCTTGATCATATTACTTACAGTTACGAGAAATATGACCGGAATTACCACACTAGAAGCACATTCCAGACATTGATAAACATTCTCTAGGATGGTTTTTAACACACTTCTCACAAGATTGTTATTTAGTTTTCTTACCTCTAGGATTCATTGATTATTCTTTCCATTTTCCTACCAACTGGACCTCTTATTCAGTTGTTTGTCAAGGAACACATGATAATATGGAAACACCATTTCCACCTTCTCTGCACATCGAACGAGTTTTTCATATCTTTTGAACTCACGAAAGTATAATTCTCCTTGATATGATGGCTTCAGTCCTGAGTAAAACTGATTTATCTTACTATCAGGATCTCTGATGAAATTTGGATCATACCTTTGGAGTCAAGTGAACTTTTCTTCACGAGTATCCATTGAGCCATCCTCCTGCCTCAATTCCAAGAATTTCTTTCCATCAAAAGTCGAACCATCATAGGAAAATATATTTCAAGGAACAAACCGTTGAATTCATCCCCTTATAAAGAATCAATATCTTCACTATCCTAGATATTTTTCACCATAGACCCCCATTGATCATCTACACCATCAAAATGGTAAACATAGAGACTAACCTTAATATGTTTTGAATACCCCATGACATCAAAAGTTTTCTCCAATGATTTAATCCACCATTCAGCTATCACAGGGTAAGATTACCCCTTGAATGATGGGGGATGTTGCCTTATGAAATGCTCCACTACCAACATGTTCCTCTATTGTTTATCTGGATGATCTCATGCATGGATACCACCACCATTTATAGCCTGATTCAATTGTTCCATCACTGTAACAAACTATTCGGTCCTGATTCCAATCGTCTCAGGTTTCTGATTTGGAAGTTTGTCTTCCTCTTGATGTCGTCCCAACATAGCTGCCATGTTTCCTATTTGGAAAACCATTCTGAACCCAGAAATATCATAAGAGAAGCATCATGATAATATGTAAAAGATATATCACTATAATCATATCATAAATTTATTTATTGATATTAATTTAACAATACCATTAGTTCTAATGTTATCTAATCTAACCTCTAATACCAACTATAAGGACACAAACTTAAAAAATTACATATTATTGAATTAAATGAATAATTAACATTAAGGATATATTCAGGTATAGAGTATTATTGAGTTAGTTCAGAACTGTTACATTACATCTCAAAATTTACAAAGTACACTTTTCTACTCAGTTCTCATATTTTTCCCCCAAAAAAAATTCTTGAAAAACATAGTTATGTATAGTTCCATGTTTTAAACAATATGACTTTTCCTTTATCGAATACATGACCCTATCCCCCATTATGTCCTATGAAAAACATTTCACAACATGGGATGAGCATAAAAAGCGCAGTAATTGTCTTTAATCCTTCGCGCCTTGTAAGAGTTCCACCTCACCCTATGAAAGGTGGATTATCAAAAATAATTAAAAATGAAGGCCTTCAGGCAATTCCGACCGACCAACTTTTCACCTTTATGATGTAGTAAATACTCTTCACTGAATAAAATATCATTACTTACCCTTTTGCTACCAAAATATTACCATATAACCCATATAAAGAAAACATAACATATACAGGTATCATGGGTCATAAATACTCTTCAATGGAATAACCATATGGTCCACTTCCACACATATCACTAAATGAAATAGCCATATGGAATACTTCCATACCCAATGAATTGGAGGTTATAACATAACCACTCGTCCCAGTTTATCATGGGACCACCTGTCATTTGGTATATCACATAACCACCCATCAAATATCCACGTACCATTATAATATCATAACTCATAAAAAATATAAAGGAATGAAACATTTCCACATTTCAATCACAATATATTACTTTAATATAATGACATAACAAATCCATTATCAAAACCATTTCCAAAACCAAAATACAAGAAACAGTATATGGTATTTATTTTCCTCTTCTAAAAAATAAGACTTATTAAGGAAGCTAAAGATCAAATAATACTCACGAAGGTTGAAGGTCGTTTTCACCACTTACGTTAAAAATTTTTTTTGTCCTTTTGTAAAACACTTCATAGAAAAAGATTCTATTTGAATGAAATGAAATTTCAAAGGTGTTTATAAAGCGTCTAAAATAAAGGCGTGTATTAAAACAAAATATGTCTCAATGAAAAGAGATTGAGACGAATTCCCTTTCCTCGTGTCCGATGTGACCCATTCATACTTTCATCTCCTAAATAATAAACTAAAGATAATTTATACATGTTTAATAACCTGATTTCTTCATGTTTTTCATTCATTTTGAATCATTTATTACCATGTTATAACATTATTTAATTATTTATGTTAATAACGGTCATTTTGTCGATATTTGGTACTTGGGTCTAAAACGAACATCTTATTATTATATGTTTTTAATGAGGTCAAATATGATTTATATATAGAATTATATTCCTGATGTAGGTATCACATATATAAAATATATCTAGTGTATGTATGTATTTATAATAGTACATAACATTTTTAGATGAGATATGAAATGCACCGTTCACGGAGATGGTAAGTCGTACGTATGCTTGAACACTACTTTAATTTCTATTTCTTATTTTGATGGAGTTAAAAAAAATGATACATAGTTATATTATAATTACATTACAATATCATATATAATATCATTAACTCAATCTTTTATATGTCCCACATATGGCATTGTGGATTCATATCTCTTTGAGGGGGTGGTTGCCTACACTTCCTCAAATTAAATTATCCCATTTACCCATAATGGAAATCATAATGTTATGTTGTAAATGAATAATATAGAACCATAAAAAGAATATTTATCATATATAAATATAGTTTCATCTAAATGGACACCATGAGAGGCGGTAGGAGATAATTCATCATTCAAACTTTCATAAGACGTTAGTTTTCCTTCCATAGAAACATTATGATTGTTAACCATTAGATGGAGATTTGTGTAAGTGTAGTTCATATTGTTCTCATAAAAACATCCAAGTATATTGATCATACTATTTTTATTATAAAATAATGGAATAAAAATAGTTTATGGGGTTGGAGAAGTAAAATAAAAAAAAGAACATAAGATAAGGCGTTACATTTAAATCAGGTTGTTCCCTTTGGTTTAAACCAAAAGGGTTTGTTGAATTGCGTTATAACTATATTAAGGCCACTATGAGGAAGAGATAGATCATGAGAGCTTATTTAGGCAGGGGTTGGATGATCCATGGGGCATCAGAGGTATCAAGAATGGGTTAGAGCTGAGGGTTTTTTATAAGGGCAGGAGGAGCTCTTTAAGAAAGTGTGAAAGTATTATTTTATTATATAATGATTTCTGGTTTCTAAAGGTCAATTAATTATTTAAGTCAAAGATAAGATGACTCTTGGCCAAAAGAAAATCATCTAATTATAATTGGGAAAGTGTTGGATATTATTTTAATCATTATAATCTTATTGATTAAAATCATTTATTAATGATGTAAACTCTTCATCATTATTGTGTCATTAATAAATTTATTTATTTTATTTCTAAAAATTATAAAAATATAGCGTGATGTAGGAATTCTTTTAGAGTTCCCAAAAAAATTATAGTCGAAAAGGTAACTTATCTTCCCCTATTTAAAATATTATTTACCAAAAGATATTTGTTTATGTCATTTTGTCTTTACATTAAGTTACGTAAAATAAAGTGTCATTATCACTATAAAGTGGCTCCATGGGGTCCCAAATTTGACAAAATGATGACCATGATCATATATTTATCAACCAATAGTATTAGGACACATGTTAGGGTAATTTTATATTATTATAACAGTATTTTTTAAACCTTATTTAATGAATTTACCTATTAACCAAGGTAAAAAAATACTTATTGAATTAAATATTCATACTATATAAAAATAAAAGTTACCCACCTAAACAATTTGAACCTATTGATTCCAAATATGGAATCAATTTTCCAAATTCAAAACACATAAGTGGAGGAAATTAATTTAATGTTAATTTCCAATGTGGAAACCAAAATCGTGTTTTTATGAAATAACTATTAAAAGATTGACACTTTTTTATGTCCAATTTCATTGTGAAATTACATAAAATGACCTATATAGGATTTATTGGTGAAAATATATTATAATTACATTGAAAATTCACTAAAAAAGATTAATTATCCATATAAATAAATTATATTAAAAGGTAGTTTTGAATTAAAATACAGTATTTTTCATTACTCAATAAAAAATAGACCTTATCATTAAAATACCAAAATCACATCCAAAGTAAATTTTTATTTCCTGATTCTAAAATAGAATTATATTTTGTCAAATAAAACATATAAAAGTGACCAAAACTATATTTTATGAGGGTTCACCATCAAAATGCAGTAAATCATCTTTTAGAGTAAATTTGGTTAAAAATTAGATTCATTGGCATTTTATGCCTCTAACATTTATTGGATAAATGTAAAAATATTTAAAAAATATGTATAATAATATTTTAGTTAGTTCTGTACATTCTCTCAAATACAATGTCTAGGTGTTAACTACGATTTAAAATAATAATATTATATTATTATTGTGTAATGTAAGATTTCAAAAAAACTCATTGTTGTATATTAGGTACCCCATTGAACATAGGAACCCCTTTAAGTTAAAATTAATATTTAATTTAAAATATATTAATTAATTGAAAATTTATTATTTGTTTATTTACCCAGGGTGTTACAAGTATGTTTTTTTGGATACTCATAGCAATACGAACAATGATGAGGATGTGATTTGCGATAGGCCTTCATATGAAATGTAGAAATTTATGTGCTTACTAGGAAACTATAAGATCAATTATTTGGAGTCCTAGGGATATATGACTTTTTATCTTTTTTTGATTATGTACTATCTTTTGGACCAAGTGAAGAGTGGTCATGAGTTAGACACAAAATGTTTTTTCATAACATATGAGCTAGTTTGTGGTGACCTGATATATAGATGGACATTATGTGACAATGATATGATCATGGTACATGAGAGAGTGGTATTAAAAAATTTCATATGAGTAGATTTGGTGAGGTTCAACCATATATATTGATGGTTTATATATCCTGGTGTGAGAAAATGTATCATTAATTCTTGGAGTAGTTATGGTGGCTAGGGATGAAGAGAGAGACTTTTGGTTTGGTCTGTTGATGCCTATCCTGTCAAAGGGTAATGGTCGACCACTAGAGTCTTCGTGTATTGTTACATCAACAATTGAAACCAATGTGTATTTGGGATGACAAAAAATTGGACTTTGTGAATGGGATACCTAATACCCTATGGATTCGTGACATAGTTTGTGTGATTGTTGATCATTTAATAAAATCTTCTAATTTCATACTATTTAGAGTGACACACTTATTGAAATAGTTTTGGATTTTATTTTTATGAGAGATAATGAACCAACATGGAGTCCTTTTTATAAATGTTTGATACTGAGATGCACCATTTATATTGTGATTTTGAGTGGATTTCCAAAATCCTTAGGGAATTGCCTGAGATTTCACATGATGTATCTTCCCTAAAATGACATACAGTCTAAGTTGAATACGTGCCTATTATAAGATATTATTTGTTCTTTCATTGTGGAAATTAGTAGATCATAGTATCACCACATATCCTTGATTAATATATCAAACAATAACTATTATAAATATTAAATTAAAATGAACAAATACACGGATATTTATAGGATGTTGTGTCAATCTTCACTCTATTGGCGTGAGGGATGAGGTATCAGTTTTTTTTCTTTATTTTGGTTCACGATACATACAAGTGAGTACTTTTGATATTCAAGAGGTTGATCACAACTCCATATAGATAGAGATAATATACCGACTCTTGGAGGAGGCCCTTGGTTGTTTTTATTATAGATTAGGTCATCATGAGAGTGACTCCTTAGTTAGGGAAATGAATGTCTCATGAATCAGGACATGTTGTCCCCATGTTTTGTAAGACCATTTATGATAAGTGACAAGATTAAATGGGTGAATTACCATCTTGAACACATTCTTGATATCGTTTCATTATACGTTTCATGTGTTACAACATCAGAGGTTCATACCAAACACTGATTTTTATCTCAATAACGTGGAGCTAAACATGGAAAAATATTATACGGATAATCTTGAGAGGATAATAGATCGATGCAATAATGAATTTCAAGGAAAGATAGTAACACTAGTTCAGATTTCGCAGAAGCATGGACATATACCAGAAGAGATGTGGGAGCATGAGTCTAACATTCAATCTCTAGGGCCTGAGTCATTTGACCTAGAATGGTATATATAATTTTCAATGATGATAGTTTGATAGTGAGGGAGAATTATAATACCATTATATTAAATGAGAATAAAATCCCTCTTTTTGATAATTTATATGTTTCTTATGTCAATAGAATATTTTATTAGTGAAAAAAACATAATTGTTTTCAAATATTTTCATAAGGATAAAATACCTACAAACTCTTTGGATTATTTAATTTAATATATTTGGTGTTTAACTATATTTTGGTGTGACATTCTGATGCATGTAAAGGCTTGTAGAAATAAAAATTAAATTATTAAATATATTATATTAAAATGATGCATGTTATTAAAAATAATTGAATAACTCAAAAATAGTGCATCATTTAATAATCCTTAGAATACATTTAGGTTTTAGATTAGGTGTTTACCCTATGAGGGGTATAAAATCTGTTTTTTTTCAGATGTTTGGATTTATTTCTTGTGAACCGAATTTATTTAAAAAATTATTATCTATTTTTATAAGAAATTTAATATACCCCCAATGAGGGATTTTATGAAAAATATGACACCATCATCATATCTAGGTCAATGGTTTTACCCAATGAGGGGTAAATTTTTTTTGCAGTTCACGTGTTTGTGAACATTTCATGTGATCCATCCTTTTTTATATTTAATTAATTATTGGTTTTTTAATTAATAGTTAATATCACTCCAATAGTGAATCATATGAGAAATCTAAGACTATCATTGGGTACAAGACATGGGATTCAGTGTAGACATATCATAACATTTATGTGAATTAAACATCTGGTATTATTTAATTTTCATGTTAATTATTTAATTTATTAATAAAATTATTTTTATTATTCATTTTATTCCCCAAAAACATGTTTCACTGCCATTATAATTCTCTTTATGTTTTGAAAAAATTGATTTTAAGATGTTTCTGTGATCGTTAAACAAGAAAATAATTAATGGGGTGGATTTAAAAATATTTCATTAGTGTTTTGGAGAATTTTTTATTAAAATGAATTTTTAAAATTAAGGGTTTTATTAATATGTTTTTTAGATTTTATATACCTAATCTATTTCATAATTGTTCTTCCTAAATAAATTTCATTCCATGCAACCTTGAAACCTCCTTGGACAGGTGATATAGAGTATTCGAGAGTCCCCAATTATCCTATCACGACCTTCATCTTTCGTCATACATCGTGATGGTGTGTATTTTATTATTATTTTATCATTATTTGTTTATCATTCTGCAATGATCAATTTTTTTAAAATGAAATAATATAAAAAGAAACATGACCTTCAATCTATATTATAATACATAAATTTATAAAATGATAAATAATTTTGAATTTTGTAATGATTGTTTTTAAATTAATTTTTGACTAATGTTAATAATATAATATTCAATTTAGAATGTTTTAGAATATTAGTAAAGGAAATTGTTGAATGAAAATTACAAAAACAAGCATTTAAATTTTTTATGATAGTATAAAAATTATCTAGATCAGATTAAACACATAAATATGTAGTTTTTTACTTATAATTTCAATATAACCAATGAAAAATAATATATTATCACATGTAAAATGTTAAATGATAATTATAAAATTATCAAGTAAAAATAAAATATTATCATGTATAATATATTCAATGATAATTTATAATTTATCTAGGATAGATAAAATATTATATCACATAATATTTAAAATGATAATTTGAATACTATAATTCTGTTAAAAAATATTATATCAAGTATTATCAAAAATCAATTATTTTAAAATTATATTGTAAATATAAAATATTATCTCATGAAGTATTTTAAATAATAATTTGAAAACCATATAGAGTAAGAAAATATTATATCATTTAATATTTTAAGTGGTAATTTGAAAATTATTCTGAGCATATAAAAAATATCTTATCCAATATTTCAAATGAAAACTTGAAAAATATTGATGAGTGAAAAAAATTATTGAACATAATATTTTGAATGATAATATATCGATAATCTAGGATAAATAATATATTATCACAGGTTATATTTAAAATGAAAATTTTAATTTTCTACTAGAGTAATAAAATGTTATTGCATGTAAAATTTTAAATGATAATTTTGAAATTATTCTGGAGAGATAAAATATTACCACATGTGATATTTTAAATGATAATTTAATAATTATATAGTAGAAATAAAATATCATCTCAATCGATGTTATATTTATTGATGAAATAAAATAACTAATATTTTTTTGGACCCCATGATTAAATTTGAATCATTAATGTAATGATTCTCCAGATAATATTAAGACGAAGTGGTTTCATGAAAGTGGAGGACTTACTTCATTTATCTGACCTCATAGAGTGGGTTAACCTTCCCTTAATATTAACAGGATTGGGGTAGGAATATATTTATTTTCATGGATCTCTTTTATAATTATTTTATTCATTAATAGTTATTTATAATTTTTTATTAACTATTCTTGATTGTGATTGCATGTGAGAGTGTTCGTGTAACCCATTGAATTTTTTCTTGTCAATGAGTGATATTCTTTAAGATTTTATATATGTATCATTATGATAAAATTTAGTTGTGAATGCTACTTTATACTGTTGTTGATATACTATGCCAAATTTTGTTTCCACCCTATATATATATATTAACATACATTGTTGGTTGTTATTGATATTTGAGACAGGTGGAATGTGATGACATATATATCCTATATTATGGGATAATTGTTGATATCAATGATATATGTGAGGTACATGAGCCCATGTTCTATGTATGTCATATCCATGGAATTTGGTCATTGGTGTGCTTGTGGAAACCCTAACACCAAGTTCAATTCACCTTGAGATATCATTTTTATGTTGGTATTAGTTACTCTCATATAGAGGATCTAGCTGACATGTTCGTCATGATGGATAAATGATGTCGAGTATCATCTACAAGACACTCTGAGGACACCGTACAAGGTCTGGTTAGTTTCTTCTAACTCGTTCTGTTTTCATCTAGTGAGGAGCTGAAACATGTATTGTTGGGGGTTGTGGTATCATTGATAGAACACTACCTCTTCATTTGAGATTTTATATTGATTCACATCTGACATTTTATTATTATTATGGAATACACTTGTATACGCGATAACATGTGGTTATGGACACATTGGTTGTGTCCTGTGAAATCTTGTACACACACCCAACTCATGAATTTCGATGATATTTTATATTTTAGGAGAGACAAGGTGATGGGAAGGGGCTCTATGTTTGATGTCTTAGTAGGTGGAGTATGGACCTAGGGTTGAAAAGAATTGACCCTAGACGATCCTACATTTCTCTTATTTATCATCATTTTTTATCATTTCATATAGCCTTTCCACATTGGGTGATTATTTTATTTGTATGACATGTATATCACTTACATTACCCATGATTAATCATAATATTTACTATATTTAATAATTTAATATTGGTCCTATGAAATTATAATGATGGTATATTTTTCTAAGGGATGGACATAAACAATCATTGCAAGTCAAAAGCCTCTTCTGTATGGGGAGACACATATGATATTATATATAATTCTGGTTCATACCTAGTGGTTAGGATTGGGATATTACAAATGTTCTAATGAGGTATACATTTAATTAATAATAATAATATTATTTCAGAACTATTTTATTTTCATTTAATGGATGTCATAGTTTATCCTTCATAAAATAATAATATTTCCAAATCGTTAAGGAATTCCAGGAGTTCTATTGTTTTTGTTAAAAATGTTATCTCCCTTTTGAACTTAAATCAAGAAATGTAATAGTTCATTGAAAAAAATATTATATATCTATTTTGATCGGGTATATTTTTTGGGTGCATAAGTTTAAAATTTATTTACCAAATTCTTATTTAGTAAATAAAAGTAATTATTAATGGAATTTTTGGTTACGATTCATTTTTTATATGGTTTTATGTGAATATTTTTTATTTTTAATGATTTTTTAATTTTGGATTTACTTATTTAGATGGAAAATGGAATGATTATTTTGAACACATATGAAATGAAATGATTTACATGCCCCGATAATAGTCATATAATATTTAAATTCTTCTACATTTTTTAAATAGATTTCAATATAGAAATGAATAAACAAATATTAATTACATGGTTATACTTTATTTTATTCTATTCATCAATATAAATTATTTTATTATAAATCCTAATTTTTTGTTTAATTAATGGTCATATTATATCGTTCATTTATCTTAATATCATTCTATTTTTCATAAAACATTCTCTTTGTTGTGATAATTTTTATTGGACATTAAATTTCACATAAATATCATTATTTAGTATATTAATAATCTGATTATTTCCAAAATTGAATAAAATTTCTTCATAAGGTGTTTTAATATGAATTCCATCTTATTAACTAGACATATATTAATATTCATTGTTCTCTATTCAAAAATATTATTATATTCTTATGAAATATTAATTATGATTTATAATTTTTATTAAATGCATTAAAAATGCATTTGAAATGTTGTGATGTGCAGGGAAAAGTGTTAAAAATCCCTAAAATGTATTAATGTGTCTTTTGAGACAAACCTGTTATATATACTTTTTAAAAGTGGTTTTAGTCATTACCTACAAATAAATTAATATGTTTTGGTGTAATCCCTTTCTGATAAATATATCATGATGTCTATAAATCTTAATTCATTTATTTATAAATATTTATATATAATATATGATATTACTACATATGATAGTATCTATTAATGCATTTCTTACTCTAGCTCTTAATCAAATTGAATGAATTTTTTTATATTCAATTACATGTTGATTATCCATATTTACATATGATATATTACATCATTTATAACACATAATGAGAATATAAGACCACTTGATTTCAACACTTGTATCTTATTGAAATTTAATAATATAGTAACCATATTTGACTTTCTAAATTTTGGAATTCTAACTTTTATTATTTAGAAGTCTTAATAGAGATATTTAGATATATATTTAGGAAAATATATATTATGGATCATAACACTATAATAGATTCTTGGGATAATTCTATGTATAGGATAATATCAAACAAGATGTATGGAATAGATCATGTGTGTTTCCTATAAATATAACTATGTTTACATAATAAAATTGGTAGTGGTTTTCAGACAAATAAATCTGTGTTTAAAAATCATGTAAAGATTTGATCATGTATATATCAACCATTATTATATTATATATATAATATACCCTTTCTGTGAACCTAGTTTGACACCCTCGTAGACTCTTCATGTGAAAATTCATATTTTCATTAAATAAAGTTCAAAGGGATTTGAAATTATTTATATCTACAGAAAATATATGACATTGAAATTATATTTTTTATTAATATAGGGGTACTTAAATATTTATAGATACTATTGAGGGTTAATAACTCTATGTTTGATCATATATTTAAAGTAATATCCACACCTTTTTATGCTTTATGTGAAAGGACATTCAAATTAATTATGATAATTTTGGAGACATTTATGAGAACACAACCCTTGGGTACTGTATGTGTTTTAGTGAAAATGTTATTTAAGGACATATTGATTTATAAATTATTGAAAATATTGTTAATAAAAATATATTTTTGTGACTTAGTAATGAAAAATTAATCATTATCACGATGAATCACAATAATGGATGAAATTATTCTTATACATTTGGAATTAATCATGTAATAATTTTTTTTCATATTTTATATCTCCATAGTAATGAAATTTATGAAAATCGCGAAAATTGAAGTCAAATTTATATAGTATTATTTATAAATATACATTAATAAACCAATGAAAAATTTTGTAGGATAGTATTCATGTATTAATCTTATAAAGATTATTGGTGAATAGGTTTCGTGGTAAAAAACACGGAATTCATGTTAATGAAAAAATTAATATATGATTTCATTACTGTTTTTTTTAAAGCATAATTATAATTTTGATGAAAAAATACATATAAATATTGGGGATTTTAGTTTCCTTAGATTTATGTTGATATTTTATTTTTTTTAAATCATGTTCGATAAAATGTTGCACATGGAACAGAATCTTAAAGGATTCACTAAATAATATTAATTAAATAAAACTATTACAGGAAAGTTATTTGGTTATAGGGAGTGAATATGAATAATGAAATTATAAAATATATATAGGAAGTATTTTATTTATAATAATTATTAATTCAATCAAGGAATTTATAATTGGTCACATTTTAATAAGATATTCAAAAAGAAAAAAATCGATTTTATGATTTAACATTACATTTATTCACAAAGAATTTTTATATGGTTTTGTGTGAAAATATTATAATTAATTTAACCCTAATTATATAATATTTTGTTTGAAAAAATAGCATCCATTTTTTTAAAAAAATTAAAAATTAAATAGGATTATTTTTTGAGATTTTTAATAAAGAGATATATTTTTTATAGAAATTTTAAAAATAAGTCTTTTATGTAAAAAAATATATTTTATCATTAAATAAATATATTATATTTCCTATAATATCATTTATTTATAATTAAATTAAATTAATTTTAATTTTAATTTAAATTTTTAAATAATTCAACTATAATTAACAATATTTTTAAAATTTTATAACATTCTTTATATTTATAAAATCAAAATTTTATAGAATATAATTTTAAATGTGTAATGTTTTTAAATTATTATAATTTAAAATAATCCCTAAAAACTAATTATTTAATTTAAATTTATATATATATATATATAAGAATTTAATTCCACATAGTGATGATTAATATTCATATAATTAGTTGATGACCATGTCATGACTGAAAAAGTAATTATACTAAAAACTGTTATTCATCACAATTTTTTGTTTATATTTAATTTAATTTTTACACATAGTATAAAATTAATATATGAAAATGTATTTAATATTATAAATCATGATGTATAGAATTTTAAAATATATGCCTTTGAATTTTATGAATTGTGAATTATACATGTGGTGAAATTTGTTAGATCAGTTAAGGAAAAGAATGTAATAAATTTTAAAAATAATTTTTTATGGAATTATAAATTTATATTTCATCATAAGTAGTAATATTATTAGGCTTATATTCAAAAGCTTCATCTAATATTCCAAAATATGAGAAATTTTTTCAATTATTCATTATAAATGGATTTTATATTATTTTATTAAAAGGAAAAATATGTGATGTCACTCAGATGGTTTAAAATTTAATTGTATGTTCTCATTTTGATAATTAGTTGTTATGTATGAAAATAATAATAAAATTTTAAATTAATTAATTAATTTCTATGAATTTAATTTTTTTTAAATATTTGTGATGGTATAACTCCCTTGAAATCATATACAATACCCACATTGTAATTCTATAAGCTATAGAAAAGAAAAAGTATGTTATTTAAAAACATCAATTTTAATATTTTAATAATAAAATATAAAGGAAAATTAAATTTTTGGATAAAAAATGTAAAATATTCATTGAAATATTTTATATTCACATTATTTTCTGAACATTATTTCATTGATCATGAAAATTGTATATATTCTCTAAATAACAATAATGATATTTATTGTTAATAATATAATATTAAATAAAATTAAAACAATAAAAAAAAAAATAATAATAAGACAAGGTTATAGAATATGTTACAAAATGTAATCCCTTTATTTTTTTTACAATTTCTTCCTCAAAATTAACATTATAAACCAAATTGGATGATTTTTTTACCAAATTTAATGATATAAATGGTGAATGGGTGTTTAATCTAAATAGAATTGGTTTATAATTCCTTAAATAAATTAATAAATAATATTTAATTAGATTATATTGATAATATATCATCATTTATTATAAATTTTGGAAATTTTGAACAACTTTCTTATGAATGTGTTTTTATAATATTATAATTATCAAAAAAATCTCATAACTGCCATGTCCCTCCATTATAAAAATAATCCCATCCTATATCTTAGAAATAACTCATTGAGACCCCATCTCTATGAAAATATACAAAAAACATTCTTAAAAATGTAATATCCATTATATATCAGTGCTTGTATTATTAAAATATAATTAAAATGGTCCTTATGAGGGGATTTGGGTGAGTTCTACCCAATAAGAGGTAATTGTATTTACTGACACTATAATATTTAATTCTTAAAATACATACAATAAATTAGTTTTTCAATAGTAAAAAATTTAATAATATATTACAAATATTACAATTTATTATTATTATTATTATTATAAAATCACATCCCACTACATTTTAACCATCAAAAAGCGATGAAATCCCTCATGTGTGTGAACAAATTACCCTCTAAATTTTGTGGTGTCTTTACATGGATGGTAATAGACATTAATTAAATAAATATATATATTATATTTATGAAATAATAATAATTCCCTAAATTTAATATATTTTCCACTTCATTAATAATTGACATATTACAAAAAATGGTAATGCCCTTGTTCGTATGTGTGTTTTCCCCATAAATGAAGAGACGTGATTCATTTTCCATGTATTTCATTCAATAATTATAACATATATATATTAACGAATATTAATGATTTATTATATTTGATAAAATTATATATATGAAAGAGTAATGGTCAATAGAAAAGGACGATAATATTTTAATCAAAATTGACTTCAAAAAAGTAGTTAACACAAAAAACATTGATAATAATTATTGATTAAAAAATTTATAATGTGTTATAAGTGTATAATTTATGATACTATATAAAAAAATATGTTTCTCGGTTGTATGTAAAATTAAATAAGTATAATAAAATTGGTTTATAAGGCACATTCAGCTATTTGTTAGATTGAGGAAAGTTGTTTCTGAAGTCAATTTATTTTCAATATGTTGTATTTATTATTAACTTCATGTATTATGATAAAATTATATGTTAAATAAAATATTATTGTCATATTTTTTATTTAAACATTCCTTAGGTACATGTACATTTTTAAGATAATTATATCCTTTGTTAATCAAACAGTTATGTTATTATCTATGTATTGTATTTCACCTAAATTTCAACCTCATTGTTGCATATTTTCAATACTATTTTTTGGTGCATTATATTTATATCCTCATTAATGTATTTAAAATCATAATCATTTTATTTATGATTATTTATATTTCAATTCATTTATATTATATTAGTGGCCTATAATTTAATAGTTACAACTGATATACTAATTTAATTTAAAATACCATTACATTTGGTTTTCTATTATTGTTTTTGGAATATTATAATTTATAATTAGTAAAAAAACTATATATAATTATACTAGGGAGATTAAATATTTTTCCATGATTTCTTCCTTCAGTACCTCTCACTGAAACATGAATATTGCTTGGATACATTTAAAATTAAATTCTTTCCAATTAACTTTTGATAAGTTTTATTTTTCATTTATCTTATTGTTTTTAAAAATTATTTTATCTATGTCTTATAAATTTAACCAAAAACCTATTATTGGTAATCTTTTTTACCCCTTATTTTTCATATTTCGTAAAATAAATTTTTTATTTTTATTGAATGTGTCATTTTAAACATTCATTACAATAAGTAAAAAAAGAATACTTCATTAATGTTAGTATGAAGTTGATGGATTTTCGAAGAAGAAAAACCATTTTATGCTATATCTATTAATCTACAATTGACCATTTTTTATGATAATTCACTCCAAGAATTATTATTTTAAAATATCTCTTAAAATTCATTACATTTTACAAATTAATTGGTTTTTTATAACCATATATTTTTATTGAATCAATGCATACTTATTATCTCATATTAATTTTGAGGCTATAAAAAGATTCATGATGCATTAAAATTCTTATAGTTTTTTATTTCTTGGTAATACATTCCACATAAATGTTAATATTATTAGTATTTTTTATATGATTATTTCTCAACTCGTATACTATTTCTACATACAATATTTTATCATGATTGTTTTTATGTGACTAGGTAAATTATAATATTCTGTGTTATTCAAAAAATATTAAAATATATTGACAAGGTAAATTTTCTTTATATTAAATTTATGACATAATATATCAATAATTAATTTGAAATGTTTTGGTGGGTGGGGCCTACAACTACATAGATGATCAATGCATCAATTACACTCATGAGATGAACTAGTTGGCTAGAACTATTATATAAGTTTTCTGTATACATACCAATAGATTAAACTGTCTTGGAAAATACCATGTATGGTAATGATATCATGTTATCTGAGATCATGACATTGAACATTAATTATTTTCATCATTTATAATTCATATGATGTCTTCCACCCTATTATTAAATATTATTTTATCTATGTATCATTTAATTCTCTAATAGGTTGGGTACATGTCCTCCATGATAGGATTCAACTCTCCGCTATTTTTCAAGGGTGTGAGTACTCTACACGTGAACTGATAGAGTCGATAATCCTCTATAGTACTAGGGCACATGTCTTGTAGTCTCTAAGTAGTACTCCCCATCCATGTAGGGTGATATTCCTCATCATACAAAGTTGTACTCTCCTATGAGATTAGGGTGTGGGTCCTTCATGAGTCATACTCCCCTATATGATTATGGTGTCGGTTCTCACATACAGAGTCACACTCCCCCGTATCTATTAGTAGTGGGGATTGGATCCTCCATTGGATTTGAAGCTCCCTCGCCCCTCAATCATTGTTTTGAGGAGTTTTCCAATCAAATTTATATAAACAATACCATGACAGGATAAATTAATCTCTCAACTGACTATTGTGATGACCACATAATATTGGAGATAGAGAGGATTCAAATTATGATTAGGAGTAGGGCTCCCTCATATGTTTACAGTGTTGAGGGAGGTCCTCTATATTTGGGTTCCCTTAGTCATCCATTAGTTCGAACACATTGATGAATGATCCTCTGTTGGAAATCACCAGATATGGGTGAAGTAGAATGTTCATGATCGAAAGTTTTCTCTTGAGCGTACTATTAAGAGTGGTATAGTTTTTTTAATGTATTGTTCCTCTAAAATAGGTGCCTTCTTGGATGACTGAGCTTATTGAATGTGATCTCGTGATGTTGTGTGTTATTGTTCGATCCAATAGTGTGAATCCTATTACTGGATATGAGGTAATAACCATAACATTGATAGTTCAATAGAAGAGTATATATGGATATTCTTGTGTTATGTATTGTTGATGGATTCATTTGTTGAGCATATTGTATCTTCATTGTGGATTTTCTTTTGTGGTATATTACTTTTTGTGGGGGTGCCCTACTCTTTATTACCCCTATAGAGGATTTTCCCACACAATTAATGTCTTGTGTAGAAGACCAATGATTTGTTAGAGTCATAGGTAGAGTAGGACTAGGACTAGGACAAGAAGGTTCCCTGTGAGATCAGACAAGACAATGTGTTTCTAGTATCTTCATACATTTGATTCAGTACCCTTGTTTACAGGATGGAGATTACTATTTCCTTTAACATAGTGGGAATTTATTCTAGAATCAATATTTTTTTACCTCATTACCTTCTATCATACTTTTCGTGGGGTTTTAGTTGTATGCATGCATTTTTGTTGCTTAGTGGTTTTACTCTCCATCTTATGTATCTTGGACTTGTGTGCATTTATAAATGTTCTTAAGAAAATGCCTCCTATTTGTGGGGTATTCCAACTCAGTGATAGTCTCCAGCCCATGGTCTATTTGAGGTGGTCTTGGGGTAGTCACAACACAAACCTCAATAAATGGGTCTTGAAAGAGTGGTATCAAAGGGATGGTTTGGTTCAACATTGTGACTATGGGTCTGTGTGTTTTGTTTGGGGAAACATTGTTATGTGGATTGTGAATGTATTTTAGTCTAGGGACTCCATTGTCAATACAACGGCTGATGTATTCATACACCGGGACTCCAAAAAACAACTTTTTGAAATATTACATAAAAAACTTGATATAGGGAAAAATAATAATGATATCATAATATAAGAACAGGTTATGTTTTCCATGACCTTCTTGAGTTAGCTTTCCAGGTATATTCTTTTAACCATGAAACATATTTTTTTCTCAGGATGTATTCATGATGCCCACCAAAAAGGTTTTCACTATAGGATTTGGAGTTTGGTAGGATTATCGACGACGAATCACAGATGGTAGTGAGTCACAGATCAGTTTTGATTTGATATGTTTTGTAGGTTACAGTTTCTCCTACGGATCGGTTTGAATACCCACCCTAGGTGTTTATGTGGATTCATCTTTATAGATGTTGTCATGGATGTATATTTTTTATCTATATAATGACGTGTAGGGTTCAAACGTGTATCATAGGATTTTTAGCTAGAGATCGTTCTAGATAAAGGGTCAGTAGGAGCAACTGATAGCAGGTTCGCAACATAAGCTGCAGAACAAAATGATTCGTACAAAGTTAAAGGAACGAGATGGTTCTTAGAGGGACTGTATTTTCTATTCATTTCTAAATAGGTATAATTTTGCTAGATTTTTTCCAACTGTTCATTTTTCAGTTACAGAGGTGGTTGATGAAACACAAAGGAAGAGGCAATGGCAAGGGATGATAGATCTTTCTGGTGGTAGACGTGAAAAGGGAACTCGGATAGTAGGAGGTTGCTGACATTTTGACTTGTTCCCACTACCCCCTCCAGGTGGTAAATATAATACTCTCATAACTAGAAGACAGGGGTGGAGACAATTATAGGATATTGAGGATTATAACCCCAGGACTCTTGGAATGATTCAATGTACAATCTGGGTGTTTCAAATTGAGATACAGTATTGATTGAAAATTTTATATATTATTTTTTCCTTCCACATTTCTTATTCTATACCTAAAATACTGGTTATTCCATTGAATTGATGCACACATTAATATAGTCATATTGGAGGAGACTGAATGAGCACACACTGGTGCTAAAAGTGTCACCTGCCTCTTCGAGATTACCGTTTTGGTTGGGATATATTAGTATTTTCATCAAGGCCATATGATTAAATTTATTGTTTGAATTAAATCAAAATTTCCTGATCTGATTTATTATTTTAGGAAGAAGGTACGATGTTTCTACAGTTACAAAATGAGGTTTACTTTGTCAGTGAGAAGGAAACACAAGTATCATAGGGTATACTCTCGCAAAGAACTTTTAGAGAAATGGGATTTATGAAAAAAAAATTAGGTACGGTGGTAAAATACCTTGGTTTTGTGTATTCTAGTTGATGATTTGTGATGAATCATCTATGAGGTTCATGGACATACCTATGTAGTTTTTATACTTGACTTTTTTGTTTAAGGATCATTTTTGTGGTGGCAGAGTTAGACCCCATGAAATTTCCATATTATGGAATGGTTTCAAACCATACATACTAAGATAGTATACCACTATGGCATGTATCTGTGCTTCTGTGTTATATATCTATGTTTATGATCGAGGTTGTAGACAAAGGGCCTAGTAAGACCAAGCGCTCCCTCTTAGACCTACCTATTTTGGTCATAAATAACCATGCACATTCAGCATCAACCTAGTACATGTAACACTATTTAAGTATATTGTAATGTTCAACCAAATATTTATTCGGACTATGGAGTTCATTCAATATCTTTTTCATGTTATCATAAAGGTGTTCCACTAGACCCCTTGATAGCAGATGGATAGTGGTGCATTATGCTTTCCCACGTATATCAGCTAAAGATACATGTTCCAATTAATGCATGGTTTCATCCTAGTATAATATGGACATGAGAGTGAAAGATTCATGTGGTTCCTATGAGTGCATGGTTGTATAAAGCACATGTACACATGATGAGATCACTGGCATGGGAGCCTCGAAGGGAGATTAGTTTTTCATCGCTATAGTGTAGGATTTTTCCTTTTAGAGAAGAAAATCCCTATGGCTGGGAGAATGTAATCAACTGAAATTTTCCTAAATTTATTTTATGAAATAATATGGGAATGTTATATGACTGGTTTCTAAGATGACACATGGTTCTCAGACCTAGTGTGCCTAAAATACAACATTGAATGATGTCCAATTTTTTAATTAATATCGACTAGACTACAAACACTAAACATTAGTATCATTCAAACAGATGACAATGCTAGATAAACAAGGGTAATTTATTATTCAGAACATCAACTATACCCTAGGAATATCCATACATCACTTGGAATAGACCAGATGAAAATGCTAAATGTTTGACATTGACTTTAATATAATATTTTAAATAGTAAATATTTTTGATGAAAAACTAATTTAATTTTAAAACAAATCATTATTAGGGATCAAAGGTTATTTTCATTACCCTAGGGTACCACTGAGTTATAGGGGAGAGACTATCTATGGATGAATAATACCGGCGAATCAGTTTTGGAAATCATAGTTCAAATCAGTATGGTACATCAACAAGTCGATGAATAAAAAGACACAGCTTCGCTCTTAATCAATGGTCGAGCAATATCAAGAAAGGGTTATTTGTTTTGATTATGTTTTCCTCATTCTTGAGTTATATATTATAAATGTTTATCAACCCTTGATATGGTTCTTTTGAGAAACTATAAGTTTTTTTTGGATGATGCTCGGCAACTGAATTATTTGAGGAGTTGGTCCCACAATACAAAATTACTAAGTTTAATAGGCATGTCCTACTATTAATGGGACTTCCCACATCGTGGGAGTGGGTTAGTTTCCTATGAGTAGATTTCTCCTGGGGTGTCACTCCTTGGATGAACTAGAGTATGGGAACCCATAGATGTTAATAAAGGAAGTGTATGTACTACCATATGGGACTAGGGAGAGTGTCCTCTAAAAGAGGAGTTGTTACTACCCTATAAGACTAGGGAGTGAGTCTTCAATATCTAACACACATAGATCCAGAACTCCCATACTGGGTAGGGTGTGGGTCATCTATGACAGGATTCAGAACTCCTATGTAGTTCTAGGGTTCTAGTCCACCACACATCATATAGCATAGTCAATAAACAAATATCATACTAGGGTGGGAGAACTCTAGTCACTAAGTAGTACTCCCATACTAGGTGGGGTGTAGGTACTCAACATATGAAGGCATACTCTGCTATGGGATCAGGGAATAGTTTCTTCTTGAGTTGTACTCCCCAGTGGGGTCTGGGTGCAGGTCCTCACATATGGAGTTACATTCCCTCGTACAGAGTAGCTGCGGGGACCGGGTCTTCCATTGGAGTTGGATCTCCATCATTCGTAAGAAATATTTACAATGAGAGGGCTCATCAACTTTATGTAAACAATAAATGAATAATAGCTAGTTCTACCTTGACAGACTGTGGTGTTGGACACTCTTTATTGGAGCCACATAGGTTTCAGTAGATTGTTAGAAGAAGGGAACCCCAATCTATGTATAGTGGTGATAGAGGACCCCACCACTTGGGTACCATTATTCATGCGTTGGGGGCAGGGTAGTGTTGACTGAACCTCAATTGTTGGGCATGTCAGTTGGGCCTAATAGGTTGTTCTCGAGGGAGCACGTTTTCTTTGGCATCCAATTAGAAATGATAGAGTTGCTCTTGCTGGGGTGTACCTCTCAGACGAGTTCCATCCAGGATAGGTGAGCTTGTCAAGTCTGGTCTTATAGTTTTTTGTGTCACCATTCAAACCTTCTTGAAGAATCTTATTATAGGATATGTGGATGGAATCATATGATTCTTAGTTTCTGAGAAGATAATATTTTTATGTTCTTATTATACATGTTGTTGAAATATACCTATGTTCATCAGAATATATCTTCTTTGTGTAGTTCCATTTGTGGTCTTTTACATTATGTTTCCAGGATCCTTATTGATTTTGTTTTACCCACCAGTACATGAGGTTTTCACTAATGTTTCATGTCTTTTGAAAATGACATATGCATTGGCGGAGTTGTAGGAAGAGCGGGACTTGGACCTGGTCCAGATGGTGACTTGTGAGTTCAGATGAGTTCAGTTGTTTCCAGAAGCTTCCTATAGTAACATTAGCATCCTTATTTGGAGGTTGGAATTTGAACTTGTGTTTTTCAATGTGGGATAGTATTATAGCCTGGTTCTGCTTTACATTATTACCTTTTTTCGTAATCTGTTGGTGGGTTGTAATGGTATGCATTCATTTTCACTGGTTAGTTTTTTTACTCTCCAAAATCGCTTTCATATAGTTTCATTCATGTGTATAGGTTCATAAGAAACTGACTCCCATTTTTGGGATGTCCTTAATCGATTCTAGTCTTCAACCCATGTCCTATTAGTGGTGGGTTCGGGGCAGTCACTACATGGGCCCTAGGGGATGGGTTATGACCCAATTGATATGATGATTGATATTGTTAATGATATCAATGAGGAATGAATCTTTTTCAATTTTTTATATATCAATATCAAAATTTTGATCATATATCAATCTAGTTTTTTTAAAATAAAAAATAGTTCAATACCTATTGTTGTTTTAATATAGGAGTAATGCTGTGTAATTTTATTATTATATTGAATTATTTTGAGACCAAGGACTGAGACATCATGAAATTACAAGGTCCAGAGTGCCCAAAAAGATCTGTCAAAATATTTTACGCTTTAAATATAACACATTAGTATTAATCTTGAAAATTTGGAATAGATCTTCATTGGGTGCCCAGATCCGAAATCAAAGGGAAATGTTACATTAAGAATGGAAGGTTTACCCTAGATGTGACTTGTGATCTGTTAGTGCAGACCTCCAATGAGAAAACCCCAAATATTCATTACTGTAGATATTATAATTAAATAAAATTATTTTATTTTTCAAATGCTTATAACTCACGAATGGTGACTTGGATTAAAAATTTGCGATAAAAACTAAACTTGTTAGGGTATTCATTACTTACGCAGATCCTCACATTGGATATAATAGACCAACATTGGAAGTTAGATCTTGGCCATAAATAAAATAATAAAGTAAAAATTATTTTCACTGTAAAACATTTATTAATAATAAAGGGTTACTGCGATTGAAAATCCAAGAGTATTGAGCTGGTGGGGGCATTTTCCCCTTAGGTGGATCCTATCCTCGACCGATGTAAGTTGAGGGTGAAAGATATTTTTTAACGTTTTTTAAGGTACATACAGTACATGGGAGAGAATGATTTTATATCATTTGAACAGGTACTCTTATCGAAAATATGATGGCATCGTTGAACTCAGAATGTTAGGATTATCCTAGAAATGGAAATTCCTCATCCAGCAAGGGCTGAGTTGAATGTTGGTTTTTTGGACTTTTCAAGAAGAAATAATAAAATAATTTAATGGAATTATTTTATTTCATTATTCACCATTGATAAGGGACGATGATGCTATGGTACAGGGACAAGGCGGAGGCAAGGCACAATAATGAGTCTAATTAATGGCCCATATCATGCAGCGTAATGATGCAATAAAATAAATGTAATGAAGATGGTATTTTATAAATGAAACAGTGTAACACCACAACGTAGTAGAATAATCGAAATATGACGACATGTTTCTTTTTATTAAACCAACATGTGGGAGAATGGTGAATTAAAATGTCGAGATTCTTTGATTAACTGCCGACAATTTTCCTCTAAAATGATGAATAAGGAACAACAACATGACTTTGTCATCTTCAACACACCCTGGAAGAATGGTGAAAAAATTGAGAATGTCAACACCTTGAACACTCAAGGATAAGCGCCTTGACATCGAAAGTCAAATAGGTAGGGTTTTTAATTTTATTTAAAAGTTCAGCCCTGTTCTTTTTTTCTAGAAATGATGAATGTAGATCAACCCCTGAACAATTTGATCCATGATTAATGCTTTTATGATGGGGAAGAGTGACTTTTCTTTGGTATTTATTATCCTGGATTCAAAACTGGCATGAAATGGTTGAACATCAATCCCCGACCCCCTAATTTAAACCTCTAATGCGGAGGGATCTGGTCGACTGGAAAATGACCTGAGAACCACCACTCATGCGTACATTGATTATTCATTCTTAAAGTGGAGGAAATTTGATTTTGGGGCCTGAGAAGGTATAGAGGCAACCTGAGATTCCCATTGGCCGAGACATATCAAAAAACAAACTAGTAGGGAAAACACTGGTGGCCCATGGAAATTGACAGTAGTTCCAATGACAGGCGATGGAAAATGGCACACATCGACTGCACAAAGGGGGTAACTCTATACTGTTCTTCAGTTGCAGCAAAAGCGGATGGCCATTTCTAGCCACACTGGAGGACGGTGACCTACTTGTCGGTGCACTGTTGTGGTAGGAGGCCATGATCAATCGACCAAGATGATGAGAGTCAAGGCGACATGCGAGCACCATGGGAAAAGGGTGGCCCTTTTTTAGGACACCTGGACTGGTAGGACGTCGTGGTCTATTTTCTGCGGCTAGTGGAGGATGACATTCAACATCTAGTGGGAAAAAATGGACTATACATAGCTGGTTTCCATGTACCGAGTAGGTGCTCCCACCGGCCGCACCATGTAGCTAGTCAACGAGCCAGTGGGCCAGTCCCTACATCGGTAGGACAAACCAACATAGTCAGGCTAGTCCCATGGCCTAGTGGGATTTACCCATTCCCTTTGGGAGAGGTTGGACTAGATTGGGTCATCGAGAAACATGGTGGGCTGGACCCTCGGCGAAACTAGGACGGGTCTAGCGAGGCCTATTGGGCCTAGCCCACTAGCTAGGGCAGACTAAACCAGACCCAAACCAAACTAGGTCAGTTCTACTCCATCTAATTATGATGGAGTATGTGGGACCCTATGATGGGATCTGTCCATACCAGCCCCTTGTTTTCTATAAAAGTTATATCAGGAAAACAGCAAATCTGATTAATGATCTGTTTGTAGGGTTGGGACTCTCTTGATGAGGCAGATATGTTGGAATGGTTTGAGATGAATTTCATGGATATCAATATGTGAAGAATGGATTAGGGAGTAGTTTTACCAAGTATTATATGTACGAAACCCTACGGTTTGCTGAGACCTGAAAACTTCTCGATGACGGCCCAGTGGGAAGCAGATCTATTTGACCTGGAAGACTCACTCTGGGGAGAGGATCTATGTGACCTGACAGAACCATGGTACTTGAAAAAAGGAGTATCATAGTTTGTCCAAGGTTGGATGTGAATATTTGTGGTCTTGTAGAACCATGGTGGGGAGATGGTCTGTGTGACCGAGCATACCCACGATAACCATCATGGATGAGTAAAACAATTGTCTAAGGTTTGTGGGATGTGTCTCCATGTGACCCGACAGAACAATTGTACTCAATAGAGGAGGAGTCCCCTAGAAGCTATGGTGTTTGATTACATGACTGATGATGCTACTAACACTTCCCTAGAATATACCAGGTTTGAGATTCATCTTTAACATTGTACTATCAGTTTGAGATATTTCTTGGTGAGATAATGTCTGTGGTATTTTTTTTCTTTTATATTGTTTTCTTTCACGGATTATAGAGAGACCATCGAGAGTCTCAGGGTCCCTACTGATTATTTTTATACTGACACCAATGCAGGTTCGCCCGCATGTTTTGTGTCTATTGACAAGGATATTCCACTGAAGGACACGATAATGGTTGACATTGTTGCATAAAACAATGAGGGATCGAATAGGAATGAGTGGAAATGAAATACTAATTCAGACTCCAAATACAACCCTGCTCTAACGATGAAATGGGGTTTTCTTTGGATACCCATCATAGTTTCCTTTTGTAATTTTCTTTTTTAATTCCTTTTTGGGTTTTTTATTCGAACCCTCATACGTTCACATGTACGTAAACTCATATTCGTTTTAGTGAAATATTTTTCCCTTATTTTAATGTGTTGGTATTTTGTTGGACATGCGTTTCTAAGGTTTTAAATTCAGTGTATTATTTTTATGGATATGCCTCTCTGGTGAATGTTTTTTCTCACTGGCTTATGGATGGCGGGCTTGGGGTAGTCATGGAACGGGCC
The DNA here is from genome assembly GCA_963277665.1 of Viscum album. Taxonomy (NCBI): domain Eukaryota; kingdom Viridiplantae; phylum Streptophyta; class Magnoliopsida; order Santalales; family Viscaceae; genus Viscum; species Viscum album. Next base: position 1,555,487,963 of record OY728131.1, read on the forward strand.
CCAAGGGACTGGTCATGAAAAAGTGGTATCAGTGAGTGGTCAGTACTACCAGAAGAACTATGATTCTGTATTTTTTTCATGAGAGAATTGTGTTAAGTGTTTTGAGTTTAGATTTAAGGCTAGGTATTATAGTGTTGGTGCGGCAACTGAGGTATCCATATAAAAGGACCCCAAATTCTATTTTCTGACACGGTATACAAAAATAGTGATTACATGTGTTTTGGATATGATTTTATCTTGATCTCATTTGAGTCAGATGACCATGTATAACTTGTTGACTTTAGTCCATCTTGATTATCATTCATGATGCCTCCACACAGACAGCCAACCAGGATTCCAATGCATGGATATATGGATGGTCCATAGAGTGATGAGGCTTTGGTACAAGGATTGGTTCCCAATATGGTACCATTGGTCAGTGTCCCAACAATACCACTGTCCATTGGTAAATAGTTACTACTGGTGCTACCGGTAGTGGACACACGTAGGCTTAGTTCCATACAAGAGTCTCAGTGATAGATACCAATATGGTTCTAAGGTGAGCCTGACTTATATGTGTCTATGGAATGGCTTGAGGTGGAATCGAGTTTCCATCTTGTCAGGGCACCATTAGATCAGATGTCAGTCTTGATAGTGAGCATTTTACTTGGCTCAGCTAGGCAATGGTAGGTTTTACATTACCGTGATCTTACGATGATGTTACTTTTTCGTGGACAGAGCTTGAGAGTTTGTCTCATAAAAGTCATCTCTTTCCTTAAAAAATATAAGTTGTATGTGTTCCCATTAGTTTATACATATTCTACTAGATGACATATCAGTATTTGCGTATTCATCGAGGCGTACCCACTATTCTAGGTACCTAATGAATACGATACAACCATTGATTTTGGGCTCGAACCTCCGAGTGAGATGTGTTTACGGACATCCGAGACAAAACTATTCTTCAAAATGTTTAAAAATATGTTATGGTGCAAGAGAAAACCTAATACAGTGAAATTTCTTTGGTTGATCTGACACAATAAGTTACTTTCAGTAGTAGGAAAGGTGGAAACTGATGTCAGTATCAGAGACTTGGATGTGTAAAATGATTCGGGAATAGGAAGTGATAGAGATATATGTCTCTGCAGGGAAACAAACATTGAAATGAAGATAGGAGGGCATAATAAGGTGGTATAAATTTTTAAATGTCACAACCACCACCCCAATGTGGTCCCCTCGAGGATCCGTTATCTAGGGGATAGTTGACGGGAGTAGCTATATGCAGTCATGGAGTATGATCCAAGGGCACTAAGAGTGATTTGAGGTACAGTCTGTGTCTACAATTAGATTCCATATTTAATTAAATAGGTTCTAATTGTTCCTTCTTGTAATGAATATTTTTCAATAACATGAGTTTTCAGTTATAATGTTGACATTATCATTACGCCTGGAGATACCTATGGGAGGTGACTCAAAAATCACGCTTTTGTCGATGGTGTGATATGACCCTTGAAGTGAGAGTTTATGTTTGATCTAATTGGTGGTAGCATCGAGGTCTTATGATGTTTGTTTTTGTATAGAAATTTCATCCACAGTTCAAGCCCAAATTGATTGTTTTTGGATAAAAGATGAGATATATCTATAATGTTAGAATGTGGATTTCTCTGTTCAGAGAACAAAAAGGGAAACCCTGGTACCATGGAATAAAATCATACATAAGAGGGTGAAACCGATCACACTTGAGTTGGATAGCCTTACCCTTGTGGTAGTGGATGTTTTTAGTATTCAGTTACAAACCGTAGTTGAAGTGTCCAGGAATATCCTTTCAAAAGATGATTCCAAGATTACCTCCCAATATGGAAAGGGACTTCTACATCATTCTACTCCTTGATATGTCACTGATATCAGCATCATTATATTAGATGAATTTTATAGATCATTTCCATTAGGGGGCATAGGTTGGGGACATTCAGAAGAAGGGATTCGTAAGATGCAGTGCTCGAGGTCATGCATTTATTACCGGAACATTATTCAAGTTGATGTATAGAATATGTACCCACTACCAATGGGTCGACCGGTACGTCAATCCATTATAAGGGGTACCCTTTCATGTGGATAGAATGGTGACTATAGGATTTTCAATATTTGAGACAATGGAGGTTTTTGGACTTCATTCGGGACTATGACATTGAGATAGTATATACTTTCTAGAAGCGGGGCGTGGTGGAATACTCACTTAGTAAAATGTCTAGTTTATATCTTTTGAGTGAAGCATTGAAGCAGATAGCCATGATGCAGATATCCTTCACATACTATGGTAGAGTATCATACCTTCAGTCAATGACTATCACACCCCCACTTTTGATGCATGTTAGGGATGCATAGTTTGTGGATTTTGATTGCAAGGCCCGATATGATCAGTTATCCTTAAGAAAAGATGATGATAAATTTTTAATAAGTGGGTAGAATGTCATCCTCTTCTGAGGACACAAAATTGTATATGTGAAGATACTATATGGGTGTTTAGGGAGTTCCATACATCCCCATTGGTGGTATATCTAGGTGCGATGAATATCTACAATCACCTCGGATGTCAGTATTAATGTCCAGGGATGAAGAGAGTATTGGTAGTGTTTGTATCACAGTACCTAGCCCTTTAGCATGTGAAGATAGAGGATTAGGTCCCAACAAGATTGACACATCCACTTGTAGAATCTAAATGTAAGTGGTATGGTATCTCTTTCTACTTTATCATGGGGTTACCACACACATCCATGGGGCATGATTCTATTTGGGTGATCATTGGACGACTCACCATGTCTGATCACTTCCTACCCATCCATGTGTAGGGATTGGTTGAGGTCTCGAGACATCTATATATCTAAAAGATTGTGAGGCTTCACGGGGTACCTCTGATGATCATATGAGACCGTGATTCAAGATTTACATATCAGTTCAAGAAGGGGTTATAGGAGGTGTTCAAGACTGAACTGCGCTTGAGTATTTCTTTGTATCCCTAGACGGATGGTTAGACAAAGCATACCTTACATACCCTAGAGGACATGTTATGTGCTTCTGTACCAGACTCTAGTTATATTTGGGAGGTATACCTTCCACTGGTGGAGTTTGAATACAAATAAATCTATCTCTCAACCATTGACATGGAATCATAGGAGGCCTTGTATGGGCTACCTTACAGAGCACCCATATTATAGGAAGACCTAGGGTAATTGACACACATGTGTCTGGAGATGGAACAATTTTCCATTGAGAATGTGTAGATCATCTAGGCATGGATTAAGACTGCACAGTTCTAGAATAAGTCTTATGATGACAGGATACATAGACCATTGGTCTTTGAGGTGGGAAGTCATGTTTTTTATTCAGGTCACAGACCTATGAGGATTAAATATATTTTTTCGGGGCGACAATATATCTTCGAGGTTCATGGTTTATTTTCAGATCCTAAGCAGAGTTAGCGAGGTGGTGTACCACATAGAACTTCCCCTAGAAATGCAATGAGTTCATAGTTTTTTTCACATGTCATAGGTGAGTAGATACATGCAAAATCATTCGCACGTTATTGACAAGGGAGAGGTGCACATTGATGAAGGGGATAAGTTTGCAGAGTTCTCGTAGGATATAGAGTATTGACCAGATTGGGTCTTATGTGGGTAGTAGATTCTTCTAGTGAGAGTGTAGTGACATCACAAGAATTTACAAATGATTACATTGGAGCAGGAGGTTCAGATTTATGTTCAGTACCCCATTCAATTTATTTAGTTTTGTTTTTTATTTACGTTATGTAACTACCATTGGTGGGGATAATATAATTTATCTGAAATTCCATGTAATGTTTTTGTTATATGAAATTATTTCAAGACCATGCATTGCGAAGATGTCTGATTCTAAGGACTGGAGTGTCTGGAATGATTTGTTGAAATATTTTATGCTTTAAATAGCATGTGTGAGAATTTTACTTGAAAAATAGAAAAATAGATCATAAATTTGTGCCAAAATTTGAAATCCAAGGGAACAACATCATTCCGTATAGCGGTTTTACCCTAGGTGCGACTTATGTTTGATCGGAGTAGACCTCAACTGAGAAAACCTAAAATTCTCTTAACCATAAACAAAATAATTAAATAATATCATTTTATTTTTCAAATTCATAAAACTCAAAAATGGTGACTTAGATTAAAAATATGAGACCATGAATGAACTACGAAGAGTATAATTTCTTTAGGTAGATCCCAACATTGGGTAGTGGTGGACAACAGCGGAATTCAATTTTCGGCCATAAATAATATAATTAAATAACAATTATTTTATTTTATAATCATTATAACTCCTAAATGATAGCTCGGATTGAAAATAAGAGAGTACTGTTGAGTTCTTTAGGCTGTATTCTCTTTAGGAAGAGTCTAACCTCGACTGGAGTGGGTCAAGGGTAAATGTTATTTTTTGAAATTTTTTTAATATATGTCCAATAAACATGCGAGCTGGATTTTATATCATTTGAAATAGTGGTAGGATAAAAAATCTGGGTGCACCGTTGAACTTAGAATGACAAGAATTTCGTAAAAATGACTTAACCATTGCTGGAAAGGGCCATGCGGAAATGTTATTTTTTGGTATTTTTGAAATAAAATAAAATAATTTTAAGGAATAATTATATTTATTTACTCGCTGCTGGGTGGCGGATGGATACGCTGTGGTGCAGAAAATAGGCGGCAACAGGGCACATTAATAAGGCTCTTTAATGGCCCAGATCAAGCAGTGCAACGATGTGATAAAGTAAGTTTAAGAGTGATGTTGTTTCATAAATGAAACAACGTAATGAGGGAATTTCATAACATTACAAAAACGTTGCAACATGTTTCTTTTTATTAAACCAACACATGGGAGAATGGGGAATTAAATTTCGGGGATTCCCTAAAGAACTGCAGGTTTTTTTTCATCTTAGATGAAAAATAAAGAACTCAAGTGAGAATTTATCATCTTCGATACACCCTCAAAGAATGGATTCAGAAGTGAAGATGTTGAAACCATGAACTCTCAAGAATGAGCGCATTGGCATAGACTTTCAAAGAGGAATTGTTTCTATTTTTATTTCAAGGATCTTCACATTTTTTTCTAGAAACGACAATCATAGATCAGCCCAAGAACAGGTTTATCCAAAAAATTTGCGTTTATATGGGAGCGTGATTTTTAATAAGGATTTATTATCCTAGAATCAAACATGGAATGAAATAATTGAAAATGAATCCCCAAAACCCTCCTTGATTTAATCCTCTAACGCAGAGGGACCGATGTGACAAGTATAAGGCTCGAGCACCACAGCTCATGCATTTTTTATGGCCTCATTCTAAAGTGTCGACAATTTGATTTTGTGGTCAAAAAAGGGATGACAATGACTCAATATTACCATAGGATGGTGGGATATTGGAAAATGGAGCACACGAGAAACTCTGGTGGCCCATGGAAGGTGACTCCATTGCGACACCACAAGTTCAGTGGCGTCAGCAACCAGCCAGCACCGGCCACCTGAAGGGGGCCATGCTAACCGGTTATGCCATAGCAGCAGAGGCGGATGAACCTTGCTGAACGAGTTGGAGGATAGTGGCTAGCCTTCATAGGAAGCATTGGAGGATGGGGGACCACCCATAGGCACGCTGCCACTACAGGAGGTCGCCGTCAACCGGTCTTGGTGGTGATGGTTGTGGTGGCAATGGTCGCGGCGTCCAGGGGGGTACATCTTGAAGGGTGTGTCCCAAGTCTAGGCCACCCGGATAGTATGGATGACAAATTCTATCAACCATGGATATAGAAGGAGGCCCAGTGGAATCTTGTGGGGGCATACGGGACTAGACGCGGTTATTTGCCGCGTCCAACAGGGCACTCCAACCGGCGACACCATGCGACTGACCAATGGGCCAAAAGGATTGTCCCAACATGGGAAGGTCGGTCCACACATGAGATGTTCATTCCCTGCATAGGTGGTCAGTACCTATTCTCTTTTGGGTCAGGCCATACTAGACCAGGTCGTCTGGCGTCCCGGCGAGCAAGACCGCCAGCGAAAACGGGACGGGTCCTGCGAGGCCTATAGGGACTAGCGCATTGGCAAGGAAAAAGTAGATCGACCCAGACCCAAAATCGTTCAGGTTGAGTCCTTCTAATTAAATCTGGGTATGTGGTACCCCTAGGATGGGTTGGTCAGGTCGGTCTGATAGGGTCGGACCGGGCCTCATCCCAACTGGTCCCTTTAATTATTAAAACAAATGTATCTTGAAAACTGTGCACCTAATTCATGTTCCATTTTCGGGGTTGAGAACCCCTAGAATAGTAGAACATTTTTGAATAATTCATAGTTACATTCATGTATATTTCGATGAAAAAATTGTCTTGGTTAGTGCTTCTCTCAAAAAATGATACATATGAAACATTGTGGTTGGATGAAACCAAATGACTGCTCGATGACAGCATATTGTGAAGCGGCTATGTGTGACCCTGCATGGACATAGTGAGGAGCATCATTGTATGTCCAAAAATACCCAAGGTACTAGACATGAGGAGAATATCATTTTTTCCATTTTTGGAAATGGCTCTATGTGACCCGGCACACCCACGGTGGGGAGAAGCTATGTGTGACCCAACATACCCACAATACTCATCTAGGAAGTGTACCATAGTAATCAAAGGATAGTAGGATGAAGAACTTTGTGAACCAAAAGGACCACATTACACAATATAGTAGGCTTCCACTAGAATTCGAGGAGTTTGATTATAAGACTGATGATACAACTATTACTACCCTAGAATATACCTAGTTTGAGCGTCATCTTTTACATTGTGCTACATGTTTCAGATTTTCATGGTGTTATTATTGTTCAGTAGTTATTTTCTCTATGATGTTTTCCTTTGGATTATTAAGAGACCTTCAGCAGTCTCGGGGTCCCTATAGAGTATTTTTATACTCACCCATGAATGGGCTTCATCCACATGTGTTTTCTCCGGAGCAGACTATTAGTGTTTTGACCAAGGTCCTTTGGGGGATGGTATTGAAAGATTCTATGATGGTGGAAATTGTGGCCTAGGAATAGGTGGTTCCTAGTAGGACCAGGCATGGGGGAAATAGTAATTCATCTTCCAGTAGCTTCACTAATCTAACAATTACTCGCGGTTTTCCATGAATATCCATCAGATATTCCTTTTTTAGTTTTCTATTTTTGTTTTTTATTGGGTTTGTATTCTGGCCTACTTACATTCACTTGTACTTGCACTCAAATTTGTTTTAGTGATATAATTGTTTCCCCCATTCCGTGTTTTGGGATGAGGTTAGGCATCTGTGTGTACATTTTTAAAGGTAATTTTCCCCATTTTTTAGATATTCCTTTATGGTGCTACTCTCCATCACTTGTCCTGTGGATGGAGGGCTTGGGGTAGTCACTGCATGATCCATGGGGGACGCATCATGACAGAGGTGACCAGTTATATCATATTAAAAGGTAATAATGTATACATCAGCTACATGTGACTATAGTTCGATTTGTTACAATCACACACATTCACCATAGAGATAATGCCTCAAAATAATTATCTCAAATGAAAGAATTGATTGATCCAAATCCGCTATCATGTAATGTTTCGTAGAATTATTCATTTATGGGAGGCATAACTAACCACCATGTAATTTATCATAATGATAAATCGTGGTCCCCTATTTTCTATATCACTATGTATGAAAATCAATTCTCTAGTATTGGGTAATTAATTATTTGTGTAGTGGCTAAATTTCTCTATATCACCCTAGGAATTTTCATATCATCATTATTTATATAGGAAGAATAATTAATTGTGAGTTAACATTCATGACCAATAAATTATACATTTTATAAATAAAATATAAAAAAGTTAATGGTTCCCAATTTTTTTCAATATTTATAAAAAACAATCATAAAATTAACTTATTTTTCTTCTATTATATATGAAATATATTAAAATATCATATATAAGCACCACCACAAATTTTAAAAATTTTATTTTAAAGAAATATTTATAAAATAAATTTATGTATCATGGTAATATGAATGTATGTGTGGATCCATGTTAAAATTGTTGATTTAATATAACGTAAAAAATAATTCTAAAATATATGAACCATATAGAAACATAATTGTTGAAATTCATTTCGATGATCAATACATAAGAGGTATTAAGAATAAAATATTTTATTGTTTTTCCATCAATATTGATTATAGGATAGTTTTTAATCATTGTCATATTATGTTCATGATCCAAAATTGGGAGACTCATTTATCTATCATTACATATAAAAATGAGGACATATACACCTAGTAGAGAATAACCTAGGGGATGTAAAACCATTATCCTCATTCTCTTGGTGCAGCTTCTTCATTTTATCCAATTAAATTGGGGAAATTTTATATATAGGCTATAATATTGGCATAGCCCTATATATTAGTTTTCGATATAACTAAACCTTATATGTTGATAGAATACCATGTAACTATTTTTGTTGTACATATATATGTTAACACATTATATGAAATACTATTTTTAAAAACATTTAATATAAATACTATTTATCATGAGAAATATAGAAATTTCGAATAATTATAGGAATATCCACAATTGTTACACGACAATTAGGAATAGCAATTTAACCTCAAAATATAATCATTTAATATGAATACAATTTATCATGAGAAATTTATTGATATATAAATATTATATTAAAATTAAAAAAAATACCCTGATTACAAAACTAAAAGAATATATATGTTCATTTTTTAGTAAAAAACATTTAAATGTATTCAAAATAAAATTATTTTTTTAATTTATATTACCAATATTATAAAATTATATATATTGAATGAACACTGTTTTTTGAAAAATCACATTGAAAATTTACAAGTGTTTTTTGTAATTTTTTGAAATATTTAAAATTTACATTAATATTAAAAATATATGTATTTCTAATATATCTTATTTTATTACATAATTATCATTAAGTAATGAATTAATAAATATTAAGTGGTTTATTTGGTAAAATAATTTTTTTTAATATAAACATGTCTTTTAATAAAATATAGATAAATTCAAAACATAAATACTATTTTTATATTATAAATTCATATGTATTGAAAAAAACATATAATATTTCATTTTTCCAATTCCCTTTTTAATAAACTAGAGAGTTTTTTGTACAAAGCATTTTAAAGACCTAAATATATTTTATTTCAGGTAAATATTATTCTTATTTTACAAAATTTCATTATTCAATGGTTTTCAAGGATATAATAATTTTTTCAATATAGCATAATTAAGATTATATATACCTAAAGTATGAATAACCCCTAACCCCTCCATTTGGATAAAAATATTGTTCTATTTTCAATTTCTAATTTCGAACAAAAATACTCATTTTCAAGACCCTTAAAATACTCATAGTCATTATGTAGTAGGGAAACTTCATGTCTACAAGAAATTAAATGTAATAGAAAAGGAATAGCTTCAAGATATGGAGAGAAAATTTTTGAGAAAAATGATGATATTTTACTTCATGCTCCATGTTTTAGAAATCCTAATTTATGTATTTAGGAGTTATAAAAGTGAGTATATAAAGTGTGATTTATGTTAAGTCAAAATACTTCTCTTGAATTATCTACTCTGTTTGTTTTAGAAATCCCAAACTCTTTTCTAATTACCCAATTACTAATTATTTTATGTGCTAAATATTTTTAAAATGAAATTATATATCTTGTTATCATATTTTAATCATGTCTTTTCATTTATAATTTTTCATTAGGATTTATTTTATATGAATACAATAAATAATATTCTATATGTTTATTTTTAAATGATTCATTCCATGCTTATCATAACGAGGCTGGATATGATATCTATCATACCCATCAAATATTATTTTATCATACACACTAAATACTATTCATACCATACATAGATTTCTATAATTCATACAAAATTTTTTTTGTTTCATGATGATATATAATTATAATGATTCTCGTAATAGAAATCATCGAAACCATCTCAACTCGTTTTATCATACCTAGAAAAATATATTGTAAAGAAATAAAAATCATTAAATAAATATAATGTCATGTATACTAATTCAATATGCACAATAAAATGTTCTAATTTTTTTAGTAATAATATAAACATTGTAGTACTAGGTGTTCATGTCACTATTTGGTTTCAAAATAAAATCTAACTATTCTTGTCAACTATGACCACTGGAATGAAGGCCTTTAAAAAACTGGATATTTTGAATAGCTCATGTGTAACGAGATTTTGAGATGTTGTGAAAGAGATCTATCAATTTGATAATTTGTGTTAAAACATTGAAGTGTAGAAGTTATATAATTTTAGTTCCCCACACATTTATCTTTCAATAGTTTACTCTTCTTTTTGTGATGCTAAAAATTGTTATTTCAATTGAGGGGTTTAAAGGATAGGAACATAGAGGTTATATCCACCTTCTTGGTCAAGTGATGTTATGCTTAGACAGACCAATTGAATTTGATATTCATATCAAGGTATTACCATAGTTCGGCTAAGACATACTTTTTTAAATTATAAATCATGGTATGTTTATCTTAGGTTATTGTAAACCCTTCGCTTTGGGATAAAAGAACATTAGTCATTTTCTTATTTTTTCATATTTCACTCTAATAGAAAATGAATATTTTATATTTTCATCTTTTTATTTTACATTATTCTAATACTGAATGATATGATTACAATTATATTGATTACAGTCATTTCATTAAATTTGTACGATTCTATATGTAATATGATAAAATTAGTATTTTCGTTACTCTGATTATTGTAACCATTGTGATTAGAATCAATATCACGCCTACTTCGTTTTTATCATTTAATATTGTGTATATGATTAATTTTATCCTACGTAATAAATTATCGAAATCAAACCAATTTGGATAATTATATTACCTGAAACAAGTCAAGGTCTGATTATTTTTTTATTATCTTTTTAGATTTTATTAATTGAATTAATTTAAAAACATTTAAACTAAATAATTGTAGTGATAAAAACAAAAGTACTTTAACATACAATTTACCCACCACATATATTGTTACATATACATGAACATTTAAATGTAATAAAATTGTATTATAGATAAGCCAATTTGATACTTAGACCTACATTTGGCATCAGATGAGAATTCCACTTTATCATTATGATTTTATACTCTCTTTTCTCAGTTGTTTTTTTATAATTTATATACTATTTTTAATAAATATTGTTTATAATAACGTGTATTGTAGAAAAATAAATTTGTATAATTTAATAGATGATTGGACTAAAATTCAGTTTAATAGAAAATATTAATACCACCAGACGACCAAATTTTATGGTAACAATTACGAATACCTGAGAGACAGAATGAAGCCCATTGTGATCAATACAGTAGATAAAACATTGATATACTAAGTAGTGAATATAATATTCCAGATAAGGATGTTTGAGTCATTACTAATCATGAGAAAAAGTAATATTAGTTGAATTATATGGTATGGAATAAATTAATGTATTTCATGACTATAAATACATATATCTAGATTTCATCGTTTGACGTAGAAATATGTATTTGAAAAATTATAGAGATTAACCATTTTGGTACTTATACAGTAGTTAAGATTAGAGGATTTATGAAAATAGTTTAAAATTAGCCTTCATAATTCCTATATGGAGAACCTTCTTATAAGGAACAACAATGATTTATGGAAAATTGTGAACATTTTACTATCTATTGGAGAGAAAGGACTAGATATTGATATCCTTACAGATGAGATCATATATATCATTCAAAATGAAATATAATAAAAAAGGATAGTTTTTTATGAGTCATGAAATGTTATATAAGTTACACTTGATGAGTAGTTTTGATCTCCTTTTTAATATATGAACATATTAAAAAGAGTCTCATAAAAGGAAATGAAAAACAATGTAGTAGTTTCTTTTTTTATACATAAAGTCATAATAAATCCATTACTGCTAGGAATGTTGTTATTTAAAACAATAAAAATATGGTTATAGTTCAATTAGGAAGAAATAAATCAGAGCACTCATAATACGAGTAAACAAATCTTGCTCAAAGGATTAACACTATTTCTGGAAAAAAGATTTTAGGAATACATATAATAAATGAATCAAGGAAAATAAAGAGAATAAATTATATTAAGTTACATTTTATGAATATACTAAAGCTTGAAGCATTAGATATGATTTCCCAAATATTAAAATGAATGATATAATTGAAGTAAAATTTTAAAGGAATTAAAAATATTACTAGAATTCTAAAATAAAGACAAACATAAATGCCCATAATTCATGGAGTTCTAGTGCTGGAAATTCAACAGATAATCCATTAGACAATAAAAACATTGTACAAAGGAATATTTTTCTTTAATCCATAATAACTATTGAAATTTAATGTCATATGGATAAGGTACAAATTATTGAATCCTTAACCAATATGTCTTTTAGTGAAAATTACCTTGATAAGAATAATTCAAAATCATGGAATAAAGAATCTTCCTTAGTAATGGATAATGTATTACTATAATACGATTATGTTTGATGATATTTAATATTACATGAAAATGAAAACATTAATGTTGGTAAGTAACAAAAAAAACTCTAGAATAAATGATACGACAAATAAAATATCAAATCCGTCAAAATATGAATATATGAAATCATTTTATTTTGAAAATATTGTTAAAAACATTGAGGAATCAAATTCTGAGAAGGATAAAATTTCTATGGATATTGAAAATGTAATTTCTACGAAAATTATATAGAGAATAAACTCACATCCAAAAAATGTATGTGAGGATAATGTTTTAGTCGTAATATTATAGTAAATAATATTTTCATTAAAAAATCTTTAAAAAATTACATATGGTAAGAATGGTTTTGATAAAATGTATAAAAACATTCATCCTCTAGGGAATAGTTCTATAATTAGTTACTCTAATTCCAAAAAAATATATTATTAATTATGTTGATCCAACAAGTTCCACCTTTTGTACTATGTGTCAAAGTGTAGGATATTGAAATATTTTTCAAATAAATAAAATTAAATTTTTAGGATTTCACAGATCCCATATTCAAAAAATGGGAATTCCTAAAATTTTTCTTCCTAACTTTTATGGATCCATGAATGTTTGGATTCCAAAAGACTATTTCATTTATTTTTAGGAAAACAAATGAAGTACCAAAAAACAAATGGTAAATCTATTGTGGATGTTCCCACCAAATGGTAGGTAAAAAATATATATTTGTATCGATTATTGAAATGAAAGGTGGGAGACATACATTTAGATACAATACAGAAAGAATGAATTTTAGTATAGGTAATATTTTTATTATTGGAACATCCATGATTTCAAAAAAATTATTTGAAAAAGGTATTAATAACAACATAATGATAATACTTAAATTATATGAAAGAGGATACATTGTGAATTTTAGAAATGATAAATGTGTAGTACACAATTACAATAATGAATTCATTTTTCTTCCAATCAGCATGGGAATACATATTCAATTAAATTTGATGACCATTGGATCCAAGAATTAAATTGTTTTAGTGGAATTTAATATAACTCTTGTATATTGAATATAAGGTTATGACACTATTACCTTAGAATCGTATTTATTTTGTATCAAAAATACTTTTTCAGGATATACAAGAATATAGAATTCATTATTTGAATGTATATAACCCTTGTAAACTAGCAATGAAACCTAAGTGAAGCATTAAATATATTAGTGGAATCTCAATCACTAATTAATTATAGTTATTTCATATGGAGCTTTTTGTTCTAACACAAACTATATATATTTTAGGCGAGTATGGTTTATTTTTCTAGTAAATGATTACACAAGATTAACAAGGGCATATTTTCTAGCAATGAAATATGAATTATTTTTTTATTTTAAAGAATTCTCATTAAAATAAAAAATGATAAGACAATAAATTTGATAACTATTCATATTGATCATTGTAGATAACTGGAACATTCATATTATGAAACATTTTTTAGTAAAAAAGCATTTAACATAAATTTTTTTCTCTTAGAACATCTCAAAAAAAATTTGCTGTTGATGTAAGAAATCCAATTCTTCAAGTGGAAGTAATAACCATGTTGTGTGAACATTCAAATGAAATAATTGAATGATTTTACAAGTAGATATTGTTATACTATAAATCAGATTTAAATTACGACAATTCATAATAAAACACCTTGTGTGTATTGGAAATTTGGAAAACCAAATGATTCATAAATCAATTTATTTAGATTAAATATATTATTTTTGAATAAAAAAATATGATTTACACCTATTTTAACCCAAATCTGATGAAGGTATATTCTTAGGGTAATATAACTCTATAAAGGCATATATATTATAACCAACATAATTATACTATTTACGAAATAGTACATGTAAAATTTGATTAGACTGACCCCTTTTTTTTAAAATACCAACCTATACCTTCTAATGTTTTTTCCAAAACAGATTATCAGACAATTATAAATGATTATTCTAATATATAGAATACTCTTTAAAATTATTATGATGTATTCACTCCCAAATAATTTCTACTGTATGTTGATGAACATGTTTTATGAAACCCAATCTATTATTTTATTAATAATAATCATATTTTCAGTATCATTGATGATGTAAATCAACATAAACGGAATAAAAGTTACCTGGGAAATCTAGTATAACATCCAAAAATAATTCTATTTTCGAAAAAAAATATCTAGATGTGGTTTTAGGTGATGAAAAAGGATTAAAGAAATGAAAATTGAGAAAAAGGAATTCATAAAGAATAAATTCTTGAAATTTTTTCAATGTCTTAAGAAACCTATGTAATTAGTGTAAAATGGATTTTTAGATGTAAATGTGATGAAAATGGAGACATTGTTAGAACAAATAAAATTGTTTGTTTTTAAAAGATAATATCAAAAGATGGTATTTAATATGATGAAACTTATGTCCAGTAATTAGACATGACTCTATATGAATACTATTTCCTTGACAACATTGATCATTTTCAAAGTTTTTCCAAATGATGTGATTTTTTGTTTCTCTAATTTATATGATCACGTGGATGTTTCTGTTGAAAAAAATCATTATTTTGATGATAAATAATGTAATCAATATGTTTTAAAACATACCAAATATATATATGGTCCTAAACAATCCCTAGGTCTTATTATGATATACAAACATGATTTTGGTTACTAAACAATTTTCTTAAGGGAACTGATGATCCAAAAATTTATATAGTGAAATAATACAAAAAATTATTCATTAATTTTTTTGATATAATTTTATTAGGATCTAATCAAAAATCGCTAAAATATTATTTTTAAAAACATATGAAATTACAGACAGAAATGAGTATGATGGGTGAGTTAACACACATTCTTGGTTCTAAATATCACAACAACCATATGGGACAAAAATATCACAGCATTAGTATATTAAATAAATTATTAAAAAGTGTGGATATGACAATAATAGAAATATTGATACTCCAGTAGGTACCTAAAATACTCTTGAACCTAATGATGTTGAGAAAGACGTTAATCAAAAAACTAATAAAAGTATGATTTGATTTTTAGTATCTAGTCATCCATACATAATGGTTTGATTATGAGTATGTGATATGTATCATGAAAATAAAAAGGAATCCAATTTAATATCTGTAGAAATAATTTTTTATTAAAATGGATTAATGGTTATATATGTTTCATATTCTTCTATAAATTATATTAAATCAAAATGTTTTTCAGATGATGATTTTGGTTGTTGTATAATGGATACAAAAAAACATCTTGATCATTTCATTACTTAAGTGATTCATTTGTTTCATGGTCTTATATGAAAGAACCCTTAGTATCACATTCCATTAATGAATTAAAATATGTAGAAGTTCAAAGTTTTTATTCTCATGTGTTGTGGATGAAAACACACTCATTTCTTATGACAAGAGTTTAAATGAAAATCAAATATTATTTGATAACACAAGTTCCAATGATTTAAGCAAAAACCCAACAATTCACTCATATAAAAAAACATTGATATTTGGAATCACATTCTTCAGGATCACACACTTAATGATGATATAATTTTATAATTTTTATAAATACAAGAAGAACACGATTATATTTTTAAAAAACCATTACCATCCTAAATTTTTTAATAAATTATTTAGAAACTATTAATGATCACGATATAAAAATTCATATAATTATTTTTTAGTCGACTTAATTATATTATGTTAACCCTTTTTAAATATTAAGTATATAAGATTGATAGTTTTTAAATTTTTTCATTCCCATATAAATTTTCGTAGCTAGGAAATTTTTCATCACAAAAACAATTTTATAACCAGAAAATATTTCATACGAAGAAATACTTTCATAACTAGAATAATTTTTGTCCCCATACATTTATTCATAAGAAAAATATTTTTTCACAAAACAATTATTCATACAAATTAGTATTTAAACTCTTATTTACTATTCACATTAAATTATTTTTATATATATCAAATTATTTTCATTCACATTTATTCAAACATAAATTTTTTTGGAACATTAAAATATTTGCACTCTAATTTTTTTTACACACTTTTTCACTTCATTGTTTTTTTCTTATTTAATGATAGTATATTAAAACCATAAAATCCTTCCAAATATTTTGACATGTACATTTTCTATTATTATTTACATTGATTCCAATTCAATTTTTTTGGGTATTTTATTTTTAAAAAATAAATATTTGATTCATCTGGAATAAAATATTTTTTTAAAATTAAAAACCCCAAGAATTCATTTATCTCAACCATTGGATGACATCTATCAAATATGAGCTATAGAATCTCAATGGTCATATTTTTAACTCTAATATAAAAAGACATCATATTCTATCCTACATCAGTTGTTTGATATTTGAGTTAATGATATGGTTCACCTTAAATGTTTTATGTTGGGTAATTTAATTACTCATAGTATTATCGTCATATTCACGTGAAAATCATCAGTAAAATCTGAGAATACAATGCCATAGAAAATTCCCAAAACAAAATGTTCTTCCATTTTAGGTTACCCAAATTAATATTTAATTATTAGTATGATTATTCACTAAACATAATTATTCAATTCAAAGGACTGGATTCTTTCTGTATAGAAACCCACAAACCATTAAAAATAAAATTATTATGGATGAAGTAAGGCATTTTTATAATACAATGAATGTGTTTGATGATGATATAATAGTATATTTTTCTATATTCGATAGAGTTTTAACTGTGACTGAAAAATATACAGAATACATATTATGTGTACCATAAGATGGTGATGCCTTTTTTCTATATCACACATTTCCTAAATTGAAGGTAACATTCAATAAGTGTCGAGCTGAAAAATTCCATTTTTAATTCCATGGTACCAAATGAAACAAAATCATACGTCAGTGGAAAATCAACCTACATATATTTGGATGCATTATTTTTCAATTCCTCAGAGAGGAGTTAAAGAAATACACATGGTCTAAGATGTTTTCATTATTTATTATTTTATGTACATGTGAATGATAAATTCAAGGGGTTATATTTTCATAACCATAAGAAATTTAATGTTAGGTGTAATTAATTATCAACTAATAATGTTTCCATGGATTATTATCAATATCATTGATGAATTTTTTATTTTGATATTAGTCAACTCATTTCAATGCTACGAAATTTGTAATTCCATTGAATTAGTTGTGATATTATAAAGGGACTGGAATATCATTTTGATCATGTATCGAATAATTTTGTTAATTGGGTTGAAGTAGAATCACCCAAATAAATAGTAGGAGGAATCTTGGTAATACCAAAATAAAAAGTTTGGATAGTTTTAGAAAATAAAAATAAATTGAAGTATGATACTTCATTAAAAATGTGGAAGAAAAAAATGTAATATATTAGATTAAATATAAATGGTGAAAAGATCAGAACTGGATAAAATATGGAGTGATAAAATTTGATCTCAATCCCATAGAAGCACTAGTTGAATAGAAATAGACTACTGAAACACTTAATTGAGATCCCAAGAAAATGAAATTATAGAAGACATTGGATGATTTATTTATCATTTAAAAGTTTTTAAAAGGTGTTGAAAATGATAATTCTGGAATACGTATTTGGAAACCAACTCAAAAAGAATTAATCACTCCCTCTATCCAAGACATGGTAATGAATAAAAAAAGACAAAGAATCATATCTACCAGAAGTTTCTCAAGAAAAACATTCAGTGTGATAAAGAATATACTAAAATGAGAGTGATTGATGACTATCTTGTTGAAGATGAGGCTATAAATGAAATTTTAGAAGAACAATAGAAAGAGTATGAGAATGATAAGGAAATACGATCATGATCAAGAGTCTCATTTAGACACGATTCCACCATGATCTTCTATAGAAATATCTTGTTAATTTTTTTCCCAAGTAGTACAAACTTTAAATAAGTCATATCCAAAAACACAAGATCAAAAAGTCATTCATATCCCAGACAAAGATGAAGATAATAGATATCATGACTACCAGAATAAAAATTTATTTGATGAATTTTATGAAATAAATAATAAATAGTGTCTTGTTTATGATAAATATATTTATTCCAACAATAATACTTATTTGAAATTATATCAGTACATTGTTAAAGACCAAATGTGAATAGAAAAGGAACATAAATTTTTTACTATGGATTAGAGGGAAGGTTAACTTTGTTTCAGATAACCAAAATAAAATATTTTATAGAATCAAACATCTAAGAGGAAGACTAATAAATCATTAGGTTGATGTCAATGTATATGGAAAATTTAATAAGATGTATAGAATGTCCTGCAATAAAGTGGTGATGTTGTCACATAAAAATGAGGGTTGTGTCAAAATTAATAAATATTCAATTGATGATATCAGAAGACATGTCAATGAAAAACAGTTCCATTTAGTATGTCGTCCACTAATATTTATCAAATGATGAATGTTATCTAAATTCCAAAAGATGGTTAATCTGAATATTTCAAAGAGATTAAAAAAAGAATCATTTCATTCAATAAGATATATTGTTTTATAATAATGAGGTAATTGATCTGAAAAATAAATATATTTTGATGAATGAAAATTATTAAAAACAATAGACTTAAAATTAATCTTAGGAAGAAAATATTTGTTCATTATATGAAAAGCTTCCTAACCAATATCAATTATTTTCAGAAAAAGAAGATAATATGAAGACTCATTAGGAAACCATTTATAAACTGATGGTTGATATGAGGGTATGAAAAAAATGGAGAATGTCTTATTTGACATCATGAAAAAGGAAAAAGGGAAATAAAATGAGAAGAAATGACTTTTTTAAGTTATTTCTGTTTTCTTTTTGAACTATTAAAGACATACGTTGACATCTAAATATTTATTGATTGAATGTTTTCAATTTCATGGATGAATGTTCTTTCAATCATTATAGATAAAAAATTCATTATCAAATAGTATTTCTCATATTCTCTAACCCTTATTACTAATTTTAGAAGACTTCAGATATTACTTTTTGTAAATCAAAAATGGGGATA
The DNA here is from genome assembly GCA_963277665.1 of Viscum album. NCBI lineage: Eukaryota > Viridiplantae > Streptophyta > Magnoliopsida > Santalales > Viscaceae > Viscum > Viscum album. The sequence continues at coordinate 1,555,507,656 of OY728131.1, forward strand.
CTAACTTAAACAGTGGTATACTGATTTATCTAAGTGTGATTGTATTATTAAGGGGGCCAAATTTTTTAATGGAAGATAACAAGATCATTTTGTATTTGGTAATTAAATGGGGGAGATTAGTCATTTTAAACATTACATTTAGAGTAAATTTTATATTCAATGAGAGATATGTTAAAATATTTACTTAAGAAAATGATAGTTCATCAAAATATTTTTAAGACCAAAACATTACATATTAATTTTCTATTTTAGACTTTGGGTTAGTGATTTATTGAAATGGGGATTTTATTAAGTCAATAATATTCTATTGACTTATCTATTTCTATTATTATTGAAATCACAAACTATTTTATAAATACCTAATTATTATTATTTTATTTCCTGAGTATTTTTAGATTAAAATTATATATCAGTTTATCATATTGTCATTAAGCATTTTGATTCATATTTTTGACATTGTGATTTCTTTTATATGAACACTATAATTATAATAATCATATGTTTTTATGAAATGATTCAATCCATGATTATCACAACACAGGATGATACTTTTTTTATCAAACCCATTGGATTTGATTTTATTGTACACACCGAACATTATTCACATCATACAAAAATTTTGAGCCTTCATAAATAAAATATTTATTTCTATTGATAAATAACCATACTGACTCTTGTAAAAGAAATCATTAGACACATCTCAACTAATTTTATCATACCAAAAATATGTATCATAACGATTGGAAATCCATTAAATCAAAATGATTTCATGTATTCTGTTTCAATATGAACTATAAAATGATATTGTTATTTTAGATATGTGACGACCATTTGAGTTCCAGTATTCTATGGAAATATGATATTTCATGAGATAATCTGACCTTTGGTGTCTAATATTAACAATTGGATGAAGGCCTATAAATCCTAATTATTTTGAAAGAGCATAAGATTTTATACATTTTGAGACGTTGTGTGATAGCTCTATTAATTTTCTATTATGTGTGAGAAACATGGTCATTACAATTTATTAACTTCTTATTCGACACACATGTATCTTTCAAGAGATTACTCGACATTGTGCGATGCCTATAATTGAGATTAAAATTGAGGGAATCCATGGTTAGAAAGATAGATGGGTCGATCAGCTACTTGATCGATGGATGTATGAGATTGAAAGAATGATTAAATATGATATTCATATCGAGGACATACCCATTTGTGGGTAAGAAAAACTTGTTTTAATGAATAAATAGAGGGACCATTATCATGGGTTATTGGATACAAATCCCTTTGGGTTAAAATACTGTATGCATTAAATTTTTAAAATTTTCCACTTCACTATAATAGAATGTGAATCTTTTATATTTTCATCTTTACATTCAATAATTTTTTAATCATAAATGATCCTATTACATTTATTCTGATAATGATCACTTCATTTACATATTATAATTCAATATTCTTTATGATGTATTCGTTATTTTTTGTTATTATAATTATCATAACCAATGGGATTATGATCAGTGTCATGATTACTCTGATTATATAATTTTTTATTATGAATATGATTAATTTCAACCTCTTGATTACATTATCAAAATCAACTACATTTCAATAATTATATAATTGATCCAAGGCTTAGTTAGATTATTGTTCTAAAGCTTTAAATTATTTATGAATGTAATTTTTTTTACTCTTGTAAACTAAATTAATTTAGGGAAAACGACTTTTTTTAATCCTATGATTCACTCCTCTCGTATTGTGACATCTACATATATATTTCGACCCAACAATTTATGGTAAGAGTAATATCAAACCCAAATTACTATTCTGAGTTACCTCCTCTTTCACAATATAATATTTATGAATCTTCATAAAATATAAGTAAAATTATCATTGAAAATAATTTCCATTTCATATTTATTAATTTATGTGTACATTCCCTTTAAAAAAAGTAATCCATTTAATAATACTTTTGGAGAATATATAAAAATACCTAAAAAATTACATTTACTCTTATTGAGTTATTTTCTAAACACTAACAAGTAATAATGTTTCATTTTTTCCAATATTCATTTTATAACTTCAATTGTTAATCGGGAATGTATTGTTAACAAATAAATTTTCTAACCCATTTTTTTGGTCTTAATCTATGAAGTCAATTGATTTACATTATATGTGGGAACAATAATTATAAAAATTTAATGATGTGATGATATGGATATAATTATATATCACTCTAATGAATTTTATAATGTGATATATTTCCTTATATAATGAATATTTTTTCTGAGTGTGACATTGTAACTCTTCAAAAAAATGATTTTACTATTTCGGAACATATGTTATGCATGAAAATAATTCAACTTAGGCATAAAGATATATGTTGTTTTTGAACACTATATTATAGTGTTTAATTTTTATGTATATTCCATGTTAATCAAATTTATTAAAGTAAATATGTCATGTTTAGGATGATGATATGATGATAATAAAATGATGATGTTAATTAATCTCACCCATATACTATTGTACTGTTACTCTTTTTCATTCTATGTTATCACCCTTATTGAGTTTTTATCACACACATTTCATTTTTATTTTTCATCATGTAACTACGTGTAATAAATAAAAAAACAATATATTTGTTGAAGATAGTTAATAAAGATTCAAAAAATATATACGTTTAGTTATGTATATTTGATGTATAAAATCAAATTACTAAACAAAAAAAACATTGGATCCTCAAATATAAAACTTATGTGTTATTTATCTTAAAAATTATTTAATTTTAATATAATATTTTTTAATAGTCGTTATTTATAAATTGTTTTTTCAATTCATTAATTTTTACTAGAAAACATTAGTGGAACCCCATGGGATAAGATCTAGTTTTAAGGGAGATATTATAAGGCCCCAGCCTTAAACCTTACTTAATCTTGAGTTATTACAAGATTACACATTGAGGATCTTTTCAGGTTTAGAGTTTTAGAGAATTAGATCATGAAACTTGCATTACATTCCACATTTAAACAAAGTGGTTACATAAAAGACAATATTCATTCTTCCCATCAACGGAAACCTATTTTAAATAAAACACGGATTCTTTCTTGACACATCCTTGACACTATCATCACATCATGTACCTTTCCCTTGACCTGTGAAAAACATTTCAAAAACTTGGGATGAGCATAAAAAGCTCAGTAAGGGTTATAAAAACATGAGTTCATAAATACATAAGAATGAAATCATGCTTTACCCATAAAACATAGGCATATCAAATCATGAATAAATCATAGAAAACATAAGACATAAAGGTAACTTGAGGCATTCATAACATTCTTACGTAGGGAGTAACCCTCTTGGTTATGTTTGGAATACCCATCACAGTATATTCCCTAAATCTCTTCGGAGAAACCTTAACATTTCACTCCTTCGCGTTACCCAATGCATTGGAGAGCTATATCTGGCTCACCCGCCCTTAGTCTATCAAGGAACCACCCATCTTCATAATAATGCCCAAGAACCATAACATAAACGTATCACATAAAACATGCATAAAGGAAACAAAATATTTCCACATTTCAATCACAATATAACATTTTAGTATTTTGAAATAATGAATCCATACAAAAAGAAACCATTTCCAAAACCATTTAAAACATTTAATAAAGAGATTTTTGAATCAAAGTGTCCCATACCACCTTGAAGCTTAAAATTTTAAACCATTAATATCCATATAAATAAATCCTTAAAACCATTTTGAAAACATGGATATTAACAAGAACAAATAATTAAAATATTTAAAACGATATTTTGGTTAAAGGGGTTTTACCAAAATTAGAGACACTTGAATACAATAATTGAGGAATAACATTTAGTAAGAACTTTATAATATCATGTGAATAAATGGTTTCATGATATAATACTCCAAAGGATAGTATATACACCATATAAGAGTGAATTGGTGCATAACAACAATGAAGTCTCAATAAGGATGTAAAATGTGATGAAATCCCTTATAAAGAAGGTATCCTTAAATTAAGGACAAATAAATCTCAAAAATATGTGTGAAAAATATATATACACCCAATATAAGTGTATATTAAGTGTAAAACAATAAAAGGTCATTCACACATATTCAATGGATGACATATTCAACGACTACAAGTTGAACCCAAAGAAATCGAAATTGGGTTAAAAAGTTCCTTTGACAGCCTAACGGCATCACATCAAAATGAGTTGATGAGAGATAAAAAAAGTATCTCATCACTTGGACATAAAATTTACATCAATAAGGATATATGAGAACATATCCCACCATAACAATATGTAAATTAAAAGACCCAACAAAAGAAGTCTTTTAAAAAAAAGAGGAGGGTGAAAGGTTCCCTTACTGACTTGGGTATCATTCAAAACATACACCCCATTAAAGAAGGACGATAGATCATTGATGTAAATACTCATAAACGAAAGTATATTACACAAAGAGTAGAATAATGGGCAGTAAATACACGACTCAATGGAATTTGTGGAAAATGTAGCATAAATCTCACGAGAATAAAAGTGAGATGAAAATCCCTTACGAAAACTCGGCAGCCTAACGGCGCCACATAAAACTTCTGAATATGGATTGATGAGATCAAACAGGGTATCTCATCACATTACAATAAAATTTACAGCAAGAGTAATATAAAGGAACATCCCCCAACATTACAAAGAGGAGCTTAAAAGAAGTGACATAAAGGGGAGTACGTAAAAAGAAAGAGAGGTTAGATCTCTTACGAAAGTTCGGAAGCCTAATGGCACCACTCAAAACTTTAAAAATGGTTTGATGAGAGAGGATAGGGTCTCTCATCACATGAAAATAAAAATTACAGTAAGTGTAATATAAAATATCATCCCAATAACAAGAAATATGAGATTTAAAAAGAATGACATAAAAGTGTGTACTTAAAACGAAAGAGAGGAGTAGGATCCGTTACCTCGAGTCCGACTTGACTCGATCGTTCTTTAATCTCCTGAATAATAAACTTGAGTTAATTTATACTTCATTAATAACCCTTTTCAAGTTCATTATTCCTTTTATATCACTTATTACCATGTCATAAACATTATGTAATCATTTAAGTTAATAATATTTGTTTTGCCGATATTTGGTTCTTAAGTCAAAAATAGACTTCTTATACTTACATGTTGTTAATTTGGTCAAAGGTTAATTATGTCCAGAATGGTATTCATGATGTAGATATCATATATTTCATATATATCCAGTACATACATTCATTTATAATATTACATCACATTTAGAGGTAAGAAATGAAATGCACCGTTCATGGAGACGGTAAGCCGTACGTACGCATGAACGCTACTTCCATTTCTATTTCATATTTTCTGGAATGGAATCATAATGATATAAGATTATATTATAATTCCAGTATAATAACATATATAATATTATTAACTTTATCCTTTACACATCCCACATATGGTATTGACGAATCAAATCACTTTTAGGGGGCGGTAGTCCGCACTTCCTAAAATGAAGATATCGTGCTTTACCCATAATGGAAACCATAAAGGTATGCCCAAAATGAAAAAAAACAGAAGCCTAAGGAAAACATAAACATATTATATATCATATATAAAAATAGTGACATCATAATGGCCACCTTTGAAGGTGTTAAATGAGTGTTGAACAATCATCGTTTCAGGAGGCAGAATTTCGCCATCCACGGAAACCTTATGTTCTTTAACCATTTGATGTAGTTGTGTGAGAGTGTAGCTCAAATAAATCTTATAACAACATCCTAGTATATTGAAGATACTGGTGTTGTTACAAAAGAAGTAAATAAAAAGAGTTTAGGGGGTTGGAGAAGCAAAATAAAACAAATGAACATGAGAGAATGAATTACCTTTAAAAGTGTAACTCCTTTTGAGTTGAGCCTAAAGGCTTCCTTTGAAAGGATTCTGCCCAAAGGTAATCCTCTAGGATGAGGAGAGGGATGTGGAGAGAGCAAATGGGCAGGGGTTGGCCGAGACAAAGGCTTGAAGAGTGTGTGAAATGAGGTAGAGGTGGGGGCCTTTTATAAGAGGAGAGGAGGGGCACTTTTGGAAAGTAAGAAATATTACTTTATTTGAAAATGTGTTTCGGTTTCAAAAGGTCCCACATTGATATAATTCTTGGATAAGGTGATAAGGCATCTAAATAAATTCATCCAATTGGTTTTGGACATGTGTAGTTCATAGATTTTACATTATCTTTCCATTTTATTTTAATCGTTAAATAATGATGTCATCACTGCATCATTATGATGTCATAAATAATTTAATTTATTTAATGTCTAAAAATTATAAAAAAAATACTATGATGTAGGAAATATTTTTATCTTTCCAATGAATATTTATAATCAAAATGTGGACTTGTATAACCCCACTTAAAAATTGTTTTCCCAAAACATATTATGTTTGTGTCATTTTCACTTTAACATTAAATAAAAACAATTTATGTCATTTCCCAACAAAAGTGGATCCATGGGGTCCCCAAGTTGACCCATGGCTTGTCTTGGTCGGCCATGACACAACCAATAAGGTTGGGACATGTGTCTAGGTCATTTTATATTATTAAAGCATTATTTATACCTTAAACTACCCTAATTACCACTAATCGCGATTAAGAACTTAATGAGTTACTATTCACCAAAAAATTATTATAATCTCATTGAACCACATTTTACTTCTTAATGACAACCATGTATGTCGGATTTTCAAAATTCAATACACATTAGTGGTAAAATTTCATTTAACTGAAAAATCAGTTTGCTTGATTACCACTTAGTGGTTTCACTATTCATCAAAAATTGAAGTTTTTCAGAAAATTACCAAAAATTCACCCAAAGCTATATTTGATATTCCGAATTCAAAAATTAAGTCCATTTTAAAAAATTGAAATCATATAAGTCACATTAATTAATTCAATAATTAATTCCCGCTGTCAGAGCAAATAGCGTGTTTTTATAAAACAATAAGTATCAAAAGATTGACACTAGTTTAAGTCCGATTTCAAAGTGAAATTGATTCCAACGACCACTATTGGATTTAATGGTAAAAATATTTTCTAATTTCACTTTAAAACCAATTAAAAAGATAATCTAATCATATAAATAAATTATATTAAAAAGAGGTTTTGAATTAAAATACAACATTTTACACTATTCATTAAAAAAATGAACTTTATCAGAAAAATACCAAAAATTTACACAAAGTAAAATTTGATGTCCCGATTCTTAATAAGAGTTTTATTTGGTCCAAAACAATGTATAAGAGTGATCAAAACTATATTTAATGACAGTTCTCCATTAAAAGGCGATAAGTGAACCTTTAGTGAAAACTATGGCATATACGCCTAAAATTGAATTCTTTCTGTATTTTAAGCCTTTAGCTTTTATTGGATATATGTAAAAACATTTAAAAACATATATAATCATATTTTAGTTATTTCTATCCATTCCCGCCATTACAACGGCTACATGTTAACTACCATTTAAAATAATATTATTTTATTATTAGAGTGCAACGTAAGATTCCCAAAAACTCGTTGTTGCGTGTTGGGTACGCCATCGAGCATAGCGTCCCCTTTAAAGTCATTTAAATATTTTATTCACAAATATGGATAAATATAAAATGTCATATTCTTTATTTACCTGGGATGTTACATCCTTCCCCCCTTTTGGGAATTGCGTCCTCGCAATTTTAAAATTGCGCTTGGAAACATCCTTGAAAGTCCCACATCGGAACAAAAGTCGGTAAAACAAACACTTTAAAATAAGGAAAGATAATTACAAAGGTCACCCGAGTTAACCCATACTAGGATTCCAAGTATGAAAATATGGACATGGTGGAAATAAACAAAGGGTCATGTTCTGATGGAGAGTGATAGAAAACATGTTTAGGAGAAAGTTAACCACGAGAAAATCACAAACTTGTGATGGGTTAAACGGTATTCGATTCCCCAGTAGGAAAAGTTAATAGACAACATTTTTTGTTTTAAGTTACTTTTTATTGAGGAATTTATTCATAAGGAAACATAATCACTTATCATTTTGACATTCAACTTTTACTAGATTTCTTAATCAAACTCATATTTTTTCCAAAAGACGAGTATTTAGGGAGACTTGTTTGCATTAAGAGTACTATAATAAACTTCTAGAGAATCACCTAATCCACAAAAGAGAACTATATGCATCCCATGTCTTTAGACTTTAACCAAAACCAAAACCAAAAAGGCTAGTATAAGATCAGATAATCTAGAAAAGGATAACCCCTTATAAAAAAGAAAATCTATTCTTAATCTCCAAAATTTGTCCAACAAAACCCAAAGTTCAACGAGGACCATCCGATAAATAATTTGTCCATAAAATTCATCAAAGTAAAACAATATAAGATTGAAAACCAAATATTTGAAGGACTTAGTCACATAGTCTTCCAAGTTAAATCGTAACATTTATCTCCAAACAAAATCAGTTGCTCTTAAAGTCTCACATTGAAAGTAATTAACCTAATCACATATCCTCCATGATAGGTTAATCATTTTCATAAATAACCCAAAATCAACTTACTCTTAATTCATAAAATCATATAACTGAAAAGAATCAGTCAAACTAACCAGGGACTTCACGTAGTCCAGTGGTAGGCGATAAATAACAGTCGCACTTTGGTTGTGGGTTCGATTCCCGCAGCTTTGTCCGATGCGACGGGTAGTCACACGGTCTGCGTGTTGTCATTTTTCCAAAACTATATAATTCTTAAAAAAATCCCCGAAATGAGATAAAATCTTCAAAGATGATCATAACATATTTTAACCTCAAGTTTATCTCATGCCTTTCATTTTCCATCATAACATATAATAACCCATAATTACCTCAAAAGTCAGGATCATATAAACCCTAATGGTTACCTTAATAATTATTACCTGAATTTCCACATCAAGTTGGCCATCTCGTACATGATGCATTAGAGAACTCACCAAGGTTGAAGTGGTTGATCATGACTCCTTGATAGTTGGTTTAGAACAACCATGAGATTCCTCATTGAATCCCCCATCTCATCCAGTCTCTTAATCAGAGAACCACCACAGTTTCCTTCAAACCCATTGTCACATTGGTACCTACTAGATCCAGCCATTTACTAAAACCAAAAAGGTCAGTGTGAGTATATCAACAAAACCATCATGTACTAACGAGGAAGGTAAACACTAAGATATACTTACTCATTCACTTTATCTAAAACTAGGACTCTTTTTGAAATCCTAACCATTATGGCAATGTCACTTGTGCTTAGAGAATACCCTAACCTCTAAAGTTATCTAAACCGGCCTTTGATACCAACTATAAGGCCCCAGCCTTAAACCTTACTTAATCTTGAGTTATTACAAGATTACACATTGAGGATCTTTTCCGGTTTAGAGTTTTAGAGAATTAGATCATGAAACTTGCATTACATTCCACATTTAAACAAAGTGGTTACATAAAAGACAATATTCATTCTTCCCATCAACGGAAACCTATTTAAAATAAAACACAGATTCATTCTTGACACATCCTTGACACTATCTTCACATCATGTACCTTTCCCTTGACCTGTGAAAAACATTTCAAAAACTTGGGATGAGCATAAAAAGCTCAGTAAGGGTTATAAAAACATGAGTTCATAAATACATAAGAATGAAATCATGCTTTACCCATAAAACATAGGAATATCAAATCATGAATAAATCATAGAAAACATAAGACATAAAGGTAACTTGAGGCATTCATAACATTCTTACGTAGGGAGTAACCCTCTTGGTTACGTTTGGAATACCCATCATAGTATATTCCCTAAATCTCTTCGGAGAAACCTTAACGTTTCACTCCTTCGCGTTACCCAATGCATTGGAGAGCTATATCGGGCTCACCCGCCCTTAGTCTATCACGGAACCACCCGTCTTCATAATAATTCCCAAGAACCATAACATAAATGTATCACATAAAACATGCATAAAGGAAACAATATATTTCCACATTTCAATCACAATATAACATTTTAGTATTTTGAAATAATGAATCCATACAAAAAGAAACCATTTCCAAAACCATTTAAAACATTTAATAAAGAGATTTTTGAATCAAAGTGTCCCATACCACCTTGAAGCTTAAAATTTTAAACCATTAATATCCATATAAATAAATCCTTAAAACCATTTTGAAAACATGGATATTAACAAGAACAAATAATTAAAATATTTAAAACGATATTTTGGTTAAAGGGGTTTTACCAAAATTAGAGACACTTGAATACAATAATTGAGGAATAACATTTAGAAAGAACTTTATAATATCATGTGAATAAATGGTTTCATGATATAATACTCCAAAGGAAAGTATATACACCATATAAGAGTGAATTGGTGCATAACAACAATGAAGTCTCAATAAGGATGTAAAATGTGATGAAGTCCCTTATAAAAAAGGTATCCTTAAATTAAGGACAAATAAATCTCAAAAATATGTGTGACAAATATATATACACCCAATATAAGTGGATATTAAGTGTAAAACAATAAAAGTTCATTCACACATATTCAATGGATGACATATTCAATGACTACAAGTTGAACCCAAAGAAATCGAAATTGGGTTAAAAAGTTCCTTTGACAGCCTAACGGCATCACATCAAAATGAGTTGATGAGAGATAAAAAAAGTATCTCATCACTTGGACATAAAATTTACATCATTAAGGATATATGAGAACATATCCCACCATAACAATATGTAAATTAAAAGACCCAACAAAAGAAGTCTTTTAAAAAAAGAGGAGGGTGAAAGGTTCCCTTACCAACTTGGGTATCTTTCAAAACATACACCCCATTAAAGAAGGACGATAGATACTTGATGTAAATACTCATAAAAGAAAGTATATTACACAAAGAGTATAATAATGGGCAGTACATACACGACTCAATGGAATTTGTGGCAAATGTTGCATAAATCTCACGAGAATAAAAGTGAGATGAAAATCCCTTACGAAAACTCGGCAGCCTAACGGCGCCACATAAAACTTTCGAATATGGATAGATGAGATCAAATGGGGTATCTCATCACATTAAAATAAAATTTACAGCAAGAGTAATATAAAGGAACATCCCCCAACATTACAAAGAGGAGCTTAAAAGAAGTGACATAAAGGGGAGTACGTAAAAAGAAAGAGAGGTTAGATCTCTTACGAAAGTTCGGCAGCCTAACGGCGCCACTCAAAACTTTCAAAATGGTTTGATGAGAGAGGATAGGTTCTCTCATCACATGAACATAAAAATTACAGTAAGTGTAATATAAAATATCATCCCAATAACAACAAAGATGAGATTTAAAAAGAATGACATAAAAGTGTGTACTTAAAACGAAAGAGAGGAGTAGGATCCCTTACCTCGAGACCGACTTGACTCGATCGTTCTTTAATCTCCTGAATAATAAACTTGAGTTAATTTATACTTCATTAATAACCCTTTTCAAGTTCATTATTCCTTTTATATCACTTATTAACATGTCATAAACATTATGTAATCATTTAAGTTAATAATATTTGTTTTGCCGATATTTGGTTCTTAAGTCAAAAATAGACTTCTTATACTTACATGTTGTTAATTTGGTCAAAGTTTCATTATGTCCAGAATGGTATTCATGATGTAGATATCATATATGTCATATATATCCAGTACATACATTCATTTATAATATTACATCACATTTAGAGGTAAGAAATGAAATGCACCGTTCATGGAGACGGTAAGCCGTACGTACGCATGAACGCTACTTCCATTTCTATTTCATATTTTCTGGAATTGAATCATAATGATATAAGATTATATTATAATTCCAGTATAATAACATATATAATATTATTAACTTTATCCTTTACACATCCCACATATGGTATTAACGAATCAAATCACTTTTAGGGGGCGGTAGTCCGCACTTCCTAAAATGAAGATATCGTGTTTTACCCATAATGGAAACCATAAAGGTATGCCCAAAATGAAAAAAAACAGAAGCTTAAGGAAAGAATAAACATATTATATATCATATATAAAAATAGTGACATCATAATGGCCACCTTTGAAGGTGTTAAATGAGTGTTGAACAATCATCGTTTCGGGAGGCAGAATTTCGCCATCCACGGAAACCTTATGTTCTTTAACCATTTGATGTAGTTTTGTGAGAGTGTAGATCAAATAAATCTTATAAAAACATCCTAGTATATTGAATATACTGTTGTTGTTACAAAAGAAGTAAATAAAAAGAGTTTAGGGGGTTGGAGAAGCAAAATAAAACAAATGAACATGAGAGAATGAATTACCTTTAAAAGTGTAACTCCTTTTGAGTTGAGCCTAAAGGCTTCCTTTGAAAGGATTCTGCCCAAAGGTAATCCTCTAGGATGAGGAGAGGGATGTGGAGAGAGCAAATGGGCAGGGGTTGGCCGAGCCAACGGCTTTAAGAGTGTGTGAAATGAGGTAGAGGTGGGGGCCTTTTATAAGAGGAGAGGAGGGGCACTTTTGGAAAGTAAGACATATTACTTTATTTGAAAATGTGATTCGGTTTCAAAAGGTCCCACATTGATATAATTGTTGGATAAGGTGATAAGGCATCGAAATACATTCATCCAATTGGTTTTGGACATGTGTAGTTCATAGATTTTACATTATCCTTCAATTTTATTTTAATAGTTAAATAATGATGTCATCACTTCATCATTATGATGTCATAAATAATTTAATTTATTTAATGTCTAAAAATTATAAAAAAATTCCTATGATGTAGGAAAGCTTTTTATCTTTCCAATGACTATTTATAATCAAAATTGGGACTTGTATAACCCCACTTAAAAATTGTTTTCCCAAAACATATTATGTTTGTGTAATTTTCACTTTAACATTAAATAAAAAGTATTTATGTCATTTCCCAACAAACGTGGATCCATGGGGTCCCCAAGTTGACCCATGGCTTGTCTTGGTCGGCCATGACACAACCAATAAGGTTGGGACATGTTTCTAGGTCATTTTATATTATTAAAGCATTATTTATACCTTAAACTACCCTAATTACCACTAATCGCGATTAAGAACTTAATGAGTTACTATTCACCAAAAAATTATTATAATCTCATTGAACCACATTTTACTTCTTAATGACAACCATGTATGTCGGATTTTCAAAATTCAATACACATTAGTGGTAAAATTTCATTTAACTGAAAAATCAGTTTGCTTGATTACCACTTAGTGGTTTCACTATTCATCAAAATTGAAGTTTTTCAGAAAATTACCAAAAATTCACCCTAAGCTATATTTGATATTCCGAATTCAAAAATGAATTCCATTTTACAAAATTAAAATCATATAAGTCACATTAATTAATTCAATAATTAATTCCCGTTGTCAGAGCAAATAGCGTGTTTTTATAAAACAATAAGTATCAAAAGATTGACAATAGTTTAAGTCCGATTTCAAAGTGAAATTGATTCCAACGACCACTATTGGATTTAATGGTAAAAATATTTTCTGATTTCACTTTAAAACCAATTAAAAAGATAATCTAATAATATAAATAAATTATATTAAAAAGTGGTTTTGAATTAAAATACAACATTTTACACTATTCATTAAAAAAATGAACTTTATCAGAAAAATACCAAAAATTTACACAAAGTAAAATTTGATGTCCCGATTCTTAATAAGAGTTTTATTTGGTCCAAAAGAATGTTTAAGAGTGATCAAAACTATATTTAATGACAGTTCTCCATTAAAAGGTGATTAGTGAACCTTTAGTGAAAACTAGGGCATATACGCCTAAAATTGAATTATTTCTGTATTATAAGCCTTTTGCTTTTATTGGATAAATGTAAAAACATTTAAAAACATATATAATCATATTTTAGTTATTTCTATCCATTACCGCCATTACAATGGCTACATGTTAATTACCATTTAAAATAATATTATTTTATTATTAGAGTGCAACGTAAGATTCCCAAAAACTCGTTGTTGCGTGTTGGGTACGCCATCGAGCATAGCGTCCCCTTTAAAGTTATTTAAATATTTTATTCACAAATATGGATAAATATAAAATGTCATATTCTTTATTTACCTGGGATGTTACAGATATCATATGGTTTGGTAATGTTTGAAAGTGAGTTGTTTTTGATGAATGATATTCATAATTGTATACTACATGTAAATGTTACTATAGAATAATATCACATATATATACTAAACTAAACAATTGTGTATTTATTGTTAACATGATCTTTAACTAGGCCATTATAAGGAGGCCATGTTGCACGGCTAATATGACACCCCATTAGATATTCTAATGTTAATAAAAAACGCTTTAAAACCCATTATGAAGGACATATATAAGAGGTTATTGATTATTTTTGTTTTATAAATAATTAAATTAATTCAGAATAAATTATTAATTTGAGAAAAAAGATATACATTGGAATCCCATTTGATATTAATTGATAATTAATTTTCTTATAGAAAAAAAGTTATTTATTTATTCTTGGATGAATTATATTTTACATAGACATCTCTATATTAGAAAATAGATTTATGGAAGAGAAACCTGACCAAAAACATATGTAATGGAATATTCAATGGTTATTTTAATTTAATTCCCAACTCTCTGATAAGTAGTGTTGAAAACATCATAGTTATTCTTAACCAACATGAAATTTCCATTAATACTTTATTGAACCATGGGGTATATCGACCTATAACCTATAATGTGTAAATATCCATCAAACCCATTATATAGAAACTATCAAAAATATTATGATAATTGTAAGATGAATCTATCGATATGTAATTTGAATGGGTTGTCTAATCGATTTTTGGAATTGATATTGGATATGATTTTGAAAAATGGAATGGAGGAAATAGAGTTCGGAGGTTTTAAGTTGTCATTTGTCAACATGCATTCCACAAAAACTCTATGAACAATGATTGATAGGGAATTACATGAGCTTATGGAAATGGATGTTGAATATCACATGACATATAAGGATAAAGTAACATTTATTTAATGATATTCATTTTCATTTTATATTGATATTGATATAAAATATTTATATTATATATTGGTATAAAACCACACATTAAAAATCTTATACCCATACTAGACATTAGGAGTTGTAAAAAATATTATGATGTTATCTAAATGTATAGATATTTGTTTGATAATGGACTAATGGTTATATAGATGTCATGAAAATGATGGACTTTCTACATATGGGATAAAATAAATAAAAAATTACTTTACCAACCACATATTAGAAATGTTGAATAGAGAATGAATGGATTTACCTTTGAGGTTTAAGAAATTATTCAAGTTTTAAAGATAAGTTTACCAAGTTCCTAAATTTAAAAGATAAATGAAAAATACATACAACATGATTCATAAAATGATGTTCCATTCTAATGAACCACCCAAGGTTCACCACAACAAGTCTATAGATTAATAGATATATGCATTATATTGAATTAAATTAATGATAATTTTAAGGAAATTTACTTAAAACACGCCAAATCCAAGGGGTAAATGGAAATATTATTAAATCCCTGTTCTAATTGTGGAAAATATAAATGCAGCTATATATTCAATACATAAAATTTGATAAAATATGGAAAATTATTTATTTGATTTTTTGTAATTTTAATTACATTACATCCAATATATATTCGATAAATAATTAATAAAACCCCATAATTTATTTGGTCAGATATTTATATAATAACATTTATTGGTGTGTTAAATTCATCATAAGGGTTGTAATATTATCCTATTAGCACCAATGATAAGATTATTTTAGATAATCTTGGATATCATTTAATAGTGTAATTTTAGGCATTGTTAGAAGTTGATTAGTACTTATTATATTGAGATCACCATAACTATTAGGAAAATAAAATCCTTTTCTATATTCCTAAACATAACATAATGATATTAATATTATATAATGAGAAAAAATATCCAATGGAAAAATAATTCTATGTTGTAGATGTTGATTTTCATTGTGAGTTATACGTTTATCAAATGGTTGATATAGTGGAAAGTATCACCATGGAGGAAATTCCAATTTTAAGAGAATATAATAAGTTATTTCATAAATATTTATGCAAACATTCATTATATAATGAGGTAGAATTATAAATTAAAACTATACCTAATGAAACTATAAAATCCAAATTCCCCTTTTGGATAACGTTGATTGAATTATAGGAGTAAATGAAGTGACTAAAATGGAGATATGAAATCGTTTTCTTATAGACTAATGCATCATATTGGGATGTGTTCGGGATCTTCTTAATGAAATTTAATAGATTAATGTGATAGTGTATAGATTAAAGAAAGGCAACCAATATTAGTATAAAGAAAATTTATCACCAATAAAGGATTAATGAATATTTCAATACACATTTAGGATCTGAAAACAAAACAAAGGAGTATTTTAATTAAATATACCATCAACTAGATATGATAATGGAATATATTTTATTGAATTACTTTCATTAAATTTATTGACAATATTTGTTCATAGTGTTTCCCTTCAGACATAATAATTCCACTACAATTTTAATTGATTTTATGAATATATTCTCTAGATAGTACCCAATAAATTTTTGGGTTGTATTTACACATTATAATCTTATTTAACGCATGATTAATAAGAATATAAATATAATTTAAGGGTATAGTGGGGAGAGAATAAAGGATAATGTATTTTAAAAATTTAAAAAGTGTGGATTTTGTATGCACCACATAAAATTATTGGGGAAATTTTCTAATAATGGAGTGAATATTTTTAGACCCTTCAATAAAAGAGAAAATATGGGAATGGATAATCCACTCATTGGTCATGAAAATACATAGTTTTATTATATTACCTTGGTAATACTAATGTTTTCTGATTAATTTCTTGCAATAATTTTGTCCAATGAAATTTATTAAACAAAAAGTGTTATAGTATGTCGGGATAGGTAACTATTTGGGATGATTTCGGGTGCTCCTGGAGAGGATAATCATTGAAACATTACTCACACTATTGATATGAGGTGATGTTTTTATGATTTTAAGAGATTATTAACTGAAATGATTTTGTTATTTACTCAGAAAAAAAGAAAATTTAATAACATACACCTTCCAAATTTCAAAGATCCATGAGAAGAAGTACTCGATGAATAGTCTAGATTTAATAGTTGTGATCTTCACCATGATGATATGGAATCACTTCATATATTTTTAGAATTATGATAAATATTATTCTCAAAAGTTAATGAGTATAGATTAAGACATAATGTGTTGATAAATTGTTGATGATTTTTGTTAGATCTAACCCTGGACTGTGATTAAACTATTCTGTACCATTCTGTAATGGGGAAAAATGATGACCATGGTCTTCATATAAATTCTTAAACTAATCTATCAATGGTGATGATTTTAAAATACAATAATTTCAAGGATACATAACATGTATATTTATATATCAAAGTTGTAGGGCATACATCCATCTTTGCCTAAATTATTTCCTAAAAAAAGACCCAAGGGATGATCAATGAAGTAGAAACATATGACGTGAATCATAAAAAGGTGGTGGAAGAAGTGAAGAAAGGGAAGATTCAATAATTAGACATCGATAAATGTTCTTTCATTTCGATTAAATCAAAATATAATGTTCCAAAATCACTTGATATAATGGAAGATTTATTGGTCAATGCATTATACAATAATTATCCATCTATACTGAATGTCCCATGATATACTACAATCAATGATAACACTTATAGTGGGAAATCATATGGAATTATATCAGTAAGAACATCATAATTTTTTTGGTATGTCATCATGTTAATGGAGTGTGACAGAAGAGCAATTGGATGATGAAACTATTACTTAAAAGTAGATGAAAATAGAAAAACATTATCATTGAATATTTCATTGTTATCAGGAATAAATCAAAAGAATAAAATATAATATGGTTTTTGGTGGATTGTCACACCTAGAAATTTCACTTCATGATTTTTCAATAACAACTCTCTCATAAAACAATTATATGATATAAAAAATTATTGTAAAAAGGCTATATGGGAAACCACATTCAGTCCTTTATAATAAATATCCTAGGATAAATTATAAATTATAAAGTATTGAATATGATATACATTCAAAAGTTTCCTTCAGTATATCCTATCACCACCAATCTGTTGGACAATGTGCGCATACTATTTAAAAACTGAAGGACATGCTCAGAGTACTCAAAATAGAAATTAATGATGGATGTGTCCAATATATTTCATTTTATGTGTTATCATATATTAAAGTATTCCAAATGAGTATTAAATTGGATTCATAAGAAGCACTATATGAGAATCAATGAAAAAAATAACTTGTTGGGATGATATTAGTGAATGAATGCTACATGGAATCAGTCTTATGAATTAGATAATAGATAAGGCTGAAGAAATCAATAAATATTTGAAATATTTTTAGTGTTCATAGAAGATAAATACTAACATCCCAAAAATATCATTTGACTTTGTTATTGGAGAAACAAATTTCCTAGGTCTATCACCATGGAATAGTGTTCTGTGGTATAGAATGAAATCAGAACACATCTATAGCTTAATTAATCCATTTTAAAACCCAGATCATGTAAGAGGTTTATCATATCAATGATCACTTGTACCAAAATTATGAAAATTGTCATGATGTTTACTACATATATCTATGAATAAAGTAAATAATTGTTCTCTCACTTGTAATGAATATGATTTTGGTACAACTGTATAATGATCTTTCTAATGAGGATAATTAATTGATGATCATAAAATATAGAGACAATGATCTATAGAAAAATATAAAACTAAAACATTAAATGTATTGTATTGGAACCAAAAATATGTATATAAAATTTGGTAACTAGAAGTAATGATGAAATAGATATTCCTTCATCTACTCTAAATCAAGAATAAAATATGATATTTTTGTGAAAAAATTTATATAGGGTGAAAAAGGTAACAATTGAGAATTTAGAAATGATATTAATTCATTGATAAGATAGTGTTGTATTATATATTATAATACCTATAAAAGAAATTGAACCAAAAAACACATTATTTAATAAATTATGAAAATTAAATAAGTGAAAATGTAAATCCCTGGAAATGAAAAATATTAAAATGGAAAAGAATATTTAGTTATAAAATTTGTAATGACGAATCTATGATAACATTAGATTTCTAGAATTACTTACCCAATGAATTAAACTATAATAAAACAAAATAATAATTAACCAATTGGTATATTTGAATATGAAAATATAAATCTTTATGGATTTTTTTTGTGAATATTGAATTACTGAATATATATTTTTTATATGATGTTTTATGACCATTGAAAATAATATCATGAATTTATGAAGAATAATGTTACTCTTTTTTAATTCTATATGTTTTATAAAATTATTACCATGAATTAATTATATAATAAATTGAAAATGGGTTATTTTGGGATGAAATATGTTTACTAAGAGAAATGTATCATTTAAAAAAAATGAACACAATATTCATGTGTAAATAGTATTTTCCAAATATCATGTCAGAATTTTTCCATTAAAATAAAAAAATTATTTTTTCCACTTTCCTTTTTAACAAATTCATGAGTTATAATTATAATATTTTTTTATTATCATAAATCCAAATAATTGTTTTGGTATTTGATTCATATTATATAAAATATTACTATTTAATGGGTTTCCTTGGTTATAACATTTTAATCAATATTTTATCCTTCAAATAATACTCTCTTAATGTGTATATAGCCCCTCACCATATAATAGAAAATGGCATTCCACATTACACATAAAAGAGGGTGTCTACCCAAATATACATTCTAATGTACCGTATAATTCCTAATAAAAGTTTAAGTAATAAAACTATTATCAATCAATAATTTAATGGTCATTGAAAAGGAAAAAAAATTAGAAAGTGGTTATTCCCTTTCGTCTTTTATATTGATGTCATTTCTCAAAACACTGTATCCACCTTATAATTTATAATCTAGAAAATCATAAAGCAATTAAATAAAAATATCTCATTTTTATAATAATTTTCATGTATTATAAAAATATTACTTTTAACAATAAAATGTAATTTATATCTCCCACATTCATTTGGGCGAATGCTTTTTCTGTTGTCAATTAACCACTAATGAGGGTGTTCCATATTATTTTCTTATCAGTACCAATATTGATGATTTTAATGCATTATTTGGAATATATAAATTTATTGAGATATTTATTTGATTATTTTTGTGTTAATAATAATAATGTATTATTTGTAAATAGAGAATATCATTAAATTGAAAGCTGATTTGATGTTATAAATAAAATTGAATATAAAAACATTTCACCATTGAAAATAGTAATTGAGAAATATAATCCTATGATTATAATTAACCATGAGTGAAAAAGGAACATAATTCCTCAATCAGTTGATTTTTTAATTAATATATATTTATTATTCTAGAAGAGGATAAGTAATGAAATAAAAAGGTTTTATGTTTTGGGGGAATTTTGAATACAAGACATTCATTAGGGTTACCACCTATTTTAAAATATTTTCTATATGGGGGTTCATAAAATTTACATAAAATTTCCTTATACTGTACTTTATTTATTAATTTTTATGATATATAGGTACCTACCCATTTTATTTTTGATCAATTTAAACTGATTTTTCAATAATCATTCAATTTTAAGAAAAAATCCCATTGAATCATCATTAGTGATATTTTATCATTTCATTTTTAATGTTTTATGAAATAAATATCATTTAAATTATCCATTAGATAACCTAAATGTTCTTTCAAGAAACTATTCTTCATAACAACATTTTGAAACAGATTCATGTTCTTGTGTTTATTTTATAAATTTATTCTATATTCCTTCTATGAGGCATAAATGATTAGGATCATTTTATTATGTAAAGGATGGGAATTAAATTATATATCCCTAAAATACATTATTTAATGGGATATAAATCTTGAGATAAAATTTAATATCCCATAAAATGATTCTATGTTCATTAAAAATTATGAAGTTATGATTTATTAACTTATACTATTAATGAGTATAATGATATATTTGATCAACAGATTATAGAAACCTAGGATTTTCATATATTACTGTAAAATCATTTTAATGATAATAAAAATAATAATATTAGACATAGAGTAACCAAATGTTTTTCTGTCTTGGGTAATGTAGGACCATACATAACAATTACAACATCAAAAAAAGATATTTGTTTAATTTCTTCTTTTGTAGCATCTTATTGGCAATGGACCAACATTGTACATGTTTTCACATTAGAATATACATCCAAATGGGTGAAATAAAATCCAAGTAAGAGGATAGATATGAACAATATAACAATGGGTGATAATAAATATAACATCGGTAAAGAATCATGAACATGAGAGGAAACATTAAGAAGAGACATGAAATGTGACAATGCATAAAAATGAAACATACTGACATAGTGGTTTACTACAACACAATATTGTGAAAAAATATATCATCGTGTTAAAACATCATTCCACATTAACTCATCAGATTCATAACTTTACCAAATGCATTATAGCATTGTATTATTCTGGGTGCACCTGTCACATTGAATCATTCATATTGTTCTATATAATTCTGGGTGCACCCGTCACATGATAACATTATCATTTATAATGCAGGACCCAATAAACATATATCAAAATTGAACATTAATAACCAATGTAAAGTAATGGGTTTCATCTCATAAGAACACATTCATAAACATTTGCATCCCAAAACTAATTGGGAATAACATACTTGATTAGATAGTCATCAACCTTGACAGAGTAGTAAAATGGGTTTTTTTGAAAGAGGACTTATTTTAAGAAAAAATTGGTTGAAATAAACATAACTATAAAAACTTTATATCACTAAAAAGGTAAGATAATGATGAACAAATTATTTTAATGCAGTGACTATACCAACAATGTTGTGACATAGGGAGAACCTAAACAATGAATGTTCGGTTCGTGATTTTCCACTTACCTTGTATCTGATCGCTTTCTTCAATTTCATGTCATGTATAACCATATTAGATTCATTAATTGACAATTAAAAAAGCTTTTATACCAGAATATTGTTCATTATGGTTTCATTATGTTATTTTATGGGCCTTTGGATGAGTTTTAGAGATTAAAAAACATATTTTGGTAATGTTTGTTTTTATGGTGTTCATCAGTGGTTCACTTGTATTCCTAAATGAATGGTCTTGTAGAACATGGATAAACATAAAAAATGATATTTCATGTTATAAATGATATTAAATAATATTAAATAATTTTATAATGAGTAATATTACATACCATGTGGATGAATCATTAGATAAGAATTAAATGATTATTGCTTGGGTTAATTTGGGAAGTTATTTTTTGACAATGATGAACTTGTCTAGATTAATAATTTAATAATATGTACATCAGTTAGTCCCGGAAAATTATATAGGAAATAATTAATATATAATATTTTGTTTCAACCATAAAAATGGTTCCATTACTACATATGAATGTAGAAATGGAGAAAATAAAACATGTCTTTCTTGAAGGTGATAGATTACCACCACACAATCAAGTTTTTATTATATAAAATAAATAAAAGAAGAGAAAGGGGTGGATGGTATAATATTATATTAGTATCATAAATTTAAATTAAATGTATGATACTGGAGTGAGAAAACCAGGTGGATGAAAATAATTTGGGAGATCATAAGAAAACAATATGAAATTGAAACGTAATTAAATGAAAAGAGGGAATGAAATTACCTCTTGAATCCTCCTCTTGACATCCTTTTTAAGGGACCTACGATGGGTATTTTATTGAGACCAAAATCCCTTAGAAGTGTGGGATGGTATAGGGAATATTTTTGGGAGGATTTTAGAAAATTCATGATGCTTGATAGTGGTGAGGATGTGAGGGTGTGGAGGGTGGTATTTATAGTGTAGGGGAGAGGACATTTCTCTATATAAAATTAATTAATTAATTATTTCCACACATAAAATGGAATAGTGAGTCTCCCATTACCAATAATAGTAATTTTATCATATGAACCAGAACCAATTATTCTTACATAAGAGGAACATCATGTATGACTATATAATTAGCTTATTTAGCTTATTTTGTAAATTATGGTATTTCACTATTCATAAAAATTTCAAGTATTTCAGAAAATCCCAAAAATTCACCCCACCCATTATTAAATGTGTAGAATCCAAAAATTAATTCCATTTTTCCAAAAATAATTTTCTATATATTATTAATTTAATTTTTAATTAAATCATATTATACATAAAGAATACAGTTTTTAAAATTAAAACTGATTTTATAATGCTTTCAAAAATTACGTTTGGTCTTATAAAATTATCATAAAACTAGAAGAAATAGAATTGATAATTTATGAACATGTTTTATGGAAATAAACTTTATTATAATTTTATTTATTTATTTATTTATTATGACTTTTAAAAAATACCAATACATTTACTATGGTCAAATTGTAACATACTAAAATGCCTATATTTTATTTAATTATTCATGGGTAAGGGTACTCTTATTTTAGAATATTTAATATTCATAAGGGTCATGTTTTTTTATAAGGGAATGTTAATATTTATAAGCATGGGTTATGTTTCTCCAAAAATTATGTTTTTCTTATCGAACTCCAAATAACTTACAGATCGCAACCAGGTATGTTAGATTTTCAAAATTCAAAACACAGAAGTTACAAACTTATTTTTAAAAGTCACATATCACTCTGTAGATCATTAAGTTGTGCATTTATGTGATTATACTATAAGAAAAGATTCTATGTTTGGGTTTTCATTAATAAAATATCAGGTCATTATATTCTCCCCCCTTATGAAATTTCACCCTCTAAAATTTGTTTTACACAAATAGTTAAGGGTACATCTCCTTTATCGCCTACATTGGTTCCTATGTAGCTTCTTCAAACATATGGTTCCTCCAAAATAATTTTTTAATGTGGGTTATCTAGATTCATAGAACCATATCTCTCCAGTCTATAATCTCTACTGGTTTCTCCTCATAGGGTAGATCATCATCTTGTTGGTCCACCTCTAAGTTCAGAACATGTGTGGGATCTGGTATATACTTACTCAAAGAGTGATACATGAAACACGTCAAAAACCTGATCCAAATTTCGTGGGTTTGAAAGGCGATAGGCCACGACTCCAATGCATTCAATGATATCAAAGGGGCCAATGTACATTAGGATTAGATTCAATTTCATTCCCAACCACATGACTCTCTTCCATGGTGATATTCAAAGGAAGAATTTATCTCCAGTGTTGAACTCCATGTCCCATCTACGATTGTAATCATAGCTCCTTTTCTGACTTTGAGCATCTTTGATGTGTTTATGGACGACTTGACCCTTCTCTTTCTTCTCTATAAAATGATCAAGTCCAATAGCTTTCATTCTCTAACTTCATCCCAACAGGTTGGGGTTTAAAATTATTTTCCATACCGAACATCATATAGAGCCATATGAATACTCATGTGTATGCTATTATTGTATGAGAACTCAACTACTGGGAGATGCTGATCCCATCCACCTTTGAATTTTAGAGACTAAGTCACAACATTTATTCAAGTTTATGAATATTCATTTCAAATTTGCCATCAGTTTTGAGGTGATAGGTCCTGCTTAAATTTAATTTAGTACTGGATTCATGTTGAAGACTTCTCCATAATTTTGAAGTGAATCATAGATCACAATTAGAGACAATCAATATTGGAACTCCATGTTGTCTCTCCAATTTTTTCACATATATCATTGTAAGTTGTTCATGCCAATGGTCTTCCTAGATATCAGTAAAATGGTTAGTCTTGGTGGTTTGATCAACCACAAACCATATCGCTTTACATCCCTTCGACGTCTTTGGGAGCCCCATGATAAAGTCTATAGTGACCTTCTCTAATTTCCACATGGCTATAGGCAATTTCTACATCATCCCATTTGACTTTTGTCACTCTGTATTAACTTACTGACATACCAATAACCTTGATATATATTATGAAATCTCCTTCTTTATGTTGTCCGACCAAAACTGCTCTCAGAGATCATGGTACATCTTAGTACTCCTAGTATGTATAGAGAGTTTTTATTTCTGTGAATTATCCAATAGATCCTTCTTTATCCGAGGTGATGATGGAACAAAAAGGTGCCTTCCAAACCAAATCACACCATCATCATCGATATGGAAATCATGCAGATTCCCTTCCTTTACTATATTAATCATCTTTGGTATCTCCACATCATCCCTTTATTCTTCCTTATTATTCTCTAAGATGAAATGTTGCATAATTATTTGGGCTAGGTAGGATTTATCCCATTTCTTTATGATTTCCAAATCCATCTTTACATATCTATGATGATATGACCTTTGTCAATTTGTAACATGGATAGAGTAGTGTATTCTTTTCTACTTAGAGCATTAGCTACCTTGTTCACCTCTCCAAAAATGATAGCGAATTTGGAAATTAAAATCCTTGATTATCTCTAACCATATCCTTTGACAAATGTTGAGTTACTTTTATATGAATATATACTTTAGGATCCGGTGGTCGGTATTTATGTCACACATATCACCATAAAGGTAGTGCCGCCAAATTTTTAACACAATAATTAGGGTAGTCAGCTCTAGATCATGCGTCGGAAAGTTTACCTCATTGATATTCAACTACAATGAGGTGTAGGCTATCAAATGATCATATTGCATGAGTATATAACCCAATACCTTTTTGAATCATTACTGTATATCACAAAACATTCTCTACTTCTTGATACTGTATGTACTAGTGCAGTGATTATCCTTCTCTTTATCTCTTTTAATCTTCCTTCACATTCTTCTTTCTTCCCATAATTTACCCCTTTTTTTTATTAACATAATTATCGGGATTGATAATTGTGAGAAGTTTCTCAAAAAACATCAGTAGTACACAGATAATCCATGAAAATTGTATTTCTATGACACTAGAGGGACTAGGTAATTCCTCAACCACCTTTTTTTTAAGGTTCCACAAAAAGTTCCCTCACATGGGATACCATGTCCCAAGAATGTGACTTTCTTCATAAAAAATTCACACTTTCTGAGCTTATTATACAACATCTTCTTTCTCAATGTCACCAACCCGAGTATTATATATTCTTCATGTTCCTCCATTATCTTGTTGTAGACGAGAATATCATCAATAAACAGTACCAAATATTTGTTGAGGTAATGTTTAACGACTCTATTCATCAAATCCATGATGATTTCTAGGCCAATAGTATGTTTGAAGGGAATCACAAGAAACACATAGTTCTCATACCTTTTATGGAAAGATATCTTCTGTGTATATTCCTTCTTCACATTTAGCTGATGATATTCAAATTGATGATCCACAATTGAGATTTATTGAGCTCCTCTTAACTGATCGAACAAGTCATCAATCCTTGGAAGAGGGTATTATTCTTTATGGTGATTTTTTAGTTCCCTATATTAGATTCCTAGCTGTATTGTTTCATCCTTCATATTCACAATGAGAACTAGCGCACCCCATGGTGGTGCAGTACGGCATATGAAAACTTTTTCTAGATTCCCTTGTAGCTGCTTCTTTAACTCCTTCAGTTCAATAGGAGCCATCCTATAAGGACACATTGTGAAAGGAGTGTCTCTCGGTATTAGTTCTATTGAGAACTCTACCTCACAATATGGGGGAATTTTGGGTAACTCTTCGGGACATACATCACTGTATTCACTCATGATGGGAATATATGGAATGTTGGTACTATCTTTGACTCAACCATTTCAGTGAGGTATGCTTCTTCATAGGTAATCAACACCCACAACATTGAAGGATTTATAAAAAAATATTCATTGTATTCCTTGTATTTTTAGAGGAACGTGGGATGGTTTGGAATATAAAAAGATACATCCTTTTCCCAACAGTTGATATTTGTTCTATATAACGAGGGCCAATTCATTCCTATTATAGTGATGAATTACACTATGGGAAGTATTATGAGATTAACGGCAAGAATCTTCACACATACACTAATATGGGAAGAGTCAGACACTTGGGTTTTGAATTTTGCACCACTCGGTGTTTTTATAGATATATCTACTTTATTGTATCGAGGATTCGATTATATGGTTTTAGAAAACATGAAAGATATAAAGAAATTCATAGAGACAGATTCAAATAAGACTATTTCCATTCATGATAAAATAGGATGTGTATCTTGTTTGACTTCATTATCACTCTCCACTTTTGTTGTAGAGATGATATATTCCTTCCCTAGTACCTTTTTCTTCGGTGGTTGCTGACTTTGATTACCCTTGAGAACTCGATGTTTAGTGCACTGGATTTCATTGTGCCTAGATCCCTAAACATGTTTCATTGAACAATGGGTTGTTCACTCCATTTATCCACTTCATTCTCATTCCTTTTCATATCATTTAGACAGTCTTGAGAATGGTGTCCTTCTTTCACACACATAAAGCACTTCCCTATCCCTTTGAGGCAATTCCTATAAGAAAACATCCTACATTTTTGACCTGTGGGTCGTTGATTTTTCCTCCCACCTTGGTCATTAGATCCACAGGCTTGAAAATCCATGTTTGTGTCTTATCACCATAGCCGCGGGACCATTCTCTAAACTCCCTCTCAACATCGAGAGAACATCAATAATCTTCTTCATAACACCCAAAGTCTTAAATTGAAAGGGCCTTTCAATGGTGTGGGTTTAATCAACTATATAACCTATCTATTTTGATATCATTGTTGATAACAAATCTGGAATCATACATTGCATGTATTTGTGAAATATTCTTCATTGGTTTGGAAATATTCTCCTTCTTCCTTCTTGTGCTCTAATAATTCTCTATCCGTCTTTAATAAAAGAGTTCTTGGGAAATACTTGTTATGAAACATTATCTAAATGTATTCCCATTCAATCTCATCAATTTCCTCTCTTGGATTTGTGTTATTAATCAAAGACCACCATTGATCTGCCTCTTCATCTATAAGATAAATATCTAGTGTCGTGTTCTCCATATCATAATAGTAAATTATAGAAAGGATCATCTCCATGGAGTTTACCCACTGCTCCATAATTAGTGGATTAGAAGATCTACTAAACGTCAGAAGTTGTTCCCTTATAAATCACTCAATATCCAGTTACTATCTATTTGGAGAAGAAGGAAATTCTTCATTATTATGGTTATTGTTAATAATATGAGATCATTGGGTATGAATCGCCATGATGTTTTGAACTCCACCTCCAAAATAATTGGGGATATCCTTCAGGCACTCATTTCATTGGCCCTCGCATGATTTTTTGGCCTGGATTCTCCTAGTTACTACCATTTTATAAAATATAATAGGTTCTAACAAAACATAAGTCAATAATTCAGGAATAAATAACTTATTAATTTTCACAATTTAAACTAAAATAATGACATATGGGATCCTTATATAATGAATCTTATGTGAATATGTGTACTCAGTCTCATGCTAGAGGTTTTCTTTAGGGTTCACTAATCCAAATTTCCATGTTAACTTAACCTTGCCTCTGATACAAACTATAGCGACACAACATTTAATTACATTACTATTACATCATTTTAAAGATAAACTATATAATAGTATTACACATTGAGGATCCAAAGGTTTAGTGTCTTGGTCAAATTAGGACTATACAAAATAATTACAACATCAAGAATAGACATTTATTTAATTCATTCTTCTCTATCTTCTTATTTGAAATTGTCCACCTTATTACATGTAGTCAACTGAGATATACATAAAAAGGGGTGATATAGAAGAAATTTAAGAGGATATATAAGAACAATAAATCAATGGGTTTGAATATCCATGATATAGTAAAAGAATCATGAACAAGAGAGAAAAAATTAATAAGAGACTTAAAATGTGGAAATGCATAAAAAGAAAACATATTGTATTAATGTTTAACTAAAACTCATACTTTTGAACAAAGATACCATCTTGTTCACAAATCATTTCACATTAAATAATGAGATTCATTACATTGCACAAAGAATTGGAGAGCTGTATTATTATGGGTGCATTCGTCACAATGAAACATACATATTACTCTATATATTTCCAGGCTCACCTATCACATCATAACATTATCATTTATCATGCATGCCACAAATGAACATATATCAATAATGTGAATAACTAACCCATGGAAAGTAATGGGTTTAAAATCATAAGAACAAATTCATTAACATTGGCTTCCCCAAATTAAGTGGGAATATCATACATGATACGATAGCCACTATCCTTGAGTGGGAACACATGAGTTTTAAGGGGAGACCATGCCTATAATGTATTGAGAGAAGGAGAACCCGAAGAAAGAATGTTGGGTTCAAGATTTTCCACTAACCCTGTATCTGAACGCTTTATTCAAATTAATGATCTGTATAACCAAATTAGATTCATTAATCGACAATTCTATAATCATATATAGCTTAATATTGTTCATTATGGTTTCAATTGTTTTTAGGGGCCTTTGGTTTTCTTTTAGTGTATAAAAAATTTTGTTCGGGAATGTTAGTTTTTTTGGTTTTCTTGAGTGGTTCACTTGTATCCATAAATAAATGTTTGTGTATAACGTGTATAAAAATCTAGAACTGATATAACAAGTTATTAATGATTTTCCAGAAGTTTAAATGATTTTATAATTAATTATATTATATATCATGTGGATGAATCATTAGATACGAATTAAATGATGATTGATTGGATTAATTTTGGTAGTTTTCCGACCATGACAAACCTGTTTTGATTATTAATTTATTAATATTTATATAAGTAATTTCAAGAAAGTTAAATAGGATATAATAAATATATCATATTCGTTTTTAACCAAAAAAATTGTTTCATGACTAGATATGACAGATGAAATGGAAAAAAAACTTGTTGTTCTTAAAGGTGACAGATTAACACCTCACAAACAACGTTTTCTTTAATAAAATAAAAGGTATAAGAGATAGGGGATGGATGGTATAATTTCCCTTTAGTATCATAAAATTATAGTATATTTATGATACTAGAGTTACAAAACAATTTGGATGAATATCGGTGGGGATAGAATAAAAAAAGGACATGAAATTGAAAGGAAATTAAAGGAAAAGAGGGAGAGAAATTACCTATTCAATCCTTCTCTTGAGATCCACCTTAAGGGACATAAAATTTGTCTTTCAATGAGATCTAAAGCTCTTTTACTTGATGGTGGGGATAAGTAATAGGTTTGGGTAATGTTTAGACAAGGCTTGAAGCATGAGAGTTGTGAGGAACTGAGGGTGTCAGGGGTCTTATTTATCACAGAGGGGAGATGCGACTTCTTAATATAAAATTCATTAATTAATTATTTCTATAAATGACAAGGAATAGTGAGTCTTCCATGACCAAAAATAGTAATTTTATCATTTTAACCCAAACCAATTGGGCTTACATCATCCGAACATCATGCATGCCTCTATAATTATCATGTATATCTTATTTTGTAAATTATGGTATTTCACTACTCATCAAAATTTCATGTATTTCAGAAAAATCCCAAAAATTCACCCCACCCATTTTTTGATGTAAATAATCCAAAAAAAATCATTATTAAATAATAATTTTATAAATATGATTAATTTAATTTTTAATTAAAATCATAATTTACATGAAAAAATAGAGTTCTTCAAATTATAACTAATTATATAATGCATTCAAAAATTACGTAAGGTCATGTAAAATTATCATAAAACTAGAAGATATAAAATTTTAAATTTAGGAACAAATTTTATGAAAATAATTTTACTTTTATATTAATTAATTAATTATTTAGTTATGACTTACAAAAAATACTAATACTTTCACTACTCTCAAATTATCACTTTTTAAGATGCCTAAATTTTACTAAATTACTCATGAGTATGGTTACTCTTATTTTGGACTATTTACTATTTGTAAGGGTCATATTACTATTCATAAGGGTTGGTTACTATTCATAAGGTTGGGTTACTATTCACCATAAATTATGTTTTTCTTATTATACTATAAAAAACTTACTGATCACTACCATGTATGTTAGATTTTAGAAATTCAGAACATATAAGGGACAAAAAAAATTTTAAAGGTCACATAACACATAGTTTTTTATTATGATGTGCTTTCATATGATTATACTATAGGGTATAATTATAGTGAGGGATTTCCATTAACAAAACATAGGGGGGTTACACACATAGTTCATTATTTTTCAAAATGCTAATATATTTCATTAATATGAATAACATTCATTCAATATCATTAATAAAATTCCCTCTTGATTATGATACTGATCACATTATTATGAAATATTGATGATGATTATGATCACACATGCATTGTTGATAAATATCTTTAATTACATCAATGTTATCACTCACCTTACTAGGATTTTAGCTCATCAAATTTAATGATGTGTAACCCAACATTATCACATTTAATTAAAATAATGTTAGATATTTATAGATGTTAATGATAATGGATTTAAATAATTATAATCTTTTATTATCTACCGGTGACACATGAGACTAATTTTACTATGATACAAATGTGATGGATCTTTTTATGTATCAATATTGATTTTTTATCATATATATGATGTAATGGTCGTATAAGAAATGAGTGGTTATCTATTAATATCTAAGTGAACATGAAATATAGTTTAAAATAGAATTATTTTACATTTATGGTTTTTAAAATATAATTTCTTATGATATCATTATTTTTAAATGGTTGGATTCCTTTTGATATCAGAAATGGTTTTTGGGATTTGAGCTGTGATTTTCTGAAATACAGATAGCTAGCCAAAATTGAAATGCAGTGTAAACCATTAAACCATTATTTGGGTGAATTTTTTAAAAAATTCAATATATTGGTTTATCATTTAGAAATTTTTTCCCTCATTGTTTTAAGGATTTTTTTGAACCTACTATTTTTTATGATTTCCACGATATTTTTTATATCAATATTTTATTTTGTTCTTGGAAGTGGATGAATATATATATATAACATTTTTTATTGGATTACATGTGGTAACGTGGGACATAAACCATTTAAATTAAGATGAAATTATTGAATAATTAATTTAGTTTGGGTTTGTCAAATTATTCCATTTTCATTATAGCATCCCGTCTTTTTATAACATAACTTTCATTCCATTACACGGAACTGAGGATCTTTATGGTTTAGTGTCTTGGAATCCAGGAACTTTAAACATGAAAACATAAAACATTCTTCTAAAACACTTGAAAGGCTTCTCCTCATGTTCATCCTAGGTTCATTACTGCATCACATAACCTATGAGCATACATCAAAAGAAAGGGTGAGCAAAAGCCCAGTAAGGAAAACAAGATAAACATTTTACATGTGAACTTGAGATACTTGAATAAGGTCATGAAAAAGAAATTTAAGGCATGGGAATGAAATAAGGAGACGAATCATAATAAAAATAACATTTTTCATAACTTGAAAATAGGGCTACATCATTTAACATAGAAAATCATGAACATATCATCAAGGTCCATCCCCAAGGTGTCATTTGAAAATTACCAAGGTTATTCACCAAGGTATCGTGAAAATTGTAATCTCTAGTGGTTACATCATTACCCAATGCATTGGAGCGCTATCAGGGCGCAACCTTAAATTTGCCTTTATTATCATGTGAGCCACATATATCATCATCAAAAATTTCATAAATAACCCATATAACATAAAATAAATGGGTTTCATTTCATAATCATATCGTTTTAAAAACTGCTTTAAAGACACGATCTTTACGTCACTTTAAACCCATGGAAAGGGAAAGAGGGTTTCATGTATGTAATTCCCAGAATTTAAAATAGAACATTTTGATATATATGGGAATACCCCTTTAGAAGTAAGAGCTTTTAGTATTCACTTTATAACATAAAATAATTTTTAGAAAGGAGAGAGAGGCATTTTGAGACGAAAATTCTGCAGCATAACGGCTATGTTACAAGGTTTTAGAAAACATTGAGAAGAGAGTGGACATGGGTCAAACATTCATAAATGACCCATAAAACAGTAGAGGGACAAAATATAAGGGATTTAAGAACATGGTAATGAAATTTGAAAATATACCATATGAAATGAAGAACATGAAATGAAGAAAAAAAAGATTTCTCTTGTGAGAATTTGGCAGCCTAACAGCGTCACTTAAACTTCAACAAAATTGAATTGACAAGGTCAAATAGGGTCTCTCATAATATGAACATAAGAGTCAAGTATGATAGATATAGAGATAATACCCCAACATAATAGAAAGGAACTTTAATGAATTGACATGAATGTAGAACTTCAAAACGAGAATGGTGAAGAACCACTTAAAAATTCGGCAGCCTAATGACGCCACTTAAAACTTCAAAATACTGAATTGAAGAGATCAAATGGGGTATCTCATCCTATGACCATTAAAGATAAGTATGATAAATTTAGAGATCATACCCTAACCTAATAGAAAGGAACTTCAAATAATTGACATGAAAGTAGAACTTCAAAACGAGAATGGTGAAGAACCACTTAAAAATTCGGCAGCCTAACGGCGTCACTTAAAACATCAAAATACTGAATTGAAGAGATCAAATGGGGTCTCTCATCATATGATCATAAAATATCAGTATGATAAACTTAGAGATCATACCCCAACATAATAAAAAGGAACTTGAAAGACTTGACATGAAAGTAGAACTTTGAAAAAGAGAAGGGTGAAAGAGTCCCTTAAAAATTCGGCAGCCTAACGGCGCCACTTAAAACATCATAAAACGAAATAATGAGAGTAAGAGGGGATCTCTCATTATATGAACATAAAAAGGGATGTAAGAGGAGTATAAAAGAACATCCTCCAACATAATAACATGGATAATAAAAGAAATGACATAAAAGAGATCACTTGAAAAGAAAGAGAGGGGTCAGATCCCTTACCTTAAAACATAACTCTTTAAACTCAAAGGTTGGGACCTTGAGGGCTTGGGGGCACCATGGGAGGACTCCTTGGGAGGTAATGAGACCAGAACGTCGTTGGGGGAGAGTGGGGGGTCGAATGGATGAGAGGATGGCTTGGTATTTATAGGGAAAGTGAGGGGACAAGGCATTAATGGCAAAGGGACACCTCATTAGTGGTTTTGGCAAAACCATGGGCTTGCCCATGGTATTTGCCCATGGTATTTGCCCATGGTATTGGCCACTTGGGAAACCTCATACCTTATCTCACTATTCATAATTTGAACATATTGATTACAAACTTAATACATCATTTAATGATGTCATTAAACACCCGTAACTTAAAAACTGTATTTTCACTGTTCATCGAAAATTCAACTTTCTCAGAATAATCCCAAAATTTCACTTTAACCAAATATCAACGCTCTGATTACAAATATGAACTCCATTTTATAAAAATAATTTTCTAAATATTTTTAATTTAATTCTTAAATAAAAACACTATTCACTGAAAATTCATTTTTTTCAGAAAAAACCCCAAAAATTACCATAGCATAATATCGGTGCTCTGAGTTCAAAAATGAAATCCGTTTTATAAAAATAATTATCTAAATATTTTTTATTAAATTTTTAAATAAAAAAAACTATTCACCCGAAAAAACTAATACTTGAATAATAATTTATGAAACCGTTATTTAACCATTTTATTGAATCACATTACTTAATCAAGGTTCCTAGATTATATTAATACTTTCTTTAAGTGAGATTACTAATCCATTAGTACACATTACTAATCCTAATCATAAAATCACTATTCATAATTTATTATTCATCAAAAATCAAGTTGATCTTAATAGACTCTAAATTTCGTACTGGAGAGAATTGTAGAAGACCATTTTTTGAAAATCATTACACATTTTAAATTATTTAAGGTTTACATAAACATTTTTTTAAAATATCTTTTTGAAAATTCATCAAAAATATTCATACTATATTTATTCGGACATTTGAAAATTCATAAACTTCATAAGAATAAATCCCAATTTTTATTTAAAACAAAGGATTACACAAGGTAGTTATGGTCTCCTTACATAGCCCCTTATCACACCAGCATAGGACCTAAGTGTAAGGTGTGCTAAAGTGAAGAATCTGAGGGAGGCTCGGCCAACATCGCACGAGTATTAATTTCTATCAGTTTGAACTTCTCGCGAAGGCGATCCCGTACTAGCTTCACACGATGAAGTTAATCTTGGGTTTTTTCCAGAGCAAAGCCCAGTGGTGCTACCTTCTTCCCATGTTCTGTTAGATGGGATTCAATTGGTTCAAGACTACTGGGTGAGGCCATCGAATCGTCTTTCTATATTAATTAACCAAGATTACTTGTATTTAGAGACAAAAATCAAAACGTTTAGTTTCTAGTGGTCATATTGACCAATGGTCATATAACAGTCAAAAACCACCAGTATCATTTTAATTATACTCATGTTATCAAATGAAACATTTTTGTTGAGTATAAAAAAATAAAATAACACATAAAATTTGGAAACAAGATTTATTCAAAATTTCGGGTTGTTACAATCTTCCCCCTTAAGAAATTGCGTCCTCACAATTTTTCTAAAATTAGGTTTTGAAATTTCATTGAAAGTCCCACATCGGAAAAGGAGTCAGTAAAACTATTACTTTAAAAGAAAGAAAGGGAATTACGAAGGTCACCCAAGTTAGACCACACTAGGATTCCACATAGGAAAACATAGACATGGAGGAGAAAACAAAGGGTCAAGTTCTGAGGGAGAGTGATAGAGAACATGATTTGGAGAAAGTTAACCATGAGAAAATCCCAAACATTTTATGTGTGTAAATGATCTTTGATTACCTAGTAGGAAACGTAAACCAACAACATTTTTGTTTTACATTTCTTTTCATAATTTTGAGGAATTCATTTACTACATAGAACAAAAACATAAGAACATATACCTACCTTCAAGTAGAGTTTTATCCTTTAATAAGTCCCTACCAACACTAATCTTTTCTCTGAATGATGAGAATTCAAAAACACTTGGTATCATAAAATCACAAGAATAATCTTCTAGATAATCACATAATCTACAAAAGATTAACTATCTATTTCTTCTATCTTTAAACATTATCCCAAAAACAGAAAGGTTAAGGTAAAACAACTCTTCAAAAAGAAAAATCCCATAGGAATGGAAACTACTTTTAAATCTTCAAAGTTCCATGGTACTACCCAAAGTTCATCATAGACCATTCCATAAATAACGGTCCTTAAAATTCCTCAAAATAAACCAAACTAAGATTGAAACACAAATACAAGATGGATTTGGTAACATAGTCTTCCAAAATAAACATCATTGTTCATCTTCAAACAACATCAACCACTCCTAACATCTTATAACAAAAGTAGTTAACCTAAAC
Source organism: Viscum album (assembly GCA_963277665.1). Classification (NCBI taxonomy): domain Eukaryota; kingdom Viridiplantae; phylum Streptophyta; class Magnoliopsida; order Santalales; family Viscaceae; genus Viscum; species Viscum album. The sequence continues at coordinate 1,555,544,314 of OY728131.1, forward strand.
ATATTTTACCCAATATAGGTTAATCATTCCCATAAGTAACCTAAATTACTATAAGTCCACCTTAAATTCATCAATTCTTCAAAATATAAGTCAACCTTACTGCTCAATGAAAATACTATAGTAATCTATTTACCTCGATCATATAGGGTCCCCAAAATAGTGAACGTCTTCCAAAATAATAATCATCTTTTAATCCCCTAATCATCTCTGTCATATTAATACGAAAATTTTCGCATTTCCTATCACATTGGTTGTTGGGACACGTTATTCCATTTCCGACCATTAACTAAGAAGAGAAAGTATAATTAGAGGCTTAAATACTTAACCAATAATCATGAAAAGGAACTTAAAGCATATAAGGATAACTTGTAGAAGAAAAGTATACCCTAACTTGTGATCCCCTAGGTTCCTTTAACAATGGTTCATACCAAGCTTATGAATTTACCAAATCATATCCCCCGGGAGTGTCATAACCAAGAGTGCAGCAAGGCCCGTTGTCGTGTACCAGTTCCCGTTCGAGTCTAGCTCAAAGCGGTGTTTTCGGGTTTTACCTCTATGTACATCTGTGCCAGAGCCACCTCTACCTGCTCGTATCCAGATAGGGATGTATTTGCTTGGCAACCCCTTACTCAATACTCACCAAAATACCAGGAAGATTTCCTATATTTAAACTTTTCTATAGGGTTCTTCCTAAAGTTTTCATATCCTAATTTCCACAAATAACTAAACCATCCTTTGATACAAACTATAGCATCCCGTCTTTTCATAACATAACTTTCATTACATTACACGGAACTGAGGATCTTTAAGGTTTAGTGTCTTGGAAACCAGGAACTTTAAACATGAAAACACAAAACATTCTTCTAAAACGCTTGAAATGCTTCTCCCCATGTTCATCCTAGGTTCATTACTACATCACATTACCTGGGAGCATACATCAAAAAAATGGGTGAGCAAAAGCCCAGTAAGGAAAACAGGAGAAACATTTTACATGTGAACTTGAGATACTTCAATAAGGTCATGAAAAAGAACTTTAAGGCATGAGAATGAAATAAGGAGGCATATCATAATAAAAATAAAATTTTTCATAACTTGAAAATGTGGCTACATCATTTAACATAGACAATCATGAAAATATCACCAAGGTCCATCCCCAAGGTGTCATTTGAAAATTACCAAGGTTATTCACCAAGGTATCGTGAAAATTGTAATCTCTAGTGGTTACATCATTACCCAATGCATTGGAGCGCTATCTGGGGGAACCCTTAAATTTGCCTTTATTATCATGTGAGCCACATATATCATCATCAAACATTTCATAAATAACCCATATAACATAAATTAAATGGGTTTCATTTCATAATCATAACGTTTTAAAAACTGCTTTAAAGACATGATCTTTACGTCACTTTAAACCCACGGAAAGGGAAAGAGGGTTTCATGTATGTAATTCCCAGAATTTAAAATAGAACATTTTGATATATATGTGAATACCCCTGTAGTTGTAAGAGCTTTTATTATTCACTTTATGACATAAAATAATTTTTATAAAGGAGAGAGAGGCATTTTGAGACGAAAATTCTGCAGCATAACGACTATGTTACAAGGTTTTAGAAAACATTGAGAAGAGAGGGGACATGGATCAAACATTCATAAATGACCCATAAAACAGTAGAGAGACAAAATATAAGGTATTTAAGAACATGGTAATGAAATTTTAAAATATACCATATGAAATGAAGAACATGAAATGAATAAAAAAAGGATTTCTCTTGTGAGAATTCGGCAGCCTAACGGCGTCACTTAAACTTCAACAAAATTGAATTGACAAGGTCAAATAGGGTCTCTAATCATATGAACATAAGATTCCAGTATGATAGATATAGAGATCATACCCCAACATAATATAAAGGAATTTGAAAGAATTGACATGAAAGTAGAACTTCAAAACGAGAATGGTGAACAACCACTTAAAAATTCGGCAGCCTAACGGCGCCACTTAAAACTTCAAAATACTGAATTGAAGAGATAAAATGGGGTATCTCATCATATGATCATATAAGATCAGTATGATAAATTTAGAGATCATACCCCAACATAATAGAAAGTAACTTTAAAGAATTGACATGAAAGTATAACTTCAAAACGAGAATGGTGAAGAACCACTTAAAAATTCGGCAGCCTAACGGTGCCACTTAAAACTTCAAAATACTGAATTGAAGAGATCAAATGGGGGATCTCATCATATGATCATAAAAGATCAGTATGGTAAATTTATAGATCATAACCCCAACATAATAGAAAGGAACTTCAAAGAATTGACATTAAAGTAGAACTTCAAAACGAGAATGGTTAAGAACCACTTAAAAATTCGGCAGCCTAACAGCGCCACTTAAAACTTCAAAATACTGAATTGAAGAGATCAAATGGGGTCTCTCATCATATGATCATAAAAGATCAGTATGATGAACTTATAGATCATACCCCAACATAATAAAAAGGAACTTGAAATAGTTGACATGAAAGTAGAACTTTGAAAAAGAGAAGGGTGAAAGAATCCCTTAAAAATTCGGCAGCCTAATGGCGCCACTTAAAACTTCATAAAACGAAATAATGAGAGTAAGAGGGGATCTCTCATTATATGAACATAAAAAGGGCAGTAAGAGGAGTATAAAATAACATCCTCAAACATAAGAACATGGAGCATAAAAGGAATGACATAAAAGAGATCACTTGAAAAGAAAGAGAGGGGTCAGATCCCTTACCGTAAAACATAACTCTTAAAACTCAAAGGTTGGGACCTTGAGGGCTTGGGGGAACCATGGGAGGACTCCTTGGGAGGTAATGAGACCAGAACTTCGTTGGGGGATAGTGGGGGTCGAATGGATGAGAGGATGGCTTGGTATTTATAGGGAAAGTGAGGGGACTAGGCATTAATGGCAAAGAGACACCTCATTAGTGGTTTTGGCAAAACCATGGGCTTGCCAATGGTATTTTCCCATGGTATTGGCAAATTGTGAAACCTCATACCTTATATCACTATTCATAATTCGAAAATATTGATTACAAACTTAATACATCATTTAATGATGTCATTAAACACCTGTAACTTAAAAACTGTATTTTCACTATTCATCGAAAATTCAACTTTTCAGAATAATCCCAAAATTTCACCTTAACCAAATATCAACGCTCTGATTAAAAATATGAACTCAATTTTATAAAAATAATTTTCTAAATATTTTGAATTTAATTATTAAATAAAAACACTCTTCACTGAAAATTCATTTTTTCAGAAAAAACCCCAAAAATTACCATAGCATAATATCGGTGCTCTGAGTTCAAAAATGAAATCCGTTTTATAAAAATAATTATCTAAATATTTTTAATTAAATTTTTAAATAAAAAACACCATTCACCCAAAAAAACTAATACTTGAATAATAATTTATGAAACTGTTATTTAACCATTTTATTGAATCACATTACTTAATCAAGGTTCCTAGATTATATTAATACTTTCTTTAAGTGAGATTACTAATCCATTTGTACACATTACTAATCCTAATCATAAAATCACTATTCATAATTTATTATTCATCAAAAATCAAGTTGATCTTTTTAGACTCTAAATTTCGTACTGGACATAATTGTAGAAGACCATTTTATGAAAATCATTACACATTTTAAATTATTTAAGGTTTACATTAACATTTTTTTAAAATATCCTTTTGAAAATTCATCAAAAATATTCATACTATATTTATTCAGACATTTGAAAATTCATAAACTTCATAAGAAGAAATCCCAATTTTTATTTAAAACAAAGTATTACACAAGGCAGTTATGGTCTCCTTACATAGCCCCTTATCACACCAGCATAGGACCTAAGTGTAAGGTGTGCTAAGGTGAAGAATCTGAGGGAGGCTCGACCAACATCGCACGAGTATTAATTTCTATCAGTTTGAACTTCTCGCAAAGGCGATCCCGTTCTAGCTTCACACAATGAATTTCAGCTTGGGATTGGTCCAGAGCAAAGCCCAGTGGTGCTACCTCCTTCCAAAGTTCTGTTAGATGGGATTCGATTGGTCCAAGACTACTGGGTGAGGCCATCGAATCTTCTTTCTATATTAATTAACCAAGATTACTTGTATTTAGAGACAAAAATCAAAACGTTTAGTTTCTAGTGGTCATATTGACCAATGGTCATATAACAGTTAAAAACCAACAGTATCATTTTTATTATACTCATGTTATCAAATGAATCATTTTTTTTGAGTATAAAAAAATAAAATAACACATAAAATTAGGAAACAAGATTTATTCAAAATTTCGGGTTGTTACAATCTTTCCCCCATAAGAAATTGCGTCCTCGCAATTTTTTTAAAATTAGGTTTTGAAATTTCATTGAAAGTCCCACATCGGAAAAGGAGTCAGTAAAACTATTACTTTAAAAGAAAGAAAGGGAAGTACGAAGGTCACCCGATTTTTCCCACACTAGGATTCCATGTAGGAAAACATGGACATGGAGGAGAAAACAAAGGGTCATGTTCTGAGGGAGAGTGATAGAGAACATGATTAGGAGAAAGTTAACCATGATAAAATCCCAAACTTATGATGTGTGTAAATGGTCTTTGATTACCTAGTAGGAAACGTAAACCAACAACATTTTTGTTTTACATTTCTTTTCATAATTTTGAGGAATTCATTTACTACATAGAACAAAAACATAAGAAAATATACCTACCTTCAAGTAGAGTTTTATCTTTTAGTAAGTCCTTACCAACACTAATCTTTTCTCCGAATGATGAGAATTAAAAAACACTTGGTCTCATAAAAGCACAAGAATAATCTTCTAGAGAATCACATAATCTACAAAAGATTAACTATCTATTTCTTCTATCTTTAAACATTATCCCAAAAATAGAAAGGTTAAGGTAAAACAACTCTTCAAAAAGAAAAATCCCATAGGAATGGAAACTAATTTTAAATCTTCAAAGTTCCATGGTACTACCCAAAGTTCATCATAGACCATTCCATAAATAACGGTCCTTAAAATTCCTCAAAACAAACCAAAATAAGATTGAAAAACAAATACAAGAAGGATTTGGTAACATAGTCTTCCAAAATAAACTTCATTTTTCATCTCCAAACAACATCAACCACACCTAACATCTTATAACAAAAGTATCTAACCTAAACATATTTTACCCAATATAGGTTAATCATTCCCATAAGTAACCTAAATTACTATAAGTCCACCTTAAATTCATCAATTCTTCAAAATATAAGTCAACCTTACTGCTCCATGAAAATACTATAGTAATCTATTTACCTCGATCATATAGGGTCCCCAAAATAGTGAACGTCTTCCAAAATAATAATAATATTTTAATCCCCTAATCATCTCTATCATATTAATATGAAAATTGTCGCATTTCCTATCACATTGGTTGTTGGGACACGTTATTGCATTTCCGACCATTAACTAAGAAGAGAATGTATAATTAGAGGCTTAAATACTTAACCAATAATCAAGAAAAGGAACTTAAAGCATATAAGGATAACATGTAGAAGAAATGTATACCCTAACTTGTGATCCCCTAGGTTCCCATCTAGGTTATACATGATCATATATTCTTATGTGAATCTTTATTTTATTTTATCTTTGTTCCTTTAACAATGGTTCATACCTAGCTTATGAATTTACCAAAGCATATCCCCCGGGAGTGTCGTAACCAAGAGTGCAGCAAGGCCCGTTGTCGTGTACCAGTTCTCGTTCGAGTCTATCTCAAAGCAGTGTTTTCGGGTTTTACCCCTATGTACATCTGTGCGAGAGCCACCTCTACCTGCTTGTATCCAGACAGGGATGTATTTGCTTGGCAACCCCTTACTCAATACTCACCAAAATACCAGGAAGATTTCCTATATTTAAACTTTTCTATAGGGTACTTCCTAGAGTTTTCATATCCTAATTTCCACAAATAACTAAACCATCCTTTGATACCAACTATAGCATCCCGTCTTTTTATAACATAACTTTCATTCCATTACACGGAACAGAGGATCATTAAGGTTTAGTGTCTTGGAAACCAGGAACTTTAAACATAAAAACATAAAACATTCTTCTAAAACCCTTGAAAGGATTCTCCTCATGTTCATCCTAGGTTCATTACTGCATCACATAACCTAGGAGCATACATCAAAATAAAGGGTGAGCAAAAGCCCAGTAATGAAAACAAGAGAAACATTTTACATGTGAACTTGAGATACTTCAATAAGGTCATGAAAAAGAACTTTAAGGCATGAGAATGAAATAAGGAGGCATATCATAATAAAAATAAATTTTTTCATAACTTGAAAATGTGGCTACATCATTTAACATAGAAAATCATGAACATATCACCACGGTCCATCCCCAAGGTGTCATTTGAAAATTACCAAGGTTATTCACCAAGGTATCGTGAAAATTGTAATCTCTAGTGGTTACATCATTACCCAATGCATTGGAGCGCTATCAGGGAGAACCCTTAAATTTTCCATTATTATCATGTGAGCCACATATATCATCATAAAACATTTCATAAATAACCCATATAACATAAAATAAATGGGTTTCATTTCATAATCATAACGTTTTAAAAACTGCTTTAAAGACATGATCTTTACGTCACTTTAAACCCATGGAAAGGGAAAGAGGGTTTCATGTATGTAATTCCCAGAATTTAAAATAGAAAATTTCGATATATATGTGAATACCCCTGTAGATGTAAGAGATTTTAGTATTCACTTAATGACATAAAATAATTTTTATAAATGAGAGAGAGGCATTTTGAGACGAAAATTCTGCAGCATAACGGCTATGTTACAAGGTTTTAGAAAACATTGAGAAGAGAGGGGACATGAGTCAAACATTCATAAATGACCCATAAAATAGTAGAGGGACAAAATATAAGGGATTTAAGAACATGGTTATGAAATTTGAAAATATACCATATGAAATGATGAACATGAAATGAAGAAAAAAAAAAGATTTCTCTTGTGAGAATTCGGCAGCCTAACGGCGTCACTTAAACTTCAACAAAATTGAATTGACAAGGTCAAATAGGGTCTCTCATCATATGAAAATAAGAGTCCAGTATGCTAGATATAGAGGTCATACACCAAAATAATAGAAAGGAACTTGAAATAATTGACATGAAAGTAGAACTTCAAAACGAGAATGGTGAAAAACCACTTAAAAATTCGGCAGCCTAACGGCGCCACTTAAAACTTCAAAATACTGAATTGAAGAGATCAAATGGGGTATCTCATAATATGATCATATAAGATCAGTATGATAAATTTAGAGATCATACCCCAACATAATAGAAAGTAACTTCAACGAATTGACATGAAAGTAGAACTTCAATACGAGAATGGTGAAGAACCACTTAAAAATTCGGCAGCCTAACGGCGCCACTTAAAACAACAAAATACTGAATTGAAGAGATCAAATGGGGTCTCTCATCATATGATAATAAAATATCAGTATGATAAACATAGAGATCATACCCCAACATAATAAAAAGGAACTTCAAAGACTTGACATGAAAGTAGAACTTTGGAAAAGAGAAGGGTGAAAGAATACCTTAAAAATTCGGCAGCCTAACGGCGCCACTTAAAACATCATAAAACGAAATAATGAGAGTAAGAGGGGATCTCTCATTATATGAACATAAAAAGTGCAGTAATAGTAGTATAAAAGAACATCCTCCCACATAAGAACATGGAGCATAAAAGGAATGACATAAAAGAGATCACTTGAAAAGAAAGAGAGGGGTCGGATCCCTTACCTTAAAACATAACTCTCAAAACTCAAAGGTTGGGACCTTGAGGGCTTGGGGGCACCATGGGTGGACTCCTTGGGAGGTAATGAGACCAGAACTTCGTTGGGGGAGAGTGGCGGGTCGAATTGATGAGAGGATGGCTTGGTATTTATAGGGAAAGTGAGGGGACAAGGCATTAATGGCAAAGGGACACCTCATTAGTGGTTTTGGCAAAACCATGGGCTTGCCCATGGTATTTGCCCATGGTATTGGCCACTTGGGAAACCTCATACCTTATATCACTATTCATAATTCGAACATATTGATTACAAACTTAATACATCATTTAATGATGTCATTAAACACCCGTAACTTAAAAACTGTATTTTCACTATTCATTGAAAATTCAACTTTCTCAGAATAATCCCAAAATTTCACCTTAACCAAATACCAACGCTCTGATTACAAATATGAACTCCATTATATAAAAATAATTTTCTAAATATTTTTAATTTAATTTTTAAATGAAAACACTATTCACTGAAAATTCGTTTTTTTCAGAAAAAACCCCAAAAATTACCATAGCATAATATCGGTGCTCTGAGTTCAAAAATGAAATCCGTTTTATAAAAATATTTATCTAAATATTTTTAATTAAATTTTTAAATAAAAAACACTATTTACCCGAAAAAACTAATACTTGAATAATAATTTATGAAACCGTTATTTAACCATTTTATTGAATCACATTACTTAATCAAGGTTCCTATATTATATTAATAATTTCTTTAAGTGAGATTACTAATCCATTTGTACACATTACTAATCCTAATCATAAAATCACTATTCATAATTTATTATTCATCAAAAATCAAGTTGATCTTATTAGACTCTAAATTTCATAGTGGACATAATTGTAGAAGACCATTTTTTGAAAATCATTACACATTTTAAATTATTTAAGGTTTACATAAACATTTTTTTAAAATATCCTTTTGAAAATTCATCAAAAATATTCGTACTATTTTTATCCGGACATTTGAAAATTCATAAACTTCATAAGAAGAAATCCCAATTTTTATTTAAAACAAAGGATTACACAAGGCAGTTATGGTCTCCTTACATAGCCCCTTATCACACCAGCATAGGACCTAAGTGTAAGGTGTGCTAAGGTGAAGAATCTGAGGGAGGATCGGCCAACATCGCACGAGTATTAATTTCTATCAGTTTGAACTTCTCGCGAAGGAGATCTCGTTCTAGCTTCACACGATGAAGTTCAGCATGGGTTTGGTCCAGAGCAAAGCCCAGTGGTGCTAACTCCTTCCCAAGTTCTGTTAGATGGGATTCTATTGGTCCAAGACTACTGGGTGAGGCCATCAAATCTTCTTTCTATATTAATTAACCAAGATTACTTGTATTTAGAGACAAAAATCAAAACGTTTAGTTTCTAGTGGACATATTGACCAATGGTCATATGACAGTCAAAAACCAACAGTATCATTTTAATTATACTCATGTTATCAAATGATACATTTTTGTTGAGTATAAAAAAATAAAATAACACATAAAATTAGGAAACAAGATTTATTCAAAATTTCGGGTTGTTACATTCATGTTCGTAGATGTAGTATTATTTTCAATAACATGAAATATAGATGAATTATAATATAAATCAATTAACTGAGTATAAAAAAAGTGATGATTTTGTTATAATTGAAAAATTAATCAACATATTGAAATTTAATGTGGTTACATGAAATATAAAATACTAGAATTATATTTTTGATAAATCGTAATATGATTTAGTTAAAATAGAATATAAAAAATTATATTCATTATTTAATAATCCTCGAAGAAGATATGTCATGCCAATATTTATCATTGATATATTTTATTTTTTAACTAGATTATTCTGGTTTTCATGTATTAGTTAGTGTGATAATAGAGAATATGTGATTATAATGTAATGTTAGTCTGAAGGATTATTATAGTTCAAGGAAAATTAGACCAACTAGTTCAGCAATGGTATGTGTACAATATCCTTTTTCATCCATTGCCTATCTATATATGAATTTATTCATAATACAATGATTCCAATATAGTTCAACATTAAATATATCCTCAAATAAATAATCCATATTATTAATGATCATGATATATTACACCATACATAACAACCATTCAATAAATCAATAGATCCAAATAAGATCATGACTGTAGCTGCTTTATTTTTGTTCATTCATTAAATTAATATGAATAATAATTATATATATTCTTCCGGGTTAAGATATTATGACTTTATTATTATATTACATTCCCACAGTATAGTGAATAATCACCCTGAATGAAATTTTTTCAATTTTATTCATTTCCCTTATTTATCTATTAAAATATTCATTTAATGGATATCAATCAACATTTATATTCTATGATTGGGTATCTTGCATGAAATGTTAAATAAATAGAAAATGTAATAAATCACACATGAATATGATGTCATTTTTATAAACTAGTATGGACAAATATTTTTATTATGTGGGGTAGTTTTATCCCATTAATACACATAATATGTTTACTTATACAGATCATTATTTGGAAATGGAAATTCCTTGAACAGATACTACCAGAACCAACTACGTAAAAGTACAGGAAATAACTTCATGTACATCATTCTATGAAACAAACACTGACTTCCCTCAAAAATAAAATATTTTACATGATCCTCACTGAAAAATAATTAATAATGTTACCAATATAAATCATTCATTTAATATATATATTTATATATATTACTTCTTTTTAGATAAATACTCACTATATAAAATATGGGAGAACCATAATAATTGTGTGAAATTGGAAACATGTAAGCATAAAAATCTAGTACATTAATGATTACATATTTTACTAATAGTTCCTCATAACATAATACCTCTTTAATACATCATATATAATTTATTATTTCATATCTTTGTGGAAAATATTAATAATCGATATTATCAAATTCATAGTAAGAGTGACAGTAGATGTATTAATGTTGTATCATATTTGAGATTTAGATAAGCTTGAGAAAATGAGATCATGATCAGAACAGGTAATAATCATAAATAATTAGTAAAATAACATAAAATATAAATTATGGAATAAGTATTTTTTATTTCAATTAGTAAAATTAGTATATATTATGAATAAATAAAATAAATATAAATAGAATAGAATACATAAATAGGACATTAAAAATGTTTTTCCATAAAAATAATGAAATAAAATCATTCCATTTTTCAATGCTCACTTCAAAGAATATCATAATGGATTGTGGTCACTTCTGTTTATATTATATCATTAGTCAAAGTTCATTTCGAAAGCTATCATAGTAGATTTAGACCATTATCGAACATATAAATCTCCCATTTATCATCTTAATATCTCATGAGATATCTATCAATACTAAATGATTTTTGGAAAACTATATTACTATAGGAAAACTACTAATTTAATGAAAACTATAAATAAATGTACCAAAAGATCATAAAAAATTCTTCATATCATCATATCAAGACCTATGGAAGGAAAAATGTTTTCATTTATTTTATCTCAAATCCAGATCTGTGTAAAATCAATAGGTTTTTAAAATATCTTCAAAATAACCATAAAACCTACCAATGAAAATATAGAAGGTATCACTGGGTCATAATTCAATTTAAGAATATGTAACATCAAATTAATTCATAATATATAATATAATTTCCCTTAAAATAATAATAGAATATTTCTTGAGAAAAATAATTTTTTCCTTCACATAACATGTACTTAAAATATATACAATTAAAAAATTTGATGGAAATCATTTTATTTTTAAATAAAAATACAAATTTTAGAAGAATTATTCAAATAAGTTTCTAGTCCTTATAGTGGGAAATAAATTTCGTTCATTAATTGTTAAAACAATGATTTTATTCACATTATTGTTAAATATAAAATCATTCTAAAATTACTAGAATATTGTTTTAATAAAAAATTTAATCATTTAACATGTGTCAAACCCTGCATTAAAAATATTTTAATAATATTCCAAAACATTCCAGATATTATTTTATAAAATACAAACATGGAAAAAAGGTTTTCTAACTAAAAAAAGGAGAAACATGATCAATATTTATATGATTACTATTATAAAATAATTTGAGCACCATAGGGTGTAAAATGAAAATACAAATATATATATATATGCATGCATGTATGTATGTATGTATATGTATATGTATATCTAATGATTAGGGAAATTTTTTGTTATTTATCAAAAAGGAATAATTTTTTTCATGAACCGTCCTATGTATCCTTGTAAACTAATAACTAATCAGGCCCTGACATAGCTTGAAGAGTGTTTCTTGACCCCATGGGTCGAAAACTAGCAGTAGTCATGATAAAAACTAAAATTTGGAAAATAATTCCACATGAAATTAATAATAAAAAGAAACTATATAATATGAATGTCGATAGAATATTTTTTGGGATTAATGTCCCAAAAGTCGAACATGCATTAAATCCCAATGTATTATACCTTAATTACAAAAATAGGGAAAACAAATTACATGTCTTTTGGAAACAACTCACCATGTCAAGGGATTGAAAAATAGATCTACCTCCAAGGGATAAGTTCCCATTTCTCTTACTCGTAAAGAGATAATCCATAAACACTCTATTTAACATGTAGGGTCTGATACAATGATGAGTAGTATTTGAACAAAGAATCCATAATAAGATAAAAATTTCAAATTAACAAATAATTCAATTCAAAATTTTAAATACAAAGATGTTTGGAATTTTGAAATGAATATTTATAAATTTATTCATATAATTTATATTATTGAAATACATTTAGAAAATCATACTTTAATTTTCTAATGATTTAAAAACACATAATAAGGAAGAGTTTACCATCTACTCAAAGGATAATTTAAATGAAGGTAAATATTCAAAAATATGGATTAATAAATAAATGTATTATAATAAAATTCATATAAATTTATTCTTCATTTAAAATAGTGGATAACAATGGAATATACATGCATTAAAATATAAACAAGTGAGAAACATGGTCAAGTATCATCAAGGTTGGATAGTTCCTTGAAATAGGGACCTATCACTATGAATACAAAAATGTATATACATACCCTCCAAGATCCATGCCTAATAGAAATCATCACCATCACCTAAGGGATGTGATGTGAGGATATGATGTTTTGAAATGTTGTATGTCATGATGTTTTTTCTAATATAAAACACTTACTATCAAATTCATACATATCTTCTACTACAAAAAATATTGGGAAATTTATTTAACGTTTATTTAGAAAACAATAAAATTACTTACTCTATATAAATATTAAAAAATTTCTTTTTAAAACTGATAAAATTATTTTAATCATAATCATTTATTTTTCGAAAATATTAAACCACTTTGTTTCTATAAAAACGAGTTTAAGACAATTTTTTCATTAATAGGGATTTGAATCTTGTTTATACAATTTTCCAATCCATTATAAAACTTAATTAAAAAAATTCTATATCCAAGCAATTCTATCTATTTCATCACAAACACTAAATACACTAGAATTTTGGTTTTTCACAATTTTACCTTGAAATATTTTTACAAAATTTAATCCAAGTGTTTAATTGAATAAATTTTCATAAAATATAATATTTAAATTAAAAAATTTAAATTTCCAAAATTTGTATAAAGAAAACCCAATTAAATGTGATCGGTTGTTTTTTCCAATATCAAGACAAAACCCCCATTTTTTATAAAAAACCAAATTCACCATAATTCGGTGTTTCCAATTAAAAAAATTCAATCCAAATAATTAACAGCAATAAATTTTATTTTATTAAAAACACTTGATATTAAATAGTTCAGTTTTGTTTTATTAAAATTTTGGCATCATAATGGAACCACATAACTCGATGCTTCTAGATTTCAAAGCATCAAATCCTAATCAATATTTCCAGAATAAGAGATACATTTATAGGATACTGGATAAACAAGAAGTAAAACTAGTTTTCCATTGACAATAATGTGTACAATATCCTTTAACAAAAAATAGAGATCTATGAAACCCATGGATGAAAGAGAGACATCGATGGACATTAATAATGAGAGGAGAAAACTATCCCGAAGTAGATAAAATGAAATTCACCTAGATTCATATCACCTCTAATAGGGATATGAAGGGTCAAGGGTCAAAAACGAATGCTCTATATTTTGGAGAGAATTATTTTGGTTTAATGAGGTCTATCAAGGAAAAATTACTGGTTTTCAAGTATTTTTACGAATTTTCAGAGCTCAAAGATACATGTTTAAATATTTACATGTGAATTTATGAACTGTTTGGTCAAACTGTGCACTGTCCATGAGCCTGCTATAAATGTGTAACAAGGTTTCTCATAATAAATGCATGGATTGACTAAACTAATAAATTCCATGTGGTTATCTCCATATAAAACTATCCATTTTCTGATATAATGGTGGATAGTTTTTCAAACTGTGTGCAAACCTTGCGCAAACCGTCCAGTAATAAAGAATTTCAGGATTTTAATATTTTCTAACTGAAAGAACCCCAAAATGAAACCCATATAAATATAAAAAAGTACTATTTATGAAGTCATGAAATCCGTAATAGGATGTTAGAAACTCCCTATCATAGGAACTTTGAATCCCCATAAAGCCAATAAAAAATCGTCCACATAAAAAAATATGGCCACTACTCTCTCATCAGATCCTCCCTCTCCCATATCTCATAATAATTAGAAAAATAATTCCATAGTGCATGAAACAAAGGTATCAACCTCTCAAAAAGTATATTGGTTATAGAATCAACTATAATGGATTTTCGTTCATTCAATGATAATATCAGGCTCGAACTTATTATCACTCTAGATTTGAAAATGAGATGGATCAGATAGATACTTCATCCGTAGCAAATCATGAAACACATTATGTATCTATTTCATATATGGATTTAGTGTTAAACTGTAATCCACATTGACTAATTTATTTACAACCTCAAAAGGTTCAACAAAATGAGGATCATACTTCTCATGCCTCGTAAGTCATTGATGACCAATTCGTGGTGAACCATTCAAGAACACTTGGTTACCAACTAAAAACTCCAATGGCCTATAGATGAGATCAACATTGGATTTATATAATATTTCATCCATAAACATGCTCATAAGAATATATTTATTCATTTAGATCATCTCAGGGACCACAATCAGTCCAATCAATGAACATTCACCATTCTACGACAAACATAGTAGTTATTTATAGGCCAAACATAAAGGCCTCAAACCTTGCAATTTTGATCATGGAATGGTAACTATTTTTGTAAGAATACTCAACATACCCCATGTTATCATCCCAAGAAAGATTAGAGTTGATAAGAAAAGCATGAAGAATATCATTATGAATATGTATAGGTATTTTTGTATGGTCATCCGACTGTAGATGGTATGTCATACTCAAATGGATGTGAGTTCTTATTGCCTCTTAAGGCCTCTCTAAAAATGAAATATGAAACAAGGATCCCTATCGGAGTCACTAGAATATAGAGAACCATGAAAATTAACAATCTCATTCACATTAACTTTTCCCAACACCTCAAATTTGGTTGTATGATGAATTTTTAAAATGTGAGACAACTTGGTCAGCCTATTGATCCCAACCCATATTGAATCATTCTTCCAATTGGTATGAGGAAACCCAAAGAAATCAATATAGATATAACCCCACATCAATGTATATATTGTAAATGGATGATAAAACCACAATGGTTTCTAATACAAATCCTGAACCTATTGGAATGTATAAAAATGTCAAAAAAACACAACAATACCCCATCTCATACCTAGCTACCGAACATCCATGGTATGTCATAGAACATAATCACGGTTGCTGGGTGCACTACCCTCTAAGAAATATTGAGACCCCCCATCACAACATTCCATATAAATAAGGTACCAAAAAATAGTTCTAAAATAATATAATGTCATAATTTTTTGAACGACCATTCATGTACGGTCTCCCCGCAATAAAGATAATATCTAAAGCTACATTACTCATCATCAAGTAGCTTCTCCTGAAGAATCTAATCGAGAAGAGTGGATGTAATCAGAAAAATGGATAATGAAACATTGGCCCCAAATTATTGGGCTCTAATGTGAAGCAATGAAAAATATCCATCAACTTCTTCAGTATTGATGAATCCTTCAAAACTTGGGGGTTACTTTTCTCCCGAAATCATCAACAATGAAATTCCCTTTCCCTTGGGTATACGTGATGTTGGAATTGAAGCACTACAATTATTCCACCCAACTCCTCCACTAGAGATTCAAATCATTTTGAGATAAGATATAACTCTTGTTCTTGTGGTCTAAATACACAATAAAATTTTCTTTGTAATGTTTCGATATTCAACTCTAAAGATTGGGCATCAAAACTACCTATCCAAGGTCATGGATCATATATTTCTTCTCATGTAGCCTTAGATTATGAGTACCATAAGAAACAACATGATCACCTTCAATTAGAATTCATCACAAATATGAACACAATGCATCAATGAAGACCACATAGGCATGTCTAGCCTCTAGAAGAGTCAACATGGACACCATAGTCAAAATATATTGCAGCTTAATAAGAGAACTCTAACATTTATCATCATAATAAAACATTGATCCCTCATGAGCTAGTTCATGTAATGACCAGATCATTTGAATAATATTTGGTTTCATGAAAACATATGTATTATAGTGTCTCATTAAATAAAACATTATATGTATAAATTGAAAAGTTAATATCAATTTTCAACCATTATATAACCATTGGTCAATTATGATCAATGATCAATATTACTATTGGAAACAAAACTAATTTTAATGTTATAATTATTGTTTATAGATAGAAAAGATAGTGGATAAATTAATTCAGAAAGAAGAGTTGATGGCCTCATCTAGTAGACTGTAGTCGTACTAAGTTCATTTGTAGAAACACAAATACGAGGTTGTGACACTAGGCTTTGGTCTTGACCATGCTCATGATTTCCATTGACATGTTATGCTTGAATGAAAATTCTTATGTGATAAGTTCAAGTTAAACGAGATTACCACAAGGGATATGTTATCAGAGCTTCCCCAAGAGTCTTTCACTGTTACACACCATACAAATATGTATTATATTTGGGTTATAAGGGGTTTTGTAACCAGGAATTAGTTAATTTTTGTGTAATCCCTTTTTATAAATAAAATTTTTATTAAATCTTCCCCAAAAGTCTTCGATTAGTACACACCATAACAATAGATATTTTATTTTAGTTTTAACAATTTTTTTTATGAATCAATTAATTAATATAATACTAATTTATTTAAGAAAGTATTATTATCAAATTAGTTTTATTAATAATGAATGAGTATAAAATGTTTATGATATCAATTGTATTATTTATTATTGTTAAAAACAATTTTTTTTTCAAACCCCACCAATTTTCATTAAATGTTTGTTTTTTTAACAGAAAAAATTCACATATATAAAAAATTATTTACATAAAATGAATATTATTTTTAGAATAAGGATGTCGAAATATCCAAAAGATGTTATTTCTTAATTTTCTACAACAATCCAATTTTTGGGAAAAAAGTTAAATACCGAATAAATATATAATGAGTTTCATAGCATCATAATGAACCAATAATAAAATAATAAAATAATATAAAATATATATTATTCCAATGTTAGATTTAACTTTTAAAACTGTGATTTTTATTTGTTTGATTATTTTTATAATACCTTAGTGGACCCTCTAATCGTTATATAATATTTTATCATTTTTAAAATGAAATCCTTGAGAGTGTAGCTCACCTCCACATAAGAAAGACTAATATTTTAATATTTTCCACCCTTGAACTTATAAAATACTGTATTCTACTCCACAATGGTGGAAACTATTTGAAAAAACCATGGGATGAATCGTTGTTTTTATTACTTTAATGAGTGTTGTTAAAAACATAAATAATAATGAATTCTCTCTCATTTTTTATATAAACCCACTGAACCTCCAAATAATCTTCAATAAAAAATTTGGAGATCGAAAAACATAATAAACTTACTATATAGAGTCTTCCAATGACTCCCCATCTCCATTTAGTCCTCTCCCATGTCTTTGGGATCACACATCCAAGTAAGGGTTCCTCACTTTCCTCTCATCCTTTCAAATTCAAAATTCTTAATTGAATGTAGTTCTTGTCATTTAGAATGGTTATAATCTGATTATTTTATAACTATTCTATTAATATGAGTTTTATGTTATTTTATTAAGGGATTATTTATCCCCACTCATTTTTCACATTTTCATAAGCTATTATTATGCAAAAAAATAAGGGATTTCACGCTTTTCATTTTCATTCATGCAACTCTTTTACATTATGATTATTATGTAACATATTTATATAATGGGTTCTTATGTTTCATGACCCCCATTTTATCCATTTTATTTATATATTATTATAACTTCCATTCACAATCATCATACCCCTCAATGATCCTTTAAGTATACCTGTTACTTTACCGATATTCCATAAAGGATCTTTCATCCTCTTCTTTTGTCAAGCATTATTTTCTGGTTATATTTTTAATGAAATTTATTCCAATGTTTTCAAATGATATTAAATATATTACATACTTTCCATTTTATTAATAAATGATTAGGTCCCATCTCACTCTAAATTATTCCTCGTATAAACCCTTATGTGCACCCATTACCATGCCTGATTTTCATATGGGATTCCTTCCTTTCTCAATTTTATCCAAAATTATTTATGGTGTAATACAATTTTAATTGAAATTATAAATGATGTGGTGGGATTTTTTACCTACACCATAAATCCCGCTTTATGTTTGAATGATGATATACCACTTTCTCCGACAATGATTCCTTCAATATAGACTTGTTAACATGCCAAAATTGAGCATGGAATTTCTCTCTTATTATTTCCATTATAATATTTATACAATATTATGCATATACGTTAAATTTATTATGTTGGGATATTATGTTCCAAGATCATCTTACATTATATTTAATATATAAATGAATAGATTCCACTTTCACTCTCATCAATCCAACTTATGAATTTCTATATAACAACATTATGCTGTCAAAATTGCACCGCAGTTTTATAAGGAAAAATCTTCATATAGTGAATACCATACCAATTTATCTATTAAGGGTAACCACCTTTTAGAACATTTACATATTTATTGGTACTTAAATTTATTTTTTTCTTATTATTTAATCTTTTAAAAACTTATTATGTTTAATGATTCAATGTTATATGATCCATGTGTCACAGATATGCATAAACTAAAATGTTTAAAAAGGGTGCACCCTAATAACACTCCATTGCGTTGGCTAATGTTTAGTAGCATGATAAAAAATATAAAATGAGGGTTTAATCACGATAATACATGTGTAATGTAGTATCACTCATGTTAATTCAAGTGTAATTAGTGTTTTCCCAATCTAATTCATGTCCAAGTAGGTTTTACACAAGATAATCCATTTTTTGAGAGTGTTTACTCATGATAATTCATGTAAAATTATGTTTTACTAATGCATATCCATGATTAATGAGCATTGGATCATTATAATACCATGTGTTATACCGTTTCCAAATTTTTAAGTTTTGATAGTAATGCTTTATCATGGAATTTTGTTCAAGTTTCTCTTTTTCTCAATTGATATGCCTATTTCCTAACCCGTACTGTATTATTTATGTTATGACTTGTTTACTACCTTACATGTATTTATAGATCACCCATTTATTTTGTATGTCATAATGTTATCCAATGAAAATCTCTTAATGAAGGCATTTTGTGGTCAATTAAAATAATTTTTCAATTATATTGTTTTATTTTATGTCATAACATGTCATCTAATGTTTCTAATTTCCCAGGACAGTAGACCTCTTGATCCTTTGAGTAGTATTATGTGAATTTTTATGTAATATGTAATGGCCCCGACCTCTCTGGTCTATTACTTTGTGAAACTGTAGTGTTGAAGATGTTCTAGGAGGTCAAGGTGACTTATCCCCAACACTTTGTCAAATTTCCAGTTCTGTGAATAGTGTTTCCAGTTTTATGAACAATATCGGTAGGTGAACAATGTTTCTATCGGTTAGGTTCTATCGGTGACCTTCTATCGGCAGACCTGAACAACGTTTTTATCTATGAGGCTCTATCGATGACCTTCTATCGGTAGACTTGAACAATGTTTCTATTACTGAGCTTCTATCGGAGACCTTCTATCGATAGTCTGGAACAGTGTTTCTATCGGTGTGGTTCTATCAGTGTCCTATTGGTAGACATGTACCGTGTATCCAGATCGGTAGACTTGTACAGTGATTCCATATTGGTAGACTTTCCTTTGCCAAATTTTGAGTATGTGAACAGTGTTTTTAGCTTCCTACATTTTTCCCCTTTTGACGTTTCCTTTGAAGTAAAATAAATTTAAAGCCTTATTTTAAGGACTCTTAAGGCTGATTAAAAGTCCATAAATCCTATATTAATTATCCCTATATCTCGGGATGTTTTTACTTGGTCAAACCGCGTGGGATAATGCGATCTGTTTTTAATGGGGAATTAACCAGATCATAAATCGTCACCTCATTAAATATTAAAAAGTGAAAATATATTATCTTCACTTTGTTATTGGCAAGAAGAAACTAGAACCTTTCAATCCTTCCCGTAGAAGTTTCACAATCAAATCCTACTCCTCCGATTGGTTCTGCTCTGTTTTGGATGCAACCCAACTATGTCGGTCAATCTTCCATATAAGGTATGTTTTATCGATGTTTTTTTGGGGATCATCTTCTCATGTTTCTCCCTTCCATATTATACCATGTAATCTCCATGTTTCTAATGGGTTTTTCTTGGAGTTTGGATGGTGTTGTCGTACCGTGGCATCCTACGGTGGATGCAGTTGTCACGAGAGGAGAATTGTGACCTGTTGTGTGGATAAAGAACATCATGAATTGTTGAGGTAGGGGATTCGTGGATTCTCTTTTCATTTACGTGCAACTGTATCGTTATCATGGTTTAGCCCTTTGGATCACAATGAAATTGGCCTAATTAAATATTT
The DNA here is from genome assembly GCA_963277665.1 of Viscum album. Taxonomy (NCBI): domain Eukaryota; kingdom Viridiplantae; phylum Streptophyta; class Magnoliopsida; order Santalales; family Viscaceae; genus Viscum; species Viscum album. Next base: position 1,555,565,311 of record OY728131.1, read on the forward strand.
GAACCAGATAATGAAATTGTTATCGATCGTATGTTACTGCCTCATGTTTTTCTAGATAGTGTGATATCTTTGCATGATTTTCTTATCTATTTTTTCTTGATGGAAATTGATAAAGAACATCAAGCTAAAATTAATTGTTAATTAATTTCCCAATGATAAAGTGGCATGTAAATGAATCTGATTGTTTCCATTTTTGTAGTTGTTCTAAATTTGATGTTAATCAGATTAGTATTGTAAGCATGTTAAATCATTTGAGATAGCTTACTGATTAGGTTTCCTAGAATTGGAACAAACAAATTGAATCTGTTAATTCAAGAGGTATTAAAGAATTGGCTGGTTGAGAAAGGTTAATGGCTGGTAGGGTTCTTTGTTACCCTCTTGTTCGTAAGGCCGACTGCCTTGTGATTTTGATCCATGAGTGCTCATTTTGTATGAAGGTCGGATGCCCTGTTAAAGGGACAAGAGCCTATTTTTTGTGATGTTTGTTTTCCTACTGCTTGTGATGTGATGTGAGCCTGGATGGCAGTTGTGATATGTGGAGGCAGGGAGGCCATGTGTTTGGGGCAGCAGATGACGCCTAGAGTGGCGAGATTCACCGGTTTATGCATGTGGGTGTCAGGGAGGACACTAGGGATGATGGAATGGGATGGATGTTGTTGTTAGATGTTTGGTGGTTTGATTGGTTATTTATCTTCTTTACATTTCCCCACTGCTCAAGGCAGCTGGTTTTTCTTACCCTTCATCTGAAAGAGGAGAATACACGCGGGGTATGACACATGATTCCCGTGTTTAGCCTCTCGAGGGAGAATGGGTCTACGCTCTTTCCATATGCGGAAAAGAATCCACGGGTAGTATAAATACTCACCGTGTTGATCCCCCTTGTGTTTTGTAGCGTAGGTTTCTTTTCTAGAATTCATGGGAATATTGGAATGTAATTCTATAAGGAATTTTTGAATAAATGATGTTAACCCATGAGGATGGAGATTCTAGAACATAATGATGAGGCCGTAACTTTTAAAAGGAGAAGTTGTTTTTGAATATGATGCCAATTCAGTTTTTTGAGGTTGTTCTCATGGATTCTTAATGTTTGAATAATTAATTAACATACAGTGAAATTGATAAAATGGGAATGAAGTAATCTAATAAATCCCTTAAATGGTTGTATGCTTATAGGATACCTAGTCTTAGAAGTGGAAGCCCAGATTCCGAGAGACGTTAGCTGAAGTTGTGTCTATGACTAGGTTATGCCCATAGTGTGGTTGTGAGTATTATATATTATGTACTTTTTGTGTTTTTATACACTACTCCACCCTGTCGGTATGGAAAACTAACACCCTGGGGATTCTGAGTCCTGTGGGGTGTTTTTCCACAACATTCTGATGGGAGGTTGAATGGGTGACTAGCCCTTTATCCCCAATCTCTTCTCTTGGTATATACTGGTGCCTTTGGAACATCGGTTAGTTTTCCCTATATAAGTTTGTAGATGGCTGTAATGGATTGTGGTTATTTGACACACATATATTCTAGATATAGTATCTTATGGACTACTATAGGTGTAACGTGTATAGGATGTGATGGATTGAGTATCCTTAATCGGTGTATAGGCTGTGATGGATTGAGGTATAATACCTGACATATGATACATGTTATGCGAGCTGTGGTGGCTCTTGGAAACTACCTAGTTACTTTTGTTTGTGAGGATGGTGTGGTGGTTAGCCCACGTGTCTACATGCATGTCTTTGTGGTGCACGTGGTGCATATTGTGGAGCTTAGCCCATGTTTATATGGGTAAGCCTTTGGAGAGAGATGCATATAACGTATGTCGTTGGGGAAAAGCAGAAAACCAGTGGGGAAGTAGTAGCGGGGTAACCTTGATCTTCTTTACTATATGCTATATTTTTGTATGTGTTACTTGGTGAGAGTATCCATGGTGAGGTTGGGAACTTAGTATACCTATTTAAGTGACGAGTTGGTTTTAGTTATTGTTCACTGTGCTTTAACATGCTTTAATTAATTTTTCACGAGAGGCTTTGGGGAGAATACTGCTGAGTATATTGTTATACTCACCATATGTACATATAAACTATTTTTTCAGGTCACCTGGAGCAGGTTAGAGATCAGGCTGGTAACTTCTAGCTTTTGGTTGCAGGAGCTGTTCGGGCTTGTATTTACTGTTGTTTTATTTTCTTTTGGGTAATTGTAGTTTTCCCTTTTTCAGTTGTTTTACTTTTGCATGGTTTTTCATATATGAACATGGGTTTCTTTTATATTCCAGTTTTGGTTTGGAGTTGATTGGTGTCTATCTTATCTCTCTCTACTGAATGTGTTCTCTTAGAGGGTAATGCCTCCCATTTGTGTGTTTACAATACCCTCGGTGCTAGTCGCCAACCCGGGGCCTACTGGAGGCAAGACTCGGGGGGTCATTATCTCCCTTCTCACATTGTCGGCCCAGGAGGGGTACACTTTGTGGGGAGGGGGTCATGAAAAAGTGGTATCAAAGTTCTGGTTGAGGGATAGGATGGAGCTTGGAGTTAGGCACAAGTGAGGTTTCATGGGATGGTAGGCCAACGATGTCATTCATTTTTAGAAAGTGGGGTAAACACTGGAGACCGGCAGAGACATTGGAGTTTAGGGCCCCCTATGATATGTTGCACGGACCTTTATGTTTACAATGGCTACTAAACAAGGTGATACTGGTTGCAGGGTAGAGACCTAGGAAAAGATCATGCATCATTCTTCTTTGTGCCTGTGTTTTAATGGGTAGACCTTGGGATAGGTTAACCTAAAATGAATAAAAGAAAACAATTAATTAATTAATTTTGATTCCTCCATATTACTGGTTTAGAAGATCTAACGGTTTGTTATTTTACAGGTATGGCTTGAGGTCATCTTCTTTGTCAGGTTTGCGCAGAAAATGTCCAGCAGGCTGTTCCAGCAGAATGTCTTAGGGTATAGGTTGATGATGAAGACACATAGAGGGAGACACTTCGAGAGTTTTAGTGCCAAAGTCTGTAGAAGTATGAGGGCTCTGTTTCAGATGTATTCATGGAATACTGGTTGGATGAGGCGGAGATCGGATTCAGTTCGATTTGTGATCGTAAGGAGCACTGGGTGTCCTTGGTGGTGACGATGCTACGTGGAGAAGTGAGGTAGTGGTGGCTCTTATTCCTCAGGGATCGTGACGATTCGGCGATCTCATGGGAGGAGTTTAGAGACATGTTCAGAGTTGAGTTACTTTCTTCAACTACGAAGGCTTCCGATTGTGAGGAGCTTCTTACCCTTCGACAGGGGAGCTCTAGTGTTTGAGAGTTTGGAATCCGTTTCAAGAACCTTTTATGATATTCTTCAGACCTGTTACCAGATGAGGAGGCTAGGGAGAGGCTTTTTGAGGAGGCTTTTTATCCAGAGATCCAGCACCAGGTCACCCCATTTATGCTAAAGACATATCTTGAGGTGTTGGCAAGGGTAGAGGTTTTCGAGAGGACTTTGGCAGGGGAAGGATCATTACGAGAGGGGAATTGACATGATTCCTCAGGAAGTAGAGTTATGGTCTAGGGTTCCCGGTTTTTAGGACAGAAGAGTTTCCATTCAGCCGGGGGGTAGGTACCAGACCTTCACTTCTCGTTTCCCTGGAGGCAGTAACTCTCATGCCTATGTCAAGAGATCAAGTTCTTGTTTTTTATGTGGTGGTCATGGCCATCAGAAGTAGCAGTGCCCGACCTTTCAGAGCGGTCATTGTGACCAGGCACTACGCTCCAGGCTCCTCTGTTGAGGCCGTTTCTACCGAGGCGGCAGCATCCAATTGCACCAGCTTTAGATCACCAGAGGGCATATGGGGAAGGAAGAGGACAGCCCCATGATGCTCCTCTTTCTTAGAGAGCAGAGTGCAGCCGTTGTGTTGGTCGTCATCAGGGTCAGAGAGGCCATAGAGGAGGTTGTGGTCAGCTTCACGCTCAAGCGTTGCCAGCACCAGGTGAGCCAGAGGTTGTTCGAGGTACCCTTTTCTTGTTTTCTACCATGGTGTATACCTTTTTTGACTCAGGAGCGACACACTCCTTCATATCACTTACCCATTTCCATGCATTGGGACTTGAGGTAGAGAGGCTCCTAGTGCCCTTGGCGTTGACTATGCCAGTTGGAGGTCAAGCTGACATGTTTGAAGTATGTAGAGATTGTGAGCTAGTGTTGGGGAAACACCGCTCTTGGGGAGATTTATTATGTTTACCAATAAAACCATATGATGTCATCCTCAGCATTGATTTGTTTTATTCGGTGCAGGCTATTGTGGATTGCTTAGGGAAGAAGGTCATCTTCATTGATGCAGATGGAGGGAAAGTGGTGTCTGTTGGTGAGCGAGATCCTCAGATGGGTCATAGGCGCCTTCCATCCTTATCATCCATGATGGATAAGTTGATGATGAGTTCTTCAGAGGTTACGAATTTGGTGTTTCCTAGGGTCATAGAGGAGTATCCTGATGTATTTCCTGAAGAGGTTGTAGCATTACCCCCTCAATAAGAGATAGAATTTGGGATCGAGTTACAGCGAGGAGCGTCTCCTATCTCTATGTCTCCATATAGGATGGACCCTTCTATGTTACGAGAGCTACAGATTCATCTTTATGGTCTGTTGCAGTGCGGTTTTGTCTGGCGATGTGTATTACCATGGGGTGCACCAGTCTTGTTCATGAAGAAGGCCGATGGCAATTTGCGGTTTTGTGTCGATTATCATCACTTAAACAAAGTGACACTAAAGAACAGCTATCCCCTTCCATGGATTGATGATTTGTTCGATCATCTTAAGGGTGCAAGTTGGTTCTCAAAGTTTGACCTGCAGTCAGGATATCATCTAATGTTTGTGAAGGATGTGGATATTCAAAAGACTTCTTTCCATTGTCATCATGTGCATTATGAGTTTGATGTAATATCGTTCGGTGCGACGAATGCTCCAAATGTTTTCATGGGTTGGAAGAATGCTGTGTTCCGTGAATTCCTGGACATGTTTTTGGTGGTTTTCATTGACGACATCCTTGTGTACTCCACATCTGAAGAGGAGCATGCCGAGTATCTATGAGCCATTTTGGGAGTTCTTCGCCTACATCAGTTGATTGGGAAGATCTCAAAGTGTGAGTTTTAGGATCTATAAGTTCGTTTCTTAGGGAATGTTGTGTCCCAACAGGGAGTTTTTGTGGATCCGTCGAAGATAGAAGCAGTGGTGCCTTGGGCAGCCCCCAAGACTATGTCATAGGTGCGAAGTTTCCTTGGTCTCGCAGGCTATTACAGGAGGTTCGTAGCCAATTTCTCTAAATTTGCAACTCCTCTGACAGCTTTGACCAGGAAGGATCAAGCGTTCATATGGACTGATCAGTGTCAGGAAGCTTTCGAGTATCTAAAAGATAATTTGGTAAGTGATCCATTCCTTTGTCTTCAAGCATAGAGAGTTCAGTTTGATGATTTTGTGATGATTTACATCTGGGGCTATGTTGTTTTCTCATGCAGTAGAGGTCAGTTATTTCTTATGGGTCTCAGCAGTTGCGTCCCTCATGAACGCAACTATTCCACCCATGATATTGAGTTGGAAGCGGTGGTGTTTTCTCTAAAGATGTGGATACATTACCTTATTGGTGAGAACTTTGTGGTTTCCACTGATCATAAGAGTTTGAGGTATGTTTTCTCCAAACGTTACATGAACTTGTGGCAGCCTTGGTGGATGGAGTTCTTGCCGGAATACAACTTTGAAATGTCGTATACACCTGGAAAAGGGAATGTTGTAGCTTATGCACTGATCGGAAAGTCATGTAATGATGTTGTGCGTGAATCTGGTGATTCCGGGAGAGTAATGGAAGATCTATCTGGTTTTCATCTAGATACGGGAGTATTTGGGGGTAGAGGTTGTCTTTTCCAGATGATAGTTCAGTCATCCTTGATGTAAAAGGTGGAAGAGTCTCAGTTCGGTGATCTAGAGGTGGAATTTTGGAGAGACAAAGTTGTTTGTGTTGAGGCCCCTAATGGTTGGTCGGAGGATGAACAACACTGAGTGTTGTATCATAGCAGGATTTTTGTTCCCTTGGAGATGCACGAAATGGTTCTCGGAGAGTTCCACAGTTCTCCTTTAGCAGTACATCCTAGTGTGAAAATTATGTAATGATCCTTGAGGAGTCAGTTTTGGTTTCCAGGGATGAATCGTGTGGTTACGGAGTTTGTGTCTCGATGTTTTGTGTGCCAGAAGGTAAAGGTCGAACACCATGTTCCGAGTGGTCTTCTCTAGCCATTAGAGATTCCCCAGTGGAAGTGGGAGGACATCTCAATGGCATTTGTTACAAGTTTACCTCGAGCCCTGGGAGGAAATGATGCTACAGGGGTGGTAGTGGATCATTTGACAAAATCGGCCCACTTCATAGCGATCAAGGAGTCAAGATTAGTGGATGTTTTGTTGAGGCAGTATCTAGAGGAGGTGGTGAGACTTCATGGAGTCCCTAGGACGATCATTTCTGAATGATATCATCTTTTTACCTCCAGGGTGTGGAGGGGTCTCCAAAATTCTTTCGGTTCTCAACTATGACTTAACACTGCTTTTTATCCTCAAACGGATGGTCAGACAGAGTGAACCATCCATACATTTGAAGACATGTAGCGCTCTTGTGTTCTTGACTTTGGAGGTTCATGGATGAGGCACCTACCGTTTGTGGAGTGCGCTTAAAATAATATTTTTCACTCCACCATTGGTATGGAACCCATTGAAGCGTTGTATGGTTGGCCTTGTCATTCTCCATTGTGTTGGGCTGGGGTCAGGGAGTCAGTAATTCTAGGACCGAAACTAGTGTAGAATACAATAGAGATGGTTCAGGTGATTCGTGAGAGGATGAAGATAGCACAAGATCATCAGAAATCATATATTGATCAAATAAGGGTACCCTTAGAGTTTTATTTTTGGGATCATGTGTTTCTGAAGGTGACTCCCCGTCGTGGGCAGCGATGGTTTGGTCGTGGAAGTAAGATTTCTACCCGGTTTTTTGTCCTTTTGACGTGTTAGCTCGTGTTGGAGTTGTGGCATATCGAGTAGCACTTCCCCCTCAGATGAGTCAGATACATTGATTTTTTCCATTTATCACAGCTCCATCGTTATCTTCATGATGAAAATCATTTTATTGATTGGGGAGTGATCGATATTGATGATGATGCAAACAATGAGAAGCGACCTGTGGAGATCCAAGACCGTAAGGAGAAGGTGTTGTGTGGGCGTTTTATCCCCTTAGTTCGTGCCTTGTGGCGACACGATGGCTTGGAAGAGAGTACCTGGGAGCGTGAGTCATAGATATGTGCTCATTACCCAGAGTTGTTTAATGTTTAACTCTTTTCATGTAATGATGTTTCCTTCATGGTTAGTCCTTTCATGTTTTATTTATGAACTTCTTTTGTTCGTTTTTTTGGCTTGCTCTCTTTTGAGAGGAATCTCGATTGGTGGTTGTTTGGGCCCCATTTCTTTTTTTCTCTTTAGGTTGATTTTGAATTCTTTAGGAAGAGAATGTTTTGAGAGGTATCTGATGTAATGGCCCAGACCTCTCCGGTCTATTACTTTGTTAAAATTTGTTGGTAGAGGTGTTCCGGGAGGTCATGGTGACTTATCCCCAACACTTTGCCAAATTTCCAGTTCTTTGAACAGTGTTTGCAGTTTTATGAACAGTATATGTAGGTGAACAGTGTTTATCCGTGAGGTGCAGTGAATAGTGTTTCTATTGATGAGGTTCCATCGGTGACCTTCTATTTGTAGACTTGATACGTTTTTCTATCAGTCAGGTTCTACCGGTGACCATCTATCGGTAGACTTGAAAAATGATTCTATCGGTGAGCTTCTATCAGTGACCTTCTATCTGTAGAATTGAACAATGTTTCTATCGGGGAGCTTCTATTGGTGACCTTATATCGATAGACTGGAATAGTATTTCTATCAGTGAGTTTCTATTGGTAGATTTTTATAGTGTTTCTAGATCGGTAGACTTGTACAGTGATTCCAGATCGGTAGACTTGCCTTTGCCAAATTTTGTGACTGTGAACAGTGTTTCCAGCTTCCTATAGTTTTTCCCCTTTTGATGTTCCTTTGACGTAAAATACATTTAAAGCCTTATTTTAATGAATATTAAGGCCAATTAAAAGACCATTAATTCTATATTAGTTATCCCTATAGCTTGGGATGTTTTTACTTGGTCAAACCGCGTTGGATAATGCGATCCGTTTTTAATAGAGAATTAACCGGATCTTAAACCGTCGCCTCATTAAATCATAAAAAGGGACAAGATATCATCCTCCCTTGTTCTTCCACTTTGTTCTCAGCTAGAAGACACTAGAACCTTTAAATCCTTCCCATAGGAGTTTAACAATCAAACCCTACTCCTCTGATTGGTTCCACACTGTTTTGGATGCAGCCTAGCTCTGTCAGTCAATCTTCCATATAATGTATGTTTTATCAATGTTCCTTTGAGGATCATCTTCTCATGTTTCTCACATCCATATTATACCATGTAATCTCCATGTTTCTAATGGGTTTTTCTTGGGGTTTGGTTGGTGTTGTCGTACTGTGGCATCCTATGGTGGATGCAGTTGTCGCGAGAGGAGGATTGTGACTCGTTGTGAGGATAAAGAAAGTCATGAATTGTTGCGGTTGGGGATTCGTGGAATCTATTTTCTTTTAGGTGAAACTGTATCATTAGAATTTTTTATCCCTTTGGATTACAATGAAATTGACCTAATTAAATATTTGAATCGGATAAATAAATTGTTATCGCTCGTATGTTACTGCCTGATGTTTTGCTAGATAGTGTGATATTTATGCTTTCTTTGCGTAGCTGTTTGTTCTTGATGGAAATTAATAAATATTGTAAAGATGAAATTATGTGATAATTAATTGGAAAAGGATAAAGAGGCATGTAAATGAATCCAGTTGTTTCCATTTTTGTAGTTTTTCTAAATATGATGTTAATCAGATTGGCATAGTAAGCATGTTAAATCTTTTGTGATATCTTACTGATTTGGATTCCCAGAATTGGAACCTACAAATTGAATCTTTTAATTCAAGAGGTATTAAAGAACTACTTGGTTGAGAAAAGTTAAGGCCTGGTCGGGTTCTTAGTTACCATCTTGTTCGTAATGTCGAGTGCCTTGTGCTTTAGAGCCATGAGTGCTCATTTTGTATGAAGGTCACATGCCTTGTTAAATGGAAAATAACCCATTTGTTGTGATGTTTGTTTTCCTACTACTTGTACTGTGATGATAGACTGGATGGATGCTGTTATGTGTAGACGCAGGGAGGCCTATGGTTGTGGAAGCAGATGACGCCTAGACTAGCGAGATGCATCGGTTTATGCATGTGGGTGTCTGGGAGGACAGTAGGGATGATGGAATGTGATGGATGTGGTTGTTGGATGTTTGGTGGTTTGATTGGTTATTTATCTATTGTACTTTCCCCCACATCTCAAGGAAGCTGGTTTTTCTTACCCTCCATCCGAAAGAGGCATAAACACGTGGGGAATACCACATGCCTTCTGTGTTTAGCCTCTCGAGGGAGAATGGGTCTACGCTCTTGCCATAGGTGGAAAAGACTCGATGGGTAGTATAACTACTCACCATGTTGATCCCCCTTGTGTTTAGTAGCATATGTTTCTTTTCTAGAATGCTTGGGAATATGGGAAAGTAATTCTATAATGAATTTTTAAATAAATGATGTTAACCCATGGGTTTGGAGATGTTGGAACATAATGATGAGGTTGAAACTTTTGAAATCAGAATTTGTTTGGTAATATGATGCTAATTCAGTTTTTTGAGGTTGTGTTCAGGGTTAATTAATGATTGATGAATTAATTAACATGCAGTGAAATTGATTAAATGGGAATGATGTTATCGAATAAATCCCTTAAATGGTTTTATGCTTATAGGATACATAGTCTTAGATGTGGCAGCCCAGAGTCCCAGAGAAGTTAGCTGCAGTTGTGTCTACGACTAGGTTATGCCCATAGTGTGGTAGTGAGTATTATATATTCTGTAATTTTTGTGTTTCTATATGCTACTCCACCCTATCGGTAATGGAAACTGCCACCCTAGGGATTTTGAGCCTTGGGTGGTGTTTTTCTACAACATTCTATTGGGAGGTTGAATGACTGACTACCCCCTTTATCCACACTCTCTTCTTTTGTTAGATACTAGTGCCTTTGGAACACCAGTTAGTTTTCCCCATATATGTGTGTAGAGGGCTGTAATGGATTGTGGTTATTTCACACACATTTATTCTTGATATAGTATCCTATGGAATACTATACGTGAAACGTGTATAGGTTGTGATGTCATGAGGATCCTTACTCGGCGTATGGGCTATGATGGCATGTTGTATAATACCCAATGTATGATACACGTTATGCGAGTTGTGGTTGCTCTTGGAAACTACCTGGTTACTTTTGGTTGTGAGGATGGTGTGGTTCTTAGACTAGGTGTCTTCAGGAAAGACTTTGTGGTTCACATGGTGAAGATTATGGAGATTATCCAATGTTTATACGAGCAAGCCTTTGGAGAGAGATGCCCATGACGTATGTCGTTGGGGCATAGAGGAAAACCAGTGGGGAAGTAGTAGTGGGGTACCCTTGATCTTCTTTACTATATGCTATATTCTTGTATGCGTTACTTGGTGATAGTATCCATGGTGAGGTTGGGAACATATTATACCTGTTTATGTGACGAGATAGTTTCACTTGTTGTTCACTGTGCTTTAGTATGCTTTTTGTACTTTTTCACGAGATGATTTGGGGAGGATACTGCTGATTATATTGTTATACTCAACCTATATATATATGAAGTATTTATTCAGGTAACTTGGAGAAGGTTGGATATCAGACTGGTTACTTCTAGCTTGTGGGTTCAGGAGATGTTCGGGCTTGTAGTTGCTACAGTTTTATTTTCTTTTGGGTACTTGCAGTTTTTCCCCTTTCAGTTGTAGTACTTTTGCATGGAATTTCGTATATGAACATTGGTTTCTTTTATATTCCAGTTTTGGGATAGAGTTGATTGGTGTCTATCTTATCTCTCACTCTTCCGAATGTGTTCTCTTAGAGGGTAATGTCTCCCATTTGTGTGTTTACTCTACCCTCGGTGCTAGTCGCCAACCCGGGGCCTACTAGAGGCGGGACTCAGGGGGTCATTATCTCCCTTCTCACATTGTCGGCCTAGGAGGGAGACACTTTGTGGGGAGGGGTTTGTGACATAATAAATCAGGTTTAAGTGTGTAATATTGATTTGGGTTATTATGTTTGGTATGAGAGGATACATTTAGTTTTTTTCAGAATATGATTAAAAAACCCTATGTAAAGCCTTATGTATAAGACCTTGTATAAGAAAAACATCCCTAAATTTGACTGAGTTTTGAGTGAAAGGATTATAAATAAAATACATCAATGTCCATATAAAACTTTGTTTAGGGGGGCTCTAGCACATATTTATCAAGGGGTAAAACCCAAAAACACCTCTTTGATCTTGACTCGTGTTCAAATGTGTTCGCAACAATGTGTCTTGCTACACTATTGGTTCGATAGTCCTGGGAGATATGATTTGGTAAATTCATAATCTTAGTACAAACAATTACTTGTGGGAAAAAACCCCATTGTAATATATGTTGTTGAATATATCATGGATAACCTATATTTAAACTTAGGGTATCAATATTAATGATATAAAATAAAATTTTATCCTTCATTGTGAAATGATTTATTTTATACATTCTTATTAGGAATGTCATCAAACCCCGTAATTGTATTTTATTTTTCTTTGTATAAATAGGGATAGAGGATGATCATGAACCATTATTCTCTCGCTTCCTAAAGAAATACTTGGAAAGATTATCCTGAAGTAATGCTTAGATGACATTGAAGATTTTTTAAATATCAAAGTTACTTGAAAATAACATTATGAGGAATCCAATACTTCTAGAATTGAATGATGCTTTCAAGGATCATGCACCGTCTATTGGAGATTTTTGTTCTCTCAACCTTGTTCCCATGATAGGAATGGGAATTACCATCATGAAATTTTCCAAATCATGTCTTTATTTCAAAATGATGAAGCACTAAATGTTTTTCTAGATTCTACATACTAGGGTGGCCTCTAAGAAGATTATGTGTATCAAATTTTAGATTTACGTATTTGGGTAAACACCAAAATTGATATACCAAAACCCTATTTTAACATATTTAAGGATATTTAATTATGTATATTTTATAGACAACATTTTCTAGAATATATTTCAATTTAATATATATCAAATTTCTTTTTAATGACTTATCGATGCTTCCATCAATATATACCATGAATCATGTTTTGGTTTTGGGTAAATTTGATGATTTTGGATATATCCTAAGGTAACATTTTGATGGATAAACCCTTTTTAGTTAATATAATTTCTAATAGGAAAGACTGAAGACCTCATTGATGACTTTAAGGAGAAGTACCCTCGCCTGTTTTTTACTTAGTATGTAAAACGGAATTTCAGTGGGGAAATTTCTAATGGGGAAAAGAATGTAATGACACAATAAATTGGATAATATTTTGTTTTCTGAAAATTTTTGTTTTACTATGTCTCAATAATTAACACTATATAAATATGAAATGAAATGTAACCAATATTGTTCAACCATTATGTTCCCATTGGTTAATTATGATGGAAGATCAATATGAACGTTGGATGAAATAATAATTTTAACCTTATAATTATTGTTTATAAATAGTAATGATAATGTAAAAATCACTTCAGAATGAAGATTTAATGGCCTCATCCAGTGGAATCAATTCTTATGAAGCTCATTTTTCTGATTTCAAAAAGGAGGTATAATCATTGGGATTTTCCCTATACCAATCCCTGGTTGAGCACCAACACGTTAAGCTTGAACGAAATTTCCTATGAGAGAAGTTCATGTTAATCATGACTACCACCTAGGAAATGTTATCTGAGCCACCCAAGAGTCTTACAACGTCATATACATTATACATAGGGTATATACAGGTGTTATAAGGGGTTATGTAAGAAAGAATTATTTACTTCTATTCTAATATGTTTGTGTACATAAAATTCTTATTACATCAACTGTTTTATGTGCATTGTTTTTCTTAAAAATATAACGAATTAGATAAATTTCCTTTTGGGTAAAATAGAACATTTCCCAAAATATATGAATTATTATATTAAAATATGTCTTTATTAATAATGTTATTATAATGGTATTATATGAATGAACATTCTAATTATAAATGATGATGATATTTACTTTTTTTACCTTATAAAAGATTAAGTATTCTATTTGATAAGAATTATAGTTTTATATGGTAAAATATATGTTGTATTTTTATTTAAATAATTTTATTTTATGAATTAATGAATTTTTGAAATAATTAATTGTTTAATATAATATTTTTTCAAATTACTTTTATGAATAATAAATGAGTATTTTATTTTTAGAAGTTAACTATAGTTTTCATTAAGGTTAAAAAAATTTAACCTCATCATTTTGCAACAAATGACATTTTTTATTTTAGAAGACTATAATAAAATATTTATAAAATCATCTAAATAATATAAATATTATTTTTGGAATGAGGATGTTGAATTTATCTAATCGTGAATTTTTTGCAATCATCTAAGAAAATTGAAATTTTGGGTAAAAAGTAAGTTCTGAATAAATATATAATATGTTTTATGACATCCTAATGACTTAATAGTGTTGTAATAAAATAATAAAAAAGGTATGTTCGAACAATATGATTTTTTATTTTAAAATAATGTTATTTTATATTTGGTTTATTAATTTTATTTTGCCTTAGTGGACCCTGTAAGTCTTATATAATATTTTAACATTTTTTTAATTATTTCCTTCATATTGTGACTCCCCTTCACATAAGAGATCCTAATATTTTAATATTTTTTGTCATTTTCCATATAAAATATTGTATACCAATAATATTTTTATGAAACCATGGAAAACCCTGTTGTATGGTTTGTGGTTTTGATTAGTTTAATGTGTATTGTCCCAAACTAAAATAATAATGAATTTCCTCTCATTTCCTATATAAAGCCAACCAAACTCACATTCCTATTCACTAAAACCATTTGTATACCGACCATCCTCTACCCATACACCCTAGAGTCCTCCAATGGTTCCCCCAATCTTGCATGAATCCTCTACCAAGACTTTTGGATCACACTTCCAAGTAAGAGATCCTCACTTTCTTCTCCTTCTGTCAGACTCAGGCATCTTATTTGAATGTAGTTATAGTATTTTTGAATGGTTATAATGTGATTATTTTTAAATCATTATATTATGATCCATATTATTTTATTTAATAATGTATTATTTATTCTCCCTCATTTTACCATTACATAATCCATTATTATGCCAAAATTTCGTAAGGGATTTCTCTTTTCTCGTTTCTATTTAAGCTAATATTTTACATTATTGTTCTTAAGTTACATATTTATATATTCAGTTATGTTGTTTTATGGCCCTAATTAATTAAATTTGGTTTATATATGATGATATATTACTTTAACTCCAATCAAGTAGCCCTATGATTCTTTAGGCACACATGTTACTTTACCTAAATTCTGTAAAGGATCTTCCACCCTAATATTTTATCAAGCTTTATTTTCTTGTTTTATCTTTTAATCACTTTTATATATATTTTGAAATATTTTATTAATTATCCTAGTTACTTTCCATTATATTTTAAGATGGTTATAATCCTGTTCACCATCATTTATTCTTCTTATGTTCCCTTCTCTTCACCTCTTACCATGCTGAATTTTCGTATGTGATTCCACACTTTCTCAATTTATCCAAGTTTATTTTTGTTATAATACACTTTTACATTAAATTATAAATGTTGGATTATTATTAAAAACATCCCACATACACCCACCACGTATGTTTGAATGATGAGACTTCACTCTCATTCCCATTAATGCTTTCCAAGTATACCTATTACCATGCCAAACTTCATTAAGGAATTTCTATGTTCTTATTTATATTCAAGTATTTATCCAATATTATGTATCTAAATTCCTTTTAATAAGATATAATATTATTTTCAATGATACCATTAATGTATATTTTACGTATAAATGATTATAGACCCCTTTCCTTCTCATTAACACTACTTATGAATTTCTATATGATGACGTTATGCAGTCGAAATTGCACTGTGATTTTCCAAGTGAGAATCATCATGTAGTGAATACCATAACCATTTCTCTTCCTAGGGTACTCACCACTATGAACTTATATATATTTAATGGTACTAATATTTTTTTATTCCACATTCCATAGTCTTGGAATAACTTATAATGTAGAATTATTCAATGTTATATGATCCATTTAGAACCCATAAGAATTAAATGAAATGTTTAGAAATGTATTTCCCTTATAGCCCTCTAATGCATCAGGTAATGTGTTATATCCGGATAATCAATGTTTCATGGGGGTTTACTTAGTCTAATATATTTTTAATGAGGTTTTACTGATGTTAATTCAAGTTCAATGAGTTTTTACTCATGGTAATTCAAGTGCAATGAGTGTTTACTCATGCTAATCTATATGCAAATTAGGGAATACTCATGAAAATTAATTTGAAATTAAGAGATTACTCATGATACTACATGATAATTGAGCCTTGGATCATGATAATATCATTTTGTATTTCATTTCCACATTTCAATGTTATGATAATAATGTTATATCATGCATTTAGGTTCATGTTTCTCTTATGATCCATTGATATTCCTATTGCCTAACATGTATTGTATTCATCATGTTATGCCTTGTTTACTCCCTTACGAGGATTTATAGCTCCCCCTTTTATTATGTATGACCTTAGGTTATCCCACTCAATTATAAGTATTAAGGAATGTTGTGGTCATGTAAAAAATATTTTTAATAAGGATGTTGTATTTTATGTCTTAAGATGTCATGTAATGTTCTTAATTTCTCAAGACATAGGACCTCTCAATCCTCAGAGTTTAATTAAGTGAAATTTTATGTAATAACATAATATTTATGTGTTTAATAAAGATTTGGGTAGTTATAGTGAAGTCATTAGAGATTCCAACAGATAAAATCTATACAAAACTGGAGATAATACCCAGCTAAGCCGTATATGCTCTAAATATCGAAGACATTTTGTAGTTGTTCCCTTGTCATAACATCCTCAACATTATTAGGATCAACATATATGACATGTTATGACACCAAATTCCCCAATATCATCACATAAAATATTTGGAAATCACATTTTGATAGCTATGCATAATGTGGTTGATTTATTAGAAAACTACTAACTGATCTTATATGATTCACATGGTCCTACTCTAAATTAGAATAAATAGTTATGGAATTCACAATGACTTCCATGTAAGTATAAATATAATATTGGAAATACATTTCATGAAATCCAAAAACAATATAGGAGTATTGGTTAGTACAAAGGGCATATAATGGTACTCAAAATGATTTCACTGACTCCATTATTTAGTTTTTTGAATGTTGTATTATTTTATCATTTGGTAATGGTAACTAGATAAAAGGTAAATCATCGAGAACCAATGTTTCCATTTTTAATGATCAATTAGATCATCATTCCTTGGTAATGGATACTTATTGGTTATCATAGATCTATTGAGCTTTTGAATATCAACACATAGGGAAAGTGATTCACCAGAATTAATTACAACTTGAACAAGTGTTGCACAATGTGACACAGTCAGATGCATAAAGCCGTTATTTAAAAGATTGTCCAACTAGGACTTCAGTTTTTTTATTTTTCCTTGGTCCATTAGTTATGTGGGAATAAAAACCACTTGTTCAACAAGAACCATGTCAAAATTAAATTTAACATCTCTTACCATAGGAAAACTAGATATTTTTAAGGGATAAATTTTAGGAATCCTATTGTCCACCTGTGTGAGATCACTAATAAAATATCTCTTATCAAAATGAAAAGAAAAAACATATATCACTTTCCTAATCTCGAGGAAGGATGGTCAAAGTCCACTCATCCTTGGGTACCATTATTGTTATAAGAAATGGAATACACCATTGGGTGTAGTAAAGGAGACCCGTCGAAGATAACAATCAATTTGTGATTTATTGACAAGAATCCAAACCATTCTGAAAATAACACCAACAGTTTTCATGTTGATCATCAAAAAACTCTATGATCTCTCAACATTTGATAGAGAGAAAACACAAGATAGACTACGGATCCCATACTCTCTCTTCATTCCAAGGGGTTTTGTAATATCCATTGTCGAAGACCAAATCTTCATAGGACTATTTAGTTGATAAACAATATAAGTCGAAATAACCAAATGGGATTAATAGGTATCCAAAAAAAGACATCACAAATGATGAAGTTATGGCCATGGTACTTCTCATTGTACCTAGAACGGTATCATGTACTTATGGAGACTCTTCTCACATGTGAAGAAATGATTTTCCAGAATCTTATGGATAGAACCCTATTTACATTATGAATATGATGTTGACACAACTTTTTAAGGCGATTTTGATCCCATTCCACTACATGCAGATTAATAAACATTACTAAACCTCAACAAGTGTCTTGAGTGTTCACGAGAGTGATAGTTTGTGGGTTCCTCAGGGAAAACTCTCATTAAATGTCAAAAAATTTCACAGATATAGAAATATATAGGGCCTCTTCCAGGCTTTATTAGAGGTTTAAAAAAACCCTACCTTCGAGAACCTCCCTGAGATTAATCACGATTACTCCTTCCCATAGTGGATTGTACACTTCCACTAAGTGGGAATGAAACTTCCAAAAACTATAACATGAATTCATGGTCCAACTTGACCATAAATGTTCTATCATATACATCAACATTTAAAATAGGTTTTAGGAACAAAACCAAAGAGTGGATTTATGTTCAATGTTCTAAATTGAATCATCGTGCCTTCCTGCACTCATTTCATATAATCTTGGGTGCAAAATGCACGATCTCAACAAAACCCTTTTCATATTTTATCACCATCTAGTCAGATTGCTCGAGTTTGAAAAATTCTACAGATATGTCCAATAGTATCGAATACAGATAGAATTAATCAGTGAAAATAACATCAAATTCACTCCACTCAAATATTTTATTTTTCTTCACCATTACCATGAAATCCCACCATCTTCTTCTAGGTCATTCGGGAATAAAGGTGGCACACTTCACCTTTATCTCATTAGGTGTGTCGGTGAACCCAAACAATCATTCCATTCCACTCTACCATTTTTTATCCAATTGAGGGTCATTTAATCCTTTGAATGGTTTATGATTCTAGAAATGTAAATCTTAAGAATTGATCTTAAGAATACCCATATAGGGTTCCATAGTTGTATCTCAAATGAGATCTGGATTTGGTACATGTCCTAGATATTGGACAGTGCACAAAATAACCCAAACAAGACTCTGGCCCATAATAGGATTCCCTTGTATATGTTCATCAAAAAATTTCCTAGGATCCAATTATCACATCTTTTAAGAGGAATGATTCTAAACAACACTAGTAGATAATATAGAAGAAACTAAATTAATCTCAAAAGATAGACACACAAGATTTAGTTTTCAACATACCAAAATTGATAAAGGGAAAACGATAGATATAATCCACAAGGATCCTTTCCCTAACAACCCATAGTGACATTAGGTTCATCATAGTGATATATACCAAGACACTCAATCGTAGCTACCTCTCATTTCTAGATTAGAGGTCAGATATGCATACATTCATAAAGACCAAAGATCAAACAGGATCCCTAATACCACTTTTTCATGAATGAGCCAGGGAACCCTAGTAACCGTATAATCATTCCCATCCTAGAATAGCATGAAAGGAGTTATCGATCCCCATAGGTCTACGAAACCCACTATAAATCATACAATTTGATACTGGTAATGTTTTTTCTACTACCATAGTGAAAGAAAAAATAAAAAACAATGGATAAATATCAAAAGAAACAACACTGGAAGTAATGTACCAGAATTCAAATAGTTATTATTATGAAATGTACTAAACCCCAAGTACAATAATAGGGGAAAAACATCCCAAGTACTTATGGATACCAAACCACCAAGTAAAAGGTTAAACAACTAGATCCACCTCCACATGATTCTTTCCCCTTGCACAAACCAGGAAAGAGATAATATACAAACACCCGAAGGCATATGTAGGGTGTGAGCTAAAGACCAATAGTATCTCAAAAAATATTCCATAAAATTAATCCAATGTCAAATTAAATATTAATGTGAATTATATTTTTTACTAAAAACATGTTTTTAATTTATCATAGAATATAATGAAATCACATTTACAATTTTATTTATGTAAATACATTCAAAAAATCATGATTCACATTTAAAATAATTGAAGAGACATTTCAAAAGATGTAATATTTAATTATATTATACTAAACATTACATTAATGGAAAATTTTACAGAAAATTTTTAATTTCACAATACTATATAAAAAAGATTATTTAAATTCATAAATAATGTAGAAAAGTTTATAACAATTGAATATACAAACATTTCAAATTAAAAAAAGATATTCAAATGGTATTGTGCCATGTAGGAAGGATAGTTCCAGTATACAGGGATCCAAGACTATGAATATGGAAATGTATATACATATTATCCTTTAATAAAGGATAATAGAATTCATCACCATATTTTAAGATATATGATGGGTTAATAAGATGTTTTAGTAAATTTTTAGTCATGATGTGTAGTCCAATATAAGACACTGAGTACCTAAGGATTGCATGTGCTAGAGTATAAAACCGAGATGGGAAATTTAATTTAATGCTTCTTAAAATATAATTATTTCTTATACTCTAGTTCAGTATTATAATTTTCCCTTTTAGTTAACATAATTTGGTTTTAATAAAGAAATATCTGTTTTAAAATGATGAAACCACAAGTTTTCAATCAAAACCATTAAAATAAATTTTTTTCAAAAAGTATATGAAATCAATTCATGTAACTTCACAAGACATTGTATAACTAAATTCAAAATTTTTAATTTTTAAAAAACATCATCAATTTCAAAACCAAACCCTTAATGATCTGTAATTGGACGTTTTCAATGTTTTCTATTAAAACATTTTTCCCCATAATGAAAAATAAAATTTAATTGAATAAATTTACATGAAGTGCGCAATTTAAATTAAAAAATTGAAATTATAAGAATTTCCATATACAAACCCCAATTTAATTGTATTGGGAGTTTTCAAATCTCAAGCCAAAACTCATGTTTTTTAAAAACCCTAATTTAATTGAAATGGGTCTTTTCAATAAAAAAAATTTAAAAGAAAAATAATTAAATTTAATTGATTTCATTTAATTCAAAACATTGGAGAAAAAATAAATCAATTTTTGATTTATATAACATAGTTACTGTAACATAACCACTTACCTAGATGCTACTAGATCATGTTGCATCAAACCATAATCAATATTTTTTGAGGGTGATCAAAAATAAATGGATATGGGAGAAACATGAATCATAACCTAGGTCTAGGTCAAAAATAGTGGGTATCTGATCCTCTAAAAACAAACATAGATTTATGAGACCCTTTGTTGAATGAGAGTGTCCATAGGAGATTAAGAACGAGTGGAGAAAACTAACAGGATATAGATAGATCGATATTCACCCAGCATCGGATCATTTCCAGGAAGGATCCCATGGGCCATCAATTTTATTTGGGGGCTCTATATTGGGAAAAAATATTTGGGTAAAGATATGACATTTTGGGACCTATAATATGGGTTTAGGAATTTTTAATAAGGTTTTTATTCTCAATGAATCTCATTTGTATGTTTTTTTGTAATCGGTTCATAGTCTCTTTAAAAAAGTTACCATACAATGTACACATTAATACTATGTGCCAGAAATTCACAAATAATGAACTAGACCAAAATTTCATATTCTAGCATTTTTCAACCTGAAATAGACCCAAACAAAAACCAACCAAATATCAATTAAAAATGAGTGTTTATGAATACATGAAAATATTAATGTTATGTTACAATATTATTTTATATATGATAATCTTGTAATAAATAATAAAGATTATAATGGTATTAAAATTTAAATCCCATAATGGTTTAGTAATATTTTAATTGTATTCCCAATGAATGGATAAATTAAGATGAATAATTAAAAATAATTATTAGATTGTTGATATATCATTTCAAGGTGATTTATTATCACCTCATCAAATAATATGATAGTTTAATGTAACATATATCTCAATTAAGACAATTTGTGACAAGAAACCATTACCACATTAGTAAAGTATATATTAAAACCCATTTGAAAAAATAATTTTAAAATTAAATTTAATTATTAATAATTATGTATTATCAATGATAAATCATTACAATGGGGTTGTATATACACCTCAAAAAAGTACCTACATAAGATCAAAAATGTTTCAATGAAACAATATTTAGATAAATATCCCTAACCTCAAGTCATATCCTACTTCAAATGGACTCAAATATTAAATATAATCAATATATATTTTATTTTAATATATTTTAGGTAATTATTCTTACACATCATAAGAAATATGTTTTAATTATTACACCATCCAACCCATTTCTAACAAATTCCTTTTAAAAATCATTATTTTATGTTTTCAATTGTTTTCTCTAATATGATTCTGTTTTAGTTGTATGATTACAATACCTTATCCATGGTCCTGGGTTCATTATAAATATTTTTATAATCCTGACATAATTGTTATTTTTGTAAATTATGTAGGCTTTTATAATTATTCATTAAGATCTTTGATGAAAGATAAATTATGTCACATTAAAGATATGGTTGTCCATATTTACAGATGGGAAATATTACCAATTTTAGATGGTTGTATGGAATGAAATATAGATAATAGTTCACTATTAGAAAATATTTTCTATAACATATATTATACATGTGGATTATATATACTATTATTTCAATCAATTTAATGGGTAAATGAAAAAAAATTCACATTGATTAATTGAGCGAGTTGTTCACAGATAGAAACAACTGCACTGTAGTGTTTCCATTAGATAAAACTGTATGAAGGTAGATAGTATCATATATTTTAATATTAACTCATATATTGTAATAACTGGGCCCCAGTGACAGCACAACCACCCCACCTTAACTTGGTCATCGGGTCCTGACCCACCAGGTACCACTAGTTGCCCCGCAGACACGTGGGGCCCAAACTAGGGTTCATCCACATGCATGAACGGGTCATATGACTAATGACACTCCCTATAGACCAACACTTTTCCATTCCAATGTGCTATGTCCTCACTCACACACACCCTAGAAGACTTCTCAGAAGGTCACCCGTCCCGATCACTACTCCAGGCCATGCACACATAACTGTGGCATTCTAATCAGGTTGGCTCCCAAAAAAGAAGGTACACCTTTTTGACAAGAGTCATATCATTTAGGCATTTAAACCTTTATCATTTGGGGGTGTTACAAAAACCCCCTTTAGAGCACAAAATCCTCGTTGTGGGCCCTAAATATCAACCCAGACAGTGCGCTATACTTAAGGTTGGGTACCAACTCTGATACGGAATGTAACAACTGGGCCCTAGTGACAGCACTACCACCCCACCTTAACATGGACATCAGGTCCTGGCCCACCAGGTACCACCAGTTTCCCCCAGACACGTGGGGCCCACCCTAGGGTCCACCCACATGCCTGAAAGGGTCATCTGACTAATGACAGTCCCCATAGGCCAACACTTGTCCTTTCCAGCGTGCTTTTTCCTCACTCACACACACCCTGGGAGACTTCCCAGAAGGTCAACCATCCTGATCACTACTCCAGGCCGAGAACACTTAATGGTGGTGTTCTAATCCGCTAGGCTCCCGAAAAAGAAGGTGCACCTTGTTGACATGAGTCATATCATTTATTCATTTAACCCTTTATCATTTGGGGGTGTTACATATATAATATAAATCATTTGTAAATACTATATCCATATTAATACTAAATTTTTTAATAATGATGTTCTAAAAAAGAATCATATTAGTATGAGGATTTAGTATTCTATAAGTACACATTAGAGATAATTCCATTTTGTTTGTGTGTAAATGATTGAGTATAATGATTATTAAATTATAATTACATTATTATATTATATCATGGATACTGATGTAATTATAATATAATGAACATAGAATATATATTGGAATTGTAAGAAAAATTAAATAGGATGGTGGAGTGTAGGGTGTTTAATATTTCATCATAACAATATCTTTTGATCAATTATTATAGTCACATGGAATGGTCTTGGAAGAATAAAAATAACTATAAATAATTGTTGTTAAATTCGAGAATAGAATGGTGTAAGTTTTGGTCAATCTTGGGTGCTCAAGAGTAGGAAAATAATAGAGAGGAGGGGAGTCCTTTTATAAGTGGGGAATGGGATAAGAAAGAATTAATAAAAATTTAAAAAAAATAATACACTCATTTTTATGTTGATGACCCTACATGTTGATGGAATTTTAAATTGTTGATATTATATGATTGAAATCCCCTCAAAAAATATTTATTGTTTTTAGTAATATTTTATACATTATTTATTGGTGATCCCCATTATTATATAATATTAATATTAATATCAGTTTGAGATATTAAATAATAGATGTATATAGTTTTACTTATAAGGAAAAAATTGTCTCACAAATGGACAAAGGATTAATATTTCTCTCATTTCACATTATAAAAATCAATTTGGACCACACTTATATTTTTATATTTGTAAAATATATGCGCACTTGATTATTACATTAAATTTGGAAACACATACTACACCATGTTTTTTATAATTCTATTATTATATCAAGATTATCCATTCATATCAATCACAATACTATTTATGGAATCATTGCAAAATAAAAATAATAATTGTTAGATGAAATTATTAAATAGGGTTATGAAAAATAGAAGAAACTGTTAATAAATATGCATAATAAATTTGGAATGGTAAATAAATTTATACACATATTATTTAATTTACATCAAAACCATAATAAATATTTCATAATCAACATAAAAATGTAATTAAGTGTACAAAAATTATAATTAAATAATTTGATAAGTCATAAACAATATTGATTGGTAAATAATAGAAAACACCTTAGGTTTACGAAATAAATTAAGAATGGATTTTATTTAGAGTGAAATACCAAATTTGAATTATATGGGGTAATTATAAAAAACTATTATTGAATTCCATTCTGAATTAATTGAAGTCATCTCTTGATAAGATGATACCTCTAACATCTAGAACATTTATAAGATGGATTAAACTATATGAAAAACATTTTAATGCAATTTTAACTTAATTAACTCATTATATAAACTACTTCATTAAGTGGTTATATAATTCATATACCCATCAATCATTAAAAGACCAAAAAATTCATTATATGTCGAAAATTCAATTAAATTCATGAATCAACATACCATAACATAAAATATAAATATTTTTTAACGGATACATATTTGTCAATATTTCTCCATTCAAAAAAAATAATATGAAATTTTAAACAACTTATTTAGAAAAGAGATACATTTTGAGAAATAATAATATCAACGATAAATTACATATATATATATATATATGAAAAATTTAATTTTCGGCTATCATAAGAAAGTGAACATTTCAAGGGGAAGTAAATTACTAATAAATGAAACAAGTAAGACAATTTCAATACTATATTTGGTCAAATTAATCATTAATTATCCTTAGGAAGAATAATTGTGATATATAAATATAACCATTGGTGTAATTTTATATTTTTTATTTATTAATAAATATTAATTTGTTAAAAAATGTTATAAAAAATACCTTATAAAAATATCACTTAAACATTCAAAAAATTGAAAATACATTTCTTTAAAAAATCATTTTTGAACAATATTTTTTAATAAGATCGTATAAAAATAAAAAAGGAATAATTAATGAAAAGATGGTGACGACGGGGGGAAATTCCATAAACGTATTTATTTTAAAAAATCACAGTTTTTTCATTTTAAATTTTTTTATGGAACAGTATTCGAAATACTAAAAGAATATTAATTTTTCTTTAATGATGAAAGACAAGAAAGATTTTTTCAAACCACATAATATTTTTTTAATTACATTTTAAATAGTAATTATATTGAATATTAATTTTAAAAATAAATTTTAGGAAAATAAAATGTTAATGAAATCAGTTTTAGAAAACATGGGTTTTGAAAAAAAACCGACAAAAGAGACAAAAAATATAGGATTTTCATTAATAATATTCTCAATTATTTTTAGTAATAAAATGATTAAAATTATACTATGTGTTGTAAATATCATGAATAACTAGTGGAAAACAAAATACAATTGTTTATTGAACAATTAATCATATTATTTCCATCAATTTAAATTTGATAAAAAAATTATAACAATTAAAACCAAATTGTGATGTTACCCATTAAAATATCATAAATTAATAATGTGAATAACCAATGAAAAGATATTTAAATAAAATATAAATATAAAAAATTTTAAAATATAGAATATGAAAATTAAAATTCATTATACACACAATATTTTTTGACATTATCAATTAGTTAATGTTTAACCCAATGATTAAAAACATTATTAAAATATTCTTTACCACAATATAAATTATAATTATAAAATCATTAGATGAAATAAATAAAATTGAAATGAATAATAAAATGAATAATTATTTATAAATGATAATAAATTTTATTTCTGTATTGTATACACTATTTATAAGAATTTAGGTATATAATATTAAAATGTCCCTTGATAAAATGAAATTCAGACGAAAACACTCACCTCCCTATTTATTTTGATTTAAAATTATTTAGAAACCAAAATTGTCATTTAAAACAAGATATTAATTTAATATATTACCATATAAATATCAATAATATAATATATAATATCTTTTTATTACAAAATTATCACACTTCATTAATAATATTTTATTATTTTCATTGTTTTGGAACCAATTTTTCTTTGTTTTCTAATAAGTGTTTTTTAATTACGGATTCAATTAATTTGTGTATTAAATATTTATATCATATTCAAACTGATATGAAATAAATATTTATCATAGTTTAATATAATTTCATTTTTATATATAATCATTAATAAAGTTTATGAAAATTGATGTCTGATACAATCGTAGAGATGATAATTCAACGTAAACCGGATTAACATTTCCATTTTTCACCAATCCATATGTAAATGAAGTAGGTAACATTTTCCCTCTAAATAATGAAAATATTATAATTATTTAGGTATTATATAATA
Organism: Viscum album; assembly: GCA_963277665.1. Classification (NCBI taxonomy): domain Eukaryota; kingdom Viridiplantae; phylum Streptophyta; class Magnoliopsida; order Santalales; family Viscaceae; genus Viscum; species Viscum album. Next base: position 1,555,591,733 of record OY728131.1, read on the forward strand.
ATATATTTCATCCATGTTGGAGGGTGGTGAATAGAGAGTAACATAGGTTCATGAAGGAGATAGTTTAAACATACTTGAATGTTGTTATCATCATTACATGAGTGAAAGTGAAAGAAACAAAATGTTATATATTTTCATGATAGAATGATAAATATTTTATTAAAATCAAAAATATTTCCTTTATTTCAGTTATTTTTATTATCTTTATCTTTATCTTCATCCATGTGAATCGTTAGTGGAAAATGAAACACAACGCTTTGAGAGACGGTAGTTCGTCCTAATTATGAGTGATGTTATTGCATATATACTGAATGAAAGGTATATATATATAAAAGATATATTGTTAATATAAGTATTAATATTATATATATATATATCATATATATACATTATATCTATCATCATACCATTCGATTATTGATGGAAACTCAAAAAAATGAGGGATGTCGATTTGGGAGGTTGTAGACCACTATAAAAATGAACAATGAATTTGAAACACTTTTGATGTAATGATATGTGATTTTAGATAATTAAATTAATAAAAAAAATAGATAATTATATGGATTAAAGTAATTTTATTTTATAATAATGTTTTAATTAAAAATTAATGATGTGCATAATGAAGTAAAATAATGACACTCGTTGAATAAAATTACCACTTCTTCAAGGACACTCTTTCTGTTTTCACTAAATTCACCTTATTATATATTTATTTAAAACTAACTCATCAATAATAATTAAAGGTAATTTTATAATTTATTTTTCTAGGTATTATATGAACCAAAATTTGTTTTATGGTGTGAATATGGGAGAACAGTGAGTTCCCTTTTATAAATGTGGAAGAGTAGAATTTATGTAAATATCTAAATATATTCAATATTGGGATGTCCATATTATCTAATGTGGTGCTAAAATCTTAAATATATTGAATAAATGATTATCTGGTTGATATAAACCTCTAAAAATCATTTAAAATCATATTTAATTCAATTTTCCCATATCTTTTTCTATTTTTTATTTTTACTATTCCGGTTTTTAACTGTAGTAACTAGTTTCATATCCTTGGATAATAATCCCTTATGACTAAATTAAATTGATTATTATTATATAATATATAAGAAAATATTATTATTATACCCAATTTATCAAATAGAAATCATTTTTTTGTTGATAAATTATTTTAACCCAAAAGTATGGTTGTTTATAAAAAATTTAACAATAACTACGCTAACAATGTTCATTTAATAATTGGGGATAAAAATATTCATTTTAATTACTCAAATAGTTCCATAATGGATAATATTGGACAATTATTTTTATTTAAAAATTAATTTTATAAATATGTGTTTAGTTATTTTAATTTATTTAGTGAAATAAAATTTATAATTACAAACATTAATTTCTATATTGAAATAATTCATTTAAATTGAATTTAAAAAATCAGAATAAAATAATTTAATTAATATTTTTTTAACCTATGTAGAATTATATATTAATCATGTAAATAATTTTACAAAATAATTCATCACCTTTATATCAATTATCTTATTTTTAGCATGAATTTAATTATTTTTTAGTAACTATAATTATTGGGTTGTCATTTCCCTGGTATTTAAGTAACTGGTTCATTTCGACAATTTTTTGATAAATTATTATGATAAAAAAATATAATTAAATTTTAAAAATCCTATTTATAACCAAAACAATGTTTCCTACTGTCATACTGAATTATAAGTATTAAAAGATCAACCTGTTTCATTTTTGTATTTTTTATTAAGTAACCTATTATTTTATTCATATTCAATATATATTGGAATAAAATTTCAATATTTTATAAAATTTATAGAGAATATATAAATATAATCATTATATAAAATTAAAATAATATTTTATATCATTTTAACTTTTTTCATTTTAGTTTATCTCTAATGTAAATCCATTCTTACCTTTAATGTGATAAATATTTTTTTTCAAAATTCACTTATAATTTTGATAAATAATTATGTTAATCATATTAAATATTTTATATTATTATTATGACCAATATCAAATACATTATTTCAAATATGAAATGACATATGTGGAAAATTTTAATTTCCTATTAATCTCAAAAACACGATGAAAATGTGCGTGATTAAAAGAAAAATGTACAATTGTTTATAAATTTTTAATATTTACTGTATATAATATAATATTATAATTAGATTAATAGAATTAATTAACATACTAATTGACTAATTTTACTTTGAAAATAATTAAAAATAAAAATTTCCCTCTATTTTTTATTTAAATGAAAATTATTTTTTAGTCCAAATCCCCTATTTTTACTATTCATCAAAGAATAATAGTTGTCAGAAAAATAAAAAAATAACCATGAGATCATTTTGTTATATCAATTAAGAAAATTTGGCTTTTTTCACACATATCTTCTCAATGTGTTAAATAATAATTTCAAATCATATTCTCTTAGAATTATTAAAAAAAACTTTTTTAATGATTTGTATGATTTCAAAAAAACAATTCTTTTTATATTAAAATATTCTTATTTATTTTTAATAAATTGATATAAAATAATCCTTTTTATAATATATATTTTTATATTTTAGTTGAAGTTATTATTTCTCTGTATTATGATGTCTATATAATAATTTTCAAATTAAATACTACTATGAATAATAATTTTCTATTCTGTAAAAATCAGCCACAATGTATGAAATGATATTCATGAAACTAGTTTTTAAATATAAATAAAATATAAATTTTTTTTCATGTAATTATTGATATAATATATGTGTTATGTTGCAGAAATTTTTAAATAAAATGTATTAATTTTAGAATTATGGAATGTTTCAGTCTCCCATCCATAACTATATTTTATCCTCCTAATTCAAACAATTTCATGGTTATAAAATGATGATATGTTAATAATAGATTAAAAATATAAAAAAATTATAAAAAATTATACTTACAATGTGAGACAATTATGTAACACAGACATATAGAATAACTCGTAATTCGAATTCTATATTGGTAAAAATTGGTGGCATTTTATGAATGTATATGGTGGAAAAGAGAAACTAATTAAAAAGAGTGTTTGAGGTAAGATATCACATTAATTTTAATGATCAATGGAATGTTACATGACTCAGAACCATAATTATGTATTGATATTAATGAATATTTTATTCATTTTCTAATAATGTAATTTGACAAAATTATAATTATTTCACAATAATTTTCCGAATTTGATGTAATTATTTTACTATATATGATTTTCAGAAAAAAAAAACATACTTGATAAGTATTTATTTCATATGAACAATTTCATCATTTGGTTGTTCTTATATCTCCAACACCATGACATGAATATCCAAAAATTACTTTTTTATACCGGACTCACTAAATTCAATTGTAATGTATTATAAAATTCATAAAAGTGTGACAAGTATTTCTCTCTATCTGTGAATATTTTAAAAATATAATATGGTTTATTCATAAAGATATAATCCAAAAAATTAATACCAATGTATTATTATTTATATGTATTTTTGAAATTGTTTATTTATAAGATGACATTTTTACCAGGACATCGTGTTTGCTAGTGGTTAGTGGTAAAAACTTATCAACGTTTCATTATATGTTCAAGCCCCACTATGTTGTGGAAATTGGTGGGTTATCAGAAGAAATAGTGGTGTTATATTCTCTAAAAGTATATTAACATTGTTAAAACAATGTTCAGCTAAAATATTATAGAAATTCAAGAAATAAATTTAATCATTACGTATTCTTTTTTACTATGGATAAAAAACATCTTATTTTTACCATAATGTATTATAATTTTTTTCACTAAAATTACAATAGTGTCAATAACAATATTATCCATAAAACATATCATTACATTTATGCTTATTTCCATAAAATTTAATGATATCTTTCATCAAATAACACTCCCACTAAAACATATAGTAATTGTATAGAAATAATTTTTTAACAACTCATCCATAAACATATAGAATTCATACCACAAATTATTTTTAATGTGGATAAAAGATTTGAAAATGTGATAAAACAAATTCTAATAATATTAATGGTGTTCATAATGGTTTTGTTGAAAGAGATACATATAATTCTAAATGAAAAAAATAATCTTTACGCGTTCAATTATAATTATACCAAATTAAAACGTCTGAAGATACTTCTATAAAATAATATTGGAATCATAGTAGAAAATTCCTTACATTTATTTCTTTATATATTGTTACATTTTCTATATTATAACCTAGATTAAGAATTATCATAATCTATTAAAATCCACCATAATGTTTTTAAAGAAAATTTAAACTATAGTAGCTATATCCACCATTAGTCTCAACCCACGCACAAAGTAAGGATATATTTCACATACTTGGTAACAATAGATTCTAGATTGTTCTGAGTTTTTAAGGCTATCACACCAAGGTATATATTTTCTATATTCACGTATACATTTAGTACCGTAAAGGGAATTTTTTTATTGAAAATCTAAAAAATATCTATCTTGCCAAATAATTAAGACTTTGTTTTACACTTATCCTCAAAATATATCAAAAGAGTTTTGTTACCTAATGAATTCTATAAAAAATCTATTTACCAAGGTTTCTACTAACCTTTATCTGATACCAACTATAATGACCCTAGGAGAGTTATCACATTGTTAGTCTCCACTTTATTACATTGGTATAATAAACAAGGAATCTCTTACAAATGAACCAAATATTTTAGTTGTCTTGGAAAACAAGATACATACATGACTCATAAATTACTATTGAAAAAAATAATTGAAAAATATTTTTATTAGAGATATCAATATACATAAAGGATGGTAAATCTGTAAATTCTAAAAATGATAAAAATAACATTCCATTTGAAATTACAATTGTTTAGGAATATGCATTGTTGGTAAAATGACATGAATATTCTTTTCAAATATTCGGCAAAATCTAAATTGGAATTACTTTTAAGATGAGATAATATTACATTAAATTTTTTTTATTATAAACATAAATGTTTCAAGATAGCTTAGTAAAATTATTTATAATTATTTTATATGAATTGAAAATAGTTTTAGAAAAAATGTTTTTGGAAGTAAACATAACGCTGATAGAAGAGTGAAATAATGATGGATTTTCATAATACATTTTATCTATTAATTGAAAAACAAAATGATTAAAATGGAAAAATTAAATGAACATATATTGAATAAAAATATGAAAAACATATAATTTATTTATTAAAAAATGAATAATTATTTCCTCTAATTAAAATGTGTTAATAAAAAAACTGGATTAAAATGAGGTTTCGAAGTAAACCCTTGCAATGATCCCATAATTGATGTGGGAATCAACCAATGAATATATTATGTGTATTAGTTTAAAAAGAAAATAAATAATTATGAGTTATTTTAAAAAAAAAATTCATTATACACATAATCTTATATTGATATAATCAATTACATATAACAATAACACGATGAACGAAAATTGAGTTTTGAAATTACTTTTAGCCGGGTAAGAATTATTTCAGAAACCATATATGAAATAATTATAATTTAAAAATAAAATGTAATGAATAATGGTGTATTTAAAATAATAAATGTTAAATGGATTGTATATATAACACAAAGAGGAAAATAGGTTCATAACCTCAAAATATTCCTTATCAAAATAAAATTGAGATGAAATCTAATACCTCCAATTTGATTTTGATTGAATGTTATTTAACATACTTTATAGTGTTTATAAAAATGTTATTAACTTATTATATAGTATTATTAATATTTATAATATCTCATATGATATATTTATAAAATATTATCTCTCGTACATTAATAATCACCCATTTTTATTGTTTTATCTATTAATTTTCTAATTTTATCATTCATGTTTTGTCATTATAGATCTCGTTCATTAAAATATTATAATTTTTTATCATATATAAAATAATAATCGTTAAATAATTATTTTAATTATATATTAAATAAACATATAACCAAATAATTAATTTTTTATTAAAAATAATGTACATTATGATCATAGTACCGGTAGGTCATATGTATGCGTGAGAAAAGTTTCCAATCCTTCACTAATCATTATAGAGAATTTATATGAAATTGTTTACCATTAATGAATTATCATAATATTATTAATGAATTTTTTTATAACGTTATATTTCATCCATGATTTTTTAGTTTTGAAAATAGAATTACATCATTTTTTGAAGGTGTTTGTACACATGTACCCAAATGATGTTGTCATCTTCATGTGAGTAAGATGGAATGAAAGGAAATGATATATATTGTGTTAGAATAATGATAAATATTTCATCATAATCATAAATATTTCATTATATAAAATATTAGAATTAAATATGACTTTAATATCTTCAATTTGAGGCTTTAGTGAATGAGGAATCATATTGATTTTGAGGCGATAATCTGCATTACACAAGTGAGGCTTTATCATATCTCCTACAGAATGGATGGAATATATATATACTTGATATAGTTACTAAATATTTATATGTATTTTAAAACAATATATATATATATATTATCATTTATGATTCCCATGTTGGAAATGTGGAAATGGAAAATTTGGCTACAACTATTCTTGGGGTGGTAGTCCACCATATAAAAAAATAATGATTCCCAAAACCATTATATTTAATTTCATGGGGTTTTAGGAAAATAATTTTTTTAAGAAACCCATATTATAGGTAATAATATTTGGTTATTAGATAAACATGGTTTAACATCAAATTAATGAGGTAGAGAAATAAGTAAAATAATTACATTTATGAAGAACATTTCCTCTTCTTCAGGTATTCTAATTAGGTTTTCACAAAATCAATGAAAGGTTTATTTTATTCCCAAAATATAGTGCCATGACCCGTCCCCCAGGGCACGTGTCATGACTACCCCAAGCCCTCCTTCCATTGGTCAGGGGTTGGGGACTAACACAAAAGGCGTAAATCCATAAAATCGGGAAGGCATTGCATTTTTAGACTGTAAACACACACAACAAAGCACACAACTGGATACAAAACATTAAGTAAAATTTATAATAAAAGAGTGCTGAAAAGTAAAAGGGGATGGAAATACAAGCCCAACTGTATAGTATAAGGAACTGGAATTACAAATACAACAGAACAAAATAAAAATAGGTGATGGGCCATCCTTCGGGATTCCTACCTGAAGAGGAGGTATAAATAGCCTCCTCAACACTCCATGTCTGTCAGTGTCCTCCGTGTGCTGACTCATCGTAAGATCCACCTCCGGGTACTGTCTAGTCCTGGTACTCTGAGCCTCAGTCAGCGTTGTCAATTGTCTGCATCCAACACAATGAGGTGCGGGCATAGCCCGTGCAGGGGTGCGTGTAACGATACTCAGTGGGGACCCTGAGACACTCAAGGTCTCACAAAATCCAACAAGGACAAACCACAAAGTATGAAATCAACAGATAATGTTACATAGGACTATTTCCATTCATATAAATAAGTTATCTTTTGATCTATCTCAATCATAAGAAAATCCAAGAAAAACTGACTCAGCTCAAACCATGATTTATTCTAGGGGTAGAACATTTTAAGCCCTCGGATGATGGAGACATCCTCCTCTATCGAGTACACTGGGTCTGCCGCCACAACCTGGTGATTCCCACTATCCTTGGACTACTGATGTACATCTCTTGTCATGTACTGTGGGTCTACTGCGTCACACAGAGGTGCTCCCCTCCATAGGTCTGCCGCCACAACCATGCGCTCCCACTCAGAGACTACAGAGGTACTCTTCCTATTGAGTATCGTGGGTGTGCCACCACAACCAGGCACTCCTCCACCGTGGGTTTTCCGCCACAACCAAGTGCTCCCCACTAGGCCATACGAGTCACTTTGAGTCAATCAGTCAGCAGTCATCAAGTCTCATCCATCTACTAGTTTCCCGCCCAAATGCTCGGTTGTCTCCCTAATATCAGCTCCACAAGCTACTAGAAGATGCTCCAACTGCCACGAAGTCCCTCAAAAAAGTATCCTGAAGGTCATAAGTGTCATAGGGGTCTCAACTCAACTGACGATACATCAATCGGACACCTGGTATGTGATTTATTAACCATTTAGTCCCAAGGGCCCGATTGGATTCGAGCACGATCCCACCTGATCATATCTCAACTATAACACAAACTCCATTGGAATATAATCAAAATAAATGCCACGCTCCCAGATTACCAGCGTCTTTGACGGTCCATCAAACGGACATATGGTGCCTAAGATATGGAAAAAAGAAAGTGAATGGGTTGTAATGGGCTCGGGTCCAGTCCCACCAGGTCGGACCGACCCGGCTTGACCCAGTCTAGGTGGACCCGATTTGGGTCGACCCAGCATTACCTGTTGGGTCTAGCCTGGCATGTTTGGTGGGCCAGCCCGTTGGTTTCGACCCAGCCCGTTGGGCCTAGCCTAGTAGGACGCTAGGGGCCACTGATGGCCGAGTGGGTGAAGACCGGCCACGAGGGCGCAAACAGGTCGCGGGTCGGCGCGAGGGTGGTATGGCCTGGAGGCGTTGTGAGGGATAGTTCTATCGGGGCACCGCGAGCTCGCAGCCCTGTTCGGCTAGGTCGCTGCGAGGGGCGCGGGAGGCCGGCTCAACCAGAGCGCCCCGAGGGGCTTGACTTGCGCAGATCGGCCCTAGAGGCAGGGGTCGGTTCGGCCAGAAGTGGTGCGGGGTGCGCGGAGACACGGGGTGCGCAGGGTGCGCGGTGCACAGACAATAGAGCCATGGGGTGTGCAGGGCGTGCGGGGCACGTAGACGGCAGAGCCGCGGAGCTTGTGAGGTGCACAGAGGCCAGGGGCCGGTTCAACCGGGTTGTGGCGCGGCTCGACCAGTTCAGTGCGGGTGGCACGCCTTAACATGGTCGTCAGGTCTTGGCTCTCTATGTATCACCAGTTACCCCGTAGACACGTGGTCCCCAACCTAGGCCCCAACCTCGTTCCCTAACGGGTAATATGACTAATGACTATCCCCACAGGCCAACACATGTCTTTTCTAGTGTGTTTTGTATCCAGCTGAGTGCCCTGTTGTGTGCGTTTAGAAGTTATAAAAGAAATGCCTTTCTGGTTTTAAGGAATTAAGCCTTTGGTAATAGTTTCCAGCCCCTGGCCTATAGAAGGCGGGCTTGGTGTTATCACGGCATGGGCCCTAGGGGATGGGTCATGAAAAATTGGTATCAATGGGAGGTTCTACCATAGAACATAGGACACTGATCATTCTTTTTTTAAACAATAGTGTTAAGTGTACTGAGTGTGGTTTTCAGTTCAGGGAGTCCAATGTTGGTGCAACAACCGACATATCCATACACTAGGACAATGACTTCTCATTTCTCACTTAGTGCATGAAAACACTTATTGCATGTGTGTTTTCAAAAGTTTTCATTACGACAGCTCAACCAGGTCAGCTCACCAGGTATAATCTTTTGACTGTGTCACATTTTTTTCTTTCAAGAGGCCTCCCCGCAGATGACCAGTTAGAGCCCCGAGATCCTAATTTAGTGATAGCCCACCGAGGGCTGAGGCCTGGGGGTTAGGCCCTTTAGTAGTAGAGGCACCAGTGGTACTATTCCCCATTGGTCCATTGATTCCACCAGCCCCATTAGTAGACGATGCACGCCACTTGAGCGCGTTGCACGAGTTCCAATACTAGAGGACACACGGGTTCTGTGGAGAGGAAGACCCACAGGAGGATGATGATTGGCTAGAGGATTTGGTGAGAATCTTTAGGCTAGTACGGACACCGGAAGACTTCATGGTGATTCTTATCACGAGTCCCATTCAGACAGCAGCCTGCAGATGGTGAAGCCTGATGCTCCAAGTGCATGACAAGGCGACGCTACTATGGACAGACTTCGAGAGCATGTTTCATGAGGATTTTATCCCAACGACCCTTCGAGCGGTGCTGATACAAGAGCTACTATATCTACAACAGGGTAGCAAGAAAGTAGCACAGTACATGGTGAGGTTCACCAACCTCTCGGGCTACTCCACAAATATAGTACGAGACCCATTCATCAGGGCTCGGAAATTTGAGTAGGGACTCAGGTAAGAGATCACAACTCTGATAATCTCCCTCAGCATCCTGACATAGTCGTTGGTGCTTGAGAGAGCCCTCCTAGTGGATAGTTTCCTTGCTGAGCAGTCTCCAGTAGAGAGACCCAGCACTAGCTAACATGTAGCGAAGTCTTCTGTAGCTTGAAAAAGAAAGATGTCGTAGGAGTCCAAGAGGACCATACCTACTTGTGGTCAACCACATGACTTAGGATCAGCTGTGTGGGGCACTCGGAGTGGAGACAAAGCCAGATATGCCAGGAGCAGACAGTGTTACTCATGCGGCAGGTAGGGTCACATGACTCATGACTGTCCCACCCACTGTTCAGATGATCAGCATATAGTTGAGGGACCTCTCAGGTAGAGGCAGAGGTTTGATCGAGGCGGACTTCAGGGAGCAAGCATATGTGTTATAGGAGCTGGTGGTGCTGCTAGTGGTGGATGACGTTATGCGGTGTTACCACCACCACCACTAAGAGGTCTACCCCGATCACAAGGAGTAGGTGGACATGGGAGAGTTTAGTTCTAGGAAGCTGATGATTACAATCACGGTGCTCCAAAGATTATACGAGGTAATATCTATGTCTATTCCACCTTAGCAGCAGTTCTTGTAGACACAGGTTCCAGTCACTCTTTTATTGCCACATCCCTTATTCGGAGCTCAAAGATTCTGAAGGAGCCATTAGTTCGATCTTTATAGATAGAGACTCATACAGAAGCTAATTTGACTCTAAGTGATTCTACTCGCCCAGTGGGGAGCACCTAGTAGTTGGCAAGAGACCTACGACACAAGATTGCCTAGTAGTTGGGAGTAGTCCCACAGCGGAGGAGCGCCAGGTAGTTGGCAGCAGAACCACAGTACCCGACAAGAGGAGTACCTCAGTAGTCCAAGGTTAGTGAGAAGCACCTTGGTGTCATGACAGACCCATTATACTCAATAGAGGAGGAGTTCTCCAACAGTTGTGATTTCAAAAATAAAAATCCTGGTTTGAGCGGAGTCAAATACTTTTGTGTTTTCTTCATGATTGAGATGGGTTACTAGATAACATAGGTATACATATGGGAATATACCTAAGTAATGGTTATCCATTGATTTAATACTTTTTGGTTTATCCTTGTTGGATTTTTTGAGACCTTTAGGGTCTCGGGGTCCTTATTGAGTATTGTTATACTCACCCCAACACAGGATATGCCCGAACCTCATTGTGTTGGTTGCAGACAACGAACAACGCTGACCGAGGCTTAGTGGACAAGATTGGATGGTACTCGGAGATGGACCACACGTTGTGATGGTACACGGAGGAGACGGACGGACATGGATTTCTATGAAGGCTATCTATACTTACCCTTCAGGTAGGATCTTAGGTGGATGATCCATGTGATTCTTTCACCTTTTAGCTATTTTTCCGTTTTTAGTTGTACTTGTGCATTCATGATGGGCTTGTATTCTGGCCCCTTTACGTTTTAGCAATCATTTTTATACAGTTTTTCTTAGTGTTTTTCTTCTATCCTGCACTCTATTGTGTGTGTTTATAGTCTATAAAGGCAATGCCATCACAGTTTTTGGGATTTTCGCCTTTGGTGATAGTCGCTAGCGCCTGGCCTATGGAAGGAGGTCATGGGGAAGTCACATCACGGGCCTCGGGAGATGGGTCATGACATATAGAATATTGTATTATGGGAGGGATGTGGGGAAAATATTTGTTCAACTCTTGGATGAAATAATATAGAAGTAATTCATTAATAATCACGTAGGGTTGCATCCCTTTTATAGTCTAAGAGGAGTGGTATTCTATTAAATTCAATAATATATTCACTATTGGGTGGTCTATATTACCTAATGCAGATAAAAAGATGAAAAATAAATATGTAGGATAATTATAATTCCATGAAACACATATAACACACATTTAAATACTTATTTTAATCGTTTTATTCATTAAATTATATTTTTTCTTATTTTCTCATTTCATGGGTTTTGAATATGGTAAATAGTTTTATAACATTGATAATTTAACATTTATGAATAAACTAAAGTGATAATTAATGTTTATCATGTCCCAAATGATTATAAATAATAAATTTAATAATCAGTTAAAAATGGTACGTTTATTGATTATTTATATTTACACAAGAAAATCATCATGAAAAAATAATGTTTTAATCTTAACAACATGAGTATAGTTTTTTACTATTGAAGGATAATTATATAAATTATAATAGGAAAATTGGTCCATTAATAGAATATATTATATATTTATTTTTTTTACACCAAAAATAAAAATATTTGTTTTGTAATAATTATAATTGATTTAGTAATATATAATGCATCATAAAAAAACACATTAATCTCAATTTAGACATTATTCATTTAAATTCACTTAACAAATACATAATAAATGATGTACTTTTGATATATTAATCTTAAAAACATTTCCTAAGGAGTTAATAATCTAAAAAACTATTTAACATAATAATTCATTCAATTTACTTCACTTTTATTATATTTAGCTATAGCTTATTAAATATTTTATTTATTAAAAAACTACTATGTCAGATGTTATTAACAATATTAAAAAAATTATTCACCTACAAAATTTGATTATAATATTTTTTGTTAAAATAAATTTTTTTATCCTTCAAGATAATATTTATAAAAAATTCAATTTTTCTGTTGTTCCTATAAAAAGGTATAATAGATATTAAAAGTGAGAATAGAATCTTTTTTTATATACATAAAATTTTATACGGGTCATATTCAATGGAAATTGGAAATATATTTCCATATATCCATGATTATTATGTCCAAGGTAGTTGTTAACATCTTAAATAAATTAAGATATTATTTAATGTTATTTTAAAAAATATATTTCTAGTGTAACCCCTTAGTAAAACTATTTATACATAAAATAAATATTTAATTTTTTACTAATTTAAATATTCATTATTTTGTGATTCTATTTTGAAATAATAATAAATACTAAATTATTTTGATATAAATTATTTAAACCATTTATATAAAATAAATTCGAATAAGTGTAAAATTTTAATTTAAAATTATTCGGGTAGATTTGAGGTGAAATTTGGGGCTTCAAGGGGAAATGTCCAAATGATTAGAAAGTTTATATATATATTCAATTTTAAAAGGATTTTAATAACCTAATTTGAATTAATATCTATATCATTATATATATATAAATATATATTTACCTTTGAAACCTCTTAAAAATGTTATTTTTCATAACGAATTAGTTAAATTATAATTTAGTTATAAATTAAATTATAGTAATTTTCACTCTTCATAAAAAAATGAATAATTTCAAAAAAAATGAATAAATCAACCTAATAGGATTTTGGTAAAAAAATAAAAAATGTGGTTTATTTTTTCATGTAATTATTTTTATCATGGAAAAACAAATTTTAAATTATCTGTGAAAAGTATGATTATAGAGTCTTTTAAAAAATCCTAAAAGATGTATTTTTAAATATATGATACATATATTTTTATAATAAATGAATATATAGTAAAAATGTGTTAAATTTATATTTTCATATTTTAGTTAATAATATTTTTATCCTCCATTACAATGGATAGGAAATAATTTTCATATTTAATTATAATTAAAATAATATATTATTGGTTGATAAAACATGGACCTCTGTGTTATGAATGATTTTGAAAAAATAGGTTTTGTCATGACCCATCCCCTGGGGCCTATGTCGTGACTACCCCAAGCCCGCCTTCCATAGGCCAGGGGCTGGCGACTAGCACCAAAGGTGTAAATCCCTAAACTGGGAAGTGATTTCCTTTATACCTGTAATCACACACAACAAAGTATAAGTTTGAAGCAAAACACTCTGTAAAAATATATACAAAGAGTGCTGAAAGTATAGGGGTTAGATGACAAGCCCAATAGGAAAATACAGGTACATATGAAAACAAATACAATTGAGAAGCAATAAATAACTTAAAGGTGAAGAGAAGCTCTTGGATCATCCACCACAGATCCAACATGAAGGCTAGGTACAGATATCCTCCACAACACTCTGCATCCATCTGTCTCCTCTATGTACCGTCACATCGTGTGGTCCACCTCTAGGTACCATCAAGTCCTATAACACTGAGCCTTGGTCATCATTGTCAGTTATCTGCATCCAACACAACGAGGTGTAGAAATAGCCCATGCAGTGGTGGGTATAACGATAAACAGTAGGGACCCCGAGACCCTCAAGTTCTCACAAAACCAACACAGATAATCTACAAGGATTGAAATCTACAGATAAACCCACATAGATATATGCCCATATATATACCTAAGTTATCAAGTAATCCATCTCAATCATGAGGGAAAAACAAATAATACTAACTCAGCTCAAACCAGGATTTTATTCTAGGGGTGGTATTATGTAACATCCCTAGTCACATTGTAGAAACCTCGGTTGGTGGAGAAGTCCTCCCCTTTCGAGTACAGCGGGCTTTCCGCGTCGCAAAGAGGTGCTTCCCACTAATCCTGGATGGCTGAGGTACTCCTCCTATTGAGTACCATGGGTCTTCCATGCTCACACAAAGGCGCTCCCCACTGTGGGTATGTCACGCTTACAAAGAGGTGCTCCCCCTCATAGCCTGCTGAGGTACTTCTCCTATCGAGTACCGTAGGTCTGTCGTGCTCACACAGATGTGCTCCCCATCATGGGTCTACCATGAAACCCAAGCGATCCCCACTAGGCTAGTTGAATCCCTCTGACTCGAATCGATCAACAATAATCAGGTCTCATCCAGTTACTAGGTCATCTCACTATGCTCGCTCGTCTCCCGGAGGATCCGCTCCACGAACTACAATTCAATACTCCAACATTCACGAAGTCCCTCATAGAAGTATCTAAAATGTATTCTTCGTAATAGTTGTCTCAACTCAATAGAAGGCATGTCAATAGGACTCCTGGTCTACGAGTTATTATCCTTTTAGTCCTGGGGGCCCAGTTTGATTCGTGTACAATCCAACCAGACAGTATCTCATCATTTCCCCAAACTCTAGTGGGTTTTACTCAAAGGGATCGTCACGCTCCCAGAATACCAGTGCAACATACGGGTCGTCAAACGGTCTTCCGGTGCCAAAGATATGCCCCACGATAGTAAAGGGTCGATAGGGGGTACAGGCCCAGTCTGACCAGGTCAGACCGACCCGGTCTGGGTCGACCTGGTCAGACCTATTGGCTCAGGCCCTACCCATTGGGCGGACCAGTCTGTTAGGTTTAGCTCAGCCCGCAGGGCCCAGCCCAGCCTGCTGCAAGGGCGGTTCGGCCTAGAAATGGGGCCTGTTCGGCCAGGAGAGTCGCGAGGGTGCGGCCCGGCCTTGCTCGGCCTAGAGAGCACGGTTGGGAATGTTCGTCCAGGGCATCGCGAGGGGGACCGTGAGCTAGTTTGAGAGGTCGGGAAGGGCACAACCACGCCGACATGCGGTTTGGCATGGTGTGTTCTAGATGGTAGGAGGCCATGTGGTTGGGAGTCCAGGCCGGTGTGGTTCGTGCCGGTGCGGTTCAGCGTAGCTCGGGTCGGCGCGGGTTGGCGATGTTCGGCGGGGCGTGGGGGAGTCCGACGATGGTGCATCCGAGCGCACAGGAGGCCGACGGCAGAGCAACCAGGCGCGCGGGAGGTTGACGGTGGTTCAGGCCATGGAGCCATCTTGGTCAGGGAACCAAAACTTCATGTGGGCATTGCGGTTCCCAGAGGCCGCTGGAAGGGTGACCTCTTCCAAAGCCTTTATTGACATTAACGTTGTTTAGTCGCCATGCCGAGAAACAACACAAAAAAGAATAACAAAGGGTTTGGGCCATGTTAGATGGGCCCACACCCTCCGCGTTTAAGGTGGTAACACTTGGCTCATAAAATAGTAAGATAGATGAACAAAAATTATTTTTCATCCACACAATTATTCCTTTTCAATATGAAGAAGTGAAAAAGACAACTAAAGTTACACAAAATAAACCCCCTACCTTTGATTTTTGGTCTTCGACGTTGAAGTCACGGGAAGAAGAAGATGGAGTTCGTTGTTCATCGTTTCTACCACACACTTCCAATCTCGAGCTGCGTCGGCTCATTGACGACGATGTGGAGGGTTGGTCGGTTGAAGATGCCCCACGTCAGTAGGATCCGAGGGAGGAAGTCGAAAAAGGTTGTCATTCTCCATTAGTGGATCGTTCTTCATCTGTGGAGCATTCTTTGTTGGATGAACTTTTTCCCCAAGATCTTCTCTTCCCAAGCTCCACCAAATGACAAATTCGAACCAAAAATAATAGATTGTATTTTATTTTAGTTTTTGGCACAAAATTCAAATTGGTGAATTACATTTAATAAGACCCACATAATTAATTCATGCGTGTTTGAACAAATTAATTAGGGGAGTTGGCATCATTTAATTAAAGTGGAGGTCCAAAGGCTATCCTTCATTAATGAGGGAGAGTTGAGAGGTTTTACTCTCCTCCATCAATAGGGGGTTTAGCCCCATGTGATCCCCACGTCATAACCTCTCGTGTTAGGTTAGGTTCGGGTGGGCCCCATCACCATAACCTCTCATGAGAGGTTAAGGTGTGGGGGTCCCACCTCCAACATCGATGAGGAGGTTTTAACCACCAAACACCGACATGTAGGCTCAAATAAAAATAACATGAAGCTCAATTTATTTAATTGTTTTACATAATAACCCTAGAACTATCTTTTATTCTTCAACCAATACCATCGATCTGAATGAATTCTTAAGAGAATACTAGCGATACGAGTTCAACGGTTCCCTCAGATTTCAATTATAAGCATTGGTTCTAATGTTATAAAAACCCACACGTACGTTTACTAAACATACCCAAAAAGAACATTAGAAATTTATTCTAGGCACACCAGGCCTCGAAATCATGCGCCATCAGTTTTCGCAGACTCATAAAATTACAATGTATTTATGAAAAAAAAATTACAGAATTTTTGGGCCTTTACATTCTCCCCACCTCAAGGCTTTACGTCCTCGTAAGAAACAACTTCAACTAAGGGAACAAGGGGTGATACTGAGCACGCATCTGAGCCTACCGCTCCCATTTGTCTCCTGGAGGTTCCCGTGATGCCAACGAACGCACACCAAAGGTATCGACCGTCCACGTAGGAACCTCTCTTGTCAATCCTCAATCTCCTCCTGGACAGCCATAAAAGTTTCCTCATCATCAACGTCTAGCTCTCCATGGTCAATGATGTGAGAAGGGTCATGCATGTATCTTCTCAGATGAGATACGTGGAAGACGTCGTGCACCCGGTGTAACTGAGATGGAGGTTCTAAGTAGGATGCCACCTCTTCAACTGTGATGAGGACCTAGAAAGGTCCAATGAACCTTGGAGATAATGTGCCGCCTCTTCCAAATCTCTGTAGACCTCATCGAGGTGAGAGTCGTATAAAGATGTGGTCACCATCCTCGAACTCCAGAGGTCTCCATCTCCTATCAGAATATGACTTCTGCCTACTCGGTACTATCTTCATCCTCTCCTAGATGATCTAAAACTTATCTATGGAATTGTGTACCATCTCTGGTCCCACTAGTGCAGACTCAACTAGGTCGGTCCAGTATAAAGGTGATCTGCAAGGTCGTTCGTATAACACCTCAAATGGTGCCATACCAATGGTGGAGTGATAGCTGTTTTTTATGCGAACTTAAACAAGGGTAAGTGATCCTCCCAACTGCGACCAATGTTGAGGACGCAAGCACGATTTGTGTCCTCGAGTGTCTAAATGGTCCACTCAGTCTGACCATCTGTCTAGGGATGGAAGGTGGTGCTCAGATGAATCTGCGTCCTGAAGGCCTCCTACAACCCCTTCCATAGCGAGGAAGTAACCCATGCATCACGATCGGAGATAATATATGAAGGTATTTCTTGTATCCACACTATCCCCTGCACATAAAGGCTTCCCAATCTCTCTACTAATCCCTTCTCTCTGATCAGAATGAAGTGGGCCGAATTGGTGACTCGGTCAATGATCACCCAAATCGGGTCGTGACCCCTGGATGTATGTGGAAGACCTGTCATGATGTCCAATGATATCCCATACCACTTCCACATTGAGACCCCTAAAGTTTGTAAAAATCCTGCTGGTACTTGGTGCTCTGCCTTCACTTGCTAATAAGTGGGGCACCGAGAGACAAACTATGCAACTGATTTCATTATTCCTGGTCACCAGTGCTATCATAGGATATCACGGTACATCTTCATCACTCCTGGTTGAACCGAAAAAGGGGACGTTTGGAAATACCGCTACACATCCTCCTGAATTAACAATGTTACCATAGTACGTCCTCTTAAGAGGATGACATGCTCCCCATCTTCAAGAAATTCATCATGTGTCTGCCCTATGGATATCTGAGAACATCATGTCACGTAGGCAGCATCCCCATGTTGTGCCTCCCTAACTCATTAAATAAGTAGGGGAGTGATTGTAAGAGATTGTATAAAGTTCGCTACCTCTCTATCCACAAACTATATCTGTAAGGCAGCCAGCTGCACTGTCGCCTCGCCTTGTAGCTATATACCATATCACCTATTGAGTTCATATGCCACAAAATTCCTCTTCCTAAGAGTATAGACTATCTTGAATTCATATTCATGGAGAAACTCAAGCCACCGCCGCTATCTCAGGTTCAGGTACTTTTAAGAGAAGATATACATGATACTCTTATGATCACAGTGCACGGTAAAACATTTTCCCGTCAGATAGTGTTGCCACATTTTCAATGAGATGACCACTGCGGCTAACTCTAGGTCACGGGTAGTGTAGTTCTACTCGTGCTATCTCATCTATCGAGAACCATATGCGATCACTGCTCACTTCTGCATCAGGACACACCTGAGTCTGGTCCCTGATTTGTCGCAGTAGACTACGTACCCTACGCCTTCCTAGGAAAGCCTCATGATGGGTGTAATAGTCAGCCTATATCTCAGCCCTGAAAGATCTAATGGCATCTATCTGACCACACAAAGGGTTTCCCCATCTTTGTTATAGATGATAGTGGTGCTGCAACTCTGAGAATGTCTTGAACGAATCTCCTTTAGTATCTAGCAAAACCCAGGAAACTCTGTAACTCTGTCACACAACTGGGTGGCTCCCAAGCTAGTACTGCCTCAATATTTGAAGGATCTACTACAACTCCATACTCTGAGAAGACATGTCCCAAAAAGTGTACCTCTTGGATCCCAAACTAGAACTTCAATAGCTTAATATAAAGCAGGTGCTCTCGGAGTGTGTCCAGTACTACCCGCAAATGGTAGGCATGCTCCTTCTCAGTCGTCAAGTTGATCATAATTTTTTCAATGAAGAATACGACAAAGAGATCGAGGTATGGATGGAAGATCCTGTTCATGAGTCCCATGAACACTGCTGGAGAATTTCATATGCCTAATGGCATTTCCAAGAAATCGTAGTGGCCATACCGACATCTGAAATACATCTTCTGCACTTCCTCATCTCGGACTCTAAGTTGGTGATTACGTGATCAAAGGTATATCTTTGAGGACCATTGTGCCCCCTTCAACTAATCAAAGAGGTCGTAAATCATCGAGTGTGGGCACTTTTTCTTCACAGTCACCTAGTTCATGAGATGGTAGTTGACACAAATCCTCAATAATCCATCCGACTTCTTAACGAACTGAATTAGGGCTACTTCGGGATAAACACTGGAGAAGATGAATCTCTTCTCCTACAAGTCCTCTAGCTATTCCCGTAGCTCCCGAAGCACATTAGAATAAATAAGATATGTTAGTGTAGATATCGGTGATGTCTATGGGTACATGTCAATGTAAAAATCCACCTCTCAACAAGGAGGTAGAGCTGGTAAATCATTCGGAAAAACATCCACGTACTAGTCCACCACTAATAGATAAGTCAGACTCTCCACATCAACTGATCCATAGGTAAAGAAATACAACTGATGAGTGATTGGATGCACCCTCCAAGATAAGACTATCCTATACTTCAAAGGCTCCCTTCTCGACAGTGGAGGTGAACCTTGTCTCATCTGGGCGGACACACCTCACTTTGTTCCTAGTACAGTTGAACTGAGCATTGACACTAGATAACCAGTTCATACCCAAGCTGACGTTGTAAGGCCTCGATGCACTACTAGGATACCCCAACCGAAGCTCTCACCTCCTAGAGTAATCTCACACTACCGGCACCAGTGTGTAATCATCGAGTCCTCTCCCATAGGAGTCTCTATCCATAAAGATCGCGCCAACACCCCTACCTGCATCAAGATAGTGAGGGAGATCATCGAAGCCCTGATCTCTCGCCTGAGCCCCTTCTCGAATGTCTGGGACCTAAAGAATACTTCCCAAATCATATCTTTGAGTAGCGTGAGAGTTTGGGGAACCTCAATGAATATTGTGACATCGTTATGATGACATGCTGTAGGTGAAGTAGCACCTGTATCCTTAGCACACGTAGGGTGGCTGGGAAAAACTCCGCCTGAAACAAGCTCTCGATGTTTCCCAGAGTAGTGTCATATCTTCATGGACCTAGAGCATCAGGATCCACCATCTTCTCACTGCTTCCTACATATGTCTTGAAGCATGAATCTCCATAAAGTCGGTTGGTGTCCCTACCAGTCATAGAACTCTCACCACAGCCTCCAGTAAATCCTTAGCTGCCTGCAAGTCCATCTCTGCTCTGAACCTGGGTGGCCTCTGGCACTGGAACTAATGCAACATGCTCAAGGGGCGTGCATCATCTACTGCTAGGGATGGTGGAATAGGTGGCCCAAAAAAAAATTGGTGCATCTGGTGCATCCACTTGTAAAGGGCCCTGCACCGAGGCCTCGTCACTCGGTGGTCTCTCCGCATTTACAACTATCAGGGCTCTAGCTGGTAATCCTCTGGGAGTAATCCTGAAAGAAACAGATGTGACATGGTTAAAATATTATACCTGGTGAGCTGACTCAATGAAAACTTTTGAAAAATCACATGCAATCAGTGTTTTCGTGCACTGAGTCGGGGGCTGGCAACTAGACCCAAAGTTGTAAATCCATAAACTGGGAAGGAATTTCCATTATAACTGTAAAAACACACAACAGATTACATGATGGAATCAAAACAATAATTAGAACTGTATACAATGAGTGCCAAAAGTAGAGGGGATTTTATACAATCCCAATAGGAAAATACAAGTACCACTTAAAACAAGTACATATGAAAAGGAAAAAACAGCGAAAAGGTGAAGAGAAGCTCCTGGATCATCCACCATAGATCCTCTTTAAAGGGTAGGTACAGATAGCCTCCACAATACTCCATGTCCATCTTTCACCTCTGTGTACCGTCACACTGTTTGGTCCACCTCCATGTACTATCCAGTCATGGTACACTCAGCCTCGGTCAGCGCAGTCTGTCGTCTGCATCCAACACAACGAGGTGCGGAAGTTTCTAGTGCAGGGGGGAGTATAAAGATACTCAGTAGGGACCCTAATACCCTCACGGTCTCACAAAACCAACAAGGATAAACAAAAAATTATGAAATAAATAGAAATCCTCACATAATTATATGCATATACATATACCTAAGTTATTATTTAACCCATCTCAATCATGAGCTTACATAAAAGTTAGTCACTCAGCTCAAATCAAGATTTTATTCTAGGGGTAGTATCGAGTAACATCCCCAGTCACATTGTCGAAACCTCAGTTGCCGGAGTAATCCTCCTCTATCAACTATAGTGGGCCTACCGCATCACATAGAGGCACTACCCACTATCCATGGACTTCTAAGGTACTCCTCCTGTCGAGTGCCAAGGGTCTGCCGTGCTCACACAGATGTGGTCCCCACCATGGTTCTGTTGTGCTCACATAGGGGCGCTGCCCCTTGTATCATGTTGAGGTACTTCTTCTGTCAAGTATCGTGGGTCTGCCATGCTAACACAGAGGTGATCCACACTGTGGGTCTTTCGAGACACCAAGGCACTCCCCACTGGGCTAGTCGAATCACTCTGATTCGAATCGGTCAACATTCATTAGGTCTTAAACAGCTACTAGGTCTCCACACTCTTCTTTCTTTTCTCTAGGAGGATCCACTCCACAAATTTTTGGTTGACATTCCCGCTATCCCGAAGTCCCTCGAAAAAGTATCTCTAAGTTCCGCCTCCATATGGGGGGTCTCAACACAACCGGTGGCGCGTAAATCGAATGACTGATCTGTGAGTTATTATTCTTTTACTCTCGGGGTACCAGTTGGATTCTTGTACGATCCTACCAAACCATATGTCATCATTACCCCAAACTCTATGGGGTATATTCAATGAGATCGTTGTGCTCCATGAATAGCATTGTTGCTGACGGTTCATCAAACAGTCATCCGGTGCCAATGATATGGACAAAGAATATAAAGGGTCGGTAGTGGCCCTCGGTCCGGTCCAACCCAGTCGGACAAAGTTTGGGCTGAACCGGTATGAGCCAACTCGGTCTCGGTCAACCCAGTCAAACTTGTTGGGTCTGGGCAGACCCATTGGGCGGGCCAACCTCTTTGGTTTTACCCAGCCCACTCGGCACAACCCAGCAGGCCGCGAGGTCGGTTTGGCCCGGACTCAGGGCCAGTTTGGCCCGGAGCATCACTAGGGCGCGGCCCGGCTCGGCTCAGACCAGAGGGCGTGGCCGGGCCGGTTCGGACAGGGTGCCGTAAGGGGGGTCACATGCTGGTTCGGGAGGCTGGGCGGACAGGAGGAGACCGAGCAGGTCGCAGCCCGGTGGGCACATGGCCGTGCAGGGCGCTAGGTGGGCTGGAGGGCAGCCGTGCAGGGCGCGACCTAGCCAGTAGGTGGCCAGGAGGTCAAAAGGTCGGGCCAGCGCTGTTCGGGCTGGCCTGGTACGGCACATCTCGAGCCAGCGCGGGCCGGCGTGGTTCGGCTAGGGAATACGGGAGGCCGACGATGGTGGGGTCGGGCGGACGAGAGGCTAGAGGCGGTGCGACCGGGCGCACGGGAGGCCGATGGTGGTTTGAACCGCAGAGCTGGATCGATTGGGGCACAGGAACACTGCCAGGATGGTGTGGTTCGTGGAACCTGATGGAAGCGTGGCCTTTTCCAAAGCCTCTTTCACCTTCAACGTCATTTCATCGCCATGCTGTGACACAAGACAAACAAGAACGGAAGAGGGGTCAGGCCATGTTTGTCTGGCCCGCACCCTCCAAATTTAGAGTGGTAACACATGGGCCATCAAAGAGTATGAAATATGAACAGCATTTGTTTTACAACAATGCAATGTTTCCTTTCCAATTCGAAGAAGAGAAAAAGAAAAGGAAAATTACACAAAATAAACCCCTACCTTTGATTGTCGGTCGTCGATGTTGATGTCACGGGAAGAAGACGAAGGAGTTCATCGTTCATCATGTCTGCTACACACTCCCAATCCTGAGCTACATCGTCTCATGGATGGAAACGCGGAGGGTAGTTCGGTTGAAGATGCCCCACGTTTGTAGGATCTGAGGGAGGAAGTTGAAAACGGTCAGCGTTCTTCGTTAGTGGAGCGTTCTTCGTCAGTGGGGAATTCTATGTCGGTGGAGCATTCTTCGTTGGAAGAACATTTCTCCCAATATCTTCTCTTACTAAGCTCCACAAAGTAAGAAATTCTGACAAAAAATAATATATTTTCTTTTAATTTAGTTATTGGCACAAATTCAAATTGGTGAATTAAATTTAATTGGCCCCACCAAATTAATGCATGAGTGTTTCCAAAAATTAATTAGGGGGGTTGGCACTGATTAATTAAAGGGGATGTCAAGAAGCTCTCCCTCATTAATGAGGGATAGTTGAGATGTTTTACTCTCCTCTATCAATAGGGGATTTAGCACCATGTGGTCCCCATGTCGCAAATTCATGCGGGAGGTTAGGTTCGGGTGGGCCAAACAACCATAACCACTCATGGGATGTTAAAGTGTGGTGGTCCCACCTAAAACTTCCATGACAAGGTTTTTACCACCAAACCCCCACATTGTGGCTCAAATAAAAATAAAGTGATGATCACTTTATTTTATTATTTTCCATAAAAACCCAAAATCTATCATTTAAACTCAACCAACTGTCGTCAAAGTGAAAGTCTTATTATGAAAATACAGGCGATGCAAGTTCAACTATGCCCTCAAATTTCAATTCCAAGCACTTGTTCAAAAGTTATAAAAACCTACTCATACGTTTACAGAATGTACCCAAACAAAACTTCAGAAAATAATTCCGGGCACACCAGAACTCGGAATCACGCGAAGTTAGTTTTCGCGGACTCAAAAATTCCTATGAATTTAAGGAAAAAAATATCCACCGAATTTCTGGATCTTTGTAGTTTTTTTAATGAAATATACAATAATCATAGTTTTCTATTTTCTTATAGGTAAGAATGATTTTATGTGTCACATATTCTATCAAATACAATGTTTTAATTTTTAATTTTTATAGTATTATAAGAAAATGTTATTTCCATTTTCAAAATCATTATTATATCATATATATATATAACATATACTCAATAAATCAATGCATATTATCATCCATGTGAATAAAATATCAAAAAAATTCATATCGTTTATTGGATGTGGTTTTCCACACATATGCATCGGTGTGGTTATTGATTTCCAACAGATTGGAATATAAGAATGTATTATATATTATAATAACAAGAAGTGTAATTATGTCATAAATATCAAATGTATACATTAAGTACATCATTAAATCCATTATTTTTAATTTATTATGGAGAGTGAATTACAGTTGTTTTTAATGGGGGAGTCATCAATAGATATGATCATCAATTTCATTTAATTTTTTTAAAAGAGATGGTGGATTTGGTTTATAACCCTCACATATTAACATAAATGTATACGGAATATACGTGTGTAACTATATAATCATAATAATATATCACTTTGAGGGGGAATATAATGAATTAAAATGAATATTTATGGTTGAGAACTATACATCTTATTTGGAGGGCCACTATATGTTTATACCTAAATACATAAAATAATGGCTTTAATAAAATAGGGAATCTTGGTCTTTTAGATAGATATATGGAATGTATTTAGGATGGTATTGGTTAACATATAGGGATCATGGTGTGCAGATAACATAGGTTTCGGGACGAATTTTTATAAGTGGGGAGAAGAAGAGTGTTTTTATGTTTGAAAATAATAAATTATAACTAGGCGTTACACTCCCTAAAAAGATCAAAAATTGAGCATTCCAAAATTATATATGACAAGTGTTAAAAGTTTTTTAAATAAATAAATATATATATATGAGAATCCTATATGTAATTTTGACCCCAATTGTTTTTTATTTTAACCATTGGAAAACGTGTTCTAACTATTACAACAGACCTTATTTTTGACGATTTTATTTATTATTATTGAAAAAATGAAGATAATTTTTCTAAAGAAACTTTATTTATTTTTATTCAAAATATTAAATCGATTATATAAAAATAAAATTAGATAATTAAAAAAATTAATTTAATATTAAAGCCACATATATGTTGAAAAATAGTATCCCAATGAAATTTTTTCTTAAGTATTAATTGTTTTTTAACAAAAAAGAAAAACGAATGTGACTATAATAAAAGGTATTTGATTTAATACACTATAAGTGAACTAATTTAACAATAAATACGATTTTTTTTAAAACAACTTTTTTTAATTCTTTAACCCAAATTTTTTTTTCAATAAGTCAATATTTTTCAAAAATCATAAAAAATTAATCATTTTGGAAAATTCTTAAAATCTCATTATATGATAATATTGATATGATACATTAGAAAAGAATTTAATATTTTTCAATAATTTTTATAAATGTTAATAAATTGATTTTAATAATTTTCTATAAAATAAACATCATAAATTTCTTTCTATAAAAACACATTTTTTTAAAAATATTTCATTTTCATTGGAAGAATATTTATTTTAATACATAATCGATTGGAAATAGATAAATTTATTTTATACATGTGTAATATAGGTAATTTTAATTATAAAGTTTGTCGATATTCAGACCCAACTATTTTATGTCTTCGATATAACAATATAACATATATTGATGCATTATACATATTGTTGCAAGCACTAAATTCTATAAAAGAGATTAAAAGTTTATTTCAAGGAGGAAGACACATGTCAAGAAGAAATTTATTTTTAAAATATGAAATTTAAAGTTAGTTGAAGTAGATTACATTTAAATGATGTTATTTAATTTTATCCTTAGAAAAAAAATATTTTATTAAGGAATTTTGGACCTAGAACATTTAATTATGAATGAGATTATTTTAATAAATGAAGCGGCATATAATAAAAAACCAAATTCAAAAAATTATAACACAAAATTATTTATATGAATTTTTTTTCTATAATTTTATCATGAAATATTATATTTTAAAATTTTAAGGTGGATTTCCCAGAGCATGTAATAACATTGTTCAAGACAAAACATTCTAACTCAAAAGTGGTTTCTATTTTTATGAATCTGTACTATAAGGTAAAATGTGTATTAGTGGCCACATATATAGGGGAACGATTCATTTCGAACAAGTACCATTAAATAAATGGTGTATGAAGAAAATATATCAATAGGATATGAATACACTCTATAAGGGAGTTATGATATACAGTATGTAAATTTTCATAGAAAAATAAAATTGAGGCCATGAAACCACCTGTGGATTGAGTAACTCATTAAAACAACTACATGAAATAATTTTTATTTATATTTGGACTTTAATTAAATTTATTATTATATAATTTAGTATATGATATCTCAAATAATATGTATATACACAATATAGACAAACATAGGTGAATAATATCAAATGTGTGTCAATGAAATGAATTGAGATGAAATCACATAAAATATTTACAACAGTTAAACCGAAAATTACTTCAAAAGGTTATTTTTAAATTTGAAATGGAATATCATGATATATATAATAATAATTAATATTTTATTACATTTTGGTGGAAAATACACTATATAAAATCACACATGGTGTCTAATATAAACATTTCTGAATTGATAAAAATTTGAAATGTAACCCTTAAAATTTATCAAAAGTTCATGAATATTCTATACCATCCTATGTAATATACATATTTATCATAATAATAATATTCATAAAATTATTCACTTCCATTTTCATTTATACAATAATTAATAGTTAAATTTTATATAAATTATTCTTATGTTTTATATTGGGTGATGATAGTTTTTATAATTTGATCCCGATTCATTAAAGAAATGTTCATGTTCACTATTCTTCCGATGTTTATAATAATTAGGAAATTAATGTTAGTTTTATAGAAAATTGAAAATATTTTATTTTTTCATTTTCCATCATGAGGATTTTACCCTTTAACCTTATATATGAAATTTATAATATGCATGTTTTTTATTGATGTTGAATACATGGTTTTTTAAAAATTGATGCTTACAATTTTAATAGAATATCATATGAATAAAGTAAAAAAATATTTAAATATATATATATATCATATTATACTCTAAAATCTCATTGAATTTTCAATAATTAAATGAATTCAAATTAGAATTCCAATATATGGTAATCCTAGCCCCAATATGAAAAAAACATATTTAATGAATGATTATGAGTTTTTTAGGTATAAAATTTATAAAAGAATAATAATGAATCATATTCTGTGTCTATTAGTGTTATATTTAAAAATAGGAAGGATTTTTAAGATTACCTAATTCATATATAATATTTCCCACCATGAATAAAATGTAACCCACTAATTACAATTATTTTTAAAAATTATAACTATGATAATAATTTATTGATAATTTTCCAAATTAGTTAACAAATATGACATAATATAACTCTAATAATATCATAAATTTGATATTATTTCAAAACCCCTTTATGATACATATAATTTCATTGTGATGAAGGAAACTGATACATGTGATATAGTCTACACAACAAATAGAAAATTGATTTTAATGTATGTGGTATATGAACAAATAATTATAATAACTCTAATTTAGCAAAAATATATAGAAAAAATATGAGAATTATATAATTATATAATTGTTTCATGTAAAAATTTGATTGGTAAGAAAATATGAAGAAAAAAATTCATTTGACATGACCCATATCGAGGGAATGAATTTTATTTGAAATTTTCTTTCAATGAGATGTTATTTTGATTGCTATGAATTACTAGTGGATTATTTTCCTGGATTTTTGGGACACAATAATAAGAGGAAACAATGGATAAATTTCAATGAAGGTTCATTTTCAATGAACCATTACCATTTTTTATAATGTTATGTTATTCTTTTAAGTTGCAAAGAGCCAATACTGAAACATTTATAGGGGAAACATATATTTATTGACCCAACAAGTATCCATTAGTTTCATTTAATGCATTCAATATGTTTTAAGTCCTCTAAACTAGGTTAAACTCAATTTTCCCCTTTTCCACTTATGTTGATTATTTATTGTAAAAAATTGTAATTAATTATAACAAAAATGTTAAATATTATTATTTTTTAGATAAAATGTAACAAGAAATTTCATATATGATATTAATTTAATAGATAAAATATATAATGTAGTGATATGTTATTTGTAAAATAAATTCACAAAATTTGGTCGAAACAGTCTATGGTGAAATATCAATTTTATTTTGTAATTAAATAACATATATATATGAAAAAATAATCATGCATAATAATTATAATGAAATAAATTGATTTTTATTAACATAAAATAATTTTTATGAGTTTTTCAGTGACAGATAAAAACAACTTTCCATGAAAATATTTCATTTTAAAAACTACAAAACCCATTTTTTATATTAATATCATTTTTATTAGTTTAAATTTGATTTTAATATTATTTTTATGTAAAAATAATTTTTTATAATGAATAAATTTATTAAAAAATAATATTTTTGTACATAAAATATTTTATATATTTCTCCGTCATTATTATATAATGGTGAGATCATAAAAGTTTCACATTTTTTTAAACTATATTTCTAAAAAAATCAATCTTTTCTAAAAATCTTATAAAGTTCTATGCAAAATTGCACATGTGGAATTCGAAAATTAGTATAGTTTTTACCAATATAAAACTGTAAAAATTATAATTAAATTATTAAATTAATTCGTATTTTATAGTTGAAAAAATTACTAAAAAATTAAAATTTTAAAATGTAACTTTTATTAATCTTATTTAATATAAATTCCAAAAAAAATTGATGCTAAAAAATTATTAATATCAAAGAAATTATTTTTAATAATATTATTGAATATATAAAAATGTGTAATACCAAATGTTTTTTAGAGAAGTACTTTTCAAAATAATAAATGATCCTTTAATTAATTTTATAGGAACTAATTTCATTTCAATTATACAAAGTTGTCTTAAATATATTATGAACATATAATTTATAAATCAAATACACTTATTTATTTTCTCTTCATTGAGTAGGTTATTAATAGTTATACATAAATTGATTTTTTTAAATATATCATGGTTTTCATTAAATTTTTTACTGCTTATGTATAAAGCTATCTAAAAAAATTCTCAAAAGGTAAATGTATATTATAATATTAGAGTGTGATGTTATCCCATATATATAAACTTCATCATAATATTTTTAATAATTATTCTTCATATTGGAAACTAATAATTTTCTACACACCAACAAATGATGATGAGTATTTTATGGATGTATAATGGTTTTTTCCTATAGAATTTTTTAATTTCATTATAAAGAGATATAAATGATTAAAAGTTTAATATTGAATTATACTAAGTGTAGAATATTTATATCCATCTTTTATAGCATCTAATAAACCATAAATATGATTTATATAATAATCATATCAATATGAATTTTTATTTATATATCTATATATAATATTTGTATTGAACAACCATAATGTGCGTTACTATACTATCAAGAGTGAAAGTTTTTAATCAGATTAATGAGTCCTAGTTGTATATGATTTTCATTTTTTCATATATTTATTAGGGTAATTCTCCCCCTTTAAACCGTATATTATAACATTAAATCTCCTAATGTGTAATTGTCAAGAAATTTATGTAATAGATTTTTGAGCCTTCTCACATTCCAATAAAAATATGTTTTTGGTAACCATCATCACTTGATCATTCATAATAATATATCATTTTCTTCAATATTTTATTTGCGAAATTTACTATTTCACACTCATAATTGTTTATTGAAATATCTGGTTTTTTGTAATCTTTTTTTTCGCAGTTAACCTCCCATTTTATTGGGTTGTTTATTGAGCTAATATCAGTATTTCTGTAACACCCCGACCCTACCTCATTGGATTGAGGAGGCGGTGAGGGCTACTTGGCCTTAAGAGACGTTCCCAATGTGCCAAAGGCTGGCAATAAATGTCGAGGGCTTTATGTTGAAGTTGCTGAAGGATTCTCCCTTAAGACTAAACCAACCAAACCATCCACTAACAGCCACTATTTGATGCATATATATTCTATTACCCATCCATCCCTTCCCAAAAGACAACCAAGTTGTTCCACACCACAACTAAAACCCAAATTCAATGAGACATGTCCACACGACATCAGATTACAAGAGGAAACTAAACAACCAAATCACCACGAGCCCTGACTCCCCCATAGCTCCAAACCACGATCCAAGATCCAAGATCCTATAAAGAATCACAATGCTCCACTAAAGGAGGTAGAAGTCATACCTTTGCACACTTCACAATACACGACATCTGCATAGACTCCAAAGTGCCAAAGAAGGGGGTGAGTACTAAAACACAGTAAGATTTCCCCAAATGACTTCTCTACACATGCCACTAGGATAAAACCATTAGGACATTATATAATATAGTTTATATAAAATCAATCACAAGTGCAACCATTTTCATAATCCAAACATGTCCTTAACAAGCCATCACATCCAACCCATGAAACCAAGGTAAATCCAACCAAATAAGACACAATCATCCCAACATTTACATATTAGCACAAAAAAAATCATCTTGAAAAGAAATGCTCAAAAAGCAACAAAAACGGCAGGACTTCCGCCCAACCCATTCACCCATTCACTCCAAAACAATCAAAACGGTGGGACTTCCGCCCAACCCGTCCACCCATTCATAAATAGCAGTACTTCCCGACCACTACACATATGGTGGTTCCTCCATCCACTATGTATCCCCTTTTTATAGCGAGACATTCCGCCCACTTCCATACAACATTTCAATCAAACCAAACCAATCATAAACACACCATGGTCAAAACAACATGCAATCAAACAATGCCATTACATATCAATCCACTTCACTAAATCACCCATTTATTGAAACCCATTTTCTAGGCCAAACAAAATTTCAATAAAACAACCTTTTTATTGAAAACCCTTTCCATCAATCATTTTCACAAATCAACCATATCATCCAACTTTAAAATCTTCATTTTAAAATCCACAAGAATAGTATTTCACCATAAAACACCCTTTTTCCCAAAAATCCCCAAAACACCACCAAAGGATTTCCAACCAATTTTTCATAATCAATTCACAATAAAATATCAACAGAACTATTAATTGTAAAAAAGAACCACTAGTTCTAACCAAGTGGAGTCGATAGAGAAGACACCTACCTTAAGGGTTCCCGAGAAATCGACCCACAATCCACCGCACCTCAAATCTGGCGAACTCACCACCGTAACCTCTCTAGATCACTTTCCCTAACATCCACAAGCCTTAATATTAACATCCATGGCCATCCCAACCCTAGATCTACAAAGAAAAAGTGTAGATCGATAAAACCACGAAAGAGAGGGAAGTAGATCTAGAGGAAAACACAAGAGAAACAAGAGGAGAGACTTAACCGATAAAATCCACCGGCAATCCACCTTGAAACCCCTTTGAAACGATTCCAGATTGAGTGGGACAAAACCCTTAACACCTGAGAATCCAAAATCCCGAGTGAGGCTCAGGTGGGAGGAAGATTGGAGTGAAATGAGGTAATCCTGAGTGGGACTGGGTTTTATAACCCTAATTTTATGTGGCCACACTGTTAGCCCGCATGGTTTGGAAAATCGTGCGCTAACAGTGCCCACTATACTGACTTGGGAGAAAGATTCTGCACATTTTACTCACACGAATTTGAAAACTGTGCACAGGTCATGCGAATCCTATTGTCTCCCCTGCACGGTTTCCTGGAGAACCCGAACGGTTTCCACTAACCGTGTTCAGAACGTTCACCCCTTTAACATCCTCCAAACTCGTCCAAAAACAATCCAAAATTTCCCAACCTCTTCCCAACACATCTCATTCACTTTAAACACATAAAATTTCACAAAAAATGCCACATACCTTAAATCGGGGGAGCTACATTCTCCCCACCATTGGACTATCCATACTCGGAAAGTAGTGAACCCACCCTTTGCTGAAAGAGCTCGGACCACTGCTCAAACATCTCTTTCTCCCACTCCCAAGTCTCCTCTTCAATCTGACCGTATTTCCAAAAAACACAAACTAAGAAGATGATTTTGGCACACAATACTTTTTTATGCGTATCCACAACCCACACTGGCACGTGCACCAACGAAGAATCCGGTTCTAACTCAACATGATCCCATTGAATCACATGGTCACGATCCGACTGATACTTTTTCAACTGTGACACATGAAACACATTGTGCACCGCATTGAACCTCAGTGGCAAAGCAAAATGATAAACCACTTCACCAACACCTTTGAGAATCTCAAAAGGCCGAATATACCTCGGTGATTACTTTCCTTGCTTCCCATACCGACGATGTCCCAACCTAGAAGAGATCCTCAAGAACACATGATAACTCACCTCGACCGACAATGGTCGTCGATGATGATATGCATAAGATTTATGACGACTCTATGATGTCTCCATTCTCTTCCTGATTAACTTGATTTTCTCCGTAGTATCCTGGACAAGGCTCGGTCCATCCATCGAGAACTCACCTGTTTCCACCCAACATAGTGGAGAACGACATGGCTGCCCATAAAATGCTTCAAATAGAGCTATCATGTATGGATTCCTGATAACTGTTGTTGTACGGGAACTCAACCAATGACAAGTGCTCCTCCCACGAACCACCAAAATCCATAACACATGCCTGCAACATATCCTCTAGAGTTTGTATCTTCCTCTCAGATTGACCATCTGTCTGAGGGTGATACGTCGTGCTCATAGTCAACTGTGTCCCAAGGGCCTGCTGTAAAGATTTCCAGAAACGCATTGTAAACCTCAAATCTCTGTTGGATACAATCGAATCTGGAACACCATGCCTCTTTAGCACCACCCGGATATTGATTTTGGACAGATCCTCCACCGTATGAGATTCACAAATTAGAATGAAATGGGCTGACGTCGTTAGCCAATACACTATCAACCAAGTAGAATCGTACTTTCTGACCATTCTTGGAAGACCTGTAACAAAATCCATCACTATCTGCTCCCACTTCCAAACCAGGATTGGTAAAGACTACAACATTCGTGTTAGCCTCTGATGCTCTTCCTTGACCTTCTGACAAGTCAAGCATCTTGAAACAAACTCAGCCACTCTTCTTTTCATACCAGCCCACCAGAACTGCGCTTTGAATGCTTTATACATTTTCTGAATTCCAGGATGAACAGACCACATGGAATACAGATACGCCCTGAGAAGATCCTCTTGAAAAGAAACGGGTACAACAATATGATTCTAAAAACAAGAAACTGAATCTCCATTAAGTTTCCAACCCTCAATGGTCTCCCCACAATTGAGTCTCATCCCCAAGGTGACACACTCAGAATCAGATATCTGTGCCTCTCTAACCAGGCCAACCAAGTCAGGAATCAACAAAACTAGACATAATACCGCTCTATCACCCTGGTCCTCACATTCCAACCGCATATCAGCTATAACAAACATCAACTGCTACTGGTCTGATGCCTTTTTTTACCACCTGAGCATATTATTTTCTACTTAATGCATCCGCCACCGAATTTCTCTTACCCAGTGTATTCATTAAGTCAAAATCATACATCTAGAGATATTCCATCCATCAATTTTTCCTTAAGTTCAAATCCCTTTGTGAGAAAATGTGCTTCAATCTCTTATGACTTGTATATACTGTGAATTTCTCACTGAAGATATAATTAAGCCACACTTTCAAGGAATGGACCACTGCGGCCAAATCCAAATCATGATTTGGGTAGTTCTTCTCAGGCACTCTCAACTGCCGTGAGCCATATGCAACTACATGATTCCATTGCATGAGAACATGCCCCAAACCGGATCTTGATTCATCACAATACACAATGTACCCTTTTACTGATTCTGGAAAAACCAAGATTGGTGCTGATGTAAGATGAACCTTTAACTCTTCAAAACACTAATAAAATTGTTCCTTCCACTGGAATGGAACATCCTTTCTTGTCAAAGATGTCACTGGCGAAGCCAAATGTGAAAATTGACGAAAAAACACCGATAATAATCAGCTAGACCAACAAAACTCTATATCTCAAAAACATTATTTGGCGGTTTCCATGAGACCACAACCTCTATCTAT
This sequence comes from Viscum album, assembly GCA_963277665.1. Lineage (NCBI taxonomy): Eukaryota > Viridiplantae > Streptophyta > Magnoliopsida > Santalales > Viscaceae > Viscum > Viscum album. Next base: position 1,555,626,478 of record OY728131.1, read on the forward strand.
TCTGGATCCACTGAAACACCCCTTTTAGAAATCGCATGGCCAATAAAATGATATTTTCGTATCCAAAAGCCACACTTTGACAATTTTGCATACAACCGATGATCCCTCAACATCCCCGACATTGTTTCCAACTCCTTCTCATGGTATACCCATAACTTTGAATAAACCATCTTATCATCTACAAACACGACCACAAATGATCCCAAATATCTCTGAAATATCTGATTCATCAATTCCATAAACACCGATGGCGTATTCTTTAGACCAAAGGGAGTAACCACATATTCTTAATGGCCATATCTAATTCTGAAAGCTGATTTAAGAATATCCTCCTTCCTCACCCGCAATTGATGATATCCCAACCTCAGGTCGATCTTGGAGATTCACTGGGCTCCCATCAACTGGTCGAAAAAATAATAAATTCATGGAATTTGATATATATTATTTATCGTAACTTGGTTATGTCTATGATATCAACACATATCCTCAAATATCCATCTGCCTTTTTCATGAACAACACTAGCACTACCCACAGAGACGTGCTAGTCCAGATAAATTTTTTTTTTCTAACTCTTCCAACTAGATTTTCAATACCTGCAATTCAGCTGGTCCCATCTAATAAGATGGAAGTGAGATAGGACTGGTCCCTGGAAGGAGATCAATCGTAAACTCCACTTCTCTTGTGGGAGGTAACCATGAGAATTATTTGGGAAAAACATCCCTTAACTGATCTACCACTACCAGAAGAACACTCTGCTCAACACCGTATACCGATTCCAATGACAACGCCACCAACTGATACAATAACTTACCCACTGTTGGTGCCAACAAACATGTTTCACCCTACCTTTCATGCTTCCCTCCTCCGAAGAGATGTATAACTCCATCGTGTGTCGTAAAATCCCATTTTCGCACATCACAATCGATGTGGGCCTTAAAATCCACCAGCCAATCCATTCCCAGGATTACATCATACCCATCCATCTCAAGCATTGTGAAATTCTAGGTTATCTCAACCTTGCCTACAAGGATACAACATTCTCTACACAAGAGGTCTCTACACTCTCTTCGACCTAGAGGATTTTTATGTTTAAAAACTGAGGGCATAATTTCTACCCATAAAAGCAGCAAATCAACCAAACATGTAGAAATAAAAGAGAGTGAAGCAGTCGTATCAAACAGCACATGCATCAAGGTAGAATTTAAAAGAATAGTACCTCGCACCGTGGATGGTCAGGACTGATCATCCACCACATCCTTCTCAAATCCGAACACATGTTTACCTGCCACAATTTTTTCTTTAATACTCTTCTATGTCTTTGTGGTATTCTACGAACCACCATGACCCACTTTCTCTACTGATGAGGGGTGTGCTACTGTCCCCGTCCCGTCAAAGCATATGACATCTGCAATCCCTGAGGTGTGTCACGTGCACCTGACCATGGAGCATTCTGACAATAACACTATAGATGACCCATATGCTTAAAATTATGACATGCTTGAGGTTGATCCGCACAATCCTGCTTGATGTGGCTCGTAGAACCACATTGATAACATCCCTCCTTGCTCTAGGGCTTCGGAGGAAGATTCACCAATACTGCCATCCGATTATATGCCATATTCCCGCCCTGGGAATAAGTGTCCCTCTTCCACTTTAACCCAGCATTATATTTCCCACTATTCCCCATGGGTACCACCATGCTTCCCCCGCTCGGAGATCCCAACAGATCCTTCTTATCAACCAAGGCTCTATTCACCATCTCTGAGTAATCATCTATACAAAACACCTATATCATTGAACGGATTTCTTTCCTTAACCCCGCTTCAAATATCCTTGCCTTCAACGACCTGCTACCTACCACCTCGGTTGAAAACCGCAATATGTTCATAAACATAGCTGCATACTCTGTCACTGACATAAGCTCTTGCTTCAAACTGAAGAAATCAGTCATTCTCTGAATACTAAATTTATGTGGGTAGAATTTTTTGTTAAACAATTTCTCAAAGCCTTCCCACATCATGCCATGGTCCATCCCTTCTTGGACTACCATCTACCACCACTAAAGGGAAATATATTCCAACATATACATTTCTAACTTCAATTTAAGCTCTACCGGAATTCCCAAGAACTCAAAGACCTTGTTCATTATATTCAACAATGATTCTGCCCTCTCTGGCTCTGAATCACCCCTGAAGATGGGTGGATTCTGCTTTTGAAACTGAACAGCATGATCCACATGCCTTGGTTCATCCATATTATTTTCACATTCCACAACTTGGAAAGCTTGGACTATGATTTTCACTAGCTGTTGGTTCACCTGAGGCTCAGGTGATACCATATTCTCAGCAGCCTCCTTCAGTAGGTCACTACGATGCCTACCTGGTTCCATTTATATAAACAGAAAACAAACTACCATGACTGTCACAACCCGTCCTCGGGGCCCGTGCTGTGACTACCCCAAGCCCGCCTCTCATAGGCTAAGTGCTGGAAACTAGCACCAAATGCATAAATCCCTGGAAAAGGGAATAAATTGCCTTTAAAAAGTAAACAAACACAGCAGAGTACGCAAGTGAAGTAAAAACTGAGTAAAACTGGGTACAAGGTAAGTACTGAAAAGAAACTGGGCCATTATACAAACCCAACTGAAAGTACAGTACAACTGAAAGGACAGTACAACAATAGTATGTAAAACAGCAACATCGAGTCGTCCTTCGGAAATCCCACCTGAAGGGTGGGTAAAGATAGTCTTCTCGGATCATCGGGTCTGGCCGTCCGCTCCATGTACGCCCCCCCAAGTGGTCCACCTCCAGGTAACGTCCAGCTCCACAATCCTCCACCTCGATCAGTTATTTTTCATCTACATACAACACAACATAGTTTGGTCATAGCTCGTGCAGGGGTGAGTGTACGATACTCATTAGGGACCCCGCGACCCCCGAAGGTCTCTCAGAATCCACGAAGGATAAACCACAAAGGAAATATACAATCACGATGTATTAACAACACTACTTAGGTATATTCCCATACATATACCTATGTCATCAGTTACATTTCGTCTCCAACTCTCATTCCCAAGCACCAACTAATCCACACAGTAAAGCACAGCTCAGTCCACAAAGGATTACACAACTCCATCCACACAGGAACAACACAACCCAATCCACACAAGAAAGCAAGTCAATCACATCAATGATAATGATTGATGTCAAGACTCAGCTCACACAGGTATACACTTCGTAAGGCGATAGAGATGATCAAATGTAGCCACTGATTCATCTAAGCTGTCAGACCCACATAGGATACAAGACCAGCTAAGTTGTCGGACCCACAGAGGATACAAGACCAGCTACTCTGCCACACCCACACAGGATACAAGTACAGAGTCCAATACTACCAGAACCACATAGGATACAAGAATAGTAGTCATTGTCATCGATTCCACGGAGGATTCCAGTACGGTAGTCATCGTTGTTGAACCCACGGAGGATTCCAGTACAGAAGTCGATGCCTTCGCCGCCAGCTCTAGGGTTCCCGCACACAACATGCTCGATTCTAGGAGGGACACCTCCTCGGGAAAGACTGAATCGATGAATAAATTATCATGATGTCTATAGTTGATATATCCCAAAGTTCCGTCCTGTCAAAAGAATGCCAACGTGACAGACGGTGAGTCAATCGGACGCCCGATCTGAGAGTTATTTGTTTTTCTGTCCCAAGGGCCAAGTTGGTTTTTAAGCTAAAACCAACCCGACCATACTACAACTGCATCCAAATCTCAAGCAGATTAAGCCAAAAAATACTGTCTCAACAAAATTATCCCAACGCAATTGACGACACGTCAATCAGATGTCTGGTCCTTAAGTTATAAGTTTTTTCCCTCCAAGGGGCCGGTTGGTTTGAATTCGAACCAACCTGGCCATACCAAAATTTTGCTAAAACCTGAAGTGTAATATATAGAAACGACCACCTCGATTAAATGATTCCCACACAACTGACGGTGCGTCGATCAGAGATTTGTAGCACAAGTTAGGGTAGAAAAACAAAAATGGTCCGAAGTGGGGGGTCTGGGCCCGGCCCGCCCGGGGGGGGGGGGTGCGCTGGCTTGGCTAGCGGGCCGAGCAGGGGGTCCGCGGTCCCCAATTTGTTCCGCGGGAGCATCTAACGACACCACGTCTCCCCCCCCCCCTATATCCCACATGGCCGCAGGATCCAGCCCCTCCCCGCCGCGGCTTCAGCCGCGGAGGGCTCCTGCCGAGGGCGCGCTGGGGCGCCTCCCCCTCCGGGCAGCAGTCCGGTGCCGGCCGCCGCCTCCGGCCGCCAGATATTTCTGCGGGCCACAAGAGTCGTTCTGATGGTCCGATATTGCTCTCATTGGCACCCGCGGTCGTCTCGGGACCCGTAGATTACCGCGACAGCCTCCAATTGCCAAAACAGTCATGTTTCATCGTCTCTAAGGATTTTCGTGCATCAAGAAACAAAAAGAGGTGGGTTCGGACATTTTATTTAGTCCACACCCACGGTATTAGTGGTTTTAAATATCAAAATCAATAAATCACGCCATGCTGATGGTATAAAAAAATCACATGAAGAAATTTATACAAAAATCCCTACCTCAACATGGATGACAATCGTCGGCGTCACGGTACATGGCGTCTTGGAGAAGAGGATTGTAGGCATCGTCGGGGCGTGCCGAGAATGAAGAGGCATCTCCTATCTGGCCGCAGGGAAGAGGATTGGTGGCTCGTCGTTTTTCTTCGAGGAACCAGCATTCTTATTCATTCTTCGTTGAAGAACAGTTCACCTGCGTTTCTAATTCTCTCCAGATCCTTCCTCAAAATTGTTTTTCCAAGGCCCAATAGATTTATGTGGCTCACAAACTAATATAATTGTTAAGCAATTAATATTAATTTTGACACAGTGCCAAATTAATTTATGCTGACATAAATTAATTGGTTGGCATGTTTAAAATGATGAGGGAGGTTGGAAGGCTCCACATATTCAATATGTGAAGTTACCAAAGAATTATACATGGAGTATTAATGGATGGAAAAGTCAAAGGAAACAGCAGGGGAATAAATGATGTCAGAGGAAATTAAATGGTGGGGCTCCTTTGGGCCCCACCTCCCAAACATCCACACCTGTGTATTTAAGTGGCTGTGCGACCCACTCTTAACTACCCATGGGAGGGAAAACCCACCTTAATAAATTAAAATAGTTCCAAAATTTTTTATTTACTTCTTAAATAAACCCCCAATATTAACTTCTCCTCCATTACAAACGCAATTATGGTAAGTGTCCCCTTAAGCATTTATCGGTGCTGTGTGTTCATTGGTGCCCTCAGATTTTATTTCTATGCACCAGTTCAAAAGTTAGAAAAACCCGCTCATGTGTTCACTTAATGTACCCGAGCTAAACATCGAAAATTGACTTCGGGCACACCGGGCCTTGGAATCAAGCACCGTCAGAAGACCCAGACTCGTAAAATTCAAAAGTATTTTTTAAAAAAAAATTCCATGAAATTTCTGGGTCATTACATTAATCTCACCTCTAGGATTTACATCCCTATAAAGCTACAACAAAATCTAGGGGGAAAAAGAGGGTACTGAGAACGCATCAGAGCCTGCCGCTCCCATGTGCTCTCATGGAGGTTCACATGCTGCCAATGAATTCACACCAGAAGAATCGACCGTCCATGTAGGACCCACTCATGTCAAACCTCGATCTCTGCTGGGATCTCCGCAAAAGTCACCCCGTCATCGATGTCCCGCTCCCCATGGTCAATGATATGCGTCGGGTCGTGCACGTATCTCCTCAGTTGAGATACGTGGAAGACATCGTGTACCCGGTGCAACTGAGGTGTAAGGTCCAAGTGGTAAGCCACCTGGCCTACCCTGTTATGGACATGAAAAGGCCCGATGAAGCGCCGATATAATTTTTTGCCCCGGTGAAATCTCCGTAACCCACATCGAGGTGAGACCTGTAGGATAATGTGGTCGCCATTATCGAACTCCAGTGGTCTCCGCCTCCTATCAGAATAAGTCATCTGTCTGCTCTAGGCAGTCCTCATCCACTCCTGGATGATCGGCACCTTCTCCGTCGTAGCTTGAACCATTTCTGGTCCTACGAGTGCTGACTACCCAGGGTCAGTCCAGCACAGAAGAGATCTGCATGGTCGTACGTACAATTCCTCGTAAGGTGCCATACCGATGGTGGAGTGGTATCTGTTGTTGTATTCAAAATTCACCAAGGGAAGGTGATCCTCCCAGCTGTGACCAAAGTCATGGACACATGCACGAAGCATTCCCTCAAATGTCTGAATGGTCCTCTCCGTCTGGCCATCCGCTTGACGGTGAAAAGCAGTGCTCAGTCATAGCTGCTTCTAGAAAGCCTCCTGTAACCCCTTCCAATGTCGGGAAGTAAATAGAGTGTCTTGATTGGAGATGATAGACGATGTCACACCATGAAGCTGTATGATCTCCTGAACGTATAGGCGTCCCAAGATCTCTACTAATCCCTGCTCTCTGACGGTAGGAACTGGGCCGACATAGTGAGTCGGTCTAAGATCACCCAGATGGTGTCGTGTCCTCTAGAAGTACATGGAAGCCCCATCATGAAATCCATGGATATATCGTCCCATTTCCACTCCAGGACCTCTAAGGGTTATACCAAACCTTCAGGTACCTGGTGATCTACCTTCACTTGCTGACAAGTTCGGAATCGAGAAATGAACTCTGCCACAACCTTCTTCTTACCTGGACACCAGTACTGTCCTCTGAGGTCCTGATACATATTCTCTACTCAAGGATGTACCGATAGAGGGTAAGTGTGGAACTCCCTCAGCACCTCCTCTTCTAGTGAAACGGGTACTATGCTACGTCCCCTGAAAGGGATGACGTGCTCCCTGCCTTCAGAAAATCAATTGGGTGTTAGCCCTGAGGATATCTGAGCACGTCACACCTCATAGTCAATGTCACAACACTGTGCCTCTCTAACCCATTGAATAAGTGGAGGAGTGAATGTGAGGGATTGTAGATAGGCTGCCCCATCCCTATCCATGAAGGATATCTACAAAGTGGCTAACTGCTCCGTCGCCTCTCCAAGTAGCTGAATGCCCGATCTCTTGCTGAGAGCATTAACAACAACGTTCCCCTTCCCAAGAGTATATAAAATATCAATGTCATAATCCTAGAGGAACTCAAGCAATCACCGTTGTCTCATATTCAGGTCCTTCAATGAGAAAATGTAACTGAGACTCTGGTGGTTAGAGTAGACTGTAATGCTTTCGTCCATGAGAAAGTGCTTCCACATCTTTAGGGCGAAGACCACTGCTGCTAACTCCATGTCATGGGTACAGTAGTTCTTCTATTACTGTCTCAAATGCCATGAACCGTAATCGATCACTGCTTGCTCCTGCATTAGGACACACCCATTTCCGGTCTATGATGCATCATAGTAAACTACGTATCCTAAGGCCTCCTCCGGTAGCATCAAGATGGGTGCACTAGTCAATCTCCTCCTCAGCTCCTGGAAGCTCTGCTGACATCTTTCTGACCACACGAAGGGTTTCCCCTTCTTCATCAAAGCTGTAAGTGATGCTACAACTCTGGATATGTCTGGCACAAATCTCCGATAGTACCCAGCCAGACCTTGGAAACTCTGCCCCTACGTCACGCTCCTAGGTGGATCTTAAGAAAGTACCACCTCAAACTTCGCGGGATCCACTATAATACCGGCCTCTGAGATGACATGCCCCAAGAAGTGAACCTCTCGAAGCTAGAACAGGCACTTCAAGAGCTTACCATAAAGATGGTTCTCTCGGATGAAACCATTCCCCTGTAAGTCTTTTAGCTTCACTCGCTACTCATGAAGCTTGGTGGGAGCCATCCAATATGTTGGAGTGGATATTAGTGATGTCCTAGGGTACAGGTCTATATAGAAATCTACCTCCCTGCGAGGAGGTCATCCTGGAACATCGTTAGCAAAAACGTCCTTATACTAATCCACCACTACAGGAAAACTCGGACTCCGCATGTCAACTGCTTCAAGGATGAGACTAGCCAACAGATGTGTGATCGACTTCCCTCTCCTTTGCGTGAGTCTATCCTGTGCTACGAAGGTTCCCTTCTCACCTGTGAAGGTGAACCTGGTCCCATCCGTGTGGAAACACCGCACCTTGGGCCAAATACAGTCGACCTAAGCATGGATTGTAGATAACCAGTCCATACCCAAAATGACGTTGTAAGGCCTCGAAACTGCTACAAGAAGATCCCAGAAGAATCTCTCACCTCTTAGAGTAAGCTCACACTGCCGGCACCAGTGTGTAATCGTCGAGTCTGCACCTTTAATAGTATCTAGATGAAAGGATCGAGTCAACGGCTCCGTCGGAATCTTCGAGCTCCGAACAAGGGCAGCAGAAATGAAAGAATAACTCACAGCTGTGTCTATAAGAACCGTAGCAAAGGTAGAGTAGACACAGATAGTACCTTGATCATCATGGGAGTATTGTGGTTGTAAGCCTCTACTGCCTGGAGCTGAGCCTGCCACTGCTCGCCAGCTCCCTGGGGTCGGGGTGGACCTCCTGGGGGTGGTGGTGGAAGAGCCTCGAAGTGTCTTCCACCACCCACTGCTCAGCTAGCTCCTCTACCTCACCTGCCTGCTCGATGCGGACCACCACAGTTGAACCTCTGCCTCTACCTGGGAGGTCCCTCCACTGTCTGCTACTCGTCTGCAAGGTGGGTCGGGAAGTCACGAGCCAGGTGGCCCTGCCCGCCACATGCATAACATTGTTTGCTCCTTGAAAGGTAGGCTCTGCGTCGTGTGCCCCGCACAGCCGAACCTGTATCCTGATTTTTCCCACAAGACGTCCTTGTTCTCTTGGACCCCTACATCATCTATCGACTGCCAACTGTAGAACACTCCACTCCGTTCCATTATGCGGTGGGTCTCACTGCTGATGGCTTCTTGGAGAGAAAGCTCTCCACTAACAGGGCTCTCTCCAGCTCCCCGGCCTGAGTCGGGATACTGAGTGGAATCATCGAAGCACTGATCTGATGCCTCAGCCCCTGCTCAAAGGTCCAAGACTGGAAGAATGGGTCTCATACCATGTCCGTGGAGTAGCACGAGAGGACCGTAAATCTCGTTGAGTACTAGGCTACAGACCTGCTGCCCTGTCACAGCTGTAGTAATTCCTTGATGCGCACCACACAGAGGGTGTCTCGATCAAACTCCAAGAGGGAGAGGATCTAAAAGTCCATCCAATGTAGAGATGCCTCGTCATGCACTTGGAGCATCAGGCTCCACCATCTACCTTCTGTTGAGTGCAGGAGACTCGCGGCGAGGATCCTCATGAGGTCTGCTGGTGTCCCTACCAATCGGAAGACTCTAATGACAGCCTCAAGCTAATCCTCAACTTCCTGAGGATCCATCTCGCCATGGAACCTAGGCAGCCTCAATCTCTAAAACTCGTGCAACATGCTCATGTGGCGTTCACTCTCTACCGATGGGGCTGGTAGCATCAGTGGCTCGGCAGGTAGAGGTATCGCTAGTGCCTCCGCTGTAATGGGGCCCTAGACTGAGGCCACGTCGCTCGGTGGGCTACCATCTCGCACAAAGCTAGGATACCTAGTAGGCTTCCATCATGGGGCCATCCTGAAAAGAAACAAGTGCACCATGGTTAATACAGTATACCTGGTGAGATGACATAAGTTAATCACAAAGAAAACTTTTGAAACACACATGCAATCAATGTTTTCATGCAATGAGTCAGAAATCAGACTTCCGGGTCCTGCTGAATAGATATGTCGGCCGCCTCACCAACACTAGACTCCCTGGACTAATAACCACACCCATTACTCTAAAAATTATTGCTTCACAGAAAGAAAATATCAGAGTCCTGAGTTATGTGGTAGAAACGACTCCTCTGATACCAATTTGTCATGACCTGTCCTCGGGGCCCGTGCTATGACTACCCCACGCCCGCCTCCAATAGGCCAGGGGCTGGATACTTGCACCAAAGGTGTAAATCCTGGGAAAAGGGAAGGTATTTCCTTTAAAAAGTAAACAAAAACAGCAGAGTATGCAAGTGAAGTAAACACTAAGAAAAACTGGGTACAAGGTAAGTGCTGAAAAGAAAATGGGCCAGTATACAAACCCAACTGAAAGTACAGTACAACTGAAAGGAATGTAAAACATCATTAAGTAAAACCACAACACCGAGTCATCCTCCGGAAATCCCACCTGAAGGGTGGGTACAGATACTCTCCTCGTCTCCTTGGGTCCGGTCGTCCGCTCCATGTACGCCCCACCAAGTGGACCACATCCGGGTATTGTCCAGATCCACAAGCCTCCACCTCGATCAGTGTTGTCCGTTGTCTGCATCAAAGACAACGTAGATCGGGCATAACCTATGCACGGGTGAGTATACGATACTCAGTAGGGACACTGAGACCCCCCAGTGGTCTCTCAGAATCCACGAAGGATAAACCACAAAGGAAAGATACAATCACGAAGTATTAAAAAAACTATATAGGTATATTACCATACATATACCTAAGTCATCAGTTACAGTTCTCCACTAACTCTTGAGCCCAAGGACCACCCAGTCCACCAAGGAATGCACAACTCAGCCCACAGAGGATAACACAACTCAGTCCACACAAGAACAACACAACCCTATCCACACAGGAAAGAAAGTAAATCACATCGATGATAATGATTGAAGTCAAAACTCATCTCACACAGGTATACACTTCGTAAGTCAATAGAGATGATCAGATTTATCCACTAATTCATATAAGATTTAGGACCCACAGAAGATACAAGACCAGTTAACCTGTCAGACCCACACAGGATACAAGACCAGCTACTCTGCTAGACCCACACAGGATAAAAGTACATAGTCCAATACTAATAGACCCACATAGGATAAAAGAACAGTAGTCATCACCATCGAACCCATGGAGGATTCCAGTACGGTAGTCGTCACTGTCGAACCCATGGAGGATTCCGGTTTAGAAGTCGATGTCGTCGAACGCAACTCTAGGGTTCCCGCACATAGCATGCTCGATTCCGGGAGTTTCTGCTCCTCGAGAAAGAGAGAGTAGATACATCAACTATCACGAAGTCCATAGTTGATGTATCCCAATGTTCTGTCTCATCCAAAGTACCTCAACGCAACAGACGGTGTGTCAATCGGATGCTTGGTCTCAGAGTTATTTGCTTTTCCGTCCTAGGGGCCCGGTTGGTTTTTAAGCTAAAACCAACCCGAACATACTCTATATTCATCCAAACCTCAAACAGAGTAAGCCAAAAGTATTGTCTCAACAAAAGTATTCCAACGCAATTGGCGGGACGTCAATCAGACATTCGGTCCTTAAGTTATAAGCATTTCGGCTCCAAGGGACCCGTTGGTTCTGAGTTCGAACCAACCCAGCTATACACAAACTTTTCCTAAACATCATGTTTAATATACCAAAACGACCTCCTCGATCCAAGGATTCCTACGCAACTAACAGTGCGTCGATCAGAGGTTCGTAGCTGATGTTATTGGAAAAAGACCAAAAATGGTCCGAAGTGGGGGGTCTGCCCCCCCCCCCACCCCGGGTCGGCCCGAATAGGGTCATCCCTACCCAGGTCTAGGTCCGGCCCTGTCCACGCGACCCACCCTGGCCCGGAAGGGGGGGGGGGGGGGTTCGCTGGCTCGGCCAGCGGGCCGAGCAGGGGTGACGCGGTCACCCCTTTGTTCCGCGGATGCGGCGGCTGACCCCACGTCTCCCCCTGGATCTCGCGCGGCAATGGGATCCGGCCCCTCGCCATCGCGGCTTCAGCCACGGTGGACTTCTGCCGGCGGCACGCCGGGGCACCGCCGCATTTGGGTTGCCGGTCGCCGCCTCCGGCCGCCAGCAACCTGCGCCGCCGGAGATTTCTACAGGCCACCCGAGTAGTTCTGGTGGTCTGTTCTTGCTCCCGTCTGTGCCCGCGGTCATCTCGGGACCCGTAATTTACCACAACGGCCTCCAATAGCCAAAATGGTCTCGTTTCATCGTTGCCAAGGATTTCCACACATCAATAAACAAACAACGGTGGGTTCAGACCTGTTCGATAGTCTGTACCCATCGCGTTAGTGGTTTTAAATATCACTATCAATAAAGCACGTCATGCTGAGGGTATAGAAAAATCTCGTGATGAAATTTATACAAAAAGCCCTACCTCAACAAGGAAGACGATCGTCAGCATCGCGGTACATGGCGTCACGGAGAAGAGGATCATAGGCGTCATTGGGGCAGGTCGAGGAGGACGCAGCGTCTCCTCTTTGGTCGTGGGGAAGAGGATTGATGGCACATCATTGTTCTTCAAGAAACCAGCGTTCTTCATCATTCTTCGTTGAAGAATGGTTTTCCTGTGTTTTTAATTCTCTCCAGATCTTTTTTCAGAAGTGTTTTTCCAACGCCCAAAAGATTTATGTGGCTCACAAATTAATATAACTGTTAAGAAATTATTATTAATTTCGACGCGGTGCCAAATTAATTTACAATGAAATAAATTTATTGGTTGGCACGTTTAAAAGGATGAGAGAGGTCGGAAGGCTCCACATAATCAATATGTGGAGTTACCAAAGAATTAAACAAGGGGTATTACTGCGGGGAAAAGTCAAAGGAAATAGTAGGGGATTAAATGTGGTCAGAAGAAATTAAATGGTGGGGATAGTGTGGTCCCCACCTCACTAACATCCACACCTGGGTAGTTAAGTGGCTGTGGGACCCACTCTTAACTACCCATGGGTGGGAAACCCACCTTAAGAAGTAAAAATTGTTCTGAAAATTTTAATTTACTTCTTAAATAAACACCCAAAACTAACTTCTCCTCTTTTATGAACGAAACTACAGTAAGTGTCCCCTTAAGAAATTACAGGTGCTACATGTTCATCGTTGCCCTCAGATTTTAATTCTGAGCACCGGTTCAAAAGTTAGAAAAACTTGCTCATTCGTTCACTGAACGTACCCGAGCTAAACTTCGAAAATTGATTCCGAGCACACCGGGCCTCGGAATCAAGCGCCGTCAGAAGCCACAAGCTCGTAAAATTACAAAGTATTTTAAAAAAAAATCCGTGAAATTTTCAGGACGTTAAAATGAGTCTCACTTCCGTAGACATCACGAAATACCATTTCCAATCACATTACACAACACTATCACAACAATGCTTTTCAGCAGTTCACATTTTCCACATGTGCCATGTTTCACAATTTTGAAAACCAAACCATTTTAAAAATACAAATTTATTAACATTACAATTTCACACATTCATATCACATCATAAATCATTATACCTCAACGAAATATGCATCCTAGTGGGAAGTCATGTCTACCATGCATGCCATGCTCATCTCATTGGATGCACCCACGACAACGAGATTTCCAATGCCTATAAGTTTCTCCAAAACATTTATGTACCCAAATCCCTATTAACTTGAATTTCAGCATAAATGGGTTATCTGCGTCCTTCTATGCTATACGTTCCATGTTCTGACATTCCTACGGCTTGCTACCATCCCGACTCAAAGAATGTAACCCAACGAATGTCAACACTGAATTTGAGAATCAACTCCAAAGGACCGAACAAACTGATACCACTTGTAACAACCAACCCCTACCTCATTGTCTTGAGGAGGCGGTGAGGGCTACATGGCCTTAAGAGACGTTCTCAAGGCACCAAAGGCTGGCAATAAATGTGGAGGGATTCAAGATCAAGTTAGGGAATGATTTTCCCTTAAGAAAAAACCAACAAAACCATCCAATAATAGCCACTATATGATGCATATCAATTCTTTTACGCAGCCATGCATTCCCAAAAGACAACCACATTGTTCCACAACATAACTCAAAACCAATACAACAAGACATGTCTACACAACATTTGTGTACAAGTGGAAACTAAACAACCAAAGCACCCCAAGCCATGACTCCACCATAGATCCACACCAAGCTCCAAGCTCCAAGATCTTCCAAGGAATCACAATGTGCCACTAAAGAAGGTAGATGCCTTACCTTTTACCACATCCTAGTACACGACATCTGTAAAGACACCAAAGAGCCAAAACAGGGCGTGAGTAAAAAAACTCAGTAGGATTTCCCCAAATGACTTCCTGACACACGCCACTAGGATAAAACTGTTAGCACATTATATAATAAATTTTATATAAAATGAATCACAAGTATCAAAAATATTCATAAGCCAAAAATGTCCTTACCAAGCCATCACATCCAACCCAATAGACCAAGGGAAAGACAACCAAACAAGCCACAATCATCCCAGCATTTAAAAATTAGCAGAACAAATTCATCTTGCAATGTAATACTCAACAAGAAAGCAAAATTTTGGGACTTCCGTCCAACCTGTTCACCCATTCACACCAAAAAAATCAAAACGGTGGGACTTCCGCCCAACCCGTTCACACATTCACAACGAGCGGTACTTCCCGACCACTGCACATATGGTGGTTCTTCTGACCACTATCCATCCCATTTTTATAGTGAGAAATCATGACAACTTCCATACAACATTCCAATCAAACAAAACCACGCATAAACCCACCTAGGTGACAACAACATTCAATCAATCAATTCCATTGCATATCAATCCACTTCAATAAATCACCCATGTATTGAAAATAATTTTCCATGCCAAAAAAACTTTCAATAAAACAACTCTTTTATTGGAAACCCTTTGCATCATTCATTTTCACAAATCAACCATATCATCCCATTTTAAAATCTTCATTTTGAATCCCACAAGAATAACATTTCACCATAAAACACCCTTTTTTCCCAAAATCCCCAAAACATCACCCATGGGATTTCCAACCAATTTTGCATAATCAATTCACAATTAATTTTCATCACAACAGCTAATTGTAACAAGGAACTACTAGTTCTAACCACGTAGAGTCAAGAGAGAAGCCACCTACCTTTAAGGATCCTATGAAATCGGCCCACATGCCACCACACCTCAAATCTGGCGAACGCACCACCGAAAACATTCTAGATCACTTTCCATAACATCCAAAACCCTTAATATTAACCTCCAAGGCAAACCAAACCTTAGATATACATAAACAAGGGTATATCTAAAAAACACGAAAGAAAGGGAAGTAAATCTAGAGGAAAACACAACAGAAACAAGAGGATAGACTTACCTAGGAGAAACCACCTTTATACTGCCTTGAAATAACTTTGAAAGGCTTCCAAATTAAGTGGGAGAGAACCCATAACCCCTGAGAATCCAAAATCTCGAGTGAGGATCGAGTGGGAGGAATATTGGAGAGAAATGAGGCAATCCTGAGTGATCCTAGGTTTCATAACCCTAATTTTCTGTGGTCGCACGGTTAGCCCGCACGGTTTGGAAAACCGTGCACTAACCGTGCGCACTCTACTGCCTTGGAAGAAAGGGTCTATATGTTTTCCTTGCACGGTTTGGAAAAGCATACATAGGTCGTGCGAAGCCTACTGTCTCTTGTGCATGGTTTTATGGAGAACCCAGACGGTTTCCACTAACCGTGCTCAAACCGTGCATCCCTTTAAAAGCCACAAAACTCATCCAAAACCATTCCAAACACTCCCAACCACATCCCAACTAATCTCATGCATTTTAAATGCATAAAAATACATAAAAACGGCCTCATACATCAAGCTGGGGGTGCTACATTTTCCCATTAAAAAATATTAATTTATGGATCCATCCATTATAAAGAGAATAATGGTTTAATCTCAGGTTAAATGTATTTAGGTTTTATCATTCTTAATAATCCAATCCATAAAATATAGATTCAAAATTTCCATGAACATTATGAAAATTCTATAATCCCAAATTGGTTACTCGTATTAATTCATAATAATTCAATTGTTATTTTATTAATGTTTATCCACATATATTTATATTGGATCCATTGATATGATTAATTCATTTTTGTTTAATGTTTCATTTGATGAATGAAGTAAATTAATATAAAATATATAATTTTAAACATAAATTTTAAATTTTATGACATTAATGTAAAATATAGAGACAAATTAAAAGTCCTATTTGTTTTTTATTATAACTGCCATCCAGAACCTACATTTACTAGAACTCATTATAGTGTATATGCCATAAAAACTTCTATGGTGGATCATGAAAATGATGCAAGGAAAGATAAATTATATATAAATTCAAGGATTAAAAATTTACCATTCTATTCAACTTCTTTTTAGTCCATGATATCATGCATGTTTATTTGAACCAATTAGACACCACCTCAGAAAATAGAATTTGGGTAATTGTTGATAATTGATAAAAGATGAAATATTACATATCAAGGATATTGCTCACCCATATAATTTTTTAGTTAAAAAAATTGTGAAAATAACTTTATTAAAATATAAAAAAATTATGTATGTGAATTATATTTTAATAAATAGATACAATATAAATTGAAGAGAGAAAGAAATGAAGATCTACATCATTTTTCTCCCTCTTACACTATATAAGTGTAAGTAAGAGGGTTGGTATCCATTAGAATCATCATCCAAAAAAATTATGTTATTGTCATATGAGAAATAATATCATGTTAGAATGATTAATACTATTGATCCAAATAATCATTTTTGACGATACCATTAGTATATAATATCTTATAGTTTTCATTGAATAATTTTATGTTCATACAATTACTGAAATGTTGAGATTTTTATTGATCTTATACATGAACAATTCCAAATATAAAAGACTCTATATATGAAGGAATATATTAAACATAACGATATGGTGAATTGATACTAAGAGATTTAAAATTAAGGGTGTACATAGCCCACTATGGGGTGAGTTGTTCAATTATATTGGGAAGAAATTTGGGTCATGGTTCTAAAGTATTTATTGTCATTATATCAACTAGATTGTAATAAAAAATTATAATTTTCCATATATTGTGGAATTTTTTAATTATCTATGTAGAGAAAAATAATTTTCTATAGTGTATCTTCAATTTAGATTTTATGATGTAAAGGTTTTGAAGGAGTATATATTGAAAACAACAATTCAATCATGGTATGGTGATAGTGAGTTCATTGTGATTGTATTCATACTCACTAATCATCAACACAAGACTATTTAATTAATGAATAGAGTTATTATAAATCCAATTTATAAATGTATTATATTCATTATAGATTATATAAATATTAACTCCAAAATTATGGTTGAACATGAAGTTAATTTTAATATTTCATGGAAGGTCATGCAAAGGAAAAGAAATATCAATGTCGTGAGATTACATGATTCCAATATTTAATTTTACATTGATGAAACATTTTATAAACAATATTGGGATATCTATCCATGCTTTGATGAAATAGGTAATTATTATATTTATTACAGTAATTTATTATATATATCCATTGTATCACTAGATTTACTAGGCACTATCATTTTTTTGTGACATACATGTCATGTTTTTCACGAATAATTAACTAGGATACTAATATTAGAGTTTTGTTTTTGTAGATTTATATATATTTATAGAGATGGAAATACTTAAATTAGAGGATATCCAATGTAGTTACTCTCGAATTACTCTCATGTGTTGATGGATTTTTAATCATCAATGATTCTTTAAAAAAATTCTGTTGAGAATCCATTCAAGAAGAAAATGAGATTTCTCATGCCTCTCTCCAATTTACTATCCCTAAGAGGAACTACCCAATCCATGATATAGATTTGAAAATGATGACTTTTTCATTAATTATTTGGTGACAATATCACTACAAGGAGGAGTTTGATATATAAAAGGGATCATAAAATCATCATGTATATATTCAAATAAAATGATATCAATATAATATAATGATGATGGCTTGATAATATTATAGATTATGATTTTTCAATCCATTACCATCATAGGGAGGAGAAAAAATTGTAATATGCCCTGGCTAGAAAGGATCCTAAAACACTTTCCATTATGAGGGTTTAAAGGTACCCAATCGTATTTCAAATGAAAATGGTGAACATTGGAATCATAAATGAAACTACATCAAACCTTTCTCTAATAACTAATTTACCATTGATACATGATAAGATCATGGATGACCAAAAATATTCATTAGTGTTATAGATAATGGAAGGGAATGTTTTGGTTATAGAAATTGATATAGATGTTTTAATAATTTTCTGAAAAAATATATTTATCTATAGATTAAAAACAAAATTGGGAAATTTAGGATATTATATAAATTCCTACTTCACTATTCATCTAGGAAAATCATATATATATATATGGATTTGATGTGAAATTTCATATGAGATAACATGTAGAGGGGAGTTTCAAATTTTAATGTTGATCACTAGCTAGATAACAAGATAAGGGTAATGGGAAAAATGACTAATGGTATAATAAAACAACATAAAATTCCATTGTAGATGTGGTAGAATAGTAAAATAGAATTTCCCATATGATCTAGTAGGAAATATATTGAAGATGACACCATTTGTGTGTTAGTGGGTTAGTGTACAAGGATATAACATTTCATGAATTTCATAGATAATTTCTCCCTTTACTAGAATAGAATGATATAAATATGAAAAATTTAAATACATCATGGACTACCAATAACTATCTTATATAGTCAGGATATGAGTATTACCTATTATTTTGAGATAATCCATTAATAAGCATTGGATATAGAGCCGATTTTCAAAACATATTTTCACCCCATATAACTAGATAATTTTACAAAACATTTAAAATCTTTAGGATATGATGATAATTTTTTAAAGGATTTAAATGTATTTTTAGATCAACCCAGTCCAATGGTATGGTTTTATTATATCAAATGTTTTTATTCAAGAATTTAAATGAAAAATTTGGGTTCTCAATATTGGATGAGTATTCAGACACTATTATAATGTGATGCTGTTAGAGGGAGGAAAATTAAAGGACATTATATTATATAATATATGTCATATATGATTCGTAAAATTTATTTTCATTTCAAATATCCACAAATTTCAATAGAAACGATACAAATTTAATAATTTATGAGACTATGATATTGATTCCAAAGATAAAGTGTTTTGTAAATTATCCCAATTGAACAATGTAATGAGTTTATGGAATAATTTATTTTTAGGTCTAGATACATCATCCCCATTTAGATCATTAATCTCATATGATTCGAAACATATCCCCTTACACTCCCACATATCATACCTCCATAACATGATGCATTACAGGCATCAATATTAATGATGTACATTTATTTCTCCTCACTCGTAACAAATCCAAAGGTTGTAATATTTGAGATGATATTTCATATGAGGTGTAGCCAGTGTGTATATTATATCCTTGTTGAAAAGTTCATGGATATTATATAATTAACTTTTTTAATGTTTTTTTGAATAAAGACATGTTAGTTGAAAAAACATGGGAATCAGATAATGATATGAAAAATTTCAATCATCTATTTTAGTATAGGAAATAAATTTTTAAGAGAGAAATTTTTGAAGGGGTGTTAATTTAATAAACCAATAATTTGTTAATTAAATTAAAGTTCAAAAATATATATTAATTCTTATTAAAATTATTTCTAACACATACATTTAATATATATATTTTTATTAGATTGACTAATAATTAAATTCCTATATATTTTTTCCATTAGGATTAAAAGACCATTATCAATCATAAAAATATCAATCATAGCCATTATAGAGGAAATGTTATTAATAGTATAAGATTAAGGTCCTTGTAATGTCTATTTGAAAAATATGGAAGCTATTTTTGTCAATGATTAATATTATTTCACCCTATAATGAACATTTAATAGAGCCTCAAAGGGATATCATATCACTAGGATTTCACTTGACCAATCCTGATGTTTAATTGAATAAATTTAAATCATGTAAAACCTTTTACATGATATTTTAATGCATAAAAACATCACAATAGAAACCATTTTCTGTGAATGACCCCAATAAATTACCATAATCACACACCCATCCAGTCAATTTATACTTCTGTACTATGAATCTTTCTATCTAGACAGTAATAGTAGGTGTTTTTATACAACATTTTTTTTAAAAATTATTAAATTTATTTATTTTTAATATATATATATATGTATATATTTATTTATTTAATAAGAAAGATAAAAATAGAATATTATTAGGAAAAACTAAAATTATAGTTTTTGTGACAAATATTGTTTCAATTAAAACACATTTTTTTGATATATTCATATTTTTTAAAATACATTTATTTTTAGTGATAAAATTATTTTAAATAATTTTTTTTGGTTACATAAATAATTTAATTAAACTAATATGGGTGACTTATGGTATGATATACTAAAAATATACCCATTTAGATCTTTTTTATTCATTAAACAAATCACTCTTATAACCATTTATTGTAGAAAATTGTGAATGGTAAAAAAAGCATGATTGTGAAAAAACAGATGGTTAAACATCACTTGGCTATGTCCAAGGAGAATACAGTGATAATGTATTTAGGTTCCAAACCAACTAATTTTCACATGAAAGTAAGGATCTAACTACACCACGTCTTTTCTATGGATCACTACTTTTAAAATGTTTGGAGAAAACACACTATCCCTCTACGTTTGTAGCAAATTCCAATTTTAAATATCAATTCTATCTCAACAAAATTTGGATCACTACTCCTCAAGATGAAAATTATTGTGAGCACATGAATCAATATGGCTTATAACTAATTTGGAATATCATTATGTGTTACATGAATCCATCTTATGAATACAACATTACCACATTCTTACTTGGGAATATCTTTTTTTCACTAAACTATATTTTCATGGAAACATTTGATGGACTATGTGAAACTCAAATGAACATGTTTGAAAAATTTATGCCTTATTGAGAAACTCAAATGATTTTAAAAAAAATTTGGATTATCATTGAAATTCCTCTTTCACCCAAGTTATACACATTTCACAAAACTCCCTTAGAAAAAATTAATGATATTGCTTTCTACACACAAGAAGCATTTGATTCAGTTCATTGTGAAACTATTTTTCATGAAACTATTTTCTATTCTCTTCATGACTTACATAGTTCAGAGCCATTATTCTCTCAATAGGTTTAGATACATAAAAGATATGTTGTACACCCATTTATAGACTCAGTGAACCCATGTGTGATAAATCATTTTGTTCATTTCTATGCTTGTGAAACATTTATATGAATGTGGAACATCACATTTTAACTATTTATATGGTATGTATTTATCTTTCATGGGAGGGAAAAACTCAATATCACTATGTCATGTCTTACCATAATCTGTGAAATTTTAAAACTTGATGAAAATACATTTTATTTCAATATACTTATACGATGATCATAAGTCATGTCACGCATACAACATTATGAATCATAATCACCCTTTCACACATATTTCTATGACACTTATAGAGAATTAATTACATTTTCATTCATCTTTGTTAACATAATTTTTCAATAATCTTTCATTATCTCAGAAATATTCTATAGAAATCATTATTTTCATCCAACAGAATCGACCCAAAAAATTGCAATGTTACCTTTAGTTATTTTCCCAAAAAATATCCCACATTGGGATAGTTTATAATTATCTCAAATTGTTACATTATTAAATATTCACTTATATTATCCCAAATATTTTCTTCACTTCATTCATATATAGATTTATGATTTACTCATGATTCATACTAAGACCACACAAACCATGCTTGACATATGAAATAAGAGTAGCACGAAATGATCATTAATGAATCCCTTTAATCCTAAACTAGTTATATAATTTCATCATGACCCCACGACATGCATGATATATCAAATTTTATACTTAAAAATTATAATTTTTATATTTTCAAATCCCCCTACATTGTTTTCCCCAATTTCTGCCACCCTTATCATGATATCTCCATCATTACTTAGACAATTTCTCCACAATTTACATTAAAAAATTCTTCCTCTTCTTCAATATACCAAAATGGAACTCTTTTGTGGTATAAAATATGGTAAAGAACACATGTCATAACATTTAGGGAATAAAACATCATATCTTAGGTTTTTGGTGTCCCACATCAACATATTTCATGTTTTATTTAGTCAATTGAACTCTAAGAGCCCGTTAATGATGTTCAGATGATACTTTTTGTAAGGACTTTGTGATAATGTATATACCACATAGTTCTATAGGCATGTACACCAACATCACAAGCCCATTTTCCACCTTATCCTTGGTTAAATTATATTTTATTTCAATGATAGCTTTCTTTGTGTTATAGACGTGATTTTTTCTATGATTTATAGAACATGAAATTTTTCGAATGGATTTTAAATGGATACTTCACTAGAACACACACATCATAAATCTAATACATCATCCTCAATAACTATTTCCATGATTGAGTATTCGTAAGATATTTATCTTCCATAATAATTAATGAAATTAAATCTTGTTTATTTCTTGGATAGCGAATAAAAAATCCTCCATGATAGAATTTACAACCAGAAATTAATTTTATATCATATAATAAATTATTTTGACCTTCTTATACACTGCCTAAAAATCCTTTTTGATATTTAAAATTATATAGGAAACTGAAATCCCTCATTCCCACGACATTCAAATGTTTTTTTACATCATAAATGTTTATTTCCTTGGGATTACTCTAATACTATGATACATTACATGTGAAAAAGAAATATATGGTTGTGTCTATATTATGTACTAAAAACATCTAATGATTTTTTCATATTATGTTGAATTACCTGCATTTCCTTCATCATCTCATGATAGTTTTATATGGGCAAATACTGGAGGAATCACCTCCATAACATTATCCATTCCAAATTTTTCCAGAACTAGCATATCATATTTATATTGTGAACAAAATGTGTTATTATTTCCTTGTGTTACATATTAACAAAAGAATACACTTATTTTAAAAATATTTGGCATTTTGAACTCAATTGTCATGATTTAAATGATTTATATACATTATGCTTTATATGATCCACCAAATATTATTTCATTGATATAATATAGAACCATCACCCTTCAATTACTATCTTAACTGAT
Source organism: Viscum album (assembly GCA_963277665.1). Taxonomy (NCBI): domain Eukaryota; kingdom Viridiplantae; phylum Streptophyta; class Magnoliopsida; order Santalales; family Viscaceae; genus Viscum; species Viscum album. Next base: position 1,555,649,605 of record OY728131.1, read on the forward strand.
ATAGATATTTAAATCAACTTTTCCATGTAAAAAACGAGATCCTTTAAAAACTGATCTAATCATGAATAACAATGCATATGTGCTTGTTTCAACCCAAATAGCGACTTTCCTAAAAAAATAATATTATCATATTCATGGAAGAGAATACCATCTGGTTGATCAATATAAACTTCCTCTTAGATAAAAAAAATTAAAAACACTAACTTGATATCCATCAATAAATTAGTAAATATTATTTTCAATGTTATTCCCAAGAATATTATGATTCTATCTTTCCATATAAGAGGAATACATTTATCATGAACACTAATACCATGTATTCGGGGTTCCCTTTGCACAAAATTTTTCTTTTAATAATCTTTGTACTATCTACTTTAATCTTCTTTCCGAAAACCCATTTTACCCTAATGAAATTATAACCTCTTGTAATAAACAATAGTATCCCATGTCTGATTCATCTCAAATTATTTATGATTATCATTAATAGCCTAAACCCATTTCTTAGCTCCATCTAATTAATCAAAAAATTTATGATAGACATTATACAGGAAGGTTTCTTGATGTAAGGACTTTCTTATTAGTGTTTGAACTATAATTACCTAATCAACAATGGATTATTGCCTATAAATTTGAACATGAATGTATCATGATGATATATTTTTTACTTTTTCATCCTCAACATAATATTAGTTTTTTAAATCCACATTTTTTACTTCAACTATCCATGAGGTGTTTACCAATTTTACAAATATATTAGTGAGCATTAGACTATAATGTTAGAGATTCCATTAAATATATACTATATTGACATCATTTCAATCAAATAACTTTCCAAACTACTTTTTAATACATTTATATTCTTCATTTTATCATAATAATCCATGAAATATCCAATCATCTATATGTGATTAAAATTTACTATGTTTCTTTTTATTGAGAATATAAGATTTATTTTAAATTATTTGCATGTATTTCAAAATTCAATTTTTCAATACCACATATCCAATAAATAATTTTCTACCTTTCAACATAAAGTAGTTCTATTATATTTGTAGATAGTTTTTAAGACTTCATACTTGATGAATTATACTATTAGGTCATTTCTAAGAAGCATTATTCTGGACATGTTGTTTACGGTCCAATTTATCCTCTAAAAAATAATCTTGTTGATGAAATATCACTAATAAAACATGATGCCTTATCCAATTTTTCTGGAGTTATTAATTCTCTTAATTTTTTTTTGAATTTTGTATAATAATATGTATGAAACATTATAATATTCTCTCTAATAAACCTTTCACATTCGTTCATATATTATTTAATTAAAAAAACATATTGTACATGTGGGAAATAACTAATACCTATCCCATAATTATATAATAATCATTTAAAATAATGTGTTACCACATCCCATAAATGTATCATAGTGTGATATGATCACATACATCCTTTTTCATCAATTCGAGAACATTGGTTTACATTTTTTCTATTTCTTAGTTTCTCTATATGATAAAATTTCCATGTTGAAAGGAATTTTGTGTATGTGTATAATCATGTGAAAACATAGAGATATATTGAGCTAAAAAACATTTGGTGTGATCTCATGAGGATGGATGAAATAGATGGATAGTTTTTTTATGCCATAACTTTTTTTCATCCACTATTGATAATAACATATATCAAATTCTCCACTTACAATATAGAGAATCCCCTTTATTATTTTTCCTAACAGAACTACTAACCCCTATATTTAATTTAATATAAATATCATCTCAGTATATATTATATCATTCCTGAAGACAAATAGTTGATGTAATCGACGCATGTTGTTGATAACACCTTCCACAACTTAGAAAACATCACCTCTCATTAATATTCCAAGAAATTATTATTTTCCAAATACAATAATATTTAGGACTTCATCATTTTAATATTTTACAAAACCTTCATTTTCATATTTAATACCTATATCAATATCCTTTTGAACTGTTACATGGGATGTGAATACACTATCAATGAACCATACTCTAGAACCACCTAATGATATAATGGAAATATCTGCAACCACAACATACTCAACCTTTTTTTACCCTAGCTGTTAGATTCATACCTAGTTTAGATTGATAACATGTATCTTCCTGAGTGTATGATAGACCGACATCATCTAGTATAGTTGCATATAGATTATTTATTTTCATATAATTTGATGATATATTGATATTATTTCTCTTACTAAATGTAGACTTCTTTTGAACATTTATCGACATTGTGGATGAGAAATATATTACAATGCTTAAGAATAATCCATAATAATAATAATAAAACAATATCATAGAATATTGATATCTATATGGATTTCCTTGTATGTATTATTCCCTTCAGAACCTCTTGTCTATGGATTATAAATTTGGTGAGTGTCTCATCTTCTTATAGTAATAATTTCTAATGTGTAGTTAATTAATGTGTGTTAATATATAACTACAAGATTTCCCTTGGGATATCTTTCTATTCTTATTCTGATTTATACTCAATTAAATCATCAATATCAGAGTTGTTTATATTGTATGAGTTCAATAACTACTTCATTCTTTTATGATCAAGATCCGTACATGACTTATCAATTGAAATTTACTATTTCCTCTTTTTGAGAATTTATATTCTCAACTTTTATCTTTTGTATTTCTTGAATGATCATCGTTCTCAATTCAATCCTAGGAGTTAAGAGTTTTTATTGATCCTAAAAATTTAATCATAGGATTCAAAAATTTTTTTCATTTTCATTAGTATCTATTATTTGATATTTCAATATGCAATTTTAACCATCTATAACATTTTATTGTTCCTCAATATTGAGATTTGACCCACTAACTATAAATGAGTTCTATGCAATTTAATTCGTATCCTTTTTAATATATTCCTCCAAAATAGAGTTCTCTTATTCCATTAATTACTAATGATTTTTTAATCATGAATCCATATTTTTAATTTTTATATTTTTTATCTTCAATCATATGCCTCTTCAAGAATATATTCTAATTCATCATGATGATCAATACTTATTTTATCTTATTTTTCATCATTTATTCTTTCATCTTTTTTGGGTGCTACCTTCATCTTCCACCAATCCATTTTATCCATGATAATTATAGTTTTTCATATCTTTAACCTCAGGTTATTATATACATTCATTTTCTTGTGAATGTATATTCCACAAACGTCACCATAACATTCTCTTTACCTTGTATACACATATTTCTATACCTCCATCAGAACATTCAATCATTTCATTCGATGTTTTTCATCATAAAATGTCAAAAATTACCTTGAAACTTTAAAATGACTATAGAAAATCTATTTTAAACAAAAATCAACCAAAAAACATTGCATTGTTACATTGATGGATTTTTCACAACTAATTTTTTTAAAAATATTAATATAATTCAATGATATGCAAATGCATATTTTTAAGGGAAAAAATTATTATTGTAATTAGAAAACGTATACATTCCATTAATATGATTTTTTTATTTTTAAAATACAATAATTAGAAAAGTATATTCTAAAATATATATTATTTTGGAAATCATAAAATTTTAATTATAAAATAATGATTATGACCAAAAATTTCGGAGAAAATTTAATTTTATAGAAATTAAAATTAGTATATACGTAAATATTGTTTACAATATGACATAATAATACAACACATTTATGTAGTAAATAAAAAAAATAATCCATGAAGAAATAATAATTTTTATTTTGAAATAATGTTATTTTTATATTATTTTAATAAATTTAAAAAACATATTAGAATTCTCCAAATCCAATATTATATGTTATATTTTTAAAATAAATTATTTATAATCATGACTCACATGTAAATAATTATTTGTTTTATTTTATGGAGTTTTGTTCATAGAAAAATGAAATATAAAATTAAACTATAATTTGTTTTCATCTATGAGATAACTCATGGAAAGGATAACGGTTTTAATTATTTTATCCCTTATTTAAAAAAATATAACATATGAAATGAATAAACTATTTCTCACTATTTTACTATAATTCAAACCAAATAAACAATTAATATACACATAAAATCAATTTTATATGAATTTCCCCCTTCTACATCTATAAGTCCCTATCATGAAATTTATAGATTCTTAATTCTTTGGTTATAAACATTTATAAGATCCCTCTCAAGATAAGGGTTTCACTTCCCCAACATTATTCATTTACATTAATTGTATTATTATTATTATTTATAATTTATCATATATGAATATTTTATAAAACATAACATTGAAATTATATTGAATCTTATGTAATTAGAGACCACATAACACTCTAACTAATCGCTTCTATGAATATTTATTTTCCAGATTTATGCTGCATATATTATCCAATAATTTTTTTGCTAATTTTTTTATGATAATACACATCCCAATTCCAAACAGGTTTATTTATATATATATATAACCATTATGGGTTAGTGATGTTATTTCATAGTTCTGAGACTCCATATTCATGGAATTTAATGTGATTAATGACATTATTATGTTGTTTAATCTACGTGGAAGAAAAATATATGTAAATTATATTAATTTTATTACAAAAAATGAGAATTTTATAACCCTATAATGTATTGGTTTGTATTTTTATTTCATGAGATACCTTTCTTCTTATATGAGTAGGGATCCAAATCACACCATGTTATGACATATTTGTAATTTTCCTGGAAACATTCTTCTCATGTCTGGTTTTATATTATTACAACATTCAAATGATTCCTTATTGTTCTAATCATATATCATGCTTCCGTGTTCATGATTATGATTCTAACCCTCTTGTATCTAAATGATATTTATCATTAAAGATATTTTCTGTCTACTTTTTTATTGGATTTTATTAATCCCTTTTTGGGATGTCTTTCTCACCCAATTATTATGTATGTTCCTATATTATCGCTTGCTATTTAGAAGATAAATTGAATTTTTTAATAGAATATAGTGTTTTTAAATAATTTTTTAGTATCCATGTTTTATATTATTTTGAAATATACCTAATTACCTAATAAAACTTTGTCCTAATAAAATGTTGAATATATTATATGTATATTTATATTAAAATTAGTGAAATAAAGTGTATAAATGAAATTTGTTGTCATGGGTGGATGAAAATTAGAATATTTTTTAAAATCATAGCAATAAGTGATAATATATTGAAGAAAAAGGTAAGGTATTAAGGAAGATATATAATTTTTGGTCCTAAAATATAATGTTCCATAAACCATATTGTACTGAGGCGAGTTGGAGAAGTGTTGTTTCATGGTTTATATGACCATTATGCTTATTTTCAACATTATTTTAAAAAAAATTAAAAATAACCATCCCCGAAATTCCTTTTCTGTTGCCTCTAATGCTCACATGCAACTCAAAATAACCATGCTTTGGGAATTATGTGTTATCCCATTTACAAATTATATATATTATTTTCTTATTCTTCTAATTATAAGTCCTTTATAGAGTAAAATATCTCTATTTCATTACGTATTTTACATTTTATCTTATCTCTACATTTCCAATTGATTTAGACATTGTCTAGAATCCCTAACAATAATGTGGATTATTATTTAGTGTTATTTTCTATTTTTATTTATATTATTGGAGATATAGTAATTTTTATAGGGATCCTCTATACCTTGATAATCAATTTCTATTGATTGAGACTTGTTGTAACGTAGTTTAAGGTATTTATGCTTCATATGAGGTAATTGATTCTATGATCATCCATTATATATAATATACATATATATATGTTTTACTCTTATGAATAATTTTTTTTTATTTTAAATCAAAATTTGATATTAAAATTGATTTTTTAAAGTTTTAAGAGAGTCCTCACACGTTAAGAAGGGTGCATTAATGGATTGAATTTTATTTCAGTTGTTTTGAGGGATTAGTGATTCTAAAAAAATATGCTAAAAATTAAATTAAAAATTTAAATGTACTTGACCCCATTTATGTCATTAAGTTGGTATATTATTAATTATATAAATATTTTCCATAAAATGATGATATGTCTTGTTTAATGATTTTTTTAAATTTATATGTCAATGTATTAAGATGGTTGTATTGTAAAAATTCAATAGTTGTTTTTAAGAATGTTCTTTAATAGAATATCAATTTTTTATAATTAGTTCATTGATAACCAATTAAGTTTTATTAACTCCCTTTTAAGAGTTTTTAATGGGTTTTATGTATTTTTGGTGTCTGCGTCCCTCATCAACCCCTAATAATATTTTATTAAAAAAATTGAGACACTTGAGTAAATTGATATAAATATATAGTTAAGAGTATAAATTATGTGAATTGGGATGTTTATTATGGTGAAATTACGTGTTTCGAATTATATTATTTATTGAATGATTTAGTTTTCTTGTTATTCGATTGAATTATCATGTCCTATTCATTGATTCATGAAAATAATTTGGTAATTGGGTCTGTGATGCTTAATAAGTTAAATTCCATTCCACTATTTATTTGTGCCACCTAATCTAGTGGATTAATCGATGTAGTGTTTCTATTTTCCAATGATTTAAAATATATACCATTCAAATAGTTTCCATGTGATATTACTAAAAAGTGTCCCTAGACATAGTTTACATTGGGTAATCACCAATAATATCTAGTATTATTCATAACATGTTATATTAGATTTTTTATTTATTCATTTTCATCCCCTATGTTATTAAGATCATATGTAATCATTTGGATGGTTTTTATTTTTGCTCTATTATTAATAATGTCCTATTTTCGATGTATAATTTTGTGTGTTTTTTTTACATAATTAGAAATGGATTTAAAACAAGTTATTAAATTTTTTTTTATAAATATATGGAAATGGATTTAGATTCATGGGATATTTTTAAAATGGTTTCTTTAAATATTTATCTAAAATGGTGAAATCTTACAAGGATAAATTCCTATAAAAACACCATGACACAATTAATTATATAAACATCTCATGTTTTTTTGTTTCTTCCTCTAGAGAAAAGTCTCATGAGTAATTCACATGTGATTTTGATAATATTATGTTCATGACATGTTATGTAACCATGAATAATGTTTTAGAGAACAATATTTTTTGGGATCACTTTTTATTTTACTATTTTAAAAATTTTGTGTGAATATTGTATTCATTAACATTGCATTGGATTTTTTTTATTTGATATGATGCTTATTTATTTACATTTCTCTTAACTAATTTAATTATTTATTTATATTTCATTTTATTGTAAAGAAATTTATTATCATTCGAGTTAACATATATATGAGTGAGGGTATCTGACATATTGATTATTCAAAACTATTATCTTAGATGAATCACTAATATGTTTACTATTGTTCCTAGGTGAAAGAATATCTCCATTGGTATGTATGGATACACTAGAATTAATTTTTATCCATGGTTATTCAGCAATGTAACTCATATATGTTTCAATACAACTCGATTGGAAATGAAAAAATCATATCAGAGAACCCTATTGATATTTTAGTGTATGTGGGTATTATGGAGATTAGTATTACGACATGACATGAGAGATTGATCATGAAATTCTTCATGATCAAACTTTTTTATGAGGATTCATTAATTTTATTATGCATTTGGGGTTTAGGTTATGAGTTTGATTTAATATTGAATTGTTTTATAGCTCTATCACTAATTGGGTGATAATTTGATATTTTGTTGAGAATTAGGGTGAAAATAGATAAAGAGAGAATTCAATTATGTATATAACATGGTTTTTAAATATATTTGTGTACTACGATCATGTTTCGTATATTTTCATATGAACTAATATATAGTTGGAAGATGTGCTTCCAAACTATGTAAACAAAATATTTATAGTGATATAGTCCATTGGGTTTCTTCATGAATCTATTATAGGTTGAAAATTTATTATTATTATAGAGTATTTATTTTTTAGGTGAATGAATGGAGTTTTTCCATAAAATAGGTATTTTATAATGAAATTAGTTTTAAATTTTATTTATTTGATTCTTCATTTAATGATTAAAATGATATTTTATGGGAATAGGAAAAATTTATATGAAAATTAAAAATATAAAAGAGAATTTTGGAAAATAATATTTATTTCGACAATATTAAAAATATAGATTTTAGAAATTATTTAGTGAAAATTGATTTTATATATACCGAATATTTTGTTGATAATTTTTCCATTAGGGATAATTTCTTGTAAAAAACATGTTTTTTAAAATTTTAAATTTTCAAGGTGTGATCATTTTTTAAAAATATATATTTATATAAAACATTATTTGGAAGGTTTTATTTCTTTAACCATTTTTCCTTTGAAAAAGTTTCAGTTATTTTAGAATATAGATTATAAATTTTCTCAGGTTTTATGTGATCTAATTGAGTGTGTATTTGGTTCATTATTATTCTATTTGGAAAAATATTCAGATTATGAAATGATTACTATTGTTATTCACATGGTTTTATGGTTCCTCTTACATATTCAATGAGAATAAATGTAATTAATGACATTTGGGATGACCTCCAAGATATGACCTCTAATTATATAAGATTGTTTTCTCTAATTTTTTAATCTACTCATATATATCACCATGTGACAGATCCTTGATCATCCTTACTCATGGACCCTTCACAAGTCTTGGTGGGATTTCATCCACCATGTTATCATGGTGATCATTTTAACCATAAAGCTATGAAGTATAGTTTTATTGATCTACAGAATAATGAGAATGTCATTGTGGACCAATAAACTTATTTATTATTCAATTCTTATAATAGAGGGTATGTTATGTTCTTTAAATATGGGGAACAAAGTAATCAAACTACATTTTTTATTGTGTGAAGAGTTTTAAATCAATTTTTCCATTAGGGTAATTTCTTCTGAATATTATAATTAACCTTCAAGAGGATTTTTCATAAGATTGTTTTTTATTTCTATGGTTTTATGTTGTGTTTTTATTTTTATTTTGTTTCATCGCATATTTGTAAATTTTGGATATTATGGAATGTTATTTTATTATGAATATGGATATTTTTGTTTTTTTCCTAATTGAGTTACATGATGATTTATGCATTCATGTTAACATTTGATTTATTATGGATGGGTTCATTATTATTTGGATTGTAGATGTCCATGAGTGAAAAAATTGGTGAAATATAATTAGTGATTCAATAGTTAGGATATTGGTCTAGATGGTGGTTGATATATATTTTGATGGACACATAATGAGATTATGTTCCAGTTCATGATCATAGGGTACACAATTAAGATTTGAAATGAGAATGGAACATTTTTGATATTCTGTTGTGTTTGTGGGTTTTCCATTTCATATTGTGTGTTATAAATATTAATGGGTTTGAATTTTAATTTTTTATATGTTTTTTCAGATGTTTATATGGATTTGACTATCATTGGGATTCATGTTTTTAGTTTCATGGTTTGGACATATCTGTCTTTTAGAAATTTTATAGAAGATTATATATTATGGTGATGTCTTTATTGTGTATTGTATATATCATATTTAATCCTTTTAACAGAATTTTATATGTATATTTGATTAATAATAGTTGTATTTCTCGTGTGTGTCTTGTGCCTCATTGTTAGGTTGTTATTGGTCTTAGTGTTTTGTATTTTCATGATAGTGTAGAATCTTTTTTTCCTATTTATGTTTATTAGTTTTAACATCATAGTGTGCACATTGTTCTGTTCCCAACCACCCCTTATATAGATTGTGGTTTGAAGGTCATATATTTCATCATCATTCTATATTATTTTTGTGAAATTATTGTCGAATTTTGATTGGTGGTAAGAATTTTCAAACACAATTTTTATTTATTATAAAAATATTATTTAATTTTGGTGTTTTTAATTTATTCTAGGTATTTTTGTGTTTATGTATTATTTTGGGAGGTCCCCGTAATTCTAATCGGGTAATAAACCAATGATACATCCGTCAATGTTATTAAAAATGGAGGTCGCACTATATCAGCTAACAGATAAACTAGTGGGTTTTCATTACTAGGGTACTCTATGGTGCATTCCATATGCAACACTGTGGATGTACATATCATTAGATTAGAGTTATATATAGTTAATTTGTAATGATCATGGATGAAGGATTTGTAATATGGTTTTGTTTTTACAGGTGTGTGTGCGCCACAAAAGAGAATGTACGAAGTTTTATATCATTGGTGTGTAATGTTGGAATGGAGTTAACTACAGTTGTGTTAGATTGAAAGTAGCATCGAGGGGATGACTTCACTATGAAGGGTTCTAGATGATTTTCTCTTCATCATATCATGGTTATTCAAGACAGAGTTTCCATGGGTGGGTTGATAACACCACTATGGATTTTTAGGATATCTCTACAATGTTCTGTAGACTCTATTGTAGTAGGGTCTCCATGTGGAATTTTTTTATTATCGTGGATGAGACCATAGTGGTGCCTCTATATTTTTAATATCTTATATGATTCAAATAACCCCTTTCTCCCCACAATAACTTTTTGTAATATCAGAATTTCCTTCACCCCTTTTGAAGAAATAAATTATGTGAAAAGGGGTCTAATCATCACACCTACTTCATTGGAAGATTATCTTATCTATATTTCAATCGATTTCTAGAGGAAATTCCAAATTAATAATGGTTGTTCATGTTTTCCACATATCTCTCAAATGAATCACAAATTCAATACCTTTATGGAACCCCTAAAACCCATACGGTAGAAATATTGTTATAATAATGATTTTTATTTTGGGATTTTATCATCGGAAGATCATATATAGATCCATATAGTTATTTTTAGATCTATCCATTATAGATATATGTTTCAACATATTCTAATTGATTTTCACCAAATTTGGGGAAGGATTTTTATTCCCTTAATTTATAGTGTCTCTCATTGGTGGAATGATTATTTAAAATTAAAAATTTAATATAGTATATCATTATTTTGTAAATATTAAGAATTTTATAATTGATTTTATGTGATTAAAATCATGAAAAAGGTATATTTGTGAACCTTATATTCTATTAAAATATGTTTTATGTGTTAATTGGATGGTAAAATTCATTAAAATAATTTATAAAAAAATATAATGTCAAAATGTATTTAGACCCATCAACATCAGTAAGTTAGTCACACATATATATTATATAATTTTTCAACAAACACCGAATGTCTATAAATGTATTGCTCTAAAATATATTCCATGACATTTATACCAGATTATAAGTAAACATGGTTATCGTTCTAAATTTTAAAAAATTCCACTCAATTATAAGTTATAAATAGGTTTAAAAATAGTATGAAAAATATATATAGAAATAGTTTCATTAAATAAAATATATATATTAATTAATAGTGAAAAAATCATTAATATTATTTCATAAAATTGATTTATGATTAAATGACATTTTTTTGAAAAATTATATTTTTCATTATATAATGTTTTTTTGATAATATTTACTAAAACAAATTTACTGATTTTTTTATGGATAAAATAATATCTCATACATTAGTTATCTTATTTATTGGACCTATAATAAATTCATTTTAACATAAGAGGTTATATTTTCACCAAACTATTTTAATGTGTGCATTATATTATAATCTCTATAAAATAAATGAAACACTTATGATTAATTGCGACATCCTAATATGAATCAAATGTTGTGGGATAGAGTTAAACATATCTTAATATTTTTTTACATATAAAAAATGGGTTATGGACTTGTTACAAGGGATCAAAGATCATATGTGGGATGTAGATATCCTCATTATCAATTTAATACATCATAGTGCTAAAAATAAAGATAAAAAACCTTGAATTACACACCATAACATGAGTAATTAAAATTATATATCATCTCGGATGCAATGTATCTGATGTCAATGATATATTAAAAACATAACCACTAATGTGGATGGATAATCCAATAAATATGTTACAACCGAAAAATGTATAAGACTCTTCATGTAAACTCAATAGCCCGTACACGCGCCACCTTCAACCAACATCTATTTTTTTATTTTCACCTTATCACTAAGATTATGACTTTATTTAAAAAGTTGACCATGTTATATTCACATTTGTTGACATTTCCATGAATGTTGTAAGTTTAATCCCATTATAAATCTTTCATTTCATATTTAACATATGTTATCAATCATAAGTATGAATTTACATAATTAAAGTAAAATATAAATTTATAATGAACCAATACAATTATTCATGGACATGTGCTAACTAAAACACCATAAAACCCATGTAGACTTGTTATGGATTAATTCTCAAAAAATAGTATTAATAAAAATCATGATCATAGTAAACCATAAGGTTATGAGATATATCACTAAATTGGTACCATAATGATTTTTTGTGGTATATACCAGAAGGCTTTTAGGCCTGTCCTATATGATAGATTTGGCTACAAGTACATCATACCCCTACCTAGAAATTTATGTTCTGACTCATGGTTTTTATATCCTATCATTACCTTAGGTCATTATGGAAGTCCATTATACCAGTATACCATATTTTTTACCATGTTTCCTTTAATATAATAACATATGTCATGGTCAATTGTTTTTATGATCACATGTAACACATTTTTACCATCTAATGGATACCTAAACCATGACTATCTATTTTAGATTTTTTATTGGATTCAAATAATCCAATTTCCATATATAAATACGCATCAAGTAATCACATATATAGTCACATAATATGAAATCATGTATGTGTATCAATATACACAATAATGAGAACAATTTTTTTATAAACATTAAAAATCAATCACAATGGGAAGTTATGAAAAACACTTAATCAACATCAGTCATGGGACTCATAGGATACACACATAGATAAATTAATTCATAATCATATATCTTATGCACAAAATATCATACAAACATATTATATAATAATTCATATATAATGGGACCAATATGGTACGGAACATCTTATATAAACTATGGTAGCATAAATATTATAATTTTGAATTACCAAAAATGATAACATTAACACAATCATATAATTTTAACTAAAATTCTAGGGGTATAAAATAAATACCAGTACCAACAGAGGATCTAGCTCTAGTCAGTGAAATTAAACTTACACAATTGGAACCACACAGAGAGAAGGAATCCAAATATCTCAATAAATCTAAATCATTAATAACTATCTTTTAAATGTAGGATTTAAACTATGCCACTGGTTGTGGAATGAAATTATTCTAATATTCACCATACTATCAAATATAAATGATTTAGACCCAAGGAACTAGTCACTTGGAAAAACCTATTGATTAACAGAGGGAAACATGTTAAATAAAATTAAATACTCTTCATTGAAGATCATAAAAATTTCTTATTCGAAATTCATATATCCCACAAATCTTGTTATCTTATTATGTTATTTCAAATATTTAAATATAGATCCCATATGTTATATCCAATGAAACCAATATTGTTCTTTCTTTAATCATGTTATGCCATGAATCACCATTGTTGACAACCACTGCGATTCGGGAGAAATTTCCAAAAAAAATTAGAGTCACCATGTCATCAACAAATGTTTGATGTGGTCACTCTATTAATGGTCCACATAATTACTCCAGGTCCTCCATGCTCGTCATGATTCCCAAATAGGAAATATTTTTCATTCCCATTATATATAGGATGTTTCATAGTACAAACTGCTATACATAATGACAAGGTCTCTCCCATGGGATGAAGTAAAATGCTAAAAATATGTGTTTACTGAAAATTTTCTATGATTATTTCTAATACAAGATTATTTAATTTATAAATACTTATAATAATTAGTTACTATGTTTGATAGTGAACAATATACACAACATTAAGCATAAAATGAGAATGAAATTTTATTATTTAAATGTAATCATTAGACGATAGTGTTAAATTTTCATGAATGAATTGTATTATCCCAAACATGATATATAAACTGTTTCGACTCAATTATAATATATAAAGGAATTATTCTTAAATAAATAATCAATTTTCAGTAACGTAATTTAGTTCATTAAGAAACATTATTCATAAATGAAAGTTAATTTTTTTAAATGAGTGAATATTTTATTTAATTATTTTTTATATTTGAACATATATTTGAAAAAAAAATGTTTTTGAACTCATAATTTAAAAATAATCATATGGGGAATTTTAATAATTTTATTGAAGGATTTACTTTTCAAGGAATATTGAAAACCTGGATTTCTAAGTAGAAAATTTTATTTTCATTTAATGTTCTTATAAATAAAAACAATATATTGAATCAGACAAAAATAAATATGTCCATTTATCAGATTAAATAAAGCAATTATTTTTTGAAATTAATTTTATAATTTAATTTCGTATAAACATACTTTATATTTAAAAATTCCATTTTTATACAAGTTTTTTTCACTATGTCATTTGGTTTATTTTTTAATTAAATTATAAAATTTATGTTTTGATTTTTTAAGAATTTATTCCAATATTGGAATCAATGCTTCTTTAATTTTTAAATCTTTCCCTTTAATTTTTGGTCAACATTACTAACAACCATAGTTATTTTTGTTACGCTAGTAAAGGGTAAATGGGGTAAACAAAGTAAAATATAAAACTATAAGAACAATAAAATGACTCTAAAACATGGATTAATTTTTTTAAGACTATATTTTATCCATAAACATCAATGATTTAATTATAAGATGATTTTTGTCCCTTAATATTAAATACTAACTTTAATAATATTTTACTTAATCGAAAAAAATGTGACACTCATTTATTTAAGAAAAATATTTTTTTTGAAATTTGTATAAGTGATGGATATATGAATCCTAAACATTTCATAATCTATATTTTTACCATATTATTAATAAGTGTTAATGAGGGGGTAACCAAGATTGTTTTGGTAGAAATGTGATCTCATATTTTTTATTTTATTGAATGGGATAATTTAGTCCAAAACACCTTGTATATTTGAAACAATTATTTTGGATCCACATAGAATTGAGAATTAATTAATATTAATTCCATATTTATATAAATTACTAGAGTCTTGTCACCACTCTATTAAATGTGACTATATTCCCTTATTTATTTCACACATCAAGAGTATTTTCTACAAGAAATTCCATTATGAATAAATCTCAATATTCCCTCCATATATTCAAGTGATCTATATTACGTAATAATATAAACCCTTGAAGAATTAATTTTTTAATCAAAGGAGACATTCCTAACATAGTTTTAGAGTATTAACTATCCAATTTAGTTTTATTTATTCACATAACTCCTCTAAATAATATACATTCGGGATTATATAATTAAAAGAATATATTTGATAAACATAAATGTTTTTACTTTATGTTACAACATATATCTGTCTCCTCTTGAATCAAATAGGAAATGTAGACATCATTAGTGTCTATGGTGGAAAATCATCCCACTAACTAATGTTATTATTTTTCCATAACCATATCAATGACTTGATTATAATTATGTAAATAATTATTATATATGATGTTATATTAATAATTGTGATTCATAAATTAATATATATCATTTAAATTTTTAACATTACATTCATTGAAAAAAGATAACATTGCATGTGCGTACGTGTGAACTACAACCTCTATAATGTTATATAATTCATTTATCATAACCACTAATCCAAGATGATTTATATATATAATTATTCATGAGTAATGTCATATTTTTGATATTATTATCATTCAATAATGATAAAATAGTACAGATATTGATTTCATAATGATCTTTAAAAAATTATAACATTTCTCGTGTGTATGTATAGATTATTGTCTTTATGATTATAACACACACCTTTTTCTAAAAAATCACTAATAATTAATTTTTAAGGTAGTATTGACATATAATAATGATTATTATGAAATGATTATTAATCTGAAGATGACTAAATTATGAACACTTTGACGAAAATTAACCTTCAACGGTTATTATGGACATCTTAACCAAATATCATCAAAACATATGATATAAACATAAAATTTTATTTAATTATAAATTATAGGGGGATAATGGGATAATTAAGATGATATTTGTCATTAATATTTTAAATTGATAAAAAATCATTATTATTTGTAAAGATAATTAATGGACATGATGAGTCAGACTTAAGGTGAGAAAAATTCTAACAAAAAATCATTTTATTTTTCCCGCTACACCCTATCTTATTCCATGTCCATATATTATAAAAATGTTTTAAATATTGTTTTTAATATCATCATATTATTTTTAATTTATTTTTTACCAATGAATAAATATTTATCGATCTATTTGAGAGGAATAATTTTTTCTAATTAAAAAAAGGTTGTTTGGAACTTTTTGGAGAAATGTAGTGAATGAATGATTTTTCTACATATACTGTATGAAATGAACATTCCATTACCATGAAGCCTCTTTAAATTAATGGTTTTATTATGAGTATCAATTATTAATTTCAATGAAAATAGGTTCTCTATTAGTAGTGTATATTGTTGATTTGAAATGAATATTATGAATAAAAAATCTTATTTTGATATACAAATGTGTTTTTCATATGTAAATATTTTTTTTGATGGATTTATGATGAAATAGTGAAATAAAAAAATGTTTTTTATTGTAAATTATCATTAAATCCGGTATTTTTTTTCCCAATAAAATTTATTTAAATGAATTACCCTTATTATCTCACATGTGATAATTTTATATCTTATTCATTTGGATCATGAAGATAACAATAAAATTAATTTGGGTTTATATATTTTATTGTAATGCCTAAAGAAGGGATATACAAAAGATATTATCCAGGGTATTTAACTGGGATCTAGGAATTTTACGAACTAGTTCAAAAATGTTTATGAATATTATGGTCTATGATTAAAAATGGGATTTAATTACATGATATTTTTTAATTATTTTCATTGTAAATATGCGTCTACTTTTCATATGGAAATTACTTATTTCGTTATCTCAATGAAAATTTATATAATATTGAACATTTCATTTAGTTTTATTATTTTAAATCTACTATTAAATATCATCTCTTTATATCTCTTACTATGATATTTTTCATATACAACGTTCTAACAGGTTTCTTATTGGTATTATAGATAGGTAAAAAAAGAAAAATTCAGGATGGATGTTGTAACTATTTTTCATTAAGATGGAAAAAATTTAAATGTTTTATAATATGAAATAATGGATACGTAGAAAACCTGTATACTTGTAATGTATGGGAATTTTTGTGTGAGTTATGACCTAAAAAAGTGTGCATAAAATCAGATATGATGATTTGTAATTTAAGAACTTGAATTGATTGATAAATCCACTAGAATATTTATTTGTATAGACCTATCCATATATTCCATATAAGTGTATGGTTTATTAAAATTCAGATATTATCATATTTTCCAGAGAGGATATATTGCATTTTATGGATACCATCGCGGTTCTATATGTTTATGGTTGACTATATATTCAAAATTTTAGACAACCAATTTTTATGTTTTATGTAATGATATTTTTAGGTGATTAATTTGATTTTCATTGAAATTTTAGTGGATAAATATATTTCCAACCCTTAATTTTATTGTGATAAATTATTCTATAATTATTTTGTTACATTTATTGTATTTAAATCAGAAAACATTTGTTTTAAAAAATTAATTCATACTAATTATATATTTAATATTTTTTACTAACATTGTATTATAGAGATATTACATGTATTTCTTTTAAAAACACATTCATTTTAAAAAAATTTCATATTTTAATATAGCTATTCTCCCTATATTTATGTTTTTTAAAATATGTAATGAAAATTAACTCACAAAACTATCTCATCCCATATATATGATTTAGTAATCATTATCATGGAAATTTTTTTCATATAATATTGAACAATTTTTCAATATCCCAAATACATGATATAATATATTTGATCTATCAAAAAAAATTTAGATTCTCCAAAAATACAATAGATCATAGTATCTCTCTAGTATGATTTCCAAATTTGAATTAATCCATCTCATTTGACAATTGAAATTACAGTGTGGTTTAAAAATTGACATTTTATATATATTGAAAATATATAGAAAGATACAAGGGTCATTAACAACAAAAAGAAAGACCCCCCACATAAGGATCTTAGGTATGAATTATTTTCATGTGATCTGCTAATTAATCATGATTGAGTGACATTGATAATTCATAATATAATATATTACATAATTACATATGATGAAAAACCATAGTCTTTGTATAAATACAGTAGTTGAATTAATTTTTAATAAGTGATATTCTAATCTTGAATCATTAAGTACTAGTTTTTTTTTCAAATTTGAATCATAATTAGATTAAATTAATTCCTTTTAAATTTTATATAATAAATATTTGAAAACTTTGAAGACACTTTGATGAGGAAATTTGATAATGGGACAAGTAATACTTTGTGGTAATATGTTCCTAATGATAATTGTTTAAAAATTTGATCTATAAAAAAGAAAATAGATGTTAAAAGTGATAATTTATAATGTGCTCATTGTATTTCATGGGATATATTATTAATTTTAGATACAACCATGAGATTGATTTTAGATTTGTTGATTCATAGATTAATATTATTTCAGAAGGTTTACAATATTATTCTATAGAATATATGATTAAGGTAAATAAAACATTAGGATATTTTAATTTAATATTAAATGATTAATTATATTTTTGAGGTAAATATGATTTAATTTTGGAATAATTGGGACTAAGATGATTTAAAGAAATATATGAGATATCTTGAATGTTATATTATTTTAGTAATAGAATATTTTTGTGACATTCTAAGGGCATGAGGTCATCATAGAAGAATATGTGATCAATGCCAAATAATATTTGACTTTCAATCTTAGTTTTAAATATTTTTAACAATTTCAAGGTTAGATAGTTGTAGAATAATATAATATAATCATTGGATGTTATTGTTGAGTGTTTGGTGAATAAATTTGTATATCATTATATAATGTATTAACATTTTGCCAATTATTCATCCATTTTCAATCAATTTTTTTAGTATAAATAATAATTATATATGGGATATATTCTTAACATTTTTGGGGATTATACAATCTATTCGAATCTAATATAAGTTCTTTAGGAATGAAAAATTATTCCTGATTTCTCGTTATTCTGAGTAAGTGATAAGATTGTCAATGATATTAATGAAAGGGTGATATTATTACTATAAAGTAAGTATATTTTTTATCATTTGATTATATATCATATTTCATTTCATCATGTGTTTTAAATATATATTGAAATATTTATATATATTAAATTTTTTAAGAAATCAATGGCCCTTTAACCTGTCATAAATTAAAGGTTTTGTGAGGGTTATCCTTTCAAGACCATGTTCTCTATCAAACATTATGTGTATTTAGGATTTATGATTCTCTACCGTATATATATTTCCACTTACCATGTATGTACTTATATATGGATAGCTAGTAATTTTTTATTCTATTTATAATTTATATATCCCTTTTATCTATTTTCATGTATATGTTTTATTAAACATATTTAATATATGGGATTTCAATATTAATATTTTCAAAATTTTAAACCATGTTAAAAAATCCAATATTGATATTTAAAGGATTCAACATCTTATAGTGGGGGAAATATAAAACCTCACAATTTAAATAAAATATATATTTTTTTAGTGTTCAAGATATATAACATTGAGATTAAATGAACAATGATATTATTATTATTTAATTGTTACTATTATAACCTAGACATTAAATTTGTAAGAATGAATAGTTTTAATATAATTATGAAATATATGATGGTGTTACTTGTTTATTATTTTTTAATTAAATATTTTTAAATAAAGATTTTATTTTTATTAATGAATTTTTGTTCAAAAATATTTTTTCTAAATAAATTTGGATTCGTAATTTTTTTGAGTTAAAATTATAATAGTTTTTTTGAAATTTTTAAAAAAATTGTAAAAAATTATTTAATATCAGAATTCTGAATTTCAAAATTTGCTTAGGATTGAACATTGAATTTTTTTAAATATATTAATCTCTCAATGAATTGTGAAATAATGATTTTTAAATGAACCCATTATTTTAGAATAATTTATTTATAATCTAATTATTACTTTTAAAATTAATTTTACTCTATTTCATTAATGATATTAAAACTATTACTTTTAAAATTTATATTGAAATTTATTTTTCTTTAAAAACATTAAATATTTAAAAAGATAATTCTTTAAAAAATATTAAATGTATTTTTATAGTTTAATGTTAAATTAATTTATGAATCTTATGTGATTATAGTTTTTAAATTTTTAATGAATATTAGGATTATGTAGTTAAAATTATTAACACTGTTTCGTTTTATTGATTGAAAATAAGAATAGAAACCACAATAATTTTGGGTACAATGGTAAATTGTTAATCAATTAATTATTGTTAAAAATAAATCAATAATGAATATATAATGAACCTAAAAATTTAATTAAAATTAATTTATGAGGGTATTTTTTCATTTACAATCTAAAATTCAAATATATGGATTTTTACCGTTTTTATGAGATTATTGTTATTATAATAATTTATTTAATGATGAGAATAAAATGTCACATTCATGGTTATAATTAAAAAAATATTTTTACATGGGGATAACCATACAATATGTTCACTTATAAATATTTTTCTCCAAGATAGATGATTTATCTTCATCATGGAAATTTATTATCATTTTTTATTTAATAAAAAATCACCTTAAATATTGAAAAATTGATCCCATATTTACTATTCAATTGAAGCGAGAAATAAGTTAATGACAATGATAATATTTAACAAATATAATTTCATATAATTACTATGATCATGAATTTTATAAAATAAAATGAAATCTTATATTTAAAATAAATTTCTTTTAATTTTTTTACTTATTAGATTGATGTTCTTAAAATAAATGAAATGTTTAATTCTAAAAATTATGAATAATAATATTTTTCAATTAATAATATGTTATTTAATAATTTTAAATTTTAAAAAAATTAATATTCATCAAATTCATTAGGATACGATTTTTATTATTAATCATTGATGATTTCCGAACCATTTATCCATTTAGTGTAACTATATTGGACTTCAAAATGTTAAATCTATGTTAACATAGTATGGGTAAAATGGGATGACAAGGTGT
Organism: Viscum album; assembly: GCA_963277665.1. NCBI lineage: Eukaryota > Viridiplantae > Streptophyta > Magnoliopsida > Santalales > Viscaceae > Viscum > Viscum album. The sequence continues at coordinate 1,555,670,913 of OY728131.1, forward strand.
TTAAAAGAAATGATATGTATAAAAGTGTTACATAACCTATTATAATTTTTATTTGAATATAATTTATCTACCAATAATAATTATATAATTTTAATAAATTAATATTTAGTCATTTTGATATGGAAATAAATTTATATAAATTTAAAAGGATTCAAAATTAGATGAGTTCTCATCCCCTATCTTAGAAATGGGGATATCATCTTCACGCTATTTCACAAATAAAGAACCATTTGTATCACCATTAAATAACCAAATCCCTTACTACAATCCATTACCATATTTTATATTTATTGCATAAGGAATAATATTAAACATTGGGGTCATATGGTTTTAATCAAAGAATAATTTCCAATGGAGAGATACTATTTTAACTAAATTCTTGGGCTTATTTATTATCCCACCTTCTTAAAATATAAACAATCCATAATTATATAAAAACAATAGTATAATAAATATAGTTATTTATTTATGTTAATGTGAAAAATCTATATCCATCACCTATATGATCAAATAAGAAACAAAACATTCATTAGTGTGTATGGAGGACTACAACATTACAAATGGATGTAATTTATTTTCCATTACCATATCTTATTATACATTATAATGAAGGAATTTACATTTTAATTTGAAATTACAAAGAAATTTATCATTCTATAAAGATAATATATCATCTACATTCTTATGATTACATTTAATTATAAATGATAACATCGTTTGTGTGTATGTGTATGCTACCAACTCCATGACGTGATGTGATAAAATTTTCGTCATCAGATCAAATAAAATTAATATATTATAAAATAAAATGGAGTAATATTGAATTCATGGTATTATGATTATTAATTAAATATAAATGTATACTAATGTTTTATCTATAATAATATTTGTGAAATGTTAATGTTATTCATGTATATATACATAAAAAAATTTATATGACTATAAATTAGTTCATTTTTCTTAGCATACCATCATTATTGGTATTAAATATATGCTGGAAGTATATATTAAATTACTATTCAATTAGAATTATTTTATTTATGATATATTAATATCCTCTTTGACAATTCTCAACCAACCAAATTGATTTTGTACTTATGAACCGAATATGATCAATATTCTAGAAAAAAATTATTAAATAGGTAAATATATATGGCCTGTTAATAGAATAAATAATAAAAATATTATGAAGAAAATATTATCAAGAAACTAAATAATTAAATTTTGTTTATTATTCAGGATGATAAATAAAATATGTATCATGTCAGACTCTGGTTAATGAAATTCAATTTAAAAAGTGTCTTTTAATGTTTCCATTAAACCACCCATTTTCATCCATATCCATATTTAATAATAAAACAATGAATATTTTAAATCCCTTCCATTTATTTATTTTCAGCATTGGACTAGTTTTTAATGAATTGGATGAAATTAATATTATATTTGTTTTCTAGAAGATGAATTTTGTTGATTTTTTTTGAAATCATTAATGTAATGTTGTTTTGACATATTTAACATGAACATAATATCCAATTATCATGATGAATCCATGATTAGATGTTTCTATTATAGTACTCAAAGTTACATTCAAATAAATAGAATTTTTTATTATGTGAGTAGAATTAAGATTTTCTAAATAGTTTTATAAATTAAAATAGAATTTTTATATTGATAAATATTTTCATGTGGGTTAATGTGAAATTTTCAATGGTTTTACGATGAAAAATAGGACGAAAAAATAATTATATGGTAAATTATAATTATATGTGAAAAGGGTGTTATATTTATAGTTTTTAAACATCATTGATCACCATAATAGCTCATATATGAGACTATTATAACAAATATGATGGGTCAAAAAGTATGTCCCAAGGTGAGCCAATTATAGATTATACGATGGGTGGACCAAAAAATTGTTTCCAATATGTTGGGTATTATACCGTTCGTTATAATCATAACCATAGTATCTCAGATATTGGGCATAGCTTTATTAAATTTTCATAGATACAATGAATTTTATCTTAAAAAATTGAAATGCTTAGTAATCTTCAATAACTAAATACATACACAATTCCAATTTTATATTAGGAAAAAGAAAGAAAACAAAAAAAGAAAAACTGATCATTTTGGAAACATATTGCAAGAATTCATATTTATATCCTTAGGTAGGAAAAAACAAGTGATATTTTAACTAATCATTAATTATAAAAATAGAAGCTATAATGAATCAATAATCATAATAAACATAGAAATGTAAATAATTAATAACACTTGTCACTTAAATTACATGATAATGCATGATGAATATTGAAAGATATATAACTAAGCTTACATGAAATTTAATTAAATGGATAGTTCAAAATAATTACACAATGGTAAAAAACTATTTACACAGGCCATTTAAATATTAGGATAACGAATAATTAATAGGGAATGTCAAATAAATGAGAACACGTTCCATTTAATGAATAAACAAAATTTTATATACACACAATGATGATTTCATTGTGAAAATATAAAGGATAATAAAAAATGAAATCATTAAACTAAAAAATCATAATCATTGGATTAAATCATCTCATGCACTAGGATACCATAACTGTTAAAACCTTTTAGAACACTATTAAATATTATAGGTTGTAACCCATTTAATCTGACTAACATAATTTTACTCATAAGGCCTTTTAAATAGATCCATGGGATATATTATAATGGACCCCACCCATCACTGATGTTCAAAACAATTAGATTAATATCAAATAATCAATTTATTTTTGAGTCAAAATTCATTATCATCAAATATTGTCACGTACCAACCCGGGTCGACCATGAACCAGTCACACGGGCCGGTCCGCGGCAAGTCCCGATGGGCGTTCCTGATCCCCCCGGGATGACAACTAGTTCCGGGCATCAAAACATACACCTAGGAATGATTTAATCCCAAAAAAACAACCAGGTCCATATAAACAAAAGAAATAAACTACAGACACAGCAACATGGACAACTGAAAATAAATAAAATAAACTAATCTAGATACAAGGTGCAACTCAATAGACAGAAAACTAAAATACAAAATTGAAAACCCCAAACGAACAAAAAAATCCTCCACAATCCGATTTCCATTTGACCTCTTGGTCACCACGAACCATAAGACCAGCTATGCTCCAACATCAAGTACCTACTAGGGAAACATGAACAAAGACTAAACCTGCAAAATAACTCGGGTCTACCGACACTGAGGGGTATAGGTAGGGTGTGAGCTAATCACTCAGTAAGAATGCACCACAGATTCCATGTCATTTCTTCAACAAGACATTCCATTAATACTAGTTTTAACTACACTATAATATTAGGTCTTCATACACACATTTCATTTTAAAAACAAACAAACATGATCCACTGCCCTTGAAGTTTAAAACCAAATAGAAGGGGAAAGAATGGGGAGTTGTGATCTTTATTTCAAAACATCTAATTGAATTCCACTTTGATGTAATTAGAATTTCACAATTTTTTCAATAAATACCAAAACCAGGCGCAAAGAAATGGTTTCCACACAATGAGGGAAAAGGCTCTAGTTGTACTCATAATGGGGAAACATGGGAAATCATAAGAATGTAGAGGAAGACAAGAATATATTATAGATGTGACTCATCCTGAAGGCATGCCCTATATCGAGGACGTCATAACTTTCTAACGCTCGACATAGCCCTACAAGCCCTAACCAAGGGGCCCAATCCCCATAGCAGCAATAACTCAGTATTCCCCTACTATGGGGCCACTAGCCAGTGTGTAGTCTAAACTAGTACTACAATCATTCTCAGTAAACCTCTTTTATATGCTAAGTTCCCAGGTAATGTTCTCAAGGGGGTGTTCCATATCATTCAAACAACAAGTCACATATATATAATCTACAAACCACACAAACCGGCACCACCCCATCCACCTCAAGCGTTTGTCCCTTGCCTCACAATAATTATCCAAATGAGGTCCCATACCAAGGACCCTCCCATCTCATGATAAATCCACAAGGCAAGAGGCCTATCCCAAGAAGGGTTTTCCATATAACCCTTTCGAAGATGCCAACCGAGCCTTTAACATTACGACATTCAAGCATTTACTAATAACACTTTGAAAACCATTTCCAAAACAACAAATACCATTTATTTCATAAAATACAATACAACAACCACTTTTATAACCAATTAAACCCTTAAAAACTCATTTCAACAATCCATCCCACCATTTCAAAACAACACACACTTTTAAGGGCCAAAGGGGCATATACCATTAAGCAAGTAAATTGAAAACCCCATTTAAAGACATAGGTAACCAATTTTAATATCACCAATGCATTTATAAAAGAACTAAACCATGTCTTTAAAACCATTAATCCCTTAAAAGTGTCAACCGAACAATTTGACTAAAATATAGTATGCACAAACTAACAAAACACACCACACATTAAAATCCAATCTTAAAGTCATGTGCACCTTAAACCATTTCCCAAAACCAATTTTTCACTTCTTCCATAATTTAATAAACCATTGAAATGCCTTATAAAACAATTTTAATTAACTCTCCAAGGTTTTTATATCAATAACACACCCAAAAAATTTAACAAAATCATTTCCAAAACAATACCTCTTATCCACATTAAATTGCAAAGGCAAAAGCACGTGCATGTATGGAAGAACATGTCAAAACCTATTTTTAGCAAGTTAGACTAATAATAAATCATTACCATAAGCTAACTACAACTGTAATAAAGTGAAAATCAAGGTTTAACAATTACATACTAAAACACAAGCATAAAATGTAATGAAATTGGAATAAATGGTGTAACAACCCAAGCATCCACAATATGATTCTTTGAATAATACAGTATCGTGTGTTGTACACAACTTCGAGATTCTAACATGTCGCAACCAATCAAAGTAGCCATTATGAATATTAATACACACATTTTGAAATTTTATACATTTTATCTTTTAAAATGGACATCATTTTTGGATTCAGAATATCGAAATTGTCCTAGGATAAATTTTGGTACTTTTCGGATAACTTTTATATTTTGATGAATAGTGAAAATTACTAAATTTTTATTAAAAACATCTTTTTTAATCAAAATAATTAATAGTGATAAATTAATAATTTGAGTTCTTTTAAAGTATATTTATAGTATATTTTTACCATTTAATACAATTTTGTTCATTGGACATAATTTCACAATTAAACTGCATATAAACAAGTATCAATCTTTTGATAGTTATTGTTTCTTAAAAACACACTTTTTGTTTTGACAGCAGAAATTAATTTTAAATTAATTTCTAACACTTCTGTGTTTTGAATTTGAAAAAATGGATTCCATATTTAGAATCAGGATGTCCAAATTGTGTAAATAGGTAACATTCATTTTTAGAAATTTTTGAATAATTATTTCGGTAAATATTTTACATACCATGGTTAAAGGGTAAATCCAGTAAATAAGGGTATACAATAGTATTATAATAATAATAAATTACCCTAAAACATGTTCTAACCTTATTTTTGGATACATTTCCGACCACAGGCATTTTTGGGTTGATTTTGGGACCCCGTGGAGCAACTTGTCAGTGATAGGGACACTTTGTATTAATTAAGTTAAAGTATATACAAAAATGACAAAAGCATATATCTTTTAGAAAAACAATTTTTAAATAGGGTTTTCTATGTTATATTTTTGAATATACATATTAATTAGAAATATATAAAGATTTACAACATAATGGTTTTTTATTTATAATTTTTAGACATTAAATAATTTTATTTATTTATAAAACAATGATGATGTAGTAATTAAAGTATTAATGAATGATTAAGATAATCGATATTATAAATACCCAAATAAAAGTAATTTGAGAATTTTTATAAATTAAAATAATTTTTTGGGTTACTATGAAATATTAGTATTGGTTATATAAATTGTTTTTCAAGTAATAATGTTGTTATAAATTTATCAAGAACAAAATACCCAATATTGTCAAAATTGACATAAAAGAGTTCTAAAAACAAATATTATTTTTAAAATTTATATTCAATTCCTAAAAATATAAGGCTCAACCAAGAGACTTATATAATTATAGTTGTATCATTAATTGACCACTTGGAGGACACTTGGAGGTATATAGTATGTTTATTAACTATATAATATAAAAATACAAAGTTACATGGTAAGTGTCAAACTAATTAACTAAGAGTTAAAACTAAAAGATAAGGTTAATATAATAACCCAAACCTGTCTAAATTCTATTGGTTGAGTGGTTTTCAACCAATACCCACCTTAAAATTTAAATAACCCACTTTGTATCCATTAGAAACCGAATATGAATTTATTATAAAATAATATTTCTAGATTTTCCTAAGGTGCCCCTCCTCCCCCTTATAAAAGGACAACACTTATAACGAATTATTCACACATTCAAAGAATATTGGTTCTAAAAACCCCTAACCATATTCTTTATAAACTTCTCTCACGTCATCCTATAGGCCTTAGTTTGATCATAAATCCATCCTAAGGAGCCCTTTTGATCAAATAAAAAGGAAGAACCCGAAGAAGAGGTAATGTTTTCACCACCCACTTTCAAGTTCCATTCTTCTTCAACTTCTTCTTTCTTTGTAATTACAATTCTAAAGTAATAAGTCCAGTATCTACTATATACTATGATATTATTATAAATATGGTACAACCATATTAAGTATTCTATACATCCTTTGAATAACATGTCCCCATACGTGCGTACGTACGGATTACCGTCTCCACATCATGGTGTAATTGTTATTCAATATATTGTTATTTGGATGGGTATAATAATGATGTGTAATTCATGTTAATAATAAATATAACATGATCATTATTCTGTATATATGATATACCATCCAATTTTATATTATCTTAATAAACAAATGATGATATTGTTGCTCATGTGTACGTACAGACTACCGTCTCCACGAACGCGATGAGATTCATTCCCCTTCGTATCCATTCAATACTAATTCTTATTTGATGATTAAAAGTAATTTTTAAGAACTTTATATCATTATTTATATGAATAAGATACAACCAATTCATAAAAAACATGACTTATGTAACAAAACTAATAAAAAAACGAGTTAGTTAACACCCAAAACGACGATAATAATAAAGTATTATTAACACAGAATTATTATAAGATCATATATGATATCATAATTATTTATATGGTTCATGTATAATTTAATAATTTTTAACTATTATACAGGAGGTTAACATACCATCGACTAAGGAAAAGCACAAGGTAATGGTTAATTCACAATATCTTTATTATCCGTGGTTTTTTACGTTAGTATCTACTGGGACCTCTTTATCATCCACATCCATGTTTTTTTAAAAATTTCCTTCAATTTTTTTTTACTATTTAGTAGAAAATGATTGAAAGTCAATTATACCCTTTTTTGACTTTTTATAAGATGTTTTCAAAGGAATCTTTCCGTTATTTTTCAAACAAGGTCCGTTTTAACCTTTTTGACAAATTTAAGTTAAGAATTTCCTTTTTAACTTATACGGTGGGTGCGACTATATTCCGTCATTATAAAATTGCCGAAGCTTACCTTACGTGCTTATAAGAGTATTTTAAAAATACAGGTTTTATTTTATAATTATGTTACATTTAAATGATTTACAAAAAGGAGATATTTCTCTCAATTAGTTTTGATTTCATCCATGTCAACATCCTTTGATGGATTTTAAGATTATTTGAAGTTGATTTATTATGATACAAAACGTCCATATTTTATTGAAGGTTTTGTGATATGATTGACTGTGGATGTGTTATTTTTACACCTTTCATGGTCTATGGATAATGTATTGACATTTCGTATGATCGTTTTAATACGAATGTTTATGTTATATTTAAACCTTTTCATATGAGGAATGAATTTGACTTATTCTGTGATGGATGGAGGATGCTATAGCTCCTCGATGCATAGATAGGTCTCATGAGACAAACTAGTGTCTTGGCACGAGGCCTTGACAAAATCTTTTCTGTAGTCTTGGCATGAGGCCTTGGCTGCGTGGTTATGATAGTCTGGCATTATGCATTTCATCATTATGAAAGTAGTTATCGATATTGCATGTGATTATTCGACTAGAAGAATTTCCATGTGAAAAAGTAAATGGAATTATTTCATTTTATCTTTTCCATATTTTGCTAAAGTTCGAGTTTAAAAGGATTTTGTTTTAGCAATACATTTCCTTAAAATTTTATGCTTATTTATGAAATGTTTCTGCTATATTGTTATCCTTACTGAGCATCTGAGCTCACCCCTTTAAATGTTTTATTTTTACCAGGATGTGAATAAGTAATTTATGAATGACATATAGGGATAATATGAGGGGATATGAAGACAATATTTTGTTATAATAGTTTTTCAAATTATGATGTAATGTAAACTTTATGAATGTATCTAGTTATTCCAAGGCTACTAAACTAATCAGCCTTTTGAGACTTGATCTTTCTTGTGATCATGCCAATGTTTTGTAATAATGAACCGACTCTGGGATACTGGGGTCAGGGTATTACAGTTGGTATCAGAGAAAGTTTAGTACAAACCTTTGAAGCTAGATTTAGGTAAACTCTGATTAGAGAACATAGACCTAAGATAGAATTTGAACATTAGTATAGAAAAACTTTCTAGAATTTTGGTATTGTAAACATTTTGTGAGTATTACGAGCAATACATCCCTATTTGGATACGACCAGGTAGAGGCGTCTCTGGCACAGATGTACCTAGAGGTAAAACCCGGAGACACCGCTTTGAGATAGACTCGAACAGGAACTGGTGCACGACAATGGGCCTAGCTGCACTCTTGGTTACGACACTCCCAGGGGATATGCTTCGGATAATTTTCATTTTCATTACAAAAAATTATGAAGGGTTTATGAGTATATACTTCCTCAATGAGAACATCTTAATAATTATGGATTATATCCATAAACCATTCAATTTACGTTAGGTATATTACAAGTTTGGAATTACTCATTGTAATTCATAAACTGACCTAGTTTATGACATTGTATAGAAATGGAATCCAGTAGAAGGAATGTGATCTCCAAAAATACATATGATACAAAAAGTAAGAAAGATCATTTCTTTCATGGTATTAAGTCAACATTTTGAAGAGAAATATTCTCCCATGTATTCTCAACATATGATTAAATAGCATTATGTGTTAATAAGATAAATAATTAATTCTATGAGTCTTATGGCTTTGAAAGGAATCAAGATAAGAAAATAATATAAGAGATAAAGATGGATAAAGAAAAGAGGGAAAAGAAGAATTTTCCCATATGTGATAATTGTGGGAAGAAACACCCTGGAACTTGCCTGAAGGGATTGGGAGTTTGTTATAAGTGTAGAGAAAAAGGACACCAAGTACGTGACAACAAGGGTAAGAAAAAGGTTTCAAATGTATAATGCTTCATCTACAAGGAGTTGGGACCCTACACAAACAAATGTCCAAATCATCTGAGTATGCCCCAAATGATGCTATTGGATAATAATCATGTTATGATACTACCCCAGATGAGGAGGAATGATTAGAGTTATTATGTTGTTATTAAAGAATTATGTTATTTTGGTGTGGAATCAACGATGTAATGGTTATAATAATTAGAGAGTATATAAGGATTGTGTTGTAGTACTATTTTATTAAGGACTTGATATTGTGTTTAATCAAGATAAGTTACTCAATAGCAGGTTAAATTTTTAGAAAATAGATGGTTAAGAGAATGATAAACCATAATATGGTTTTGATACCGAGGTAGTGATTTTGGAATAATACATGATTGATTTGGATAAATTATATTTGATATTCTTGAGTACCATGAAACTGATTAATGATTTTTATATTCCATCATTGTTGGAGATTACAACATTTTTGGATATAAGGATTATATCCAGTAGTCTATAAGTAATAAGGGATCATGAATGTAATCAATAAGGTTTTATGGTGTTTTAAAAGAATACATAATGAAGGTGTTCACATGTTATTATGTGACAAACAATATCTTCATTGTGTTTACCTTCCTTATAAATTTTGGACTGTGAGTTTGGACAGATGTATTTTGGATAATTCTAGTTTGATATTATTTTCAGATTTCCATAAAAGGACAACCCGAAGGTCGGGCAACAACCGTCTCGTCCGGCAAGGCCGTGAGACTTAAACCCGCAACCGAAGGGTGACAAGGGTGTATCACCTACCACTGGCCCACGTGATGTCTCAGATTGAATAATATAGTCTTTTTTTAAAAAATTCCAGTAGATGAATGATAAATTAATTTTTTTAACTTATATCAATAGGATTAATAGAATATTATTTTTATGTTCTATTTTCTTTTATAGTGAAAGATGAGTTTGTGGTAGAAGTTAGTTAAAGGATGGGACTCTACATATCAACTATATATTTTTATTCTTCTCTTATTCTATGAATAAATTAATTCTTATACATTAGTGAAGGGATCTTGAAACAAAAAATGTATTATCCTTATACCATATGTTTTGTTGAACCGATGGTATTTTAAATCATCATAGATTGATGAATTTAAGGCCCTCAATTTTACACTTTTTTGTGATTGATGACCTCAATAACTATCTATAAATATTTACTTTTTTCTGCCAATTATATGTCTCTAATTTCCACCAATTTTCTCTTATTCGAGATCATAATTTTTTGGGGACCCTTTCATTTTACTTTTCCTCTTATGAAGACTATATTTTATTAACCTAATTTCTGATGTGGGTTTTCCAAAATGTATTTTCAATTTTCAACCTTTTATTTTCGAAAAATGATTTCAAATTTCAAGGGTGAAATTTATTTGAAGGAGTGGAGAATGTAACACCCCAAGATTCCATGGTACGATTCTCTTTTAATAATACAGTAACGGGTGTTGTACGCAACTTTGAGATTCTAACACGTCGTGACAAATCAAAGTAGCCGTTATGAATAGTAAGACCCACTTTTTGAAATTTTATACATTTTATCATTTAAAATGGACTTCATTTTTGGATTAGAATATTTAAATTATCCTAGGATGAAATTTTGTTACTTTTCGGAGAACATTTATATTTTGATGAACAGTGAAAATTACAAAACTATTATTTAAAAAAACATTTGTAATAGAAATAATTCATTGTGATAAATTATGAATTTGAGTGGTTTTAAAGTATATTTAGAATATACTTTTACCATTTAATACATTTTTGGTCATTGGACCTAATTTCACTGTTAAACCGGACATAAACAAGTAACAATCTTTTGATAGTTATTATTTCTTAAAAACACGCTTTTTGTTTTTACAGTGGGAATTAATTTTAAATTAATTTCAGCCACTTCTGTGTTTTGAATTTGGAAAAATGGATTCCATATTTTGAATCAGGATGTACAAATTGTGTAAATAAGTAAATTACATATTTAGACATTTTGAATAATTACTTCGGTATATATTTTATTTTCCATGGTTAAAGGGTAAATCAGGTAAATAAGGGTAAACAATAATATTATAATAATAATAAATTAACCTAAAACGTGTCCTAACCTTATTGGTGGATACATTCTCGACCATGAAAAACTTTGTGTCGATTTTGGGACCCCATGGAGCCACTTGTAGGTGATATGGACACATTATATTAATTAAGTTAAAGTTAATTCAAATATGACATAATCATATATCTTTTATAAAAATAATTTTTAATTAGGGTTATTTATGTCATATTTTTGACTATAAATATTCATTAGAAATAAAAAAATATTTCCTACATACTGTTATTTTATTGATAATTTTTAGACATTAAATTTTTTAATTTATTTATGACACAATGATGATGCAGTAATTTCTGTTTTAATGAAAGATTAAGATAATTGATATTATAAATACCCAAATAAATATAATTTGAGACTTTTTATAAATTAAAATACTTTTCTAGGTTACTATGACATATTATGATTGTTTACATTAATTTTTTTTAAGTAATAATGTTGTTATAAATTTATCGAGAACAAAATACCCAATAGTATCAAAATTGACATAAAAGAGTTTTTAAAACAAATATAATATTATCTATTTATATTCAATTTCTAAAAATATAAGTTTCAGCCAAGAGACTTATATAATGATATATGTATCATTAATGGACCACTTGGGGGTTCTCTTGGAGATATATAGTATTTTTATTAACTATATAATATAAAAATACAAAGTGACATGGTAAGTGTCAAACTAATTAACTAAGAGTTATAACTAAAAGATAAGGTTAATATAATGACCAAAACCTGTCAAAATTCTATTGGTTGAGTGGTTTTATTACCATAACCATATTAAACATTAAATAATCCCCTTTGGATCCACTAGAAACCGAATATTAATTTATTATAAATTAATATTTCTAGATTTTCCTAAGGTACCCCTCCTCCCCCTTATAGGAGGACACAACTTATAACCAATTATTCAAAATTTAAAAGCCTTTTGGTTCGGCCAAAACCTGCAAAAATAAACTCTAAACTTCCCTCAATTCATCCTATAGGTATTATTTTGATCAGTAAGCCAACCTATGGATCCCTTTTGATCAAATCAAAAGGAAGAACTCGAAAAATAGGTAATGTTTTCACCACCCTCTTTCAAGTTCCTTTCTTCTACAACTTCTTCTTTCTTTGTTATTACCATTCTAAAATAATAAATACAGTATCTCCTATATATTTTGATATTATTATAAATATGGTACAAACATATTCAGTATTCTATCCATCCATTTAATGACATTTCATCATACGTGCGTACTTACGGCTTACAGTCTCCACGTCGTGGTGCAATTGTTATTCAATATATTATTTTTTGGATGGGTATAATAATGATGTGTAATTCATGTAAATAATAAATATAACATGATAATGATTCTGAATATATGATATACCATCCAATTATATATTATTTTAATATCAAAAGGATGATATTGTCGCTCGTGCGTACGTATAGACTACCGTCTCCCTGAACGCGATGAGATTTATTCCCCATTGTATCCATTTAAGAATAATTTTAATTTGATGATTAAAAGAAATTTTTAGGAGATTTATATCATTCCGGATATGAATTAGATAAAACCTATCCATAACAAACAAGACTTATGTAACAAAAGAAATAAAATAAAATGTGTCAGTTATCACCCGAAACGATGATAATACTAAATTATTATTAACAAATCATTATTAGAAGATCATATATGATATCATTATTATGTATATGGTTCTTGTATAATTTAATAACAATGTTTTATCTATTATATATGAGGTTAACATACCATCAACTAAGGAGAAGTACAAGGTAAGGGTTAATTCACAATCTCTTTATTATCCGAGGTTGTTTTTACGTAAGTATCTACTGGGACCTATTTATCATCCACATACATGTTTCTTAAAAATGTATTCCAAAACATTTTTACTATTTATTAGAAAATGGTTTAATGAAATTTATACCCTTGATTGATTTTTTATAAGATGTTTTCAAAGGAATCATTCCATTTTTTTAAAACAAGGTCCATTTTAACCTTTTCGACAAATTTAAGGTAAAAATGTCCATTTTATCTTATACGGTGGGTGTAGCTATATTCTACCATTATAAAATCTCTGAAACATCCCTTACAAGATTATAAGAGAATTTTCGAAATAAAGGATTTATTTTATAATTACGTGACTTTAAAATGATTTCAAAAAAAGGAGATATTTCTCTCAAATAGTTTTGATTTCATCCATGTCAACATCCTTTGATGGATTTTAAGATTATTTGATGTTGATTTAATATGATACAAAAAATTCCATATTTTATTGAATGTTTTGTGATAATTTTGATTGTGGATGTGTTATTTTTACACCATTCATGGTCTATGGATAAAGTTTTGACATTTCGTATGCTAGTTTTAATACGAATGTTAATGTTGTGTTTAAACCTTTTCATATGGGGAATGCATTGGACTTAGTATGTGACGGGTGGAGCCCACTATAGCTCCTTGATGCATCAGTAGGTATCATGAGCCAAACTAGTGTCTTGACCCAAGGCCTTGACAAAATCTTATCTGTAGTCTTGGCATGAGGACTTGTCTACGTTGTTATGATAGTCTGGCATTATGCATTCCATCATTATGAAAGTGGTTATTAATATTGCATGTGATTATTCGACTATTAGAATATCCATTGAATATGTAAATGGCATTATTTCATTTTATCTTTGCCATATTATGATGAAGTTCAAGTTTAAAAGGATTTTGTTTTAGCTAAACATTTCCTTAAATATTTATACTTATTTATGAATGTTTCCGCTATATAGTTATCCTTACTGAGCATCTAAGCTCACCCTTTTCAATGTTTTATTTTTCTCAGGATGTGAAAAAGTAATTTATGAATGACCTGCAGGGATAATATGAGGGGATATGATGAAAATATGTTTTTATTGTAGTTTTTCACTTTATGATGTAATGTAAACTTTATGAATGTATCTAGTTATTGGAAGGATACTAAACTAATCGGTCTTTTGAGACTTGATCTTTCTTGTGATCATGACAATGTTATATAATATTGCACCGACTTTGGGAAACTGGGTTCTGGGCATTTCAAATGGCATGGAAGCACCTACCTCAATTAATTGGCCGAGCCAATGCTTTTGAAATCACACCACCACCAGATCAGCTACACGCACTCCCACAAAAGCGCATGCAGTTGAAAAATTATCTCCACACCATAACCACACTGTCAAACTCCAATGTTAGTGCGGTGCGGACTAACGCACGGCCAAATAAAAACTAGGGACTCAAAAACAACATAAGACACTAAATAGGATGCCACAAAACAAAATAGCGGGTGCAGTAACCTTACCCGAAAAATTGGAAGCAAGGAAAATCGTGTTCATCCGCCTCGCCCTTGGAAGTGGATATCAGAACCTCAACCAATGGGTCCTGATATGTCAATTTCCCACTCTAAACACCGTGAAAACTACATGAATCACAAAACAAAACATCAGAGTTGATTAAATTGAAGAAAAAAACAAAATTGAAATAAAAAAACTATAGGAAGAGAGGAGATTGTGTGCCAGATAGGAAGTGGAGGCGCTTCCATGAGGGTTGGGTCGCACCGGAACAAGGAGGAGGTGCTGTGCAGGGGGTTGGGTCGCGCAGGAACAAGGCGGAGGTGATGCGCAGGGGTTCGGGTCATGCCAGAACAAGGCGGAGGCACTCCACATGTGCTCGGGTCGTGCCAGAACTAGGCGGAGCCGGATGGGACTTCAGTGCGCGTCGGCGAATGAAAGGGAGGGGATATCATGCTTCCCCGCTAGTGGCAGCATCGGGGAAATAGGAGGCCGTTGTGCGGGGATGTGGTCGGAGGGCACCGACGGAAGGGGGTGCAAGGTTCGCTGCTGGGAGGGTGCGGCTCCGCAGAGGAGGCGGAGCAGGGGGCGCGGATGGAGGGACGCTAGCAGAGGGGAGTGGCGAAGGGGCGCATGGGTGCGGCCGGCGTGGCGCGGCCAGCCGGACGGCGGGCGAGCATCGCAGGGAGGCAGTAGTGGGGCCGCAGCGCGAAGAGGGGGGGGGTGCATGGGAAAAGGGGGGCATCGGGTAGGTTTAGGGTTTCTTTTTTTTCATTTATTATCTTAATAATAATAATAATAATAATAATAATAAATTGATAATAATAATAGTTATAATAATAATATAAAAAACTTAATAATAATACAACCATAATAATTAAATTTGTAATAACAACAATTCAATAATAATTATATTAACAGTCGTGATCATAAAAATTATAATAATAATAATCTCAATAATAATATTAGTAAAATCATAATATTATTAATATTATTATTTAGAACCATTTTAAAAAATTCATTTCATCCCAATTATCTTTATTTATTCATTTATTTATTTTATTTCATTCACCATCCAAAATAATTTTTTTTATTCTGAACCGACTAACCTTGCGATTCTCCGGTAGTATGATGCACGGTTGACAAAACTGCGCCTGAAATGTGCCACCAGGTACCGCCTGGTTATAGGGTTATGCTATGTGCTTGCCATGCAGATTTATAAACCACGTGCAGGTCGCGCACCACAACTCCGACCCATTCGGGTAACCGGGCGGGCCACGCGCAGTTGCTTCTAACAATGCAGACAGCTCATGAAATAGAGAAAGTCATCCACAACTCAAAATAATAATTAATACAATTAAAAAAATATCAGGTTGGGGTGTGACAATTATCCCCACCATAAAACATTCTACCCCCAAAAATTCACCAAGCTGACAGTTGACACAACTTGAGTCCATAACCAAGAAAAACTGAGGAAAATCTGTGAATCACAAGATGACCTTACTCTCAACAAGTCAAACCCGACCAATTCAAGATAAAACTGAAGCCCGATATTGAGGGGAGAAGATGGGAGGGTTCTCCCAACCACAAGAATTTACTAATATGGAAACCTTGGTACTTGATCATACCACCCCTGAGGGGGGCCAACAAGGGAACTCCCAAACCGAAACCAGTTAATTTCTCCATATGGACCGAACAACACCCAGAGGCTTAAATGGAATGATTTCTATGAAATGACCCAACAACCCGAGAATAAGGAATTCTCTCAAATCCTCGCACACCAACTGGATAAAATCCCCACTAAAATCAGAGATTAGGAATTACTAGCCCAAACTCAGAAAGGACCCTGAAACATCACCCATTAATTTCATGAAGCCAAAAATCCCCCTAACGAACACAATTTAGACCCACATCAAAATTAGAATGACCCATTTATTCACGGTCCCAACACCCTTCATGGATGTCCGAATGATTTGAAAACACACTAAGAATAGATAAGACCGCTTAGACTGTGGTGGAACAAGTTCATCACATCACCACAACTATGATGAGCTTACAACGGTATCAAGAACAGAATAAGGGAACATTGGATATATCCATCCCATAGATGAAAACATTACTCAGACAACGGTTCCACACACCCTCGACAACTCCTGACTGTGCGTGTGCTTCACCCCGAGACCTGTGGTTGGGGCCCTGATGGATAAAGCATCTCCTACCTCACAGTAAATCATTTGCATACCCCAGTCCCTAACTGCTTCCTACAAAACGACACTTTTTACATAACTCTTCTTGGTAGCCTGAACAGTCAGACGATAGCAAAAATTCGGATGGATGCGACAAGGCGGGTTAGAATGCCTGAAAGGGCCACACTAGTGGCATGGGAGAGAACGGTCCAAAAAACTGGGAGACGGCACAGACGAAGGACCTTTCCAGATGAGGAACCTCCAAAAGAGATGACCCCCACCAACTACACCCATTCTCTAATGTAGATGATACATTCCACCTTTACTCATCCAAAATTGAACTCTCAACTAACTCTAGGAAGGTATAAACCCTAACTACCCTGAGAGTTCCCAACAACCCTAAGACACACTATCTCTATGAACTATACAACGACCTCTAACAGACATCGATTACCTCAAAAATAAAGCAACAAAAAAATGAAATGCTAACTGAGCATAACTCATTAACAACTTTTGGAGGCTTTTTGGGTGGCATACTCATGACAACACGAAAAAATCCATCACTACTAGCATCAAGAAAAAAATCAATCAAGGAAACAACAAAAGTCAAGGGAAACAGGTCCATAATCCTAACATACACAAATATAGGCATAAATCACTTTTCAAAACGCATTATTTCATTAAAATTTTAAAACTCACCTATGGAACCTTATAAGCTGTCACATGTGCATTCATTCAATCCTGCTCACATCACATATGAACAAGTGACCCCACACACTTCCATATATATCCACACACGGGTGACCCTTCATAAGGAGTGTCAATGTTCATACACTTCTTTTACGTACCAAATCCAAAAACATACCATTTTTTTCAAACCAACACACCTTCTCTTTAAAAATCCACTTTATTAATTTCAAAAAAAATTTGGAAGAAACCACATTCCATTTCAAAAGATGTTTAACTTTTAATGCACACTCAAACCAACCGATATTAAAACAAAAAAGAAGAAAAAATAACCCACTAGAATGTGGAACTGGGGCACATGTCTGACCCAGCAACATGGTGGTGATCCATGCCCCCAAGTAAGGCATAAAACTAAGAGGACCTTAAATCAGGAACTTGGACTCCCCAAGGGTCACCAACCCATGTGAGGCCACGAATTGAACTGATTCACCTCCATTATCATCCCTCAATCCGAGATGAGCAAGGACAAGTGACTCAAATCCTGGACTAACTCTGGTAACTCAGGCCTCGTCGCGAGTGGTGGTGATAGGGCACTGACCCGTAACAAACCTTCAGAGCCTCGATAGTCCTAATCTCCATCTACCGAACACCCCAAATAATAAGAACCTGCTCTGATACCATTTTGTCATGAACCAACCTGGGTCGAACCTGAACCGGTCACCCGGGCCGGTCCACGGCATGTCCCGAGGGGCATTCCTGATCCCCCCAGGATGACAACTAGTGTCAGGCATCAAACCGTACACCTAAGAACGATTTATGCCTGAAACAAAAAACAACCAGGACCAGAAAAAAAAACTAAGGATGCAACATCCTGGACAACTGAAAATAAATAAAATAAACTAATCCAGATACAAGGTGCAGCTTAACAGACAGAAAACTAAAATACAAAACCGAAAACCCCAAACGAACAAACCAAACCGCCACAACCTAATCTCAATGTGACCTCTTGGTCTCCACCAACCATAAGACCAGCTATGCTCTAACATCAAGCACCTTCTAGGGCAACCTGAACAAATACTAAAAATGCAAAATAGCTCCAGTCTACCGACACTTAGGGGTATAGTTAGGGTGTGAGAAAATCGCTCAATAGGCAAGCACCACAGATTCCATGTCATTTCCTCCACAATACATTCCATTAATACTAGTTTGAACTGCATTATAACATTAGGTTTCCATACACACATTTATTTTTAAAAACGAACAAACATGATCCACTTCCCTTAAAGTTTAAAACCAAATTCAAGGGGAAAGAAAGGAGAGTTGTGAAATCTATTTCAAAACATTTAATTGAAATACATTTTGATGTAATCACAATTTCACAGTTATTTAAATAAATACCAAAACTAGGTGCAAAGAAAAAGTGTCCACACAATGAGGGAAATTTCTATAATAGTACTCGTAACGGGGAGACACGGGAAATCTTAGGAACACAGAGGAAGACCAAAACATACTATACTTGTGACTCATCCTGAAGGCATGCCCTAACTCGATGACATCATAACGCCCTAACGCTTTTCATAGCCCTACATGGCTAAACCGAGGGGCTCAATCCCCATAGGAGCAATAACTCATTATTCTCCTACTATGGGGCCACTATCTATTGCGTAGTCTAAACTAGTGCAGCAATCATTCTTAGTAAACCACTTTGATATACTAAGTTCCCATGGAAATTCTTGATGGGGGGTTTTTCATATCATTCAAACAACATGTCCCATACATATAATCGACACACCACACAAACTGGCACCACCCGAGCCACCTCAAGGGTTTGTCACTTGCCTCAAAATAATTATTCATTGGAGGTCCCATACCGAGGAACCTCCCATCTCATGATCAATCAATGAGCCATGAGGCCTAAACCAAGAGGGGTTTTCCAAACTACCCTTTCGAAGATTCCAACCGGGCCTTTAACTTTAAAACATTCAAGCATTTACCAGTAACACTTTGAAAACCATTCCCAAAACAACAAATACCATTTATTTTATAAAATATCATACCACAACCACTTTTTTAACCAAATAATCCCTTAGAAACTCATTTCAACAATCCAACCAACCATTTCAAAACAAAACACACTTTCAAGGGCCAAAGTGGCATATACCATTAAGAAATTAATTTGAAAAACCCATTTAAAGACATTAGTCACCAATTTGAACATCACCAATGCATTTATAAAAAAACCAAACCATGTCATTAAAACCTTTAATCCCTTAAATGTGTCAATGGGAAAATTTGACTAAATCATAGTATGCACAATGTAACAAAATGCACCACACATTAAAATACAAACTTAAAGTCATGAGCACCTTAAAACATTCCCCAAAACCAATTTCACACATCTTTTATAATTTAATAAACCATTGAAATTCCTTATAAAACAATTTTAAATAACTCTCCATGGTTTTTATATCATGATCACACCAAAAACATTTAACAAAATCATTTCCAAAACAATATCGCTTATCCACATTCAGTTGAAAAGAAAAAAGCACCTGCATGTATGGAAGAACATGTCAAAACCCATTTTTAGCAAGTTAGACTAATAATAAATCATTACCATAAGCTAACTACAACTGTAATAAAGTGAAAATCAAGGTTTAACAATTAAATACTAAAACACAAGCATCACAGGGAACAAAATTGGAATTAATGGAATGGAAGCACTTATATCAATTAATTGGTCGAGCCAATGCTTTCGAAATCACACTGCCACCTGCGCACGTTCATGCACTCCCACAAAAGCGCACGCACTAGAAAAATTATCTCCACACCTTAACAACACAGTCGACACCCAAACTTAGTGTGGCGCGGACCAATACACAAAAAAATAAAAATCAGGGACTCAAAAAAACATAAGACACTAAATTGGAAGACACAAAACAAAACAGCGGGTGCATTAACATTACCTAAAAATTTGACGGCAAGGCAAATTGAGTTCATCCACCTCGCCCTTGGAAGCAGATGCTGGAACATTGACCATCATGTCTAGATACGTAAATTTCCCACTCCAAACACCATGCAAACAACATGAATCACAAAACGAAACATCAAATTTGTTTAAATTTAATAAAACACCAAAATTGAAATAGAAAAAATATTGGAGGAGAGAAGAGTGCATGCCAGATAGGAAGCGGAGGAACTATGAAGAGGGTCATGTCGCGCCGAAACAAGCTGGAGGCACTACAAAGGGGGTCAGGTCACACCGGAACAAGGAGAAGAAGTTGCGCATGGGTTCAGGTCGCACCAGAACTAGGAGGAGGTGATCCGTAGGGGTTTGGGTTGGCTGGAACAATGCAGAGGCATTACGCAGGGGTTCGGGTCGCGCCAGAACAAGGTTGCGCCGGCTAGGGCTTTGGTGCACACCGGCGAACGAAAGAGAGGGGAGATCGGGCCACCACCACTACTGGCCGGAGTGGGGGAGGAGGAGGTCGTCGTGCGGAGGTGTGGTCAGAGGGCGCTGACAAAAGTGGGTGCGGGGTTCGCCACCGGGAGGGTACGGCTGTGCGGAGGAGGCGGAGCTGGGGGTGCGGCCTAATGGACGCCGGTGGAGGGGAGTGGTGGAGGGGCGCCGTGGCACAGTCGGCACAGCGCGGCCCGCCGAACGGCGGGTGGGCTGTGCAGGGAGGCGGCGGCGGGGCCGCAGCATGAAGAGGGGGGGGGGGCGCCGGGTCGGCTTAGGGTTTCTTTTTTTTTCATTTCTTATATAAATAATAATAATAATAATAATAATAAATTGATAATAATAATAATAATTATAATATTAATATAACAAACATAATAATAATAATACAACCATAATAATAAAATTTGTAATAACAATAATTCAATAATAATTATATTAACATTCGTGATCATAGAAATTAAAATAATAATAATCCCAATAATAATATAAAAAAATCATAATTTTATTAATTTTATTATTTCTAACCATTTCCAAAAATTCACTTCGTTCCAATTATCTTGGATTATTCATTTATTTATTTATTTTCACTCACCAGCCAAAATAATATATGTGTTTATTATTCTGAACTGACTAACTGCGCGATTCGTCTATAGTAAGACACACTGTTGAAAAAACTGTGCTCGAACTGTGCCACCAGGTAATGCCTGGTTATAAGGTTATGTTGCATGCTTTTCGCGTGGATTTATAAACAGCATGCAGGTAACGCGCCCTATCTCTGACCAATTCAGGTAACTGCGCGGGCAACGCGCAGTTACTACTAGTAGTGCGGACTGACCGCGCAATAGAGAATGTCATCCAAAACTAAAAATAATAATTAAAACCATTAAAAATAATAATAAATAAATTAGGTCACGATGTGGAAAATATTCTCATTGAGTAAAGGATATAAATTTGAAAATATTTCCTTTGTTAAAAAAATAACATTTATGGTCAACCTAATATGTTAAAATTGAACAAATTTTAGGAAATTTTCATATCAATCATACAATATTCTTTATTATTAAAAAAAATTAAATTATAAACAATAATTATAAAAAATATGTGCCTTCATCATGAGAAAGTTTAAAAATAAAAAAGAATGTCTGATTTCAAAATATGTTTTACCACTTAATTTTTATTGAGTCGCATCCATTTTAATAAAAATTTTAGATTTGAAAATTAGAATAAAATGAATAATTATTTATTGATGAATGAAAATGTATAATGGGAAATATGTATGACATGGGAAAGGGGAATTGTTGAATAATACTAAATAACTATCAAAGGAATTTTAATAGAGAGGCAATGCCTTACATCATACATTCCTTTCATCCAAAATTAATTAAAATATAATAGATTTATTTTAAAAAATGTTACAAATTTAGTTTAAAAACAAAATTAATATTTATAAGTTCCTATATTATTATTTTATAAGATCTTATCACCCATTTCTTTTTAATAATATAATATTTTCTTTGTTATGATTGTTAATTTCCTTTCTTACTCATTCAATTATTTCATGAATGAACTTTTTCATTCACAAATTATACATTTATAATATCTTAAATATAATTATCATGAAATAATTATCATATTTTTTCGTCAATTATTCTTCAATAACTAATCATTAATGATGGTATTGAAATATGATGTTTATTAAGATCATGGTGATGGTGTTTTGTATGTACGAATGAGTAACATTTTAAAACATTCCACTATCATTATGGAGAGAGTGTATATAATAATTTATCATTATAGATGATTACAATATCATATACATATATATATATATATATCAATATTTTCAATAAATATACTTATTTATATCATTAATGTGTTTTGGTGATGAAAATAACTCACATGGCTTCGTGAAGCCAGTAGTCCACATGTAATATTAAAAATGTTACTACCATTAAATGTAAAAAAATATAATGATATATTGTGTTTATATATTTATGGATATGTTAGTAATATAGTTATTATTTGTTGTATATATCATAAAATCATAAACATAATTATTGATCACCTTCAATGTAATTTTTTAGTGAAATGGAAATCACATAAATTTTAAGGTGGTAGTTTATCATGTATAGGCGCGATGGTATTGTGACTACTAATGAATGGAAAGATACAATTTTTATATGATATAATTACAGAATATGTATAATTATGTTTTTGTTTTCATATAAATGCTTTATATCCATCATTATTCCCTACGTTGAGAGTTGGAAATGAAAAGATGAACTAAATTGGTTTGTAAGGCGGTAGTCTGACGTAGACACAAATAATGATTCTTTAATACATTTGATTGATGCAAAGATTTTTTAGTTAATCCCCATTTTATTACTACATCAAATTATATAGAATATAATTTGGTTATTATATTATCTTGTTTTAATAAAAATATAATGAAGTGGATAATGATTTAAAATGAAGACGCACATTGAAAAACATTACTTCATATCTGGGTATCTTCTTTGGGATTAAATAAATATATCATATCTTAAATTTATTCCAAATATAATCCTTCTCTGATAAGGTTATAAATCTTATATTTAAATTTGTGTAGGTCATTTTTGATCTAAATCTAGTTTAATGTGTGAGTAAGTGGAAGAGGGGGATTCCTATAATTAGTGGGGGATAGAAGAAACATTACATTTATGAAATAAATTGAGTGAGCCCATTTGATTCATATGTTAAAAGGGAAAAAATTACCTATTCTCTATCATTATATAAGTAATAGTTTATATAGATCAATAAAGTTGTTTTTTGTTATGTTTATAGTCAATTTGAACACTTATCTTTTTAGTTTAACCAGCATGGTAAACTTGTTTTCCGTTTAACCATGAAAATTAATTTTCACTGCATTTACTTTTCATTGTTGTCAAAATATTTTTCGAACTTATTATAATATATTATATTTTCTGGTTATAAAATTTGACCCATTTTTTTGATATTATATTCACATACATGGATGAATTTTGTTTTAAATTAATATATCATATGTGTCCTAAAAACAGGTTTTCAATGTGACAATGTTCAAAACATAATATTGATTGTATATATAAAATCAATATGAAAATAGTTAAAATCACCTTAATGAGATAATTTTATATAGTATTTAAATAATTTTATATTTAAAACAGAAAATTTCATTTATCTATATAATTAATTTAAATAAAATGGAATTTTTCAATTTATATTTAGTTATTTTTACTATTCACCGTGAAATAAAACTTCTAATAAAAATCCCAGAAATTAAACAAAAGATAATTCTTGTATAATTATTTAAAAATTAAAGTTTATTTATTAATATTATTTTTTAATGTGGTAAAATTAGTATTATATTATGTCTCAAATCATAATTAATGTGTGTTTTGTTTAAACCCAATAAAATTATAAACTATATAATGTTATAATATGTATGTTAATTAATATATTATGGGGATCAGTTAAGATAGATAATTCCTTATATTTGAGGGTAATATAAAGAACTAATTTTATGGATGTTGGGATATATTAATCCTATTATGGGCTTCAGAATAATTTTTTTTATATATTTATATTTCTTTGATGTAATGTATGAGGAATGATGGAGGTAAAATGTAAGGTGATGAATAAGATTGTATTTTTTCATCTCAAAATTGATTCAAGTAATAATTAATGTATTTTTGAATGTTAATTATAGAAATGTGAATTAATATTTATATTGGTAGTGTTTTTTATAATTTAAATTGTAAGGAAATATTTCTGTAGAATGCAAGGTACAAACTCTAATTTCAATAGATAGCAACCGAGTAAGTTTAAACTAGAATGATAATAATATATGGAATTTGGGAAATTAATCTCAAATTCCATAATTTCCTTTTAAGAATAAATATTTTTATATAAAAGAAGAACATGTTCATTTGATGTTTGGGATAGGGAATATTATAAAGCACTCAGGAAAAGATAATGTAATATTCTGTTATAATCATTCTTCTATACAAAACCTTATGATATATTTTTGGAAATTTATGGGGATAATAAAGTATCAATCAATTAATTATCACAATAAACTATGTTAAAAAATATCTATTTATATATGATTAAAAATAATTATATGATCTTGATGGATGTGTTAATTATCATGGAATTATAATTTTCATTATTTTCGTATAGTGTTGTCAGTTGTTGGATAAATCAATGATTATATATGATTTGAGTGACTATAAGATCCGTGCATATGTGTTAGTCATGATAAAATGAACCTATTACTTGAATGTTTATTTTGTATATGTATGATTGGAATTAATGATTGTAATATCAGATAAAAGGAAAAAACTGGCATTTTTTTATCATGTTCAGGTTGTATGCATGTTTCCCATAATGTTCAGGGGATAAATATATAATATAATTAGAGTATTAAATGTCAATTTGATTATTTATGATGTTAATTACTTGAAAAATGATGTCCTTTTTTGTATAGCTCATTTCAATAAACATCATTATTATCATGTGGGTTAGATGAAATTTTGATTATCTTGATTTAGAATTTGTTTTATTTTCTATTATATTATTTTAATTATTTTAATCCCTTATAATTATTTAAATATTATTAAATATTATTTTTAGGGTTTTTATATTTTCAATGTACAATTATGTGATATTGAGAACATCAGTGTAAAAGGTGACTGATATCCCTATATTTTTTTATTAAATTAAATTTAAATTATATAAATGGTTTCATGTTAAATTGATACATTCATAAAATTATTGATCAATAATATTAGTATTTTTATTAAATTAATCATTTTCAAAAAGTTTTTATTGTTGTAAATTTAAATATTTTTAAAAATTTATTTATTGTATTCTAATTGTTTTGTTTTGAAAAAAATTAATTACATGCCATGAAAATCATATTATGTGAGTCATTTTATCTCTCCAGGTAAGGGGATTGTTAGAAATACTATGTGAATACACAGAGTAACTATGTATGGTTTTCATGATTGAAAATTTCATATGCATGGTTGGATAATAATTAGGTTAATCCATATAGTGAAATCATGTGGATTTCTTCTAATTCATTCAATGTTATTTTCATTGTTGTAACAATAACTTTTTAATCATTATTACAAACCATGGAGACGTGATATCTTTCCAAAAATGTGAATTTTATAATCTACCCACTTATATTTAGACCCATCATTGACCTCACTCTTCCTCCATTCTATTAATTAATAAAATGATGACCCCTAGAGGTAGCATTCCCTCCCCCTCTCTTTAGTCTCTATGGATTCCTCCTGAATTCCATATTGTGTCATCATGTTTTAGCATCCTTTATAAATTGACTCATCATTTACTATTCATTAATTAATCCTTTTTTATTCCATAATGGATAATTTGGTTGGTCCCTAGTACAATTTTTTATAAAATTGTTATTTTTTGGGCAAAGGTTTTGTGAAGCTCCTTTAAAAACACATTCTATAGTTTTTTTTTACATTTGTGATTAATTTATATTAGTTATATAGTTTCCTCTATATATTTTTCACTGAAATTGTTAACATCAATTTTTGAGTTTTCTAATACCCCAAATATATTAATATCTATTTAATGTTTATAGTTTTAACTAGAGATGTAATTTTTTCTTATTCTAGGATATGTATATAGTCGTTTCAAATGAAAAATTTAATGAAATAAAATTCATACCTTATTGAAACTGATTGGAAATAGACTCTACATGATTGATAATAACCCACATTGAATTCTCTATTAAAAATAAATTTTAAAAGCAATTAAATGATATATAATTACCTTTAATTTTTTACATTAAATAATTAAATTAAAATTTTACATTTTTTAAAATTAAATTGAACCAATTATAATGAGATTTTATAACTTTTGAGAATTTTGGTCACCTAGTTTGACTTGATTTGGTCAATCACAAATAGAACATAGTGATCCAAGGTTCCTTTAAACCTAGATTCCCTTGGGCCACTATCCTTATTTTACACAAATTCAAATATTTTTTTTATTATTGGATATTATTATATTTTAAATATTAATTTTAATCACCATATTCATTTATGTTTTAGTGAACACTATTACACTTTTATTCATTTAGTTAAGATAATGTCGTTACTATAGTTCATTATATTATTTGTAGTACTAGAACATGCTAATTTTTTGCTTACCATTACTTCAATAAATATACATTACATGCAATTTCTTATTTTTTTCATCATATAAGAGATTTTATTTATTCATAAATTTTATATCATTATTCTCATTTAATTTTTTTAAACAATTTTATCTTAACAAGTATTTTTAATAAATTATAATCATGTATATTTTTTTAAATAAATAATAATTTATATAAATAATGTACTTATATTTATATCATTAGAATGCGTTTTGATTGATTTTTTTAAAATTACCATTTTTATTAATAAGTAATTAAAGTGGCGTGATTTGATAAAAATAAACCATTTAATTTTTTTATATTTAAAAAAAATTATTTTTCATTAAGGATTATCATTAGAATTTTTGAAGGATACATTCATGGTTTTTTTAATACACATGTATGTATATATTATCATATTTTTGGGTTTCTATGGGAGGTATATGTTTTGGAATCCTTTCATTTAATTTATCAAAGTGTGGGTTTCAAAGAAGATGGTTGATGGTGACCATAGCTCAAATTGAGATTATCCATTTATAATTTTGTTATATATTTTTATTAATTTGGATATATGTATGTATTATCCATTTCAGATACATTGTTTCATTTTAATTTAATATATTAAATTTTGTGGATATGTATAATATGTTTCTTGTTGGATAGGTATAATTTGGTTTGTCTCATATTCAATACAATTTTTTATTTATTTTTTCACAAATTAAAATTTAATAATGGATTAGTTTTGATTATTGATGTTGATATTATTGTTAATATAACTTTTTAATTGTGAATATATATTATAAAATTTATCTATATTCATTCTTAGGTGATAGATATAATCAAATTTAGATTTATAAATCCTTTTAGGTGATATCATGATCAAGATCTATTATTTAATCAATATACTATTGGTAGAATTTGTAAAAAATTATATCAAATAAATAATTTTGACATGGTCTATAAGGGAAGAAAAGATATATGTTTTCTTAAACAGATATGTATATTTTTATTTGATATTTTTTTTATAGTTACCATGGTATGTTACATTACGGTTTGTATATTTTGAGCATATCCTCTATTAGTTATTAGTATACCCACATATTTGTTTAATTTTTTATTTATTCATAAAGAGATTAAAAATATATTTTATTATTTTTAGGTTAGTATATTGAAATATGAGATGGTCAAAAGCCATATGGTTATCATGAATTTTCCATATAATCATGAGGATCGCATGCAAGTTGTTTAAGGATGATCTTAGTAGTGATTAATGGTTGGTGCAATGTTTTATAGATAGTGTGTCACTAATGTGTACAACCACTAACCCCAAAAAATTATTATTGTTTTCATATTATTCTTTAAATTTTATCCTATATGTGGTAAATTTGTATTTTGAATTTCTAAAAATATATGAATTGTATTTTATTGATATTTGGATACATTTTTTTTGAATAATTCGATTCAAAACATGGCTCTAATGGAAAATGTAATGTTTTCAATGAAATAAAAATTCTTTTTAAAATTTGTTAATGAGTTATATTTTTAAGAGAGTAAAAACTATTTTAATAATGCACTTTGGAATATAAAACATGGTTTATATGTAATATATAGAATTTATTAAATAATTCATCACAAATTAATTGAAAATGATTGAGTATTTTTAAGTGTGATATTTATATTAGTGGTCAAAATCCAATGATAAAAATTATTTTACTTAAATATAATTTTCGTGAAATAGTCAATAAAGTGAAATATTAAATTTTAAATATGTATATATTCAATCAATAGTTCTAATGATTTATCCATATAGATTTTTCACATCGGTGAATGATTTCCCTAGTATATATTTAACATGAAACTATTTATTGGAAAAAAATTTACAGTGAATTGTGATGTTTTAAAGATATATTTTAAGGTGGATTTTTTGTATTATGAAACAAATATGTTTTATTTAAAAATACCACTAAATTTTTTAAGAAATATTTTATTTATTTTTTGGTTTATTGTCACAAATTTCATGAAATTTTTGGAATTGATTTATTGTTTTTATGGGCCAAGTGTAATTTTATATTTCAATTTTCCCTTCTATAATGACTCAACCAGTAGTGTAGTGCTCCTTGAGTAAATGTATCCTATTTCTATTATTAAATTTCATTTCTATATACGAACCCTATCCTGACCCATTTGGTGAGTTATTTTAACGTCCCAAGTAAGTAAAGAATAATATATTTTCATATATATGTCTATTAATGAATTTGATAGTGTTTTAGAGGCTTAATATGAGAATAAATCTAATCTTAGGCATAGAATACTCAAGTATTTTTAAAAGATTGTTTTACCTCCTTCTGATGGGAAACCATTTTTAAATATAAATTTGGACAATATATAAGATCTATTTGTCAAAATAAACTTATTATTTAGAATTGGGACATTGAAATTTACATTGTATAATTTTTTGGTATTTTTCTGACAATGTTCATTTTTTAAAGAATAATGAAAAATAGTGCATTTTACAACAAAAACTACTTTTTCATATAAATTAATTTTATGGATAGAATATATTTTTAATTGGTTTTAAATTTTAATTTGAATATATTTTTACCATTTATAAAAATGGTGGTAATTATAATTAATTTCACTTTGAAATTGGACATAAACAATTGTCAATCTTTTGATAGATATTGTTTCTTAAAAACCCGTCATTTGTTCTGACAACGAGAATTATTTTTAAAACAATTACTGCAATTTCTGTTTTGGAATTGGATAAAATGGATTCTATATTTGGAATCATAAGGTCCAAAATATATAATTAAGACTTTTTTGTTTTCAGACATTTTGAATAGTAACGACAGTAATTATCATTAATTGTCGTGATTAATTAGTAATCGAGTAGTTAAGGGTAATAAAATAATATCATAATAATATAAAATGTCCACAAAATATGTCCAAAGCTTCTTTTTTGTGTAATGGACGACCATGGGATGCCTTGTGCCAGCTTAAGGACCCCATGGAATCACTTTTCTGTCATAGTGACCTTTTATCATATTATTTTTTTTAATGAGAGGAAAATATAACCAAACTATGTAACACCTAAGTAAAACAATTTTAATATTGTTTAAATAAATGATCTATTAGACTATACATAGTCACTAGAAAGAAAAAACTATTTCATACATCAATTTATTTTTTTATTATTTTTAGACATTAAATAAATAAATTTATTTATGACACCATGATGATCCCACGATTACCTCATTAATGGATGATTTAAATAAAATGAAATGAAAGGTAAAATCTAAGACATAAATTTATCAAAATCCTATTGGATGGTTTTATTTAGAACTTTTATCACCTTATACGAGAAATATATCATAGTGAGACCTTGAAAATCTGAAAACCATTTTATAATAATGTAATATTTCAAGACATTCCAAAAGTGACCCTCCTCCCTCTTATAAAAGGCCCCCACCTCTACCCCCTTTCCCCCACCTTTTAATCCCTTGAATCATCCAAACTCTACTCATTTTATCTATACACATCTCTATATTACTCCTAAAAGCCTCACTCTGGGCAGAAGTCTTTCCATGGAAGCCTTTGGCTCAAATCAAAATGAGTTACCCAATTTAGAGGTAATGGCTTCTCTTATATTCTTTGGTTTTATTTTGATTCTCCAACCCCATAAAATCTTTTTATTCATTTATTTTGTAACAAAAGAAATTTCTTCAATATACTAGTAAGTTTATTTGAGAAGGATTAGAGCTACACTTGCCCACACCTCTGTCTAATGGTTAAAGAACATACTATTTCTGTGGGTGGCGAATTACTGCCTCACGAAACAATGATTGTTCAATCTTCTTTTAACACCTTTTATGGTGGACATTATGATGTTAATATATATTTATATGATATATATTATATTTATATCTTCTATATGCTTCTTAATTTTATATTTAAAATATACCTTTATGCTTTTCATGTCAGGTAAATGCGATAATTTTATCTGAGGAAGTGTGGACTACCGCCCCGTCAAGTGATGTGACTCGTTCATGCCAAACATGGAATTTATAAAGAATGTAATAAATGAACTTATGTTACCTATATAACATATATATTATACTAGAATTATAATACATATATATATGTCTCATTTAGTTTTAATTCCTTTAATATGACAAAGAAATGAAAGAAGTGTTCATGCGTACGTACGGCCTACCGTCTCCATGAACGGTGCATTTCATTTATTATCTCCAACTGTTATGGAATAGTATAAAATCAATATATACTTGATATTAATGATATTTAAAACATTAATACAATTATGGAGATGTTGTACATATAACTACATGAGAAATTCCTTTCAAACAAGGTCATTTTTGACTCATGTACCGAACATCGACAAAATGTATGACATGAACTCACATAATTAACTAATTATTATAACATGAAAATACATGATATGAATTGAATAATAAACATTAAAAAATGTCCTTAAGCAATTGTAAATTGACCAATGTTTTTTATTCCGATATATAAAGAAATGAACAAGACATGTCAAACATGAGGTAAGGGACTTGGTCTCAATCTCCGTTCATTGAGGCATACATCAATTTTTATACGACCTTCTTTTTTTAGTTGTATAATAAACCCTCTTGGATTTTAATTTTATTCAAAAAGAATCTTTTTCCATGAATCATTTTACTGAATGACAAAAGGTAATGTTTTTGTCTTACATATGCATCGACAATGACTTCTCTGTCGTTGTGACCATTATTTGAGTTTTGGATTCCTCCTCAACCCATAAATTTTTTTAAATGAAAAATAAATACCACGTTTTACTTTTATTTTATTTTGGTATTGTAAATTATTTTGATAATGTTTTGATTATATCAATGTGTTGTATTGATATCTTGTGATTGAAATGTGGAAATGTTATGTTTCCTTTCTGCATGTTTTGTGTGATACGATTATGTTATGGTTATTGGGCATTTTTTATGATGTCGGGTGGTTCTGTAACACCCCGCGATTTTATGAAAAATATTATTTTTAAGTTTATTGATGTCTTGTGTTGTACGTAACAACAATGTTTTCTTTCACAACATGGAAAACTAACTTGGCTTCATTACATGCAATCGCGACCTTCCTCGATAGCGTGTGTTGTACGCAATACTGAGTTTCACTAAACAACGGTATGCTATTAAAATATTATTAAAACTAGCCGTTATGAATAGTAATAACCACTTTTTGAAATTTTTTAAATTTCATATTTCTAACTGGACTTCATTTTTGGATTCCGAATATCGAAATTAGCCTAGGGGGAAATTTTGGTATTTTTCTGAAAACTTTCAATTTTTGATGAATAGTGAAACCACTAGGTTACTATTTAAAAACCGACTTTTTATTTAAATAATTATTTTTTTTATTTAAATTTATTTTAGGTCAAAATTGGCACATAATACCTATATAAGTTCAATGTAATTCATTGGAGTCATTTTATAATAATTTTAGATATATAAAAATTTTGTTGAACTTTTGACCGTCTTTTACCCACCTCCTAGGAGAATTTGCAAATTTACATAGAACATAATTTTACCACATTTGTGAATGAAATTTCAAAAATCCAAGAGACATGGTTGATGTCTGTATGTAAAATGTTTTTCAATGAGATGAAAATAATTTTTTTGTGAATAGTAACTTATTACTTTTATTTACCACGGTTAAAAGTAAATAGGGTAATTAAGGGTAAAAATGATATTATTATTACCCTAACACATGTCCTAATTCTATTGGTAAGTGAAATTCGACCAAAAACAACCTTTGGAATAAAATATGACCATTTAGGCCCACTTGGATTAGATTAGGACATTTATTATTAATTTATTTAAAGAAGTGTTAAAATAGTTAAAATCAACGTTTAATAAGTAAATCGTTTTTAATATAGGGTTATATATAAGATAAATTAGACTAAAAATATTCATTAGAAATATAAAATAATTTACTACATAATGGTAATTTATTTGTAATTTTTAGACTTTAAATAATTTAATTTATTTATGACACAATGATGATGCGGTAAT
The DNA here is from genome assembly GCA_963277665.1 of Viscum album. Classification (NCBI taxonomy): domain Eukaryota; kingdom Viridiplantae; phylum Streptophyta; class Magnoliopsida; order Santalales; family Viscaceae; genus Viscum; species Viscum album. The sequence goes on from OY728131.1 coordinate 1,555,704,446, forward strand.
TATATTATTAATAAAATATTGACATAATTGATGTTATAAATACCCAAATAAATGTAATTTGAGACTTTTTATGAATTCCAATAATTTTATATGTTAATATGACATGTTAGTATTGATTTATTTAACTTTTTTCGAACAAATCTTTTTGTTATGATTTTCACAAAAATCAATTACCAAATAGTGTAAAGATTGACATTAAATAGTTTTTAAAAAATATATTATATTATTAATTGTTTTTGTATTCCTAAAAATCAATGGTTCGGCCAAATGACTTAGATAAGACTATATATATTAAATATAAACAAATTTGGGTTCATTTGTCTTGTTATAGTAAGTGTATTAACCATATAGTGTAGAAAACAAGATGACACTGTAAAAGAAAAATTATTTAACTTATAGTTAAATCTAAAAGATAAGGTTAAAATAGAAACCTAAACTTGTATAATTTTCATTGGATGAGAGGATATCGACCCATCCCCAACTTAGCTTCAAAATGACTCAATTTGGAGCTATTAAAAACCGAATATGTCTTTATAATAAAATAATATTTTTAGTTATTCCAAAGGTTCCCCTCCTATCCCTTATAAAAGGGAACCTCCTCCCTCTCTTCCTCACACCACTTTGAGCCTTCAAGTTCGGCCAAAACTTGTAAAATTCTCTTCTCCACTTCCCGGGAAACATCCTAGAGGTACTGGTCTTCTTCAAAGACCAATTTTGGTGCCCTAAGAGGAGGTGTCAAACAGGCGTTTCAAAGAAGAGGTAATGTCTGTTACCGATTCTTTTAACATTATTTCTTCTTCCACTTCTTCTTCTTTAGTTGTTTCATTATGAAGTAATAACATCAGTATCACTAATATACTGATATTTTATTATATTTATGAAACAACCCTATTTCACCATCTATCCATCCTACGGAATATGAAATCACCGTGGGTGCGTACGTACGGAATACCGTCTCCATGCCGTGGGGTAATATATTTTCCACCACCACCTTACTTGGATGGGTATAATGGTGTAAATAGTAACAAAATATGATTATTGTAAAGTGATATTGATTCTGAAATAGTATACATACACTCCAATACAATTAAACGATCATGGGAATGATATCATCGCTCGTGCGTACGTACGGACTATCGTCTCCACAACGGGATGAGATCCATTCTCCATGTTAACCAATCATTAATTATTATAATGTATATATAATAAGTAATCATGAAATATATGACATAATAGTGATACTGGATTTATGTGTATATATATGTATGTCATCTACTTAATTTCATTCAATTCAATAAGGAAACGAAACAGCGTTCATGCGTACGTACGGCCTACCGCCTCCATGAACGGTGTATTTCTTTCCAGTTATCGATCTATTATATATATGTATATTCTGAATATATATTATATATAATTCATGTTTTATATTCTGTAATTAAGTAATCATGATCTAATGAATCATATGAATAATTACAAGTGAAAACACGGACGGCAAATGAAACGATTTTACCCAAAACACTCTTTAACATGGAATTTAGAAAACAACGGGTAATATAAAGTCATAAGTGAACCATATATCATATCATAACAATGAATATGATTCTGTAATAAGTCCATGACATTATTTAAATCATTATACAGGAGGTTCATATACATACAAAGCATATCAGACATAAGGTAAGGGATAATTTTGTAAAATCTCATTTTTATCCGAGATTGCTTATTCGTAAGTATTTACTGGGACTATTTCTATCATGTCCATGTTTTATAAAAGTGTTTTCATGTATTTTTAAAGTCCTTTTTACCCATTTTGTACTTTTACTACATGGTATGTAAGGAATCTTTCTTTTATTTACGTTACGAGGTACTTTTTTGACTTTTTCGACAAAAGTACGAGGAGAATGTTATTTTTAACTTATACGGCGTGATCGGATTTTTACGGTTTTATAAAGCCTTATTTTCATGAAGCTTCCCCCAAAATATTTCATGACTATTTTTAACAAAATCTTATTCTTTTTAAATTTCATGACATTTTGTGAAAAGAAGATGATTTTGAATAAGAAAGGATATTTTCCTCAAGAATTCATTTCATGTGTTTTATCAAAAACATTTTCCATCTAAGATGACATTATTTCATATGTGTATGTTTCATGTATAATGTCTCTATGATTTACATGGTTTCAGTTTTATGATTATGAAATGATATCCATTTCTTTTATATGGATTATGTGATGATGGGATGATGTTTATGAAACCCATTTTATTTGTTGGGTTATTATGAATGATGTATGTTTATTTTGTGTCACAAGTAAGAATGATTTCATTATGAGATGGGTGGGACCTATATCTCCCTCCAATGCATTGGGTAATGATTTATATCTCATGATATATACATGGATGGAACGGTAAGTTAATCTGGTTCAGTGTTACAGGACTGAAATGAAGAGTGAACTCGATTCAGAAAGGGACTTTGTCCACTAAGATGGTCTTGGCAGCAATGCCTTGGCTACTATGGAAATCATGACATGTGATGAATGGTTGCCACAAGTACATGTTTTATTCCCATTATATTTTTTCATGGTTTATGTTCTATTACGGTCCTTGTGTGTCAGTTTTTGTTATGTATTAAGTATTCCACAAAAGTAATGTAATGTCCATGTACGTCAAGCTTCGGGTCTCTACAGTTGGTATCAGAGGATAGGTTTAGTCAACCTTTGGAAACTAGGATGCGAAAACGTTCGTGATATCCGTAGAGATATTTATAAGGTATGTCTAGGGATGTCCCTAAGGATAAGTATACATATAGCATATAGTCCTAGAACTACGGTAACGATCTTAGAATTTAACCTAAGATGATAGATATTGAAGTTACTCCCCCTTTATTTTGTTGGTTTCCTTAGCATGATTTTTTCCTCTCACACTATTTTTTTTGGGTTTTAGACAATGGCTAGAACCCGAAGGAACCATGTTGATCAATGTCATTGAAAATGCAATGATTTCCCTCATGAACAAACAATTATTATGGGAGATGGAGTGCAAAATCTTATTGCTTTACTTACACAAGATATGAATCATTCTGGTCTTCAAAATGAGAAGAGAAAGGAGAAACATTTTGTTGAATCCTTCATGAGGTAGCGTCCACCTTCATTCAGTGGGTCTTCTGATCCCTTAGTGGCAGAACAATGGATCAGTACTACTGAGAAGTTATTTTCAGTTCTACAATGTTCTGATAATTATAATTTCATCTTAGCAGTATATCGTTTGGAAGGTGAAGCTGATCAATGGTGGAATCTTATCAAGAATACAAGGCCAAGAGATGAAATTGAGTCCATGGAATGGGACGAGTTCAAGAACTTATTTTTCAATAAGTACTTCCCTCGTATTCTTCGAAAAAATATGGATAAAGAGTTTCTTGAACTAATGAAAAAGGATGATGAATCTGTTGGTGTATATGAAGTGAATTTTACAAGCCTTGCAAGGTATGCATCTGGCTTTTTCATCCAACTAGAAAGTAATGTTGCTCGATTCATCAGTGCCTTAAAACCAAATCTTCAAAGGGAATTAGATATAAGAGACTTCAGTAGCTATGAAGAAATTGTGCATTGTGCTATCAAGGTAGAAATGAAAGTTGGTGTTACTTATCCATCTCATAGTTTTGACAAGAAATGAATGATGGAGTTCAAGGAGAAATCTCAGAATAATGGTGAAAAGAAGATGAATGTTTCCTTATACTCAATGTGTGGAAAGAAACATGGTGTAGATTTTCTTAAAGGGAATAGAAAATGTTTTAAGTGTTGAAAAGAAGTTCATCGAGCAGATGAGTGTCAAAGTAATGGAAAAAGGGTTACTAATTGTGTGAATAAATAAAAGACTGCAGAGAACACACCACCAACACATGAATGCTTCAAGTGAAAGGAAATGGGGCATTATGATAATAAATTCCCTAATCCAAGGGTTCGTGATGATCGACATGAGCAACCACTTAAGGAAAAGGACAAAGGGAAGTCACATGCAGTCACTATTGGAAATGTTGAATATGACAACGATGTGGTGGAATGATTAAGTGTTTATGTAATGGGATTCCAAAATAATGTTGTATATAGTATCATGGAATATTGGAATATTTATGTATTGGTCTATTGTGGTTTTAAATAATTTTATGGTACTGGTAAGAATGGAAAGTGATTGAGATTTTTTTGGAAAAATAATGATATGTGCATAATGAAGGGATAAGGAGAAAATGAAATGTTTGACAGTATTCATGGGCTCATGACTGATATAAGGTAATAGTTATATCATGGTTTGAGTATACAGAATTTTGGGGGTTTGGTATGTGGAAAGAGTTAACTTTTGACAACACTTATGTTTTCACTATGATTTAATGGGTATTCATTTTTCAAAACAATACATGATTAAGGCCTTCGAATCATTGGAATGTGACAAACAATACATATCTTATGATATATGGGGATCAAAGATGGTATTAACATGCTTGTTAAATGAAATCTTTGGTAATCGTTTTCACTATATAATGAGAGTGGACTGCAGTATTATGGATAAGCATAAATATTGGAATAGATTATGTTAGACATAAGTTAGTATTGTTTAAGGATTGAACTTTTTTCGATATTATTTATGGGATGTTATAGTAATGTAGTTTTAGAAAAAGGACATCCTGAAGGACAGGCGACAACCCATCGCGTCAGACAAGGCTGTGGGAATAAAACCCAAAACCGAAATGCGAGTGGCCTTTATCTCCTACCACTGGCCTACAGTAAGTCCCTGGTTAGTAGAAACTAGTTTTATTTTATTAAGAAGTATGATATATGAAGTATAAGTTCATTTTTTGAATCGTATATGATTAACCTCACCTTAGATGGACTTATGTAAATTTGATAACTTTTTCTAACCTTTTGTTTGAAACAGATGGAATGACCCATCATTCTATCACATGATATGCTAACACATCACGAATAAAAAATTCAACTTCATTTCTTTAAGGGATGAAGTGGAAATTGTTCAATTCACAAACACTTGTAAAACTGTACAAAAATCATGTAATTATTTCTTTTAATTCATCAAATTTAGGGAAATGATCTTGAAAACCAAAACTTTTGTACTAGTTCCCTTATATCCGATGAATCAGATGGTACCTTCGATCATCACAAATCTATGGCTTTGTGATTGTTGGATTTTTCATAGCCATGTTCTCTACCACTCTCCATCAGAACATGATGGTTAGGTTTCTCATCCATATCCATATTTACACCTATGTTCTCCTATGTGGAAACCTAGTGATTAGTTAATTTGGGTAACCGTGATGTTTCATAATTTTGTTTTTAAAGATTGGTTTTGGTATTACTTTTTATGATGTGGGTTTCTATTAAAGAAACTTTCCAGTAGTAAACCATTTATAACCCCGACGAATTTCGAGGGTGAAATTCATTTTAAGGGGGGTAGAATGTAACACCCTGAGATTTTATGAAAAATATTCTTTTTAATTTTATTGATGTCTTGTGTTGTACGTTACAAAAAAACGAGTCTTTCACAACATGCAACCCTAACTTGGCTGCATTACACGCAATCATGACCTTCCTCGATAGCATGTGTTGTACGCAATACCGAGTTTCACTAATCAACAATATGCTATTAAAATATTATTTAAACTAGCTGTTATGAATAGTAATAACCACTTTTTGAAATTTTGTAAATTTCATCTATAAATGGACTTCATTTTTGGATTCAGAATATTGAAATTAGCATAGAGTGAAAATATGGTATTTTTCTGAAAACTTTCAATTTTTGATGAATAGTGAAACCATTGGGTTACTATTTAAAAACTGACTTTTTATTTAAATAATTATTTATTTTATTTAAATTTTTTAGGTCAAAATTGACACATAATACCTATATATGTTCAATGTAATTCATTGGAGTCATTTTATAATAATTTTAGATATATAAAAATTTTGTTGAACTTTTGACCGTCTTTTACCCACCTCCTAGGAGAATTTGCAAATTTACATAGAACATAATTTTACCTCTTTTGTGAATAGAATTTAAAAAATCAGAGAGACACGGTTGATGTCTGTAAGTAAAATGTGATTCAATGAGATGAAAATAGTTTTTGGTGAATAGCAACTTTTTTAGTTTTATTTGCCACGGTTAAAAGTAAATAGTGTAATTAAGGGTAAAAATGTTATTATTATTATCCTAACACATGAACTAATTCTATTGGATAAGTTAAATTCGACCAAAAACAACCTTGGGAATAAAATATGACCATTTAGGCCCACTTGGATTAGATTAGGACATTTATTATTAATTTATTTAAAGAAGGGTTAAAATAGTTAAAATGAACGTTTAATAAGTAAATCATTTTTAATATAGGGTTATAAATAAGATAAATTAGACTAAAAATATTCATTATAAAGTTAAAAAGGTTTCCTACATAATGGTATTTTATTTGTAATTTTTTTAATTTAAATAATTTAATTTATTTATGACACAATGATGATGCAATAATTATATTATTAATGAAATATTGACATAATTGATGTTATAAATAGCCAAATAAATGTAATTTGAGACTTTTTATGAATTATAATAATTTTATATGTTAATATGACATGTTATTATTGATTTAATTAACTGTTTTTGAACTAATATTTCTGTTATGATTTTCACAAAAATCAATTACCAAATATTGTAAAAATTGACATTAAATAGTTTTAAAAAATATATTATATTATTAATTTTTATTACATTCCAAAAAATATATGGTTCAGCCAAATGACTTAGATAAGCTTATATATATTAATTATAAACAACTTGGGGTTCTTTTGGCTTTTTATTGTATGTTTATTAACCTTATAGTGTAAGAAAACAAGATGACACGGTAAAAGAAAAATTATTTATCTTAAAGTTAATTCTAAATGATAAGGTTAAAATAGAAACCTAAACATGTCTAATTTCCATTGGATGAGAGGATATCGACCCATCCCTAACTTAGATTCGAAATGACTCAATTTGGAGCTATTAAAACCCGAATATGACTTTATAATAAAATAATATTTTTTGTTATTCCAATGGTGCCCCTCCCATCCCTTATAAATGGGAACCTCCTCCCTCTCTTTCTCACACAACTTTGAGCCTTAAATATCTTCCAAACCCTACCAAATTCTCTTCGCAACTTCCCTGGAAAGATCCTAAAGGTACCGGTCTTCTTCAAAGACCAATTTTGGTGCCCTAAGAGGAGGTGTCAAAGAGGCGCTTCAAAGAAGAGGTAATGTCTGTTACTAATTTTTTCAACTTTATTTCTTCTTCCACTTCTTCTTCTTTAGTTGTGTCATTATGAAGTAGTAACATCAGTATCACTAATATACTGATATGTTATTATAAGTATGAAACAACCCTATTTCACCATCTATCCATCTTGCGGAAAATGAAATCACTGCGCGTGCGTACGTACGGAATACCGTCTCCACGCCATGGTGTATATATTTTCCCCCACCACCTTACTTGGATGGTTATAATGGTGTAAATAGTAATTATATATGATTATTTTAAAGTGATATTGATTCTAAAATAGTATACATACACTCCAATACAATTAAACGATCATGGGAATGATATCATCACTCGTGCATACGTACGTCTACCGTCTCCACGACGCGATGAGATCCATTCTCCATGTTAACCATTCGTGAATGATTATAAAGTATATATAATAAATAATCATCAAATATATGACATAATAATCATACTTGATTTATGTGTATATATACGTATGTCATCTACTTAATTTCATTCTATTCAATAAGGAAACGAAAACAGTGTTCATGCATACGTACGGCCTACCGTCTCCATGAACGGTGTATTTCGTTCCATTTATCGATATATTATATATATGTATATTCTGAATATATATTATATATAAATCATGTTTAATATTCTTCAACTAAGTAATCATTATCTAATGAATCATATGAATAATTTTCAAGTCAAAACACGGACGACAAATTAAACGATTTTACCCAAAACACTCTTTAACATAGAATTTAGAAACAAACGGGTAATATAAAGTCATAAGTGAACCATATATGATATCATAACAATTAATATGACTCTTTAATAAGGCAATGAAATTATTTAAATAATTATATAGGAGGTTCAGATACATACGAAGCATATCGGACATAAGGTAAGGGATAAATTTTCAAATCTCATTTTTATCCGAGATTGCATATTCGTAAGTATTTACTGGGGCTATTTCTATCATTTCCGTGTTTTATAAAGTTGTTTTCATGTATATTTAAAGTTCTTTTTACCCATTTTTGACTTTTACTAAATTTTATGTAAGGAATCATTCTTTTATTTACATTTCGAGGTACTTTTTTGACTTTTCCAACAAAAGTATGAGGAGAATGTTATTTTTAACTTATACGGCATGAACAGATTTTTACAGTTTTATAAAGCCTTATTTTCATGAAGCTTCCAATAAAATATTTCATGACTATTTTCAACAAAATCTTATTCTTTTAAAATTTCATGACATTTTGTGAAAGAAAATTATTTCGAATAAGAAAGGATATTTTCCTCAAGAATTCATTTCAAGTGTTTTATCAAAACCATTTTCCATCTATGATGACATTATTTCATATGTGTATGTTTCATGTATAATGTCTCTATGATTTAAATGGTTTCACTTTTCTGATTATGAAATGATATCCATTTCTTTTATATCGATTATGTGATGATGTGATGATGTTTATGAAACCCATTTTATTTGTTGGGTTATCATGAATGATGTATGTTTATTTTGTGGCACAAGTAAGAATGATATCATTATGAGATGGGTGGGACCTATATCTCCCTCCAATTCATTGGTTAAAGATTTATATATAATGAGACAGACATGGCTAGAACAGTAAGTTAATCCGGTTCAGTGTTACAAGACTGAAACGAGTGGTGAACTCGATTCAGAAAGGGACTTTTTCCACTAAGATGGTCTTGGCAGAAATGCCTTGTCTACTATGGAAATCATGACATGTGTTGAATGGTTTCCACAATTACATGTTTTTTTCCCATTATATTTTATAATTGTTAATGTTCTATTATCGGCATTGTGTGTCTGTTTTTGTTATGTATTAAGTATTCTGCAAAAGTAATGTCATGTCCATGTACGTCAAGCTTCGAGTCTCTACTGGTTCCATGATAAAGTAATGGTGGGTGATCCCGAGATAGCTCTGCCATGCATTGGGTAACACATGGAGTAAATTCTAAGGTTTCTCCGAAGATATTTAAGGAATATACTGTGACGGGTATTCCAAACGTAACCATGAGGGTTACTCCCTATGTAAAAATGTTATGAATGACTTCAAGTTACCTTTATGTATTATGATTTCTATGTGTAATTCATAAATAATATGATTTCATGAGGTATGTAAATGTGATTATGTTTTACGATTAAATTTTGATTTCATTGATTCTTATGTATACATAGACTAATGTTTTCTTTCCGTATTGTTATATCACTTACTAAGCATTTTATGCTCATCCCAAGTTTTTGAAATGTTTTTCATAGGTCTATGGAAAAATTCATTATGTGATGATAGTGTCGAGGAAGTGTCAATAAAGAATCCATGTTTTATTTTAAATATGTTTCCTTTGATGGAAAAAAATAAATAATGTCTTTGATGTAACCACCATGTTTAAATGTGGAATATAATGCACGATTTATTATCTAATTCTATAAAACTCTAAACCTGAAAAGAACCTCAATTTTTATTCTTGAAATAACTCAAGATTAAGTAATGTTTAATGTTGGGTCCTTATGGTTGGTATCAAAGGTCGGTTTAGATAACATTAAGAGATATAATTCTATTAAATAATTATCAAAAAATATTTTTTTAATTGTGGTCAAATTGAAATGTTATAGTATTTAATGATTACCATGTTGCTTCATCTAAGACATGTTTTTTAGAATGGTTTTCCGTAGAGGAAATATGGAAGCAGTGCTAGGAAGGCATATAGAGGGAAATGACCTTTCAAATTAGCATCCTGAGATGGTCAGAATTGGAACTAAATAGTTTGATATAGTAATGGAACAGTTGACTCAAGCGATAAATGGTGGTGGTATTCATGCACAAGATCAGCTAGATCTACCATAGATGAACATGTTAGTGGTGGAACATTTCATGAGGAAACATCCCAAATCATTCAGAGGATCATTTGAACCAGTGCTAGCTGAAGGGTGGATTAAAGCACTGGAAAATATTTTAGATGTCATGGGGTGTTCATTCAATCAAAAGGATAGTCTTGTTGTTTACTGTTTGGAGGGTGAAGCATATCAGTGGTGGTAGATGGTTAGAAATATTAGGGATGCTGATGAGATTGATGCTCTTGACTGGGATGAATTCAAAGGTATATTTCTTGAGAAATATTTTCCTAAGGTTGTTCGACTTAGGATGGAAAAACAATTCCTGGAATTGAAGCAAGAGTACTAATCAGTGGCTGCTTATGAAGAAAAGTTCAATTGATTGGCAAGGTATGCTCCAAATTTTATACGAGACCTTGATAGTAAAATCAATCATTTTTATCAATGATTAAAACCAAAATATCAAAGGGATTTAGCTTCTCCTGAGTTCAAAATTTATGAAAAGAATGTTCGATGTACAGAGAAGGTGGAAATGGAGTTTTTCAATGATCAAGTGTTCTATGACAACCAAATGAATAAGAGACCAAGGTGGAAGAAGAAAGGGAAGAATCCTTGAAAATGTTTGATGGTATGAAAATAAGTTTGTATTTTGTGATAAATGTGGTAAATTCCATGTTGGGGAATGTCTTTTGAATTCTTGAAAGTGATTCTGATGTTGTAAGATGGGACATAAGGCTTGTGATTGCACTGGAAAAGATCATGGTAATGGTAAGACAAATTTTACTTATTGTTAGTGAAACGATTTAAGTTCAATGAGAATGGTCATTATGAAAATGAGTTTTCGACAAAGAGATCGAATGATGGGATGAAGTCAGACTACAAGTAGAAAGGTGTGGTGAAATCCTTTGCAAATACTTCAGTAGATGTTGGACCATCAAATGAAGTGTTATCAGGTACTTTTTTTTATTTTTAAGATTATGCCAATGTGTTTTTTGATTCAGGTTCTACACAGTCTTTCATTTCTAAAGAATTTTCTAGTAAATTGGGAATTCCATATCAATAAATGAGTTGTGAACTTGTGGTAAAAAAACCTGGAGGAAATGCAGAGGCAAAAATAATTTATAATAATCTTAATATACTTATCCGTGGAAAGAATCTACTTGAAATCCTTATTGTTTTACCTCTGGTAGAGTTTTATGTTATCCTGGGTATGGATTGGCTCTCTGTTTACCATAATAAGATTGACTATAGAGCTAAAGAAGTTTTTTTTCAGAAAGACTTTCAGTTTGTGTAAAAGAATGAACTCTTACTGTTGGTAACATAACAAGAGGCTGAGAAACTTGTAAAAGATGGAAATAAATGTTACCTTGCACATATTGTTGAAAAAAAAGCAATCATTCAGATTAATGATGTGACAGTGGTAAATGAGTATCCTCATATTTTTCATGATGATTTGCAATGAATAATTCAATACCGGGTAGTTGAAGTTATTGTTGACTTAGTTCATGATGCTAAGCCAATTTCAAATCCATCTTATTTAATGGCTCAAATTGAACTTTTATAGTTGAAGGAGAAATTGCATGATTTATTATAGAAAGGTTTAATTCGACCAAGCACATAACCATGGGGTTCTCCTGTCTAATTTGTTATAAATAAAGATGGTTCAGTGAGACTTTGCATTGATTATAGAGCATTTAATAACATCACTATTAAGAACATATATCCTTTTCCTCATATCAATGATTTGTTTCATCACCTCTATGGAGCTCAGTATTTTTCAAAGATTGACTTGAGATCAGGGTACCATCAGTTGATGGTAAAGGGAGAAGATATTTTGAAGACCGTGTTTCTTATAAGATATGGCCATTATGAATTTTTAGTTATGCATGTTGGGTTAACCAATTCACCTTCTGTATTCATGGACGTTATGAATTGAATTTTCCATGAGTTCTTGGATAAGTTTGTGGTTGTTTTCATTGATGATATTTTTGAGTTTTATAAAATTAAAGAGGAGCATGAAAGTCATTTAGGTGTTATTTTTCAAACCATAAATGAAAATAAATTGTATGGGAATTTCAGCATGTGTGAGTTTTGGTTGCAACATCTTTTTTTCCTTGGACACATTGTTTCTATAGATGGAATAATTTTTAATCCTACAAAAAGAAAGGTTTTTGAATAATTTCCAAGACCCACAAATATAACAGAGATTCATATATTTATTTGTTTGGTAGGAAATTAATGATTTTTTGTTAAAAATTTTGAACGGTTGTCCATCCCATTCACTAAGATATATCAGAAGGGTGTTAAGTTTATCTAGACAAAAGGATGTGAATATTGTTTTCAGGAATTGAACAGAAGATTAGTGAATGTTCTAATATTGGGACTACCTTCCAGGAATGGTGATTTTGTTATATATAGTGATGCTTCATTGAAAGGACTTGGTTGTGTCCTAATGTAGAATGATCATGTAATTGCTTATGATTCATGTCAGTGGAAAACTCATGAGATAAAATACCCTAGACATGATTTGGAATTAGATGTTGTTGCTTTCACTTTTTAAATTTGGAGGCATCATTTGTATGGTGTAAAGTTTGGAACATATATTGATCAAAAAAATTTAATGTATACATTCACTAAGAAATAATTGAAAATTAGATAGAGGAGATAGCAAGAATTAATCAAGGATTATGATTGCACGATTCACTACCACCCTGGAAAAGAAAATAATGTGTCAGATGCTTTGAGTTGAAAATGTAATGCTTCATTAACCATGTTACCTTTGGAAGATGATCCTTTGGTAAAGGATTTCATGAATTTTAGCTTGGAATTTGTTGGTGCAGGAAATTATTTTATTTTGATTCAGGTGTCAGCGAAATCTTCTCTATCAGATAGAATTAAGCAAGCACAGAAGCAAGACAGAGGGTTGATGAAAAAGGTAGAGCTGGTTCAGAAGGGCATGTTACCTGAATTCAACATTTATAATGATTGTGTTTTGAGATTTGGGAAAAGATTTTGTGTGCATTATGATTCACAGTTGAAGAGAGAGTTGTTTTATAAATCTTATAGTTCACAATTTTCAGTTCATCCAGGCAGTACTAAGATGTATAAAGATCTTCAGGAGTATTACCGGTGGTATAGAATGAAAAGAGATATTTCTGATTTTACTGTGAATTGTTTGACTTGTCAACAGGTTAAAGAAGAGCAGCAGTTACTGAAAGGGATGCTTCATCCTTTAACAGTTCTAGAGTGGAAATGTGAGAATATATGCATGGACATCATTGTGGGATTACTGAAGACACCTCACGGTAATAATGCAATCAAGATTAATGTTTATCTCTTGACTAAATCTGCTCATTTCCTTAATATACAAGATACTTTCTCCCTAGATCAACTTTCTCGATTGTATCCTAAAGAGATAGTCAGGTTACATAGTCTTCCCTGCTCCATAGTATCTAATCGTGATCCCATGTTCACTTCTAACTTTTGGAAAGGCCTTCAGAAGACTTTTGGTAATGAATTAAATTTTAGTACAGCTTTTCATCCTCAATAAAAAGGGAAGTCATAACGAACATCTCAGAATTTGGAGGATATGCTATGTGCTTGTTCAATGGATTATTAGGGAAGTTGGGACCAACATATTTCATCGGTTGAGTTTTCTTATAATAACAGTTTTCATTCCAGTATACAGATGGAACCATTTGAGGCATTATATGGGAAGCGGTTTCGAACTCCATATTTTTTGGGATGAAGTAGGTGAAAGGAAATTGATGGGACCAGAATTGGTAGAAGAGATGGTAGAAAAAGTTCATCTGATAAAGAAATACATGAGAACAGCTCAAAGCCGACATAAACATTATGCGGACAATAGGTGGAAGGATCCCTCCTTTGAGGTAGGTGATCATGTTTTCCACAAAGTTTCACCATGGAAAAGTGTAATGCGATTTGGTAAGAAAGGAATACTGAGTCCATGGTTCATTAGACCATATAAGATTCTATATAGAGTTGGATTAGTTGCATACCGAGTGTCTTTACCTCCAAGTTTATCATAGGTACATAATGTTTTTCATGTTTTAATGTTAAGGAAGTACATGCCAAATCCATCTCATGTTTTGAGTCAAGAGGTAATTCAGATGGAAGAGAATCTATCTTATGTGGAAAAACTGGTCCAGAATCATGACCATAGGGAGAATGTGTTGCAGAATAAAGTGATTCACCAAGTAAAGGTTTTGTGGAAAATCCACATGATTAAAAAGGCAACATGGGAATCTGAAAATGTAATGAGGAATAAATACCTCCACTTATTCGATAAGTAAATAAATTTCAAGGAAGCAATTTTCTAAATGGGGAAGGAAGTCACATCCGATGTAAGTAAAGAATAATATATTTTCATATCTATGTCTATTTATGTATTAGAGAGCGTTTTAGAGGCTTTAAATGAGAATAAATCCAATTGTCAGCATAAAATATTCTAATATTTTTAAAAGATTGTTTTACCTTGTTCTGATGGAAAACCATTATAAATATAAATTTTGACAATTTTATAAGCCCTAATTGTCAAAAATATCTTATTATTTAGAATAGGGACATTGAAATTTACTTTGGATAAGTTTTTGTTATTTTTCTCACAATTATCATTTTTTAATGAACAGTGTAAAATACTTTATTTTACTTCCAAACTACTTTTCATCTAATTTAATTATATGGTTAGATTATCTTTTTAATTGGTTTTAATGTGTAATTAGAATATATTTTTACCATTTAATACAATGGTGGTCATTATAATAAATTTCACATTGAAATTGGACCTAAACAATTGTCAATCTTTTGATAGATATTGTTTCTTGAAAACAAGCTAATTGTTTTGACAATGGGAATTATTTTAAAATAAATTATTGCAATTACTATGTTTGGAATTGGGTAAAATGGATTCCATATTTGGAATCATAAGTTATAAATTATGTAATTAATACTTTTTTTGGACATTATGAATAGTAACGAGGGAAATTATCTTTAATTATCGTGATTAATTTGTAATCGAGTAGTTAAGGGTAATAAAATAATATCATAATAATATAAAATGACCCCAAAATGTTTCCAAATCCTCTTTTTTGTTTCATGTATTACCAGGGGATGACTTCTTCCAACATAGGGACCCCATGGAATCACTTTTTTGTGATAGTGACCTTTTATCATATTCTTTTTTAAAGAAAGGAAAATATAACCAAACTATGTAACACCTAAGTAAAACAATTTTAATTTTGTTTACATAAATTATATCTTAGACAATAAATATTCACTGTAAATATAAAATTATTTCCTACATCATGGTATTTTTTTTATTTTTTAGACCTTAATTAAATAAATTTATTTATGACACCGTGATGGTGCATCGATTACCTCATTAATGGATGATTTAAATAAAATGAAAATATAAGGTAAAATCTAAGACCTAAATTTTCATAAAACATATTGTATGGGTGAATTTAGAACCCTTATCACCTTATCCTCATAACATATCCTTGTGAGACCTTTAAAATCCAAAAACCATTTTATAATAAAGTAACATTCCACGACTTTCCAAAAGTGACCCTCCTCCCTCTTATAAAAGGACCCCACCTTTAACCACATACCTACACCTATCAATCCCTTAGATCATCCAACCTCGGCACATATTATATCTAAACATCCCAATTTTACCCATAGAAGCCTCACTTTGGGCAGAAGTCTTTCCAAGGAAGCCATTGGCTCTAATAAAAAAGAGTTACCCGACTTCGAAGTAATGCCTTCTCGTATGTTCTTTTGTTTTATTTTGCTTCTCCAACCCCTTAAAATCTTTTTATTTCTTTCTTTTGTAACAACACAAGTATTTTAAATATACTAGGATGTTTTTATGAGAAGTATTAGAGCTACAATTACACACACCTCTGTCTAATGGTTAATGAACATACCGTTTCTATAGGTGGTGAATTACTGCCTCACGAAATGATGATTGTTCAATCTTCTTTTAACACCTTTCATGGTGGCCATTATGATTTAACTGTATTTATATATGATATGTAATATATTTATTTCCTCTCTATGCTTCTGAATTTTATATTTAAAACATATCATTATGCTTTGAATGTTGGGAAAATGCGATAATTTCATCAGAAGAAGTGTGGAATACTGCCCCCTCAAGTGATGTGACTCGTTCATGCCAAACATGGAATTTATAAAGAAACCTCTGTTACCTATATAACATATATATTATTCTGTTATTATAATATATATATGTCTCATTTTTTTAATTCCTTGAATATGACAAAGAAATGAAAGTAGCTTTCATGCGTACGTACGACCTATCCTCTCCATGAACGGTGCATTTCATTTTTTCCTCCAATTTTTAGGGAATAGTATAAAATGAATATATACTGGATATTTATGATATTTAAATAATTAATACCATTCTGGAGATGATGTACTTATAACAACCTCGACAAATCTTTTCAAACAAGTTCATTTTTGACTCATTTACCGAACATCGACAAAACGTGTGATATGAACACACATAATTAACTAATTATTATAACACGATAATATGTGATATTAACTAAATAGTAATCATTAAAGGATGTCCGTAAGAGATTATAAATTGACCAATTTTTATTATTCATGAATATAATGAAACGAACAAGACAAGTCAGACTTGAGGTAAGGGACTTCGTCTCAATCTCCGTTTGTTGAGGAATACTTCAATTTATATACGACCTTGTTTTATTAGTTGAATAATAAACCCTTTTGACTTTTAATTTCAATCAAAAGGAATATTTTTACATGAAGCGTTTTACTAAAAGTCTAAATGAAATTTTTTTATCTTACATATGCGGAAACAACGACTTCTCCACCGCCGTGACAATTATTTGAGTTTTAGCTTCCTCTACAAACCATAAATTTTTTAAAATGAAAAAATACCTTGTTTTACTTTTCTTTTATTTTGGTATTGAAAATGTTTTTGATAATGTTTTGATTATATCAATGTGATGTATTGATATCTTTTTATTGAAATGTAGAAATGTTATGTTACCTTTATGCATGTTTTATGTGATACAATTATGTTATGGTTCTTGTGAATTGTTTACGAAGTCGGGTGGTTCCATTCAAAACTAAGGGCCGGTGAGCCCGAGATAGCTCTCCAATGCATTGGGTAACGTGAAGGAGTAAAATCTAAGGTTTCTCTGATGAGATTCAGGTAATATACTATGATTGGTATTCCAAACGTAACCATGAGGGTTACTCCTTATGTAAAAATGTTATAAATTCCCCAAGTTAATTAATGTCTTATGATTTCTATGAGTTTTTCATAAATCTTATGATTTCATGTGGTATGTTAAAGTGCATAAGTGTAACACCCTGAGATTTTATGAAAAATATTCTTTTTAATTTCATTAATGTATTGTGTTGTACGCAACACCAAAAAGAGTTTGCATAACACGCATCCTTGACTTTTCTTGCATTACAAGCAATAAAGACCGTCCTCGATAGCATGTGTAGTACGCAATACTGAGTTTCACTAAACGATATATTATTATAATATTATTATGAACTAGCCGTATGAATAGTAATACCCACTTTTTGAAATTCTATAAATTTTATCATTCAAAATGGACTTCATTTTTGCATTCTCAATATCGAAATTAGCTTAGGGTGAAATTTTGGTACTTTTCGGATAACTTTCATATTCATATGAATAGTGAAAATTACTAAATTTTAATTAAAAACAACTTTTTTAATCGAAATAATTAATATTTATAAATTATTAATTTTAGTGGTTTTAAATTATATTTAGAACATATTTTGACCATTTAATACAATGTTGGTCATTGGATGTAATTTCACATTTAAACCTGAAATAAACAAGTGCCAATCATTGGATAGTTATTATCTCTTAAAAACACACTATTTGTTTTGATGAAGGAAATTAATTTTTAAATTAAATAATGCAACTGATATGTTTTGAATTTTGTAAAATAGACATTATTTTTGAATTCATAATATCAAATATATCTTAGGCCTAATTTTTTGAATATTTCTCAAAACATTCATTTTTTTGATGAATAGTGAAACCACTAAGTGGTAGTTAAAAAACTGAATTTTTCATAAAACATAATTTTACCACATCTGTGAGTGGAATTTCAAAAATCCGAGAGACATGTTTATTATCAAGGACTAAAATTTGGTTCAATGAGATGAAAATATTTTTTGGTGAATAGCAACTTTTTGCTTTTATTTACCACGGTTAAAAGTAAATAGGATAAATAAGGGTAAAAATGATATTATTATTACCCTAACACATGTCCTAATTCTATTTGATAAGTATAATTCGACCAAAGACAACCATATCAATAATCTATGACCATTTAGGCCCACTTGGATTAGATTAGGACATTTATAATTAATTTATTAAAAGAAGGGTTAAAATAGTTACAATCAAAGTTCAATAAGTAAATAATTTTTAATATAGGGTTATACATAAGATAAATTCGACTATAAATATTCATTAGAAATATAAAACTATTTCCTACATAATTCTATTTTATTTTTATTTTTTATACATTAAATAATTTAATTTATGTATGACACAATGATGATGCAGTAATTATATTATTAATGAAATATTAACATAATTAATGTTATAAATACCCAAATAAATGTAATTTGAGACTTTTTATGAATTAAAATAATTTTCTAGGTTAATATTACAAATTTGTACTGATTTAATTTAATTTTTTCGACTAATATTTCTGTTATGAATTTCACAAAAATCAATTACGAAATTGTGTCAAAATTGACATAAAATAGTTTTTAAAACAAATATTATATTATTAATTGTTATTTTACTCCGAAAAATATGAGGATATGCCAAATGACTTAGGTATGGTTATATATATTAATAATAAACAACTTGGGGTTCGTTTGGCTTGTTATAGTATTTTTATTAACCTTATAGTGTAAGAAAACAAGAAGATACGACAAAAGTTAAATTATCTAACTTAAAGTTAAATCTAAATGATAAGTTTAAAATAGAAACCTAAACTTGTATAAATTCTATTGGATGATAGGATTTCGACCCATCCCCACCTTAGATTCTAATTCAATCAATTTGGAGCTATTAAAAACCGAATATTACTTTATAATAAAATAATATTTTTAGTTTTTCCAAAGGTGCCCCTCTCCTCCCTTATAAATGGGCACCTCCTCCCTCTCTTCCTCACCCCACTTTGAGCCTTCATGCTCGGCCAATATAAGGCCATGGACTTAAACATTACTTAATATTTAATTAAATGAATAATTCATATTGAGGATCATTTCAGGTTTAGAGTTTTAGAGAATTAGGACATAACTGTTACATCTCAAAAGATTACAAAGTAGACACTTCTACTGAGTTTCCATAGAATAAAAAAAACTCTTAAAAAGAAACATTTCTACTTCCATGTTTTATATAGCATTAATTTCCCTTGATCCCATCTTTGACCCTATTCCACATTAAGGCCTGTGAAAAACATTTCAAAAAAACTTGGGGTGAGCATAAAAAACTCAGTAAGGGATACACAAAGAATGAAAACTGTTAGTTTTTCAAACATCAAGTAAACCATGTATACTTTATCAAAGTAATACCTTCACCTTCATGAAGTAGTAAAAACTCTCCACTGAATAAAATATCATTACTTACCCTTTTGTAACCAAAGGATTACCATAAAACCCATACAAAGAACACATAACATATAAAGGTAACTTGGGACATAAACATACTTAAGTGGAATAATCATACGGTCGACTTCCACACATATCACTTAATGGAATAGCCATACGGCCAACTTCCATACATACATAATGGAATAGCCTTACGGCCAACTTCCATACCCAATATATTGGAGGTTATAACGTATCCACCCATCCTAGTATTCATGGCACCACCCGTCATATGGTTTATCACGTAACCACCCGTCAAATGTCCAAGTACCATTATAAAAATCATAAGACATAAAACAAATATAATGGAAAGAAAAAATTTCCAAACTATGATCACAATATATCATTTAAATATATTGACATAACAAATCCATTATAAAAACCATTTTCAATACCAAAATACATAAAAGAGTATATGGTATTTATTTCATTTTAAAAAAAACCTTACGGGTTGTTCAGGATGCCAAAGACCAAATAATACTCGAGGTGGTGGAAAAGGTCGTTGTCACCGCGTACGTTAAAAGAAAAATTCCTTTTTTCATCTTGTAAAACGCTTCGTAGAAAAAGATTCCTTTTGTATAAAAGTAAAAGTCAAAGGGGTTTATACACCATATAAAATAAAGTTGTGTATAAAACGAAATATGCCTCAATGAAAGGAGATTGGGACGAAGTCCCTTACAAAGATAATTTTTTAAATGAAAAATATATATTATGTGTATTCACCATATGTACACATAAAGAAAATATAAATACAAGATAGTACATAATAATATAATGACATAATTTAAAAGTATGGGATTAACCCAATGAATAGAAATTGGGTAAAGAAGTTCCCTTACTTCAGGTCCGACTTGACTCGATCGTTCTTTAACGTCGTGAATAATAAACTTGAGTTAATTTCTATTTGCTTAAGAACATTTCTCAAGATCATTATTCCTTTAATATCACTTATTTCCATGTTAGAAAAATTATTTATTCATTTAAGTTAATAATGTTTGTTTTGTCGATATTTGGTTTTTAAGTCGAAAGTGGACTTCTTACAATTACATGTTGTTCATGTGGTCAAAGGTTCATTATATCCACAATGATATTCATGATTTGGATATCATATATATCATATATATCCATCATATACATGTATTTATAATATTACATAATCATTTAGAGGTAAGAAATGAAATGCACCGTTCATGGAGACGGTAAGCCGTACGTACGCATGAACGCTACTTTCATTTCTTTGTCATATTAATGGAATTAAAACTAAATGATAGCTATGTATATTTTAATTCCAGAATTATATTCATAATTTATATGTAACATACATTATATATATCCATTATAAATATGTACTTATAATAATACATTACATTTGGGGATAATAAATGAAATGCACCGTTCATGGAGATGGTAAGCCGTATGTATGCATGAACACTAATTTCATTTCTATCTCATAATTTAATGGAGTGAAATCATAATGATAAAAATTTATATTATAATTCTAGTATAATATAATATATAATATCATTAAATCCATCTTTTATACATCCCACGTATGACATTAATGAATCAAATCACTTTGAGGGGGCGGTAGTCCGCACTTCCTAAAATGAAATTATCGTGTTTACCCACAATGGAAACCATAACGGTAAACCACAAATGAAAAATAAAGAAGCATAAGGAAAACATAAACATAATATATATCATATATAAATATAGTTACATCTTAATAGCCACCATTAATAGTGTTTAAAAGAAGATTGAACAATCATCGTTTCGTGAGGTAGAAATTCACCAACCATAGAAACAATATGTTCTTTAACCATTAGATGTAGATGTGTGTAAGTGTAGCTCAAAATATTCTTATAACAAAATACCAGTATATTGAAGATACTGGAGTTGTTACAAAATAAATGAATAAAAAGAGTTTACGGGGTTGGAGAATCAAAATAAAACAAAAGGACTCAAAAGAAGACATTACCTTAAAATTGGGTTACTCTATTGGGTTTGAGCTCAAAGGCTTCCTTGGGAAAACATCTACCGAAAGTGAGGCTTCAAGGAGTAATATAGGGATGTGGAGAGAAAAAATGGGCAGTGTTTGGCCGAGCCAAAGTCTTTGGAAGTGTGGGTAAGGTTGTAGAGGTGGGGGCCTTTTATAAGAGGAGAGGAGGGGCACTCTTGGAAAGTAAAGAAAAGTCACCTTATTTTAAAATGTTATTCGGATTTAAGAAGTACCACATTGATATAATTCGAGGAGAAGGAGATAAGAGTTCGAAATATACCCATCTAATAGGTTTTGGACATGTGTAGGTCATATATTTTACATTAACTTTTCATTTTATTTAAATCCATTATTAATGAGGTAATCGTTGTATCATCATGATGTCATCAATAATTTAATATATTTGATATCTAAAAATTATAAAAAAAATATCATGATGTAGGAAATTATTTTATATTTCTAATGAATATTTATAGTCAAAAATCTGACTTGTATAACCCCATGTAAAAATTGTTTTAGTAAAACATTTCATGTTTGTGTCATTTTTACTTTAACATTTAATAAAAAGTTATTTATGTCATTTCCCAAAAAAAGTGGCTCCATGGGGTCCCCAAGTTGACCCATGGATTTTATTGGTCTGCCATGACACATCCAATGAGGGTAGGACATGTTTAAAGCTCATCTCATATTATTAAAACATTATTTATACCTTAAACTACACTAATTACCTCTATTCGCGATTAAGAACTTAAAAGTTACTATTCACCAAAAAATTATTTTAATCCCATTGAACCACATTTTACTTCTTAATGACAACCATGTATGTCATATTTTTGAAATTCAAAACACAGAGGTGGTAAAATTTCATTTAAACGAAAAATCAGTTTTTATATGTACCACTTAGTGGTTTCACTATTCATCAAAAATTGAAGTTTGTCAGAAAAATACCAAAACTTCACCCTAAGATATATTTGATATTCCGAATTCAAAAATGAAGTCCATTTTAAAAAATTCAAAACATATAAGTCACATTAATTAATTTAATAATTAATTCCTGTTGTAATGACAAATAGCGTGTTTTTATGAAACAATAAGTATCAAAAGATTGGCACTAGTTTGAGTCCGATATCAAAGTGAAATTAATTTCAAAGACCACTACTGGAATAAAAGGTAAAAATATATTCTAATTGCACTTAAAAACCAATTCAAAAGATAATCTAATCATCTTATTAAATTAGATTAAAAAGAGGTTTTGAATTAAAATACAACATTTTACACTATTCATTAAAAAAAGAACTTTATAGGAAAAATACCAAAAAATTACCCAAAGTAAATTTTGATGTCCTGATTCTAGAAAAGAGTTATATTTGGTTCAATAGAATGTATAAGAGTGATCAAAAATATATTTAATGATGGTTCTCCATCAAAAGATGATAAGTGAACCTTTAGTGAAAATTAGGGTATAAATGCCTAAAATTGAATTCTTTCTGTATTTTAAGCCTTTATCTTTTATGGGATAAAATTAAAAACATTTTTTAAAACATATATAATCATATTTTAGTTATTTCTATCCATTCCCGCCAATACAACAACTACATGTTAACTACCATTTAAAATAATATTATTATATTACTAGTGTGTAATGTAAGTTTTCAAAGAAACTCATCATTGCGTATCGAGTACGCAATCGAACATAGCAACCCCTTTAAAGTAAATTAATATTTAATTCGAAAATATTAATAAATATGAAAATTCTTTATTCTTCATTTACCTGGGATGTCACATCCTTCCCCCCTTTTGGGAATTGCGTCCTCACAATTTTATTCACTTATCTAAATAAGTGGGGGTATTTATCCATCATAGCATTTTCAGATTCCAACATTTCCTCTTCAACCATATGGTTTTTCCACAAAACCTTTACCTGGTGGATTACCTTATTTCGCAACACTTGCTCTCTTCGGTCAAGAATCTGGATTGGTTGTTCTTCATAAGATAGGTTCTCTTCCAGCTGAACTACCTCTGGACTCAAAACATGAGATGGATCTTGCATATATACTTCCTCAACATCGAAACATGAAAAACATTTTGTACCTGAGATAAAATCGGAGGTAAAGCCACTCGGTAAGCAACTGATCCAACTCTCTCCAGAATTTCATATGGTCCAATGAACCTTGGACTCATCTTTCCTTTCTTACCGAATCTCATCACACTTTTCCATGGAGAAACCTTGAGAAAAACATGATCACCTACCTCGAAAGATAGATCCTTCCTCTGGTTATCCGCATAACTCTTCTGCCTGCTTTGAGCTATTATCATGTGTTTCTGAATCAACTAAACTTTTTATGCCATCTCTTCTACCAATTCTGGTCCCATCAGCTTTCTTTCACCCACTTCATCCCAAAATGCTGGATTTTGACACCTCTTACCATATAATGCCACAAATGGTTCCATATGTATACTGGAATGAAAACTGTTATTATAAGAAAATTCAACCAAAGAAAGCTGTTGGTCCCAACTTCCCTGATAATCCATCAAACAAGCTCGTAGCATATCCTCCAAGGTCTGAATTGTTCGTTCTGACTACCCATCTAATTGAGGATGAAAAGCTGTATTAAAACAGAATTCAGTACCCAACGACTTCTGAAGGCCTTTCCAAAAGTTAGAAGTGAACCTAAGATCACGGTAAGATACAATGTAGAGGGGAACTCCAAGCAACCTGACTATCTCTTTAAGGTACAATCGAGAAAGTTGATCTCGAGAGAAAGTATCTCCTATAGCCAAGAAATAAGAAGATTTAGTCAAGCGATAAACAATAACCCAAATTGCATTATTATCTCTAGATGTCTTCGGTAATCCCACGACAAAATCGATGGATTTATTTTCCCATTTCCACTCTGGCACTGGTAAAGGCTGAAGCATCCCTTTCGGTAACTGCCACTCTTCTTTAACCTGCAGACAAGTCAAACACTTCACAGTAAAATCAGCAATATCTCTTTTCATTCCATCCCCCCAGTAATACTTCCGAAGATCTCTATACATATTAGTACTTCCATGATGAACTGAAAACGGGGAACTATGAGCCTCACATAACAACTCATTACTCAACTATGAATCAAAAGGCACACATAATCTCTTCCCAAACCTCAAAACACAATCATTATCAATGTTGAATTCAGGCAACTTACCCTTCAGAACTAGCTCTACCTTTTTCTGTGACTCACTGTCTTCCCTCTGTGCTTGCTTAATTCTGTCTGATAGGGGTGATCTCACTGATACTTTTTCAACTCAAAGCGTCAGCCACTTTATTTGCTTTTCCTGCATGGTAATTAATTGTACAATCATAATCCTTGATTAATTCCAGCCATATCCTCTATCTCATGTTCAATTCTTTCTGAGTGAATATATACTTTAAACTATTGTGATCAGTATATATTTCACACTTTACTCCATACAAATGATGCCTCCAAATTTTTAAAGGGAAAACAACAGAAGCTAATTCCAAATCATGTGTATGGTAATTTACCTCATGAGTTTTCAACTGATGTGAAGAATAAGCAATTACCTTATCATTCTGCATAAGGACACAACCATGTCCCTTTAACTAAGCATCACTGTAGATAACAAACTCACCATTCTTGAGTCAACTGAGCCATTACTGCAACAAACTATTTAGTTCTGATTCTGACCATCTCAGGATACTGATTTGAAAGGTCATTTCCCTCTGTATGCCTTCCCAGAAAAGTTGCTCTGTTTCCTCTATGGAAAACCATTCTTATCACAGAAATACCTTAGGTGAAGCAACATGGTAATCTTTAAATTCTA
The DNA here is from genome assembly GCA_963277665.1 of Viscum album. Taxonomy (NCBI): domain Eukaryota; kingdom Viridiplantae; phylum Streptophyta; class Magnoliopsida; order Santalales; family Viscaceae; genus Viscum; species Viscum album. Next base: position 1,555,730,155 of record OY728131.1, read on the forward strand.
TATCATTTCAATTTGACCATAAAAAATATTTTTGGATAATAATTTAATAGAATTCTAACTCCTAAAGTTATCTAAACCAACCTCTTATACCAACAATAAGGCCCCGGCCTTAAACATTACTTAATATTTAATTAAATGAATAATTCACATTGAGGATATTTTCAGGTTTAGAGTTTTAGAGAATTAGGACATAACTGTTACATCTCAAAATATTACAAAGTAGAAACTTCTACTGAGTTCCCATAGAATAAAAAAACTCTTAAAAAGAAACATGTCTAGTTCCATGTTTTATATATCATGACTTTCCCTTGATCCCATCCTTGACCCTATTCCACATTAAGTCCTGTGAAAAACATTTCAAAAAAACTTGGGGTGAGCATAAAAAGCTCAGTAAGGGACACACAAAGAATGAAAACTGTTAGTTTTTCAAACATCAAGTAAACCATGTATACTTTATCAAAGTAATACCTTCACCTTCATTAAGTAGTTAAAATGATTCACTGAATAAAATATCATTACTTACCCTTTTATAACCAAATTATTACCATAAAACCCATATAAAGAACACATAACATATAAAGGTAACTTGGGACATAAACATACTTAAGTGGAATAACCATACGGTCGACTTCCACACATGTCACTTCGTGGAATAGCCATACGGCCAACTTTCATACATACATAATGGAATATACTTACGGCTAACTTCCATAACCAATGCATTGGAGGTTAAAACGTAACCACCCATCTTGGTATTCATGGCATCACCCGTCATATGGTTTATCACGTAACCACCCGTCAAATGTCCATGTACCATTATAAAAATCATAAAACATAAAACAAATATAATGGAAAGAAAACATTTCCACATTTTTGTCACAAAATATCACCTAAATATATTGACATAACAAATCCATTATAAAAACCATTTTCAATACCAAAATACATAAAAGAGTATATGGTATTTATTTCATTTTAAAAAAAAACTTACGGCTTGTTCAGGATGCCAAAGACCAAATAATACTCGCGGCAGTGGAAAAGGTCTTTGTCACCATGTATGTTAAAAGAAACATTCCTTTATTTCGTTTTGTAAAACCCTTCGTATAAAAAGATTCATTTTGTATAAAAGTAAAAGTCAAAGGGTTTTATACACTATATAATATAAAGTTGTGTATAAAACGAAATATGCCTCAATGAAAGGAGATTGAGACGAAGTCCCTTACAAAGATCATGTTTTTTAAATGAAAAAGATCTATTATGTGTATTCATCAAATGTACACATAAATAAACAATAAATACAATATAAGACATAATAATATCATGACATAATTTAAAAGTAGGAGATTAACCCAAAGAATAGAAATTGGGTTAAGAAGTTTCCTTACCTCGGGTCCGACTTGACTCGATCGTTCTTTAACGTCCTGAATAATAAAATTGAGTTAATTTATATTTGCTTAAGACCCTTTTTCAAGTTCATTATTCCTTTTATATCACTTATTTCCATGTTATAAACATTATGTAATCATTTAAGTTAATAATGTTTGTTTTGTCGATATTTGGCTCTTAAGTCGAAAGTGGACTTCTTACAATTACATGTTGTTCGTGTGGTCAAAGGTTCATTATATCCACAATGATATTCATGATTTGAATATCATATGTATCATATATATCCAGAATATACATGTATTTAAAATATTACATTATCATTTAGAGGTTAGAAATGAAATGCACCGTTCATGGAGACGGTAAGCCGTACGTACACATGAACGCTACTTTCATTTCTTTGTCATATTAATGGAATTAAAACTAAATGATAGGTATGTATATTTTAATTCCAGAATTATATTCTTCATTTATATGTAACATACATTATATATATCCATTATAAATATGTACTTATAATAGTACATTACATTTGGGGATAAGAAATGAAATGCACCGTTCATGGAGATGGTAAGCCGTATGTACGCATGAACGCTAATTTCATTTCTATATCGTAATTTAATGGGGTGAAATCATAATGATAAAAATGTATATTATAATTACATTATAATATCATATATAATATCATTAAATCCATCTTTTATACGTCCCACGTATGGCATTAATGAATCAAATCACTTTGAGGGGGCGGTAGTCCGCACTTCCTAAAATGAAGTTATCGTGTTTACCCACAATAAAAACCATAAAGATAAACCACAAATGAAAAATAAAGAAGCATAAGGAAAACGGAAACATAATATATATCATATATAAATAGAGTGACATCTTAATGGCCACCATGAAAGGTGTTTAAAAGAAGATTGAACAATCATCGTTTCGTGAGGCAGAAATTCGCCAACCAAAAAAACAATATGTTCTTTAACCATTAAATGTAGATGTGTGTAAGTTTAGCTCAAAATCTTCTTATAAAAACATCCCAGTATATCTAAGATACTGGAGTTGTTACAAAATAAATGAATAAAAAGAGATTAGGGGGTTGGAGAAGCAAAATAAAACAAAATGACTCAAAAGAACACATTACCTTAAAATCGGGTAACTCAGTTTGGTTTGAGCTCAAAGGCTTCCTTGGGAAGACTTCTGCTGAAAATGAGGATTCAATGAGTAATATAGGGATGTGGAGAGACAAAATGGGCAGGGTTGGCCGAGCAAAAGGCTTTGGAAGTGTTGGTAAGGTTGTAGAGGTGGGGGCCTTTTATAAGAGGAGAGGAGGGGCACTCTTGGAAAGTAAAAAAAATTCACTTTATTTTAAAATGATATTTGGATTTAAGAGGTCTCAAAATGATATAATTCGAGGATAATGTGATAAGGGTTCGAAATATACCTATCTAATAGGTTTTGGACATGTATAGGTCATATATTTTACATTATCTTTTCATTTTATTTAAATCCATTATTAATGAGGTAATCGCTGCATCATCATGATGTCATAAATAATTTAATATATTTAATTTCTAAAAATTATAAAAAAATTATCATGATGTAGGAAATTATTTTATCTTTCTAATGAATTTTTATAGTCAAAAATATGACTTGTATAACCCCATGTAAAAATTGTTTTAGTAAAATATTTCATTTTGTGTCATTTTTTACTTTAACATTTAATAAAAAGTTATTTATGTCATGTCCCAAAACAAAGTGGCTCCATGGGGTCCCCAAGTTGACCCATGGATTTTCGTGGTCGGCCATGACACATCCAACGAGGGTAGGACATGTTTCAAGCTCATCTTATATTATTAAAACATTATTTTTTCCTTAAACTACACTAATTACCTCTAATCACTATTAAGAACTTAAAAGTTACTATTCACCAAAAAAATTATTTTAATCCCATTGAACCAAATTTTACTTATTAATGACAACCATGTATGTCGGATTTTTGAAATTCAAAACACAGAGGTGGTAAAATTTCATTTAAATGAAAAATCAGTTTTTATATGTACCACTTAGTGTTTTCACTATTCATCAAAAAGTGAAGTTTTTCAGAAAAATACCAAAACTTCACCCTAAGCTATATTTGATATTCCGAATTCAAAAATGAAGTCCATTTTAAAAAATTCAAAACATATAAGTCACATTAATTAATTTAATAATTAATTCCCGTTTTCATGAAAAATAGCGTGTTTTTATGAAACAATAAGTATCAAAAGATTGACACTAGTTTAAGTCTGATTTAAAGTGAAATTACTTCCAACGACCACTATTGGATTAAATGGTAAAAATTTATTATAATTTCACTTAAAAACCAATTCAAAAGATAATCTAATCATCTTAATAAATTAGATTAAAAAGAGGTTTTGAATTAAAATACAACATTTTAAACTATTCATTAAAAAATGAACTTTATTAAAAAAATACCAAAAATTTTCACAAAGTAAATTTTGATGTCCCGATTCAAAAAAAGAGTTATATTTGGCCCAATAAAATGTATAAGAGTGATCAAAACTATATTTAATGACGGTAATCCATCAAAAGGTGATAAGTGAACCTTTAGTGAAAATTAGGGTATAAATGCCTAAAATTGAATTCTTTCTGTATTTTAAGCCTTTATCTTTTATTGGATAAAAGTAAAAACATTTAAAAAACTTATATAATCATATTTTAGTTATTTCAATCCATTCCCGCCGATAAAATGGCTACATGTTAACTATCATTTAAAATAATATTATTATATTACTAGTGTGCAACGTAAGTTTTCAAAGAAACTCATCGTTGCGTATCAAGTACACAATCGAACATAGCATCCCCTTTAAAGTAAAATTAATATTTAATTCGTAAATATTAATAAATCTGAAATTTCTTTATTCTTCATTTACCTGGGATGTTACAGCCAACCCCTACCAAATTCTCTTCTCCTCTTCCATAGAAACATCCTATAGGTTTTGGTCTTCTTCAAAGACCAATTTTTGTTCCCTAAGAGGAGGTCTCAAAGAGACACTTCAAAGAAGAGGTAATGTCTGTTACCGATTCTTTCAAATTTATTTCTTCTTCCACTTATTCGTATTTATTTGTTTCATTATGAAGTAGTAACATAAGTATAACTAATATACTAATATGTTATTATAAGTATGAAACAACCCCATTTCACCATCTATCTATCCTACGGAAAACGAAATCACCACGCATGCGTACATACGGAATACCGTCTCCACGCCATGGTGAAATCTGTTTTTCCACCAACACCTTACATGGATGGATATTATGGTGTAATGAATAACTATATATGGTTATTATAACATCATACTTATTCTGATATAGTATACCATCCACTCCAATTCTATTCAATAATTATGGGAATAATATCATCTCTTGTGCGTACGTACGAACTACCATCTCCACGACGCGATGAGATTCATTCTCTATGTTAACCATACATGAATGATCATAAAGATTATATAAAGAATAATAATTAATTATATGAATTCTACTGTATTTATATATATATATATATGTATGTCTTCTATTTAGTTTCATTCAATTCAACACGGAAACAAAAACAACGTTCATGCGTATGTACGGCCTACCATCTCCATGAACGGTGTATTTCATTCCTTTTATCGATGTTTAATATATATATATGTATATTATGAATATATATTATATATAAATCATGTTTTACATTCTGGAATTATGTATATCAGGATATAAGTATTAATATCAAGAACAACAAGTCGAAACACATACGTTAAATGAAATGATTTTACCCAAAACACTGCTTTAACATGGAATTTAAAAAAGAAAGAGTAATATAAAGTCATAAGTGAAACGTATATGATATCATAACAATGAATACGATTCATTAATATGTCAATGAATTTATTTAAATCATTATACAGGTGGTTCGGATACGTTCGAATCATATCGGACCTAAGGTAAGGGATAATATTGCAAATCTCATTTTTATCCGAGATTGCTTATTCGTAAGTATTTGCTGGGGTTATTACAATCATCCATGTCCATGTTTTATTAAATTGTATTGATATATCTTTAAAGTCATTTTTACCCATTTTTACTTTTACACCATGGTATGGAAGAAATCTTTCTTTTATTTACCCTACAAGGTACTTTTTGACTTTTCTGACAAAAGTATGAGAAGAATGTTTTTTTAACGTATACGGGATGAAAGGATTTTTACGGTTTTATAAAGACATATTTTCATGAAGCTTCCTCCAAAATATTTCATGAATATTTTCAACAAAATCATTTTCTTTTAAAATTTCATGACATTTTGTAAAAAGAAAACGATTTTGAAGAAGAAAGAATATTTTCTTCAAGAATTCATTTCATGTGTTTTATCAAAACCATATTTAATATTAGATGAAATTATTTCATAAGTGTATGTTTCAAGTATAATATCTCTATGATTTACATGGTTTCAATTTCCTTATTATGAAATTATAGCCATTTCTTTTTTATGTATTATGTAATGATAGGGTGATGTTTATGAAACCCATTTTATTTATTGGGTTATTATGAATGATGTATGTTTATTTTGTGGCACAAGTAAGAATGATTTCATTATGAGATTGGTGGGACCTATATCTCTCTCCAATGCATTGGGTAAATATTATATATCTCATGAGATAGACATGGCTGAAATGGTATGTTAATCCGGTTCAGTGATACAGGACTGGATCGAGGAGTGAACTCGATTCAGAAAGGGACTTTGTCCACTAAGATGGTCTTGGAAGCAATGACTTGGCTACTATGGAAATCATAACAAGTTATGAATGGTTCCTACAATTACATGTTTTATTCCTATGCTATTTTATCATGATTGATGTTCCCTTATCATATATGCCTTACGTACATCCATGATCCATGTCTTTGCTCAAGATTTTGATGTTTAGATTTTATGTTCAAGTTTTTGCATTCAAATGTGTATGGATTGTTTTCTGTTCTATATGTTTACCCTTACTGGGCATTTGAACTCACCACTTTTATGTTTTCTTTTTCCCGGGATATAAAGAATGGTTTTATGTAAGAAAAAAAGGGGAATATCTTTATTGGGAGATTTTGAGATCGTTCACCACGATTAGAAGATTTTATTCCATGTTTCCAAAGACACTAAACTATTACGATCCTTGTGTGTCTGTTTTCGTTATGTATTAACTATTCCGCTAAAGTAATGTATTGTCCATGTATGTGAAGCTTAGGGTCTTTATAGTTGGTATCAGATGAAATTATTAGTCAATATTTGGAAACTAGGATGCTATAACTTTAGTGAGATCCCTAGAGATATTTCCAAGGTATGTCTAGGGATGTCCCTAAGGTTAAGTAAAAGTATAGGTTATAGTCCTAGAATTATGGTAACGATATTAGATTAAACACAAGATGCTATATATTTAATTTAATCCCCCTTTATTATGATTTTATCTTCTCACACTATTCTTTTTGGGTTTTAGAAAATGGATGGAAACAACATGATTCACGATAATGGAGGATATGATGGACAATAGAATGATATTCTTCATGAGAAACCAAATGAAATGGGATTTGGAAGTCCAAACATCATTATTATTCTGAATCAGCGATCTCATAATATGATCAATAAACTCAAATTTGGTAAGTTTCCTGACTCGACTAATAAGAGAAAGATGCAGTTTCATGATGATCATAAAGGAAAGAAAATTCAATTTCTCCTATGTAAATCATGTGGGAATAGGCATCAAGGAGAATGTTTCAAAGGAACTGGAAGATGCTTTGGGTGTGGAAAAGAAGTACATAAAGCCAGTAAGTGAAAAGGAAAAGGTTCATTTAACACCATGGATGAGGATAATGGTATTTCTATGACATCAACAATGGTTAAATGTCATAAATTTTGAATGTACATGCATTATGCCAACCAATGCCCTAAGGGAATGTCTCATGAAGAGAATCAGTATGGTCGAATGGGTAATATTTATGTTTATGATGATGAAGAGACTACAAATGATATGTGAGATGAAAGAATTGTTGATGCTCGGTCAATGGTTTAAGAAGGTAGTGGAATGATTTCCAGTTTATCAAGTGTAATGTTGTATAAGTAATCTCATGGTACTATGGAATAAAGAGACATCTAAGGATTGTTACACTATTGTCTTTCCTTAAGTTTTGAAGGTGTGTGATGAATGGTACCAGTATTTTTGGAAAGTAGATGATATGCTCATAATGAAGGGATAAAGAGAAAATTTAATGTTTGATATTATTCATGAGCTCATGACTGATATAAGGAGAAGGTTATATCATGGTTTGAGTGTATAGAATTTTTGGATTTTGGTATGTGGAAAGAGTTAACTTTTGACAGCATTCATGTTTTCACTAAGGTTTAATGGGTATTCATTTTTCAAGAGAATAAATGATTAAGGTATTCACATGATTGGAATGTGACCAACAAGATAATGGGGGATAAACGATGGTTGGCTGTGACATTTCAAGTAATCGTTTTCTTTATACTATGAGCTTGGACCGATGTATTTTAGATAAATATTGCATTGTATTATATTGGACATAAGTTAGTATTATTTAAGGATATAACTTTTTTCGATATTATTGATGGGATGTTATAGTAATGTAGTTTTCGAAAAAGGACAACCTGCAGGACGGGTGACATCCCATCGCGTCGGACAAGGCTGTGAGAATCAAACCCACAACCGAAGTGTGACTGGCCTTTATCACCTACCACTGGCCTACAGGAAGTCCCTGTTTATTAGAAACTAGTTTTATTTTATTAAGAAGTATGATATATGAAGTATAAGTCCATTTTAGCAACCATATATGATTAATATCACTATAGATGGAGTTATGAATTTTTTATAACATTTCTATCCTTTTGTTTGAGACAGATGGAATGACCCATCATTCTATCACATGATCTGCTAACACTTCATGAATGAAAAATTCAACTTCATTTCATTAGGAGATGAAGTTGAAATTGTCCAAATAACGACAAACGGTGAGACTGTACTAAAATCATGAAATTATTTCTTCTAATTCCAATTTCATCAACTTTAGGGAAATGATCTTGAAAACCAAAAATGTTGTCATGGTGCCCTTATATCCAATGAATCAGATGGTACCTCAGATCAGCAAAAATCTATGGAATTGTGATTTTGTCTTTTTCATAGCCATGTTCTCTACCACTCTCCATCAGAACATGATGGTTAGATTTTTCGTCCATATCCATATTTTCACATATGTTCTCTTATGTGAAATCCCAGTGATGAGTAAATATGGGTAACTGTTATGTTTCATACATTAGTTTTTAAAGCCATGTTTTGGTATTCTTTTTTATGATGTGGGTTTCTATTAAATAAACTTTCAAGTAGTAAACCATTTATAACCCCAATTAATTTCAAGGGAGAAATTCATTTTAAGGGGGTAGAATATAACACCCTGAGATTTTATGAAAAATATTTTTTTAATTTCATTAGTGTCTTGTGTTGTACGCTACACCAAAAAAAGCTTGCACAACACGCATCCCTAACATGGCTGGCATTACATGCAATAATGACCTTCCTCGATAGCATGTGTAGTACGCAATACCGAGTTTCACTAAACGAGATATTATTATAATATTATTATCAACTAGCCGTTATTAATATTAATACCCACTTTGTGAAATTTTATAAATTTTATCATTCAAAATGGAATTCATTTTTGTATTCATAATATCGAAATTAGCTTAAGGTGAAAATTTGGTACTTTTCGGATAACTTTCATATTCTGATGAATAGTGAAAATTTCTAAATTTTAATTAAAAACAACTTTTTTAATCGAAATAATTAATAGTGACAAATTATTAATTTGAGTGGTTTTAAAGTATATTTAGAACATAGTTCTCCATTTTTAGGTCTTTCTGGCAGTACTAAGATGTAAAAAGATCTGCGGGAGTATTACTGGTGGGATGGAATGAAAAGAGATATTGCGGATTTTACGGTGAAGTGTTTGACTTGTCAATAGGTTAAAGCAGAGTGGAAGTTACCGAAATGGATGCTTCATCCTTTACCAGTGCCAGAGTGGAAATGGGAGAATATATCCATGGACTTCGTTGTGGGATTACCGAAGACATCTCGAGGTAATAATGCAATCTGGGTTATTGTTGATTGCTTGACTAAATCTGCCCATTTCCTTGCTATACAAGATACTTTTTCTCTAGATCAACTTTATTGTTTGTATATTAAAGAGATAGTCAGGTGATATGGAGTCCCACTCTCCATTGTATCTGATCGTGATCCCAGGTTTACTTCTAACTTTTAAAAAGGCCATCATAAGTTGTTGGGTACTGAATTAAATTTTAGTACAACTTTTCATCCTCAGTCAGATGGGCAGTCAGAATGAAAAATTCAAACAAGGGAGGACATGCTACGTGCTTGTTCGATGGATTATCAGGGAAGTTGGGACCAACATCTTTCTTTGGTTGAGTTTTCCTATAATAATAGTTTTCATTCCAGTATACATATGGCACCATTTGAGGCGTTATATGGGAAGCGGTGTCAAACTCCAGCTTTCTGAGATGAAGTGGGTGAAAGGAAGTTGATGGGACCAGAATTGGTAGAAGAGTTTGTAGAAAAAGTTCAGCTGATACAGAAACACATGAGAATAGCTCAGAGCAGGCAGAAGAGTAATGCAGAAATCAGAAGGAAGAATCTCTCTTTTGAGGTAGGTGATCATGTTTTTCTCAAAGTTTAACCATGGAAAAGTGTGATGCGATTTGGTAAGAAAGGAAAGCTGAGTCCAAGGTTCAATGGACCATATGAAATTCTGGATAGATTTGTATCAGTTGCATACCAAGTGGCTTTACCTCAGATTTTATCTCAGGTACACAATGTTTTTCATGTTTCGATGTTGAGAAAGTATATGCTAGATCCATCTCATGTTTTGAGCCCAGAGGTAGTTCAGTTGGAAGAGAATCTCTCTTATGATGAACAACCGGCCTAGATTATTGACCGTAGAGAGAAAGTGTTGTGGAATAAGGTAATTCACCAAGTAAAGGGTTTATGGAAAACCCATATGGTTTAAGAGGCAACATGGGAATCTGAAAATGCTATGAGTGATAAAACCCCCACTTATTCGATAAGTAAATAAATTGTGGGGACGCAATTTTCTAAAGGGGGGAAGGATGTAACATCCCAAGTAATTAAAGAATAATTTATATTTTTATCTATGTCTATTTATGAATTATATAGTGTTTTAGAGGCTAAAAATGAGAATAAATCCAATCTTAAGCATGGAAAACACTAATATTTTTAAAAGATTATTTTACTACCTTTTGATGGAAAACCTTTTTTAATTCAAAATGTTGACTGTTTTATAATCTCTATTTGTCAAAATAAACATATTCTTTATTATTGGGACATTGAAATTTACATTGGACAAATTTTTGGTATTTTTCTGAAAATGTTCATTTTTTAATGAATAGTTAAAAATACTGCATTTTACATCAAAACTACTTTTTCATCTAATTTAATTATACAGGTAGATTATTTTATTAATTGTTAGTAAAGTGTAATCTGAATATATTTTTACCATTTAATATAATGGTGGTCATTAGGATTAATTTAACTTTGGAATTGGGCATAAACTAATGCCAAACTTTTCATAGATACTGTTTCAAAAAAACCCACTATTTGTTTTGACAACGGTAATTATTTTTAAATAAATTATTTCAATTTCTGTGTTTGTAATTTGGTAAAATGGATTACATATTTGGAATGAGAAGTTTAAAATTATGTAATCAAGACTCTTTTTTTTTTGGACATTATGAAAAGAAACGACGGTATTTATCTTTAATTATCTTGATTAATGAGTAATCGGGTAGTTAAGGATAATAAAATAATACCATAATAATAAAAAATGACACCAAAATTTATCCTAATGATACTGGTTGTCTCATGGACGACCATGGGATTCATTGTACCAAACTTGGGGACCCCATGGAATCACATTTGTGTGAAAGTGACTTTTTATTTTTTTTATTTTTTAAAGAAAGTTAATATAACAAAGAATGTATCACCTGAGTGAAACATTTTTAATTTTGTCTACATAAATGATATTTTGGACTATAAATATTCATTGGAAATATAAATATATTTCCTACATCATAGTATTTTTTTCATAATTTTTAGACCTTAAGTGAAGTAAATTATTTATGACATCATGATGATGCAGCGATTACCACATTATTTAAACATTTAAATAAAATAAAAAGATAATGTAAAATCTAAGACCTACACTTGTAAAAGGCCTATTGTATGAGTATATTTCAAACCCTTATCACATTATACTCTAAATAAATCAATTTGGGACCTTTAAAATCCGAAACTCATTTGAAAATAATGTAACATTTTGTAACTTTCCAAGAGTGCCCCTCCTCTCCCCTTAAAAAAGACCCCCACCTCTACCTCCTTACCCACACTTCCAAAGCCTTTGGATCAGCCAAAACCTGCCCATTTTTTCTCTAAACATACCTATATAACTCTTAGAAGCCTCACATTGGGCATAATTCCTCCCAAGGAATCCTTTGAGCTCAAATCAAAAAGAGTTACCCGTTTTAAAGGTAGTGTCTTCTCTTGTGTTTGTATGTTTTATTTTGCTTCTCCAACCTTCTAAAATCTTTATATTATATTATTTTGTAACAAAATAAGTATCTTACATATACTACGGTGTTTTTATAAGAAGGATTCGAGCTACACATACACACACCTACATCTAATGGTTATAGAACATACTGTTTCTGTGGATGGAGAATTTCTGGCTCACGAAACAATGATTGTTCAACACTCATATAACACCTTCAGAGGTGGCCATTAAGATTTCACTATATTTATATATTATATATAAAAATTTTATGTTTTACTTAAGATTCGGTATTTTTCCTTTATGGCATACCTTTATGGTTACCATTATGGGTAAACACGATATCTTCATTTTAGGAAGTGCGGACTACCGCCCCCTCAAAGTGATTTGATTCGTTAATTCCATATGTGGGACGTATAAAGGAAGTATTTAAATTTATTATATATGATTTTATACTGGAATTATAATATTCCTTTATATCATTAATATTTATCTCCGTTAAAGTATGAGATATAAATGAAAGTAGCGTTCATGCGTACGTACGGCTTACCGTCTCCATGAACGGTGCATTTCATTTCTTATCTCCAAATGTAATGTACTGTTATAAGTATATATATAATGTATATATATGATTTATGTTACATCTAAATGATTATTATATTTCTAGAATTAAAATATACATATCTCTCATTTAGTTTTAATACCATTAATATGACATAGAAATGAAAGTAGCATTCATGCGTACGTACGGCTTACTGTCTCCATGAACGGTGCATTTCATTTCATACCTATAAATGATTATGTAATATTATAAATGCATGTATATACTAGATATAGATTATGTATATGATATCTACATCATGAATATAATTCTGGATATAATGGATATTTTACCTCATGAACAACTTGTAATTATAAAGGGTTTATTTTTGACTTAAGTTCCAATGATCGTTAAAACGACCGTTATTAACTTAAATAATTAAATAGTGTTCATGGAATGGTAATAAGTGATATAAAAGGAATAATGAACTTTAAAATGGTTCTCAAGAATGTAGAAATTAACTCAAGTTTATTATTAAGGACATTAAAGACCGATCGAGTCAAGTCGGACCCGAGGTAAGGGAACTTCTTAACCCAATTTCTGTTCTTTGGGTTAATCTCTTACTTTCAAATTATGTCATGATATTATTATGTCCGATATCATATTTTAATTTCTTTATGTGTACTTATAGTGAATACATATAATAGATCTATTTTATTTAAAAAAGATCTTTGTAAGGGACTTCATCTCAATCTCCATTCATTGAGGCATATTTTGTTTTACACAAAACCTTCTTTTATACGATGTATAAACCCTTTGACTTTAACGTTTATCCAAAAGGAATCATTTTTATATGTAGCATTTTACTAGACGAAAAAAGGGAATGTTTTTGTCGTACGTATGCGGGGACAATGACTTCTCCACCCCCGCTACCATTATTTGAGTTTTGGCTTCCTCTACAAGCCATAACCTTTTTTGAATAAAAAATAAATACCATATTTTACTTTTATTTTGTTTTGGTATTGAAAATGGTTTTCATAATGTTTTTATATCAATGTTTTTTATTGATATCTTGTGATTGAAAAATGGTAATGTTATGTTTCCTTTATGCATTTTTTATGTGATACGATTATGTTATGGTTCTTGGGAATTGTTATGAAGACGGGTGGTTCCGTGATAAACTAAGGGCAGGTGAGCCCGATACATCTCTCCAATTCATTGGGTAACGTGAAGGATTTAAACGTTAAGGTTTCTCCAAAGAGATTTAGGGAATATACTATGATGGGTATTCCAAACGTAACCAAGAGGGTTACTCCCTAGGTTCGCATGTTATGAATGCCTCATGTTACCTTTATGTATTATGATTTCTATGTTTTATTCATGATTTGATAAGGTATGTTAAAGTGCTTATGTTTTATGGGTAAATTATGATATCATTCTTCTGTATATATGAGATCATGTTTCCTTTCCATGTTTTTATAACACTTACTCAGCTTTTTATGCTCATCCCATGTTTTTGAAATGTTTTTCACAGCTCAAGGGAAAGGTACATGATGTGATGATAGTGTCAATGAAATGTTAAGAAATAATCCATGTTTTATTTTAAATATGTTTCCACTGATGGGAAAAATGAGTACTATATTTTATGTAACCACTTTGTTTAAATGTGGTATGTAATGCATGTTTTATGATCTAATTCCCTAAAACTCTAAACCTGAAAATATCCTCAATGTGTAATCTTGTTATAACTCAAGATTAAGTAAGGTTTAAGGCCGATGCCTTATAATTTTTAGGGGAAGAAATGTAATTGAAACCAATATAAAGATGTGGAAAAAGATAAAAAGGATAATAGGATCAAAAAAATTAAATAGAATAAATCATTTATTTAAATTATTGTCTTTTAGAGAACCATTCAACTAACTAACATTGAAATATCTCCTATTTATAGATAGATCTAAAATCAAAAAATGTATGATGTAAAAACAAAATTCTCCTTGATGACAAAATTTTCTTTGACAACATAAAGTAAATAACCTTATTAGAATATCATCTTAACATAAAATTCAATCATAGAATAAACATCCTAAAAGGAAATAAAAAAACTAAAACACTAGATCTAAGACGACATAAAACCCTTACATCTTGATCTATATGTTTTGAAATAACAAACCCAGAAATAATTGAAAATAAACAATGATTCTAGATCCACAGACATTGGTGTCGTAACTCCCCCCTCGACCACTGTCAAACATCAAACATGAAACCTTAACAGTGCTCGACACAACTCAAATCACCTCACTAGCATGATTTCCATCCCTAGTGGTCATCCTCAGCTTTAAATCACCCTAAAGAGAAGAAATTCCCTCTAAAAAACCCTATATCGAGAGGATGCAACCCAACAGAAATAAACCCATTCATTTTTCCTATTATTTTATATCATTATTTTAAAAAAGGATATAAATAAATAAAGTCATCATAAAATATGTATAAAAATAAATAATATATGAATAGAAAATAATTTCATCGTTTTTTTGAAAAAACTATATTATATATTCATAATTACTTGATTTATAAAATATAATTAATAATAGTAATAATTATACAAATCTAATATTGAATCATAATAAAAAATAATTATTATAATATCATATATATATATTTATATATATTTATTTATCTTATTTAAAAATAATTATTTATAAACCCCAATTAGTTATATTCATATCATAATTTAGTATTTTTCAAAATAATTACAATAGTCAAGATATTTTTTTTCAATTTTATTCAATTAATTTTTTTTATTAAACACCCATTTTGGCAATAATAAAATATTTCATTTAAATTATATTTATAAAAATAATCTATATATTAATGTTAATGTAATCTAAAAAATTATTTCTATGAAATAGTATTTGTTTTTATATTCTTTATTTAAAATAAATTTAAAAACTATATAATTATATATGAACATCATTATATATATGATGACAAAATTTATTAAAATACTAAATTTAAATTATTTTTTTCATTAAATATTTTCTAATCAATTGTAAAAATATGTCACTACATTTTTAAGGATGTTATCTTATTCCCAGATAGAATAATTGTGTCCTCACAATTTGGTCATTGGACAATAAAAAATTCTTATTTTCTAACATCAATATTAAGAAATCTAAAACTATATAACTTTTATATGCCACTACTTCAAAGAGAAAATCTAGTATCCAAAGTTTTCTAGACCATTCATATTATTTCAATTATAATGGATAGAACTCATGCTTCTAGATTTTGATCTTAAAACTTCGGTATATTTTTCATAATGAAGCTGAAACAATACATAATACATTATACTGTAGATGATATTTCGTGATCTAGGATATAGATAAGTAGAAAAAGCATACAACTAATAATATTTTACAATTAAAATGTTAAAAAATTAAAGAAAGTGTGTTCCCAAACTCTATAAGTGATGAAAATTCCTCTGATAAATCTACTAAACCCATGAAAAAATATTAAAAACTTGGATGAGTATTAAATTGTTTAGTAAACAATTTTAAAAAATCATAGATAAAAAAATTTATATATTTTTTGGAAAATAATTTGAAATTTTAATTTTGAAATAAAATTTGGAAACATTATTATAAATTACATAGGCCTTAAAAATATTATAACATTTTTAAAACTACATAAATTTAAATTTACAAAATAAATATTGTTTTTATATTGACACCCACAACCGTATGTACTTGTTAAAAAGAATATTCCCTTACTTTTGGAAAATTTATATGGAACCGGATAAGTACACTTGGTCTCACTGAGGAATCCAGGACATCCAAGATATGTGACACTTCGCTAATATATTAAATCATATTCCCAATACTTAACACCTTATGTATTTCTCAAAAGAAGACTCATGCCATAGTCAATACCATGTATCAAAACATAGGTAGTCTGGTAGTAATGGGTGTGGGGGATAGACACCCAATGATAATCATAAAAACCCATTCAGATTTTGGGTGTCACATATAGGAAACCCCTTGTACTTGAATTTAAATGATTATGATTCAGTTTATAAACACTTCCTTTAGCAGACATGTTATCTTACAGGCGTGAAAGGGTTTATTGGTGACCTCAACATATTTTTTAATTATTTTCTAGGACTTTATTTAAAAAAAATAAAAATGTATCCACTAGTTATGGTTTATGTTTTACATATACAAGATCCAAATAAAATATGAAAAATCCCTAATAAGAATATTTACATGGACCACCTTCCACAATTAATTGTGACTACACTTACATAGAAACTACAAAACTCAAAACATGTCTGATCTCAAACCAAGAAAGATCCTCTTAACAAATCAATACCATCACTTTAATCAAAAATTAATTATAAATATCTCATAATTAATTATTTAATTATTTAGCGATTATTAGAATCATAAATTAACCAAAAATGAGTTTTAAAAGGGGGATCAACATGTCAAATCCAGACATAAATACCATGATTATGGTTTGAGTTAAACTCCCAACACACCCTCAATGAACCCCACACTATCATAAAAAAATTCATTAAAGACAATAAATAATTATCTTATTACAATTAAAATTTATTTAAAACTAAAATTTTCTACATCTGAACTTATTGGTTTGGAACCGTGACCAGACAGTCACTAAAAAACAAATAGTGAACAATCATATAAATTCTAGGTGAATTCCTATATATTCTGGGATAAATAAATTATAAATTTAATCCAAAAATATTAGAGAAAATACCATGATGACATGCCACATCATGAAAACACATGTTGATGATCAAACATCATATCGAGACAACCTATATACATGCAACATGATATTCCATTATGGTAAAAAAATCAACCATTCTCTACATGATTCATTATAATTTATCTATTATGGATAAAAAAAATTACAAAGGAATGGGAATAAATTATTAACTCAATCATATGAAATGACATAACATGAGTCACTAGAAAACAACTAATAAACTCCCAAAATCTAATGGGGATAAAGAGGTTCAAGGGCGCCTGACACATTTTCTATGTATGGGAGAGTTGAGGATAACATCTTAAGAAATTTAGAGTATAGAATAGTAATTTTTTACATTTACTATGGTATGAGGATTGAAATATGGTGTCCCTAACGAGGGATTATATATCTTCACAAACCTCCACCTCACATGATTTGGCTTCATGGTTTACCAAATTGTGCACCATACCTGATGGGGGATTTGAAATATCTCAATAAAACTACAATGTTTTCCTGAATATCTATATTAGGGATTACTGTAAATACCCTATCACAATTCACATAATAAACTATCTTGAAAAATTGAATAGAAAAATCACATATTTTAGGGGGTCAAAAAATTTCCCTTATTCCATTCTCCCCAAACCATGATCCCTAGGAAAAAATATAAATACATAAGAGAGGTAATATGATGATCTGAAAAGAAATATTGATAACCCGGTATACATTTAAACTCTCTATCTAGTTTTTAAAACATCTTCTTTAGAACATATATCTCATGAGATTTTTTTTGAATCTTTGATAATAAATAAACTATTATGGTAATTAAAATTTCATATTCTTCTTGAATTTAAAATTATTTTTCATTTGCGAGGCCCCAAAAAAAATACCCACCACAACAATTATTATACTCAGGAATAAATCATATCCATAAAACCAAACATCATCACTGATCTCATCCCAAAACATAATAAAACAATTACTATATTCCATTACAAAATTCTCAGATATGTTCCACGAGATCACCACAAACATGATGTGCCAAAAAACCAAATATAGAGCCAAATTTCACACAAATTATTTATATATGGATACATCTATTACTCAAGACAATAATTCTCAAAATATGAACACCCTATTACCCAAATCCCTCTATGTACAATCTTTCTCCCCACTTTTCATAATAGTATAGAAAGACTAATTCAGAGTCATGGTTCAACCATAATTTAAATTAGCTATCATAGTAAACATTTTTCATATTATTGAAATTACTAGAATTATGATTGATTACCAAACTAATTATTCTTTGTCAACACCAATCCCTACTCTCATTTTCGTACTAAATTGGTCACAATATAATTAGTCTTGATAAAAACCCTATTTTGAATATTTAACTTCAATATCCCTAATGAATTACCAAAACATAAATACAATAACAAATATAACATAATATATTTATTTTATATAACACAACATACCATCTCATGGTATAATGGATTAGGCCTCTAGTAACCCAAATTTTTACAGGACTTATACATCAACTGAGGATTCGTTTCCAATATCATATCCTCTTACATGTACCCCTGGAGGAACCCCATGATAATTCAAGAAAATAAACTAATTTCCACAACCAACCAACTATATAACACCGTATTTGGGTTTTTAAATAATGAAACACCTTCAACGTGTCCATCAGTTGAAAATTAAGAGCATATGATCTAAGACACAATGAGACTCAATTAAAACCACATTGACTATAGTCTCAATGCACCAAATTCATCAGATAGAACATAAGAATTCCTTATAGAATTCACAATGAATCCATATAAATCCAACAAAAAATTATCTACGATTATAATATTCCAAAAACATATATACCATGGTTGAATCAATATACACATGGCCATTAAGATGTGAGGGTCACATACATTTGACTAACATTCCACTACCCACAATAAAATTATCATTGTAATTATAAAACTATGTCAAATAAAGAACCACCAAAGACCATAACCAAAAATCACTTAATGTAATGAATCACATAGACTACCCCATTTAAAATTCACAAGGAAATATATCCTATCCCAAATTCCCAACGTGAAGAATGATATCCATACGTGAAACCATAATAGTTTCCATTAAAATGTACACTTATCACACATCCCAAGAAACAATCATATAATACATCAATAATTTTTATAATGATATAATATTCCAGCACTAAACGACCACTTCATGTGACTCAAAATCCCATGAGTATCACATCATTAGAACCAATGACAATTTGATAAACCATCTAGGATGTGTGTTGAAAAATAATTTATTTTAAATAGCATGTTTGGCCACGACTAGGCACCCTTCCTGTCATTTGTGCATACCTTCACAATAATGACTCCACTAAAATCATTCCCAAAATAGACATTCCTAGATATCACATGATCCATCTCTTAAAACAACACTTTGTAACCTGAGGTACCAATAACAATTATTCTTAGAACTGAAAATCAAAAGACACCCAATACATATATAAAAGACTTAGTGACACCTCACATATACCGATCTTGTTCCAAAATCCACATCCAATGTCTTTCATCATGGGAACCACTATCTCAGGTCATCCCCTATAATGTTAGACCCTCATAAAACAATATTTATAGACTTACTATGGACCCATTCTGAACCAAGGGTTCTCTAGGGCTCCCTCTAATCCCAATCTACACAAACTTGGTCGTATGAATTGTCAATCTCAAATTGAATATCCCAAAAAGACCAATTTTTGGAATAAATAAACACAGGGTTTGGGAATATTCATTTCCATTCAAATCTATATAAGAAGGAATTATCTAGGATGTAATTGAATTCTTAAATAATATGACTTGTTGGACACACTCAACTTGATTAAACCTAAAATAATTTATATCTAGAGAATTTCCCAATCACATCTTGCTTCAGTAGTGTAAAGTTCCATGATATATGATAAAACATCAAGTACATTTATACTAGTCACATTATGTATCATAAATAAGAAAATAACCCACATATCTTTCCATACTATGGAATCACTAGACATATAATCTAATAAAATGTTACATATAATCACCATGTTTACACATTTAAGACTAAAACTTAAAAATAATATAATTTTAAACAGATCCAAAATATGAAACTATATATGGGGTCACCCATTCAAGGGTGATAATCAATTTTCATAACTCATACATAATGACATCTCAATCAAGTGATAAAAAAATATAGCTATATTCTAAGGGTCTATTTATTTTTAATGTTTAAATATATATAGGAAAATATAATATAATATTTAATTGGGAATTAAAATATTTATTCCCACTACCAATTTAAAAAAATTTATGAACTACTCTCAGCAACTAAGGGTCCATCACAAATTAATCTAATGATACCTCTATAAATCTTGGGTCACTATACATACATTACACTAAGGGAAATTATAGTTTTCATAATCCAACATATCACCATATAATTATTTGACCATTAATCATAATGGAATGTCGAAATATGTTTTTCCATATCATTTCGGAGAAACCATATGCATAAATATATTATAATCTAATATGATTTTTTGATGACTTATTAAAAAAATGGACGTCATTCACCATTAAAATCACACAATATGATGAATACAAGTATTCTGAATACTATGTACCTAATAAAATTCATGAGATGCCTCTAGCCTCTTTAATATATGAATATATACTATAACATGATTAATTAATAAGGTTGGTGTTCAAGAGAAAATAAAATAGAAATAATAATTAACAAACATTAAGGTTGTCACCCACGGTGAAAATAATATACAACCGTGCCATCCGAAACAATGATAACAATCACATCCATGGTAACCTAGATGTTCTACTAGATCATGCATGCTAAAAACACCACAATAATATATATCAAAATTCAGACTTATTTGTAAATAAATTTTCAATACAATACCAAAAAATAATATGAAAATATAATAGTGTTGTAATAAAAAATTTAAACAACCTGTCGTAGTTCACATTATGAGTAGTATGTAGATTAGTATGCCACATATCCTCAAGTGTACCTCCCAATATGATAGGGAATACCTACAAGAAGTGTGGGTCTAAAGTTGTAATGTTGTGAGACTATAAACCCTATACCAAATTACGAATTAAAATAATTCATTACTAAAATTTATTAGCACATGTGTACTAAAATAAGATGAAATATATATATTAACACTAAAAATAATGGTGAAATATATAAATTACTAAAAAAATGATATATATAGATGGGATTTCCCACAAAGATGACTGTATAATGACCATAATATAATAATGAAATAGAAGAGATATGTGACATCTATAAGAATCACATCATCCCAATCTATAATCATGTCATAGCTGTATTGTTAAAAACTCTTAAATTGGGCCACTACCATCCTCTGAAAAAATTATTTGTGGGTTGTACTCATAGAACATTGTTCCATGTACTACAGATCAGTGTGTGAGTATAAAACATAGTAGGGAAGAAAAAACACTATAACATACCAAACAAATATATATAATGTTTGTGAATGTAATATACTCTAAGAAAAATATATTGAAAGTTGAATAATATATAAAATAAAAATAAAAAATAATCTACATCCATATATTGAAATGTTTTTAAAAACATCATTATGAACTTTTAAACTAGTAGACTAATTACCTTATGGGATAATAAATATAAATAGGCTATTCCCAATTAAAACTATTGTTACTCAGTTTTGTGACCCCAATCGACCATACCTATCTCATCAAATATAGAATTATATCTATCCATGAGAATGAAACCTATGTAACCACTATCCATTTCCTCGAGATCTCATCCCCATTCCCTTATCAATATTAATAAAAATCCTAGGTGTATAACCACACATCCATAGTCCAAGATACATTAATATTAACCCCATGAAATTAATTTATGTTCATGATATCAGGATAATGATTGATTCTGTTGAGGAGTTTCATTGTAAATCATTCACATTTGTGAATGACTAATTCATGGGAAAGTAATAAAATCAATGGGAATACCATCAATGGATCTCATTTTTATTTGTCCTAAGTAGAGAAAAAAATGAATTTCTTAAGTGTAACTTGCACTAGTGCATCCACCTGATCCATGGTTGTACCCTACGAATTGATTGAAGGGATACAATAGTCCCCCATGAAAATTATAACATTTTTAATAGGGATATATTCCAACAGAAACCCTCATACCACCATCTGGACCTTATAAACTATGGGTATTCAAAATTATTTACATGTATTGTCATTCTAATCAAGTGATGGGAGCAATATATATAGTAATAAATGTAAGAGGAACCCTATCCATTCTATTAATTTCTCTATATGTGAAACAATATAGTACCAATGGTGGATATTAGTTGTTCCTTCTATGAATCCACTCCCACATCATCAATATCATTGGATGATAGTATTTTTAGTCATACAACTCCAAGACACTATATCAATAGATCCCAAAAAATAGACATACAATGGTCTCATATGTTTCCAAAGTGATTCATGGGAATATAGATAATAATGTTAGTATTATTATCTATGTCTGATTAATTAAATTAATTCACAATTATATAATAAATCAGAAGAATTATATAAATAAATTTTATGTGAGGGAACATTCCTCAGCCAATTCAAATTATCTACCACCCCTCGGACATAGTCAATTTGTTCGAGATCTAATGTTAAACCTTCTAAAATCTCTATCCATTCCCAATTAAATCTTATCACTAATGTCACATGTCATTAGGGAATACCTACTATCCCTCATGAATAAATGAGTAATCTCTATCCTCCAGCATAATTCATGATATAGTAATAGTCATAATTCAATAAAAATTCAAGTGCATCTTATGAAGCCGCAAACACTAGATCTATCTTCCAATATATATATTGTCTTTGATTTCATGATTCCATATAGTAGTTGGTGGTTAAAAAACAACCCATGGTTAAAAAAATATTGGTTGAATCTTGGGTATCTATCATTTCCAACTCATTGTGCATGAATTTCATGAAACACAATTAACATTATATCTTCATTCATCTAGGACTGTGATGTGAATTTTATAAATTATTGTTTATTTGTACACTAATAAGGATTATCAATTCAGTTATTGGTCAATTTATAATCGATTAAAAATAGATAAAATTGATGATCGCCTCTAAAAGTGTGTGTTCGATGTGTAGCATAAAAAATAAATGAAACAAATAATTCAAAAGTGGAATATATTGGTGTAAAGAATACATTAAACAAAATAGAATTTGAATTGTAATGGAGATTAGAAACTCTCATCATTGACTATCAGGGTACTAGATCACATCTAGATATTCTATATCATAGAAATTTTAATTATAATTATTTTAACCATTAATATTTTCACCATTTAATCCTAAAAGGATTATCATCCTGATTGTTCCTACACCAAATTAGTTTTCTGAAACCTTGAGAGACATATGTTAGAAATGACCAAATAACCCATGTAAGATCCCATAATTTTCTAGGAGCGTTTCTATCTGAGTTTTATACTGAAGATAAATCTATTTAGTTTTTTCATGTTTAAAATATGATGGGTATGTTTCTATGATAGATTTATTTAATTTGAGTACATTTTGTTTTTGGTTTTTTGAAAACTTGAAAAACCCATAGAGGATTAACATGGAGAGCCTTTATAGGGTAAATTGACTTAATGTTTCAGGTTTTATGTAATTATGAATCAATGGAGTGTAGGTATATATGTTTAAACTATTAAAATAGGATCTTTGTATGTTTTGTATCATTAAAGGGATTTTGAATATCTTAATAAATAAATGTCTTGAAAAACTACATATATAATATTATCCCCCATTTTAAAGGAATTAAACATCATCTAATTGTTGTGTGGTTTTCAAAAATTAATCTACAGAAATAATTTATTCATTGTATCCCTCAAAAAGGTATCACACGACATGAAACTAAAATACTCACAGTGTAATTACCTATCCTAAATTTTTTTAAATCATTTTGATGATGGATTTTATTTCACCTTACCTAAAAATTTTTAGCACTCCAACCTAGGGATTCTTCTCAGCTATTTTGGAGTGAAAACCTACCTTTTCTATGCCCCTTTTTTTGGGTCAGCCTTGGTAACTATTCTGTGTAAGGTTCATACATTATGTCCTTTATTTCTTGAAATTGTTGTGTAATCTCATGAATTTAAACATTTTTTGTTTTGATATTGATCATTTTTTAATATAATAATCTCGGTGATAATCTAAACCTTCTTCCTTGTGGATGCTTTCCATTGGAAGCATTACATTCATTATCTATTAGTGGTTGGTAGTCTAAACCATAACCATTTAGTTTTGAAATTTCCCTCACTACTAAATATTTTGATTGAGTCAACATAACATGTGTCTTAAAAAATTATATAATGAATGGTATTTTTGTTTGGAGTCTTTCGACATCAATTGGTTATTGAAAGGGAATATGGATACTTGTTAGGTGAGATATTCTTGAATATAAGTATATTGGATAATGTCTAATGAGTATTTTGAATGAGATGTGTCCTTAAGTAATTTATTATTATAGAATCCATATGTATTGAATTATTTCATATTGATTAGATGTTTGATCAATTTTGATATAAATTAAAGGGGTAAAATAAGGGAAAATTATAATTCAGATAATTAACCATTTGTTATTATGAAGAGATATGGTTAAATCCCTGATTATATTATATATTTTAATGTATATGATGCAATAATAATATATCATTCATATCCCTTGAAAAAGAACTCTTATATTCATTAATATAGATTTTGAATAGGATCGGCCTAGTCCCATGGGTAAAATCTTATAGTGACCAGCTCGACCAAGTCCAATTTTGTAATTATTATAGAACATTGACCCATATTTTTTAATAATTATTAGTGTTCATCCAGAATAGTTATTTTATGCCATGTTTATGGTTGTGGTTGGCATGGTTGTAAGATTTTTATGATGATTTTTATGCATGTCGTCAAATTAGGTTATTTGACCATGGTTATATGGTAGTGAATTCATGGTCATAAGACATCATCAAATATATTATTGAATTATGGTAATGAAAATTACTTTTCAATGGTTATATGGATGTTGTTTGAATGGTGATAAGAGATACTCATTGTTATTCCCTCACGGAGGTGAAGTAGTTAGTTGTTCTATTTTATTAATCGGTGGATTAATTAATAAAATTATTATCAACATTATTACATGCATTTAGTATCAGAATGGTTTTCCTTGACTTCGTGTTGTCTCCCTAGTGAGTTATACTTACACCCTATTCAGGAATTCATTTGGTCCATGGTATGATTACCTGGATGTTTGTTTTGGTTAATGAAAAATGAATGTGATTTTTATTTTACCTTATGGTGAGAAACAGTTCAGATATGGGGAAGACATGGGTTTTAGGGCCAGAAAAACCTGAGTCCATATTTGATCATTCAATACATTTACTTGTATTATTTATAGAATCAAATTTAGTAACATTAGATCACATCATTACCTTATTTATTATTTTCTAGATTACTTGGTGGCCTTTTATTTTTTTCTTTTTGTATTATTATAGTTCCATTATTTCATCACTCTATTTCTTATTTATTTTTATTTCGTATTTTTATACAATGTTATATCCTCTAAATACATGGGGTATATTCTCCCCACTAACTTCTCACACCTCACATCCCATCTTAATTCACTATAACATAGGGAGGTGTAGTTGAGGCCTTGAAACCAACCCTATATAGCCACATGAGAGAGTGTTACATTGAGGGGTGTTATGAAGTGGTATTAGAGGAAAACTTATTTAGTTTCTATTTATTACAATTTGGGAATGGTATAAAGGAGACTTGGATGTGTCAAGATGTGGTAATGTGTTTTTCATGGGTGTATTTAACCCATGTATGGGAAAAAATAAGTGTTCTTATGTATTGGGTTGTTGTTTATACTATCTTCTTTGTTATAGATGAAGTTATTTCCCCTTTGTTTATTCACATATTTTGTGTGGTTGTTGTTTATGAATATGTTGATTCTATCAATTTATAATCATGGCCTAATATAGAATGATATGAATATGCATGCATCATAGTGGGAACATAGGGAATACTGAAAATAAGTGTTCATGATTGAATCATATTTATAGGATTGTAATATATTTCATCTGTAGACTATGATTTGAGATAATTTTTATACATAAAAATGAAATTAATTTTCATTCCTTAAAAATCACTTATAATTCATTTCACCATTGACCAACAGTTATTGGTTATCTATCGTAGTAAATCATTGAGTTTGACCTTAATGCTTTTCCGTGTTCAATGGTGTGTGTTTGTCTTATAGAGAAAATCCCTCTTTGTCATCTGCGACTTGAGTGTTTGGAGAGTAGAAATCAGCATTATGCTAACGAAACTAATCCAGAGATTCCGTTAGTTCCATAGAATCAGAAAGAATTTCTTCATCATGAAAACATCATGAGGGTTATGTTATCCAAAAAAGGTAGATTTTATTACTGTACCTTCAATTTTTGAGCACATAAGAGAGTTTTATATCCAGTATCCACATATGTGTACATGGTATGGAGGCCTAATGGTAGTCGATTTATAGGTTACATTAGTCCTAAATGTATTTAGGAATAACGATTCACCCAAATATATAAGGGATAATATTAATGTATATATTCTTCATGCACATACCTAGAGATGGTAGAATATTTTTGTAAAAGATATGAAATAGTATGAACAATCTTAGAAGGGATTTGAGACTTATTTACATATCCAAATCTATCATAATATGTTGAGGGACGAACAAATCTTGACAGTTCATTCATTTGAATCATGAAGGCTTGTCTTATCTAGGATAATGTGGATGTTTAATTGACATATAATGCATTCAACTTTCTGTAGGATCTAATTATAACTCCAATGAGGGTGGTTTTCATGATTTTTATGTTTATGATATTAGGTTTCTTGTGAACAATTTTGTGTAGTTTTGAGGATGTAATGAATCCTAAAATCCTAATTGAAGGCAACATAAAATATTCCCAAATAAGAATGTTTGTTTTTTATGCATGGTGAACTTGTATGTCTTCTATAGGTATTAAAAAAACCGTTCTGGCAGTGTTCACAATGCTTGTAGTGGGGAGAGTAATAATGAAATGTGGAAATCAATCTTATGACTTTATTCCATTGTATTTATATCAACGTGGAATGTTTGGCCACATGAACCCAAAGTTTCCTTACTCAACAGTTCAGTGTCGTATATGTGAAAGACTGGGACATCATCAGTGGTTCAATTAAATCTTTCCATAACGGACTATTGGAAGGGGATCGGGATAGGCACCAAATTTAAGAAGGGGATCAGCTACCCCTTAGTAGGTTGGAAGCTTGAGTTATACATACTGTTTAGGACAAGGAATTGGGCATCATAATCTAGTTTAAGAGATGAATAAACAAGCCTATGATAATGCTAGGAGTAGTTAGGATAGAGTCAAGAAAAGTAGGAGATGTCAGCTAAATGTTACAAAAACTACTATGACTAACATGGATACATAACCATTTACTATTAAAGGTATGTTTCATGTATCATATAAATCTACATTAGTTTTTCATGAAAAATTTGTATCACATACATATCTATCATCCCACTTGGAATATTGTTTGGTTTTAGATGTTGAAGTCCAATATGGTGTTTTTTCCATAGAGACATTGCTGTGAGTGAGATTTGAAAATATCAAATATTTAAAAACATATTGTCTTGAGATTGGTGGTAGCATTTTCTTTTGGAAACTGTTCATTCTCTAATAGAGAGGTCATGAATTAATTCATGGTGTGGTTTTGTTATTTCTATACCAGAATCATATCTAATGATACATAAAAAATGTTACCATTATATCTATATAAGAGGGAATTTTTTATTATGGTGATTGGGATTTTAGGTCTATCCATGAAGGACCAGTTGAGTGCAAATATGAATTTTTAATGGCTCAGATCGCTAGTCTTGTGCTAGACAATGGTTGAATGTTGCCAAAATATATTCCTCTATTGGTAGAACATTTTCAATATCATTTATGTGACTAATTGTTTTTACCACTATACTTAGAGATCATGTTCATGATTAATTTTGTTCCAGGGGAATTTCTAGTTTCTATCACTCCATAAATAATGGAAATAGAAAATCATTGAGATATGAATGTTCAGTAGAAGGGAATGAAATATAAAGCCTTTAAATAACTTATTTTATCTCCATAGTGTTATCCTACTCACTTAACCATTAAGGCTAGAGTAACTTCTTATTTTTCGGTGGATTTTCAGATGTTGAACTCGATGATGATCAATAACAAGTATCCTCTTTGTGACATTGATATACTTTTTGAGCAGTTTAGAGGTGATAAGAACTTCTCCATGCTAAATATTAGGTTATGTTACAATCAATTAAATATGAGACCAGTGGAAATAAATCAAAATTATTTTATAAGTATGAATAACAAGTACGAGTTTTTAGTGATTTCGTACCGGTTAACTAAGGTTATGACAGTATTAATGGCTTTGATGAATATGATCTTTCAACCATCTCTATATTATTTTCTAGTATTTTTTCTATGATATCGTAGTGCTCTCCCATTATGTTTATTACCATTAACTTGTTGAAATAATCCATAGTACATTAAGAGAGAATAATATTTACTCAAAACTAACCAAATACTCTTTCTGGACTAATATATATCACTTATAAATCCATTTCGTCAAAATGTTAGTAGTTTCAGTGGACCTAATGTAATTTTAATCATTTGTATCTTTGGGATATCCTAATAAATACATGGATATTCAAATAATTGTTGGTTTTATATTTTATTATTGACACATTACCCATGATATCCCTCATTTGGAAGCATTGATATATATGATTACTAAGAAATGGGGAAATATTGTTTAAAAAAATGCTTCAAAAAATAGATTTTCAAGAATTAAAGGGAAGCTTGACTTCAATAACATATTCAAAATTTAAATTTAGTAGGTAATGTAAATATTGTGTTCTTTGATTCTTCTATTGTTAGACTCAGAGTATTAATAATGCAATTCAATTGAGTGACTTATTATTTCTCTAAGCATCTCAGACCACATGAGAGGAATTTCTCAACTAAACATCAATTGTTATAATCACGAGTGTATGTCATGAGGGATTTCTGACACTAAATCTGGGGTGAGAGGTTTTTTATATACATGGATGATTAATGCCTCCGGTACATAAATTTCTTAGCATGTCTTGAAACATAATTAGTGGAGGTGGTTCGAGTATATGTGGGCGTTCTACATCAAGTTATCTTTTAAACAAGAAAGGAGAACACTATTTCAAATTATTTGAGCCTAAATAAAAAAAGTGACAATTTGGGAGTCTTACAATGATTAGAGAACAATTTTTCTCTTTATATACATGTATCTAGATGTTCAAGAGTCGTAGAGATGAGTTCATATAACATCAACATATGTGATACACATTCTTTTCAACCAAATTATGACTTAGAAGTTATCTAATCTAGAGGTATTAGTAGTGATTGAAATATAATATTATGGGATACACCATCTAGATGGTCTCATGGTAGTTTAAATTATCTTATTTTTTCATGGTTGAGTATGGATTCTGATGGGATTATGTGATGAGATGATTACAACATACATTCCCTCCTCATTATATTGAGTAGATTCAAAATTACTACATGTCCATAAGAGAAATCCTCAATATTCCTTAGAATAAAAATAAATCTCAATGGAATCAATACAATTGATGGATGATTTTAGCTTTTCATGTAAAACAATAACTACCCAACAAAAAATAACCAAAAATACAATATGATGCAATAAATTCATTTAATACAATTGAATAGATATCAAATCATACAAAAATATATCATAGCAGTAAGAAAAAACCAAGATCTTCATCTAATACAATGTTGAAGAAACAACTGAAAATGATCAAGGGTTCAAAGAACATATCTCCAAATATCCCAACATGATCCATGGTACAACTTTCCAAGACATACCATGTATCAAGAGGCACCACTAAATAAAACCAATATATTCCATATATATGTTTATCAGAAAAAAAATAACTAAAAAAGAACCAATTTTTCTCACCAGGGGTGAGTAATAAATATCAGAAGGATGTTCCCATATGAATTACCTTCTCATTCCACATGGATAGTAGATGTTATCAAATTAATAAACAAAAATTTTTATTGGGAATTTTAAAACATTACAATAATTTATATTAAAATCCATGTAGTTCACACCAAAATAGTTTTCCATAACAAAATAGTTTTCTTATAAATGAATCCAATAAAATATTTAATCTATTTTAAATTGATTTTTGGAATTAAAAATTTCATTTCATACAACCACACACACACTCAACCACAAAAGAATTTAGATACCCTTGATGGTGGAACTTCATTTCTATACTCTTTCCATTTAAGGGTTGTACATTATGACCAATATCCATGCCATTCAACTCATTCTTAACCAATTAACCTAAATAACATGCCAACCTAATATTTTCCATAAAATTTGTGAAAAACTATCTTTTTATGTAAAACACATTTCCATGAATAAGAACTATTTTTATTAAAAAAATATTCATTTTCAAATCATGTTATAATCTTCACTTTGTACCAAAAACACCAAATTCCCATAATTTAAAAAACATTTAGAAAAAGGGGTTTCCATTAGAAATCACACAATAATTAATAACTGATTTTTTTTCGAAAATGTCAATTTAAAATAAATCATTCAATTCTTAATAATAGGAATCAATAGTGAATCTAGTTATATCAGATATTATGGAAAAAATGATGAACATCATGAGTTATTCAGTAAAACCTGGTTAAATGACTAATCAATAACCTACGATCTACTACAATAACATAAACATGGATAAGTATCATAATTATTTTTATTAAATACCATATATTAGTCCCCAAAATGTATATCTATGAATCCAAATGGGAAGTGAAATATAATTATGGGAAACCACTTAAAAAAATACATACCAAGGGAATCTGGCATCAACGACCAAATATTTTCCAACAAATATCCAATGAATCAAAGGGGGAAGTCTTTTCAGTCGTTCTGAGGAAAATAGTCAATGTTATGTTTGAAATAGTAAAAATTAGTGCTTATAGGTGAATACAAGTGAAATACACTTTTTTAGGATTTAAATATTTATCTGCTCACTATTAGTCACATGGTTTTGAAACCTATGCACTAACCACGCAAGATCCTATACCTAGAAACACTCTAGAATGGTTTGGTCCTGTTGATAGATAATGTATCCTACATAATTTTTTCACTGTGATACATTTTCATGGTTACACCATGATGGATGAACGTTTTGGAAAAAATACAATTCTAACAATACGCCTTCCAAGAAACCCATGTCTCACCTTTCTCAGATTCCTTTACAAGTTTAATTTTCTATACTGATAGATATCAAAACATTCACTATTATAAAATCCCCAAAAACAATAAAAAAGTATTTCATCCCTTCCTGCACTTCATCCAAACACTATAAAATTTTCTTTATGTAAAAAATTGTTACTTACTTGAAACCATATCTATGACAATATATCTGTCATTGGAATTTCCATCCCTAGAATTTTGAAATCAAATATATTCATAAAATTGTTTATTCATGTTCTTGATCAGTACTATCTCATGTTGATAAGTCTCTTTCTGAATAAGACCATGTTTCCAAAAAATCTAAAAATATATATATTCTTATCCCCTTTAATAATTATTCATTCATATCCACAATCTAGACCAGTATACAAACCAAAAAATAATCCGACTCTAGGTCAATGTGATCCCATCGAATCACATGGAAAATATCTGGATCATACTTTTTTGACTATGTTACATAAAACTCATTATGCACTACACTGATCCATTTTGGAAAATCCAACTAATATGAAACATTACCATCCAAATCTTGTATATCAAATGGTCCTAAATATGGAAAATAAAACATTCCATTATTCCAAAATTGATGGTTCCTAAGACAAAGAGAGATTTTTAAGAACAAATGATCAGTTTTCTCAAATGAAAATGACCAGCAATAATGATACGTATTTAATTATTGGTCAAATTATTTTGTATCTATCTATTTCTTGATCAACTAAATCATCTATGTTGTATCCTTGAATGGGCTTTTCTCAAGCTATGAAGTATCACCTATTTTTACCTAAAAAGGTAGATATTTTAAATGACTTCTATATGTATATATATATTATTAATAATCCATATGAATAAATTACAAATAATTTTTGGTATATAATAACTCTACTAATGGTATATTATCTTCCCACGAGACACCATAATCCATTACACAATCCTCCAAAATGGCTCCCATTATTTGTAGCATCCTTTTAGATGTCCCATCGGCATGATGATGATACACTGAGCTCATTTCAATTGATTTTTAATGGATTGTGTTAATGATTTCTAGAAATGAGATATAAACCTCAAATCATTGTCTAACAATATTTAAATTAGAATATAATGTCCCTATATTACTTATTTGATATAGATTTTTGCTGAGTGATCCAATGTTTGATATTCAAAAATATGTTTGGAATGGTCCATAATTTTGAGATGATCAACTATAAACCTTATAGAATCATGTTTTTTAACCATTATCGAGTGACCTATTACAAACTCTATGAATATATTCTCCCATTTCTAAATATTAATAGATAAATACATCAACATGCCTACTAGTCACTAATGCTACGCCTTATCCTGCTATAAATAAAACCATTTAGAAACAATATCAGATACCTTTATTTTCATGTCTACCCACCAAACCCATTATTTCAATGTATTATATATCTTTTGTAGTCTTATACGAACAAAAAATCTTGAATGTTTGTATGCATAATGATGTTGTTTCTGAAAATATATTGTTATGACCATATGATTTTGAAACCAAAAAATGAACTCTCATCCAACATCCATCCCTGAATGGGGTCCAAACCATTGTGTATTGACCACATAGAAACACGTTTACAATTAGATGTGTGATCCTTTTTAACTATATTATCATAATACTGAACGAATGTAGTTGAAAAAATGGAAATATAACCTCGGTCTTCACTTCCCTAGTGCATGTCTTCTATGATATACAGATGCTGCCAATGTAATTAATCATCTTTTTCCAATTGAGAATTTTTCTATAGGGTTAATATATCTACCACAAAATTATCTTTTTTTATTTTATACATCAAGGGAAAATAATTTTTTGGTGATACTCCATCCATATTCTTTGTCTCAGGTTAATGTCCTCTGATATAAAATATGATTCATGCTCTTAGGATCTAGGTTTTGTGTTTGGTAATTCTTCCATGCATTAGAAAACATCCCATCCATGATCTTGAAGAATCACAATACACCATATACTTATATACTCAATTCAATAATATCATTTTTTTCGATGATTGGAGATCCTTTCTCTCTTGAAATATTTTGGACATTCCTCACACTATTGGAATGGAACATTAATCCTTTTCAAAGACATCCTAATTGATTATTTTCAAGATAAATCAAAAAAAACTTTGTACTAACTGAATAGAGAAAATAAATGGATTATCTTGAATACATTTTTTTGGGTTCCATGTGATAAGAGGTTCAATGTTTTTTGGATCCATTTAACACCACAATCAACGAATTCATCTGATATAAAATATACATCTTTTATCAAAAAATCACACTGTGAATATTTGGAATACAATTAATAATCCCATAAGATTCCCAAAATTGTTTCCAAGTGTTGATCAAGCTCAAACCCTATCCTTGAATACACCAATATGTCATACAAAAAGACACCAGATAATAATCTATATAAAATTAATATATCTGATTTGTTCTATTTATAAAGATGTATTGTGAATTCATATCTCGGAAAGTTATTACTAAATATTCTTACATTCCATATATATATTAGAATTTTTTACTTTTAATATCCTCCTTTTGATTATATAATTGACTGTATCCTGAACAAATTTCAACTTTAGAAAACCATTGGAGTCCCACCAAGTGATCTAATATATCATAAATGTGTGGAACTGAATACTTGTTCACTTTTTTAACTTGGATAATATTATAATGATACACATAAAACTATCTATTTATATCCACCTTTTTGAAAAAAATGGTGCTACCTATAAAAACAAACTCAACTAAATGAACCCTTTTCATTCCAACTCTAAATACTAAAATTTCCATTCCCTTTATTTTATGGGTTTTATATGATAATACGGATGTGATATTGGATTTTTCAACATAATGAGATCAATTGTTAAATATTATTCTGTTTTGGGTGAAAACAAAGAAAATATTTTCAAAAATTCATTCGGAAACAAGTCAAAAGTGTTGTAAAACTACTATTTATAAACAATTCCATAGATTCCCAATTATACAATTCCAACCTGTATGAGATATTTAAAACCTATTTTGCTAAAAATACCATCACATCTACTTTTATATTCATTTCCCCTATGATGTGATGCCCGATTTCATCCTCATCCATCAAAAGGACCTTTTTCATGTAACAATCAATATGAGCCACGAATATTGTCAACCACTCAATTCCCAGTATTATATCATAAAAATTCATATCCTGAAAATAGAAATCCCTTACCACTTTTCACAATCAATATTTACATAACAAGTACTACAATTAAAGGATCCACAATCTCTTTGACAGAGGGGTATTTTATGTTTCAAAATATATTGAATTATCTCTACATCTAACCACATAAAATTAACAGCATGAGAAAAAGTAAACAAATACGAGGAACCAATATTAAAAAATATTTCTTATGTTTGTAATTAAAATGAATCATATCTTCCACTATTGATTGTCTATATGGATCATCCACAACAACCTTCCCAGCTCTATACAATTGCTTGCTCACTGTACTATTTTCCTCATTTTCATGTGGGTGTTGGCCTTGTTAAGGATTCATGGTATTCTTAGGACAACCATTTCTAGATTAGATCATTTCACTAGAGGTATAATTCATACCATGTCCTGTAAAACCTTATGATGTTTGAATAAAATGATAATTGTTGCAAATATTTGACCATGGACCACTACGACCATAGTGCTGACAATACTCCATATGGTTGAAATATTTTAATACACTATGCGGTTTCATACATTAATTCGTCATGAGATCCAAATAACTAAAATAGAATCATCTTAGCTTTCTTTGAGGATTTATATAAATATTTACTAATCCCATCATCTAATTCAAAGCCATTCCACTAACATAGAAATAGGTTCCCCTCCCCCAATTGTTCCTAACATTAGAGTTCCAACCATTCTATATATGTATCTGCATTCTTTCTCAACATGCATCTCCTGATATGTCTCACTCTACCACTTTATCTCTATTTTTCATATTTGTATAACTTATTATTAAAATCATCAAAATAATTGAAGAGGTCTCTAGCCTTATATTTGATCAAAAAATACATGCCTTGAAGGACATAAATTAATAAAAAGTGGCTTCATAGAGCACAAACTTCCAAAATTTAACATAATACCCTATCACTAAGTGGATCTCCTACTTCATGATGAAAATGTCTTTAATTATTCACATCCTAAACATAAGAGGAAATTTTATTTTGTATAATAATTCTTAAAAGTAATCCCAAGGATGTAATTGGACTATTTTTTCTTGAAATCATAAATCCCACCATTGGCATTCATGATTTACCATTATATATGGTACTAAATAAATTTTCAAATCTTTTGGTGTTCTAAGGAAATCTACTATTTGATTCATCCAATTCACCCACACATATTCCTTCTCTATTTTTGAATCACCCTAAAATATTGGTGGATTTCGAATGAAGAACTACATATAATGTAACAGCCCGAGATTTTATGAAAAATATTCTTTTTATTTCACTAATGTCTTGTGTTGTACGCTACACCAAAAGGAGCATGCACAACACGCATCCTTGACTTGCCTTGCATTACACGCAATCACAACCTTCCTCGATAGCGTGTATAGTACGCAATACTGAGTTTCACTAAACAACGATATTCTATTAAAATATTATTAAAACTAGTCGTTATGAATAGTAATAACCACTTTTTGAAATTCTGTAAATCTTATTTTTCAAAATGAACTTCATTTTTGGATTCGGAGTATCGAATTTAGCCTAAGGTGAAATTTTGGTACTTTTCAGATAACTTTCATATTCTGATGAATAGTGAAAATTACTACATTATAATTAAAAACAATTTTTTTAATCGAAATAATTAATAGTGATAAAACATCAATTTGAGTGGTTTTAAAATATATTTAGAATATATTTTTACAATTTAATACAATGTTGGTCATTGGATGTAATTTCACATTTAAACCAGACATAAACAAGTGTCAATCTTTTGATAGATAATGTTTCTTAAAAACACGCTATTTTTTTTAACAGCGGGATTTAATTATAAAATTAATTAATGAAACATCTATGTTATGAATATGGTAAAATAGACTTCATTTTTGAATTCGGAATATGAAATATAGCTTAGGATGAAATTTTGGCATTGTTCTGAAAAACATCAATTTTTGATGAATAGTGAAACTACTAAGTGGTAGGTTAAAAACTGAATTTTGCATAAAACTTAATTTTACCACTTCTGTGAATGGAATTTCGAAAATCCGACAGACACGGTTAATATCAAGGACTAAAATGTGGTTCAATGAAATGAAAATAATTTTTGGTGAATAGTAACTTTTTACTTTTTTTTACCACGGTTAATAGTAAATAGGGTAACTAAGGGTAAATATGATATTACTATTACCCTAACACATGTCCTAATTCTATTGGATAAGTGTAATTCGGCCAAAAACAACCTTATGAATATAATATGACCATTTAGGCCCACTTGGATTAGATTAGGACATTTATTATTATTTAATTCAAAGAAGAGTTAAAAGAGTTAAAATCAAAGTTTATTTAATAAAACATTTTTAATATGGGGTTATAAATAAGATAAATTCGACTATAAATATTCATTAGAAAGATAAAAATATTTCCTACATAATGATATTTTATTTATAATTTTTTGAATTTAAATAAATTGATTTATTTTTGACACAACGATGATGCAGTAATTACCCTTTTAAGGGTATATTTACATAATTAATGTTATAAATGCTCAAATGAATGTAATTTAAGAATTTTTATGAATTAAACTAATTTTCTAGGTTACTATTATGTATTATTGTTGATTTAATCAACTTGGTTCGAACATATAATTCTGTTATGACTTTCAAAAAAATCATATATCAAATAGTGTCAAAATTGACACAAAATAGTTTTTAAATAAAATATTATATTATTAATTGTTATTTTATTCCTAAAAATCTAAGGTTCGGCCAAATGACTTAGATAAGGATATATTTATTAATAATATACAATTTGGGGTTCTTTTGGCATGTTATAGTAAGTGTATTAACCATATAGTGAAAGAAAACAAAAAGACACGGTAAAAGTTAAATTATTTAACTTAGAGTTAAATCTAATTGATAAGGTTAAAATAATAACCTAAACTTGTATAAATCCTATTTGTTGATAGGATTTCGACCCATCCCCACTTTAGCTTGAAATAAGACCATTTGGAACCATTATAAACCGATTTTGACATTAATATAAAATAATATTTTGAGGTATTCCTAAGGTGCCCCTCTCCTCCCTTATAAAAGGACACCTCCTCCCCCTCCTCCTCACACCAATTTGAGCACTCAAGCTCGGCCAAACCCTGCCAAAATCTCTTCTCCACATCCCTAGAAACATCCTAGAGGTTCTGGTCTTCCTCAAAGACCAATTTTAGTGCCCTAAGAGGAGGTCTCAAAGAGGCGCTTCAAAGAAGAGGTAATTACCGTTACCAATTCTTTCATCTTTATTTCTTCTTTTACTTCTTCTTCTTAGGTTGTTTCATTATGAAGTAATAACATCAGTATCACTCATATACTGATATGTTATTATAAGTATGAAACAACCCTATTTCACTATCTATCCATCCTACGGAAAAAGAAGTCACTGCGCGAGCGTACGTACGGAATACCGTCTCCACGCCGTGGTGTAATCTATTTTCCACCACCACCTTACATGGATGGGTATAATGGTGTAAAGAATAACAATACATAGTTATTAAAACATCATATTGATTCTTATATATTGTATAATCCACTTCAATTCAGTTCAATATTTATGGAAATGATATCATCGCTCGTGCGTACGTACGGACTACCGTCTCCACGACGCAATGAGATTCATTCTCCATGTTAACCATTTAAGAATGATTATAAAGTATATATAAGAAATAATAATGAAATATATGACATTATAAAGCTACTGGATTTATGTATATATATATATATGTATGTCATCTACTTACTTCCATTTCAAGACAATAAGGAAAGTAAAACAGCGTTCATGCATACGTACGGACTACCGTCTCCATGAACGATGTTTTTCATTTTATTTATCTATCTATTATATATATATATACTGAATATATATGATATATAAATCATATTTTATATTCTGGAAGTATGTAAATCATGATATAAGTAATAATGATGTCAAGAACAACAAGTCAAAACACCTACGATAAATGAAACGATTTTACCCAAAATGCTTCTTTAACATGGAATTTACAAAAGAACGGGTAATATAATGTCATAAGTGAACCATATATGATATCATAACAATGAATATGATTCTGGAATAAGTCAATAACATGATTTAAATCATTATACAGGAGGTTCGGACACTTACAAAGCAAGTCGGACATAAGGTAAGGGAAATATCACAATCTCATTTTTATCCGAGATTGTTTATTCGTAAGTATTTACTGGGGTGTATTTTATCATCCACATCCATGTTTCATCAATATGTAATATTATTTCCATCCACCTACAATTGTTTAAATCCATTTTTACCCTTCGGTGAGTTTTTAGTAATATGTATGAAAGGAATCTTTTTTTGTACGAGGTACTTTTTGACTTTTCCGACAAAAGTACGAAGAATGTTTTTTTAACATATACGGCATGAATGGATTTTTAAAACATTATTTCCATGAAGCTTCCTTTACAATTTTTCCAGTTTATTTTTAATCAACTTCTTTTATTTTAAAGTCGTATGACATGTTATGAAAGGAAAAATGTTTTTAAAGTAGAAAGGATATTTTCCTCAAGAATGGAGTTCAAATATTTTATCAAAATTATTTTCCATCAAAGATAATAAAAGGGTTCTATTTTTATCCATATTATTACATGGATTTGATTATGTTGTGATGGAAACATTTTTATGAATTCCTTTATCTTGTATGAATTGTTTTATGATGTCATGTTGTTTAAGAATCCCATTTTTATTACATGGGTTACGCTATGATGTATGGTTTATGATTATGTGGCACACATAAGAAAGTATTCATTATAAGATGGGTGGGACCTATATCTCCCTCCAATGCATTGGGTAAAGATTTTATATCTCATGAGATAGACATGGCTGGAACGGAAGGTTATTTCGGTTCAGTGATACAGGACTGAAACGAGGAGTGAACTCGGTTCAGAAAGGGACTTTGTCCACTAAGATAGTCTTGGCAATGAGTCATGACTAACAAGAAATGATTTTCCATGATTATGTGTGCAGGCCAAAAAGTTTCAAGTTTTATGTTATGATTATGGGGATCTCATTTTCACTTCTATGATTTATTCCATGTTAAGATATTATGATCTCTTTTGCAGGTTTTGATTTTCAAAAAGATATGATATGATTTTTATTTCCTTTATTTGCCCTTGCTGAGCATTTGAGCTCACCCTTTTATGTTTTCTTTTCCCCAGGATATAAAGAAAGGTTTTAGGTAAGAAAAAAAAAAGAAGATCTTTATGGGAGATATTGAAGATCTTTCACCAGGATTAGAAGATTACGTTCCGAGTTTCCAAAGACACTAAACTATTACGATCCTTTAGTGTGTGTTTTTGTTATGTACTAAGTATTCCGCAAAAGTAATGTAATGTCCATGTATGATAAGCTTCGGGTCTCTACAGTTGGTATCAGAGGAAAGGTTTAGTCAACCTTTGGAAACTAGGATGCGAAAACGTTAGTGAGATCCCTAGAGATATTTCTAAGGTATGTCTAGGGATGTCTCTAAGGTTAAGTATACATATAGGTTATAGTCCTAGAATTGCGCTAACGATCTTCGAATTTAACCTAAGATGTTAGATATTGAGGGTACTACCCCTTTATTATGTTGTTTTCCCTAGCATGATTTTTGCCTCTCATACTATTCTTTTGGGGTTTTAGACGATGGCTGGAACCCGAAGGAACCATGTTAATGCGGAATGTGATGGGCAATGCAATGATTGTCCCCCTGAGCAACCAAACGATATGGGAGCTGGAATGAAAAATCTTATAGCCATGCTCACACAACTTTCTCAAGCTATGAATCATGCAGGACTTCCAAACGAGCAATGGAAGGAGCAACATTCTGTTGAATTCTTCATGAGGCAGCGTCCAACTTCTTTCAGTGGGTCTACTGATCCATTAGTTGCTGAACAATGGATTAGTACTACTGAAAAGATATTTTCAGTTCTTCAATGTTGTGAACATGATAAAGTCATCCTAGCAGTGTATCATTTGGAAGGAGATGCTGATCAATGGTGGAATCTTATTAAGAATACGAGGCAAAGGGATGAAATTGAGTCTATGGAATGGGACGAGTTCAAGAACTTATTTTTCAATAAGTACTTCCCTCGTATTCTCCGAACAAAGATGGAGAAAGAGTTTCTTGAACTGAAGCAAAGGGATGATGAATCTGTTGGTACCTAAGAAGCAAATTTTACAAGACTTGCAAGGTACGCTTCGGTATTATCATCCAACCTGAAAGTAAAGTTGATCGATTTTTCAGTGGCTTAAAACCAAGTCTTCGAAGGGCATTAGCTATAAGAGACTTCAGTAGCTATGAAGAAATTGTGCGTTATGCTATCAAGGTAGAAATGGAATTTGGTGTTACATATCCATCTCATGGGTTTGACAAGAAACGAAAGATGGAGTTCAAGGAGAAATCTCATAATAATGGTGAAAAGAAGATGAATGTTTCCTTATGCACAAAGTGTGGAAAGAACCATGGTGGAGATTGTCTTAAAGGGACTAGAAAATGTTTTAAGTGTGGAAAAGAAGGTCATCGAGCAGCTGAGTGTCGAAGTAATGGAAAAAGGGATTCTAATGATGTGAATAAATCAAACACTGCAGAGAACGTACAACCAACACTTCAATGCTTCAAGTGCAAGGAAATGGGGCATTCTGCTAATAAATGCCCTAATACAAGGGTTAGTGATGATCAACATGAGCAACCACTGAAGGCAAAGAACAAAGGGAAGTCACATGCGATCACTATTGGCAATGTTGAATATGACAACGATGTGGTGGTATGATTAAGTGTTTATGTAATGGGATTCCAAAATAATGTTGTATCATGTAATATTGGAATATTTATGTATTGGTCTAATGTGGTATTCAAAGTGATTGAGATATTATGAGCATAATGAAGGGAAAACGAGAAAATGAAATGTTTAACAGTATTCATGAGCTCATGATTGATATAAGGACTAAGTTTGAGTATATAGAATTTTGAGGATTTTGGTATGTGAAAAGTGTTAACTTTTAACTGCATTCATGTTTTCACTAAGGTATTCAAGAGAATACACGATTAAGGACTTTGAATGTTTGGAATGTGACCAACAAAACATATCTTATGATATATGGGATCGACGATGGTGTTAAATCTCTGGTAATCGTTTTCACTATATTATGAGAGTCGACTGCAATATTATGGATAAGCCTAAATATTGGAATGAATTATGTTGGACATAAGTTAGTATTGTTTGTTTTTTTGATATTATTGATTGGATGTTATATAGTTTTGGAAAAAGGACAACCTGCAGGACGGGCGACAGCCCATCGCTTCAGACAAGGCTGTGGGAATCAAACCCACAACCGAAGTGCGACTGGCCTTTATCGCCTACCACTGGCCTACAGGATGTCCCTGTTTAGTAGAAACTAGTTTTATTATATTAAGCAGTATGATATATGAAGTATAAGTCCATTTTAGGAACCATATATGATTAATCTCACTATAGATCGACTTATGCATATAATTTTTGCTAACCTTTTGTTTGAGACAGATGGAATGACCCGTCGTTCTATCACATAATCTGCTAACACTTCACGAATAACAAATTCAACTTCATTTATTTAAGAGATGAAGTGGAAATTGTTCAAGACACGAACAACAGTGAGATTGTACCAAAATAAATTAATTATTTATTCTAATTCAAATTTTCAACTTTAGGGAAATGATCTTGAAAACCAAAAATGTTGTCCTAGTGATCTTATACATAATGAATCAGATGGTACCTTATATCATCACAAATCTATGGATTTGTGATTACTGGATTTTCCATAGCCATGTTCTCTACCACTCCCCATCAGAACATGATGGTTAGATTTCTCTTCCATATCCATATTTTTACCTATGTGGAAACCCAGCGATTAGTTTATTTGGGTAATCGTTACATTTCATACTTTAGTTTTTAAAGCCAAGTTTTGGTATTCCTTTTTACGATGTGGGATTCTATTAAAGAAACTTTATAATAGTAAACCATTTATAACCCCGACGAATTTCGAGGGCGAAATTCATTTTAAGGGGGGTAGAATGTAACAGCCCGAGATTTTATGAAAAATATTCTTTTTATTTCACTAATGTCTTGTGTTGTACGCTACACCAAAAGGAGCTTGCACAACACGCATCCTTGACTTGCCTTGCATTACACGCA
The DNA here is from genome assembly GCA_963277665.1 of Viscum album. NCBI lineage: Eukaryota > Viridiplantae > Streptophyta > Magnoliopsida > Santalales > Viscaceae > Viscum > Viscum album. The sequence goes on from OY728131.1 coordinate 1,555,773,507, forward strand.
GTCACAACCTTCCTCGATAGCGTGTATAGTACGCAATACTGAGTTTCACTAAACAACGATATTCTATTAAAATATTATTAAAACTAGTCGTTATGAATAGTAATAACCACTTTTTGAAATTCTGTAAATCTTATTTTTCAAAATGAACTTCATTTTTGGATTCGGAGTATCGAATTTAGCCTAAGGTGAAATTTTGGTACTTTTCAGATAACTTTCATATTCTGATGAATAGTGAAAATTACTACATTATAATTAAAAACAATTTTTTTTAATCGAAATAATTAATAGTGATAAAACATTAATTTGAGTGGTTTTAAAATATATTTAGAATATATTTTTACAATTTAATACAATGTTGGTCATTGGATGTAATTTCACATTTAAACCAGACATAAACAAGTGTCAATCTTTTGATAGATAATGTTTCTTAAAAACACGCTATTTTTTTTAACAGCGGGATTTAATTATAAAATTAATTAATGCAACATCTATGTTATGAATATGGTAAAATAGACTTCATTTTTGAAATCGGAATATGAAATATAGCTTAGGATGAAATTTTGGCATTGTTCTGAAAAACATCAATTTTTGATGAATAGTGAAACTACTAAGTGGTAGGTTAAAAACTGAATTTTGCATAAAACTTAATTTTACCACTTCTGTGAATGGAATTTCGAAAATCCGACAGACACGGTTAATATCATGGACTAAAATGTGGTTCAATGAGATGAAAATAATTTTTGGTGAATAGTAACTTTTTACTTTTTTTTACCACGGTTAATAGTAAATAGGGTAACTAAGGGTAAATATGATATTACTATTACCCTAACACATGTCCTAATTCTATTGGATAAGTGTAATTCGGCCAAAACAACCTTATGAATATAATATGACCATTTAGGCCCACTTGGATTAGATTAGGACATTTATTATTATTTAATTCAAAGAAGAGTTAAAAGAGTTAAAATCAAAGTTTATTTACTAAAACATTTTTAATATGGGGTTATACATAAGATAAATTCTACTATAAATATTCATTATAAAGATAAAAATATTTCATACATAATGATATTTTATTTATAATTTTTTGACTTTAAATAAATTGATTTATTTTTGACACAACGATGATGCAGTAATTACCCTTTTAAGGAAATATTAACATAATTAATGTTATAAATGCTCAAATGAATGTAATTTAAGACTTTTTATGAATTAAACTAATTTTCTAGGTTACTATGATGTATTAGTGTTGATTTAATAAACTTGGTTCGAACATATAATTCTGTTATGACTTTCAAAAAAATCATATATCAAATAGTGTCAAAATTGACACAAAATAGTTTTTTAATCAAATATTATATTATTAATTGTTATTTTATTCCTAAAAATCTAAGGTTCGGCCAAATGACTTAGATAAGGATATATATATTAATAATATACAATTTGGGGTTATTTTGGCATGTTATAGTAAGTGTATTAACCATATAGTGAAAGAAAACAAAAAGACACGGTAAAAGTTAAATTATTTAACTTAGAGTTAAATCTAATTGATAAGGTTAAAATAATAACCTAAACTTGTCTAAATCCTATTGGTTGATAGGATTTCGACCCATACCCACTTTAGCTTCGAAATAAGACCATTTGGAACCATTATAAACCGATTTTTACATTAATATAAAATAATATTTTGAGGTATTCCTAAGGTGCCCCTCTCCTCCCTTATAAAAGGACACCTCCTCCCCCTCGTCCTCACACCAATTTGAGCACTCAAGCTCGGCCAACCCCTGCCAAAATATCTTCTCCACTTCCCTAGAAACATCCTAGAGGTTCTGGTCTTCCTCAAAGACCAATTTTAGTGCCCTAAGAGGAGGTCTCAAAGAGGCGCTTCAAAGAAGAGGTAATTACCGTTACCAATTCTTTCATCTTTATTTCTTCTTCCACTTCTTCTTCTTAGGTTGTTTCATTATGAAGTAATAAAATCAGTATCACTCATATACTGATATGTTATTATAAGTATGAAACAACCCTATTTCACTATCTATCCATCCTATGGAAAAAGAAATCACCGCGCGAGCGTACGTACGGAATACCGTCTCCACGCCTTGGTGTAATCTATTTTCCACCACCACCTTACATGGATGGGTATAATGGTGTAAAGAATAACTATACATAGTTATTAAAACATCATATTGATTCTTATATATTTTATAATCCACTTCAATTCAGTTCAATATTTATGGAAATGATATCATCGCTCGTGCGTACGTACGGACTACCGTCTCCACGACGCGATGAGATTCATTCTCCATGTTAACCATTTAAGAATGATTATAAAGTATAAATAAGAAATAATAATGAAATATATGACATTATAAAGCTACTGGATTTATGTATATATATATATATATATGTATGTCATCTACTTACTTCCATTTCAAGACAATAAGGAAAGTAAAACAGCGTTCATGCGTACGTACGGACTACCGTCTCCATGAACGATGTTTTTCATTTTATTTATCTATCTATTATATATATATATATACTGAATATATATGATATATAAATCATATTTTATATTCTGGAAATAAGTAAATCATGATATAAGTAATAATGATGTCAAGAACAACAAGTCAAAACACCTACGATAAATGAAACGATTTTACCCAAAATGCTTCTTTAACATGGAATTTACAAAAGAACGGGTAATATAATGTCATAAGTGAACCATATATGATATCATAACAATGAATATGATTCTGGAATAAGTCAATAACATGATTTAAATCATTATACAGGAGGTTCGGACAGTTACAAAGCAAGTCGGACATAAGGTAAGGGAAATATCACAATCTCATTTTTATCCGAGATTGTTTATTCGTAAGTATTTACTGGGGTGTATTTTATCATCCACATCCATGTTTCATCAATATGTAATATTATTTCCATCCACCTACAATTTTTTAAATCCATTTTTACCCTTCGGTGAGTTTTTAGTAATATGTATGAAAGGAATCTTTTTTCGTACGAGGTACTTTTTGACTTTTCCGACAAAAGTACGAAGAATGTTTTTTTAACATATACGGCATGAATGGATTTTTAAAACATTATTTCCAAGAAGCTTCCTTTACAAGTTTTCCAGTTTATTTTTAATCAACTTCTTTTATTTTAAAGTCGTATGACATGTTATGAAAGGAAAAATGTTTTTAAAGTAGAAAGGATATTTTCCTCAAGAATGGAGTTCAAATATTTTATCAAAATTATTTTCCATCAAAGATAATAAAAGGGTTCTATTTTTATCCATATTATTACATGGATTTGATTATGTTGTGATGGAAACATTTTTATGAATTCCTTTATCTTGTATGAATTGTTTTATGATGTCATGTTGTTTAAGAATCCCATTTTTATTACATGGGTTACGCTATGATGTATGGTTTATGATTATGTGGCACACATAAGAAAGGATTCATTATAAGATGGGTGGGACCTATATCTCCCTCCAATGCATTGGGTAAAGATTTTATATCTCATGAGATAGACATGGCTGGAACGGAAGGTTATTTCGGTTCAGTGATACAGGACTGAAACGAGGAGTGAACTCGGTTCAGAAAGGGACTTTGTCCACTAAGATAGTCTTGGCAATGAGTCATGACTAACAAGAAATGATTTTCCATGATTATGTGTGCAGGCCACAAAGTTTCAAGTTTTATGTTATTATTATGGGGATCTCATTTTCACTTCTATGATTTATTCCATGTTAAGATATTATGATCTCTTTTGCAGGTTTTGATTTTCAAAAAGATATGATATGATTTTTATTTCCTTTATTTTCCCTTGCTAAGCATTTGAGCTGACCCTTTTATGTTTTCTTTTCCCCAGGATATAAAGAAAGGTTTTAGGTAAGAAAAAAAAGAAGATCTTTATGGGAGATATTGAAGATCTTTCACCAGGATTAGAAGATTACGTTCCGAGTTTCCAAAGACACTAAACTATTATGATCCTTTAGTGTGTGTTTTTGTTATGTACTAAGTATTCCGCAAAAGTAATGTAATGTCCATGTATGATAAGCTTCGGGTCTCTACATATAATGATCCACTTACCTTGGTATATCACACATATCTCCAATTTCCACAGCCATAAATTCATGGACTATACTCTGAACTAGGTGTTCGATTACCTTTGGATCATGTGAAACCATATTATAAGTAGCTTCTTCTAGTTGGTTTCAAGAATTACTACCATCTTCCATTTACTATAAAAAAATTCAATATTCCTCACTATATAACAATCAAATTCATTACATCTTCAAATTAAACCAAATACCAAAGTTTGCAATTTTTTGTTCTAAAAATTGAAAATTTCAATTTTCAACACAATTTCTAAAATTCTACCACGCTTTTGAAAATGAATCCACATTCAAAAAACCACTATAAAACCATTTTACAAATCTCTCTTTTCAAAAAAATCCAATTCTTTTAAAAATCCATCCTTTTTCCACTAAAAAAAAAATTACTAAAAATAAATTATCCACTCATAGTGGGATGTCATTTCATTCAATTTAATTAAATATATTCTTATATGATAATTCCTTGTTAATGAAATTAAAATCCTATAAGTTTCACTAAAAAACTTATGTAGCCAACACTCTAATAACATGAGGTTCAACATATATTGGTTATCTACATATTTTTAGGCTCTGTATTTAAACTCCCAATAATCCTATTCCATTCTAAAATACCAGAAAAAGGTCTAACCAAAATGAATTTCTACTCCAAGACCGAAAAACAAATACCATTTTTTTATGAATGAATTAGACTATCATTGATTAATACCACTTGAAAGTCAAGGACTAAATAATATGATACCATTTTTATTATCAATCTCCTCTTCATTTTCATGAGTCGAGGTGGAATTTCTAATTGGCCTTAAGAAACTACCCCAAAAAGCCAAGGGGTTGAAATAATTTCAAAGGGACATAATAAAATTTGGGGACAATTTTTCCATTTTTGTGTAAAACAATCATAACTCATCATACCGTAAAAAGAAACATTGTATGATGAATGTTAACAGCGTAGGAAAACTCAATGTATAACAAATTATAAAAACTGTATTATATTAGAAATAGAAAACCATGATCGACATTAACTATAAACTGGTAGAAATAACATATGAATCTCAAAGACTCCAAGAACAAAAATCCATATCTCCCATCACATTCCATGCACCAACTCTAGATGATATCTCATGTATCACACTGAAACACTAAATAAATGTGATAATTTCCCTTTATTCATGACCTGGAAAAAATTATTAGTAAAATCCCAAAAGATCCAATGTATGGTTGAGTAAAGAAATATATTAGGATTTACCCAAATGAAATACATACTCAATACATTAGGATATAAACTGTTACTATAGTTTTATAAAAAAAATTATATAAAAACTCTTTGAATAATTTTAACAATCTATATTAAAAACTAACAGTTCACACTAGAATAGCTTTCCATACTAAATATTTTTTCCATGGAAAGAAACAAAAAAACTCTTTAAATCATTTAATATTCATTTATTAGAATTAAACATTCCATTTAACATCACCATTATCATAAGAAACCACATAATTTTGGTGATACCATTGATAGTGTAACTTCATGTATAATCTTTATCCCATTGATGGGGGTACTTCATGAACAATATCAATCCCATTCAACTAATGCTTAACTAATTCATCTAATAACGATACCAAAAAAATCAGTATGAATCCATTTCAATAAAAATATGTTATTATTGAAAACAATTTCACTTTCATCAAATCCTAAAAACTAATTAAAAATAATAAACATGAAATCTGTATACCAACATCACTTTTTACAAAAACACCCAATTTTCTAAATTACATAAACTCACACAAAAATGATTTTAAATAAAAAAAAAAAAAAATTAGAAAATAAATTTATATAATAAAAACTGTTTATATATCATTAATTCATGTTATAAAAATATGTTTCTTGAGTTAAGTGTCATACTAAGGAAATTATGATGAAAATGAATAACCACATGAATTCTTCAACAAAACTATGATGAATATCTATAAAAAAAAGTTCCTTATATCTCTTACCCTAATAACAACACAGATAAATATAATCATGATTAGAAAAAAATATCATAGATATGTCGTCAACAGACAATATCTCTAAATCCATAAAGGGAAACCAAAGTAGATCTAATGAAAATAACCTTAAAAAATAATTACCAAGGAATTCTGGCTTCAATGCCCCCATAATTTTGCAACTGATCTCCCCCATGATAAAGGGATATGTGTCTAATGTCTTTTGGAGGAATAATATATAATATAGGGTTTAAACCAGTGAAAACGACACTTATAAATTAAATTGAATGGATCCAATTTTTTTTGATCTAAAAACATATACATGCATGTTTATTTGTATGGTTAGGAAAACTGTGCACTGACAATTAGCAACCTCTAACTCTAAATAAAAATACATGATTTTATCACATTGTTAGACCAAATCTATAGGAAAAACCAAATTTCCCCCTATTTCAACATGAATATTTACTCCTAAGTTGATGCATGGTTTTTAAATAGCGTTCTCTTATCCGTGTGGATTCCAAGAAGACCATATCTCACGTTGCACAGTTTCCTATTGGATTTTAATGAATTTGAAAAAATAATATCAAACCATAAACAATTATTAATTACCATAAAACATTCCAAAATTAATTCATACCATCCCACACTTCACCCAAACACTTTACAAGAAATAAAAGCCATATTAAATGGTTACAAACTTGAAATAGATGAATGCTACATTGATGATATGATTTTAGTATTTTCATTCGAAGTAAATCATGGTTTCAACAAAATGTATTGTGATATAAATAGATTATACTGGTGGTCGGGATTGAATGATGATATTATAGGCTTTATTGTCATATACATCAATTTTTAGTAGGGGAATAATGATAATCATATTCTAACTATGTTTTTATACCTTTTTCCCATTCTGAATTTAAAGTGGGATAATGACACTATGAGTTTCGTGAATGTATTTCCTAGGACTACCCATAAGAATGATTTTATGGGTCATTTTTAATAGAATGAAAATGGTTTCTCACTTTTAACCTATTAAAGAGACCTTTTTAGATGATTATTTTGGGCAATAGTTATGTGGTTAAGGTAGTTCAGTTGCATGATCTTAACTATAATTTCATTTCATACAGGGATACTCATTTCACATCACATTTATAAATTTTTCTTATAAAGTATTTATTCTCAAATATTCTTTGCAGATGAACATGTCATACTCAAACTGATGGTCAATATGAACAGAGAATTTAAATCCAGGAGGATATGATTCGAACATCAATTTGGAATTTTGGGGGTTCGTGAGAGAGATATATTTCTCTTTTTGAGTTGTCAAATAATAATAGATTCATGGAATTAATAAAATTGGAAAATTTCATGTATTTTTATAGAAATACATTCTATTATCCTATTTGTTTGCTGGAATCTAGTTATTCAGCAGTAGTTGGGACTAGTATCCTGTTGGTGATGTACGAAAAAGTTCAGCTGACCAGATAGATATTGGTGACTATACAGAGTAGGTAGAAATCATATTCTGACTAGTTTAGATAACATGTATAATTTGATGTTGGTCATCATGTTTTAATTTGGGTTTCACCAAGACTAGGGAGACACTACATTATGAAATATATAATGATAGTGACTAGGTTTTGGGGCCATTTTGGATTGTCGAAATGGTCAGGCTTGTAGTATACAATTTATCCCATATATAACATTTCAGTTTCATTAAAGATATGTTACAAATGTCATCTCTTCAGAGATACTATCTAGAACATTCCCATGATATAATAATATAATATGTCGAGATTTGTTTATGCGTTCTTTGAAGGTCACAGAATATGGGTTGTGGGTCACAATGTTAAATATATTTAGGGTAGGACTATACTAGTGGTTCGAGTATAGTTGCAACATGCAAGAGTTTAGAAGGATACCTAGGATAGGATGTTTTATATTAGATCACAATAGATTGACTTATTTATTGAGACAACATAGTGATTATTGGGGTATATTCGAGAAAAATAATAAATGTTTGGGAAGTTAGAGGATCAAATGGTTTTTTATGTGTGTCCAACTAGGTTTCTTTCCTTAATCCTCTTTAGTTTTATAATTTCTTCATCATTAAATCTTTTTGGTCACGTTTCTATCATGGATTTCATTAATTTATATGTAAATAATCATGTGATGCATGAAAACATCATAAAATCATAGATGAACCATGTTGATAGCCTTTTTAGGGTAAGATGACTTAATTTAAAAGGATATATGTTTTTATAAATTTATATTCTTATGGTAAAACTGGGGAATGTGTTAAAATTAGTTCTTCATATATAATGAATATTTAATGTGTTTATAGATTTTCTAATATAAAAATATTCTAAAAAACAATTAGCAGATCATTTAAAACCCATTTTAATGGATTACACGATGCTTAATATTTAGGACTTTTTAATAAAATAATCATAGGCTATATGTTTCTCAATAAATCCAATTAAAACTAATTACATGATGTGAAACTAAATTACAGACTGTGTAATTCTATAAGATATTATTTTAATGCTTTCTAGGTGGCTAAATATTATTTTATCTCCACAAAAGTTTTCACCTCTTTACCCTATGACATATTCTAGGAAATTTCAGATGGCCAAAATCCCACAGAAATGTTTTGTTTTCTGACAAATCCATTATCGGTATTCTATTTTTCATTCTTCACATATCTCTATTTTTTTATAAAAGATTAATTATGATCCCTATACCATGTTTTTTTTTGGTTTTTATATTGATCAATTTTGATCTAGGATCTTTATGGAGATCATTCGCACCATATTCCCAATGGGTTTTGGTCATTGGATGCATTGAGTTTGTATTTAGTTAGATGTTTGGGGATTAATGTTTCTCCCTATTGTTTGGAAATTTTGATGTATATGAAATATATTTATTATGCCAATCTAATTTGGAATTAATAAATTAAAAAAAGAAAAGTATTATTACATGGATTATGTGAGAAACAATTTTTTAGTGACATGGCCTATGGCTACTCATTTTGTGAGTGAACATGGAATATACATAAATTGGATAATTGATTATATGTGTTTAGAATGATATGTTAGCTTTTGTGACTTCTTCCCATATAATACCTATGTTATGAATTATTTATTATTTATTTGACCACTGATTAATGTGATATAACTAAAAGGGGACAATTTTAGAAAAATGTAAATTCTTTAATTAACCATCTTATCTTATAATGTGATGTTGTGATATCGAAGCTGTTATGGAAGGAATTGTGATCTATGGTAAAATGGTAGTATATTGAGAAGAACCCTAGAACATGCACACATATATGCTGTAATGTTAATATTGAGTAGGATCTTTCAAGTTCTTGTTTTAAGGATTTTATATAAGTGTACTAGGATTGTCCCATTGTTTAAATCTTAATGGGAATTGACCCTGATGCTGTAATGATTATATGGTATTGTCCCATTTTTTTATACCATGTTTATGGTTTTGGTTAGAATAGTTTTAATAAATTCTCATATGTATTACTAAATGATACTTATGTAGGTTATTTTTGCATGGTTATATGGTTGGGGTTAGCATGGTTATAAGACACGTACAATGATATTCTGACATGGATGTGTCACAGGTTGTTGTTTTATTTTATTAATTATTTAATTACATATTATACATGACTATTTCATTATTAAAAACTCCTATAATAAGAATAAAATAGTTACACAAATTGGATTTGACCTATTGATTTATAATCACATCCTATTCATGCAAGTGTTTAGTATATGATAATATTACAAAGACAGAAGTTTAGAAAATGCAAAATGACCTTGTTGTGGATTTTATTTGCTAGATGAATTTGACTATGGAGATGGGACCGATGTCAGGTTAAGGAATAGAGACTGTCCAATCATTGAATGATTTTTCTAGAATTGTACTTTTAATTTTTCATGAATAATATTTACATTCATTGTAGAACATAATTTCATTATTATATATTTATTTATTATACAATATAGTTTCTTTAATTTTGTATTTTTTATGTATTATATTGTTTATAATATTTCCACACTATGATATTAATTTTTTTTCATTATATATTGTTATTCTATGAATAGAACACCTATTTGTGGTGCAATATCCTTTCACTATACATACAACACCCCTACTACAAGTTGGTAGCCTCTTCCATACGGGGAGGCGCATCTGAGATCTCATAACAAACCCTTTATGGTCAGGAGAGATAGTAATATATTTGGGAAAGTTACACCCCATAACCTGTGACATATAATTAGAATAAAATAATTTAAAAAATTTATATTTATTATAAAAATTAATTGTGAAATTTAAATAATTATGAAATTATCTCTAACCAATCACATTGTCCCGATCTCAGTGAAATATACAATATATGATGGATGAAATTAATTACATTTAATTTATACTCAAAATATATGATATTTTTTATTGAAAACACTGCCTATCGGAATAGAACACAAATATCTGCAAAAATATTCTCAGGATTCGCTCTCTACATGAAGTATTAAATCAACTTGAATCTTAGTGGAATCAAATATACCCTTTTGAAATGACATCAAATCACTATGAAGGTGATTAAAATGTTGAAAGGAACTGAATGTAATAAATAATTGAGGGTAATATTGGTCATTAATTACTATAAATTTTAATACAACACCTCATGGAAAATCCCACTCAATGGGGTATCAAAAAAATGAAGGGGGGGGGGGAGATCCCTCCATCACACAAGAGAGAGAGATGATTAAGGGTGGATTTCCTCCTAAAAAATCATCCTTTTATAATGATATATTTATAAATTCAAGGAAATGTATGGGTTGGGATCATAGTTTTCTAAACGAAACATTAACCGTACAGAAAACACATCCTAAATCCATTAACCAGATAGATTGTTTATGTATATTTTACCCAAACATATGATAATTTTGTAATTTTCACAATATACCCTCTAAGGATCTCTTTAAATTTTCTTTCGCAACCTCACATTGTGTTTCTATAATGATTATTTATCCATTAACATAATACATTCTCTATTTATGTTGAACTAAAAATACCCATACATTTAATTTGCAACATTGTTTCCATAAATATTTGTTCCCCAAACCCTGCTCCATCAAGAAAAACATCAACAATTCTGTAATTTAACCCAAATCACATCAACTCAAAAATCTAACTTGAATTATTTTTAATATAAATCTTCTCCTAAAAAAATTATAAATCCAAAATCTCATAATTTTATTCTAAAGCCATGACTAAAGTTCAACTCATCAAATAATTTAAAATTCAAATTCTTCAAGAATTTGACTTACACATCTATATTCATGTCCATGTACATAATATATTTATATCATTTTAAATATTTATAAAACTATTAAATATGGAAATTAAATTTATTTAAAAAATATTCATTAATTCATATTAAATAACATATTTAATACATTGAAAACTATAAATTTGATTAATAAGTGGTTCGTTCTTTTAATTTACAAATTATCTGATCAAAATATTATATGTTTTTTTTATAAAAATAAGAAATAATGTACAATTTGTTTATGATTTTTATGAATTAATTATATATAAAATATTTAAATTATAATGATACACTTTCATCCATTCTAGCAGACAAGAGAATAAATTTTTTGATTAATATATATGTGTAATGTCCCCGGTGCAGGAGACACTAAACTGGTGACTAGAGTTGTGTCACTAGGTGACTCAAGTTTTCTACCTTGTATTCTATTGGGTTTTGACTAGAAACATGTGTCTAAAATATTTCATGGGGATTCTATCACCATTTTTCCTGAGTATTCCGTTGAAAAAATAAATAAAACCACATAAAAAAATATACAACAACCAATCAATTTTCTTTAAAAACATATCTCAAAGCATGGTACTAAAAATATGCAATAGTAAATATGTCATTTCATTATATCAATGAAAAGTGATAAAACCCAAATATAATGAGAAACAATGGAATCCATAAATTATATTTACACCTTGTCTGGAACCATTTCCATTTACATCACAAGCCCGACTCGTCTCCCAAGCATAATGCCTCAGCCTTCATCCCGACCTACATGCATGAAGTCAGCTTGGGTACAAAATTGTATCCAGAGAAGGGTGTACATACAACAAAGTGTGGAACATCTAATTGAGTTTACAAAATATCATGTCTAAAAACATAGTTTACCCATGTACTAAGTATAGGAAGTGTAAATAAAAGACAATTCAAAAGACAAAAGTAAACAATATTAAATATAGTAATTATTATCATTATTTCCAATTTTAATCCATATAAAAATTAATTACATAATTTACAATCATCTCATGTTGAATGGATTAGGTATACTCATCTGTCTCAATGCATAATGTATATATGTAATGTTCCCTATCGAACTATAGATAAACAGATCATAACAAATACAACAGACACACCTCAAATACATTTTCTAGTTTTCTCATCTGATGTAACCATTAGGGGAATAGAACATCATCCCATTTCCTAACCCATGAATTTTTGTGTGGATTTTAGAGACTCAATATAACTCAAAACATACGCAAAGAAACTCCTGTCAATACCCCACTATTCTGAGCCATGTACACATGCTTATTTATTTATTCATAACACATATACATTATCATAAAAAACATAACCTATAACAATTTATGACCTAATCCATTATAATTACCATAGGAATTTACATTATTACATAACCCATTAAGACATTAAATATTAAAAATACAGTCATTTATCCATATTCCCATTTATTTGGGCTAAATATCTAATAATATTCACTAATACCAATACATAAACCAAATTAAGATGTTCAAATAAAACCATATTTTAACTCACATAACCCATTAATATTTTATAATGTATTAACCAAAATATTCATTTCATGTTCTTAACACAATACATTTGGCACATTCACATTAATCCATTTTACACATTTTTTATTCCAAGCCAAAAAATTAATTGTTCATTTTAAACATCTATATAAAAATAAACATATTCATTTATAAATAATAAATTTAACCAATTTACATGTTCTTCTTGGGATATACTTAATAACTAGTCAATTTCACACTTAACAGTGTTGTTATCCATGTTCTGGATGTTTGGTGAATCCCATGAATGGCCAAAAATAGTTAAAATAATCTTGAATGCTCCCAATTGGAATCATGAGGGGTTCATAGCCACATTTATATATTTAATTAATGAAATCTCACTGATGTTATTAAATTCACAACAATTGGAACCCAATAACGCGTAAAAACATGAACAAATTGACATAAAGACTTAGAGATATAACTTATAGACCACCTACCATGAACCAGTTAATGAACACACCATTAGTTGTAGCTTACGATACATATCCAAATAAAAATGTAATCTTCAATGGATTATCCAAAATAAAGAATTAATTTTTAGGGATTAATATGGTGATCACCCATGATACACATGCTTATCCAAATGAGATAATAACTAAGAGGATTAAACATAATCAAACAATAAATTCGAAACAAGTAGCCCTCAAGTGGACTAGAAATTGTATTGAATGATCTATTGGAATACTGTGAGGTTTAGGTTATTCACTAGGGTTGAGAGGAAAAGAAATGTATTGAAAATTAGGTGGGACACATAAAACCCAATGTCAGGAAAATCATGAATTTAAAAAAATTTATAGGGAACATGTTTTTCCCACAAAATTTACCAAACCATTATCAAAACATTAGTATCCACTTTATAGAATGTGTGAGGCCACATGGTAACCATGGGATCTCTAAATGGTTTACAAACCATGAAAAAACCATGCATAATGCTACAATTTAATTTTTCATGACTTTCTTGGGAAGTCGTCATTGTTTGAATAATTGTGTTACAGTTGTGCACCTTTCCCAGATTGACATGATTTTATTTCCTTTCATGTATCAAAATCCCCAAACACCAAAAAGGCCCTAATACTCTAGAGAATCATTTCATTCATTGAAAATAATATATTTAAGGTTAAATGTTAAACAACAACATACCACCATTATTTTTTGGTTCTCACAACATCCCCAACATATAAAAAATCGTCATTGAACCTATATTCCCATGAATCACTAAGCATCCAAGAAAATATATCATGTCACCAAACCCAGATATCCATTAAATTTTCTTAAGATTCATCTTGAAAATTTCTATATATCAACAAAACAAGAATTAAATGAAAAATCTATCCCCCACAATAATTCTCACTATGATCCATATAAAACATGAATACTCTTCAAAGGATGGGTCAAATGAAAAAAACAAATCGACCATCAGATCTCCTAATGAAATCCTATAAAATAGATCCCCAATTGAAATATTAGAAAATGTCTCATGAAAAATCAAACCCACTTAGAATACCCAACTGGTATCCCTTACATTTGATCCTCTTCGTAAATCATGGGCTAAAACATTAGGTGTTGTTTTACCATATTTCAAAAACTCCAATGGTTCCCCAAGCACGATGAGACCCAAAAAACTCATGGATTTCAAAATAATACGTCATATCATACGTTGATCCAGTGATTTATATCCAATATTCATATTCCATAAATGAACATCCCATGCATAACAAAGCCCTTAGGGAACTCAACTGATAAAAATCTAAACCAACATTCATATCTATGTACAAAAAACTAATATTATAAGTCCTTTTCCCTTAAACTAGAAACATCGGTCGTAGAACCAACAGACCAATATCCACTCGGTTTATTCAACCAGACACATTAGCTCTACCCCTCATATTACAATAATTTGGAATCCACTATTGGGAAACACCACTAGAATCCCAAATCAACTTCAACCACACACCAGATGCATTACCAACTTGATACTATGGAAAAACCATAAGGTCCTCACACATTTGGAAATCATCCTTACCTTAAAAACCAAATGGAAGAACCCCCCCCATGGAATTTATTTTATGACTAAAAACAAATTGATCGTTACCAAGAATAGATTATTTCTAGATACACACACGCCACTACGCAAATAAGAAATATGTCTATCACAACATACCACGTCTGTTATTTCTCACAATAATGGGTAAGACCACCCTCGACTAGATTGTCCAAGAACATCCATCCTCAACTATTGGAATGCTACCCATTCAATCTTTTAATGGTTCATACAAACTTAATGATTATCACAACCATACAACACTCCTACTGGTGTTGTTCCCAGATTTGGGTAGGACTCCACCATCACAATATCCATAATCCCCTAAATCATATGAGTTCTCCATTATACCTGTCATCAATCCCAAAAATTCACTAATACTCTCCAAAAGATAATATGATATGTATGTATCATGCTAAAGAAAATTCTATTCATTAATAAGTACTCATTTTCGAAGATGAATCATGTTGTCCTCGAATGACTCATCCTAGAGACACATGGCATCACTATTGGTTATCCCCCACCTTACCTGACCATGATTCCTCCATGCCTATAGAAACTCCATGACCCTCTAATAATACCTTGTGGAATCTATATTCAACCCCCTATTTTTTCTAGAACCCATACTCTCTCATAGAAAACAGTTGCTATATCCTAACATTCCCTTTAAATACATTAAAAAATGATACTAAAATTTTCATTTGGATCCTCCATGAGCCCATAGCCAATGATTGGATCATGAAACCAACAAAAATAACAATAACCTGGCATCTATTATAGACTGAATGTGTACTTTATTATTGTCTTATTGGTATAATGTGGCCACTACATCAACTACACACATTATTCCACACATCCACGACTGACTTCATAATCCCCACCTTTGGAGTGCCATTATCATCACTTTTCTCAAGAGATATTAATCATCATAACCCAAGATTTTTTCAGGATCTATACAATAAAACAAGCTCATGGCCATCTATAATTTATGTTATCATCCTAAAAAATTTCACTCAGGACTCAATCATGCCTTTTTTGAATTCCACTCATGGAACTCATAAACATTTAGTCCATTCATAGAAACTCGCTAGTAAAAGGTTGATTATGTAAATACCATAATACATCCCTACAAATACCTCCACATGAGAAAAAAAATCTATGATTTCCAATACTAAGTGATAAAACATTTGAGTTGTTAGGATAAAATATAGTGATTTCTAATAAACCATAGCATGATTTCATGATGTTGGGATTGATCGTCAGTATATATAAGAATGCTAAAAATATATCAATGAAAGATATCATAACATGTCCAAAACAATTCTATCTCACACTATGGGGAATCCTTGGCCTGTAGATATTCTCAAACATCTCTACCTATAATGTCCAATAGATACCTTACCACCAAAAATCATGTAAGTTTACCAATGAGATAAACACCCCTTCACAACTCTCTAAAAAGTACGAGAAAACCAATATATTCTTTTCCACTACTACCAAAAAACTACTCAAGTATTTCTGTCATAACCATGATAGCTAACAATCCTAACATAGCAGTCCACCATATTAATAAAAAAAATTTCTCTCCCACATAACCATGCTTTTCTAATTGGTTTCATTATATGGCCTCAGCCTTCAAACATTACATAATCTTGAATTAAATGAATAGTTAACATTGAGGATCTTTTCGGGATTAGAGTTGTTAAGAATTAGGACATTACTATTACATCTCAATGATTACAAAGTAGACACATCTACACAGTTTCCATTTTTTCAAAATAAAAACTCTTAAAAAAGAAACATCACTTGCTCCATGCTTTAGACATCATGACATTTACATGATCTCATCATTTACCCTATTACACTTTATGTCTTGTGAAAAACATTTCAAAAACATGGGATGAGCATAAAAAGCTTAGTAAGGGATATAAAAATATGGCAAGGAAGCATTAGTCCATGTATACATAGGAATCAATGAAATCATACTTTACTCATAAAACTTAAGCACTTTAACATACCTAATAAAATCATACGATTTATGAATAACTCATAGAAATCCTAATACATAAAGGTAACTTGAGGCATTCATAACATTATTACGTAGGGAGTAACCCTCATGGTTACATTTAGAATACCCATCATAGTATATTCCCTAAATCTATTCGAAAAAACCATAGTGTTTAACTCTTTCACATTACCCAATTAATTAGAGAGCTATCTCGGGCTCACCCACCCTTAGATTATCAAGGAACCACCTATCTTCATAAACAACTCCCAAGAACCATAACATAATCGTATCACATAAAACATGTATAAAGGAAACAAAACATTTCCACATTTCTATCACTAGTTATCAATACAAAACAGTGATATAATCAAAACATTATCAGAACCATTTTCAATATCAAAATAATGTAAAATATGGTATTTATTTTTAATTTAAATAAATTTATGGCTTGTAGAGGATTCTGAAAATCAAATAATGGTCACGGTGGTAGAGAAGTCGTTGTCGCCGCATACGTAAGACAAAACATTCCATTTTTTCGTTTAGTAAAACATTTCATGTAAAAATATTCCATATGAATGAAGTTAAAATTCAAAAGGGTTTTATACACTGTCTAAAATAAAGTCATGTAGAAATCAAAAGATGCATCAATGAAAGCAGATTTTGATGAAGTCCCGTACAAAGACAGTATCTTTAGATTAAGGATAAATCAATTATATAATTATGTATGAAAAATATAAATACACTAAATATAAGTGGATATTAAGTTTAAAACAATAAGTGGTCATCCACACATATTCATGTCATGGCATAATCAATAAGTATAGGTTTAACCAAAATAATTGAAATTGGGTTAAGAAGTTCCCTTACCGAAATTCGACAGCCTAATGGCATCAATTTGAAATTCAGAAAATTATTTGATGATAGATAAAAAGGGTATCTCATCACTTGGACATAAAATTTACAACAATAAGGATATATAATAACATTTCCCAACATAAGAATATAGAAATTTAAAGACCTACCAAAAAGAAGTCCTTTAAAAAGAGGAGGGTGAAAGGTTCCCTTTCCGATTTGGGTATCTTTCAAAAGGTACACCCCGTGAAAGAAGGACTATACAACGTTGATGTAAATAAACATAAAATAAATTATATTACACAAATAGTAGAATAATGGGCAGTACATACCCCACACAAAGAGGAAATAGTGGAAAATGTAGCATGAATCTCACGAGAATAAAAAGTGAGATAAACACCCCTTACCTTGTTGTAATCAATCACATCGTATGACCAAAAGATAATAAGAACCAAATGAATCATAGAATAAAATAAATATAAATATAATAATGATAATATATATCTAATTTCAGTACACAATACACCACATGAAATAAATAATTGGCGAACAATGGAAATCTCACAGATTTAAAAGAGATATAATAAATCCTCTAACCTCATGTCCGACTTGTCCTGTTCGTTTGGTTATATTCCTGAATAATAAACATTCTTTAATTTATAATTTGTTAAGGAATTACTTTAAATTTTAATATTCAATTCATATCACATATTATCATGTTATAATAATTAGTTAATTATGTGAGTTCATATCATACGTTGGTACATGAGTCAATAATTAACTTGTTTGAAGAGAATGGTCTGTGTAGTTATAAGTACATCATCTCCGAAATGGTGTTCGTGAATTAAATATCATTTATATATAGAATATAAGTATTTAATAGTATTCCAAATTTTTAGAAGATAAGAAATGAAATGTACCATTCATGGAGACGGTAGGTCGTACGTACGCATGAACGTTGCTTTCATTTTTTGTCATATTAATGTACTTTAAAACTAAATGAGAGATGGAAATTTTATAATTCCTGTATAATATATATGTTATATAGGTAAAATATTTTCATTAATTACATTCATTATAAATTCCATGTTTGTCATGAACGAGTCACATCACTTTAGGGGGCAGTAGTCCACACTTCCTCTGATGAAATTATCGCAGTTCCACAACATGAAAAGCACAACTGTGTGATTTTAAAAAAATTGAGAAGAATATAGAAAAAATACCATATATATCATATATAAATACAGTGGAATAATAATTTCCCCCAGAAAAGGTGTTAAAAGAAGATTTAACAGTCATCATTTCGTGAGGCAGTAATTTTCCACCCACAGAAACAGTATGTTCTTTAACCATTAGACGAAGGTGTTTATAAGTGTAGGTAGAATAATTTTCGTAACAAAATCCTAGTATACTGGTGTTATTAGGGGATAAAATGATAATAAGATATTGGTGAGTGAAGAAGGAAAATAAAAGAAAGAAACTCGAGAGAAGACATCACCTTTGAATCGGGTAACTCATTTTGATTTGAGGCAAAGGCTTCCTTGGAAAGACTTCTACCCAAAGTGAGGCTTCTAAGAGTAATATAGGTATCTGGAGAGATAATATAAGAAGAGGATGGACGATAAAAGGGCTTTAATGGTGTGGGTATGGGGGTAGAGGTGGGGGCCTTTTATAAGAGAGAGGAGGGTCATTTTTGGAATGTCTTGAAATGTTACTTTATTATAAAATGGTTGTCAGATTTTAAAGGTCCCACAATGATATATTTCTAGGATAAGGTTATAAGGTTTAGAAATTCACCCATAAAATAGGTTTTTTACAAGTGTATATCTTATATTTTACCTTACCTTTTCATTTTATTTAAATCGTTCATTAATGAGGTAATCACTCCATCATCATGGTGTCATAAATACATTTATTTATTTAATGTCTAAAAAATATAAAAAAATACCATGATCTAGGAAATATTATTATCATTTAAATTACTATTTATAATATAAGATATATTTATGTAAATAAAATTAAAATTTTTTTACTTAGGTGTTTTATAGTTTGGTTATATTTTCCTTTCTTTAAAAAATAATATGATAAAAGGTCACTATCACACAAAGGTTATTCCATGGGGTCCCTATGTTAGAACAAGGCATCCCATGGTCGGTCGTGACACAATGGAAAGGATTTTCACACATGTTGGATTCATTTTGTATATTTATTATATTATTTTATTACCATTAACTACCAGATTACTAATTAATCATGATAATTAAAGATAATTGTCGTCATTACTATTCATAATGTCCCAAAAAAGAATATTAATTACATAATTTGGACTATATGATTCCAAATATGGAATCCATTTTACAAAATTTCAAACAAAGAAATTACAGTAATTAATTTAAAAATAATTCTGGTTGTCAAAACCAAAGACAGGTATTAAAAAAGTAAAATTTATCAAAAGATTGACTTGTTTTTACATTCATTTGAAAAGTGAAATTACATCCAATGAACAAAATTGTATTTGGTGAAAAAAATATAAATCAATTAAACTTTAAAAAAATTAAAATGACAATATAACCATATAATTAAATTAGATTATAAAGCAGTTTTGAAGTAAAATGCAGTATTTTTCACTATTCAGTAAAAATGAACATTTGTTAGAAAAATATCAAAATATTTTCCAAAGATAATTTTGTATTCCAAATTAAAAAATGATTTCCATTTTAGAAAATTCAAATCATAAATTCTGCAATATTTAATTTTATAATTAATTCCCACTGTCGAAAAAATAGCGTGTTTTTAAGAAAAAATATCTATCAAAAGATTGACCCTTGTTTTTGTCCAATTTCAATATTAAATTAATTACAATGACCATCATTGAATTAAATGGTAAAAATATATTTAAACCACACGTTAATCCCAATTAAAAAGATAATTTATACATATAAATAAATTAGATTAAAAAGTGGTTTTGAATTAAAATACTGCATTTTCCACTATTGGTAAAAAATAACTTTATCGGAAAAATAACAAAAATTTACAAAAATTAAATTTTGAGGTCCCGATTCTAAAGAAGGCTTTTATTTTCTCAAATACAACATTTAAAATTGACAAAATGTATTTTTTAAAAGGGTTCGCCATCAAAAGGTGGTTAAGCGCCCTTTTAAATAATATTAGAATATTTATGCTTAAAAATGGATTCATTAGAATTTTAAGCCTCTATCATTTATTGGGTAATTGTTTAAATATTTAACAAACATATATAACCATTTTGTAGTTGGTTCTATTCATTCATTCCATTAAAACAACTAGGCATTAACTACAATTTAAAAAAATATTATTATATTATGAGTGTGTAATTTGAGATTTCAATGAAACTCGTTATTGTGTATTCAGTATGCCATCGAACATAGCATTCCATTTAAATTAATTTTAGAGTTTTATCCACAAATATTAATATATATGAAAATTTCATATTCTTTATTTACCTGGGATGTTACATCCTTCCCAACTTTTAGGAATGGCATCCTTGCAATATAAGGCCCCAGCCTTAAACCTTACTTAATCTTGAGTTATTACAAGATTACACATTGAGGATCTTTTCGGGTATAGATTTTTATAGAATTAGATTATAAAACATGCATTACATTCCACATATAAACAAAGTGGTTACATAAAGATAGTATTATTCATTCCCATCAATGGAAACATATTTAAAATAAAACATGGATTCTTTCTTGACACTTCCTTGACACTATCATCATATCATGTACCATTCCATTGACCTGTGAAAAACATTTCAATAAACTTGGGATGAGAATAAAAAGCTCAGTAAGGGATATAAAAATATGGAAAGGAAACATGGGTACATATATACATAAGAATTAAATCATACTTTACCCATAAAACATAATCACTTTAACATACCTCATCAAATCATGAATAAATCATAAAAATCATAAGACATAAATGCAACTTGAGGCATCCATAACATTCTTACGTAGGGAGTAACAGTCTTGGTTACATTTGGAATACCCATCACAGTATATTCCCTAAATCTCTTCAGAGAAACCTTAACGTTACACTCCTTCGCGTTACCCAATGCATTGGAGAGCTATATCGGGCTCACCCGCCCTTAGATTATCACGGAACCACCTGTTTTCATAATAATGCCCAAGAACCTCAACATAATCATATCACATAAAACATGCATAAAGGAAACATAACATTCCCACCTTTCAATCACAAGATATCAATACAACACATTGATATAAAAACATTATAAAAACCATTTTCGATACCAAAATGAAAGAAAAGTAAAACATGGTATTTATTTTTCTTTTAAAAAGAAGGTATGGCTTGTAGAGGAAGCCAAAACTCAAATAACGGTCACGACGGCGGAGAAGTCGTTGTCACCGCATACGTACGACAAAAGCATTCCCTTTTTTCATTTAGTAAACGCTTCATATAAAAAAGTTTCTTTTTGAATATACGTAAAAGTCAAAGGGGTTTATACACTATATAAAAGAAAGTTGTGTATAAAAAAAAGATGCCTCAATGAAAGGATATTGAGACGAAGTCCCATACCTCGGGTCCGACTTGACTCGATCGTTCTTTAATGTCCTAAATAATAAACTTGAGTTATTTTCTACTTGTTTATGAACCTTTTTCAATTTCATTATTCCTTTTATATCACTTATTTCCATTTCATGAACACTATGTAATAATTTAAGTTAATAACGGTCGTTTTAACGATCATTGGTACTTGAGTAAAAAATAATCCCTTTATAATTTCAAGTTGTTCATGTATCCATTATATCCAGAATGGTATTCATGATGTAGATATTATATATGTCATATATATCCAGTACATTCATGCATTTATAATATTACATAATCATTTACAGGTAAGAAATGAAATGCACCGTTCATGGAGACGTTAAGTCGTACGTACGCATTAACGCTACTTTCATTTCTATTTCATATTTTATAGAATGGAATCATAATGATATAAATGTATATTATAATTCCAGTATAATATCATATATAATATCATAGTTCCATCCTTTATACGTCCCAAATATGGTATTTAACGAATCAACTCACTTTAAGGGGGCGGTAGTCCGCACTTCCTTAAATGAAGATATCGCGTTTACCCATAATGGAAACCATAAAGGTATACCCAAAATGAAAAATACAGAATCTTAAGTAAAACATAAACATATTATATATCATATATAAATATAGTTACATCATAATGGCCACCTTTAAATGTGTTAAAAGAATGTTGAACAATCATCGTTTCAGGAGGCAAAAATTCACCATCCACGAAGACCGTATGTTCTTTAACCATTAGATTTAGGTCTGTGTAAGTGTAGAATTAATCCTTATTATAAAAACATTTTAGTATATTTAAGATACTGGATTTGTTACAAATTAAATAAATAAAAAGAGTTTAGGCGGTTGGAGAAGCAAAATAAAACAAAAGGACTCAAGTGAAGACATTACCTTAAAATCAGGAAACTCCCTTTGGATTGAGCTCAAAGGCTTCCTTGGGAAAACTTCTGCCCAAGGTGAGGCTTCAAGGAGTAAGAGAGGGAAGTGGAGAGACAAAATGGGCAGGGGTTGGCCGAGCCAAAGTCTTTGGGAGTGTGGTAAAAGAGGTAGAGGTGGGGGCCTTTTATAAGAGGAGAGGAGGGGAACTCTTGGAAAGTAAATATAAGTTACTTTATTTTAAAATGAGTTTCAGATTCAAAAGGTCCCACATTGATATAATTCTAGGATAAGGTGATAATGGTTCTAAATACACCCATCCAATAGGTTTTGGACATGTGTAGGTCATAGATTTTACATTGTCTTTTCATTTTATTTAAATACTTTATTAATGAAGTAATCGCTACATCATTATTATGTCATAAATAAATTTATTTATTTAATGTCAAAAAATTATAAAAAAAATACTATGATGTAATAAATCATTCTATATTTCCAATGAATATTTATAGTAAAAAATATGACTTGTATAACCCCATATAAAAATTGTTTTCGTAAAACATATTATGTTTGTGTCATTTTTACTTTTACATTAAATAAAAAGTTATTTATGTCATTTCCCAACCAATGTGGCTCCATGGGGACCCCAAGTTGACCCATGGCTTGTCTTGGTCGTCCATGACACATCCAATAAGGTTAGGACATGTTTCTAGGTCATCCATATTATGAAAGCATTATTTTTACCTTAAACTACACTAATTAACACTAATCGCGATTAAAAACTTAATAAGTTACTATTCACCAAAAAAATAACTTTAATCTCATTGAACCACATTTTAATTCTTAATGACAACCATGTATGTCAGATTTTTGAAATTCAAAACACAAAGGTGGAAAAATTTCATTTAAACGGAAAATCAGTTTCTTTAACTACCACTTAGTGATTTCACTATTCATAAAAAATTGAAGTTTTTCAGAAAAATACCAAAACATCACCCTAAGATATATTTGATATTCTGAATTCAAAAATGAAGTCTATTTTACAAAATTCAAAACATATAAGTCACATTAATTAATTTAATAATTAGTTCCTGCTGTCAGAGCAAATAGCGTGTTTCATGAAATAATAAGTATCAAAAGATTGACACCAGTTTAAGTCAAATTTCAAAGTGAAATTGATTCCAATGACCACCATTGGATTAAATGGTAAAAATATATTGTAATTTAACTTCAAAACAAATTCAAAACATAATCTAATCATATAAATAAATTAGATTAAAAAGCAGTTTTGATGTAAAATACAGTATTTTTCACTATTCATTAAAAAATGAACATTGTCTGAAAAATACCAATAATTCACACAAAGTAAATTTTGATGTCCCAATAATAAATAATAAGTTTATTTTGAAAAAATAGCTAATAAAATTGTCAAAATATAGATTCAAAAATGGTTTTCCATCAAAAGGCAGTAAAACAATCTTTTAAAAATATTAGTGTATTCCATGCTTAAGATTGGATTTACTTTCATTTTAAGCCTCTAAAACACTATCTAATTCATTAATAGGCATAGATAATACTATCTATTATTCATTACTTACTTGGAATGTTACATCCTTCCCCCCTTTAGAAAATTGCGTCCCCGCAATTTATTTACTTATCAAATAAATGGGGGTACTTATCCCTCATTAGATTTTCAGATTCCCATGTTGCATATTCAATCATGTGGTTTTCCCACAAAACCTTTACCTGGTGAATCACCTTATTCTGTAACACTTTCTCCATGTGGTCAATAATCTTGACCGGTTTTTCCTCATAATGTAACACCCCAAGATTTCATAGTGTGTTATTTCTTCAAAATAATTCAATAACTTGCACTACACGCAACACTAAGTTCAATCACACCTTGACTTACAAAAAAAAACCATTAAAAGAGGTCATGAATAGTATTAACTAAATTTTAAACTTTATATAATCCTTATAATTTTAGAATCCATATTATGAGTTTCTTAGTCATAATGCAAGAACAGATTCATTTTCAGTATTGCACTTTTAGCAACTTTTAATAGTGAAAACTTTTTAAATACAATATTTTAAACTTTTTGACTAAATGGAGACATCAAAAAAATTTAAAATGAAACATCCAAAGCTTCCACGGTATGCTTTCCTTTGAATAAAACAGTAGCGTGTGTTGTACGCAACTTCGAGTTTTAACACACACCACAACCGATCAAACTAGCAGTTATGAATAGTAATACCTACTTTTTAAAATTATATATATTTTATATTTCAAAATGGACTTCATTTTCGGATTCGGAATATCTAATTTAGACTAAGGTGAAATTTTGGTACTTTTTGGATAACTTTCATATTTTGATGAATAGTGAAAATTACTAAATTTTAATTAAAAACAACTTTTTTAATCAAAATAATTAATAGTGATAAATTATGAATTTTAGTAGTTTTAAAGTATATTTAGAATATATTTTTACCATTTAATATAATTTTGGTCATTGGACATAATTTTACAATTAAACTGAACTTAAAAAAGTGTCAATCTTTTGATAGTTATTATCTCTTAAAAACACACTTTTTGTTTTGACAACGGTAATTAATTTTAAATTAATTTCTGCCACTTCTGTGTTTTGAATTTTGGAAAATGGATTCCATATTTGGAATCAGGATGTTCAAATTGTGTAAATAGATAACTTTTATTTTTAGACATTTTGAATAATTATTTCGGTAAATATTTTATTTACCATGGTTAAGGGTAAATCCTGTAAATAAGGGTTAAAGAAATAATATTATAATAATACTAAATTACCCTAAAACGTGTCTTAACCCTATTGGTTGATACATGGTCGACCATGGGCATCTTTGGGTCGATTTTGGGACCCCATGGATCCACTTGTAAGTGATAATTACACTTTATTTTAATTAAGTTAAAATGAATACAAAAATGACACAAGCATATAGCTTTTAGTAAAAAAATTTTTACATAGGGATATATATGTTGGAATTTCGATTATAAATATTCACTAGAAAGATAAAAATATTTCATACATAATAATATTTTATTTATAATTTTTAGACATTAAATAATTTATTTTATTTATGACACAATGATGATGCAGTAATTACTATAATAGTAAAACATTAAAATAATTGATATTATAAATACCCAAATAAATATAATATGAAACTTTTAATGAATTCAACTAATTTTCTAGGATAAGATGATATATTAGGATTGATTTAATAGACTTTGTTCGAAGTAATCAATCTGTTATGAGTTTTACAAAAATCAACTATTGAATAGTGTCAAAATTGACAAAAAAGAGTTATTAAAACAAATATTATATTATTAATTGATATTAAATTCCTAAAAATCTAAGGTTAGGCCAAGATACTTATATCATGATAGGTTCATCATTAATGGACAACTTGGGGGGTCTCTTGGATGTATATAGTAATTTTATTAACCATATTATATAAAAATACAAAGAGACATTGTAAAAGTGAAACTAATTAACATAGAGTTGATACTTAATGATAAGGTTAATATAAGTACCCAAACCTGTATAAATTATATTGGTTGAGTTGTTTTCGACCTATCCCCACCTTAACCTTTGAATATTCAACTTTGGAGCCATTATAAACTGATTATGAATTTATTATCAATTAATATTTCTAGCTTTTCCAAAGGTGCCCCTCACCCCTCTTATAAAAAGACACTCCTCCTTCTCATTTTTTCACACCTTAAAAGCCTTTTGGTTCGGCCAAACACTGCCCAAATACTCTCCCAACTTCCCTCACTACAACCTAGAGGCCTTAGTTTGATCAGAAATCCAACCTAAGGAGCCCTTTTGATCAAATCAAAAGGAAGAACCCGAAGAAGAGGTAATGTTTTCACCACCCCTTTTTAAGTTCCTTTCTTCTTCCACTTCCTATTTCTTTTTTATTACCATTATAAAATAATAACTCCAGTATCATATATATAATGTGATGTTATTATAAATATGGTACAACCATATTCAGTATTCTATCCATCCTTTGAATAACATGTCACCATACGTGCGTACGTACGGCTTACCGTCTCCACGTCGTGGTGTAATTGTTATTCAATATATTATTATTTGGATGGGTATAATAATGATGTGTAACTCATGTAAATAATAAATATAACATGATAATGATTCTGTATATATGATATAAAATCCAATTATATATTATTTTAATATCAAAAGAATGATATTGTCGCTCGTGCGTATGTACGGACTACCGTCTCCACGAACGCGATGAGATTTATTGTCCATCATATCCATTCAAGTATAATCATAATTTGATGATTTAAAAATAGTATCTAAGGACTTGATATCATTCTGGATATGAATAATATACATCCCAATAATAACGAATATGGCTCACATAACAAAGAATATAAAGTAAAATGAACCCGTTAACACCCGAGATAACAATAATTCTAAGATATTATTAACAAATCAATGTTAAAAGATCATATATGATATCATATTAAAGTAAATTATTCTTGTATTAATCAATAACAATTATTTCACCATTATACAGGAGGTAAACCTACCATCTACCAAGGAAAAACTACAAGTAAGGGATTTTCTTATCTCACTTTCAATTCCGTGAGATTTCCATTATTCGCCCATAAATTATTGAAAGTGGTGTATTGTGTACGGACATTTGATATATATCTTTATGATTCTTTTTATATTCATGTTATTCTATAAATCATTTGGTGGTTATTAACTTTTGGCCATACGACTCAGTTGATTAACATGGTAAGGGATTTTCTTATCTCACTTTCAATTCCGTGAGATTTCCATTATTCGCCACTAAATTATTGAAAGTGGTGTATTGTGTACTGCCATTTGATATATATCATCATGATTCTCTTTATATTCATGTTATTCTATAAATCATTTGGTGGTTATTAACTTTTGGCCATACGACTCAGTTGATTAACATGGTAAGGGGTTTTCTTATCTCACTTTTAATTCCGTGAGAATTCCATTGATCACCACTTAATTATTGCATGTGGTGTATGTGTACTACCCATGATCGTATTCATTGTGTAATATACTTTAATTTATGGGTATTTACATTATCAGGGTATGATACTTACTTCACGGGTGTATGTTTCATAAGTTACCTAATCGATAAGGGAATTTGAAATTTCAATTTCCACTCATTTGGAATTACACATATTTCATTGATTATATTACTCCAAGATTATGTGTGGAATCTCTATTAATTTGATTATGTCATAATTTCCACTCCCCTTCCTGTGTATATACTTTTGATACACATAATCACTCCATTGATAATTTTCAAGTCATTGATATGAATTTGATAGGAGTAATTCACCATTTGTTGAGTTAAACATCCAGTTCGTTGGTGTTGTTTTTACAAAAATATGTGTGAATATCCTTTGATTAGTTTACACTAAATATCCAATCATATTCAGTGTATTTATATTTTTCACACATAATTAGGTCGTTGATTTATCCTTAACCTAAGGATACGGCCTTTATGAGAGATTTCATATCAATTTACATTCCATTGATACTTCTTTGTTGATATACACCAAATCACTATTATGTGGTGTATATAATGTACTTTGACATAGTATATCATGAATCCCTTTATTCTCATGATATTACAAAGTTTTTATTACCTCAATTATTTGTATTCAAGTGTCTCTTTTGGTTAGAATCTCTAACTAAAATACCATTTTTAAATGTTTTAAAGACTTATTCATCTAAATCTTGCTCATTAATGTCCATGTTTTAAAAATGGTTTTAAGGATTTATTTTTATGGACATTAAAGTTTTAGAAATTAAAACTCCTTTTAAAAAGTTTCAAAGTGGTATGGGACACTTTGATTCAAAAATCTACTTTTAAATGGATTCTTGACAAATAGTGTGACTTTTAAATGTTTTCAAGAAAAGGGGGATATTTCTCTCAAATAGTTTTGATGATTATTTTCATTTATGTCAACATCCTTCATTATTCTCTATTGAGGTTAATTTGATCAATACAATCTTCCATATTGTATCGAATGAGTTATGTTTGACTGTGGATGTGCTGTTTTTATACCATTCATGGTTTGTGGTAAAAGTATTGACATTTCGTATGCTAGTTTTAATACGAATGTTTATGTTATGTTTAAACATGTTCATATGAGGAATGCATTGGACTTAATATGTGACGGGTGGAGCCCGCTATAGCTCCTCGATGGATCGGTAGGTCTCATGAGACAAACTAGTGTCTTGGCACAAGGCCTTGGCAAAATCTTATTTGTAGTCTTGGCACGAGGCCTTGGCTATGTGGTTATGATAGTCTGGCATTATGCATTCCATCATTATGAAAGTGGTTATTGATATTGCATGTGATCATTCGACTAGTAGAATATCCATGTGAGTAAGTAAATGGCATTATTTCATTTTACCTTTTCCATTTTATGCTGAAGTTCAAGTTTAAAAGGCTTTTGTTTTAGTTATAAATTGCCTTAAGTGTTTATGCTTATTTATGAAAGCTTCTGCTATAATGTTATCCTTACTGAGCATCTGAGCTCACCCCTTTCAATGTTTTATTTTTTTCCCAGGATTATGAAGAAGTAATTTATGAATGACCTGTAGGGATAGTATGAGGGGATATGAATACAAGATGTTTTTTTATGATGTAATGTAAAATTTATGGATGTATCTAGTTATTCCAAGGCTACTAAACTAATCGGTCTTTCGAGACTTGATCTTTCTCGTGATCATGCCAATGTTATGTAATAATGCACTGACTCTAGGTAATTAGGGACGGGGCATTACACATAAGATCGGTTCTCTTCCAACTGAACTACCTCTGGACTCAAAACATGAGATGGATCTGGAATATATTTTCTCAACATCGAAACGTGAAAAAAATTGTGTACCTGAGATAAAATCAGAGGTAAAGCCACCCGGTATGCAACTGATCCAACTCTCTCCAGAATTCCATATGGTCCTATGAACCGTGGACTCAGCTTTCCTTTCATACCAAATCGCATCACACTTTTCCATGGGGAAACCTTGAGAAAAACATGATCACCTACCTAAAAAGATAGATCTTTCCTCCTATTGTCCGCATAACTCTTCTGCCTACTCTGAGCTATTCTAATGTGCTTCTGAATCAGCTGAACTTTTTCTGCCATCTCTTCTACCAATTTTGGTCCCATCAACTTCCTTTCACCCACTTCATCCCAGAAAGATGGAGTTCGAAACCGCTTCCCATGTAATGCCTAAAATGGTTCCATCTGTATACTGGAATGAAAACTGTTATTATATGAAAATTCAACCAAAGAAAGATGTTGGTCCAAACTTCCCTGATAATCCCTAGAGCAAGAACGTAGAATATCCTCCAAGGTCTGAATTTTTCATTCTGACTGCCCATCTGATTGAGGATGACAAGTTGTACTAAAATTTAATTCAGTACCCAACGACTTCTGAAGGCCTTTCCAAAAGTTAGAAGTGAACCTGGGATCACGATCATATAAAATGGAGATGGGAACTCCATGTAACCTCACTATCACTTTAAGATACAAACGGGAAAGTTGATCTAGGGAAAAAGTATCTCGTATATCAAGGAAATGAGAAGATTTGGTCAAGCGATAAACAATAACCCAGATTGCATTATTACCTCGAGATGTCTTCGGTAATCCCACAACAAAGTCCATGGATAAAATCTCCCATTTCCACTATGGCACTGGTAATGGATGAAGCATCCCTTTCGGTAACTGCCTCTCTGCTTTAACCTGTTGACAAGTCACACACTTCACAGTAAAGTGAGCAATATCTCTTTTCATTCCATCCCACCAGTAATACTCCCACAGATCTCTATACATCTTAGTACTC
The DNA here is from genome assembly GCA_963277665.1 of Viscum album. Classification (NCBI taxonomy): domain Eukaryota; kingdom Viridiplantae; phylum Streptophyta; class Magnoliopsida; order Santalales; family Viscaceae; genus Viscum; species Viscum album. The sequence goes on from OY728131.1 coordinate 1,555,804,850, forward strand.
CAAGGATGAACTGAAAACGGAGAACTATGAGCTTCACATAACAACTCTCTCTTCAACTGTGAATCACAAGGCACACACAATCTCTTCCCAAATTTCAAAACACAATCATTATCAATGTTTAATTCAGGAAACTTACCCTTCTGAACCAACTCTACCTTTTTCTGCAACTCACTGTCTTTCTTCTGTGCTTGCTTGATTCTATCTGATAGAGAAGATTTCACTGATACCTGAAACAAAACAGAAGAACATCCTGCACCAAAAACTTCTACGCCAAAGTTCATCAAATCCTTAACCAAAGGATCACCTTCCAAATGCAACATTGCTAATGAAGCATTACTTTTTTGACTCAAAACATCAGCCACTTTATTTGCTTTTCCTGGATGGTAATGAATTGTAGAATAATAATCCTTGATTAATTCTAGACATCTCTTTTGTCTCATGTTTAACTCTTTATGAGCGAATATATACTTTAAACTTTTGTGATCGGTATATATTTCACACTTTACTCCATACAAATGATGCCTCCAAATTTTTAAAGCAAAAACAACAGCAGCTAATACCAAATCATGTGTAGGGTAATTTACCTCATGAGTTTTCAACTGTCGTGAAGCATATGCAATTATCTGATCATTCTGCATTAGGACGCAACCAAGTCCTTTCAATGAAGAATCATTGTAGATAACAAACTCACCATTCCTGGAAGGTAGTGCCAAAACTGGTGCATTCACCAATCTTCATTTCAATTCCTGAAAACAATCATCACATTCTTTTGTCCAGATAAACTTAACACCCTTCCGAGTTAGCTTAGTCATTGGACTAGATAATCGTGAAAAATTTCTAACAAACCTTCGGTAATATCCTCCCAAACCAAGGAAGCTACGAATCTCGGTTACATTTGTGGGTCTTGGCCAGTCTTCCACAACTTTTGTTTTTTGCAGGATCAATAGTTATTCCATCTTTAGAAATAATATGACCAAGGAAATAAATTTGTTGCAACCAAAACTCACACTTGCTGAATTTTCCATACAGATTCTTTTCTTTTAAGTTTTGCAAGATAACCCTTAAATTTCTTTGATGCTCCACTTTACTTTTAGAAAACACAAAAATATCATCAATGAAAACCACCAAAAACTTATCCATGAACTCATGGAAAATTATATTCATTAAGTCCTTGAATACAGCAGGTGCATTGTTTAGCCAAAAAGGAATTACTACAAATTCATAATGGCCATATCTCGTACGGAACGCGGTCTTCGGAATATCTGCCTCGTTTACCTTCAGCTGATGGTACCCCGATCTCAAGTCAATCTTTGAAAAACACTGAGCTCCCTGGAGCTGATCAAAAAAATCATCGATATGAGGCAAAGGATATTTGTTCTTAACAGTGATATTATTCAAGGCCCTATAATCAATGAAATGTCTAATAGAACCATCTTTCTTTTTAACAAATAAAACAGGAGCACCCCATGGTGATGTTCTAGGTCGAATGAAGCCTTTCTCTAATAAATCTTGCAATTGCTCCTTCAACTCTAAAAGTTCAATTTGAGCCATTCGATAAGGGGGTTATGAAATTGGCTTAGCATCAAGATCTAAGTCAACAGTAAACTCAACTTCCCGATTTGGTATTATTCCAAGCAACTCATCAGGAAAAACATCAGGGTACTCATTTACCACTGGCATATCATTAATCTGAACAGTTCCTTTATTTTCAAGAATGTGTGCAAGGTAACATTCATTTCCATCTTTTACAAGTTTCTTGGCCTCTTGATAAGTTATCAACAGTAAGGGTTCATTCTTCTACACAAACTGAAAGTCTTTCTGAAAAGAAACTTCTTTAGCTCTACAGTCAATCTTAGCATGGTAAATAGAGAGCCCATCCATACCCAGGATAACATCAAACTCTACAAGAGGTAGAACAATAAGGTTTGCAAGTAGGTTCTTTCCACAAATAAGGATAGGAAGATTCTTATAAATTATTTTTGCCTCAACATTTCCCCTAGGTGTTTTTACCACAAGTTCAGAAGTTACTTCTTGATATGGTATTCCCATTTTACTAGAAAAGTTTGCAGAGATGAAAGAATGTGTAGACCCCGAATCAAACAACACACTGGCATAATCTGAAAAAACAAACAAAGTACCTGATACAACTTCATTTGATGGCCCGACGTCTGCTAAAGTAGTTGCAAAAGATTTCACCACCCCTTTCTGCTTGTATTCTAACTGCTTCCCATCACTCAAGCTCTTTGTCGGACACTCCTTTGCATAGTGACCCATATCATTGCACTTATAACATTTCACTAACTGTAAGTCAAATTTGGTCTTACCATCACCCTGATCTTTTTCAGTGCAATCACGAGCCTTATGTCCCATCTTACCACATCGGTAGCACTTTCTAGAATTCAGAAGACATTCCCCAGCATGCCTTTTGCCACATTTATCACAAACTGGAAACTTAGCTTTCTTACCATCAGACTTTTTTGAATAATTCTTACCTATCTCCTTCCACCTCGGTCTCTTCTTCTGTTGGTTGTTATAGAACACTTGATCATCGACAAACACCATTTCCACCTTCTCAGCACATTGAACAAGCATTTCATAACTTTTAAACTCACGAGAAGCTAATGCCCTTCGATATTTTGGCTTTAATCCTGAGTAAAAATGATTTATTTTACTATCAAAGTCTCAGATAAAATTTGGACCATACCCTGCCAATCGAATGAACCTTTCTTCATAGGCAGCCACCAAGTTTTCCTCTTGCCTCAATTCCAAGAATTGATTTTCCATCCTAAGTTGAAAAACCTTAGGAAAATACTTCTCAAGAAACATACCTTTGAATTCATCCCAATCAAGAGCATCAATCTCATCAGCGTCCCTAACATTTTTAACCATAGACCACCACTGATCTGCCTCACCCTCCAAATGGTAAATAGCAAGACTAACCTTTTAATTTTATGAACACCCCATGACATCAAAAATCTTCTCCAGTGCTTTAATCCACCCTTCAGCTGGCATAGGGTCAGATGATCCTCTAAATGATGGGGGATGTTGCCTCATGAAATGTTCCACCACTGACATGTTCCTCTGCGGTTGATCTGGCTGATCTCATGCATGGATAACACCGCCATTTATCACTTGAGTCAACTGCGCCATTACTGCAACAAACTATTCAGTTCCAATTCCGACCATCTTAGGATGCTGATTCGAAAGGTTATTTCCTTCTGTATGCCTTCCTAGCACTGCTTCCATGTTTCCTCTGCAGAAAACCATTCTGAACAAACATGTCTTCGATGAAGCAACATGGTAATATTCAAATGCTATATCATTTCAATTTGACCATCAAAAAATATTTTTGGATAATAATTTAATATAATTCTAACTCCTAAAGTTATCTAAACCGACCTTTGATACCAACTATAAGGCCCCAGCATTAAACCATACTTAATCGTGAGTTATTACAAGATTACACATTGAGGATCTTTTCGGGTTTAGAGTTTTAGAGAATTAGATCATAAAACTTGCATTACATTCCATATATAAACAACGTGGTTACATAAAGATAGTATTATTCATTCCCATCAATGGAAACATATTTAAAATAAAACATGGATTCGTTCTTGACACTTCCTTGACACTATCATCATATCATGTACCTTTCCCTTGACCTGTGAAAAACATTTCAAAAAACATGGAATGAGCATAAAAAGCTCAGTAAGGTATATAAAAATATGGAAAGGAAACATGGGTACATATATACATAAGAATGAAATCATAAAATACCCATAAAACATAAGAACTTTAACATACCTCATCAAATCATGAATAAATCATATAAATCATAAGACATAAAGGTAACTTGAGGCATTCATAACATTCTTACATAGGGAGTAACCCTCTTGGTTATGTTTGGAATACCCATCACAGTATATTCCCTAAATCTATTCGGATAAACCTTAACGTTACACTCCTTCGTGTTACCCAATGCATTGGAGAGCTATATCGGGCTCACCCGCCCTTAGTTTATCACGGAACCACCCGTTTTCAAAATAATGCCCATGAACCTCAACATAATCATATCACACAAAACAAACATAAAGGAAACATAACATTTCCACCTTTCAATCAAAAGATATCAATACAACACATTGATATAAAAACATTATGAAAACCATTTTCAATACCAAAATAAAAGAAAATTAAAACATGGTATTTATTTTTCTTTTAAAAAGAAGGTATGGCTTGTAGAGGAAGCCGAAACTCAAATAACGGCCATGACGGCGGAGAAGTCGTTGTCGTCGCATACGTACGACAAAAACATTCCCTTTTGTTGTTTAGTAAATTCTTCGTATAAAAAAGATTCCTTTTGAATAAACGTAAAAGTCAAAGTGGTTTATACACCGTATAAAAGATAGTTGTGTATAAAATAAAAGATGCCTCAATGAAAGGAGATTGAGACGAAGTCCCATACCTCGGGTCCGACTTGACTCGATCGTTCTTTAATGTCCTGAATAATAAACTTGAGGTAATTTCTACTTGTTTATGAACCTTTTTCAAGTTCATTTTTCCTTTTATATCCCTTATTTCCATTTCATGAACACTATGTAATTATTTAAGTTAATAACGGTCGTTTTAACGATCATTGGTACTTGAGTAAAAAATAAGCCCTTTATAATTTCAAGTTGTTCATGTATCCATTATATCCAGAATGGTATTCATGATGTAGAAATTATATATTTCATATATATCCAGTATAGTAATGCATTTATAATATTACATAATCATTTAGAGGTATGAAATGAAATGCATTGTTCATGGAGACGGTAAGCCGTACGTACGCATGAACGCTACTTTTATTTCTATTTCATATTTTATAGAATGGAATCATAATGATATAAAGGTATATTATAATTCCAGTATAATATCATATATAATATCATAGTTCCATCCTTTATAGGTCCCACATATGGTATTTAACGAATCAACTCACTTTAAGGGGGTGGTAGTCCGCACTTCCTTAAATGAAGATATCGCGTTAACCCATAATGGAAACCATAAAGGTATACCAAAAATGAAAAATACAGAAGCTTAAGTAAAACATAAACATATTATATATCATATATAAATATAGTGACATCTTAATGGCCTCCTTTGAAGGTGTTAAATGAATGTTGAACAATCATCGTTTCGGGAGGCATAAATTCACCATCCACAGGAACCGTATGTTCTTTAACCATTAGATGTAGGTGTGTGTAAATGTAGCTTGAATCCTTCTTATAACAACATCCTAGTATATTTAAGATACTGTAGTTATTAGAAAAGAAATAAATAAAGAGAGTTTAGGGGGTTGGAGAAGCAAAATAAAACAAAAGGACTCAAGTGAATTTGGTTTGAGCTCAAAGGCTTCCTTGGGAAGACTTCTGTCCAAAGTGAGGCTTCAAGGAGTAAGAGAGGGATGTGGAGAGACAAAATGGGCAGGGTTTGGCCGAGCCAAATGCTTTGGGAGTGTGGTAAAAGAGGTAGAGGTGGGGGCCTTTTATAAGAGAAGAGGAGGGGCACTCTTGGAAAGTAAAGATAAGTAACTTTATTTTAAAATGAGTTTCGGATTCAAAAGGTCCCAAATTGATATAATTCAAAGATAAGGTGATAAGTGTTCTAAATCCAACCATCCAATAGGTTTTGGACATGTGTAGGTCATATATGTTACATTATCTTTTCATTTTATTTAAATCCTTTATTAATGAGGTAATCGCTACATCATTATTATGTCATAAATACATTTATTTATTTAATGTCAAACAATTATAAAAAATATACAATTATGTAGGAAAACATTTTATCTTTCCAATTAATATTTATAGTAAAAAATCTGACTTGTATAACCCCATATAAAAATTGTTTTCGTAAAACATATTATGTTTGTGTCATTTTTACTTTTACATTAAATAAAAAGTTATTTATGTCATTTCCCAACCAATGTGGCTCCATGGGGTCCCTAAGTTGACCCATGGCTTGTCTTGGTCGTCCATGGAAGATCCAATAAGGTTATGACATGTGTCTAGGTCATTTCATATTATTAAATCATTATTTTTACCTAAAACTACACTAATTACCACTAATCGCGATTAAAAACTTAATAAGTTACTATTCACCAAAAAATTATATTAATCTCATTGAACCACATTTTACTTCTTAATGAAAACCATGTATGTCGGATTTTTGAAATTCAGAACACAAAGCTGGCAAAATTTCATTTTAATGAAAAATCAGTTTCTTTAACTACCACTTAGTGATTTCACTATTCATCAAAAATTAATGTTTTTCAGAAAAATACCAAAACTTCATCCTAAGCTATATTTGATATTATGAATTCAAAAATGAAGTCTATTTTAAAAAATTTAAAACATATAAGTCACATTAATTAATTTAATAATTAATTCCCGTTGTCAAAGCAAATAGCTTGTTTTATGAAACAATAAGTATCAAAAGATTGACACCAGTTTAATTCGAATTTCAAAGTGAAATTGATTCCAATGACCACCATTGGATTAAATGGTAAAAATATATTCTAATTTCATTTCAAATCCAATTTAAAACATAATCTAATCATATAAATATATTATATTAAAAATCAGTTTTGATGTAAAATGCAGTATTTTTCACTATTCATTAAAAAATGAACATTGTCTAAAAAATACCAAAAATTAACACAAAGTAAATTTTGATGTCCCAATCATAAAGAATAAGTTTATTTTGACAAAAAATAGCTTATAAAATTGTCAAAAGATAGATTCAAAAATGGTTTTCCATCAAAAGGCACTAAAACAATCTTTTAAAAATATTAGTGTATTCCATGCTTAAGATTGGATTTATTTTCATTTTAAGCCTCTAAAACACTGTCTAATTCATTAATAGGCAAGTATAAAAATATCTATTATTCATTACTTACTTGGGATGTTACACGCAATTTTAATATTGGTCTCGGAAACATCATTGAAATCCCCACATCGGAGAATGAGTCAATAAAACTACCACTTTAAAAGAAAAAAAGAGAAGTACAATGGTCTCATAAGATAACCCATAATAAGATTCAATGAAAACATGGAAATAGAGGAGAAAACAAACCATCAACTTTTAATTGTGAGTGATTGAAAACATGTCTTGGAGAAATTTAACATCAATAAAACCACAAAATGTGATGGGTTATACAGTATTTGAATCTCGAGTAAACAATTATAACAGACTACATTTTTTTAAGTTACCATTCATTAAGGAATTTATTTATGAGATTAACTAAAACATAAGGAATCATACTCACATGTCATGTATACTTTCAGCTCTTACTATATTTCTTACACAAACTCATATTTTTTCCAAAAGATGAGTATTTAGGATGACTTGATCACATTAACAGCTCTATAATCAACTTCTTGAGAATCACCTAATCCAAAAAAGATGAACTGTATATTTCCCATGTCTTTAGTCCTTAAACAAAACCAAAATTGTTAGTACAAGACCAAATAATCCCAAAAATTATAATTCTTTATAAAAAGAAATACTACTCTTAATCTCCAAAATTCACCAAAAATAACCCAATGTTCAAGAAAGACCATTAAATTAACAGATATCCATAAAATTCATCAAAGTAATCCAAACTAAGATTGAAACCCAAATCTATGAAGGATTTAATAACATAGTCTTCCAAGGTAAATCATAACATTTATCTCCAAATAACATCAGTTACTCTTAATGTCTCAATTTGAAAATTAGTTAACCTAATCACATATCCTCCTTGATAGGTTAATCATTTACATAGATAAACCAAAATCAACTTATTCTTAATTAATAAAATAATCTAACAAAAAAGACTTAGTCAAACTAACTAGGGACTTCATATAACTTAAATGTAGGCAATAAATACCAGTCACACTTTGGTGGTGGGTTTGATTCCCACAGGTTCGTCCGAAACGACAGGTTGTCACACGGTTTGTGTGTTGTCACTTTTCAAAAACTACATAATTTTATAACATTCCCAAAAAGAGATAAATTCATTAAAAACAACCATAACATATTTGAACCCCAATGGTTATCTAATAACATTATTTTTGCATCCAAAAATGTATTAACTAGTAATTGACTACAATTCATCGATCTTATAAACCAAAAATGGTTCTTTATAACTATATCCACTAATGAAAACATAATTATTCCTTGAATAAAATTTAAATAAATAAAATATCATGGTTAAACATACTATAAAAAGTTTCCTAAAGTAATCCCATCATCAAAAGAGCCTTAAAACATTTAAGAATTTCACCATCCTAAAATCTAACATAACTCTTGAATCCCTCATATGTTTACTTCTTACTCATTCAACATTCTTCATGATCCATTATCCATTCCTTTCCAAGTTATTCTGAAATACTTCTTCCATACATACAAAATCATGAATCATATCCTAACATTCAATAATAATAAAACATATGTTTGGAATTAATCCATACCATTCATTGGTCACTGTAAGTTTCTTCATCTTCAATTAGAATGGAAGTAGGTATTGGTAAACAAATATTTGTATGATCCTGGTGATCCCATTACCGAAACTTCTTCGTAGGACATGTGATTGCATATTGATTATGCAGACCACATTTAAAACATTCAATTGATCCCTCAGAAAGGACTTCTTTCCCTTTACTAGAGTCAACTATATCCTTTCTTTTTCCATGAAAGGTTCTTACATTATGACCTTCATTTCCACATCTATAGAATCTTTTTGTCCCTTTGAAATATTTTCCTATGTGTTTCTTTCCACATCATTGACACATAGGTTTTTGAACATTCTTACCTGAAATTCCATAGGGATTTTTTTCTCGCATATATGATGCCTTATAAAAATCACTAAGGGTCATGTGGTCAATCATGACTCTAGATAGTTGGTTGGGAATAACCACAAGTGTTCTCATTGTAGCTCTTATATCATTCAGTTGATCATTCAGAAAAACATCAATGTTTTCATCACATCCACTGTTACTTTGCTGCCTGCCAGATCCAGCCATTTACTAAAACCAAAAAGGTCAGTGTGAGTATATAATTAAAATTCTCATATAATACTAAGATATAAGTATTCATGTTATCTTAAACTTATTCACTTTATCTAAAAAACTATGGCTCTTTCTGAAATCCGAACCACTATGGTAGTACCACTTAATCTTAAAAAATACCCTAACCTCTAAAGTTATATAAACCAACCTTTAATACCAACAATAAGCCCCAAACCTTAAAACATTACATAATCATGAATAAAATTAATAATTCACATTGAGGATATTTTCAGGTTTTGAGTTTTAGAGAATTAGGACATAACTATTACATCTTAATGATTACAAAGTAGACACATCTACTCAGTTTCCATTGTTTCACAAAATAAAAACTCTTAATAAAGAAACATTACTAGATCTATGATTTAGACAACATGAAATTTCTTTAATACCATCATTGAACCTATCCCACTTTATGTCCTGTGAAAAACATTTCAAAAACATGGGATGAGCATAAAATGATCAGTAAGTGATATAAAAAAATGGAATGAAAACATTAGTCTATGTATACAAAAGAATAAATGAAATCATTCTTTAATCATAAAACATAATCAGTTTTACATAACTCATGAAATCATAATATTTATGAATAACTCGTAGAAATCATAAGACATAAAGGTAACTAGAGGAATTCATTACATTCTTACATAGGGAGTAACCCTCATGGTTATGTTTGGAATACCCATCACAGTATATTCCATAAATATCTTCATTGAAACCTTAGATTTTAACTAAATCACATTACCCAATGCATTGGAGATCTATCTCAGGCTCAACCACCCTTAGTTTATCACAGAACCAGCAATCTTCATAAACAATTCCCTAGAACCATAACATAATCATATCACCTAAAACATGCATAAAGAAAACATAACATTCCCACATTTCAATAAAAAGATATCAATATAACACATTGATATAATTAAAACAATATAGAAACCATTTTCAATACCAAAATAAAGTAAAACCTAGTATTTATTTTTCATTTAAAAAAAATATGGCTTGTAGAGGAAGCCGAAACTCAAATAATGGTCACGGTGGCCGAGAAGTCATTGTCGCCACATACATAAGAAAAAACATTCCCTTTTGATGTTTAGTAAAATGCATCATGTAAAAAGATTAATTTTGAATGAAATTATAATTCAAAATGTTTTTATACTTAGTATAAAATAAAGTCGTGTAGAAATCAAAAGATTCCTCAATGAATGGAAATTGAGACGAAGTCCCGTACAAAGACGATATCCTAATATTAAGGATAAATCAATTACATAATTATGTGTGAAAAATGTAAATACACTTAATATAACTAGATATTTCGTGTAAAACAATAAAATATCATCCACACATATTCATATCATGAAAAAATAAATAAGTAGAGGTTTAACCCAAATAATTGAAATTGGGTTAAGAAGTTCCCTTACAAAAATTTTACATCCTAACAACGTCACTCTAAAATTCAGAAAATGAGTTGATGAGAGATAAAAAGGGAATCTCATCACTTGGAAAAAAAATTTACAGCAATAAGGATATATAAAACATATCCCAACCTAAGAATTTTTAAATTGAATGACCTAACCAAAATAAGTCCTTTAAAAAGCGGACAGTGAAAGAATACCTTACCGATTTGGGTAACATTCCAAATGTACACCCCATAAAATAAGGGCTATACAAAGTTGATGTAAATACCAATAAATGAAATTATATAACACAAAGAGTAAAATAAGGGGCAGTACATACACCACACAAAAAGGTAATAGTGGCAAATGTAGCATTAATCTCACGAGAATAAAAAGTGAGATAAAACCCCCTACCTCGTTGTAATCAATCAAGCTGTATGACCAAAAGTTAATAAGAACCAAATGAATCATAGAATACCATGAATATAAATATAATCATGATAATATATATCAAATTTCAGTACACAATACACCACATGCAATAAATAATTGGCGAACAATGGGAATCTCACAGAATTAAAAGTGAGATAAGAAATCTCTTTACCTCAAGTTCAACTTGTCTTGTTCATTTCGTTATATTCTGGAATAATAAACATTGGTAAATTTAAAATTTCATAAGGACTTACTTTAATGTTTATTATTTAATTCATATCACATATTATCATGTTATAATAATTAGTTAATTATGTGAGTTCATATCATACGTTGGTACATGAGTCAACAATGAACTTGTTTGAAGAGAATTGTCCATGTAGTTATAATTACATCATCTCCAGAATGGTTTTAATGATTGAAATATCAAATATATCCAGTATATATGTATTTAATAATATTCCACAATGTTTGGATATAAGAAATGAAATGTACCATTCATGGAGATGGTAGGTTGTATGTAAGCATGAACCCTACTTACATTTTTTGTCATATTATTAGACTTTAAAACAAAATGAGACATAGATATATTATAACTCCAGTTTAATATATATTTTATATAGGTATAATATGGTAATTAATTACATTCTTTATAAATTTCATTTTTGGCATTAACAAGTCACATCACTTGAGGGGGCGGTAGTCCACACTTCCTCAAATGAAATTATCGCATTTCCACAACCTAAAAAGCATAACGATGTGATTTAAAAATAAAATTCAGAAGAATATAGAAAAATAAATACCAAGTATTTCATATATAAATACAGTGAAATCATAATGGCCACCATGGAAGGTGGTAAAAGAATATTGAACAATCATCATTTCGTGAGGCAGTAATTCACCATCTAGAGAAATAATATGTTCATTAACCATTAGACGGAGGTGTGTGTAAGTGTAGGTAGAATACTTAACAAGAAAACATCCTAGTATATTTTGGATATTGTTTTTATTATGGGCTCAAATAATAAGATGATAGTGGTGAGCGAAGAAGGAAAATAATAGAAAGAAACTTGAGAGAAGACATTACCTCTAAATCGGGTAACTCTTTTTGATTTGAGCCAAAGGATTACATGGAAAGACTTCTTCACAAATTGAGGCTTCTAGGAGTAAGAGAGGGATTTGGAGAGATAATATGAGAAGAGTTTGGACGAGCCAAGGGCTTGAAATGTGTGGGTAAGAGGGTAGAGTTGGGGGTCTTTTATAAGAGGGAGGAGGGTCACTTTTGGAAAGCCTTGAAATGTTACATTATTATAAAATGGTTTTCAGATTTTAAAGGTCCCACAATGATATATCTATAGGATAAGGTGATAAAGGTTAAAAATACACCCATAAAATAGGTTTTAGACATGTTTGAATCTTAGATTTTACCTTATTTTTTCATTTTATTTAAATCGTTCATTAATGAGGTAATCACTCCATCATTATGGTGTCATAAATAAATTTATTTATATAATGTCTAAAAATTATAAAAAAAATCCCTGATGTAGTAAATCTTTTAATCTTTCCAATGAATTTTTATTTTATAATTTATCATTTATGTAAACAAAATTAAAATTTTTTTACTTAGGTGTTACATTGTTTGGTTATATTTTCCTTTCTTTAAAAAATAATAAGATAAAAGCTCAATATCACACAAAAGTGTTTACATGGGGTCCCTAAGTAAGCAAAAGGCATACCATGGTCGGTAATGACCCAAAAAAGAGTATTTTGACACATGTTGGATTCGTTTTTTTATTATTATTTTATTTTATTATCCTTAACTACCCGATTAATAATTAATCATGATAATTAAAGATAATTGTCGCCATTACTATTAATAATGTCCAAAAACAAAAGAGTCTTAATTACATAATTTGGAACCTATGATTCCAAATATGGAATCCATTTTACCAAATTAAAAACATAGAAATTGCATAAATTAATTTCAAAATAATTCTTGTTGTCCAAACAAAAGACAAGTTTTTAAGAAATAAAATTTATCAAAAGATTGACTTGTTTTTACATCCAATTGATATGTGAAATTACTTCCAATGAACAACATTGTATTAAATGATAAAAATATAATTCATTTAAAATTTAAAATAAATTAAAAGTAAAATCTAAATATTTAATTAAATTAGATGAAAATTTAGTTTTGAAGTAAAATGTAGTATTTTTCCCTATTCATTAAAAATGAACATTTGTCAGAAAAATACCAAAAATTTATCCAAATTAAATTTGATATTCCAAATTAAAAAATGATTTCTATTTTACCAAATTAAAATCATAGAACATTAAATAATTAATTTTATATTTAATTCCCATTGTCGAAAAAAGTAGCGTGTTTTTAAGAAAAAATATCTATCAAAATATTGACACTTGTTTATGTCCAATTTCAAAGAGAAATTAATTACAATGACCACCATTGAATTAAATGGTAAAAATATATTTTAACTAAACATTAGACCCAATTAATAATAAAATCTATCTATATAAATAAATTATATTTACATGTGGTTTTGAATTAAAATACAACATTTTCCACTTTTCATAAAAAAAGAACATTATCGGAAAAATATCAAAAATTTATACAAAGTAAATTTTGATGCCCCGATTCTAAATAAGTATTTTATTTTGTCAAATATAACATATAAATTTGAAAAAAATTAGTTTTTAAAATGGTTCTCCATCAAAAGGTTGTAAATCTAACTTTTAAAGAATATTAGAATATTTATGCTTAAAATTGGATTCATTCGCATATTAAGGCTATAAATTTTTTTGGGTAATTATCAAAATATTTAACAAACATATATAACCAATTTATAGTTGGTTCTATTCATTCCCACCATTACAAAAACTAGGCATTAACTACCATTTAAAATAATATTATTATATTATTATTGTGCAACGTACGTTTTCAAAGAAACTCGTTGTTTCATATTGGTTCTGCCATCGAACATAGCATTCCATTTAAAATAATATTATCATTTTATTCAGAAATATTAATAAATATAAAAATTTCATATTATTTATTTACATGGGATGTTACATCCTTCCACCATTTTGCGAATCGCGTCCTCTAAATTATAAAATTGGACTAAAAAACATCATTGAAAGCCCCATATCGAAAAAGGATTCAATAGAACTATCAATTTAAAAAAAATTGAAGTAAAATGGTCACCTAAGATAACCCATACTAGGAATCCATGAAAACATGGATATGGAGGAGAAAAAAACCATCATGTTCTGATGGAGAGTGATAGAAAACATGTTTATGAGAATGTTAACAACAAGAAAACCACAAAATTATGATGGGTTAAATAGTATTTGATTCCTCAGTAGGAAAATTTAATAGACACTGTTTTTGTTTTAAGTTACTTTTCATTAAGGAATTTATAAATGATATTAACTAAGACATAAGGAAACATACTCACATGTCATGTAGACTTTCATCTCTTACTAGATTTCTTAATCAAACTCTTATTTTCTCCAAAAGATGAGTATTTAGGATGACATTTTCACATTAAGAGTGCTATAATCAACTTCTTGAGAATTACCTAATCCAAAAAAGATGAAATATATATTTCCAATGCCTTTAGAACTTAACCAAAACCGAAAATTTTAGTACAAGATAAAATAATCACCAAAAGGATAATCCTTTATAAAAATAATTACTACTCTTAATCTCAAAAATTCAACAAAAAGAACCCCTGGTTCACGAACGACCATTAAATAAATAGTTATCCATAAAATTATTCAATGTAATCCAAACTAAGATTGAAACCCAAATCACTAAAGGATTTAATCACTTAGTCTTCCAAGGTAAATCTTAACATTTATCTCAAAATAACATCAGTTACTCTTAAATTCTCATATTGAAAAGTAGTTAACCTAATCAAATATCCTCCCTCATAGGTCAATCATTTCAATAGATAATCCAAAATCAACTTATTATTATTTCATAAAATCATCTTACTAAAAATAATTAGTTAAACTAACCAGAGACTTCACGTATCCTAGTGGTAGGCGATAAATACCGTTCGCACTTTGGTTGTGGGTTTTAATCCCCCAGCTTCGTCCGACGTGACAGGTTGTCACACAGTTTTTGTGTTGTCCCATTTCAAAAACTACATAATTTTATAACATTCCCAAAAAGAGATAAATTCATCAAAATTAACAATACCATATTTTAACTACAAAGGTTATCTAATAAATTTTGTTTTGCTTCCCAAAATGTATTAACCTGTAATTTCCCCAAATTCAAGGATCGTATAAACCAAAAATGGTTCTTTATAACTATATCCACAAAATAAAAGATAATTATTCCTTGAATAAAATATTAATAAATCAAACATCCGGGTTACAAATACTATAAAAAGTCTTCTAATGTAATCCCATCATCAAAATTTCCTTAATAATTTTAACAATTTCACCATCCTAAAATCTATCATAACTCTCGAATCTCTTATATGTTGACTTCTTACTCATTCAACATTCATCAGGATCCATTGACCATTCTTTTCGAAATTATTATAAAATACTTCTTTCCTAAAATCAAAATGATGAATCATATCTGATGATTCAATAATAGGAAACCATATGTTAGGAATTAATCCATACCTTTCATTGGTCATTATCAGTTTCTTCATCCTCAATCGGAATGGAATTAGGTATTGTTAAGCTAATATTTATACGATCCTGGTGATCCCATTCCTGAAAATTCATTGTAGGACATGTATACATAAGAATAAATACAATCATTCATTACTAATAATACGTAAGAACTTTTACATACCTCATGAAATCATAAGATTTATGAATAACTCATAGAAATCATAAGACATAAAGGTAACTTGAGGTATTCATAACATTCTTACGTAGGTAGTAACCCTCATGGTTACGTTTGGAATACCCATAATAGTATATTCCCTAAATATCATCGGATAAACCTTAGTTTTTAACTCCTTCAAATTACCCAATGCATTGGAGAGCTATCTCGGGCTCACCCTCCCATAGTTTATCATGGAACCACCCATCTTCATAAACAATTCCCAAGAACCATAACATAATCATATCACATAAAACAAGCATAAAAAATAATAACATTTCCACATTTCAATCAAAAGATATCAATACAACATATTGATATAATCAAAACATTATCAAAACCATTTTCAACACCAATGTAAAGTAAAAACTGGTATTTATTTTTCATTTAAAAAAATTTATGTCTTGTAGAGGGCATTGAAACTCAAATAATGGTCATGGTGGCGGAGATGTCATTGTCGCCACATATGTAAGACAAAACATTCCCTTTTGTCATTTAGTAAAACGATTCATGTAAAAAAGATCCCTGTTGAATGAAATTAAAATTCAAAATGGTTTTATACACAGTATAAAATAAATTCGTGTAGAAATAAAAAACATGCTTCAATGAAAGGAGACTGAGACGAAGTCCCATACAAAGATGGTATCCTTTAAGGGTAAATAAATTACATAATTATTTTTGAAAAATATAAATACAGTCAATATTAGTGGATATGAAGTGTAAAAAAATAAGAGGTCATCCACACATATTCATAGAATGACATAATCAAGAAGTATATGTTTAACGCAAATAATTGAAATTTGGTTAAAAAGTTCCCTTATAGAAATTCGACAGCCTAACTGCATCACTTTAAAATTCATAAAATGGGTGGATGAGAGATAAAAAGGGTATCTCATCACATGGACTTAAAATTTACAGAAATAAGGTTATATAAGAACGTATCCTGACATAAGAAGATGTAAATTGAAAGACATCACAAAAATAAGTCCATTAAAAAGAGGAGGGTGAAGTGTTCCCTTACTAATTTGGGTAACTTTCAAAACATACGCCCCATTAAAGAAGGACTATACAATTTTGATGTAAATAACCATAAAAGAATGTATATAACACAATGTGTAGAATAATGGGTAGTACATACACCACCCAAAAAGGAAATAGTGGCAAATGTAGCCTGAATGTCATGAGAATAAAAAGTGAGATAATACCCCCTTTCCATGTTGTAATCAATCAAGTCGTAAGACCAAAAGATAATAAGAACCAAATGAATCATAGAATACCATGAATATAAATAGATTCATGATAATATATATCAAATTTCAGTACACAATACACCACATGCAATAAATAATTGGTGAACAATGGAAATATCATGGAATTAAAAGTGATATAAGAAATCCCCTTAGCTCAAGTTTGATTTTTCTTGTTCGTTTCATTATATTCCTGAATAATAAACATTGGTCAATTTAAAATTTCATAATTAATTCCTTTAATGTTTATTATTCAATTTATATCACATATTATCATTTTATAATAATTATTTAATTATGTGAGTTCATATCATACGTTGGTACATTAGTCAATAATGAACTTGTTTGAAGAGAATTGTCGATGTAGTTATAAATATATCATCTCTGAAATTGTGTTAATGATTTAAATATCATATATATACATTATTTATGTATTTAATAATATTTAAAAAATTTTGGAGATAATATATGAAATATACCATTCATGGAGACGGTAGGTCGTACGTACGCATGAACGCTGCTTTCATTTTTTGTCATATTAATGGACTTTAAAAATAAATGAGAAATAAATATATTATAATTCCAGTATAATATATATATTATATAGGTAACATAAGTTCATTAATTAAATTATTTATAAATTCTTTGTTTGGCATTAATGAGTCACATCACTTGAGGTGGTGGTAGTCCACACTTCCTCAGATGAAATTATAGCAGTTCCACAAAATGAAAAGTATAATGATGTGATTTAAAAATAAAATTCAGAAGAATACAGAAAAATAAATTCCATATATATAATATATAAATACAGTGACATCATAATTTCCAACATGAAATGCGTTATTAAAAGATTTAACAATCATCGTTTCATGAGGCAGTAATTCGCCACCCACAGAAGCACTTTGTTCTTTAACCATTAGACGGAGGTGTCTTAATGTGTAGGTATAATCCTTATCGTAACAACATCCTATTATATTGATGATACTAGTGTTGTTATTGGATAAAATAATAATAATATAGTGGTGAGTGAAGAAGGAATATAAAAGAAAGAAACTCGAGAGAAGACAATAACTCTAAATCGGGTACTATTTTTGATTTGAGCCAAAGGATTCCTTGGAAAGACTTCTGCACCAAGGGAGGCTTCTAAAATTAAGATAGGAATGCAGAGAGATAATATGAGAAGATGATAGATTATCCAAGGGATTGAAAGTTGGGGGTAAGAGGGTAGAGGTGGGGGCCTTTTATAAGAGGGAGGAGGGTTACCTTTGGAAAGGCTTGAAATATTACTTTAATATAAAATGGTTTTTGGATTTTAGAGGTCCCACAATGAAATATTTCGAGGTTAAGGTGATAAGGGTTCCAAATACACCCATATAATAGGTTTAGACTGGTTTATGTCTTATATTTTACCTTATCATTTCATTTTATTTAAATCAATCATTAATGAGGTATCCACTCCATTATCATTGTGTCATAAATAAATTTATTTTTTTAATGTCTAAAATTTATAAAAAAATTTCCATGATGTAGAAAATATTTTTATCTTTCCAATTACTATTTATAGTATAAGAGATAATTTATGTAAACAAAATTAATTTGTTTTTACTTGGGTGTTACATAGTTTGGTTATATTTACCTTTATTTGAAAAATAATATGATAAAAGGTCACTATAAAAAAGCGATTCCATGGGGTCCCTAAGTTGGAACAAGGAAAACCATGGTCGTCCATGACACAAACAAGAGGATTTGGACACATTTTGGATTCATTTTATATTATTATGATTTTATTTTATTACCCTTAACTACCTGATTACTAATTAATCATGATAATTAAAGATAATTGACGTTTTTACTATTCATAATGTCCAAAAAAAGAGTTTTAATTACATAATTTGTAAAATATGATTCCAAATATGGAATAAATTTTACCTAATTCCAAAAATTATAATTTCAGTAATTAATTTAAAAATAATTCATGTTGTCAAAACCAAAGATGGGTTTTTAAGAAGTAAAATTTATCAAAAGATTAACTTCTTTTTACATCCAATTGAAAAGTGAAATTACATCCAATGAAAAAAAATTGTATTATGTGATAAAAATATAATTCAAATACACATTAAATCCTATTAAAAGGATAATATAACTATATAGTTAAATTTGATGAAAAAGCAGTTTTGAAGAAAAATGCGGTATTTTTCACTATTCATTAAAAATGAACATTTTTCAGAAAAATACCAAAAATTTATCCAAAGTAAATTTGATATTCCAAATTCAAATATGATTTCCATTTTACCAAATTCAAAACATATAATTTTAATTAATTAATTTTACAATTAATTCCCACTAACAAAACAAATAGCATTTTTATGAAAAAATATCTATCAAAAGATTGACACTTGTTTATCTCTAATTTCAAAGTGAAATTAACTCCAATAACCACCATTAAATTAAATGGTAAAAATTTATTTTAACTAAACTTTAAACCCAATTAATAGATAATCAATCCATATAAATAAATTAGATTATAAAGAGGTTTTGAAGTAAAATACATCATTTTACACTTTTAATAAAAAAGAATTTTATTGGAAAAATAACAATTATTTACAAAAAGTAAATTTTCATGTCCTGATTCTAACGAAGGATTTCATTTTTTCAAATATAACATATAAAATTGACAAAAGTAGTTTTTAAAAGGGTACTCCATGAAAAGTTGGTTAGTCGACCTTTTAAAGAATATTAGAATATTTATGTTTACAATTGGATTCATTCGCATTTTAAGCCTCTATAATTTATTGGGTAGTTGTTAAATTATTTAACAAACATATATTACCATTTTGTAGTTTCTTCTGTTCATTCCCACTATTACAGCATCTAGGAATTAATTACAATTTAAAATAATATTATTATATTATTAGTGTGCAACATAAGATTTTGAAGAAACTCGTTGTTGCATATTAGGTAATCCATCGAACATAGAATTCCCATTAATGTAATATTAACATTTTGTTCACAAATATTAATAAATATGAAAATTTCATATTCTTTATTTACCTGGGATATAACAATCATTGAGATCGAAATACACTTTTCCAGTTTAATCAGCATTCCCATACTGAATAGACTCATTCTTAAGAAATATATTACCACATATAGTACCCAATAGATCCCTCAAGGTCATTCACGCTCATGTGTACAACATCATAAACTGACATTATATCATTTGATCCAAACATCACAAGAGCCTAGCTCAACACCATTTCCGCAAACGAACAATCCTCCAAGTTTGTTAACCCCACTAGTCATGATAAATCATAAATATCCTACCAAAAAATATATTTATATATAAAACAAGTTAAACCATGTGACCATATTCACCCTATGAGTCACTTCCCTGATGAATGAATGTAAACATGATTCAGTCACCCTTTTCCTTTCTTCCCAAAATAATCATTGAGTCATCCATTAACCATCACCATGATAAACAACTCTAACATCCATGTAATACAACATTTCAAAACTAACCTTACAACAAACTACTAGTATTAGAGCACACATCTGTAATAAATAGGTAACTACCAAACCATTTACTAAGTCGAGATGTTACTCATTATGCATTTCTTCCACCTATGAAGAATATACCATACTTCATATTCTGAGGAACATGCATAACTAGGATGACCTCCCAAATGTCCCCCTGACATTACCCTAGACTATCAACTCAATTTAACAACTTTTATGTGGATTAGGGTTCAACTGGGATCTAGATCCATGTTTTTAGGCCTTCTTCAACCAACTAGGGTAGGATTCTTGTTTTACATTTTAGGATTTTTTATATATACTATTTTGAATCTAAATATTTGTTGAATGTACATTATTTCAACGTTTTATATCATTTCCATCAATGTTTTCATACTGTGAAGAAATATATGTTCATTTTATGAACATATTTATTTCACATAATCATTAATCATTCACCGATATGTCATCATTTTTTATATTAAAATTTTATGTTTCAGATATATTATTTTCATTTTCTTTCATTTATGTCTGAAATTGGTTTCCCACCTTGCACTACATGATCATTTTCATTGAAAAATATACAATGGATGATATGGATATAAATTGCATGTAACATTATTTGAGAAAAATTAAATTTTCTTTCAATATGTGTGTCTAGCGTGTGGGGGAAGGTGCTTCCCAAGTAGCAAGTCCTCTAGTCATTTTGAAAAAGAATTTGAAACAAAGTCTTACACTCTATAGTTCAGTGCATGTCCTAATCCAATAAGGTCCTCTTCACTTTTTTTCTTAATAATTAGAAAGGTATATTTATTTTATTTTTAACTTGTTTTATGATTTCAATGCTAACATTTTCATGAATACTCTATTTAAATACATCTATTTATTTAATTTTAATTTTATATGTGTGTGTATATTATATAAATTATATTTATGAATCATGTAATTATTATTATGTGATTATTATTATAATTATGTATTAAAAAAGTTATGGTTATTAAATAAGTAAATAAATATGTTTTTCACAATTTTCATTATCATTATATTTTTAATAATTTTTGTTTCATATTTAAAAATATATAGCGATGTAATTATATATTAATATATAGACATGTCAATAAAAAAATATTGATATTCAAATTATCTTTAAATCGAATTATAATAATTATTTTTGATTATTTTCTCATTCAAAATATATTGCTTGTGATTATTTATGGGATCTTATCAATTTAAATGATTTATTTACATGAATTTTATACACATATCATGATTATGGAAATATATTGATAATTTTTCATGAGACATGTTATGTTAATATGTGCATACACATATATGGGAAGATGCACATATGCATAGGAATTGAATAAATTATACATTTATTAGAACTTCAATCTAATTTATATTCATGGGTTTTTGAATGAAATGTTTACGCACATCGATGGTAATTAATCATCAATATAATTATAAAAATTATATGTATCAAGATATTTGGATGTGCTGAATATAAAATTTGAATTTTCATGAGGGTTTATATTTTAAAATTTATATATTAATACAAGTGCGAGTTTTAATTACTTGACATGTTTTTAAAAAAAACTATAGTGAAAATATATATAAGTAATTAATGCTTAATATCATTTCCGAAATATCTGGCACTTGAAATTGGTAAATATGATAGGGATATGGAGAGTTAAACTATCCATTATGTGGGTAGGCCTAATACATCCTTCATCATTTCATATTGAATTAGCATAGTGTTTAGATTTCATATGCTTGTGTTGTTTTTTCAGAAATATCACTAGATTATTTTTATGCTATTTTTAATGTATGTATTTTCCAATGTGAAATAATTTTTTAGGTGTATGTAATTTAAAATATTTTTTTAAAATAATATTTATAAAATTATTTTTGAAATTATATTTAAACGATTATTTTTAAAATTATTCATCAAATATATTAAAACCCCTTACTAGATATATTTAATGCTCAACCATGTTTTAAATTATTTGTTTTTATATGTTAGGTAGATTTTTAGGTGGCGTGCGATCCATTTATGAGGTTTGCACATATAGTGTCATTTTGTACACATTATTTAATTTTTTCCTACTATGAAAAAAAATATATGGTATTTATATTCCCCATAACCTAAAATGGTAAATGGAACTCATTTTATGTAATATGATTTGTTACTAATTAGTTTCTTTTATAAAAATATTAAATGATATGTTTAGAACTATATCCCTAATTGGAGGCACGATGTGTTATAATTGGTATTATATGAATGGTATAGATAGCATTAGAGATTAGATGTTTTGGTACAATCTAAAATTTCAACAGCGCTAGTGTTTCTTAATTATGAAGATGGAAATTCATAATTCTTTTTAGTCTAATTAATGAATTGCGAGGATGCAATTTTATTCATGGGGGGTTAATGTAACATTCCAGAAATTACAAACCGAGCAATATTATAAAAATATTTTATTAAATGGATTAGTTTATTATTAAACCCAATTAATAATTTTATAGAGACGATTTTATTTAAAAATAATAATTTAAATTCAGTGTTTTAATTAATTTTATTCTAATTAAATAATAATACTTAGAAATAATTTTATATGAAATTATTATTAGTAATATTATAAAATAGAAAAATAAGGTTTAATTTTTATTTAATATTCACCAATATATTTTTTATTAGTCCAAATATTATTTTTTATTTTAATGATATTATAAATAATTCAATTACATTATTTAATAAAATTACATCTGGAATGATTATTAATGTTTAGTGTTTCATATAAGTTTATACATAAATATATTTTATTAATTAGATAATATATACTTATATAAATATTAAATAAAAATATTAACTGATATTAAAATTAATACAATATTATAAAAAATATAATATAATTTTTTTGATGGTTTGGAATATACATATAAAGAAACATAGAATTATTGTTATTAAAGTATTATTAATACAATTTATTTAATAAATTTTTAAAATTAAAAATATTATGATTATTATTATTTTTCATGTTTTCTAATATAATTAATCATATATTAATATTAATTATGAAGAAAATTGAATGAAAAATGGATAAGTAGGAAAAATATAAAACATATTGTATAAAAAAGATGATTTTCATGAAGTGGGTTTCAATTTTAGGGATCTTTTGTGTAGACAAGGTCATGAATTGGACATGTGGCTAATGCATCCTTGAGTTACACAGTAAGGGTGAGCTGGGAGATATACTAACCAGAGGTATTGGTTGACAATGAGGGTTCAATTAAACCATAGAGAGATCGATTCCGGTAAGGGAATCTGAGATAGAGGTTGAGATTTGGGGGTTTTGATCGAGGGCCCACAACTATCTATAAGAAGACTGAATGAGTTTTTCCCTTAGTGAACTGGGAATTGTGACAGAACCAGACATGGGTTACGGTTCTAGAAGGATCTCAATCTTAGGGTTTGGACCTTCTTCAACCTAATGATGTAGGTTTCCAGTTTTCATTTTTAGATTTTTTTGGAACATTTTTTAATATCCGTCGTCTATTATGTTTCCTTGTTATCTCTATTTTATATCATTTATTTCAATTTTTTCATAATGAGAATAAAAGAATATTTTTTTCTATACATTTTCATTGCACATATTCATTGTGTTTGCACCGATCTGTCAAATTTTTTACTATTTGGTTGTTTAATTTTAGAAATATAAATTATATTTTATTAATTTTCCACCTGAAACTATTTACCTAGATTACACTAAATGATCATTTTCAACTCTATATCAACAATGTATTCTATTTATATTGAAGCCTTATACCATTATTTTAGAAAATGAATTTTTTCATTCAAAAGGTTTTTCCTGAGAGACGGTGAAGGTGTGCCCCAAGCAGCAGGTCCTCAAGCCATTTTTCAAAAAAAAATTCTACATGGTCTCTGACTCCAATTAAGAGTTCCTCCCTAAATAAAAAATGTACTTCATCACTTCTTCTACTTTAATATTATTAAGGTGGTTAATTTTTTTTCAAACAAGTTTGATGATTTCTGTGTAAATATTTTCTTGAATATAAAATTTATATACATGTGTTTCTGTAAATCATGTAATAATAATAATGGGATTATTATTATTATATATAATAAAAAATCAATGATAATAAAATATTTAAACTTATATGATTTTCAAAATATTAATTATCATTAAATTTTTATAACTTGTAGTTTCATGTTTAAAAATATTCACACTTTTAAATGTATATATATACTAGTGTTTATTCATAATATTGATATTCAAAATATGTTTCATTTTAATTATTATATTTTTTTGATTAATTTATCATTATAAATATATATAATGTGATTATTTATGAATTTGGGAGTTATGGAATCCCTTAAGTACGTAGGCATAGGATGGAATTCAATGTTTCAAATGACCTCTCCTCATTGTTTTATTTTCATATTCTTCCTTAGTGTTTTTGAAAATATAAATACGAAATTTTAAAAAAAATATGAACATATGTATTTTCCAAAGGAAAATATTATTTTTCAGGTGTTTGAAATTTCAAATTAGTTTATCAAAATGATATTCATAAATGTTATTCAAAAAATATTTGAAAAACATATTTTTAATAGGACATAAAAATGGTTGTAAAACATTATATGTGTAATATTTAATGATCACCCATGTTTTAAACTAAATATTCTATAGGTTAGGTAGAGTTTCTAGTGGTTTTCCCTTGGTTTACGGGGTTATCCTACACAGAGTCATTATGTACGCTTTATTTTATTTTTGTTCATCTCCGACAAAAATGAATGGTTTGTATATTATCCAAAAACTAGATATGTAAAACCTCCATTTTTTTATGTACTATGTTATTTAATTATACATATTTTTATTAAAAAAAATTACACAACATGTTTATCCCTGAATCCAGAAGCACGAGCTCTGGACGTTATAGTTCTCTCTTAAGAATTGAACGATACCAACTTCCCTGTCTAGGGTTATGGGTATGAAGTCACTAGGATATATCTATAATACATATACACCAATATTTCAAAAAGATTCCACGCATAGTTAACTCTACTACCATGTTCAGGAACACTCATTTAGAGAACCTTGGTAAACAATGACATTTGGCATCACACATGGATTTTTGCACAAACACATCGACACCCCAATCCTAATCACCCTATCTATAATCCAAAAAAATCAAAATATCTGAACCTACATAGGAGAAAAAACCAATCACAATACTCCCTTAACAAAAGATTCCACAACCATGATAATAATTCATAAGTTCAACACACATCTTACAAACTTGAAACCAACAAGGATTACAACCCTCACATTATCAAGCATCATCTCAAAACCTCAAGTTCATAACCTGACCAAAATCATAACAAGGAACATAACCATATCCACAACTCATGACTGACAGTGGTCCCCCATCATATATCAAAGGTCTCTTCCTAGGAAAATCTCACTGCCCAGACTAGCCATACACAAGCACAAGACAAACTATGCAAGGATTACTTGATACATGTCTTCACCTATGTTCCATTATTATATGTTGAAAACTAATAAAGCTAATTAATTTTGAAAATACAGAGGATTGTACATTAGTACAATGTATTTACCTAGAATTTTAAATACCCCATTATTTATCATATTCATACTTCAAAAAATCTCCACCAACAAACATTCCATGTAATATCTAGTCTGTATCAACCACAACAAAAAGTAATCAACATTCCATAATAAATCCCCTCTATGTATTGTTTCCCAAAATACCTGATTGAATTTATAATACTACCCTCTACCATTAATACCATAATTATTTCCCAACCTGTGGTATTTCAACCAGTGTTGATAAAATAAATTCAATAGACATCCTCTTTTTGAACAAATTTATACTTTTATACCACCAATCATTTCCTCCAAGAAATATTTACCTTTTCCACAACTTGTTACATTTAAAATATTCACTCCAATGAATACATTCATTAGGAATGATCCCATTACCATTTACTCGATTATTTTTATATAAAAATTTAAATTATCTTTATTAGACACCATTTTATTCAAAATTTTAAGGAAATAAATTCACCATACCTTTCATGCCCGACACACACAAAACATTTGTGCCTACCATGATTCATTTTTCATATATACCTAGGTAACTATAATTTTGAATGAATGTTAAATCATGTTCCATTCTACTATGGATTAAATATCATGAAAATCATCACATCACAAAATATTTGCATCACCCAATGATGAAATATCATCAAATGTATAAGTGAACACTATGACCAATATTTCCCCGAAAAGGAACATGGGTTTTACCTTATACATGGGTTAGATAATCCCTTGAATGAGCTCATTGTCATGGACCAATACATCATAATCTACCTTCCAATATCATAAATAGTATGACCAGAAAAATGATCTTACTCTAACAACATATTGTATTATCCCCGACTAGAGAGATACTAAACACATGCCTCAAGCCGGGTCACCACATGACCTCAAGAATAAATCCAATTTTTTTGTAGGTTTCCTACTAGTAGTGAGGGTATAAAATGTCATTTGGGAAGACTATACCTACTTTACCATAGTAATCAACCACATAAAATAATTAAAATAGTGGAAATAATATATTATAACTATTAACCATGCAAAGAGAAACATCTCCTGATGATTCTAACATAACATAGCTAATAATAATTTTTTCACGTCTTTATAATAGTTTCAAGTGAAAAACACCCAAATTAATTGAAAATAGTGGAATCACCAATGTTCAGGAGTCCAAGACTGAATCCCCATCCACATACATCAAAATGATGACTCAACTACCAATCACAAGGACATTGATCTTATCCTAGCCTATTTGCATAATGTATTCTCAGGTACCTAATGGATGATGGAGTAGGGTGTGAGTACAAATATGTAGGCCACAAAAAATGGTGCCTACAAAATATCAAATCTAAACAAAATTTTCATGAATGTACTAGGTAGAGGAAATGTAAATATAAAAAGTTCGCGTTTCGGATTTCAATCCTTTTACCGTCATTATTACTTAATTTACATTCACCAAATATTTAGTGGATTAAGAATACTCATGAATATCAATGAAAAATGGAAATAAGTCATGTTACCAATCTCACTAGGGGTAATAAAACCATTAGAAACATAGGACAATCACCATGAAGGCTTATTTCAGGTGTTCTAATTGAATGATACCTTTAAAGGAATATAACTCTACCCCCTTCACTAAAACGTGTATTTTTTGGGTGGATTTAAGAGTGTCAATCTAACAAAACCCTGGGTAATAGAACCTCATGTCCATACCCCACTCTATAAATCCATTTGAACATTTTTATGTATAAACTCACCACAAATATACCATATTGTAACCCAATTTAACCAATACCAAAATCAATGATAACTCATAATTATCATCAATGGAATTTACATTATTCCATAACCCATTAATAATTTTACCACTTATATCACATAGTCATTTATCCATATTCGCTTATCATATTCCTATAAAACTAATAATATTCATTAGTCCCCATACATTAACCCATTTATAATATTTATCCAGTACCATATGTTAACTCACAAAAATATTTTATCATTTCCCATGTATTACCCCTCTTAAGAATTTCATGTACCTAATATAATTCATTTGGAAGATTCCCATTAACTAATTTAACATAATTTTCTGTAAAATAGAAACTATCACATAGAAATTATTAACAATTAGATACAATAATCCATATTAAATTATTAATCATCATAATAACCAATTTACAAGTTCATCATGGGATCTACGTAATCACAAGCATATTTAACACATAATGTTTCTGATAATCATGTTCGGGAAGGTCGGTGAACAACATGGATGGACCAAAATCAGTAAAGTCATCCCCAAAACACCCTTCAAGGATCATGAGGGATTCAAATTCTAATATAGATATTTATTTTACTCAAATATCATCCAAGGTATTGAAATCACAACAATGGGAACCATACAACACTACCAAACATTCTAAAATCAACATAAAGACAGTGAGATATATCATGTAGCCCACCTAATGAGAATACATTGACCATTAGAATTTTTATAATAGAAAATGACCCCAATCCAAACACTCTTTGAATCATCAAGCTAGAATTCAATGAAAAATAGTGTTTTAAGGATTCAAAAATAGATCCCCATGATACATACCCAAATCCCAAAATGAGAAGAAGAAGTTCATTATACAAACAAAGATCATCGATTTCAAGCAAATAAGCTCCAAGGAGCCTCAAAAATGAGTATATCAACCCTTTGAAAGATTTAAAAGTTTATGTTCATCACATGGGTTGAGAGAAGAATATTTTTTTGAATATTTGTTAGGATACTTCAAATCACGATATGAAAAAAATGTATATTTTTAACTTTTCATGGGGCACACTTTTTTCACTCAATGTTTGGAAACCCTTGAATGAACATTAGTGAAGCCAAAATAAAAAGAGATTGCGGTTTCATGGTTCACTAGAGAGCTCCACATTGTATTAAATCCATGTTTCAACCATGTGTAATTCCAATATCCAATGTTGAACGATTTTATTAGGATGGCTGAACAGTTTACTAAACATTGTGCCAAGCATGCTGTAAAATGGCCCGGACCCCCTGGCCATTACATTACCAAAAACACGGCTCCACTATGACGGTGGAACCGTGATAGTGGAATTGGTGATGGTGGCACCATGACAGTGGTCCTGGTCATGGTGGCACCGTGATAGTGGCGCTGTGACGGTGGCACCGTGTCCCCTCGCCGAGCCTTCCATTCTCTTTTGCCAGTACCCAACTTTTCTACTCCTGTAACGTATCTTTTGACATAATTTAATCTTAATACCCTTTTTAAAGTCATATAAAGCTCAGAATTGAATCCTAAAAATCCCAAGAAACATCATGTTGGGGGATATTAAATAACACCTTAATATCATCGTGTGCAACTACCCACCCGCGTAGGAAACCGCATTATATTTTTTTCAAGGCGTTCAAAATTCCATATCCTGATCTCCTCTTTATATCTCCCTCTATAGTTATCCTTTTCTTCTCGGTTGAATTTCATTCTTCTTCTTGGCGCGCTTGGCGTCCTTCTTGTCATGGATTGTGGTGCACCTCTGCTGGATCCTTCTGCAAGTCTTGGAGTCCATGGATTTCCTCCCCTACAAGCCGCGCATCCCCTGTTCCTGGCATGTGGAGAAAAACATTGTTCTTTGATCAATCAAGTAGTGATTTTACTTCATCTATCTTTTCTGTGTATCATGTGGGCTGGGTGCACTATTTTTTCTATGGTAATGGGATAACCAAACATTAACATAGATAATAAATGGGATGTTAAAGGATGATAGGGTGCATTTGGTTTTCTGCTGTACTCTTATTAATTTCTATATGTTGTGAACTATATGAATTTATGCCTACTAAAAATTGTGACCATTGGTGGTCTTCTTTGCGCACTAATGAAACTTTGTCTTATGTGATGATTAAATTACTGTAACTTGTAAATTAGTTAATCATGTAATCTCGATGGATTAAATGGATGCCCTAAAAACATAAAACCTTCTGTGGTCACCCCGGCTAACCAACAGAAAGAAGAAAAAAATAAATGACGTCCTTGAACCTGGATGTTTTTTACTCTGTTTTGGTAGTGGGTGTTGTTATGTTCGATGCTAATGGGGGAAAGTGGGAGAGGATGGGATCCTCCTTTTTGGTATGGTTGTTGGTTGTGAATCTGAAGCTATGTTTTTTCTCTATTGTGACACGAACTCAGGTGGAATCCTCTTTTATTGAGAAATCGTTGGTTCTTGGTTTTGGGGACACAGGGCTGTGTCTCGGGGTCTGCCTTGTTTCCAGTACTTTGAGGGATCTCCCTAATCCCCTTTTGTTGCTGTAACATTACAAGAAAAACGGGTGTGAATGCTTAAGTTACTTTTGGGTTATTCTCCTCTCTCACTTGTGCTTATGACTGTTAGTTGTCCAGTAGTGCAGAATTTACTTAAATGTGATCACTTGAATATGAAAACCAGAAGACATAAGAGGGGTAATTAGTTTTTGGAATGAGTTGTGGCATGACCGTGAGTACTGTACCTTTCTTCTGTGAATGAATAGTAACAGGGTGTTTGTGCATAGGTTGGATTTGGAGACCATAGGCTTGGGATGAGTGTTTGTTACCTATACATATAATTGCAGTTCTTATGTTTCTTATTCATGCCCCACCCAAATTGAGCACTTAGTGCCGAACACCCCCATTTCATGGGGGAGGGTGTTTTTCCCAACACTTCTAGGAGTGTCTAGTTATTAGCTTCTTTTCTGCTCCCTTTCTTGAATATCCCAAGACCCTTCGGGCAGGTTGTGATGGCTTGAAGTCCATTATTAAGACAAGAATTTTCGGGCAGTGTGGTTGTGGTTGTTTGCCTATGTGTTTGTAGGCATGTTGTTTCCCAAGTGTCTTCGGGATGAGGCCTAGGTGTCTTCATTCATGGCAGTAGTTGGTCTGACCTAGGTGTTTGCGGGTGTGGTTATGTGTGGATGTTGTGGCCCTGGTGTGTGTGGGCATGGTTTGGCAGTGGTACTGCGGTGAGTTTATAGCCCAGGAGTGTGCGGGAGGGGTTTGGCAGTGGGACTGCGGTGAGAATGGTGGGATTGGTCCGATGCGTAGGATGTCTTAAATAACCAGTGGGAATGTGGCACAGGGTACCCAAATATCGATGTGCTATTACTATACTTCACTTTCCTTGCATTATTTGGGGAGTGTTCCTTGGTGAGGCTTGGGTGGATAATTTTCCTTTCTAGGTTCTTTGGTTTCTCTTTTCTCAAAGAGAATTAGAATGCTTCCCCCACTTGTGCACGAGAGATTTTGGTTTTCTCTACTGAGTATACTTGTATGCTCACCCTAGGTATTTAAAACTGCTTTTAGGTTTTGAGGAGGACTTCATGGATTGTGAGAGATCGTACTAGCTTGGACCTCAGGGCAATTGATGTTGCCTCATTCCTTTTGTTGGTACTTACCTCTGTAGTTTTTATGGCTTGTATCATTTACTATTGAACATGCACATAGAAATGGTTTAATTTTTGCATTACCTTTACTTTTAGCTTTTGTGTTATTCGGGTTGCTATCTTATCTCTCGATCCTATTAAAATAAATTGTCTCATGACCCCCAAGACCTGCCTTCAATAGGTCCTGGATTGGCGACTAGAACCAAGGGTATAGAGCCCAGGTGTGTGCGGGCGGGGTTTGGAAGTGGGACTGCGGTGAGAATGGCAGGATTGGTTAGATGCATAGGATTTCTTCAATAACCAGAGGGAAAGTGGCATGGGGTACGCAAATATTGATGTGCTATTACTATAAATTACTTAACTTGTGTTATTTGGGGAGTGTGTCTTGGTGAGGCTTGGTTGGATAGTTTCCCTTGCTAGCTGATTTGGTTTTTCTTTTCTCACAGGGCAATAGAATGCTTCGCCCACATGTGCACGAGAGCTTTTGTTTTTCCATACTGAGTATACTTGAATGCTCACCCAATGAATATAAAACTACTTTCGGGTTTCCAGGAGGACTTCAGGGATCGTGCGGGACCATACTAGCTCATACCTCGGGGCGGTTCCCTTGTCTTTTTCCATTTCTTGGTACTTATCTTTGGAGTTGTTGTGGCTTGTTTCATTTAATGTTGAATATGAACATGGGAATGGGTTACTTTTTGCTTTACCTTTACTTTTAACTTTGGTGTTGTTCGGGTTGCTATCTTTTCTATCAATACTATTAAAATAAAAAGGGTAGTGTCATCCATCTTGTGTGTGATTCTATACCACTGGTGCTAGTAGACACTCCAAGAGCTATTGAAGGTGGGTCTCTGGGGTCATTATCTCTCCTTCAACATAAAGAAGAAGGGTTTGGAAATATTATGTCCCTTCCCTCCTTTTGGTGAAGGCGGGTCATGACAGAATGGTGTCAGAGGGTGAGGTTGAGAGGTAGGATGGAGTCTAGTGTTAGGCATACTAAGGATTTTATGGGCTGGTAGGGCAACAATGTTGGGTGAGCTTGGTGTGTGAATTAGACCAGGGAAGACCGGCTAGGACACCAGATTTTAGGGCCCCCGCCCTCATGATCTGATGCAAGGTCTCTGGACCTACAGAACGACCAGGTGAGGCTACACAGATTGTAGGGTAGAGACTCTAGTAAAGGTACATAAATCACAATGACTTATGTTCTTATGTTTCATGGGTGTCTTGGGGATTCAAAAAAAATAAATAAGTCTACGAAAATTTAAGAATAATATTCTACACTACTCGGGCATAGTAATTCCATGTCTACCTTGTAGCTATGGCACCTGGGAGATGACCACGAGTTGTGAAGGCGATCGAGGCCCAAAGGGTTGACTCGGCTGGTCGACAGAGGGCTGACTGAGAAGAGGAGGACGACCAGTGGCAGAAGACGCTTCGTTCCTTTCAGCGACAGACCCTACTGATCTATGAGGGAAACACCACTGACATGGAGTCAGAGAGATGGCTAGAGGATCTGGTGATTGTTTTCGGCTTAATCTGGGCTCCGATATAGTATTGGGTTCTTCTGGCCGCGAGCTACTTGCGGGGAGCGGCACATCAGTGGTGGATACATTATCTGTGGGAGAAGAGGGAGGCTGAGGTGACATGGGTTGATTTCGAGAAGGATTTCTGGGCAGAATTACTCTCTTCTAAGATGAAAGCTGAGAAGAGGCAAGAGCTACTCACCCTCCAGTTGGGGGATATGATAGTGAAATATTTGGGGATCAAGTTCAAGGATCTCCTCCTCTTTTCTCCGGACGTCTTTCCAGATGAGGACTCTCGGGCGAGACGTTTGGAGGAGGCACTCCGCCCTTCCCTTCAGAATGTCATTACTCACTTCACCTTACTATCATACTTAGAGGTACAGAAGAAGGCAGCATTGGTGGAGAGTATGCAGACACTGGGAGGTGTATCGTGAGAGGGAATCCAGTCTGGCTCGTCAAAGGAGAAGACTGCCAGCAGCAGGCCTCCAACATCAGGACCCACTAGGTTTCAACCAGTAGGGAACACGCCCCAGTTGTTCCAGTTCTAATCTCCCGGCCCTCGCACTTTCTTTTTAGGCCCAGGACCGAGATGCTTCATTTGTGGAAGCCATGGGCACCTTCGGAATCAGTGCCCAGATAGAGTGCAGTATGACGGCAGTGGGAAGGTTCAACACCCACCTCAGTAGCAGCAGTTTCTAGCCAGAACCATTCAGCTGTGGTAGGGTCAGCAAGCTCCCGCTCCTCTGAGGGTAGACGTTGCAGTAGGAGGCCAACCTCAGGAAGCTCCTCAGGGACCTCGACCAGGGCATGGTCGGGGAGGCGGCTGATAGCCAAGAGGTAGAGGAGCTAGGCTTGGGCAGTTTCACACCCCGGAGGCAGTAGTTCCAGTAGAACCAGAGGTCGTTCAAGGTACGATCAGCTTGTTTATTACCATTTTTATTCCATGTTGGATATTGTAGCTTCGCAGTCCTTTGTTGCTCCCAGTCTATCCCGTGCTCTGGGATTAGACGATGAGAGGTTTTCAATTCCCATGGTGCTGAGAACACTATTCAGAGGTCAGACAGACTTGTTATATGTTTGTTGAGGATACGGTCTGATGATAGGGCCACATCAGTCAGTCATGGATCATCTACTATTGCAGATACAACCATACGATGTCATCCTAGGCATGGACTAATTATTCTCATCATGTGCCTTCATTGAATTCTTCTGAGGAAGGGTCGTGTTTTCAGACATGAGCAGTCGACGTGTTACCTTCATTGGCAAACGAGGTTTCCAGGGGAGCAACAAGCAAGGGGAACCCCTCATCTCCTTGTTAGCTAAGATATCAATGGAGTCAATGGATGTAGAGATGGTGGATGTTCCAGGGGTCGTCAGTGGGTTCATGTATTTCATCCCTGAGGAGGTGACGACTCTACCCCCTCGACGTGATATCGAGTTTGGGATAGACTTGAAGCCTGGTGGCCGTCCGATTTCGATGCCCCCTAACGGATGGCACCTTCTGAGCTCCGGGAGTTGCGGATTCAGATTGAAGATCTGATGAAGAAGGGTTTTGTTTGACCAGGTGTGTCACCATGGGGTTCTTAAGCCTTGTTTGCAAAAAAGTCAGATGGTGGTCTCACGATGTGTATAGACTACAGGAGGCTTAATTAGGTGACGGTCAAGAATTTCTACCCTGTTCCGAGGATAGACGATCTCTTTGACCAGTTGAATGGGGTATGATGGTTCTCTAAGAACTGTTTGCGGTTGGGATATCACCAGTTTAGGGTGAAGGAGGGTGACATGTCCAAGACGGCCTTCAGGTGAAGATATGGCCACTTTGAGTTTATAGTCATGCCGTTCGGCATTAAGAACGCTCCAGCTGTGCTCATGGGACTCATGAACTCCATCTTTCGGGAATATGTGGACCGGTTCGTAGTCGTGTTTATCAAAGAAATCTTGATCTACTCATAATCAGAGGAGGATCATGATGAGCACTTAAGAATGGTTTTAGAGGTCCTCTGATGGCACCAAATCTATTTGAAGTTGCCCAAGTGAAAGTTCAGGACATGAGAAGTGAACTTCCTTGGGAATGTGGTGTTTGACTAGGGAATATCAGTGGACCCATAGAAGGTCGAGGTGGTTTTTTCTTGGGCAGCACCCAAGAACATGGCATAGGTTCACTGTTTCCTCGGGCTGGTAGGTTATTACTGAAGATTCGTGCCCAACTTTTCCCGAGTTGGAGGATCTTTGACAGCTTTGACCAAGAAGGACCAGGCTTTCATGTGGGATGAGCAGTGTGTGGAGGTCTTTAGTTATCTGAAGGAGAAGTTGGTTATTGCCCCAGTGCTGAGATTTCCAAATGAACGGGCAGCATATGAGGTGTTCTGTGATGCTTTAGGACAAGGCCTCAGGTGTGTGATGATGCAATGGCAATGGGTGGTCTTTTATTGATCTAGGAAGTTATGTCCTCATGAGTGTAATTATTCCACCCACGGTCTGGAGAATGCGGTGGTCGTTTTCACACTAAAGTTGTGGTGGCATTACCTCATCGGGGAGCGCATTGTGGTCTTCATGGATCACAAGAGTTTGAGTTATGTCTTCTCTCAGTGGGACCTGAACTTACGACAGCGAAGGTGGATGAAGTTCCTTCAGGAATACGACATCATGATTTTATACACCTCAGGAAAAGGGAATGTGGTAGCTGATGCCTGGAGCAGGAAGTCGCAGAAGGATGTTGTTCGAGAGTCAGCAAATGCTTGGAAGTCGATGGAGGAATTGGCTGCCCTGCACCTGGATGCAAGGATGGATAGTGGTAGAAGTTGTCTGTATCAGATGACAGTGCAATACTCTTTTCTACAGAAGGTGGAGGAGTCCCAGTGGAGAGACTCAGAAATTGAAGTGATGCGTGACAGAGTTACCCAAGGTGATTCCCCGGAAGGATGGGAAGAGGATGGTCAGAATCAGAAGATTTTCCGAGGGATGTTGTTCGTTCTAGAGGCGATGGACGAGAAATTTCTTAGTGATTTCTACAAATCAGCCCGAGCAGTGCACCTGGGATTTTCCCAGATGTATTAGGGGATGAGGGGACATTTTTGGTGGCCCGGGGTAAACTGGGCGGTGGTAGAGTACTTGGCCAAGTGCCTGGTGTGTCAGCAAGTGAAGGTTGAACCCCATGTTCCAGGTGGTTTATTGAAACCCTTAGATGTATATGAGTGGAAGTGTGATGACATATCTAGGGAATTTGTCATAGGGATACCCATGGTTCAAGGAGGTTGTGATGCTATCTGGGTGGTGGTGGACCAGTTGACGAAGTCGGCTGCCTTTCTGGCAATCAAGGAGTTGAGTGCAGTGGATGCATTACCAAGGAGATACATGGATGAGGTGGTGCGATTTCATGGAGTTATGAGGTCCATAGTTTCAGATAGGGATGCACGGTTTACCTCGTGAGCCTGGAGGGGATTTCCGCATGCTTTTGGAACCTAGCTATGTCTTAGCACTACCTTCTACCCCCAGACAGATGAACAGACAGAGCGCACCATCTAGACGTTGGAGGACATGTTATGGGCATGTGTCCTGGATTTTGGGGGATCATGGGTGTGACACTTTCCACTGGTAGAGTTTTCCTATAATAATAGCTATAAATCTACCATTTGAATGGCTCCATTTGAAGCCTTGTACCAGAGGCCATTTTCTCACCCGTGTTCTAGATAGAAGTTGGGAAAGCAAGTTTTCTTGGCCCAGAGGTGGTGCAGAGCATGACAGAAAAGGTGAAGCTTATATGTGAGAGGATGAAGGCGGCTTAGGACTGGCATAAGTATTATGCAGATGATAGGAGGATACCCATGGAGTTTGAGGTTGGGGACCACTTGTCCTTGAAGGTCTCCCCTCGGCGTGGGCAGCGAAGGTTCATCAGAGGGAGTAAGCTTTCTCCCAGGTTCGTCAGACCTTTTAAGGTGTTGTAGTGGGTCGGCGAGGTGGATTATTAGCTGGTGTTTACACCACCACTGCAAAGGGTGCATGATGTCTTCCATGTGTCCCATCTCCGATGGTATCTGCACAACGGTTCACATGTCCTCCACTGGGGAGAGCAAGACATCAAGGATGATGCAATGTTCGTGGAGTGACCAGTGATGATTAAGAGTCATAAAGAGAAGGTTCTTTGTGGTCGTACCATTACCCTGGTTTGAGTGCTTTGGAGGCATGGTGGTCTTTGGGAGAGTACCTGTGAATGGGAGACACAAATGCATGCCCAGTACCCAGAGCTATTTTGAGTTGTTCTGTATTTTGTGCTTGGTTGATGGAATGCTTTCTGTGTTGACTATGGAATGTGTGGTTTCCTTTTTCTATGGATGTGTGTGAAGTGTCCTGAAATGTTGGTAGGGGAGGACCTAATATCTAGTTAATATGAATTAAAATGGATGAGTTTTACCCCATACGTTCAAGTCAGTGCCACCCAAAGTGGATATTATCTTAACATAGAGGAAGGGAAACCCTTCACCCACATGAACAGACATTTTGAATCATTTTTTTCATGATTGCATGAGGAATGGGTAATTCCTTGATAACAAGGAGGTCTACTCCTAAGAGGTATCTTTCGAGGTGGTTGTTCAGACCCCTATCCTTTCTTTTGGTCTGGTTTTAATTCTTTGGGGTGAGAATAGTTTGAGAGGTATCTGATGTAATGGCCCGGACCCCCCTGGCCATTACTTTACTAAAAAAACAGCTCCACCATGACGGTGGCACTGTAACGGTGGCACTGGTGATGGTGGCACTGGTCACGGTGGCACCCTGATGGTGGCACCATGACGGTCGCACCGGTCACGGTGGCCGCGTGATGGTGTCGTCGTGACAGTGGAACTGTGAGGGTGACACCGTGACGATGGCCCCGTGTCTCCTCGCTGAGCCTTTCGTTCCATTTTTCCAGTACCTGACTTTTCCGCACTCGTAACATATCTTTTGACACAAGTTAATCGTAATACCATTTTTAAGTCACTTAAAGCCCAAAATTGACTCCTAAAAATCCCGAGAAACATCCCGATGGGGGATATTAAATTACACTTCAATATCATCATGTTTAACTACCCACCCTCATAGGAAACTGCGATCTGTTTTTGTTTTCATGCGTTCAAAATTCCATTTCCCGATCTCCTATTTATATCTCCCTCTAGAGTTATCCTTTTCTTCCCTGTTGAATTTCATTCTTCTTCCTGGCGCACATGGAGTATTTCTTCTCATGGCTTGTGGTGCACCTCTGGTAGAGAATTCTACACATCTAGGAGTCCACAGATTTCCTCCCTCGCAAGTCGCGCATCCCTGGTTCCTAGCGTGTGGAGAAAAAAAATCGATCCTTGATCAATCAAGTAGGGATTTCCCTTCGTCTCCTCTTTCTGTGTATCATGTGGGGTGGGTGCGCTATTGTTTCTATTGGAATGGGCTAACCAAACCTTAACAAAGATAATAAACGGGCTGTTAAATGATGATGGGGTGCGTTTGGTTTTCTGTTGTACTTTTTTTAATTGCTATATGTTGTGAACTGTATGAATTTATACCTGCTGAAAATCGTGGCCATTGGTGGTCTTATTTGCGCACTAATTAACCCTTGTATTATGTGATGATTAAATGACTGTAACTTGAAAATTGGTTAATCACATAAACATGGTGTATTAAATGGATGCCCTGCAAACATAAAACATTTTGTGGTCACCCTAGAAAACCAACAGAAAGAAGAAAATAATAAATGATCTTCATGAACCAGGATGTTTTCCTACTCTGCATTGGTAGTGGGAGTTGTTCAATTCGATATTTATTGGGAAAGTGGGAGAGGATGGGATCCTCCGTTTTGGTAAAATTGTTTGTTGTGAATCTGAAGCTGTGTGTTTGTTCTACTGTGACACGAACTCGGGTGGAATCCTGTTTTGTTGAGAAATCGTTGGTCCTTGGTTTTGGGGACACGGGGATATGTCTTGGGGTCTTCCTTGTTTCCAGTGCATTGAGGGATCTCACTAATCACCTTTTGTGGTTGAAACTTTACAAGAGAATCGGGTCTGAATGCTGAAATTACTGTTGGGTTGTTCTCTTCTCTAGCTTGTGGTTATGCAGGTTAGTTGCCCAGTAGTGAAAAATTTACATAAATGGGATCACTTGAATATGAAAACAAGAAGAGTTAAGAGGGGTAATTGGTTTTGGGAATGAGTTGTTACTTGACTGTGAGTACTGTACCTTTATTTTCTCAATGAATAGTAACAGGGTGTTTGTGATTAGGTTGGATTTGGAAACCCTAGGCTTGGGATGAGTTTTTGTTACCTATATATATAATTTTAGTTCTTATGTTTCTTATTCTCACCCCAACCAAGTTGAGAACATAGTGCCAAACAACCCCATTTCATGGGGGAGGGTGTTTTTTCCAACAATTCTAGGAGTGGCCGGTTATTAGCTCCTTTTCGTCTCCCTTTCCTGAATAGACCAAGACCCTTCGGGAAGGCTGTGATGTCCTAAAGTGCATTATTATCCCAAGAATCCTTGTCCAGGGTGGTTGTGGGGGTCGGCCTAGGTGTTTTCAGGCAGGTTTTTTCCCAAGTGTCTTCGGGATGAGGCCTAGGTGTCTTCGGGCATGGCGGTAGTTGTTCTGACCTCGGAGTTTGCGGGTGT
This sequence comes from Viscum album, assembly GCA_963277665.1. NCBI lineage: Eukaryota > Viridiplantae > Streptophyta > Magnoliopsida > Santalales > Viscaceae > Viscum > Viscum album. The sequence goes on from OY728131.1 coordinate 1,555,844,618, forward strand.
GGTTACGCATGGTGGTTGTGGCCCAGGTGTGTACGGGTTGCATTTGGAAGTGGGACTGCGATGAGGTTATGGTCGATGTGTGTACGGGCAAGGTTTAGCAGTTGGACTGCGGTGAGAATGGAGGGATTTGTTCGATGCGTAGGATGTCTTCAATAACCAGTGGAAAAGTGGCACAACGTACCCAAATATCAATGTGCTATTACTATACTTTACCTTCCTTGCGTTATTTGGGGAGTGTTCCTTGGTGAGGCTTGGGTGGATAGTTTTCCTTACTAGGTGCTTTGGTTTCTCTTTTCTCACAGGGAATTAGAATGCCTCCCCGAGCTGTGCACGAGAGCATTTGGTTTTCCCTACTGAGTATACTTGTATGTTCACCCTACGTATATAAAAGTAATTTCAGGTTTCTAGGAGGGCTTCAGGGATCGTGCGGGACCGTACTAGCTCGGACCTCGGGGCAGTTGTTGTGGTCTTTTTCCTTTTCTTGGTACTTACCTATAGAGTTTTTGTGCATTGTATCATTTACTATTGAACATACACATGGCAATGGGTTACTTTTGGCTTTACCTTTACTTTTAGCTTTTTAGTTCTTGGGGTTTCTATCTTATCTCTCGATCTTATTAAAATAAAAAAGGCTAATGCCTTCCATATTTTGTGTGATTCTATACCCTTGGTGTTGGTCGCCTCTCCGGGACCTATTGAAGGTGCGTCTCGGGGGTCATTATCTCTCCTTAAACTTAAAGAAGGAAGGGTCTGGAAATCTGATGTCCCTTCCCTCCTTTTGGTGAAGGCAGGTCGTGAGATGCACCTTGCCCAGAACGACCATATATGCAGAATATTCATGTCTCAAATACATAGGACACCAAAGACTCCCCAAACAACCATTAAAACAATTTCATTAACAAATGAGATTAAAACATAAATTTATACCCTGAAATACCTCTATAATGATCAAGATCTTCTAAAATGGGTATGAAATTAGTTGATGGTACATTCCCAAACTTTTTAAATTAATCTAATATTTTATATTTTTAATTTTGATATATATTTTAAAATATATTCCTTATTTTTCCCAATTCTTAGTGATATCTTATATTTTATAATATATTTGGAAATATTTATATTAGTTTTTCTTTCCATGAACATCATTGAACGGGGTTTTAAATAATTTTTGTATGTTGAAAAGTAATTGTTAATAATTTTCTTATATTTTCTCATTTATAAAATATAGGTTTTTGAAGAGTGATTTTGAAGGACATGTCTCAAAACATGGATATATTATTTATTTAATAAACTGATTTTAATTATTTTCTAAAAATTATACACTAGATAAAAGAAAAATTATTTCTTAAATTTAAAAAATTATTCAATAATATTTTCATTTTATTTTACATGTAATTATAGAAAGTTTTTGTCGTTTTGACCATTTGGTGCATATCAATAAATAATTAAATACATTTTAATATAAAAATTATTAACTTTTTGATTAATTGTTAAAAATAATGATATTTTTTAAATTATATATTCATTTAATGCATATATATATATCCATTTTGTTTTAAAATATGTATAAAAGGACAATATATAACATTATTCCATGAATAATCCAATATTTTTAATTTGTATAACATTTTTATAAAATGTCCTATATAAAAACATTATATAATTTGAAAAATAATTATTTGGACAACCCCTTTTGTGGCATTTCAATTATAATTTATAATTAAATTACTCCACTTACAATGATTCAACTTGAAAAAAAATAGATCCCGTGATTTGAAATATTTTAAATAATAATTGTAAATATGGCTTTGATAAAATATGGCCAAAATTAAATTTGAAAAAATATAATTTATTTAGTATAGTTATGGTCTAAGTAATGTGTTGGGTGTTATGTATGCATATCATAAAATTAATTTTTCACACAGATAACTTATCTATTTGATAAATTATTTTTCATATTTATAATATATAGGCCTAAATTCAATAATTAGGCCCATTAAAGTTTTAATCACAGTGGTTATGTTACAAAAGTATGAAAATAATTACTGACCTAAGAATTAGAATTGTAAAAAGGGTAACCATAGATGTAATTGGAATGATAAGTTTGAAAATTAACATTTTTATGTTATAATGGTTTGAATTGTCTGTATATTACCTAAACATTACTATTTATCAATTTTTATGATTCTTGTTTTGAGTGTTATTTCTTGTGGGAGAATATTTTCTGATATGTACCAAAATTACTAAATATCTCACTTATAAAAGGGAAATTTCTATATTATTTTTGTCAAAAATTATATTCTTTTTGAAAAAAAAAATTTCTCAAATACCATCCTTATATCCCACTACATCACCTTCAATCCTTGGATTAATCATAAAACCATCTTTCAAAGGATTCAGTTATAATTATAATGAGGTTCTATGGAGAATATATATAGTTCATAAGAATGAAATTTCATAATATTTAATGTTCCATCTTCCTAAAAACTGGATAATCTATGATGAAATAATAAAAATAGTCTAGTCTGTATAATAATATGTTATATGAAAATTTTAAATTTAATATCAGTCTCTTATTAGATATAATAAGAAAAGAAATGATTGATTTTGTGTATGATGGAAAACCACCCAATGAACTGATATAACTCATTTTCCATTATTTCCTCTCACAGATGGATATAATGATTTATTTCATACATATATATATATATATATATTAGATATCTATGACATATCTAAAATTCATTAATTATAATGTGAAATCTACCTTCTCACCTTCTAATCCATTCAAAAATGTTTACATTTCTCAAAGAGTCAATTGAATTACTATATCTACAATCTGATGTGTTTAATTCCTTATTTTTTCTTCTCATAGATAGATATAAATATTTTTTTATAAATATATATTATAAGTCTGATATTATAATTCTCTAGAATGATGAATTTTTTTAACATTTTATCCTTCCTTATAGAAATAAAAATAGATTTCAATTTTATAAATGGACTAACATCATCATGAATTAAGTAATTAAATTTTATAATTCATATTTATTTACTGAATATAAATTTGTATATATTTAATAAAAAAGATATTTATATTATCTTTAACTTTTTTATATAATTGACAATGATTATTTGAAAATTATCAATAATACTGAACAAAAACAGACATGAAATATGATGTTGTTAGTAACAGAAATATTTATTTTAACAATGAATACATAAGTTAAAAAATATAATAAAAAATAATATGTGTTTTAAAAATGACTTTTGAATAAAAAAATATTGATTCAATTTAGTTGTACGGGTTTTTTAGAATTAAATAATTATTTAAATAGAAAATTATTTTCATTTATCATTTGAGGTACAATTTTATATTATTACATAAGTGTGAATAAAATTTTTTATACTGACATATAGGGAATGAAAAGAGTTTCCTACATTCATGAACATTTATTTTTTAAAATAATCCTTTAAAATAAAAATTTCTATTTAAATAATTTTCCCCATTATATGTTTTAAATATTATAGGCATTAAATTATTGATTTCAATGTAAAATTTCTACCACCCTAATTAAACCATCTAGTTTTCTTATTAATGTGTTTGAAACTATGCCAAAAACCCTGATTGACTCTTATATTAAAGATATAATGACATGAAACAATCATCATTATTGCATTATATTTTTTATGTTTAGTTTTTTGTGAATTGATTTGGTATTACATATGCTAATTTTTTATAATATACTGTGTTTTTTATTATTAAGTCATTTTATATGGATCGATTGTTTATTCATTTCTTCAATTTAGTGGAAATTGTTTTCTTACATGGGGAATAAATTTATAAATTCCCTCTATTTGTTTATTGGTCCTACAAGAAAAACTAAATTTTGTATTTCGAATTGTCAAAAAAAAATTATATAATGGATAGAAAAAATGCCACAATGGAATGTTTCAGTTTCATAGTATTATAAATTCCATCAATAAAAAAGTAGCTGTAGATGTAAATGTTATTATTTGAATATTATACCCATGTATAAATATCTAGTTTTTATTATTATATATTTAGATTTATTTGAAAATAATTTATTATGTACAAATTATTCAGGATGTATTAGCTTCAATTATATTAATTCCCTCACTACGTTTCTAATGTCACCCATTTCTTATGTTTCCCTTCACAAAAATGGTATTAATTATTTTGTTTTTTATTTTTAGGGAATTGATAATTTGATTAATTTTTATCTCGTAGAAAATTCTATACAGTATTTATTTTTTTCAAATGGAATATAAAATTCATGTATGAATCTAGTATTGAAATACTACTAAAATCATTATTGCATGAGGATATTATTTCTTTTATGATGATCAAATATAATTTTGTAATAATTGGATCTAATATTTTAAAAACATATAATTATATAATTTCAAAATGATAAATTTTATTACACGTGTTACTAAGGTCCACCTTCAATTTTTGTATCAAACCCGATTAGAACTCTACCATTAAACATGCTTGTCATATAATAGTGGTGAACATGGGTGACCTCTAGAAAATATTCCCGTGGTGTGTGAAAGTGAGGAGAATGTTTACATGAATGAAATTGTTTTTTCAAATAGATATTTTAATTAATAAGATTATAAATTCGGTAATTTGGGTAGAACCAAGGTAAGTGACCATGTGTCAACTGCAAAAATAGTGATTCCCAACAATCTAGATCGTGATGACCTTGTTAGGGAGGGTTGTATGTGATATTAGAGAGAAACTGTTTTTATAATGGTATCAATAGAATTACCCCAAATAGAACTACAATTTTATTCCTAAGATGAATTCTAAAGTCCAAAAAGGGTACATTTTACTCTAATGGGGTGGGGGTGGGGTTTTAGTAAAACCATATAATTATAATAAATATACTTTTAAGATGTTAATAACCATTCCCATAAGTATACATTCCTTTTTGGGATCATAATTTTTTAAAATTCGAATGATAGGTTGTATTCACTTGAAGTAGAGGTTAGGTTTGGTTAACTCCTTGCATGCATACATGTGACTATCAAATTATGGAAAAAGTAAGATGTAATGAACTTGTGTTGGTTTATGGATAAATTCATTAGTTATATAATCAATTTAGGAATGTGGGGGGACCAAATATTTGGGACCATTAGTCCATTGCGATATTATTACTTCATTTCAAGACATGACCCAATGAAATTATTAATGTTTCATGTACGAGATATATGAGGGGCCTAGTTGTTACATTACAATTATTGGTAGTATCCACCTAGAAGTGTAGTGTAATTTAATTGTATTATATCAATGTTCCATTATGGGGAAAATGTGAAATAACTATTGGGTGTTATATAGTCACCCTAGAAATAATAATGTAAAACTGATTAAAATTTACCACAAAATTTAATGATGAATACCTTTCCATTCTCAAAACTACCTCATCATAAATCCATAGTTATGTGTGCGTGTACATAAATAATGATCAAGATTTGGTGACCACATAAGTGGTGTACCTGGATGTGTTTTTTGAGGTTAATATACACTTGAATGAAAATGTTATGGCCTATAGGAATAGTCATTAGACTTGTTATCTATTTTGGGACGTGGGTGGTACCCATGTTGGGGAACATGTGTGAACTAGAAAATAGGTACAACCATTTTGTCCTAAACCCTGTATATTAGTAATATATGGGACTATCATCTATTATAGTGGCCTAATTATTACAACTGTATCAGAGGTCGAACAAAACTAGAGTCCATTGTAACATTCTGGGTTGAAATCTATGCACTACAATTAATATGTATTCTTCTAATGGGGAAGGGGTTAATTGTAATAACCCTTAAAAATTAATGGTTATTGGTTAAATTTTAAAAACTATGTCAACATTTTTCACCCAAAAAATGGTTAAATGAAGTTTTTCCCAATAAATGATATATGATTATTATAACTGATATATAGATCTATCAAATAAAAATAAACAACAATTTATTAAATTTTAATGATGTTTTCCCCCATTTATATTTTAAATTTTATTTTACCAATTTTTTCGATATCTTATAATAATATAATTATAATTATTTATTAATTTATTTAAGAAAATAGATGAAAATAATTTCTTTTTTTATCATTGATGACATAAATTCATAGTTTTATGAAAAATATAATTTAAAAAAATAATCATCCAACATTTTGAGAAGATTATTTCAATTTGGGTAATCAATGATTAAACCACCAATAAAAATAATCATTCTACTCTTTAATCAATGATGATTAAAAAATATTAATTTTATCTCCATCAAATCATGATCCATTTTTAATAGTGCATCTTGTCTCTTTTTTTTCATGAGTATGTACAAATAATGTTTACATGGAATCATCACTATCGTTCATGATATATATGATTCACTAGAAATAGGTAGGATTGGATTAAAAAATTCTATAACCATGTTAAAATATTATAAAATTTTGCTAAAAAATTGACTGTCTATTATCCAAAATTTTCAATTCCATAGATTCGCTATTTGTTATTAAATTATGGTTTTCCAATCATTCACTAAAGCATATCTCATCATTTTAAAAAACAATTTATGAAAAAGAAATTAACTATTATATTGGATTTTATAAAAAAATTTATTATTATTATAACAATAAATATATAACACTACATAATACTTAATATTTGATTTCTGAACACTACATTAAATTATTATCCTTCTAGAAACAAATTTTATTGGAATGATAAGAATCATTGATACAATTATCTATTCTATTAAAAATAAATATACTGAGATATGAATCAACTGTCACATAAATGATACTTCTGATCTCAATAAACATACTGTCAATATTGCAAGAATCTAGAATCATTTTAGTAATTGGGATTTCCTTCTAATATAATATAGATAACATTTTGAGAGATAAGTTTATCCACTTATAAAATAATCGAATATTTTAAATCCATGTTAAATAATTATTTAATTGATTATTTTATCATGATGCATCCAATATTTCAATTAACAGCATGGAATATCAACACACACATTATTAGGGATTATTCCAATCAATCACATTGTTGAAATTTTTTATTATCATGGGAACAATAACATTTCAATGTCATTGATAATTGAATTAATCATGTTAAGATTCATAAAATATATATCTATATAAACAAATTTTTCTCTACTATTGATAATGTATTGTTCCATATTTTTGAAATAATTAAATTAAAAAAATATTCATAAAATTATTTTTACATGTAATAACACTTGTGAAATTGTATTTTTAAACAATTTAAAAATGTACAACTCAGATTAAAGAATTAAATTCAGTGGTTGAAGGAAATAAGGATCATGGTTTACTAAATTTATCTCCATGAATTCAAAATAATTAGTCAATCAATCACTTTTCCATATTTATGTGTTTTTGTCTATATGTTTCCATAAAAATAAATGATTAACATATTAGATAAATATATTTGAAATTGTGGATAAGATCAAAATAATGAAAAAATAGCGGAATAGATGAAAATTAATTCAATATATAAAAATTTTAAATTTCAAAATAATAATAAAATAATAATTTTTAAATAAATAATAAAATGATTTATTGATTTTTATAAAAAAAATTATATAAATTATAATAGAATATAATGTATTAATATTATCTTATATACATAAATAAAATAATAATAAATTACCCTTACATTTCTGAAATAATATAAAAATATAATTATTAGATATTATTTCAATAAAAAATATATTTATAAATAATTAATGTGTGAAAAATATTATATTAAAAAACACACAGAAATTGAAAAGTGCATTAAATTTACTAAAAATATATAAAATTTATTTGTGATAAAATGATTTAAAAATATTTTTATAAAATTTGACAAAAAATTCAACATTGAGGAGTTCTTTTATGATAAAAATAATTAACATATACGTAATGAAAATATTGTAAACTAAAAAATTAAAAAGATTAAATTAACATATTTTAACAATTTAGGATTATTATACATAAATTATAAATATTTTAATTTATATTATAATTTATAATTTCACATAGTCATTTATCGCAATTTCTATTTCTTTTGCCTGTATAACTAATAATATTCACTAGTCCCCACACATTAACCCATTTATAATATTAATCCATTACCATATGTTAACTCACATAAATCATTTATCATTTCCCATGTATTACCCCACATATGCATTTCACGTACCTACTAGAATTCATTAAATATATTCCCATTAATCCAATTTTAAATAATTTTGATGAAAATCTAAACAATCCCATAGAAACATTTCACAATTAGTTACAATAATCCATATTTATTTATTATTCATCATAATAACCAATTTACATGTTCATTATGGGATCAATGTAATCACAAGTAAATTTGACATATAACATTTCTGCTAACCCTATTCGGGAAGGTCGGTGCACCACATGGATAGACCTAAATCAGTCAGGTCATCTTCAAAACATCCCATGAGGATCATGAGGGGTTCAAATCCTCATTTATATGTTTAGTTTACTCAAATATCATCTATGGTTTTTAAATCACAACAAGGGGAACCAAAAAACACAACCAAACATGCAGAAATCAACACAAATACTATGAGATATAACATGTAGACCACCTACCGAGAATCCAAAGACAATTACACTTCCTATAATAAAGAGGGACCACAATCCAAAAACTCATTGAAAAATCAACCTATAATCCAATGAATAATATTGTTTTATGGATTCTGAAAGATGATCCCATGATACATACCCAAATCCAAGAATGAGAAAAATAAGTGGATTATACAAACACATATCTTAGATTTGCAAGCAACAGAGCTCCAAATAGCCTAGAAATTGAGTAGATCAACCCTTTAGATGATTTAAAGTTTTATGTTCATCACTTGAGTTAAGAGAAGAAAATATATTTTTTTAATATTTGGTGGGATACATCAAGTCACGATAAAAAAAGTGTTTTGTGTCCTTTCATGGGGCACACTTTTTGTTGTGAAAGTTTGAAATACCTTGCACAAACCATGTTGAAGCCATAATCGAAGTATAATGAGGTTTCATGGTTACTTGGGAGCTCCTCATGGTTTAAAAACCATGTGCCAACCATGTGAAATTCCACTATCTGAGGATGAACGGTTTTCATAGGAAGGTTACATAGTTTACTAAGCAATGCGCCATCTATGCACCTTGCCCAGAATGGCCCCATATGTAGAACATTCGTGTCTTAAACACACAGAACTCCCTAGAAAATCCAAAAAACCTTTAAAATCAGTTCATTGAAAAATAAGATTAAAACCAAAATGTATACCATGACAAACCTCCATAATGATCATGATCATCCAATATGGGTATGAAATTATGTGATGGTACATTCCCAACATTTTTTAATTAATCTAATATTTTTTATTTTTTATTTTAATATATATTTTTAAATATAATCACATTTTTAAATATATATATATAATGACTATTCTTTTTATTCACATGATATCTTAGATAAATGTGATATTATTTTATAAATATCATAAAATAATTATTTATAATAATTAAAAAAATTCATAATAATTTATGATATAATGACCAGTTTTGATAGCCTATAAACCAATGATATCTTAAATTTTATAACATATTTGAAAATATTTATATTATTTTTTCTATACATGAACTTCATTGAATGGGGTTTTAAATAATTTTTGGATGTTGAAAATTAATTATTAATCATTGTCTTATATTTTCTCATTTATCAAATACTAGTATCTAAATTGTGATCCTGATGGACATGTTTCAAACAATGGATATATTTTTTATTCAAATTTTTTTTATTGTTTTCGACAAATCATTTACATGATAATTGAAAAATTATTTCTTAAATTTATAAAATTATTCAACAATAATATATTTATATTTTACATGTAATCATAGACTATTTTTATTGTTTTAATCATTTGGTTCATATAAATAAATAATTAAATACATATTAATGTAAAAAATATTAACTTTTTTCCTTAATTGTTAAAAATAGTGATATATGTTTAAAATTATCTCTTCATTTAATGCATATATAAATATCCATTTTGTTTTAAATTATCTAAAAAAGGAAATTTTGTAACATTATTTCATGATTAATCAAATATTGTTAATTGGTATAAAATTTTTAAAAATATTTCTGTACAAAAACATTATATACATTGAAAAATAATTATTTGTACAACCATTTTTGTGGCATTTCAAGTATAATTTTTAATTAAATTCATCCAAGTCTAATGATTTAATTTGAAAAAAATTAGGTCCCATGTTTTGAATCATTATAAATTATAATAGGAAATATGGCTATGATAATATATGGCCAAATATTATTTTGAGAAAATATAAATTATTTGTTATAGTTATGGTTGAAATATGGTTTTAGGTGGTATGTATGTATATCATAAAATTAATTTTTCACAAATATAACCTTTTTATTTGACAAATTATTTTATATATTAATATTATATGGGCCCAAGTTTAATAATAAGGCCCATTTATGTTTTAATCATAGTGGTTATGATACAAAAGTAAGAAAATAATTACTTATCTAATAATTATAAATGTAAAACAATGTAGCCATTGATTTAATGAGAATGATATGATTGGAAATTAACTTTTTTATGTTATGAGGTTTTGAATTGACTATATATTAACTAAACCCCACTATTTATAAATTTTTAGAACTCTTGTATTGATTGTTACTTATTGGGAGAGAATAATTTTCTATATGTACAAAAATGACTACATTCCTCACTTATAAAAGGTAACTCACAATCTGTTTTTTATAAAAAATTAGATTCTTTTAGGGAAAAAAGGGAAATTGCAAAATACCTTTCTTAAATCCCACTACAAAACATTGAATCCCTTGATCCATCATAAAACCATCTATAAAAGGCTTTAGGTACAATGATAATGATGTTCTATGGAGAAGATGTATAGTTCATAATCATGCAATTTCATAATATTTAATGTTGCAGCTTCATAAAAATTGAATAATCTATGATGAAGTCATAAAAATAGTTTAGTATTAATAATAATATGTTATGTGTAATTTTTATATTTAATATCAATCTATTAATAAATATAACAGGAAGAGAAATGATCGATTTTGTGTGTGATGGAAAACTGCCCAATGAATTGATATAACTCATTTTCCATCATTTCCTCTCATAGATGGATACAATGATTTATTATATATAAATATGATATATGTGACATAGCTAAAATTCCTATATTATAATATTATATCTACCTTCTCACCTTACAATCCATTCAAAATTTATTACATTGCTCAAAGAGACAATTGAACAACTATATCCACAAACTGATGTGATTAATTTTTTATTTATTCTTCTCAAGGATAAATAAAAGGATTTATTTTATAAATATATATTATATGTTTGATATTATAATAACTCTAGAATGATGAATCATTTATACCTTTTTTCATTCCTTATTTAAAAAAAATAGATTTCATTTGTATAAATAGACTAACATCATCATGAATTGAGTAATTAATTTTTATAATTTTAATTTATTTTACTAACTATATATTTGTACAAAATGAATATATATTATATTTATATTTTCATTGAATTTTTTAATATAATTGACAATGATTAATTTAAAATTATAAATAATACTGAACAATGAAATTTATTAAATATGAAGTTGTTATTACCAAAATATTGATTTTAGGAATGAATACATATATTACAAAATATAAAAAAATAAGGATTCTCACATTTCTAATGTTTCCTTTCACAAATATGGTACTAATTATTTTGTTATTTATTTTTATGGAATTGATAATTTGGATAATTTTTTTCTCACAGAAAATTCTATTAGGTATTTATTTGATTTCAAATGGAATATAAAATTCATATATGAATCAAGTATTGAAAGACTACTGAATACTTTTTTACATGAGGATATGATTACTTGTATGTTTTTCAAATATATTAACGTAAAATTTGGATTTAAATTTTTAAAAACAAAATAATTATATAATTTACAAAGGATAAATTTTACTACAAATGTTACTAAGGTCCACCTTAAATTTCTGTATCAAATCGGATTAGAACTCTGCAATTAAGTATGCTTGTCATAGTATAATGTTTGACAAGTGTGACATCAAGAAAATATTCCCTGAGTGTGTGGAAGTGATGAGAAAGAACACATGAATGAACATATTTTTTTATATAGTTATTTTAATTAATAAGATAATAATTTCAGTAATTTAGGTGGGACCAAGGTAAGTGACCATGTGTCTACAGGAAAAAATAGTGTTTCCCAGCGATCCAGATCCTGATGACCATGTTAAGGAGGCATGTATTGGATATTAGTGAGAATTTTTTTTTACAATGGTATCAATGAAATTACCAAAAATAGAACTATATTTTTTTCCCCTAAGATGAATTATGAAGTCCAATATAGGTACTTTTTTCACTAATGGGTTGGGGGCGGGGTTATTGTAACACCCAAGAATGATAATCAATATACTTTTAAAATTTTAATAACAATTACAATAAGTATACATTTTTTGGGGATCATACCATATTAAAATTAGAATCATAGGTCGTATTCACTTGGAGTAGTGGTTAGGTTTTGTTAACTCCTTGTGTGAATACATGGGATTGTCTAAGTGTAGAAAAAATAAGATGGAATGAACTTGTGTTGGTCTATAGATAAATTTATTTATTATTTTATCAATTTTGGCATGTGGGTGGACCAAATATATGATACCATGAGTCTATTGGGATATTATTTTTTCTTTTCAAGACATGACCCAATGAAATTATTAAGGTGGCATGTACGTGATGTAAGCGGGGCCAAATTGTTACATTACAATTATTGGTAGTACCCACCTAAAAGTGTAGTCGAATTTCCTGGGATGATATCTAGGGTCAATTATGTGAAAAATGTGATCAAAATATTGGGGGTTGTTTAGACTCCCTAAAAATATTAATGTATTACAAATTAAATTTTATCACATGATTTAACATTGAATTTCATTCCATTCTCAAACCTACCTCATTGAAAATCCATAGTTAAGTGTGTTTGTACATGAGTAGTGCTCAAGATTTGGTGACCACATCAGAAGTAAACCTGTATGTGTTTTTTGGTCAATAGACACTTGAATGAAAATGTTATGGACTATAGGTATAGTCATTAACCTTGTTATCTATTTTAGCACATAGGTGGTACCCATTTAGTGGCACATGTCTCTACTGGAAAACTTGTACAACCTTTATGGACAAGACCCTATGTATTGGTAATGGAAGGGACGTTCTTCATTTAGAGGGGCTTAATTATTACAACATTTTTAGAGGTAATACCAAACTAGAATTCCGTTGTAGCATTCTGGGTTGAAATCTATACACTACAATAAATATGTATTCTTCTAATGGAGAAGGGGGTAATTGTTGTAACCATTAATAATTAATGCTTATTGGTAAAATTTTATAACCCATGTCAATAATTTTCACCATAAATGGTTTATTGATGTTTTACCCCATTAATGATATATGATTATTATAACTGATATATAGATCTATCAAATAAAAATCAACTACTTTTGATTTATTTTTATTGATTTTTCCCCTTTTATATGTTGAATGATTTTCCCAAATTACTGTATAGAGATTATAATAATATAATTATAATGATTTATCAATTTTTAAAGAAAAATAGATGAAAATAATTTCCCTTTATAATCATTGATGACATAATTGAAATTTTTTATGAAAATTATAATTTAAAAAAATTGTCCAATGTTTTTGAGAAGTTCATTTTAATTTGGGTAATCAATGATTGAACCACCTATAAAAAATTCATTCTACTCATTAATCAATTATGATTTAAAAATATCAATTTTATCTATAGGAAATCATGATCCATTTTTAATAGTGATTCATTTTCCTTTAGGTTGATTCATTAGTATATGGAAATAATGCTTACATGGAACCATCACTATTGTCCATGATATGTATAATTCACTAGAAATAGGAATTATCGGTTTAAAAAAATTATATAACCATGTTCAATTATTTTATCATTTTTCTAGAAAATATGATTTTCTATGATCAAAACACATTAATTACATTGATTCATTATTATTTATTAAATTGTCATTTTCCAATCATTCACTAAAGGTTATATCATAATTTTACTTATTTTTTATGACATTAAAATTAACTATTACACTCGATTTTATAAAAAGATTCATTATTTTTATAACAAGCACTATAAATATGTTCATAATAACTCTTATATGATTTATGAACACTACTTTAACTCATTATACTTCAACTAAGAAATGTAATTGGAATGATAAGAATCAGCGATACAATTATCAATTCTATTATAAATATATATGTTGAGACCAGAATCTAGTGTCAGATAAATGATTCTTCTGATCTCAATAAAAATACTGTTAATATGGTATGAGTCAAGAATAATTTTAGTAATTGGTAATTCCTTTTAATATAACATAAATAACATTTTGAGAGGAATGATTCTCAAATTATCAAAAAAAAATCAATTATTTTAAAGCCATGATAAATGAATGTTTAATTGATAATTTTTTTATAAAGCATCCAATATTTCAATTAACATCCCAGAATATCAACACACACATTATTAGGGATTATTTCAATCTATCTTATTGTTAAAAATGTGTATTATCACAGGAAACATACCATGTTCAATGTCAGTGAGAATTGAATACACAGTGTTAACTGTCTTTAAATATATATCTATATAAATTTTTATTTTACTACTATGGGAAACGTATTGTTCCATATTTCTAAAAATAATTTAATTTAGAAAAATTCATTAAATTATTTTTAAAAGTTAAAACAATTGTGAAATATTATTTTTCAACAAATTTATAAATGTAAAACTCACATTAACTCATTAAAATCATTGGATGAAAGAAATAATGATCATGGTTTACTAAAATTTATCTCCTAGAATTCTAATAAGTTAGTCAATCAATCACATTTCAATATTTAATTTTTTTTCTATATATTTCAATGAAATAAATGATTAACATATTAGAGAAATATATTTGAATTTGTGGATAAGATCAAAATAAAGAAAAAATATTAGAATATACGACAATTTATTAGATATAAAAAAATTCAAAATTCAAAATAAAAACTAAATAATAATTTTTAAATAAATAATAAATTGTTTTATTAATTTTTATAAAAAAACATATATACATTCTGATGAAATATAATGTATTAATATAATTTTATAGACATAATGAAAATAATAATAAATTACACTTACATTTCTGAAATTATATAAAAATATAATTATTAGATATTATTATAATAAAAATTATATTTATTAATAATTTAAACTGTAAAAAAATTTATATTAAAAACACACAAAAACAGAAAAAGAGTTAAATTTACTAAAAACAAATAAAATTCATTTGTGATAAAATAATTTAAAAATATTTTTATAAATTTTGTCAAAAAAACCACCAAGGATGTGTTCTATTTTGATAAAAATAATTGATATATACTAAATATAAATATTCTAAACTAGAAAATTAAAATTAATAAACTCAAATAATTAAACAATTCAGGACTATAATACAAAAAATATAAATTTTTATTTAATATTTTTATATATAATTTTTCATATTCATATAAGGGAATTATAATTTAATTAAAATGGTTTTTTAGAAATAAAAAAGTATCTATTTAAACAAAATCTATGTACTGAATTATAGAGAAAATGTATATATTTTTACATCAAATATTAAAAAAATTATATGTTATTCAAATTGTGAAAAACAAAATTCAATTAAATCGAAAATTTAAATAACTATATGAAATATTATCAATAAAGGTGTCACAAAAGTATTACAATATAATTATTTCATATTAAATTATATTTACAAAATAATAAACAACATTGGATGTTATATAGTTTTAACTCTATCTCCCGAAAAACATTTTCTAACCATACCCCTTGAGGTCTCAATAGTATTGAAGATAATGTTAACATTAACCACAAAATACATTCACTTGTAGGATAAGGGTCCTCATATCAAAAAGGGTATAATAAAAAAAATAATGATTGAATAATTTTTTTAAAAATGAAATCGAATCACAAATTAGGAATTATAATATAACATAGAAAAATAATGTTAAATATCAACTAATGAACACAAGTAGTTGATTTAAAAAAACCAAAAGATCTATAACATTGTCCATTGAAATCCATAATATAAAAAAGTCATGGGAAATCACCTACTGTGATCTAGGTTTTGAAAACATCATTGTAATTATTCTTGATTATACTCTTATACCAATCCGGGATTTTCTAAAAAGGAATGATAACATCATGGAGAGAATAAATGTATATATAGTATTTTTACACACACAAAAAATTTGTTTTAAAAGAATTAGAAAACTAAATATTTCATAAATTAAATTAATAATTATAATGTAATAAGAAAGTGAAGGAAATAATAATTTCTCTACCAAGAAATATCTATCACATGTCATTCATCGCGCTATTTCCATTACATAGATGTAATCATTATTAGATAGACCTAAAAATAGCATCTCTCTATCCATAGCTATAATTATATTGTAACATTAGAACAATATTATATGGGATCAATATAAGGGAGTTATATAGAATAATAAATAATAATCGTTTGAATGTTCCATGAATAAAACAACCATGCTATGCTGGGAATACAATTTCCCTCTCCTCTACCACCAAATGGGAATATTATACCCTTACCAAATTAAATATAAGGGAATATAAAATTATTACTAGAAAAATATCCCTCTAAACCTTGATAAAAACATCTAATAAAAACCATCAGTTTTTTACAATTTACTACCATATCTTTTAATAACATCCGCATACATGTTACAATATAAAATAAAAAACACTGAAGAAAAAATTAAATGGATTATTTATTACTCAATATACCAATTCATCAACTTGTTATTTGTAAAAGTGAAATTCCAAATCTGAATCCTACAGAAAATATCAATTTTTATTATGTTAATTAATATACCTACACATCATTCCATATTTCATTCATAAATAGTTTACAATTAATATATATCTATGAAAACTATTCAGAATATAAAAATTAAAAAAATATAATTCTAATAATATGGTATATATTATCACTATATAAAATTTCTTGTTAAATGGAAAAATGTGTTTCCTATATTAATAATTATAGTTTATCTTATAAATTTATAATATTTATCATATTTTATCATTTACAACATATCTTCCATAATTATTATCTTATTAATATAATTACTATTATATTAAAAATATTAAATTTTACATCATTATATCCCATAAATCATGTATAAATTTAATTAATCAATAGAAAATTAGATTAATTTACCACTCCTCATATAAATAAAATTACCCCAATTATCTGAATACTTATAAAATATGATTTATAATCCTTTACAACAATCCCTCATTGGTAAATGTTATTTTATTTTACTAATTATGATTTATTAATATGAAAACATCAACAAACCAATATATTGTTAATAATATATATATATATATTATATTTAAACAATCCATTAAACACAAAAGAAATATAATTAAATGATATAGTATATATATACGGAATAATAAATGAAATATTAATTATCATTACATCTGTTGATTCATTATCATAAAATAATTTTATTCAATGTCACCCCAACGATCAATGATAATCATTTAATATATCCCATATATTATTTAATTTCACAAATAAAGAGGATATATTGAATGAAATGTTATATATATTAACCATTTATAATTATTTAAACACAAATCAATCAATGATCAACAATCCACTATGAATGAAAACAATTATTATCCATGATTAAAAATATATAGACAAACTAATACAATTATGTAGTTATCCATACAACAGAATATTTTTACATAAATTTTACATTTCACTTCTATTATCCCCAAATTGTTTTCAAATACATCAATATACATAATGTAATGATCATTTAGAGTCATTTTATTCACTTTAAAAAACTCATAAATATATTAGTCTATTAAAAGTCAGAAAAAACTATGAGAAAATAAATATATATCTTAAAATGAAATAAAATTAAATGATATACTAATCATTTAAATTAACTATGTCAATGGATCAAATATAAAATATAAAGGATTGATAATATCAAAAATATGATTTTGAAATAATATTCTTTCTACACTATAAAAACCATGATTTATAATAAATAAATCATTTTGACTTTTATCATCACCTATCGGTTCCATATATATTCCACCATACTATGACTTCACTATAAAAAATCAATTACAGGAAAATTTAATACATCCAATATTTCATCATATGATCATGCACCTCTATAAATATTTTGAATAATATCATGTCATTTAGTATATAAATATATCTCTTATTAATGGTAACAGATACATAATTGGGAAAACTCATATGTTTTAAAAAATTGAACATGTATCGAACACACTCAAGTAAGTGTAGAAGTGATATGTTATATTTTACACCCACAATACCATCCAATAAATAAAAATTCTAAAAAACCAGAGAGTATTCTCTATACCCTGAAGTGCCCATATCAGTGTGAATCACTGAGAGGGGGAGGGGGTGAATCAGTGATCCTTTAAAACTTTTTACTAATTGATTCTTAATAAATTAAACCTCTATGGCTGGTTAAATCCTCGATCCACTCTTCTTGTATCTCTCAGCCTTTCCTCGAGTAATGCAGTAAATGTAAAGGCAGAGGACACAAGGATTTACAAGGTTCGGCACCGAAGGCCTATGTCCTTGCCATGTTGGTTATACACCCCAACATGGTTTCTTCCATTATAATCTGTTATTATTACAATGGTCAATACATCATCCCATTGTATCTCTCCTGAGTCCCACAGGAGGGTCTTTATACTGCGTCCCACAGTGTTACCAGAGTCCCACTGGCCTGCTCCAGAATCCCACTGACGACTTCTTCTCCCTGAGTCCCACAGGGTCTTCTCTTGGCTCCTCGAGTCACACGAGTAGCTCTTCTTCTGTTCAGCTCTTCAAGTAACTTCAGCAGCCTGGGATAAAGGCTGCCGGCCTTTCTCTTCTCTTCTGATCACTTGTGGTTGATCAGGGCTTCTCTTCTTGCTCAGGATTTATCTCCTTCTTCTCAGGATGACCTGGCTTCTCTCCAACTACTGAATACTCAGACAACTGATATCTTTAACTTCAGTCTGGTCCAGTCTCACTTCAAAACAACTTCATGCACTAAATGCATGGCAACTCTGAATCCTCATGCACTGACTGCATGGCTTCTCAATTTCTTCAAGAACTGTTGTTCCTGGACTTCTCAAATGCACACAACCAGATTTGTCTATGTTCACGTGTGCATGTGCATGCATGTATGCATGCACTCCCCTTCTTCCTTCTCTTGGTGAAATAAACCCACAAAGGGTGTAATCACTTCAAGCCCACACCTTCTTTGAACTTCACACAATTAATTCAATTTGCTTACACACATAAATGTGTGTTCTACTTTAGTGTGAGTATTCTCCTTCTTCTCCTTCTTAGTGTGTACACACCACTTAGCACACACTAAGGTTCGGCCTTCTTGTTTTTGTTTGCTCACACACACTTCCTTTGATCAATTAGTCAACACAAGGCTTGGCCTACTTCACTTACTAAGCACACACACTTCCTTGTTCTTTTAATCTTCTTCAAAGTGTGCACTTCACTTATGCACACACTTGGTTCTCCATTTTGTACACACAAGGGCTACGGCCTCCCTCCTTCACTTTGCACACAAGGCATGCAAGTCTCGGCCTTCACTTCTTCACTTCACACACACAAGAGGTGTGGAATCCTCTTCACTTGAGCTCCTTCCAATATGAAGGCACACAAGGTGCAATCAGGGGCGCGTAGGTGCAAGAGCACAAGGGCCGCGCAAGGCCTCAGGTGCAAGTCACCTCAACCACGGGGCGCGCAAGTGCTACTGCCCCGGGTACTCCCTGTCGCGCAAGGAGTAGGCGCGCAGGGGACTCTTCACCTCCTTCTTCTTGTCGTGCAAAGGAGTAGCACGCAAGGAACACCTTCAAAGCCTCGGGTGGATTTGGGACAACAGCCGCGCAAGTGTGCGCGGGGCTTTTACTTCGCGAGGCACAAAGGCACTCATGGGACTTCTCAAATATTCAACAAAGGATCAGCAAACCACTCTGAGTGCTCGGGCTCTCTTTTTATAGGCGAGGAGAGCCTCGGTTCATCCACGGAGATAAAACTTGAACTCCCGAGATTTTCGGGATTTCAAGATTTCCTTCAAATCTTGTTTTCAATTCTCTGCTGAACGCGGGGTCATTTATTTTTCGCCTCCACGTGCATGCGACTTAGAACGCATGCACGACCTTCTTCTAAGGGTGATCAATGCAAAACACGAACCCATGAAGCCTCAGCAACTTCGTCTGCCTCGGCATTCTTCGAAATCTCCCATTTCCCGTATGCATGTATACTTTTATGCATGGATGGGTTCAGTAGAGCCAGACGATCTCCATGGAGGTCTCGGTTTTCTCGGAGGTGGGCGGGAACTCAAAAATCGTGCTCGGGTTGCTCCTGGTTCGACGGAGGCTGCGGGAATGCGCGGGTGGCCTTCGGCTGAGCTCGAGGAATGAGACGGACGGGGAGCCATCGGATCAGGCGATCAAATAACCTTGGACAACCTGGATCAGATCGCGAATGGCGCGATGCATCGGGCGGCCGAGATCTGCCGCGCGATCACTCGGACGGCCAGGATGCGCTCCCGGTGAATTTTTCCGCGTCCCACATCGAAACGCCTCGCAGGATTTCCGCGGTATAACAACCAAGCGCTGCCGGCCTCCCTTCAGTTGCACTTCTCCCCTCTCGGTTCCGCCCCACACTGAGTTCTCCCTACGGGCGGGCGCTCTGCGCCCCCTATGCACCTTCGGGCGCGCCACTGGCGCGCACTATGCACACTGATACTCTTGGGGGCGTGCTACTACGCCCCTGCCGCGCTCCTTCGGGCGTGCCCCAGGCGCCCATGCGGTGTCTTGGGTGCGCCCTGCCGCCCTGGCTCGCCCCACGGGTTCCCCCATGGGCGTGGTGCCCTAGCGCCCATGCCTTGGGGTTGAACCCTCAAGGTGCCTTGGCTGGCCATATTTTTTTGGCAAAGGATAGAGAGTACTTTGTATAAAAATAAAGTAACCACATACATAATGTGAAATTCCAAATTCCACTTCAAGCCATCTTCCTCTTCATTTACTCTTCTTTATTTCTTCTTCTTCATTATAATTCCTCCAATTCTCTTCAACATTTATTCATCACTTAGGAATGGAAATTCTTGAAGGTTCTTCATCAACCGAGCTCCTTAATCAAATAGATTCTTCAATGTTCTTCATTGATCTAATCAGAGATCAAATTGGATCTTCTTCATATTCACATGCACTAAGTGATAGTGCATGGACTTATTTAGCTCACTTCATCCACTTAGAATATGTGGATGGATCACTTCAACTCATCATGCATTGTCAATACATTGCATGATCTTCAAACATTGTTGTGAATTTGTATCATCAGGATACAAGTTCTATGAACTTAAAGAGTAGCTCAATAATTGTCAGATATAATGATGATACTCCATCATCATCCATTCTTCAAGTGGTGTAACTTAGTATCATCTTGATACAAGTATTGAAACATTAAGATCAGTTCTACAATCGTCTGATATAATATGAGAATGTTTCAACCACAACATCCTATGTCACATAGTGAATCTCCTATGTGACATTCCTCTAAGTACCATGGCCATTCTCCTTCATCACCATCACCATCACATCCTTTTTCATTCACATATTGAAACTCCTTGACATCCATCCATTCATTCCTTGACAACAACATACCTCATTGACAACAAATGCAACACAGTGCACTTCAATCTCCCCCTTTGTAATTGTTGGCAATACACTAGAGCACATATGAATGGGTCAATATGTGTACCAATATTTCTCCCCCTTATTGGCAATCAAATGCAAAGGTGTGGTGTGGTTCTCTTAAAAAAATAACTTCCTCCCTTTGAAAAGCATTTTCTCGAAAATCATAAGAGAGGGATGATGTCACATGTTCACTTGAGCAATGAACCTTTAGTAAATCAGATCTAAGTCTACTTGGGCTAACCCGGTGTAGAAAACAAGAGTGATGTAACCAAGGAACTCAATGCTGTCCAAAATTCACTGTACACGTGAGATCATGCTTCAGGGGTTTGAAATTTTTCAGATATGTCAATGAATTGCTAAATCCTACACATACTTCACCAAACACATCAGAAAGTTCAGTGCAAAGATAAAGCTCCCCCTTTCATCCATTTGTCTTCAATCCATGCTCCCCCTTAATTGAAAAGATAAACTCAATTAAGAAACAAGGGATGAAAGTATGATTGGAATACCTTCACTTTTCTCAAGATGGTATTAATCTAAGAATCCCATCTTCTTCTGATTGGCTCCCCCTCAAGGGGTGCACTCCATTCTGTCCAAACCACTCTCTAGATGAGAATGATCATCATCTTCAATTCCCTGCAATGTTAGCACATGTAAATACCAGAAGTATAAGGGAATAAGATGGAACCTCCTTGGTTCATCAATGTGAACAACAAGGTTGAGAAGATTCTCTCAACCGAGATGTCCCATTTTCACCATTCTTCACACTTGCACATTTGATCTTCAATGATGTTTGTGCTGGTGTGGATCTCAATAAATCTTCATGTGAAATCTTCTTCTTCCCTTTTGCCTTAGAAATTGCCAGAACTTCATCTTCAGCTCTTTGTAGATCTTTGGCAAGTTGCAACTGATTTGGCCATATGACTAGTAAGTCGTTTTGAAGTGTGGCCTCAGTTCTGGAAGTTCCACATGGTTCTTTTGATGCTGTAAAGCTACCTTTCTTAGGAAACTTGTTTTCAATCAATCCCTTCTGCTTCTTCTGGATTGATTGTCTGTTTGAGTCAAGTCTGCTTCTATTGATTTCCATGGCTTGTTTACAAAGATCCATGGTATGCCCTTTCTTTCCATAGTAGAAGCATTTCTTCCTGGTGGTCCTTCTGGATGCATCACCCTAATCCTTTCAATTTCTCTCAACTTGCTTAACCCCTAATTAATTGACTTGAGTTACTTTTTAATTATGGGAGTTAAACCTTTTGAATTTCAAACTTTTGAAATTCTATTGTGTTATGTAATTATAAAATAAGTTGTTGTCTTATTTTATTTTGGGTTATTTGTTTGTCTTCTGGAGAGGTGGAGAGCTCTTCTTCTTCTTCAACTCTGACGAAGAACTCGAAGAACGTTCATCTTGACGAAGAACGCTCAAGCTCCGACGAAGAACGCCGCACATCCATTCTTCGTTTACCGTGTCAACGAAGGGGAAGCCACTTCTTCCTCGGACAACCTTCGTCGGCGTACAAGTTTCGCCAACGACGTGTCTCTTCGAACACATCCCTTCGACATCGGATTTGACGAACGGCTACTCCGACGCCCGACCTCCGCGACGTCGTCTTCCGCGGAACCTTGACAATCTTCGAACCTTATACCCGAGGTAGGGGTTGTTGATTTCTTTTTGGTTTCCTTATTTTTATTCTTGATCGTGAATAGCAAGTCTAACGTGTGGCTTGAATTATTTAAAGTTGCGTTATTTTTTTAATGTGAGGGGGGTCGGACCGCACGAACACGGCCGAACCCCCCCCCCCTCTATCGTTCTTGTTTATTCTTACGGGTGGAAGCAAAGTGGCGTGGTGCCGTCGCACCACGCGGATTACCGTGCAATTATTTTACACGGCGCCATCGCGCCAAGCCGAGGTTGAATCTTCAAGAACGCGACACCGTCGCGCCGCGTTGAAAGGAATCATGGCACGGCGAAAGGGGCGCGGTGCCGTCGCACCGCGCCGGACGACGAACACCGCGTCCGGTTCCGGGCTGCGGCGGGAGAGAAGACCGGCGGCCGGGCCGCTGGCGTCGGAAGCCGAAGGGGGGACCGGAATTTCCGGTCCCGTTGGAGAAAACCGGCCGGCCAGCTGGCCGGCCGGAAGGCATTAAACCGGGGGAATTAATCCCCCGGCCAACACCCAAAACCCCCCTCTTTATGAGGGGGGCAGTTTTTTTTTAAGGGGAAGGGGGCAGCCGGCCTCCCCCCCGGTTCCGCTCAAATCAGGCCCCCCACGTGTGGGGGGCGTTTTAAAAAAATTGGGCGCGGCACAAAGGCCGCGCCGCCTCTTCCAGGAAGCGGGGGCTTAGCCCCCGCGTGCGGCTCCTCGCGGCGCCAGGCCGCCGCGGCCCGCCGCGCCGCCGCGCCGCCCCAGGGGGGGGGGGGCTGGCCGGGTCGGCCCGGACCCGGACCCCCCCGTTTCGAACCAGAATTGGTTTTTGGCCCATAACTTGAGCCTCGGACCTCCGATCGACGAACCGTCAGCGGAAACGCGATCCTTGGATCGAGACGGTCGTTTCGGTATATCGCACTCAAGGATTCAGATTACTTTGAGTTCGGCCGGGTTGGTTCGTTCACGAAACCAACCGGGCCTTCGGAGCGGAAACGCTCATATCTTGAGCTACGAACGTCTGATTGACGCGCCGTCAGTCGCGTTGTGTTCCTCTTAGTGAGACGGATCTTTTGGCATACTCCGCCCGGGGTTTGGACGTAGGTGGAGTACGGCCGGGTTGGTTTTGCCTTAAAAACCAACCGGGCCCCGGAGACGAAAATGCCAATAACTCTCAGACCGGGCGTCCGATCGACGCGCCGTCTGTTGCGTTGAGTTCCTGTTGACGATACGGAACTTTTGGTTACATCAACTTTAGTCTTCGTGACAGTTGATGTATCAGCCTCTCGGCTCGTGGAGCGGACCCTCCGAACGAGCTTGCTGTGTGCGGGAACCCTAGTGCTGGCTGCGACTGCTACGACTGTTACTGCTACTACTACTGCTACTGTGACTGTGACGACGACAGTACAGAGATCCTGTGTGGATTCGACGACGACGACTACAGCACTCAGCGATCCTACGTGGATCAGTGCTACAGGTCCTGTGTGGGCCCGATCCGGTGTGGGTCCTTGCGCTCAGCGGTTCTGTGTGAGCCAGCACCTACAGGTCCTGTGTGGGCCCGATCCTTTGTGGGTCATTGCGGGGGTTAGTTACCTATCGATCCTTCGTGGGTCCGACGACTTAGATGGATCAGTGATCATCTTTATCGTCCTCTGAAGAAGTATACCTGTGTGAGCTGAATCCTATTGCTTTCCTGTGTGGATTGTGTTGTGTAATCCTGTGTGGTTTACGTTTTGCTTTCCTGTGTGGAATACGTTTACTATCCTATGTGGACTGAGTTGTACTTGGGCTCGAAGGTTGGAGCGTATTTGAATTGATGACTTAGGTATATGTATGGGAATATACCTAAGCAGTGTCGGTTGTTACTTTGTGATTGTACATTTCTTCGTGGATTATCCTTTGTGGATTTTGAGAGACCTTCAGGGGTCTCGGGGTCCCTACTGAGTAGCTTATACTCACCCCTGCACGGGCTTTGCCCACACTACGTTGTGTTGGTTGCAGACGACGGACAACGTTGACCCTAGCTGAGGCTTGCAGAGCGGAACGGTACCCGGAGGAGGACCACTGGGCGGGACGTGCACGGAGCGGACGACGGGACCCGTGGAGCAGAGGAGCTATCTGTACCCACCCTTCAGGTGGGATTTCCAGTGGACAGCTCGGAGTAGCGGCTTTTACTTTTCAGTTGCTGTTTTTCCCTTTTCGAGTTGTAATTTACTTTCAGTTTGGGTTTGTATTCTGGCCCATTTACCTTTCCGCACTTTCAGTCGTACTCTGCTTTGTTTAGTGTTTACTTTCCGCTTGTTTACTCTGTGGTGTGTGTTTACTTTTCAAAGGCAATGCCTTCCCTTTTTACCGGGATTTACGCCTTGGTGCTAGTCGCCAGCCCCTGGCCAATGGAAGGCGGGCTTGGGGTAGTCACGGCACGGACCCCGAGGGCGGGTCGTGACATAGTTCATGGACCATATTAAAGACCCCATATTGAATGGCCACTGTGGAATTAGTTGAACTAAAGGATCAACTAGAGGAATTTATTAATAAAAGATTTATTCTCCCTAGTGTTTCTCCATGTGGATTGATTTTGTTTTTGTTGAATATAATGATGGATCTGTGAGGTTATGCATTGACTATAGAGAGATCAATGCTATAACAATAAAGAACAAGTATCCCCTACCTAACATTGGTTATTTATTTGCTCAAATACATTGGGATCAATTTTATTCAATTATTGAAATTCAATATGGATATCATCAGTTGTGTGTGAATACACATGACATTCTGAAAACAACATTTCGTACAAGGAACATGCATTATGAGTTTACAGTGTTGCCTTTTGGAATGACTAATGCACCCTTTGTTTTCATGGAACTAATGAATAGGGTTTTCAAGAAATGTCGTGATGAATTTTTCTTATTATTTATTGTTGATATCTTAGATTACTCAAAAAGCTACAAATATCATGAAAATCACTTGCACACTATTTTAAAAACCCTCAGAAGAAATGAATTATATCGGAAGTTTAGCATGTGTGAATTCTGGATTCAGGAAATTTCTATTCTTTTCCATATTGTCTTTTAGGATGTAATTTATGTTGATACTTATAAGAAAAGAAAAATACATGAACGGCCAGCATTGTAGAGTATAACTAAGATACATAGTATTATTGGTTTAGAAGGTTATTATCGGCGTTTCATCCTGCTTTTTTGATTGGAAATCCCATTCAACAAGCTCACATGTAAAGGGGTTAAATTTTTTTGGACAAAAGGGTGTGAATAATGTTTTGAATTACTGAAGAGAAGATAATCCATTGCACTTATCTTGACTCTACAATTAGGGAATGATGGGTTTGTTATTTATAGGGATGCTTCAAAGAAAGGAACTGGTTGCGTCCTTATATAGAATGATAGATTTGTTTCCTATGAAACATTGTAGATAAAAATTTATGAACAAAACTTTCATACTAATTATCATTAGTTATTAGCTGTAATATTTTCTTTGAAAATATAAAGACACTATATCTACGGTGAAAAGTTTGAGATATATACCGATCACAAGAGTTGGAAGAATAATTTCTCACAGAAAGAACTCAACATGAGGAAAAGAGGATAGCTTGAAATACTCAAATATTATGGTTTAACTATAAACTACAACCCAGGGAAGACAAATAATGTGGCAGATGCTTTTAACAGAAATGACCATAGATTTTTGAACATGTTGAGTTTTGAAAGGGATCCTATGTTCAGGGATCTAGTAAATATGGGAATAGGAATAATCATGGAAGTTGAAACATCAATACTTTTTCAAATGGTTACCAATCCTTCTTTACTAGAAAGGTTAAAACGTTCTCAGACAGATGATGATGATTTTCCAAAAAAAAAATTAATGTTGTGAATGATGGGAGATTGATTTAATTTTTACATAAAGATAGACTTTTAAAATTTGGGAAGAGGGTTTGTGTTCCTGCTATACCTGATCTAAAAATGGAATAGTTTTGTGATGCCCATAGATCAACTTTTTATATATACTATGGTATCAAAAATATGTATAGAGATTTGAAGGAACATTTTTGTTTGGACAACATGAAGAGGGAGATTGTAGATTTTGTGTCATGATATATGGTTTCTTAATTGATTAAGGATAGAAGAAAACAACCTAGAGGAGTCATGCAACCTCTTCAAAATTCTGATTGGAAATGGGACGATATAAGGATGGACTTTGTCATTGGGATACCAAACACACCTAAAAGGAATGATACAATATCGGTCATTGTTGATCATCTTACTAAGTCAGCACATTTTCCTTCTATAAGAGATGATTTTCCACTTGAACGTTTAGAAATAATATATATTAATGAAGTTGTAAGACTTTATAGAGTACCCCTATCGATTTTTTTAGATCATTATCCATATATTACATCAATATTCTATAAAAGTATTTAGAAGGCCATGGATACTGACTTCATTTGAGAATTACCTACCACCCTCAAACTGATAGATAATTAGAATATACTATTCAAACCATAAAAGACATGTTGAGATCTTTATCACTTGATATTCAAGGTATGTGGGATCAATATTTACCTGTGGTAGAATTTTCTTATAACAATAGCTGCCAGTCAATTATTCAGATGGCACCATATGAAGCGTTACATGGAAAGAGATGTCGCACACCAACTTGTTGGGATGATGTTTGTGAAAAAAAAATAATAGGCCTAAAACTTGTTGAGGAAACAATGGAAAATGTGAAGATTATCCAAACCCACATAGAAGAATATCAAAAGTAGGAAAAAGAGATATGCTTATAACCGATGGAAGGATTTGGAATTTCAAGTAGGAGATCATGTTTTATTGATGGTATCTACATGGAAGGGTGATATACAGTTCAATAAGAAGTGTAAATTAAGTCCTAGGTACATATGACCTTTCTAAAGTCTAAAAAGAATTGGAGTTGTAGCTTATCATCTGGTAACACCACCAAAGTATATCCAAAGTTAATGATGTGTTTGATGTATCACTATTAAGAAAATACATGCCTGACCCAACACATGTACTAACTTATGAATAAATATAATTGTAACCCGATCGGTCTTATTGTGAAGAGCCTGTCAAGATTATTGATTCCAAAGAAAGAGTGCTGAAAAAACGGTTGACTTATCTAGTGAATGTTCTATGAAAAAACCAAAACATGGATGTAGGAACATGGAAACCCATGGAAAATCTGAGGAAGAACCACCAAAATATTTTTTATGCTGTAATATTATAGAAATTTCAGTGGTGAAATTATTTAATGGAGGGAAGAATTTAACACCCCAATATTCTACTATATGCTTCTCTTTGAATAATACAATAGTTTATGTTGTACACAAATTTGAGTTATAACACACCCCGACCAATCAAACTAAATGTTATGAATAGTAATACCCCCCTTTTGAAATATTTTTATTTTTATTTTTTGAAATGTGATTCATTTTTGGATTCCGAATAACAAAATTAGCTTTGGGTGAATTTTTGGTATTTTTATGAAAACATTCAATTTTTTATGAATTGTAAAAACATTGTGCTTTTGTTTAACACTGACTTTTTACTTAAATAATTAGTTATTTTATTTAAATTTATATTACATAAAAATAGATACATAATACCTATATATATTCAATGAAATACATGGGAGTCATTTAATAGCAATATTAGATATATCATGTTTTATGGGACTTTTTACCGCCTTTTACCCACCTTCTAGGAACAATTGAAATTTTTCATAAAAGTCATTTTTACCACTTTTGTGAATAGAATTTCAAAAATATAAGAGACACAGTTGTCATCATTAATTAAAATGTGGTTCAATAAGATGAAAATAGTTTTTGGGGAATATTATCATTTGAATTTAATTTACAACACTAAAAATTAAATAGGTTAATTAAAGGTAAACAATGATATTATAATTACCATAACACATGTATTAATTATATTGGATAAGTATATTATGAAAATAACCAACCTTATTAATAAAATATGATCCTTTTGTTCCATTTAGATTAGATTAAGTTATTTATAATTATGTTATTTATAGAAGAGTTAAAAGTTTTAAATTTAAATTTTAGTAACTAAAATATTTTTAATATAGAGTTATACATAAGCTATATTCTACTATTAGTAATAATTATAAATATAAAAATAATTCTTATATAATTATATTTAATTTTATAATTTTTAGAAATGAAATTCTAAAATTTATTTATAACAGAAAAATGATGCAGTAATTACCTTATTAATGAAAGATTGAAGTCATTGTTATTCTAAATAATAAAATTAATGTATATTAAGTCTTCTGATTAATTGCACCAATTTTCTTGGTTAATATTATATGTTATGGTTTATTAATTATTTTTTTTTGAAGTGATAATGTTTTTATCACTTTCACAAAAACAAAATACCAAGTAGTGTCAAAATTGACATAAATGAGTTTTTTAAAAAAAAATACTATATTATTAATTGATATGATATTTATAAATATATAATGTTCAGAAAAAGGACATAGAAAAGGTTATATATATCAATAATGATCCAATTGGAGTTCTCTTGAGTTTTTATAATTGTTTTTATTAACTATTTATTATAATAATACAAGAATACATGAAAAAAGTTAAACTATTTAACTAAGATATAATTCTAAAAGATAAGGTTAATAAGGTGACCTAAACCTATATAAAACCTATTTATTGAGATATTTCTGACTCATACCCACCTTATCATCAAAATAAATTAATTTGGGGCGATTATGAATGTAATATGATTGAATAACAAAATAATATTTCAAAATTTTTCTAAAGTGACCCTCACCACTTTAATAAAAGGGTACTTCCCCTTATCATAATTTCACACATCCAAAACTATTTGGCATGAAAAAACCCTCCTCAAATATACTCAAAACTACCCTCACGTAAATATAGATTAATTACATTGATCATAATCTAACATAAGGATACCTTTTGATCAAATCTAATGGAAACACCCAATGAAGAGGTAATATTTTCACCACATTATTCAAAGTTCTTTTCTTCTTCCACTTACTATTTCTTTGTAGTTCCATACCAATATTATATATTCAGTACCATATACATACTGGTATTTTATTATAAAAATTTTATAACCATATTCATTAATCTACACATCCTATGAATGACAAGTCTCCATATGTGCGTACGTATGGCATACCGTCTCCTCATCGTTGTGTAGTTTGTTATTCAAACACTTCATTATTTGGATGGGAATAATTATTAGTATAACTAATTTAAATAATAAATATTACATGTTAAGGATTCTGTATATATTATATATCTTCCAATTACAAAAAATTTCACTATCAATAAAATGATATTGTCGCTCGTACATATGTATGGGTTAACGTTTCCACAAAACATGATGAAATTCATTATCCATCATAACCATTCATGAATAATATTCAATTTATGATTAAAAATAATTTTTAAAAACATTATATCATTATAAATATGAATAAAATACACCATATCCATAAAAAACATGGGTTACATAACACATCATATAATTTAAAACGAATCAGTTAACACCTGAAATGATGAAACTACTAAAATGTTATTTACAAAGCAATATTAGAGGATCATATATGATATCATATTTATGTATGTGGTTATTTTATAATTTAATAACTATTATTTAACTATTATACTGGTGTTTATCATACCCTAGATCATGGAAAATTATACGGTGAGGTTAATTATACAATCTCTTCATTATCCGAGGTGGTTTATACGTGAGTATCTACTGGGACCTCTTTATAATCAACATTTGTGCTTCTTAAAAATGTATTTCAAAACATTTTTACTATTCACTAAACTATCGGTTAAAGTCATTTATACCCTTGTTTGAATTTTTATAGAATTTGTATAAATGAATATTTCTGTTTTTTCCCAACAAGGTCCATTACGACCATTTCGAAGGAATTAAGGAAGGAATGTTTGTTTACTTATACAGTGGGTGTGGCTATTTTCCACCATTAAAACTCCTTCAAATCTTCCCTTATAAGCTTATAAAAATATTTTCAAAATAAATTTTTTATCTTATTATTATGTGACTTTTAAATAACTCAAAAATAGATATAGGTATTTCATTCAAATAGTTTTCATTTCATCTCTGTCAACATCCTTTAATGAATTTTACACTTGTTTGAAGTTGATTTATTATGATATAAATTTCCATATTATATTGAACATTTTTTGATATTTTTTAAAATGGATGTGTTATTTTTATACCATTCATGGTTTATGGATAAATTATTGACATTTCATATGCTAATTTTAATACTAATTTTTATGGTACGTTTAACCCTTTTCGTATGAGGAATGCATTGGACTCAGAAAGTGACAGGTAGAGCATTGTATAAATCCTCGATGCATGGGTAGGTCTCATGAGACAATATAGTTTGTTAGAACAAGTCCAAGAAAAAAATATTTATTTTTAGTCTAGGTATGAGGCCTTGACTATGTGGTTATGATGTCCAATATTATGCATTACATCATTATGAAATTGGTAATTAATGATGAATGAGATTATTTGACTAGTAGAATATTCATGTGAATAAGTAAATGAAATTATTTGATTTATCATTTCCATATTATGATGAAGTTTATTATTAATAATATATTGTTTTATTCTTATAGTTTTCATTAAATATTTATTCATATTTATGAATGTTTCCACTACACTTTTATCCTTACAGAGCACCTGAGATCCTTCCTTTCTTTGTTTTATTTTTTCCTGGATGCAAAGATGTATATTATGACTAACCTGCAGTGATAGTCTATTGGATATGAATTTGTCTGATGGATGCAATTTAGTAGTTTTTTTCATTTTATAATGTAATGTAAAACTTATGTATCTATCTCGTACTTCCAAGGCTACTGAACTGATCGGTCTTTCGGTATTTGATCCCTTGTGATCATGACAATGTAATGTGATAAGGCACTGACTCTAGGTAACTTGGGTCTGGTCATTGTAGTATATTTGGATCCTTGTTAGGGGATTTAAAAATGATTTGTGACCTAAAGATAATACTATAATTAACTTTCATTTATTGGCCTATCATGATTCCCTTATGTGTATTGATCAACAAAACATGGTTGAAGTTTTTATTATGGGGGTATTTTTAAGTGGAATAGGAATACACTCAATGGTAGAAATAAATGTAAACATTATATGTTCTTCATGATGTTTAATGATGGTACTGATTTATATGTTGTTTTAGGTTTTACAACCTCTAAAATGTATTCGGATCTACATACATTGATTGTTGATGTTTTCAGAAACTATTCAAGGTTTCTTTCCCTTCCATTCAAGTTCATAAAATGGTTGTACATTAATCTATGTGTGAAGAGAAATTGTTCTGGAAGCTAGTGATATTAGTTTTCATGGTATCCTGATGCATGTGTGTTACATGTAAATTGAATGCCATTAAAGGGAAATAAAAATGATAGAGCATGAAATCCTTTTGTGGACTAGATTGTGTCATCAATGCAACTAAATATATACATTTAGGATTTCAAAAAACAAATCTATATCCAGATATACCATTAATGGATGAGAAGAATGATATATACAAAATAGAAAAAACGTTGACCATCCATGAAAGATTGATAATAATATAGTTAAATGTTAGGTTGTAACATAATGGAGATAGTAATACCAATCTATTTCGTAGAATTCACAATGAAAAGAAAATCGGAGGAGGGATTAAAGAAATTAGTGTTAATAAATGAATTTTGACATCTAAGAATGAAATACATATTGTGGTTGTTGAGTATTTTAAAAATAATTATTCTGATGATGGTTATGACAAAAATCAATGAATAATCAATAATATTACTAATACACTGGTAGATCAAGAAAATTATGATCTGACATTAGATCCTTAAGAGGTGGATATTTGATCAGTAGTTTTTTTCTAATAACATTAATTTTATATTAGGTCTTCATGGATTCATTAAAAAATTTATTTTATTGGGACGTTAATCATAATGAGGTTATTAATGGTATTAATGAAATCTTTTTTCTTGTTCATATCCCTCATGGCCTCAATTCCATCTTCATTGATCATATTCCTAAAAAATATAATAGTGTTGACATCAGGTTTTTCCATCATGTTTCCATTTGTAATATTATTCCCAAAAAATTTAGCAAAATCATTGCCCTCAGGTTCTATAAAGTGGAAATGAACAATATTTCTATGAATTAGTATGGGTTTGTAATTAGTAAGAACATCCAAAACTACCTTTTCACGGAATCTTAGAGTATAAATCTTGGGAAGAGGAAGACTTAATATGGAAATTTTTCATTAATGATTGATATCAACAAATAATTTGATACATTAAAATGGAATTTCATTTTTGCAGTTCTCATGTAGTATGGATTCTCCACAGCTTTTATTTTGACGATAAATACAATACTATGTTCTATGAATCAATAAATTCTCATTAATTGTTCCCATTATGTTTTTTTCAAATTCACTATGGGAGTTGGGTAGGGTGATCCTTATAAGGCCTTCTATTTTCACAAGCTAAAGTATATCTTAGAAGATTCATGAATGACCTGTTGAATTTTGGTTTATTGAAACAAGTCATGGTTGGAAGATGTATGTTCACTACTTATATTATTTTCTATTCTGATGATATCCTTATCTATGGGTAGGCCTCCAAGAAAACATTAAATACAATTAGTATTATTCGTGATCATTATTAAGTCGTGGCGGGGAAATCTATAATTTATAATAGTTCACAAATTATGTTTGGTATGGGGATTTTGCTGGAAAGGCAGATCAAAATTCCCTAAATGTGTAGTGTTAGGAGGGGAGACCTTTATTTTATTTATCTTAGAGTTCCATTATTTTGGAAGATGTTTAGAATATTTCATTATGAGGATACTTTTTCATGTATTATTAATCAATTGACCATATAGAAATGGAAATCTAGGGCCCATGCGAGAAGAGTTTTCATGGAAAATTAAGTAACCACTTCGAAGTTTGAGAATATATTTTCAATTTACAAATGGAATAATTGTATTATTTAAATGATTCATGTCATGATAAAATGTTTTAATTTTACACGGTTAGTTTTTTATTGAAAACATATTACGGTTGGTTTGAAGGACTATATCAAATTAAAGGTTAGTGGATGGCGTGGAATTAATGATCTCTGGATATTTATTAATGCCTTACATTCTATGTTCACATGGAATCTATTTACCCTTAATGACCCCTATGGAGTTTATGTATTAAAGATTTAATTTCAATTTTCTGAATGGGTACTCCCATTATCTGGTGTCATCCACTTGAAAAAATATAAGGAAATGCTTCAAAATGATAATTACTGAGTCAATGTCGATTTTTTATATGAAGTGGAACCTTAATTTCTTGGAAACCAATTGTGTTGATAATCTTATCAACGAATGAGTGCTTATCCCTCCCAATAGAAGAAACAATTCCATTTTTCAACTTCTTACAAATACGCGTAGGCATGACATGATTGTTCCTATTTATGTTTCTTGTAAAATTTAGATATACTTATTTAATGAAAGGGATATTACTTCTTATATAAAGAGTGAGTTTTTTTTAAAATTGAGGGTATTTATAAGATGATTAATGATGAACATTGTAATATCCCTACCTGACTAGCCTCATTTAGGATTCCACTAATTCCTCATTGAAGAAAAATTTTACTTTCGAAAATCTAGGATGAAATATCGACCACACATTATCAATTGAATGGGTGACAATATCCATGGAATCTTCTTGTCACCTGTGTATGAGAGAAATTTAATGTGTGTATAATATGTTTGTAAATTTCGATTTAATTTGTATAAAATGGGATTATAGTTAGGACTTGTTTGAATTTCAGGTGGACAGGGGAAGCACTTTTGAGGTGTTTTTTCCTACCTCATGATTAGAAGTAGTCACAGTAGACATATTAAATATATAATATAGGTTGTCATTGCATTAGTTGTTTCTTTCACATGGGAAACCATGAATTATATTCTATTTGATAACTTTATGCCTTTAGTTGATAATGGAAAGATGACTATTTATAGGGACCTTTTTGGTGCTTCTAAGGTTAGAACTAGAAAGATGAGTAACATTATATCTAACATTTTCACTCTTATAATTTTTGGTGTGCAAGGTATAATGAAAATACATATTTTTTAAAAATTTATTAGATTTATTTACACTATTAGTCAATGAATTCAAATTAATTTTGATGGAACTCCATTGGGATACAAAGGCATGTCAGCAGTGCGGTGGTGTTTTTTGCACCAACAGTGGATTTATGAAATGGTGTTTTTATCATTACATTGGATATGATACTTCATATGAGGATTTTTTATGGGCTATGATTTATTCTTTAAATCGTATTTTCTAAAAATATTGGAATCACTTATCGATTGAACCTGACCCCCAGACGACTATAAACACTCAAAGGGCATGTTCTCGGAATGTTCCATGGTGTGATTTTCCTTATTGGATGTCTTTCATTAATTATATGGATAAAATCTTGTGGAGGATTTCTCAAACCTATATAGAGGAATACCATGTTTGTGGATTCATTGATGATGATGGTGATTATTGATACGAGCTTGATGTGGTCATTTTGATGTCCTTAATGTAGTTATCTTATGGTTGATGCTGATATGTAGGGTTTATACATTTACATGTTAATAATAAATCCTGGTAATTATGGGACATTTTCATTTATTTTCTTTATGAAATTTAATGACCGGGGTGTCCACGACTTTTTCTGTACATAAATCAGTTTCTTGATGTTTCGTCACATTTCAGAAGCACTTCATTAGTGTTTCAAATTCCTTAAATATAATCATTTCATATATAAAAATTATATTTAAATTAAATAATCCCATTAAAATACATTTTTTCATTTATTTTTCATTTTTAATTCTATCCCGATCATAAAACATTAATTTATTTGATAATTTTTGATTTCCTACCTTGCATAGGCATCAAACTATCATTTGGATAATATTCTAGTTAAATAATTGAAAAATTAATAATGATCAATAAAATATTCACTAATACATAATATTTGGTAGTAAATTTTTATAATTACATTTATCTCTAAATTATTATCTATAAGTCACCAATTGTGACATTTACAACTATTTGTAGGCACCATACGGACCCTGAAAATGATTTTTATATTTATTATAAAATATTTGCAAATTTACATGTTATGAATTACCATTTTTGATATTTATATTATAATATCATACATTATTCCTTCCATAAGTTTATCAAATACTGAAATCATAATTATGCCCTGATGATATAAATAAATATACAATTTTTTTATAGAAAACATTATCATTATATAAATAATCATAATCTTACTATAAAATAAATATAATATTCATATTTAATGAATGAAATTATTTTATTAAATAAATTAACAAATACATGCACAACTCAATTATAATATATATTGAAAAAACAATATTAAATATCATTTTTACAAAAAAATTGTAGTCCTGACTAAATAAATGTTATTAGTATAAATACTGTTATTATTTTATAATCATTTATAAATAAATTAATATAGTGTATGAAATAGATATTTATTTTTTAAATAATTTAATCTTAATCATATCCTCTAAATTAATTGGTACATTATGATGGTCACATTTTTAAAAAAGTACTTTTATGTTTGTATTATTAGGGCATTGCGAATCTTATATGTTATTGAACATAATAACTCTTTTATTAAAAATAATTTTATTGTGATATATATATATATATATATATTCAAAAAACTTATGATTTATAACACGATATTTTATTTTTTTGTTTTGGGGGTTATATTTTATCTGTAGTAGTTTTATGGTTACTCCTATAATAGATAAGAGCATAAGAAATCTTGTTTTTGGGAAGTTCACATCATCTAGCATTAAATTCATTATTTTTTAACTATGTTTGTTGTTATTTTTTCGATAAATGTATTAAATTGATATTTTTTTAGACTATAATATAATTAATATTAATCCAAACCATACATAACATCACCACAAAATGGTTTTCCTTATTTATAATGATATGTAATAGTTTTTATAATTTTTTTAGAATTTAGGTATATTTTAGTAAATTTTTAACATGAATAATTTAAAATATTTTTAGTCTCATTAATGATAGTTACATTTATATTAAATTTTATAAAGTTAATATGATATTTTGGGTAATTTAAATGAGATATTATAGTAACATCAATCAGATATTTTAAGGAAGTAATATATTAAAATATACTATAGTAGAACATTAATTATGATGATGAATTAACTATATAAAGGATTAATGAGAATTATTAGATTGGAAAATAAAAATTTTTCATTATCCATGATTAATATAATGGGTAAAATCCATGGATATTAATGGACATAGCTTCAGTGATTCCAATTGTATAGTAGAAAAAAAAATCTCTTTTTTTCAATTATTTAATATTAAAAGAGATACTTTTTTAAAATAGATGAATAAAAAAAGGGTTCATACTACTTTATCTAGAAATATACTTTTGAAAACTAATTTTCTCATTATTGATAGATTATATATATTATTATATCATTAGTAAATTACATATTTACTTAGAAAACAAAACATAGTTGACAATATGACATGATAGATTTCAAACATGAATTGATTTAATGATATTATGTATGTAATATATAAGATTGATGTTGTATATATGAAATATATTGTTTAATTATATATATATATATATTATCACATATATAAGATGTTTGAAATATATGATGAATTTCAATTAGGATATGGAGAAAATTCATTATATAAAAAATTATTTTATAAAAGTATTATTATAATCTAAATCCTTAATTATGTAAGATAAAAAAATTTTAATTTTTTTATATTAAATTGTATTTAACCCTTAAATTTATTATCACATAAATAATTATTATGAAGAAATGAGGTTTACGGTAGATGAAATCATATCATATAATCTATATAGAATGTAAAATTTAAATTAGTTTCCTTGTATTAATTTTTATACTGTTAGTATTTAATCATAACGTCTATTCTTCTCCTGAGTAGTGAGTGGGGGATGATATAATTTATTTTCCCCCAAAAGGTAGTATGTTTTCCAATAAGTATATTAAACTAATTTAAGCATAGTAAAAAAATATTTTGATGAAAAAATATACTTCATGTATTTTATGATAGTTAATGTTGGTTCACTAGTATAACATGGTGTGTATCCTCTATGTTGAATTAAAATTATAAGTAAAACAAGTAAAATATTTGTGTTCCATTATTACATTCAATATATAAATTCATTATATATTCAGTTTGAATGTATTGGTAGTTGTGAAATATTTAAATAAGTATTTTCAAACATGGGATCCTGATTTAATTTCATGTAACGGTTAGAGGTAAAATATGCTTTTTCACACACCGACACACCCCAATTCACCTCAATGTGTATTGGTTATCACATTGAAACATATATATAATTATTAAAACCCTAACAATATTGGTATGTATTATAGATAGAAATAATGATCAAAATGCATTCACCATCTATGTAATTTATTATCTCCCATGATCATTATATTGTTTTAAAAAATCGACCACCTATGGTAATTGGAATAATATTTTATCAAATTTATATTTAGAACAATTAAACATTGTGTTAAATTTATATGATTTGTAAATGTCTAATAGATACAAAACTCAATATTTTTATGAGAATCCCTGAACCAATCGAAGAATTCGTCAAACACTCGAATATTCTAAAAGTGTTAACAAAACATTTATAAAAATTACCATTATTTCAAATAACAATAAATACCTATCTATGGTGTCATTTTTATTAGTAAATATTTCCCATCCACATTATTCAAAAAATGAAACAAGTTAAAGGAGAAAATAAGAAAAGATAATCGAATTATCTGAAATAGGATAACAAGATGCTACAAATCCCATCATAAATAATTTTCATCCCTAAGAAGCCATGTGGAATATTTATGTATTGTAAATATGTGAGGCCAGTAAACCACAATCAATTCCTTGAACATCCATGTCTTGTGAGAATCAAATAAGTGCCACCATGAAAATATACAACTAATATAATCAAATTCCCACATAACACATTCACTTGAGATATAAAAAACCCCACTGGATGTGTAAATTCATGGGTTTTTAGGAACCATTTTCTCAAATAAATTAAAACTTTCATTTATATCTTGCAATGTAATATGTCAATCATTCTATTCACACAAATCCAACTTGTTATATGTTACATTAAACACTAATTTGGCATCCAATACACACAATATTGTGTATATATTTTGTTCAATGTATAACAAATTATGTTTTCATTATTTTATATACAGAATAAAATGATTATTTATCTACACGCAACACTTAATTATTTCTGTTAAACTAAAGTGTGACCTTCCTCGATAAAATGCATTGTACGCAATAATGAGGTTCACTAAACATTGATATATTTTTATAATAGTTTAAAATGTTGAAAATATGAATAGTATACACAAAATTTTAAATTTTATATATCATTAAAAATCATCTTATTTATTTTATAGAGTATGATATAAGAGAAAATTCAATTTTTTAGATAAAACAAGTATTTTTCAAAAAATGTAGTTTTTTCTGCCTTTTAATAGGGCACCAATATTATAAATTGCTTCTAAAATTTTTTTGTATTCTATTTTAAAATTAAACAATTTTAATTGGAATTAGGACATAAAATTTATTTTTGGATGAAATTTGGGTTTTTTTGATGAAATTCATATTTTGAAGAATAGTGAAAAATACTGCATTTTATTTCCAAACTGCCTTTTCACATTATTTATATATATAGTTAGATTATATTATCACATGGTATTAAATTTTAATTGGATTTTTTTAAGGTAATCCAATTTTGGTGATTGGATGCAATTTTACATTTAAATTGGACATAATCACATATCAACGTTTTGATAGTTTATATTTATTAAAAACCCAATTTTTGGTTTTGCCAACATGATTTAATATTATATTAATTCCTATAAATTATCTGTATTTAATATGGGAAAAGGGATTCACTATTTCTAATCTTAATATCCAAATTGTGTAAAAAGGAACCTTTCATTTTAGAAAATTATGTATAGTAACATCAATTGTTATTTTAATTTATCATGGTCAAATGATAAATCAGGTAAAGGTAACAAATATTATTATAATAATATAAAAATAACTAAAATGTGTCCTAATTTTATTTAATGAAATATGGATTACCATGGTTATCCTTGGGTAAATGTTAGGACACCATGGATCTACTAGTGATTTATAATGAAATGTTATAATAATTAATTTAAAGAAAAGGAAAAAAATATACATGTATCTTCAATATAATACAATATATATGGGGTTATATAAGTGATAAATTTGAGTATAAATATAAATAAAAAATATAAAAATATTTCCAATATCATTTTATTTTATTTATACTTTTTAGACATTAAATAAATAATATTAATTATATCAAAATAATGATGTAATAATTCCTTCATTACGAAAGGATTCAAATAAATGATATTATAAATATAAAAATAAATATTGTTTGATATAATTTATGTCATATATGAATTTTCATGTTTAATATTACATTTTAGGAATGATTCAATTTTTTTTGAAGGAATCACGTTGTTATGATTTTTTTTAAAAAAATCATGTATGAATAGTGACCAAAATCCCCCAAATTCATAACTTTAAATATAAAATAGTTTATTAAATAAAATAAAATTCCTAAAAATATAATATTGTTGTAAATTTTTAATATAAGACCAAAAATGTCCAAAATTACATTTTTTGGGACTTTAGAAATGATTTGGTAATTGCATTAACCCACAATGAGTAAATAACATGATATCACTATAATAATAAAAGGATAAAATAAGTGTTAAAAAAATATAAGGACAAAAAAATAGTCAAAACTTGTCTAAAAATTATTAGATGTTGGGAATTTGATACAAAATCCTCTTATAGTATAATTAAATGATTTTTGGGCCATTTTTAGTAGAAATTGAATTTATAATAATTTAAAATTTCAACAATTTCATAAAGTGCCCCTCACAACTTCTATAAAATATTACTTATTCATCTCTATATCCCACACATCTAGGGCCATTTAGTTCTAAAATTTTCTATCCAATACTCTTCCTAGAATCCCTACCATTCTCTTGGAGGCCTAACATTGGGATTAAAAAAACCCTAGGATGACCTTTTGTGAAAATCAAAACGAGATATTAAAAAATATATAATTGTTTTATCATCTCCTCAAAAATTATTTTCATCTTCTACATCCTATTCTGATGTAGTTTTTTTTAAATTGCTAAATATAGTATCTTCAACAAACTATTATTTTATTATAATTATGGTAAAAACTCATAATACTTTT
Organism: Viscum album; assembly: GCA_963277665.1. NCBI lineage: Eukaryota > Viridiplantae > Streptophyta > Magnoliopsida > Santalales > Viscaceae > Viscum > Viscum album. Next base: position 1,555,886,782 of record OY728131.1, read on the forward strand.
TATCCATCGTACAAATAATAATATGACCATGAGTGCGTACGTATGACTTACCATCTCTACGTTGTGGTGTAATTTGTTATTCCAAAATACATAATTTTTAAGGGTATAATGATGATTATAATGGATGTAAATAATTAATATAACATAATATGTATACTTTTTAATTAATATATCATCCAATTATATACCATTTAACCATGAAGTGAATGATATCATGGGTTATGCTTACGTACGTTTTGACGTCTCCACTACACGATGAGAGTCATTCTCTACATCAACAATTCATGAATGATTATAATGTATATATATATAATAAGATTGAAATATATGAAATTATTATGCTATAGTATTTAAGAATATATATATATATATATCATTTACTTTCTTCTATTCAATTAAATAAGGTAATGGAATCAATGGTCATGCGTACATACAACCTACCGTCTCCTTGAACAGTGCATTCCATTTAATTGATCTATATGTTTTATATATTTATATAATGAATAATTATGTCATATAAATAATTTTTTATATTTTTTATGTTATTAATTCATGATCTATGTAATGAGATGAATAATAAAATTTCAAAACATATACGATCAATAAAATAAGTATTACTAACATTGAATTGTTAAATGAACAGGTAATATAAAGTCATAAGTGAATCATATATGATATCATAAATCTTATTATGGTTCTATTAAAAGTTTGTAATATTTTCAAACACACTATATGAGAGTTCAAGATACACACAAAACTTATCAGACATAAGGTATGGTATAATTTTTCAATCTCATTTTTATTTGAGATTTTTAATACGTAAATATTTAATGGGAAAATATATATCAACCATTTCCAGGTTTTCCAAAAAATTATTCATAAATTGTATAATAATATTATAGGAATTTTTAATGTCATTTTTTTTCTATTTTTTACTTTTACTGTATGTTTTGGAAGGAATATTTTTTTACTTACCATATGAGGTAATTTTTGAATTTTCTAGGAAAATTAAGAGAATAATTTTTTAACTTATACTGCATGAATAGATTCTTACAATTTTTTAGTGAATTATTTTAATGATGCTTCCTTAACAGATTTTAAATATAATTTTCAACTAAATTCATTTATTTTAGAATTTCACACCATTTTGAGAAAATAGAATGTTTTTTTATGAAGAAGGGATATTTTCCACATGAATTAATATCCAGTGTTTTATGAAAATTTCATTCCATCTAATATGATATAGTGTTATGTTTCTATTAATATTATTGCATTGATTTTTTTTCTTTAATATCAAATAATTTTTATGAAATCAATTAATTTTATATATATTATGATAGAATGATATTTGAAAAACCACTTTAATTTCATTGTTTTTGATATGATGAATGATTTTTGTTTTTGTAGAACATGTAAGAATGATTTAATTATGATATGGATGAGACCTATATCTACCTCCAATTCATTTTGTAAAGGTTTATATCTCATAAGATATATATGAATAGAAAAAAATGTTAGTCTAGTTCAGTAATATAGTGCTGGAACTTCATATATATCTGGTTCAGTAATACATGGTTGGAATGTAAAGTAAACCAGGATCAGTAAAGGAATTTTTCCATTATAATGGTATTGGACGAAATTCCTTGGCTACTATGGAAATAATATCATGTTCTTATCTGTTGGAAAAAATTCCATGTTTTATTACAATATTATTGTGTTGTGTTTAATGTTCATTTATGATCTATTCCTTACGTTCTGTGAAGATATTTTTCAAGACACATGTTTTTGATATATAAACATTGTAATAATGATTTTCCATTTTATATATAAGGGTTTTTATGTTATATATGATTAAAATTACTAAACATTTCACATCACCCTTTTTATGTTTTCATTTATTCTTTATATAAAGAAATGTTTTATTTAGGAAAACAAAATGGGAATATCATTATGGGAGATGTTGAAGATCATTCACCACATTAGAAGATTATTTTTAATGTTTCCAAAGACACTAAACAAATATGTTATTTGGTCATATATTTGTGTAATATATTAAGTATTCCACCAATGAAATGTAATTTCTATGTACATCATGATTGAGTTATTTCAGTTAGTATTATAATGAAGGTATATTAAACATTTTAAAAATAGGATGGGAAAAATTTAGTGGGATCTCTATAAATATTTCTTTCGATATGTCTAGGGATGTCCTAAGTATAAGTCATGTATAGGTTAAAATACTAATTTTGTTTATAGTCATGAATAACATATAATTAAACATAATATATCATAGATAGAAATAATTTAAGTAATTTACCTTACATATGTTTTTTTAATCTCTGATATGTATATCTCAAACAGTTATTACTTGTCATAATCAATAGCCTGAAAAAAATAAAATATGGTAAAGCAATGAATATTTTATATGTGGAAATTATGGAAATAATGAATATCGATTTCCTAAGTGTAAATATCATTAAGGGAATCGATACGATGGTATGAGTCTTGGAAATTCTACTAAGGATAAAGATTTTGTAAATGACATGTGAAAGGTATGTGATTTTCTTATAGTATTGTTTAAATTAAACATAAGAAGGATGAGGTTGATAAACATTACAACATTAATAATATTATATGATAGACGAAGATGATGGATCCAGAGTAATATTTGTAGAATGTATTTGGACGATTAATGTGAATAAGTTTTAGATTTCAATGATTATGTTATATAAGTCATGAAATACATATGTGTTTTTGGTATATGATTTTTATTACATATTGGAAATTATTTTATTGAATAGTTTTAAGGAGATTGAAAATTAATTAAAGGGTATGGTTATATAATTTTATAACACATGATTAATGGGAAGAAACCATTAATATGTTTCTTATATTATGATAATGATGTTTGAATAATAATATTTTGCATTTGAATTTGTAAATTGGATGATAAAATTTTATTTAGATCTAATTAAGGAGTATTTTAAAAGAGGGTTATGCTGTCATGGATGAAGTATACAACGTTATGGAACATAAAGAATATATCCAATAAATTTTAGAATAAGGAAACATGAATATTTTCAATGAGGATATACTGACATTTTTTTTATTACGATTACTCATGAGAATGCATGATTAACTTATTAAAATGTTTCGAATGTGACAAACATAATTTTTCTTATGATAAATGGGTTATAAACGATAAACTTCACATGCTTGTTATATGACTGTTGAAATAAACCTTTTCACCTATTGTGTTCTTGGATAGATTTATTTAGGATCTTCATAATGATATATATGGATTGTGTGGGACATCAAATATTATTTTCTAAGGATATTTTTTTAACTATTTTGATAATGATATAATAGTATTGTTTTATAAAAAAGAAAACATGAATGGTAGGGGACAACCTGTCCAATCAGACAAGCCTTCAAGAATCGAACCCACTACCAAAGTGCGATAAGACTTTAAAACATACAACTGGCCTAAGAGAAGTCCCTAGTTTGTATGAATTAGTTTTTTTTATTTATTTGGTAGGATGTATGAAGTATAATTCCATTTTTTGAATTCTATACGATTAATATCACCATATATAGACTTATATATATTTGATAACATATACTATCCTTTTTGTGATAAGGAAAGAGGGAATGAAACATTATTATATTTATTAACCGAATGATCTACTAATTATTTTTAAGTGAAAAATACAACTTCATTTCATTAAATATGACATAATGATGATATTATTCTTGGAACGAACAACGTTGAGATTTTACCAAAATCAACTAAGTATTTATTCATATTTAAAATTCAACATATTTAAGTAAATGTTAATGAAAAAAAAAGTTATTTTAATAACTTCTCATTTAATGAATTATATTTTTCCTCAAATCATCAAAGATTAATGGCTTTAATTTTGTTGACATAATCACAACTGTGATCTCTATCACTATATATCATAACACAGTTGCTATATTTCTCTTCCATAACAATATTTTTACTTCCCATCTATGAATGAATAGTTTCCAAATTAACATAATTTTTAAAATAAAATATAACATAGATTATTAAATTATATTATAATATTAAAAATATAATATTCTTTAAAATTGTTAAGATAAGTTCAAATATTTCATGAATTGCATTTTTGGTTGGTACTTTTTCATGATATGGTAATTATATTAACCCAAAATTTATAAATCACATAATATCACTATAAGATTAAAAAGGGTAAAATAGGGGTTAAACAAAAAAGATAAAGTAAACACAACTAATAAAAATTTGTCAAAAAAATTTAATGGAGGAAAATTATCCTAACCAAAATAATCATATCTTCTAATTGAATGAGTTTTGGACAATTTTTAATCAATATTTAATTGATAATAAATTAATATTTCAAGACATTCTTAATGTGTCTCTCACTTCTACTATAAAATTTATCTTCAACTTCAAATTATATGACACTTCCAATTCCTTTTAGTTTATAAAAGATCTATCATATAATATTCCTATAATCCCCCATTCCTCTAATAGCCCTTATAATAGGCATAAATCCATATTATTGATTCCTTTTTTAAAATCACAAGGCAAAACCTGAAAAAGATGTAATTGTTTTATCACCCCATTAAAAATTCTTTTATACTTATACTTCCAATTATTATTTTTCCTCTATAATAAAATAAAAAATATAGTTCCTTCATGATTCTAATATGTTATTATTATTATTGTGCAAACATATACTTCATTTAATCTGTCCTATGAATAACAATATCCTCATAGGTGCGTGCGTACATATGGATTATCGTCTACTCACTATGGTGTAGTTTTTTATTCATCAATACATAATGAGGATGAGTATAGTGATTATTATAATGGATTTAAATATGTAATATAACATGAAATGTATTTTCTATAATTAATATACCATTAAATTTCATACCATTTATCCATTAAGTGAATGATATTGTCACTCATGTGTATAAACGTCATATCATCTACACGACGTGATGGGATTCATTCACAACGTTAACCATTTCAAAATTATTATTATGTATACATATTAAATAAGAATGAAATATATGACATAATAATTCTACTCGAATTTTTTAAATATATATATATATTTCTTTTACTTGCTTCCATTCAATTCAATAAGGAATAAAAAATTGTGTTCATGCATAGGTATATCCTATTGTCTCTGTGAAAGATGTGTTTCATTTCATTTATCTATATATAATATATACTAAAATAATGAATATTTTTTATATTTAAATAATGTTTTCAATTCTAGATGTATGTAAATCATGATCTATTTAATAAGATCAATAATAAGATGTCATAACATGTACGAAAAATAACACTATTCTTACCCCAAATGATTTTTTAACATGGAATTAATAAATGAATGGGTAATATAAAGTCATAAGTGAATCATATATGATATAATACATATTAAAATTGTTCTATTATAGCTTAATATTATTTTTCAACCCCTTATACAGGATTCTTGGATACAAATAAAGCATATCATACCTAAGGAAAGAGATAATTTTGCAATATCATTTTTATGAGAGAATTTATATACTTATGTATTTACTGGGGATATATTTATCATCCATGTCCCTGTTTTCTAAATATGTTTTCATTAAATGTTTTATAATATTATATTTATGTTAAATATCATTTTATGAATTTTTTTGTTTATCTATATGGTACTGAAGGAATCATTATTTTATTTACCATACAAGTTACGTTTTGACTTTTCTGGAAAAAGTATGAGAAGAATTATTTTAACATAAACAATATCATTGGATACATAGAATTTTATAACACCTTATTTACATGAACCTTCCTTTAACTGTTTTCAATTTTATACTCAACTAAACTCTTTTCGTTTTAAATTGCATGTCATTTTGCAAAAAAAGCAATGTTTTTGAATAAGAAAATATATTTTCCTCAAGAATTATGTTCATTGGTTTTATCAAGTTTATTTTACACATAAGATGATATAGGATTATGATTAAATCCCAATTATTACATTGAGTTTATTGTGTTTATTATATATATATTTTAGGAAAACCATTTATAATCTATGGATTGAGATGGAATTATGTTTAAGAACCCAATTTTATTTCATGGGGTATGCTATGAGGAATGGATTATGTTTCTGTGGCACATGTAAGAATGATTTAATTATAATATGTGTTGGACCTATATCTACATCCAAGGAACTAGGTATTGTTTTATATCTCATGAGATAGAAATTACTAGAAAGAAAAGTATATTTGATTCAGTAATGTAGGGGAGAAACAAAAAGTATATATGCTTCAATAATATATGTTTTGAATAGCTTATAAACCATGTTTAGTAGTGGACTATTTACACAATGTTTTTCTAGGAAAAAATTATTTTCCTTCTATGGGAATAATATTATGTTATTATTTTTTTGCCACAATTCCATGTTTTATTTAGAGTTGATTTTATCACGGTTAATGTTATTTAATGATCTATTCCACACGTACTAAAATTATTTATATAATTACTAATGATTTTGATATTTATTCATTATGGTCATGTTTTTTACATTATTATGTTTTAGGTTTTTGTTATGTTCATCTTGTTTACCCTTAATTAAATTATGATGTCACCCTTTTTAGGTTTTCTTTTCCCTAGGAAATAAAGAATGTTTTGAAATAGGAAAACAAAACAGGAAGATCGTTATGGGGGATGTTGAAGATATTTTACTATGTTAAAATATTATGTTCTGTGTTTCAAAATATAATAAAATTATTTGGTATTTTTTTGTATCTTTGTGTAATGTATTATGTATCCTGAAAAGTAAATGCAATCTCATTGTACATCAAGCATGGGACATTTGAGTTGATATCAGAGCAAATGTTTATTCAACCATTAGAAAATATGATGCAAAAACTTTAGTGAGGTCCATATAGATATTTCTAACGATATGTCTAGTGATTTCATAAGGATAATCCAGGTGTAGGTTACAATAATAATGTTTTTTTGGATAATCATGAATAATCTAGTATTAAACCTAAGATATTATAGATTCAAATATAATAAGTAATTTAAGGTACTTATGCACTATTAATCTCTTATATATATATATACCTCACACTTTTCATTCTAGTCATAGTATATAGCTAGAATTACATAGAACATGGTTAACCTTTGAATTTTTCCGATGTGAAAATTATGGAAATAATGATAATCGATTACTAAAGTGGAAATATCATCATGAGAATCTTGATGATGGTACGACTATTTGTAACACTAATGAGGAGAAATATGTTCTAAATGACATGAGAAAGGTATGTGATGTTCTTGAAGTATTGTTTAAAATCAATTTTATAATCATGATGTTGAGAAAACTTAATACATTATTCATATTTTAGTAAAGATGATGATGATGGAACATGAGTAATGGTTGAATAATAAATTTGGATGATTGATGTGTATGTGTTTCAAATTTCAATGAATACATTACATTCGTCATGATATATATATGTGATTTGGGTGTAAGATTTTAATTAAGGATTGTAATGGATTTTTTCAGTAGGTCAAAGGATATATGAAAGGGATTTAAGAGTATCGTAATATATTTAGAGAACAGAAAGATAACCATTAATTTCGCCCTTATGTTGAGATAATGATGATTGGATAAAGATGTGTTGGACTTGAATAAGTAAAGTAGATGATGAAAGTTTCTTGAGATAAAATTATGGAGTTATTGACAAGAGGGTTTTGATGTCATGGATGACGTATAAATTTTTTTGGGACATATTTTATATATCCAATTTTTTTAGAATAAGGAAAAAATCCTGATTTCAATAAGGATATATGGTAATATAAGTTATTTTCATGAGTCAGTAGAATGCATGATGATATAATTCAGATGTTTGGAATGTGAAAATCAAGATATATATTATGATATTTGGGGGATAAATGAAGGAATTCACATGCTTTTTATATGTGTTTTCTTGTAATTATTATTTTACAGTTAGTTTGGATAGAAGTATTTTGGATAATCCTAAAGGTTCGAATAAATTATCTTGGACATAAAATAGTATTTTTATGGATAATTTTTTCATATTATTTCTAGAATGTTATAATAGTACTATTTTGGAAAAAGGACTACCCATAAGACATGCAATAACCCACCGCATCAGACAAGGGTGTGGGAATTGAACCCACAACCGATGTGTGATAGGCTGTTAACATCTACAGTTTGCCTGTGAGAAGTCCTTGGTTGGTATAAATTAGTTTTCCTTTATTTACGCAATGTGATATATGAAGTAAAAGTCCATTTTTGGAACCATATATGATTAATCTCACCATAACTGGTCTTATGTATATTTAATAACATGTACCATCCTTTTTGTGATAAATACAGTTGGATTTACCAATCATTTTTTTATCATCAAATTGATCTAATAATTCATTAGGAATTAAAAATGAAACTTCATTTTTTTAAATAAGAGATGAATTTGAAAATTTTAAAGGCCGAGACAATAGTGAGATTATATAAAAATCAAATTACTATTTATTCTCCTTGAAAACTCATCAATATTAAGGAAAGGATCTTGAAAACAAAAAATGTAATTTAAGTACCTTCTTATCTAAAAAACATATGGCCCCTTAAATCATCATAGATTTATATAATTTTGGTTGTTATCTTTCTCCAAACCATGTTCAATACCACTATCCATTAGAACATGACAGTTGGTTTTCACTTTAATATTCATGGTTTCACATACAACCTATGGTTTCCAATGTGGAAACCCAGTGATGTGTTACTTTTAGTAACAATTATGTTTCGGAAATTATATTTTAAAGGGAATTTTTATTATTCATTTTTATAATGTGGGTTTCTATGAAAGAACAATTTGAGTAGTAAATGATTTATAACAGTGATGAATTTTGGGGATAAATTCATTTTAGGGGGGTATAATGTAAAAATACATGTTTTTAATGATTTTTTTTCCAATAAATAAAAATTTTCATTTATATATTTAAATTAAATTATTCAAAAATTCTCTTTCACAGTAAACCTACATTTCGTACGTTACACACAATGCCAAATTAACATATTATAAACACAACATTGAGTACATATTTTTTTCAATTCATAACATAACTATGTTTGAATTATTTTATAATAAAAACGAATGGACTCTTTCACGACATGCAACAATGAATTATCTTTAACTACAAGCTCTAGAGACCATCCTTGAAAGCATGCATTTTACAAAATATAGTGTTTCACTAAATAACATTATACTATTAAAATATTATATAAAATAGAAATTAAAAGTATTATTCATAAAATTTTTAATTTTATATAAAAATTAAATTCATAATATTTATTTTCAAGGACATTATATTAAAACAAATACAATTTTTTGTATAAAAGTTGTATTTTTCAAAAACAAATACAGTTTTACAACCTTTTGATAGAGAACTAATTTTAAATCTAGATTTTAGCACATTTATATATTATTTTTCAGAAACTAAACATCTTATTTGGATGTGGGTCATAAAAAATTTAACATGGTTGAAATTTTTCTATTTTTCATATGAAAAACACATTTCGACGAATAGTGAAAAATACTACATTTTCATTAAAAACTATCATCTCATCTCATTTATTTATATAGTTAGAATATATTTTTACTTGGGTGTAAAGTGTAATTGGATTAGGTTTTTATCATTTATTACAATTAGGTTCATTGAATGTAATTTCACATTTAAATTGGACATAAACACATGTTAATATTTTGATAGTATTTTACTTCCTAAAAACCTGCTTTTGGTATAACAATGGGAAATAATTTTAAATTAATTTCTTCCAATTAGGTGTTTTGAATTTGGAAAAAATCAATTCACATGGGAGTGATAATGACATGTTATAGTAATAAATTTAATGTATAGAGAATGATAATGGAAACATGTATCTTCTTACTGAAATTATTTGTATATGTGGTTACACAAGTGATATATTTTGACTATATATAGTCAAAAAAATTTAAAAAAATTTTCTACGTCAATTTTTTTTTAATTTTTATTCATTACTTAAATAAATTTCATAATGATATAATGATGATGTAGCTATTGCTTCATTAATAAAGGATTGAAATATACGATAGTAAAAATATTAAATTAACTATTATATGATATTTTTTTATAACCCATTAATTTACTAGGTGAGTATTACATGATAGTATTGATTAGAATAAATTCAAATGAATAATTTTGTAATGAATTTGTAAAAAAATAAAGTATAAATAGTGTCTAATATTGACATAATTCATAACATAAAATTTAAAATACTTCACTAAATTATATTTAATTTCAAAAAATATAAGATTTGGCCAAATGGTTATGATAAGTCCATATATGTCATAAATTTATTTTTTTGTGGGTATTTTGATATGATATGGAAATTACATTAACCCATAATGTGAAAATAACATGATATCACAAAAAGATTAAAATGCGTGAAATAAGCGGAAAACCAAAATGAAAAGGACAAAAAAATAATAATAATATTATAAAAACTATTGGAATATTGGAATTCGAACCAACATCTAATTATCTTTCAATTAAATTATTTTTTATCAATTTTAATGAAAATTTAATTTTTAATAAACTAGTATTTCGAGGCTTTCCTAAAATTCCCCCCACCTCTTCTATAAAAGGGAATTTCTTATTCTTTTTATCTCTCATTTCCAAATCCAATTAGTTGAAAAAATATCTCTGCAATACTCATCCAAAAATCCATCCCTTCATCCTAGAAATCTATCCAATGGAGTCATTTAGTGAAAATCAAAAGAAGATGCTCGAAAAAAAGGCAATTTGTTTATCACCTCTTTCAAAATTCCTTTTTTCTTCAACTTCCACTCATTCAGTGTCATCCATAATAAAGTGATAAATATACTATATTAATCATTGCGATATGTTATTATAATTATTTTAAAACCTTATACCTCTTTTTATCCATCCTATGAATAACAATATCACCATGTGTGCTTACATACAGCTTACGGTCTCCACATTGTGGTGCATGTTTTGAATAAACAATACTTAATTTTGATGGTTATAACGATAAGTATAATGGATGTAAATAATGAATAAAAAATTATAAATATCATGTATAATTAATATACCATATAATTCAATAACATTTAACCATTAAATGAATTATATCGTCGCTCGTGCCTATATATGACATATCGTCTCCACGACATGATTAGATTTAGCCTCCATGTTAAACATTCAAGAATGATTATAATTTATATATATTAAATTAGAATTAAATATATGAAATATTTAAAATTTATTTATGTATATACATATATTTTTAATTTACTTTCTACCATTTAATTCAATAAGGAAACTGAAACAACATTCATGCGTACGTACGACCTACTGTCTCTATGAATGGGGTATTGTATTTCATTTATCTATCTGTTATATATATTTCTATAAATAATATTTATTTTATATAAATGATTTTTTTATTTATGTAAGTAAATAAATCATGATATCTGTAATAATATTAGGAATTACAAGTCGAAACATGTACGATAAATAAGAATATTATGATCCAAAATGTTGCTTTTACCCGGAATTATTAACGAACGGGTAATATATACTCCTATGTGAATAAAAATTATATAATAAATATTATGAAAGTTCTATTACAATTAAATACTATTTTGAAACCCAATATACAAAGGTTTCATATACATACGAAGCATATATGACCTAAGGTAGTTGATAATTTTGCAATCTCATTTTTATCTGAGGTTGTTTAAACGTATGTATTTAATGGGGATAGTTTTATCATCCATGAACAAATTTTCTAAAATTTATTTCATAAAATATGTGTTATTCATCTATGTATGTTTAATTTCATTTTTAACCATTTTAACTTTCACTATATGGTATTTAAGGAATCCTTTTTTATTTACCATAGAAGGTACTTTTTGACTTTTCCAGAAAAAGTATGCGATGAATTTTGTAACTTATTCAAACATGAATTTATTCCACCTATAGTACCTTGGGTTGAGGTATGTAGCCTTTTTTATGAATTTTTATGTGTTTAATTTGAATAGTATGAGTTGGGAAGAAGTTGGGAGAGTTTGGAATGGTTTTGGATGAGATTGGAGGCTTTTAAATGGGTACACTGTCTGAGAACGGTTAAGGGAAACCATGAGGATGCTTAAAGAAACCGTGTAGAGGGAGATAATAGGATTTTCACGGCCTGTGTATGGTTTTCCAAACAATGTGCGGTAACCATGCAGACCCTTTCTCTCTATTTAGTAGCATGTGCACGATTAGCACATGGTTTTCCAAACCGTGCGGGCTAACCATGTGGCCACTTAAAGTTGGTTTTTTTAAGTCTGGTCTCCCTCGGCCTTGACCTAAAACACTCCGATATACCTCCCACTCGATCCTCACTCAGGATTTCAGGTTCTCAGGGGTTGTAGGGGCTCTCCCACTCGTTGAGGAAGGAATTTGAAGAGGTTTCTTGGCGGTTTGAAGGTAATTTCGCCCGGGTAAGTCTCTCCTTGTGGTTTCTTTGTGTATTCCTCTATACCTACATCCATCTATTTCTTGGGTTTCTATTTATAAAATTGTTTTGTGTAGATCTAGGGTTTTGGTTTCCTTGGATATTAAAATTATGTCTTGTGTATGTTAGGGAAAGGGGTCTAGAGAGGTTTCAGTGGTGCGTTCGCTGGATTTGAGGCACGATTGTTCGTGGGACGATTTCTTGGGAACCCAATAGGTAGGTGGCTTCTCTCTCGAATCCACTTGGATAGAACTAGTGGTTCTTTATTTAAAATTATGTTTTTGTGCTGAAAAAAATAATTGTGATTTGTTGTGCCAAATTGGTTGAAAATACCTTGGGTGATGTTTTGGGGATTTTGGGGGAAAATGGGGTTTTATGGTGAAATGATTTTGTTGTGGATTTTAAAATGGAGATTTTAAACAGGTATGTTATGGTTGATTTTTGGAAATGATTGATGGGAATGTTTTTCAATAAAGATTTTGTTTTATTGAAATTTGTTTTGGCATGGATAATGATTTTCAATAAATGGATGATTTATTGAAGTGGATTGATATGCAATGGAATTTGGTTGATTTCATGATGTTGTAACCCTAATGGGTAATATCCATGGATGTGATTGATTGGAATATTTTCTGGAAGTGGAAATAAGTACCACTATAAAAATGGTATGAATAGTGGATGTAAGGGCCACCATCAAAGGATATGTGTACGGGAAGAGCCACTAGGGTTGAATGGATAAAATGGTTGGACGGATGCTCCACCATTTGGTCGTTTTGGTTGTTTGTTGTGCATTGCTTTGCATGTAAGAAATTTTTGTGCTAGTGTGTGAATGATAAAATGGCTTGTGGAATGTTTTATTAGCTTTCCCGTGCTTTCTTGGTTTGCATGTGATAGCTTGGTAAGGGTATGTTTGCATTATGGAAATGGTTGTACTTGTTATCATTTTATATAACTATTTTATATAAATGTGATAACGGTTGTATCCTAGTTGCATGTTTGGGGAAGTCATTTGGGGAAATCCTACTATGTTTTTGTACTCACCACCTGTATTGGCATGTTGGTGTGTTTGAAAATGTTGTGTACCCTGACATGGTCCAAGGTAAGGCATCACCCTCCTTTAGTGGTGCATTGTGTTGTCTTGGTGGAGCTTGGAGCATGGAGTTGGGTGTAAAGTTGTGGTGGCATCATGGAACATGGTTCTTGTTGTATGTTCTTCTGCATAGTACGCTGATATGGTGTTGTTTTGTTTCGGTGATTTATTATGGTACAATGTGGTTTTATTTTGGGAATTCATGATTGAATGATTTATTGACATGCATCATATAATGGTGGTTAAGGGATGGATTGTTTTGTTTTTTCTTAAGAGAAAAAAGTTCTCCAATTCATCTTGAATCCCTCGACATTTCTTACCAGCTTTTGGCATATTCAGAAGGTCTCTTAAGGCCAAGTAGCCCTCACTGATTCCTCAAGACAATGAGTTAGGGGTGGGGTGTTAGTAGTGGTATCAGTTTGTTTGATCATGAGATTTCATGTGAGCGCAGTTTTTCGGTTGCATTGGTGCCTTGGTTTTGGAGTTGACATTCATTGTGGTATCTTCCTTGAGATGGGATGGTATCAAGGTGTAGGAATGATGGAACTTGGAATGTATATCATAAAAGGACGTACCTAACCGTTTTATGAAAAAATTCATGTTATTAGGGAGTTGGGTTCATTTTTTTTGGAGACACTTATAGGCATTGGAAATCATATTGTCATGGGTGTAAACAATGATATTTTCATGGAATATAATGTTGAAATGAATTCCCTCTAGGATGCATATTTCATTGGGGTATAATGATTTATGGTGTGATACGAATGTGTGAAATTGTAATTTGAATAAATTGGTATTTTGAAAATGGTTTTGTTTTCAAAATGGTGAAACATGGAAAATTTGAACTTGTGGAATGCCTTGTGCGATAATGTTGTGTAATGTGATTTGAAATGGGATTTCAGAATATCTACAGAAGTGAGACTCACAGTTGTTTGTTTTCTGTTTATAGAGATGGCACTAGGTAGGCGTCATAGAGACCAACACGATGTGGCCAATGAGAACATGGTTACACCTGATCCTCTGTTGAACCAGCAGCTAGTGAAAAGCATAGTGCAGGCTTTCCAAGCTGTGGATAGTGGAAATAAAATGGATGAACCAAGTCATCTGAATCATGCGGTTCAGTTTCAAAAGTAGTATCCACCCATCTTTAGGTGCGATTCAGATCCAGAGAGGGAAGAAGAATTGTTGGATAGAATGAACAAGATCCTCTATTTATTGGGAACAACGGTTGGGGGTAAAAGTGAAGTTGGCCAGGTATATGTTGGACAATCTTTCCCTTCAGTTGTGAGAGTTGGTATTCCAAGTAGGGACGAACCAGGGTATGATGTGGGAAGGCATTGAAGAATTTTTTAATAAAAAATTCTACCCACATAAATTTATAATTCAGCGTACGAATGATTTATTCAGTTTGAATTAAGAGATTATGTATGTGACGGAGTATGCAGCTATTTTTATGAACATAGTGAGGTTTTCAATTGAAGTGGTGGGTAGCACATCATTGAAGGTGAGGATCTTTGAAGCGGGGTAAAGGAAAGAAATTCGTTCAAAGATAGAAGTGTTGTGTATAGATGATTACACAGAGCTAGTGAATAGATCCTTGATGGCTGAGTGGGATCTATTGGGAGCTCTGAGCAGAGGAAGCACGGTGGTACCCATGGGGAATAGTGGGAACTCCAATGCTGGGTTCAGGAGGAAGATGGGAACTTATTTTTAGGGTGGTAGTATGACATATAATATGATGGTAGGATCGGTGAATCTTCCTCTGAAGCCCTATATCAAACTAGAATGTTTTCAGTGTGGTTCAATGAGCCACAACAAGAGAGATTGTATGAAACAACTTCAAGCAACTCATAATTGTAAGCAGATGGGTCATCTATAGCATTATTGTCAGAATTCTCAATGTTCGGGTGCCCATGACCCTCATCAACGATCACAGATGTTCTATGCTTTTACTGGACGGGGGCAGCAGCATACCCCTAGGCAGCAGGGTAAAGTGGGTCATGGTGATTCCCGGAATACGATGACGCCCCAGCAGGGCAATAAAGAGAAGATCGTGTCAAGAAAACATGTTTTTGGTGGTGACAAGGTTGTGGTGTATGATCCTTCGGGACCATCCATAGTGCGAGGTACTATTATTTTAAATTCTACCTTAATGAAAGTGTTGTTTGATACGTGTGCTTCACACTCTTTTATTACTGCATGTATGGTTTAGTTGCTGGGTTTAAGGGTAGAGATGATGCCTTCGGTTTTGAAACATCAAACTTTTCTAGGTTGAAGAGAGTGTCGAGCCTTCATGTGTAGAGCATGTTGTATCATTGTGGGTGAGGTGGAGAAAGTGTGGAATTTTTCAATGATTGAGATGGATGGGTATGATGTAATCCTCGGAATGGATTGGACGGTGGCGTTTAAGGCCCACATTTATTGGGATGCGTGAACACTGGCTTTTAAGACACATGATGGTGTTAGACATCTCTTTAGAGGAGAGATGCATGAAATATAGGGTGCAATGAGTTTGTTGGCACCAGAAGTGGGTACGTTATCGTATCAGTTGGCGGTATTGTCATTGTAATCCATAGAGGGTGTTTAGCAGAGTGTTCTTCCGGCAGTGATAGATCATTTCATGGATTTTTTCCTGAATAATTCTATGGGTTACATCCTATTAGAGAAGTGGAGTTAACGATTGATCTCTTTCAGGGGACTAGTCCTATCTCACATCTGTCATATCAGATGGCAGCAGCTAAATTTCAGTAATTGAAAGTCCAGTTGGAAGAGTTAGAGACCAACGGGTTTATCCGGCCTAGCACGTCTCCATGGGTAACACCAGAGTTGATTTTGAAAAAGGTGGATGGAATTTTGAGACTCTGTGTTGACTATTATAGACTTAACCAAGTTATAACAATTAACAGATATCCACTTCAACGAATTGATGATTTGTTCGACCAGTTGAGGGGAGCCGAGTGGTTCTCTAGGATTGACCTGATGATTGGATATCCTCAATTGTGTTTGAGGAAGGATGATATTCCTAAAACAACTTTCAGAAGTAGATATGGAAATTGTGAATATGTGGTTATGACCTTTGGTCTAGAGAATGCACTAATGGTGTTCATGTCATTGATGAATCAGGTATTTCAGAGATATCTGGATTCATTTGTGGTGGTGTTTGTAGATGATATTCAGGTGTATTCAAAGACAATGGTGGAACATGAGTAGAACTTTGAGACACCGTTGGGGATCTTTAAGGAACATTGGTTGTATGAGAAATTGTCAAAGTGTGACTTTTGGATACAAGATGTTCCTTTTCATGGCCATGTGATTTCTTAATGTGGTGTTTCTGTGGATCCAGAAAAGATAGTGGTTGTTATCTCATGGAAACCTCCAATGAATGTGTTTGAGATATGGAGTTTTCTTGGTCTAGCTGGGTATTATCGGCATTTTGTTCGTGATTTTTCATGTTTGGCTTCGCCGATGACACCATTGAAAAGAAATAATGTTCCACTGCAGTGTAATGAACACTGTATGTAGTTTTTCGAAGAGATAAAGGGTCGTCTTACATCAGCACCAATCTTGGATTTTACAGAACCAGGAAAATGGTACGTGGTGTATTGCTATGCATCAAGATCATGGTTGGGGTGCGTTCTCTTGCAAGGGAATCATGTGGTGGCATATGGCTCATGTCAGTTGAGAGTGCATTAGTAGAACAACCCATCTCATGATTTGTATTTGGTAGCAGTGGTACATGCTTTGAATGTGTGGCGTCATTATCTCTTCAGTGAGAAATTCATGGTATATACAAATCATAAGGGCATGAAACACATTTTCTAACAATGGGATTTGAACACGAGGCAAGGAGATGGATTAAATATCTCTAAATGATTTATTTTGACTTAATGTACCCACCAGGTAAGGGAAATTTGTGGCAGATACATTAAGTAGAATATCATATGCTCATATGTTGAAATAGACATCGGACCAGTGGAAGTTGATGTTGGTTATAACCGATATGTTGTTGGAATGTGAGGACCAGGGTGATAGAGAGGTATTATTTCTAGTTTTGTTGATTTCTAACTTGGTTGTCTTTGTTTGAGAGGCACATATATCTGATTATGAATGTGTGACCATTGGGTCGAGACTCAATGGTGGTAAGACCATTGACGGATGGAAAATGAATGGAGATTCAGTTTTGTGATTTCAGAATCGGATGGTTGTACCAGTTGCTTGATTGGAAGATCGTGTCAGGGTGTATCATCATTCTAAGTGGTTTGTTCATCATGGAATTTAGAAAATGTATAAAGAATTGAAAGAACACTATTGGTGGGTTTGTATGAATAGAAGAGTGGTTGAGTTTGTTTTGAGATGCTTGACTTGTCAACAAGTCAATGTAGAACATCAAAGGCCAGGAGGAATGTTGCAGTATTTACCAATCCCTATTTGGAATTGGGAGTAGATAGCGATGGATTTTGTCACAGGTATCCCAAGAATGGTCATAAATCATGATTCCATTTGGGTGATAGTGGATCGGCTAACGAAGTCAGCCCATTTCATCCTGATTCATGAATTTCATATGGTGGAGCATCTGCCCAAAATCTATATCTGGGAGGTGGTAAAGAGGCATGTTGTTCTAGTTTCGATCGTATCTGATAGAGATCCGAGGTTTACATCTCGTTTTTGGAAATCCATACTGCAAGCCCTTGGAACTAAGTTGACCATCAGTCGGTGTATCACTCTCAGACGGATGGTCAAACCGAGAGTATGATACAAACTCTATCGGATATGTTGCTTGCTTATGCCATGGATATTGATGACTTGTGGGAGGATCAATTGTCATTGGATTAGTTTTCATACAATAATAGTTATCAGACATCCATACATATGGCTCCGTTTGAAGCATTGTATGGGAAGCCGTGTCGTTCTCCACTATGTTGGGTAGAAATAGGTGAGTCCTCGATGGTTGGACCAAGCCTTGTCTAGGAGACAACATAGAATATCATGTTGATTAGGATGAGAATAGAGACGGATAAGAGTCATCAAAAATCATAGGCGGATCACTATCGATGACCGTTGTTGTTCGAGGTGAGTGATCATGTTTTCTTGAGGATCTCTCCTTGGTTGGGACATCGTCAGTTTAGGAAGCATGGAAAGTCATCTCTGAGGTATATTGGGCCTTTTGAGATTCTTTAGCGGGTTGGTGACGTGGATTATCAATAGAGTTTTCCACCTAGGTTCTGTGTGGTGCACAATGTGTTTCATGTGTCGCTGTTGAAAAAGTATCAACAAGATAGTGACCATGTGATTTGATGGGATCATGTTGAGCTTGAACCGGATGCTTCGTTAGTGCAGGCACCAGTGCGGGTTGTGGATAGGCAAGAGAAATCCTTATGTGGTAAAAGCATCAGTTTAGTTTGTGTTTTGTAGGTACATGGTTAGATTCAAGAGGAGACATGGGAGCGGGACAAAGTGATGATCAATCAATGGCCAGAGCTCTTTCGGCAAAGGGTGGGTTCACTACTTTCTGAGGACGGAATGTACAATTTTGGGGAGAATTTAGTACCCATGGTTTGAGGTATGTAGCCTTTTTTATGAATTTTTATGTGTTTAATGTTCATGGGATTAGTTGGGAAGGGTTTGGGTGATTTTTGAATGGTTTTGGATGAGTTTGGAGGCTTTTAAATGGGTTCACAGTTTGAGCACGGTTAAGGGAAACCGTGTAGATGCTATAGAAAATCGTGCAGGGGGGGACAGAAGGCATCACAAGGCCCTCGCACGGTTTTCCAAACCGTGCGAGGAAACTGTGTAGACCCTTTCTCTCTATGCATTAGCGTACGCATGGTTTTCCAAACAATGTGGGCTAACCGTGGGGCCACTTAATGATGTTGTTTTTATGTCTGGGATACCTCAGGCTTGACCTAAAACACTCCAATATTCCTACCACTCGATCCTCACTCAGGATTTTGGGTTCTCAGGGGTTGGAGGGGCTCACCCTCTTGTTTTGGAAGTATTTTGAAGAGTTTTCTTAGTGGTTTGAATGTAGTTTCTCATGGGTAAGTCTCTCCTCTTGGTTTCCTTGTGTTTTCTTCTTGATCTAAATCCCACTCTTTCTTTAATTTTCTAGATCTACAATTGTCTTTTGTAGAAATAGGGTTGTGGTTTCCTTGGATGTTAATATTAAGGGTTTTGGATTTTAGGGAAAGGGATCTAGAGGGGTTTTGGGGGTGCGTTCGCCAGATTTGAGGCGCGATTGTTTGCGGGTCGATTTCTCCGGAACCCTAATGGTAGGTGGCTTCTCTCTTGACTCCACTTGGATTGAACTAGTGTTACTTTGTTTACAATTAATTTTTTGTGCTGAAAAAATTAATTTTGTTTTGTTGTGAAAAATTGGTTGAAAATCCCTTGGGTGATGTTTTGGGGATTTTTGGGAAAAAGGGGGTTTTATGGTGAAATGCTTTTGTTGTGGATTTTAAAATGGGAATCTATGGTTGATTTGTGAAAATGATTGATGGAAATGGTTATCAATAATGTTGTTGTTTTATTTAAATGTGGGTTGGTATGGAAAATGATTTTCAATAAATGGGTGATTTATTGAAGTGGATTGATATGCAATGGAATTGGGTTGATTTCATGATTTTGTGATATTGATGGGCTATATTCTTGGTTTTTCATGACTGGAATGTTGTGTGGAAGTGTCCATAAGTACCACTATAAAGAGGGGATGTATAGTGGATGTAAGGTCCACTATCAAAGGATAAGTGGATGGGAAGAGACACCAGGTGTGAATGGATGAATGGGTTAGACGAAAGCTCCACCATTTGGTTGTTTTGGTTTTTTGTTGTGCATTTCTTTACAAGTTGGAAATTGTTATTCTAGTGTGTGAATGATGAAATGGATTGTGGCATGTTTGGTTTGCTTTCCCTGGGTTTCATGGTTTGGGTGTGATGGTATGGTAAGGGAATGTTTGGCTTATGTAAAGGGTTTTACTTGTGATAATTTTATATAACTATTTTATATAAATGTTTTAACAGTTTTATCCAAGTGGAATGTGTATGGAATTTAGTTAGGGAAATCCTACATGGTTTTAGTACTCACCCCCTGATTTGTCACTTTGGTGTCTTTGTATATCTTGTATACCGTGACGTGGGCAAAATTAAGGAATAACCCTCCTTTAGTGGTCTATTGTGATGTCTTGGAGGATCTTGGAGCTTGGAGCTTGGTTTAGAGCTATGGTGTCATCATGGCATATGGTGCATGTTGTTTGGTATTCGGCATAGTACTATGATATGGTGTTGTTGTTTTGTTTTTGGGTTGTAATGTGGTACAACATGGTTGTCTTTTGGGAATGCATTCTTGAATTTTTTATTGAAAAACAACATATAGCGGTGGTTAATGGATGGGTTGGATGCTTTTGTCTTAAGGGAAAATCGTTCCCCAATTGATCATGAAGCCCTCAGCATTTATTTCCAGCCTTTGGCATCTTGGGAACGTCACATAAGGCCACGTAGCCCTATCGCCTCCTTAATCCAGTGAGGAAGGGGCAGGGTGTTACACCACCACTTTCATAATGCCTTATTTCTATGAAGGATAAAATACATGTTTTCAATTTTATTTTCATCACAATTATTTTATTTTAAATTTTTAGGTCATTTTTATAGAAGAAATCATTTTTAAAGAAGAAACGATATTCACTTAAAGAATTACATTAAATTGTTTTATCAAAATTATTTTCCATTTAAGATGATATAGGGTTAGGTTTATATCCCTATTATTATATTGATTTTATAGTATTTATGATGGAAATATTATTATGAAATCCAATTATCTTATATGGATTATGATGGAAGGATGTTTAAGAAACACATATTATTTTTGGAGTTCTGTTATGATGAATGATTATTGTTTTTGTGGAACATGTATGAATGATTTCATTATGAGATGGGTGGTAAAAATATCCCCCTCTCATGAATTGGGTAAAGGTTTATATCTCATGAGATAGACATGACTAGAATGGGATGTAAATCTGTTTATGTAATACATGGTTGTAACGACAAGAAAATATAGTTTAGTAAATCATGGATGGAACGATAAGTAAACCCAACCTAGTAAATGACTTTTTCCAGTATGATGGACATAGAAGCAATGTTATGGATACTATGGGAATCATACTATGTGGTTATTTGTTTTCCACATTTTCATGTTTAATTACAGTACAATTTTTTCATGGTTAATGTTTATTTATGATCTATGCCTTATGTACTGCTAAGATTTATTTCATGAATTATGATTTTGATATTGAAAATTTATGCTGATGTTATAACATTTTTAGTTTATGGTTTTTTTTATGTTCTCCTTGTATAAACTCATTGTTCATTTAATCTCACACGTTTTATGTTTTATTTTCCCTATGATATAAAGAATTGTTTTAGGTATAAAAACAAAAGGGGAATATCATTATCAGAGATGTTGAAGATATTTCACCAATATAGAAGATTATTTTCCCTATTTCTAAAGACATTAAACTAATATATTCATTGGGATTATATTTTTGTATTGTATTAATTATTTCATAAACGGAATGTAATTTCCATGTACGTTAAGCTTTGGTCATTAGAGGATGTACCAAAATTGAATCATATCTGTGGGGATATATATCTTTACAAATGTTATTATGGGATGGGTCATGATTTTATTTCATGATTTGAGATATTTGGGAATCAACATGGAAGCATGTCTATTGAACCAACAATTTGAACTGATAAGAAACCTTATCAATCAACATAATATCTTAAAATGTTAAAAATTATATTAGACCAAACATTCATGGTTTCCAAAGTCAAAAGATAAAAAATTGATGAGAAAAACTCATGAATAATCAATAACCTATAGTAAAAATAATTGGACATATCTGTTGATCTTCATACCATTTCAGTCAATTCTACGCTTTAACCAAACTCTGACATACATTATGAATCTTTGTATATGTACCTTGAACCAATGTTGGTACCACAAAACAGGATTCAACAACATATGGCCAATACTGAGATGATATAAATGGGTGACCATGAAATGCATTGAAGGGATCCATTCATATCAAAAATTTATAATTATTATTATATGAAAACATCATGTGTCCCATATGGATATCCAAATATCTAGAATAATCCAAGATGCATGTACGAAGAGTATCCTCCATGATCTGAATATTATGCTTTATCTACACATCTCTATGTGGGTGATATGTTGTATTAAACCTTACATGATTCCCCATTAAAACATAGATTCTACTTCATAATCTCGATGATAACCTAGGAATCCTTTTTGAAATAATAAAATAATGAACCCCAGTAACCTCACAACATCTTGTACTTATATTTTACCAATATCAAAAACATTAGCGGTGTCCTTGAGCACAATGAAATGATATAAACATGACATCTGATCAATTTCCCTCTATATAGAATTCCTACCTCATGTTTTTGTGGTAATCCAATTTAAATTTCAATGGTTACTTCATACAATTTATATTCATGAACCAAAAGTGGATGAATAAATCCATAAGTATTCAGATTCTTCACTTTTAAGTACTTGCATGAATAATAACTGGACACATAGTCAATAATGTAACCCTTCATATATGGCCACCAATATTGATTCATTAGGTTATAATACTTATTAATAATGTCTAGTCGAACATCCCATAAAGAAGTAGAAAAATCATTCAAAATTGATCTCATCACTGAAGTAGTTGGGAAAAAAAATCCAAAAAATGATAATAACATCTACATAGATATAACAACATGAATTTGTCTCCCTACCTTATATGGTTTCTTAAAATACGCTAAACTATTCATCCTGATATTGATTCTACATAATTGATTCAAGGAGATATTGTTATAACTGAACATATGTCTAAACCATACAAAAATGTTTCTTCTTGATAATCTAGATGAAACGTTGAATAAATCTCAAAATGGTTCAACTCAATCATCAATTCAAAAATTTCATATGGTGTATCTTTTCTACGATGATCATGTAATATAACATTCCACATCCTTGTGGAATAGGTGATATAAAATTATAAAATCAAACCATATTCAACCATAATTTCTATATCAATTTTTTTATTTATTTGAATTGATATAAAAGAAACTATAGTTAATGATATTGATATCTATAAGCTACCTCATGATCATATTGCATGATAATGAAAACCAAACTAGAATAATAAGAGTTGTAGGAAACCGTAAAAACAATATCATAGTAAGTAAATATCATTATATTATTTTATTCTAAATTTATTTTAGAATCATTAAAATAATAATCTCACTTTGCATACAAATTGATTTTTACCTCTTTCCATGTAAGTGAACTGAACACTGAAAACAAAATTTATAAATCATTTCAAAACCATAAAAAATATTCATCAAGACCATATAAGAATCCGATATAAAATAAATTTATTTGTGCATTCTAAAAAAATATGATTTACATTCGCAGGACAAACAAATAATCCAAGCTTAGAAGTCATGTTCTACCAAAACATCACTTCATGGATAAAGAAATTTCATTTTGAAATCATTCAATATAGAAGTTGAATCACCATAATATTGAAAAACAAACCCATGTTGTTCTTTTGAATACACTCTGTTCTCAAATAAACCAAAATATTATCCACGGGATCAAATAATATTATTTTATATAAAAATATTATATTTTATTAATCAAATACTAACGAAAACAATATGAATATAATATAGAAAAATAAACAAAAAAGGTATTTATAATGTCCATACCTTCTATTGAAATATATATTCAGTATATCACACTCCTAAACTCTAATATTATGATAACCTACATGAAGTTAAATATTAGAAAATCACTTTACCCCTTTTAAATAATAAAAAAAACACCCACATGAGGCAAATCATAAATGTTATCAACCATCACTTAGTTTAACTTTTGATAATAAACAAACAAAATGGAGTGAACCATCACCCTTATTTAAAAATATAAATAGGGTTTCCCATGGTGAAACACTTGGGTGAGTAAATCACATTGAAAATATGTCATCCATGTTAACAATGAGCTCTTTCATCTTAATTATATGCATACAAAAAGATGGAATCGAAACCAGCTAAATTCCTAGAAATAGGTCATCGATAGAATCTTACACCAATCTAGTGGATTTATATGGAAATTTCCTATAAATACAACATTAAAGTCATAAAGAAAATTGTAATAAAAAAAGGTTAAACACCATGGGTCATATTTGAATCAAATGAAAAAAAATTGCATAGATCATGCTAAGAAGGTCCTTCATGACTAGACCTTTGCTTCCATTCTCCTAGAAATAGTCATGATATATCATTATCCATAATAAAAAAAGACACATTGACGAAAAAAATAGACAAGATCATTATTGGAAAAAGTTTATTTTTTATTGATTATGATGTCAACAAAAAACATATTGACAATGATAAAATTCCATACTAACTCTGAATTAGCTAACAATAGTGCATATAAAAGAAAAAAAACCTATCTATTTCCTCATCCTATGAGGATTAACTAACTCCAGAATAAATTAATTGAGGTCCATTTAAACATTAATAATAAAAAACAGATTGATATTAACTATTGGGAATCAATATTATAAAAAAATCAATCTATGTGGTGTATGAAATAATGACAGTATCTGTCACTATCATTGACCGAAATTAACATCAACTAGAAGATCATATACTATATAACTATGATTCAATTTAGAGGCATATGGATAAAGCATTATAATTATAGATGTTTTTTACTACCTAGTGTTATCCTTTGGACCCTCCTATCACGGGCCATATCAGGTTACATAAATTACCCGATAGACACACTATAGATGGCCATAACATCCATAACCATATCACATAATTGTTGTTGAAATAAATGAACTATATTTTTGTCCAACCATTCCCCAATTATATCAATTCATATGTAAAAAACGTTCAATAACTAGTGATGATATAGATTATTGCAGCTAATAATATCCACAACCACTCTAGTGATAATACTTCCACTTTCTCTTTTTCCCTATCATGCCACCGATGAGACCACTATGTGAAGAGAAGTGGTAGAATATACCAGTATTCATACAAAATTTATTTTCTCCAACATATCCGTATCTTGTTTCTCCAAATAGATCAAATTATTCAATATAAATACCTATTATATGATATCTAATTCCAAAAACTATAGGCACTTCTAGGATTCCATATGATCATTCATTAAAACCTCTGTTGATAAAAAACTTGTTTAGAAATATGATTGGTGTATGAAAACACCAAATACACTATATTTCTTCAAATATATGTACATTAGAGACATTTAGATCATTAGTGAAACTGTATAAAAAAGAGGAAAAAAGTTATTTCCAAATCCCTTCCAGTCCACGCCCACATTCCCATTCAGCTATACAATGGAATCACAACATCACATTATAGGACACTCAATTCTAAAAACAATGCACATTGAATTCATACTAACAAGTGAATCCATGATTTTGAATATTAAATAAAAATATATTCAATAAATTATTATGCATATCTAGGATCATTAATACCTTTAATGGAAAGTGGATTCAAATGAATGAACAATTATCATCGATCTTTATCTCATGTAGCTCCTGGATATACATTAACAAATTTATTATGAGATTTTGGTATATTATATAACATGAAAAAAACTTCCCACATGATATCAATAATAAATAATGGTCCATAGGATGATTACCTTTAGGAAGATCATATGCACCCTCCTAAGGAACTTGTGGAACATGCCTTGGAGGTTTATCACTTCTCACCGAAATAGAATAAATGATCAGACAAAATAATAATTTCATTTCATATATGAAAATACATATAAAAAATGAGATTAACATGTTGAAAAAAAACATGAGATACATATCACAATATACATTTTTAATTCAAGCTTTATCATCAAGGTGGATGGTCAAGAACTCACTTTTAAATACCTCTCATGATATGAAAATTAGCTATCTAGTCAAAGAAACAATAAAAATAATAATTCTTATGCTAATAACAACATTGATACCACATTTTAATGATGTAACCCAAATACCCTCTCAATGATAGCACACAACCTGACCCGCCACATAGACTATATGCATTTTTAATTTCCACGATCTGGAGAATAACAAGTGAGAAGAAAAAAAATAAATTGAATGATTTATTTGAAACCGAATAGAAAACATGAATTATATACACATAAGTAGAATGCTTAATTTTTTTTGAAAACCGTAATATATATTTTATAATTTAAAAATAACAGTGGATGCAATATAACAAAAAATGTAGAAAAATAAATCTCTAAGAGAAAATAAAAATGAAAAAGAAAATCAAATCCAAAAACAACTACTCTAATAGTCTCTTATTGATATAATAATAAAAACAGCAAAATAAAAGCCATCCATCTCCCAAAACCCCTCTAGAAATCCTTGTTTTTCACTTCTACATAATATCTTTCCGTACATCAATGAACATAACCAAATCTATACACTTCAAAATGGTAGAGTTTGTGTGAGATAATATGAACAATTGAGTCTCTCGTACGTGTTAAATATATAGTCTCTAAAAAATAATCCAATACAAGAAAACAATAAATATTGAAATTTATTATATAAATGGTTCCATGTTTTATCAAATAAGTCGGAAAATTGATTAATTTCTTATTTTACAACATTTCAAAATATTTCTAGTATATAAACTTTAATTTATTTCATATAAATATATATAAAAAAGTTTTCTAAATCTATCCAAATAATTCATCACATTTTTCATCATAAACATGCTTCCATAATCAAAATATTACAAATTAAATCATCCCCAATCATCCAAAAGAACAAGTAACATCACACCAAGGATCAAACTCAATGTAAATATTTCGGAAACCCATACATATTCATAAATTATAGAATATGCATTAAGCTTCTAGATATATGAATCCAAAATAGAGAGTAGAGTAATACCTTATAAAGTGAAACAATGAATAGGATATAATTTACAAAGAACAAAATTCATAAGTATTAGATGAAATCCCCTTGAAAAAAAACCCTCAAAATTCTATAAGTCCTATTACTACATATTCTTATTTTGTACCAATAATTCATATGTTATATATTTTCTATAAAATTTCATCAAACCATTCCATCATACCATTATTTGAAAACCAATTTCATAAAACCACTTCACAACTCATTAAGAAACCATTTCAATAACCAAAATATGGGATATTCCATCATTAATTAAAAAATGAAGTTCTATAAAAGAAATCAATCATTCATTAAATTTAATTTGAAAATATTTTTATAAAAAATAAATGAAATGAAATTTAACAACACAGGCTTGAGATAGACTCCAATATAAATTTTTATTTTAAATCCACTTTAAGGATAAGTGGGAAACCATGGATCAAAAAAAAACCCCTACATATAGAAAGAGATAACAAAATGGTAAAACACAAGACCAAGGTTCTTTGAGTCAGACACTCTATATAATTCCCAGTGCAGAGTTCATTCTTAAGTGTCTGGACCCACTCTGATAAGTTCTTCAAGGTGAGTAACCATTCTTTCTATTTTCTAAATGAACTCCTCCAATGTGATTTTGCATTAGATGAAGCCTTGGGATATGATTCGTTATTGATTTTCTATCCACACTTCTTGATCCTCGGTGGCATCAACATTCAACCTTCTTTCATAAATTCTTAAAATATCCTCATTTGAGGCATTGGGATGAAGGAATATTTTAATCATTTCTCCCTTGGAGTGGAGGATGAGCTTCAGACACCCATGCCTCTTCTTCCATCACTCTTGGTTATTTTCTTGGGTCTCCACTTTCCCTTTCTTGTAGGCCTTTCCCTTACTTGTTTTTCGGCCTTTCTATGCTGACCTGGTTTTTATCGGTTTAGGCAAGGGAGAGTAGTCTTTTCATCCCTTGGATTTTTTCCCCTCGGACCATGAAACATTTCCATGAGTCGTGCTATCCTTTTTCCCCCTTCTTCCTTCTTGGGATGTGAGGGCCTTTCCATTGGAAATGGTTCACACTATTTGTTGAGACTTGGATATACCCATCATAACCTGAATCATCCTCCTCCCATGTCAATGTTTGTTCTTGATCTGTCAGACCTTCAAAATGGATGTTCAACTCCACCCCTGAGTCTTCTTTGGGGGGCCTCAGCCTACACCGAAAATCTGCCTTGCCTGCTTTGACCTCCAAGAAATTCTTCTTCCCCTCTCTCCCAGCCTAAAGGGATGAGGAGTTATGAATGGGAGTGTTTGAGTCCATGGACCCCAAGACAGTAACTCCCTCCAGCCTCCCTTTTCTATGAAGTGAATCTGCAGCATCTTGAAAAAATGACTTCCCCTGTAGTGGTATTCCATAATCCTCATCCTCCATGTTCTTTCCTCCCACAGGGGTAGCACTACACGAGGGTACTGTCATATCTGGTATTCGGTGATACTCGAATCCTCGAGCAATAGATTGAGGCGGCTTATTAGTATCCTACGAGCCCTATCCATGCAGTTCAACATGATTGGATTGACCTTCAGCAAAATGCTCAACATTTGGAAACCCCTTCCCAGGACATGAACTCATCCCAGATGAAATTCTCACCCTCTCACCACTGTTTTCATTGGAGCTGCCTTTCCTAGACTGTTGCATGTCCTTTACATGGCCCTCCCCCACCTCCTCTTTGCCACCTGAAGGTTCATATATGTCTTTATGTGTCACCACAACTACAATTCTAGCACCCATAATCTCTTCACTACCCTTGGAATTCAATGCTCTTGGATTGCACACCCCCAGATCATGTTTCAGTCTTGCATACACTACATCAACTGTCGATTTCTCAAACTTCTCCATTGACTCCATCACGATTCCCTGTTATGCAATACCACGACTAGACCCTGCTAGCACCCCATCGGCTAGACCTTGATGCTTCTGTTGAAAACTATGCACCACCCTGGCATGCACACCCTCATCAGCCTATATAACCAACTTCATACCTCTACACTTTTCTGGCTGATGTCTAATTTTGAATCACTTGGAGTAGAAATCAATCCAGGACTCAAAAAACACTAATAGTTTATTCTTAAACTCTGCACCCACAGAAATCAACAAAGAATGGACCGATGGGCCGGAGATATCCACTTCGATGAAAATCCTCGGAAAAATTTGGTGACACACTCCTCTTGTTATTCTATCAGTGCAAAGATATCGACAAACCATATTTCCAAGAATTCAGATAATGGATGGATTATGAAATGGAATTTGTAGTTTAGGAAAACTTACCCTAATTTTCATGGTCGTAGAATCCAATTTCATATGATAGTTGTATTTCCATCAGAAGAGAAAAAAAAGGCATCATAGAACCAAGGGGCATACGACCATGCCAATATCAAATATTCATCACATGAAAACTGGGTCATTATATGCCTTGAGTCAAGGAGACTCATGGTGGATCGCTCCTTAAGACCCCATGAGATGAAGATAAACAGGTCAAAGAGGTCCACAGACAGATGTCAATTCTTGAATCGTGTTATCAAGGTCATATTCATCAAGGAGGAGGCATCTGTGAACTCCTGAGTTGAGATAGAGAATAGCTAGATCCCATCGAAACATTCTAGAACATTGGGAGAAAGGTGGATTTTGGGAAATGAGGGAAGGGAATCTGGATCATAGAATGGTACGAAGCGATGATCACCAAGAAGTGGCAGTGAAGATCCCCCCCCCCCCACCAAGGGAGGAAGGTCCTATTTGGAGGCCATTGCTGCCTAGGGACAGGCCGCCATTCAGAAACCCGACCGCTCAGGGCGCCCATGATTATTATTTCCTGGATATTTTCCACAGGCTTGAGATAGAACCACCCAAATCAATTCATTGTTTGTAGAAACCTACAATAAAATCTACCAAAAAAACTATCTGAAAACAAAACCGACTCCTTAGAATCTATCCAGACTACATAAAATAGACACATCATTATAAATCTAATCAGTGATAAAGATAGATCGCAACATACACCAATAGATATCACCCACCACACCGCAACCAATAATGTATTGTACCCTAGAACATTAACCCACAAATAATCTCGAATAGAATCATATTAATGAACATCACATATCCAAAAGTCCAAAAAAATGAAATAGATCTACAACATTCAATGTCTAAAATGGGGTACAAAAGATATCATACCTAGTGAGATAAAAAATAACTTCTTTTATGATCTAATATTGAAAGAATCAATATAGAACAAAAGGATTCCCTCCAAATTGAAGGTTCCGGGAGCAGCGGTTGCACGTGGGTGGATGTGCCCACATGCCTTTTTTTCAATTGTTGTGATCAATCCGGGATCAATAATACGATAAATTCCAGTCTCCAGGGATCTATTTATAGAAATATACAATGAAGAAGAATGTTCCCAGAAATAGAAACGTGAATCATCATAGGTTGATTATAATAAATTTAATTAGTTGAGAAGAATTGCCTTTTGGGTGTTCTTTCTTCGTTGATATTCTTGATCACATTCCGATGTGATTCATCATTGCATCACAGAAGCCAAAGGTAGAATTCCACTAGTGGTGATCCACACATGCACCACGTATCTCTGGATGTCGCTGAAGGTGTCTCCGGGTGCTAGCGTGGAGAAACCATTGCATGCGTTTTCCACCTTATATCATCTCGATCCGATGAAGATGATTTCTCTCGGTCTCGATAGCATTCTTGGAGGAAGGAGAACTTTCGTTCATGAGAGAATTCTCCAGAATTATTGCACACAATGATTCTATTGTTAGTAAAAGAGTTGGAGTTGTGAGGATATTTATAATTGACTTTGAGGTTGTAGAGTAATGACAATAAATAAACGCGTTACACGTTTTATTTATTTCATTGACTATTATTGAAAACCCATTTCAAATAATTAATTCCTTGACATGCGCCCACACTGATTATATTAAATATTAATTAATAAAAAGTTATATCCTCAAAATCCTGACTGGAAAAAGTACACAGCGTGTAATCATAAATACACAGCGTGTACTTGTTTTTCATTAAAAACTACATGGTATGTAATCATTAATACACGACGTGTAATTGTTTTTCAATATAAAAACTACACGACATGTAATCATTAATAAACATCTTGTGCTTGTTTTAATTTTATTCTTTCTTCAAAATTAAAATGATTTAGGTGTCCTAGAATATTTATTATACCATGTATGGGTGTAATCATTATTCTACTTGAGATACTTGGATACACATAGTGTGTGACCCTTTAGGCGTCTTTCTCATTGGCATTAGGCGGGCTTGCCTAAAGTCCAAGATTACAGTCTAGCAATGGGTCAAGGAACTCAAGAGAAAGAAGTTGATGCCGCAATGACGAGTCACCTCATAAAAACGATTATTGTGTAATTTAATCCCATTGTCTCAATATCTCATCAAGCAAGTTTCATGGCAGTGTCATAAACCTATATGGTTGATCTGTCATTCTTTGAATTCGAGAAATAAACTCGTCGTGACACCATGGCAATGGAATTTGTGCGATAGTTCTATTTCAATAAATGGTCTTGTGATATCTACTTCTATAAATTTGGAAGGGAAAAATCCTTCCTGGACTTATCCATTAACAACATGTCATTTGTGACACACCCAACGTACCCACTTCCCGCCAACTCTCTTCGTGAAGGTTTTCATCAAAAATTCTAAGTGTGTGAGTCATGACATGAGTTAATGATAATATTCCAGTCTAAGGACCACTACACACGCTCATAGATATTAATGTCTGATGAGACCAAGACATGCAGAATTGCTACTGGAAGGTCTCTTCACATAATCTCTCATCTTGGAGATTACCAAGTGCGAACTCCATGAAAGAGAGTCACGTCTTCTTACGAGTACTCACATGTGATGGTATGTATACTATATGCCCTATCATTGTATGTCTTCCAACCATAGAAATTTATTTATGAATATTATTATGAAATTTTATGGTTCTCATGATAGTGGGGATCTTCCATGACCTTATTAATGCAACAAATATTCCAAGAAATTATTACATTATAGTCATCCAGAACAATGAAAAATATATAATAAGAGTACATTCTGTAATAAAAGTACAAAAAAGTTGGTTCTCATGACACTAACCCTTACAAACTCCCACATGGACTGGAGACAACTGCCTACGACTTTTAGTGTGCTAGACCTCACATGATGACCATGTTTCTGCTGAGTCAAGGATTTAGTCAAGGGGTCTACCACGTTATCTTCCATGGAAATACTGCTCACTGCAACTTCAACTCTCTGAGAAAAATCCCTCAAGAGATGATACTTCTGATGTATGTGCTTTGTCTACTAATGTGACCATGGCGCTTTTTCAAGTTCCACCGCTGCAGTATTATCACAATAGAGTGACTTAGGATCTTTACTACTAGGTACAAAATCCTTCCCTTGGATGAAGCTTCACATCCATACTACTTCTTTAGCTGCCTCAGAAGCTGCGATATACTCGGACTCCACTGTAGAATCTGCCACCGTACTTTTCTTTGAGCTCTTCCCGCTCACTGCACCTCCATTCAAACTGAAGATGTATCATGTCTATGACTTCATGTCATCTTAATTAGTCTGTAAACTAGAATCTAAATGTCCTTTAATTAATATTTCCTCATCTCCTCCATAAAACATGAACATATACATAGTACGCCTCAAATAATTAAAGATAGTCTTGATTCCCATTCAATGGAAGTCTCCTAGATCATCTTGATATCAGCCTACTACACTTGTTGCGTAAGCAACATCTAGCCTTGTACATAGCATGGCATACATGACTGACCCAATCACGGATGCATAAGGGATCCTTGACATTTTCTTTCTTTCCTCATTTTTCTGAGGACAAATTTTCTTGGAAAGATGAATGCTATGTGACACTGGAAACAATCCCCTCTTGCATTATTCCATACTAAATCTCTTTAGTATCTTGTCAATGTATGTACTTTGACTCAGGCCCAGCCTTCTCCTAGATCTATCACGATGGAACTTGATCGCAAGAATATATGCTGCCTCACCCAAGTCTTTCATGGAGAATAATTTATCTAACCATGCCTTAACTGACAGTAAGATAGGTAATTCATTTCCAATTAATAATATGTCATCAACATATACCATTTTGGAAACTACTACACTTCCACTAAACCTCTTGCAGTCACAAGGCTCACATTCATTCTTAACAGATCCAAATTTTGTTAAAGCTTCATCAAAATGAATGTTCCATGACCTTGATTAATGCTTTAATCCATAAATGTATTTATGCAACTTGCATACCTTGTTGGCGTCCTTTGGAGTCATAAACACTTTAGGTTGTGTCATGTAGACATCTTCCTGAAGTTTACCGTTAAGGAATGCGATTTTGACATCCAATTTTTATAGTCATGGTAAGTGGCAATGGCCAACAAGATTCTTATGGACTTCAGCATCTCAACCGGTGAAAATGTTTCATCATAGTCAATTCCTTGACATTGCCGAATACCTTTTGCAACCAGTCATACCTTATAGGTTTATACTTTCCCCTCTATGTCCAGTTTCTTTTTGAATACACATTTATTACCAATAGACTTTACATCATCTGAAGGATCTACAAAAATCCATACTTGGTTTTGTTACATGGATTCCAATTCATAATTCTTGGCTTCTTGCCACTTGGCACCATCTCTGCCTTCAACTGATTCCTTGTAGGTAAGAGGATCGTCATCTTCAACCAATAATGAGTCACCATCATTAGTGATAGTAAAACCATATCATTCTAGTTCTCTCAGCTCTCTCATGCTCTCACACATTTCTTGTGTCTCTGGAACATATTGTTCTTCCACGGGGATTTGTGGAATTTGTTCTTGTACTAACTCCAGTGTATCTTGAGCCTCGACTTCATCGAAGCCTATCTCACTCCCACTATCTCTTTTGGAGATGTGCTCCCTCTCAAGGAATATGGCGTGTCTTGCCACTGTAAACATTATGTCTATGGGGTTGTATATGTAATATACAATTGTTTCCTTGGGATATACTATAAAGATACGCTTTGTTCCCTAAGGTGCATGTTAGTTACCTGAAGAGGCCTTAACAAACTCTTCTCTACCCCACACAATTAAATTAGATAACATGGCTTTGTGTCCACTCCATAACTCGTATGGAATACCATTTAGAAATTTAGTTTGTACTTGGTTTAGTATGTGTTCTTATGTTTGTAATGAATATCACCAAAAGTATAATTGAAGACTCTCATGACTCATCATTGATCTCACCATGTACAACATGGTATTGTTTCTCCTTTCACTTACACCATTCCACTGAGGTGTGTAAGGAGGAGTGGGTTTAGATAGAATCACAAACCCCTGTAAGAAATAAATGAAGTCCTGATTAAGATATTATCCTCCTCTATCTAAGCGGAGTTTCTTAATCTTTAAACCATGTAGGTTTTCAACTTTATTTTTATATTGTTTGAACCGATCAAAAGAATCTGACTTATACATCATTAAGAAAATATATAAATATCTAATAAAATCATCAGTAAAAGATATGAAGTACGAGAACCCACCCCTTGCTTAAATTGGAAATGGTCCACACACATCTGTTTGAACTAATTCTAGAAGCTTTTTTGCCCTTTCACCTTTCCCACTAAATGGGGATTTGGTCATTTTTCCTTGTAGACACGCATGATATACCCTATGTGGTTTTAGTTTGAAAGAATCTAAATACCCATCTTTATGTAATTTTTTCAAAGATTTCTCATTGACATGACCTTGCCGGTGATGTGAATGTTGGTTGTGGAATTTGTCATGTGAATTAACATTGTCATCGATTCCCAATACTTGGTTGGTGTAGTCTAACACATAAAGGTAGTTATATAAATGTGCCCTGCCAAAAAAATTATATATTTATAAAAGTAGAAACATCCACTTCCAAACATGAATAAGAATCCATTAGTATCTAATCTGGATACGGAAATAATGTTTTTGGTTACAGAGGGTACATAATGACATCCTTTCAAAACCAAGACCATTTTATTAGGCAATGTGAGGTGGTAGTCTCTGACTACTACATTAGAGAGTCTGGCACCATTGGCTTCTCGTAGATCATCCTCACCTTGTCCAATCTTGATAAATCTACTTGGTTCCTGTATTTGGATACATATGTGAGCACCAAAAGCAACATATAACAACCAATTGGTAGAAATAGATAGATTACATTTGATAAAAAATGCACCTGAAACTTCCCCGTGCTTCCTTGGCTGGATGTAGTTTTTCTTCCGGTGGCCCTTCATGCCACATACGAAACAAACAGCCTCCTGTTCTCTTGTCTCCCCTTTGATCTTACTTTTATTTGGAAAGACTTGAAGAAGATTTGGGCTTAAATATCATTTCCTTATCATTCCTTTTATCCACCATGAATACAAAAGGCTTTTCACGCTTTACGTCATTGTCCAATTGGTGAATGAGGATAAAAAGATCAGATATAGGCTTCTCAATTTTGTTCATGTTGAAGTTCACAACAAAGATTGAGATGCTCTGGGGGAGTGATGCAAGAATGAGATCGGTACCAAGTTTTTCGGGGAGTTTAAACCCTAGAACCTCCAAGCGCTCACTGTAGCCAATGTTCTTGACTACATGAGGCCCGACAGGTGCACCCTCTCCATACATTCTCTGACATAAGTCCTTGGAGATCTCAAACCTTTCTTGTCTTTATATTTCCTGGTATAGACTACAGAGGTGCTCGAGCATTCTATTGGAATCCATGACTTCATGAGACTTCATGAGCTCACTAGACATTGATGATATCATCAAACATTGAATGTAGAGTGCATCATTCAAATACTGATCATAGACCAGGAAATATTCATCACTCGCCCCTTTGGGTAGGTGAATCAAGATGTGAGGACTCCAGTACGTAAAACATTCGTTCATGGTTTGGGATAACCCGAAGGCACCTAAAACATTCATGAAAGTTACTGCCGGGGAGGATATTGTCTTTCTCCAGAATCAATCACAGAGAAAATGTGGTTGATGAGTTTGTCATATTGATTCTACAAATTAAAAGAGTATATTTATCAGTACCTTTTGATTACATTATATGAAAAATAAAAATTGATTTTATTAATTCTCCAACTATTTTAACAAGTCCCAATGGCCCTCACCATTGAACCTAGAATGTCTAGTTGCTTTGACATTATAGTGGGAAAGATCCATATTCCCCTTTGCATTACACAAACAATGGTTGGTCAATCTATTTCAAGGTATTTAGGTAGGAAGGTCTTTGCCAACTGTGAGCTTACAGTTCCTTGATCTGTTGAGTGGACTCCCCAATCATGAAATCCTGACTTGGATTTCCACAACTCTTTCCTCCAATATTCCTTCAGGTCTAGAAAGGGATAATTCTCTTGATGTAATATGGTTAAGTCAACCCAAAACCTTTCATAATGGATTTCTTTATAAAATTAAGTGTCCCAACAAGGATTGCTCAAATATATAGTTTTATTGAGTCTTTCCCTTAATCATGTAACAGAAGGCTTGGTCTGACTTAATATTGTACTGAGGGATTTTACTCCTTTATGTGTAGTGTCTCATTATAAAATGCTCATTAATATTAAGTGATACTTTCTTAAGTGATTAACCATGTTCCAATAATGTTTATGCATATTGTGGTTTTTATTTTATTCCATATTTGCATTCATGTTCATTTTATTGACTATGTGATCGCGACAACACATACATAATAAATAAACCATGCAATCAGACAGAAACAAAATAAGATGACATGAACATGAGCTTCTACTGGTTAGCTTATCTAGAGGTTTGATAATCTAACCCTGACCTAGGGAAAACACCTTAGACCGATGGTTTGTGTTTTTTAGCTCCCACTGATCCACCTTTGTATCTTCGTGGGTTGGTTTTGCCTCAACATCGGGTTTTGAACCATCTCCACTGGCATGGGTGATCCTCCATTACATGGGGTTTACATTAATGAAACCATGGGCATGCAGGTCCTACATTTTATTGGACGAAGGCTCATAGGACAATGAATATAAATTAAACAAATTTTAATGAATCCAAACACACATACAAATTGTCTTTGTTCTAGTTCAAGATCATCCATAGCATGCAACGACATTTACGCATATTCTGAATTCAAATTCTTTTAATCGTTCTATTATTTAAGATATGTCACGCTTGAAATTAATTAATTATAATCATATAATTAATCCATTCATTATCCTAAATTCCTTTCTGAATTTCCTTGAGGTTCTTCTCATCCATATCCCTTGTACATGTCTTTTTACTTTTGGAGGAAAATTGGTGAAATTTCATTTCTGGAAAGTACACGGCGTGTATTTATTTTCACCCTTTATCCAAAGTAAACATTGGGGGATTTTCCGTGTTTTC
Source organism: Viscum album (assembly GCA_963277665.1). Taxonomy (NCBI): domain Eukaryota; kingdom Viridiplantae; phylum Streptophyta; class Magnoliopsida; order Santalales; family Viscaceae; genus Viscum; species Viscum album. The sequence continues at coordinate 1,555,924,934 of OY728131.1, forward strand.
TCTACTTTGGAAATTTTGGAGTACATGACATGTAGATTAATCTCACATGGCATGTACTTCGTTGTTACATGGTTACCGAACAGGCAATCCCATGTACATGTAACCCGAATTCTCCTTGTACACGGCTTCACTTGGGCCAGATCGGACAACACATCGTGTTGATTCAACATACACACCATGTGTTTTGGTTCCACGCGCCGTTAATTTTTGGTCAACACGATGTAATAAAACTCAGGTATACTCAATTCACACGCCGTGGTTTGGCAGACCTTTACTGTTTTGTTGAACCTATGTACACAGCGTGTAGTTTTCATTATATTCCATGTATTCACGTGTTGTATAGACAGATAGAGCATATCTTGCAGATAATTTCATCATTTTTATTTTAATCAAAATTAAAATTAAAAGGTCATTTCTGTGTTGTGAATCAAGAAACGAAGGAGGAAGAACATATCCCATTTATTCAGTTTAATATAATGATTAATCACAAATTGAATCAAATATAAATGTGTAAATTATCAATAAAAATTAAATAACTATAATCTACTTTGTAACCATCATCTGATACCATTTGAAGGTTCCAAGAATAGTGGTAGCACATGGGTGGATGTGCCCACTTGGCTTTTTTTCATTTGCAATGATTATTCTAGGATCAATACGGCGATAAATGCTAGTCTCCATAGATCAATTTACATAAATAGACAAATAAGAAGAATGGTCCATAAACCAAAAATTTGGATCGTCACAGGTTGATTATAAATAATAAAATTAATTGACAAGAAGTACCTTTTCGGTTTTCATTCTTCATTGATATTCTTGATCGTGTTATGATGTGATTCGTCGTTGCGATGCCGAAACCAACGGTAGACTTCCTCTAGTGGTGATCCACATGTGCACCACGTATCTCTGGACGTCGACAAAGGTGTCTCCAGGTGCTATCATGGAGAAACCTTTTCTTGTGTTTCCCGCCTTAGATCGTCTTGATCTGATAAAGAGGATCTATCTCATTCTTGAGAGCATTCTTGGTGGCAAGAGTTCTTTCAATCTTGAGAGAATTATCCAGAATTATTGTTCACAATGAATCTTTTGTATGTAAAACAGTTGGGGTTGTGAGGATATTTATAATCGAGTTTGAGGTTTTAGAGTTTTGACAATAAATAAATGTGTTAAGCGCTTTATTTATTTCATTGACTCTTATTGAAGACCCCATGTTGAATAAATAATTCATTGACATGCGCCCACACTGATTATAATAAATATAATTTAATAAAATGATATTTCCTCAAAATCTTGACTTGAAAAACTACATGGAATGTTATCATAAATACACGATGGGTACTTGTTTTTCATTAAAAACTACAAGGTGTGTAGTAATTAATACACTACGTGTACTTGTTTTTCAAAATAAAAACTACACGACATCTAATCATTAATACACATTGCATAATGGTTTTAATCTTATTATTCCTCTAACATTAAAACGATTTAGGATTCCTTGAATAATTATTAAACCATGTATGGGAATAATCTTTATTCTACCTTAGATACTTGGATACACTTAGTGTGTGACCCTCTAGGCCAGTTTTTCATTCGAATTAGGAGGGATTGCCTAAAGTCCAAGATTACTATCTAGTAATGGGTCAAGGCACCCAAGAGAAAGAATTTGACTCCACATTTATGTGTCACCTCATACGAATGCTTACTTTGTAATTTTATCCCTTTGTCTCAATATATCATTAAGCAGGTTTCATGGCATTGTCATAAACCTCTATGATTGATCTGTCATTCTTTGACTTCAAGAAATTAACTCATCGTGACACCATGGACATGGAAATTGAGCAAAAGTTCTATTTCCATCAAATGGCCTGAGATATCTGCTTCCATAAATATGGAAGGGACAAATCCATCTTCTACTTATCCATTAACAACATGTCATTAGTGATGCACCCAACGTACCCTTCTTCCCTCCAACTCTCTTCATGGTGGTTTTCGTCAGATAATCTAAGTGCATGAGTCATGACATGAGTAAATCATAATATTATAGTCTAATGACCATTACAAATGATCATAGATAGCAATGTCTGATGAGACCAAGACATGCGGAATTTCTACTGGATGGTCTGTTCTCATGATCTCCCATCTTAGATATTACCAATTGCGAACTCCATGAGAGAGAGTCTCATCTTCTTATGAGTACTCGCACATGATGGTCTGAATACTACGTGTCCTATCATAGAATGTCATCCAACCATAAAACATTATTTAAGAATATTTTTATGGAATTTCAAGGTTCTCATCATTGCGGGGATCTTCCATGACCTTATTAATGCAACAAATATTCGAGGACATTATTATATTGTAGTAATGCAGAACAATGAAAAATATATAATAAGTGTAAATTCATGTTATCACAGTACAAAACAGTTGGTTCTCAGAACACCAACCCTTACACAAGTCACTTTAGAAGACCCCTAGGTCAAGAGGGGAGAGGTTGAATGTTTAATGAGAAAAATATAACTCATATAGAACCCTCAAGTCCTAATCCAAAACAATTTTCATTAAAAGTAATCCCAATGCACATTATGTAATCTAGGATATTAATATGTGATGAAATACCCATTATAATATTAATTAAAATGGTTCATTTAAAAGTACACTGAGTGTAACCCATATTACTCTTGTAATCATTCACACAATTTTTTTAGCACTTGACATGAACCTGGAATCCATTACAAGATGTGTAGTCTATATAGTCAGTGTAAATTTTCTACAGATAAAAAAATTCATATTATTACATTAAACCCAAAATATATCCAATCCTTCTCTGAATTCCTTGAGGAGACCATATAGACCATAACAGATTATAACCATATTTCATTAATTCCAATAAACATACATCCATGAAAATTAGTTTGTGATTCTAATAAAATGTTATCCATCTTAGGGATTCCACAAATACACATAGTTAGAGAAGAAAAAAATGGAGATTACATTATTGTTGGTAACATGATGTCGCAAAAACAATAGTCTTATATAAAAACATTATAATCAACATTCATGCAATGAATTATGAATTCAATTAAATTATAATTAAATTCTAAATGTTCTTATATAATATAAATATCTCCATAACCTGTTAAATTTATTATATAATAAATCAAATATTTTTTATTATCTATCTTTTATTTTTTCATAATACTATCTTCCATAATAATTTTATGGAAATTATATAAATTTATAAAAATTTAATTTTGTATAATATTTATCATGGAGGAAACTTGGAGAGTTCCCATATAAACAACAAACAAGTAATAAACTCATATAATATTTACTCATGTAATATGATCCATACATGACATACAATGTAATATCATGAAGGGTAATATCAACATAATTACCACATAGTTTACATGATTTTTTTATATGTAGTGTAATTCATCAATACGCATACAGTAATAATAGTAATAAAACATATATATGATATGTAAATTTTATCCTTAAATTAAAATTAATAAAAATGTTATATCTAAAAAACTATCACATGTAATTGTTTGTGATCATAATGATGATACGTAAATACATGTTGATAATATTATTTTTGTATAAAATTTATTTTTTATTCAATATTGTTTGTTAAATGTACAAGGATTGTACATTTGAGATACACAGTTGATATTTTTCTAATGTCGATCTATGAGAAATGTTTATGTATTGTCCCTATAAACATACCATATAATATTTTGGATTACACAACGTGTACAAGAGATATATAAAATTTTTTCTCTGAGTTATGTCGCCTTTATTAATAAAGGTTGTGTATGATGATACAATTCACTTTTCTGACTGAAGGACTATATGCAGTGTAAAAAAAATATAAGGTGTTTACTATAAGTAACAAGGCATGATGTTGGACTATTCATCACATTCTATATAATTAAATTCAGCACTTTTAACAAGTGAAAATGATAATGATTAATTATAAATTAATTTTTTTGATCATTAATAACTAGATCATGTGGTGTACCTTTGGGTCACCCTGTATGTACTCTTGTGACATCTGACCATACCCCTTAACACATTCAGATAATTTTATCATATTTTTTTAGTGGATAAATTAAATTTAATTTTTTATATTTACAAGAAATGATGATAAAGAATGAATATATATCTACTAATATTAATGACTTATTAAAATAGATTTCAAACCCCACAATAAAACTATAAATTAATCAACCATCTTTAAATAATTAAAAATATATATACAACCACTCAAATACAACATGAAGGTTTTGAGTGTAGAGGGTGAGTTAGATTGTTCATGCTAAACATTTAACTTGTTATGATTTAAGATTAATATCAAATTTACATGATGATTAATTCCCTGGGAAAAAAAATTTAATCAATTTATATATACAATGGATTAATTCCTGAACAAAATTGTAGGGTTGTCACATATTATTGACAATTAATATAAGAAATTAAATAACCAACTTATGGAAAATTCATTATACAATGATAGAATAACCAAGATATATACATATTACCATTTTTTCCATTTTATTTATCATTATTAGATTCCCTCTTGAAGTGATCAAGATGTGTTCCAAAATCCCCAAGTATCGTTCTTGGAATCAATGAGTTTTAAAAATGAGGATCGTATCACTTTATTCATTCTCATTTAACATCCTCGATAGTTGCTTCTAATGAATTTTCATTGACCTGTCTATATTTGAGATAAAATATGGTGTGGGATCTCTCTTGGTTCTTATAAGAGTTTGTGGTGAAGGGAGGTCCATAGGAAACCTAGAGGATCTTCTGAATTTAATTATGAATAAATAATGAAATGAATAGGCTCTCTTAGAAGAATAATATAATTGGTTTTATATATTATTATGTTTTGAAATAAATATTTGTACAAGTTCCCATTATTAATTATCTTATCCCCTTATATACCTATGGAAATCATAATAATAATAATAACTTTATTTCCTGACCTGAGCAAAAATATCAAATTAAAAATAAACAGTATTTATTAAAATAATATTTTTCATATATATTTATCATTGGAAAAAAATTCAGCCTCCCATTACTCAATAATATTTATCATTTCGTGATCATTATTTTTCTATAATTAATAAATACCATTTAATTTTTCTCTAATAGATAAATAAATTTTATATTTACTAAATAGAAAATAAATATTTATTAAATATTCCACTCACATATTATTCTCTCAAATAACTTGTGATAAAATATATGTAATCAAGAAAACATGTATAATTATTAAACCTAGTAAGGGAATAATTGTTATTCAACTAATTATGTAATATATAATAATATATTAATTTAAAGTGATTCTAGATATGCATTGTGTGAGACCCTCTTTCCATCTTTCTCAGTTACACTCGGTGAAGCAGTCTATAAAAAAGGATAGAATCTATAAACATCCCAACGAACACATAAAGAACAAAGATAATTTCAAAATTAAACAATACATCATATAGATGATTAAAATGTAATATTATTTTATTTTTACAACATATCTAATCATCTAGGTTTATTGTTGGTGAAATTTAACTATGTGTGTGATGTATCCTTCTTTGACTTTCTGGAAATTGGAATTTCTTATAGAACACCATGTTTAACACCCCAAGCTTCCACAATATGCTTCTCATTGAATAATACAGTAGCATGTGTTGTATGCAACTTCGAGTTCTAACACACACCACAACCAATCAAACTAGCCATTATGAAGAGTAATTCCCAATTTTTAAAATTTTATAAATTTTATCTTTCAAAATGGACTTCGTTCTTGGATTCGGTATATCGATATTATTTTAGGGTGAAGTTTTGGTATTTTTCTAAAAACATTCAATTTTTTATGAATACTGAAAAAGAACTGAGTTATAGTTTAAAACCGAATTTTTATTTAAATAAATATATATTTTATTTAAATTTAGATAATGTAAAAATAGATACATAATACGTATATAAGTTAAATGTAATTCATTGAAGTATGTTATGAATAAATTTTGATATAAAAAATTTTATTGAACTTCTCACCGCCATTTACCCACCTCATAGGAGAATTTGGAAATTCATATAAAGCATAATTTTACCGCTCCTGTAAGTGGAATTTCGAAAATCTGAGAGACACAGTTAATATCAAGGAGTAAAATTCTGGTCAATAAGGAAAAAATATTTTTTTGGTGAATAGTAACTTTTACTTTTATGTATCACGGTTAAAAGTAAATAGGGTAATTAAAGGTAAAAATGATATTAATATTACCCTAACACATGTCCTAATTCTATTGGACAAGATTTTCTTGACAAAAAACAACCTTAGGAATAAAACATTATCATTTATGTCCACTTGAATTAGATTAGGACATTTTTTATTATTTAATTCAAAGAAGAGTTAAAAGAGTTAAAATAAAATTATAATTACTAAAACATTTTTAATATAGAGTTATACATAAGATAAATTTGAATTTAAATATTCCTTAGAAATATACAAATATTTCCTACCTAATGGTATTTCATTTATAATTATTATACATTATATAATTTAATTTATATATGACACAATGGTGATGCAGTAATTTCCTAATTAATGAAATATTAAAATAATTGATATTATAAATATCCAAATAAATTCTATTTGAACGTTTTTATGAATTCCAATAATTTTCTAGGTTAATATGACATATTATTATTGGTTATAAGAATTGTTTCTGAATTAATAATGTTGTTTTTAATTTATCAAAAACAAAATACCCAATAATATCCAAATCGACATAAAAGAGTTTTTAAAACAAATATTATATTATTAATTGATATTCTATTCCTAAAAATCTAAGCTTCTTCCAAAAGACTTATATAATGATAGGTGTATAATTAATGGACCACTTGGAGGTCTATTGGATGTTTATAGTAAGTTTATTAACCATATAATATAAAAATAAAAAGAGACATGGTAAATGTCAAACTAATTAACTAACAGTTAATACTAAAGGATAAGGTTAATAAAGTGACCCAAACTTGTCTAAAACCTATTTGTTGAATGGATTTCAACCCATATCTATATTATCCTCTAAATAAATCAATTTTAAGCCATTATAAACCAAATATTAATTTATTATAAAATAATATTTTAAGTTTTTTCTAAGGTGCCCCTCACCCCACTTATAAAAGTGCACACCCCCTTTTCTCAAATTCATACCTTCAAAGCCTTTTTTGTGGCCAAACCCTGCCCAAATATCCTCCCAACTTTACTCAATTCATCCTAGAGGACTTATATTGATCATAAATCCAACCTAAGGATCCCTTTTGATCAAATCAAAAGGAGGAACCCAAAGAAGAGGTAATGTTTTCACCACCCTCATTCAACTTCCATTATTCTTCAAATTCTTCGTTCTTTGTTATTCCCATTATAAAATAATAAATAAAGTATCTTATATATACTATGATGTAATTATAAATATGGTACAACCATATTCAGTATTCTATCTATCCTTTGAATGACATGTCACCATACGTGCGTACGTACGGCTTACCGTCTCCACATCGTGGTGTAATTGTTATTCAAAACATTATTATTTGGATGGGTATGATATTGATGTGTAATTGAAGTAAATAATAAATATAACATTATAATGATTCTGTATATATGATATAACATCCAATTATATACGATTTTACGGTCAAAATAATGATATTGTCGCTCGTGCGTACTTACAGACTACCATCTCTATGAACGCGATGAGATTCATTGCCCATCGTATCCATTCAAGAATAATTTTCATTTGATGTTTAAATATAATATTTAAAGAATTAATATTATTCTTTGTATGAATAAGATACAACCTATCCATAACAGACACGACATACATAACAAAGCATAAAAAGAAAATGAGTAAGTTAACACCCAAAACAATCATAATACTAAGATATTATTAACAAAGCAATGTTAAAAGATCATATATGATATCATATTAAAGTATATGATTCTAATATAATTTAATAACAATTATTTCACTATTATACATGAGGATAAACTACCCTCAACCAAGGAAAATTACAAGGTAATGGTTTATTTCACAGTCTTCTCATTATCCGATGTTGTTTATACGTAATTATCTACTAGGACCTCTTTATCATCCAAATACATGTTTCATAAAAATGTATTTCAAATAATTCATAATATTTTACAGAACATTGGTTAAATTCATTTATAGCATTTTTGTCTTTTTATAATAAATTTATAAAGGTCTATTTCTATCGTTTTCCAAATGAGTTCCTTTTTAACCTTTTCGGCAAAATTGAGGTAAGAATGTCTTTTTTTAACTTATACGGTGGGTGCGGCTATTTTCCACCATTTTAAAATCATTGAAGCATTCGTTACAATCTTATAAGGATATTTTCAAAGTAAATGGTTTATTTTATAATTATGTGACTTTTAAATGATTTCAAAAAAATATATATTTCTTTCAAATAGTTTTGATTTCATTTATGTCAACATCCTTTGATGGATTTTAAGCTTATTTGTAGTTGATTTATTATGACACAAAACTTCCATATTGTATTGAAGGTTTTGTGATATGTTTGATTGTGGATATGATATTTTTATACTAGTCGTGGTTTATGGAGTAAGTATTGACATTTCGTATGCTAGTTTTAATATGAATGTTTATGTTATGTTTAAACCTGTTCATATGAGGAATACATTAGACATAATAAGTGATGAGTGGTGCCCGCTATCGTTCCTTGATGCATCGATAGGTCTCATGATACAAACTAGTGTCTTGGAACAAGGCCTTTAAAAAATCTTATTTGTAGTCTTGGCACGAGGTCTTGGCTATGTGGTTATGATAGTCTGGCATTATGCATTCCATCATTATGAAAGAGGTTATTGATATTGCATGAGATTTTTAGACTTGTAGAATATTTATGTGACTAAGTAAATGGAATTATTTCAATTTATTTCTACATATTATGATGATGTTCATGTTAAAAAGGATTTTTTTGGTTATACATTTCCTTAAATGTTTATGCTTATTTATGAAAGTTTCTACTATATTTTTTTCCTTACATAGCATCTGAGCTCTCCCCTTTCTATGTTTTATTTTTACCAGAATGTGAAGAAATATTTTATGACTAACTTGTAGGGATAGTCTGAAAGGGATATGAGTGTGGACTATGGATACTATGTTATTGTAGTTTTTCACTTTATGATGTAATGTAAACTTTATGAATGTATCTTGTTATTCCAAGGCTACTAAACTAATCGGTCCTTCGAGACTTGATCTTTTGTGATCATGCCAATGTTATGTAATAATGCACCGAATCTGGGTAAATGGGGTCGGGGCATTACAGTTGGTATAAGAGGAAGTTTAGTACAATCCTTAGAAGCTAGATTTAGATAAATGCTGATTAGAGCACATAGACCTAAGATGGACTTTGTGGATTAATATAGAAGAACTTCCCAGAGATTTGGTATTGTAGAGATTTTGTGAGTTTTCAGAGCAATATATCCCTGTCTGGATACGAGAAGGTAGTGGCGGCTCTGGTACAGATGTACCTAGGGGTAAAACCAAAAAACACAGCTTTGAGCTGAACTCAAATGCGAACTGGTGCACAACAACGGGCCTGGCTGCACTCTTGGTTACGACACTCCCGGGGGATATGCTTAGGATAATTTTCATTTTATTTACAAACCATTATGAAGGTTTTATGAGTATATACAACCTCAATGAATTTTTTATTATTATTATGGATTATATCCATAAACTATTCAATTTATGTTAAGTGTTTTACATGTTTGGAATTCTGTATTTCGATTCATAAACTAATCTAGTTTATGCCATTTTTTAGAAATGGCGCATAGTTGATGGAATGGAAACAGTATCAATGCATGCACTCTATATAGGGATTTCCCTCCTGCTCAATATAATTATAGTGGAGCTGGTGATACAACTGCTACTGATCAGCTTATCACTATATTGGCACAACTCACTCAGGTTATGAATAATAACCATACTCGTATGGAGCTCCCTGATCCACAACATGGAGGATCAATGATAGATTTATTAATGTGGAAACAACCACAAACATTCAATGGGAGTACAAATCCATTAGTATCTGAGCAATGGATAAGTTCCCTAGAGAATATATTTTAGGATTTGGGGAGTAGAAAAAGGGAAAAAGTTATCATGGCAGTTTACCGCCTCACTGGAGATGCTGATCAATGGTGGTCATTGATTCAAAAAACGAAGGAAGATTTTGAAGTATCAAATATGTAATAAAGGGAGTTAAAATAGCTTTAATTTGAAAAATACATTCCTCGTGAACATCAAGATGATATGGAACAACGATTTTTTGAGTCTAAGGCAAAAGGAGGATGAGAAAGTCGCAAAGTATGAGGCTAACTTTACACGGTTAGTGAGACATGCCACATATTATATACGTAACACAAGAACTAATATTGATCGTATCTTTGAAGGGTTAAAACCATTTCTCCGTCGAGAATTAGTCTCACAATCCTTCTCGTCATACGAATATATTGTCTTGTGAGCCATCAAAACATCAAATGAATTCTCTAAGTCTTATGACTTTAAAGGAAATAATGAGAAGAAGAGAATGGTGGAACAAGATACAGATAAAGGGAAAAAGGGAAATAATGATTTTCCATTATGTGATAATTGTGGTAGGACACACCCCGGTAAATGCCTAAAAGGAATGGGAGTTTCTTACAAATGTGGAGAAAAAGGTCCCCAGACTCATGATTGCAAGGGAAAGAAAGAGGCTGTCAATGTTGAATACTACAATTTTAGAGAAATGGGGCATCATGCAAATGAATTCCATAAGCGCCAAGGAAACTTACCTCAGAGAAGCACAAGGGAGCAAGGCCAAGCTTATGCTGTTACTACTTATGAAGTTGAATAACTATTGTATTTGTGTTTTTGGACTCTTGAACTATATTATGTTTAGAAGAATAATGTTATATATTTAATTATTGTAATGTACTACTTGTTTTTTTTCATTAAAGTTTTAATATGATGAAGGTAATCATATTTTTCATACGTGACAATAAGATAATCTTTACTTTGTTTGGGGAATCTGATGTTACAATTGATTTTGGAATATAGAGACCTTTTAGAGAAATTATGGATAGAGGTATTTTGGATAACTATAATTGTTGGAATGAATTAAATTGAACTTTGGATAGTATTGCATAATGTTTTAACATTTCTGAAGATTTTTTTGCATTATTATAACACTTTATTTTTAGGAAAAGGACAACATGGAGGTCGGGGGATAACCTGTCGTGTCAGACAAAGCTGTAGGAATCGAACCCACAACCATAGTGCGACAGGCCTTTATTACCTACCACTAGCCTACAGAAAGTCCCTATTTATTAAAAAATAGTTTTTCTAATCTAAATGGTATTTGATAATATTTTTAACCTTTTATTATTAGAATAATTAGAATATTTTTGAGTTATATTTTCTTTTTGAGTGAAAGATGTGTTTTTGTTAGAAAATAGTTGAGGGTTGAAACTCTACTTGTCAAGTATATATATATACCTCTCTCTTATTATTTGAATAAATAAATTCTTAATCTTTAGGAAAAGGATATTAAAACAAAATTTTTTTTTATCCTAATACCTTATGTTTTGTTAAGCTGATGATATTTTAAATCACGATAGATTGATGGCTTTGAGGCCCTCAATTTTACACTTTTTTTGTGATTGATGAGCTCAATCACACCCTACAAATATTTATGTTTTTCCACCAATTATATGTCTCTAATCTCCACCAATGTTCTCCTAATCGAGATCATAATCTGGTGGAGAATTTTTCATTTCCCTTTCCCTTTTATTAAGGCTAAAATTTATTAAGCTTATTTCTGATGTGGGTTTTCCACAAAGGTATTTTCTATTTTCAACATTTTATTTTGGAAGAACAATATCAAATTGCAGGGACAAGATTTATTGAAATAGGGGAGAATGTAACACCCTAAGCTTCCCCGGTACGTTTCTCTTTGAATAATACATTAGTGTGTGTTGTATGCAACTTTGAGTTCTAACACACACCACAACCAATCAAACTAGCCATTATGAATAGTAATACCCAGTTTATGAAATTTTATAAATTTTATCTTTCAAAATGGACTTCTTTTTTGGATTCGGAATATTGAAATTAGCTTAGGGTGAATTTTTGGTATTTTTCAGAAAACATCAATTTTTAATGAATAGTGAAAAAACACTGAGTTGTATTATAAAACCGAAATTTTATTTAAATAATTATTTATTTTATTTAATTTTAATTAAGTTAAAAATAGATACATAATACTAATAGAAGTTCAATGTAATTCATTGGAGTTAGTTAAGATTAATTTTTTATATATAAAAATTTTATTGAACTTTTCACCGTCTTTTACACACCTCCTACGAGAATAAGGAAATTCACATCAAACATAATTTTACCACTCCTATGAGTGGAATTTAGAAAATCTGAGAGACACAGTTAATATCATGGAGTAAAATGTGGTTCAATAAGATAAAAATAATATTTGGTGAATAGTAAATTTTACTTTTATTTAACACAGTTAAAAGTAAATAGGGTAATTAAGGGTAAAAATGACAATAATATTAGCCTAACACATGTCCTAATTCTATTGAAAAAGTGTATCTCGACCAAAAGCAACTATAGGAATAAAATATTATCAATTAGGTCCACTTGGATTAGATTAGGACATTTGTTATTATGTAATTAAAAAAGATTTAAAAGAGTTAAAATCAATGTTTAATTACTAAAACATATTTAATATAGGGTTATACATAATGTAAATTAGTTTGTAAATATTAATTAGAAAGCTAACAATATTTCCTACATAATGGTATTTTATTTATAATATTTAGACATTAAATAATGTAATTTATTTATGACACAACGGGGATGCAATAATTACCTAATTAATGAAATATTAAAATAATTGAGATTATAAATATGCATATAAAAGTAATTTTAGACTTTTTATGAATTCCAATAATTTTATAGGTTAATATGACATATTATTTACCACGGTTAAAAGTAAATAGGGTAATTAAAGGTAAAAATGATATTAATATTACACTAACACATGTCCTAATTATATTGGACAAGATTATCTCGACCGAAAACAACCTTAGGAGTAAAACAGTACCATTTAGGTCTACTTGGATTAGATTATGACATTTATTATTATTTAATTCAAAGAAGAGTTAAAAGAGTTAAAATCAAAGTTTAATTACTAAATTTTTTTTAATATATAGTTATACATAAGATAAATTAGATTACAAATATTCCTTAGAAAGCTAAAAATATTTCCAACATAATGATATTTTATTTATAATTTTTATGCATTATATAATTTAATTTTCTATAACACAATGGTGATGCAGTAATTACCTAATTAATGAAATATTAAAATAATTGATATTATAAATATCCAAATAAATGAAATTTGAGAATTTTTATGAATTAAAATAATTTTCTAGGTTAATATGACATATTATTATTGGTTATATTATTTTTTTTTGGAAATAATAATGTTTCTATGAATTTATCAAAAACAAAATACCCAATAGTATCAAAATTGACATAAAAGAGTTTTTAAAACAAATATTATATTATTAATTGATATTATATTCCTAAAAATCTATGGTTTGGCCAAAAGACTTATATCAGGATAGTTGAATCATTAGTGGACCACTTGGGGGTCTATTGAGATTTTATTGTAATTTTATTAACCATATAATAAAAAAATACAGAGAGACATGGTAAATGTCAAACTATTTAACTAAGAGTTAACACTATAAGATAAGGATAATAAAGTGACCCAAACATTTCTAAAACCAATTGGATGAAAGGATTTCGACCCATTCCAACCCTATCCTCTAAAAATAATCAATTTGGAGATATTATAAACCGAATATGAATTTAATATAAAATAATATTTTCTGTTTTTCCTAAGGTGCCCCTCACCCCTCTTATTAATGGGAACTCCCCCTTCTCTCAAATTCATACCTTCAAAGCCTTTTAGCACGAAAAAATCCCACCCAAATATCCTTCCAACATAGATCAATTCAAGATAGAGGCCTTATCTTGATCAGAAATCTAACCTAAGAAGCCCTTTTGAACAAATCAAAAGAAAGAACCTGAAGAAGAGGTATTATTTTCACCACCCTATTTCAAGTTCCTTTCTTCTTAAACTTCTTATTTCTTTGTTATTTTCATTCTAAAATAATAAATCCAGTATATTCTATATAAATTGATGTTATTATAAATATTGTACAACCATATTCAGTATTCTATCCATCCCTTGAATGACATGTCACCATACGAGCGTACGTATGGGTTACCGTCTTCACGTTGTGGTGTAATTGTTATTCAAAATTTTTTATTTGGATGGGTATGATATTGATGTGTAATTGATGTAAATAATTAATATAAAATTATAATTATTCTGTAGATATGATATACCATCCAATTATATACAATTTTAAGGTCAAAATAATGATATTGTCGCTCGTGCGTACGTACAGACTATTGTCTCCACGAACGCGATGAGATCCATTCCCCTGTCGTATCCTTTCAAGAATAATTTTCATTTTATGGTTAAATATAATATTTAAAGACTTAATATCATTCTAGATATGATTAATATAGAACCTATCCTTAACAAACACGACTTACGTAAAAAAGTATATAGATGAAAATGAGTAATTTAACACCCGAAACGACGATAATACTAAGATATTATTAACAAAGAAATGTTAAAAGATCATATACAATATCGTATTAATGTATATGATTCTTGTATAATTTAATAGAAATCATTTAACCATTATACATGAGGTTAATCTACCCTCATCCAAGTAAATGAACAAGGTAAGGGTTTATTTCACAATGTCATCATTATTCGAGGTTGTTTATAAGTAATTATCTACTGAGACCTATTTAGCATCCACATCCATGTTCAATAAAAATGTATTTCAAATCATTCATACTATTTTATAGACTATGGGTTAAATTCATTTATACCCTTGTTTACTTTTTATAATAAATTTATAAAGGAATATTTCTATCGTTTTCCAAACAAAGTAATTTTTATCCTTTTCGACAAAATTATGGTAAGAATGTCTTTTTTTAACTTATACAGAGGCTGCGGCAATTTTTCACCATTGTAAAATCTTTGAAGCTTCCCTTACAAGCTTATAAAGATGTTTTCAAAGTAAAAGTTTTATTTTATAATTATTTGACTTTTAAATGATTTCAAAAAAAAGATATATGTATTTCAAATAGTTTCGATTTCATTTATGTCAACATCCATTAATAGATTTTAAGATTATTTGAAGTTAATTTATTATGATAAAAAACATCCATATTGTATTGATGTTTTTGTGATATGTTGGACTATGGATGTGTTATTTTTATACCATTCATGGTTTATGGACAATGTATTGACATTTTGTATGCTAGTTTTAATAGGAATGTTTATGTTGTGTTTAAACTTCTTTATTTGAGGAATGCATTAGACTTAATAAGTGACGGGTGGAGCCCTCTATAGCTCCTCGATGCATCGGTAAGTCTCATGAGACAATCTAGTGTCTCTGCATAAGGACTTGACAATATCTTATTTGTATTCTTGGCACGAGGCATTGGATATGTGGTTATGATAGTCCAGAATTATGCATTCCATCATTATGAATGTGGTTATTGATATTGCATGTGATTATTCGACTAGAAGAATATCCGTGTGCATAAGTAAATGGTATTATATCAATTTATTTCAACCATATTATGCTGAAGTTCAAGTTAAAAAGTCTTCTGTTTTAGTTATACATTGCCTTAAATGATTGTGCTTATTTATGAATGTTTCCTCTATATTTTTTACTGAGCATCTAAGCTCACCCCTTTCTATGTTTTATTTTTCCAAGGATGTGAATAAATATTTTATGACTGACCAGAAGGGATATTCTGAAGGGGATATGATTGTGGACTATGAAGACTATGTTATTTTAGTTTTTCACTTTATGATGTAATGTAAGCATTATTAATGTATCTAGTTATTCCAATGCTACTAAACTAATATGTCTTTCGAGACTGGATCTTTTGTGGTCATGCCAATGTTATGTAATAATGCACTGACTCTGGGTAGCTGGGGTCAGGGCGTTACACCATGGAAATTTATTTTTTAAGACATATAATTTCTATAAAAATAACTAAGATAATAACATTAAATAATTAATAGAAGGGAATATTCCATTCTCACATAATTCATTAATGAAATTTTACTCATGATGTACGCAATGTATCTATCCTCACCCTAAACATATACCATCACAGTTATCATCATCAATAAAAATAAGATGACTTATAATACTAATTATTAATAATATTAAATTGTAAGTATGAATAAACAAATTCTTATATAGTAACTTCCAAGGACACATATATATGTGTATTTCATATTGGCATGTCTCATTCCCATAATAGTCTACACCGGTTATTACTAAAGGATTACATAATTATAATTTCCCTCATAGTCATATTATTCTCTACCCTGATAGTCTGTATAATTTTCCCTCAAATGAATTAATCTATAAATAAAACATATATTTTATAATAATTTCTTGGAACTTATGTGTTTTAATTAAATGAGTGAACTATAATGATTATTCAGTACGAAAATATCTCTTATGAGATTATGAAATACTACATCATGGAAACGAACAATCGGTATGTGATAATTATTTTGTTAATATTCAAAAATTTATATATATATTTATATATATTAATATATATATTTATATTATTGTAAATTATATAGATTATGGTTATATGGAACAAACCTTATCCAAAACATTGTTTGTATAGATATTTTTTATAAGGATGTGACATGAAAATATTATAATATTTTAGTGAACATATGACTTATAATAAGGATAAAAACAATATTGAAAAGTGATTTAGTGACTAATGTAACATCAGATGTTCACTGTTTTTTGAATATACTATGAATAATGTTAATATGATAATATTTGGTTTATCTAAAGAATAATAGTTGAATTATATTTGAAATTAATATTTTATTATATATATATATATATATGGTTTTGATGAGAATTATTAGGATATCATGGAGAATATATGATAAGTCATGTAATTATTTTTTATGATACGTTATGATTGATTGATTATATTTGTATATAGATTTTATATTTATCTTTTAATAGTATTGGATTAAATATTTATAATCATTTTTTATCTATAGTAGTGTAATATATATTGAATATGATTATGTTTCATTTTTTATCGAATGATCTATATTAAAAAATTTGTATTAATGTGGACGTACTAGCGATTAAATTTACATTTCATCAATTGATGGTATATTGATCATAAGAAATATATAATTCAAATAATTTTGGTTTTTTTAATATTTAGTGATAGGAGGAATATATTAATATACTTATGTGAATTAGGAAATATATTTTAGGGATCAATAAAAAAATGACATCTTGAATACTCAGCCGTTGAGAAAAAGATGATTATTTGGAGGAAATATATTAATTGATGAAATACAACATGACATGTTACAATATTTTATAATTATCATATTATATAGGGAAAATAAATAACTAAAATTTAGGAGAAGGATATGATGCAGAATAATGTTTCATATAACATTCAGTTCTAATGAAATGGCGGGGTTTTAAACCCTCGCTATTTTATGTTTTCATGTTTGTTAACTTTATCAAAACCATGTTACCTATAAATATATATCAATCCTTGTATATTATATTTCTTTTCCATGACAATATTTCCACCGCCCAATACTATTGTCCTATTTAGAAACCTGGTTTAGTTATAATGTTTGAACATACCCCTCCAAAATTTTAATAATCATTTCTAATAATCATTTTTATGATGTTTATTTTAAACAATGTAAAATCTAAATATCATACTATTTATTATAATTAAAAATTTCAAATTGATATGATTTAATTAATTAATGAAGAATAACATAAAACTTTGACAGTTTGGAAAAAATTACTACATTAAAAAATTATTTTTTAGACAGCCTGTTTGAAATGAAACACTGATTTTCAAGGATCCATTACATGTTTTTAAAAAATTACAATTAAAACAAATGGACTAAAAAATGGATAGATTCACCGTCTTCCATGAACCATATATTTATTATTTTACATAACATATAGTGAAAATTTTCACATGAGATTACATCACGTTGATATCTTGTAATAAATTGAACTATAATTTTTTTAATTTGTATATTTATTTTATAAAAAATGACTACTTTTTTATAATGTATAATTTTTTTAATTATAAAATATATAATTGAAATGATTTTTTTTAATATTTCAATTATTCAACCTTGATTCTTAAATATATATTTAATAATAGAAATTATTTTTCTTATATTTTAACTCCAAACAGATGGATAATGCATACTTTCTTTATATATGTAAATTTTTTTTCAAATATGAAATCTTTAAATAATTGTTTTATACTATATTGAATACTAAATAAATGATAAAATATTCTAGATTAAATGTTTTACATTATAAAGTAGGTAGTTCATAATTTAAATTATTATTTTTTAAATATTTTCTTATTAAACTATTTATTTTTTAATACAATATAATTGTTCAATATGATAATAAAATCATGTATCAGGGAATGGAATAAATTTATTCCTTGAAATTGAAATGGGGAATTTTTTTTGAAAAATTATAATTATATAATTAATAATACATTATTTCTCTGACAATGTTACGATAATGAATTTGGTAGAGATTAATAAACAGTAATAATATGATTTGTTATTTTGAAATTATATAATAAATGATTGTGAATAATAATTAAAAATATACATAACCATTAAATGATTTTATTTAATACCATTATAATAATAATCACTCTATGGGAGGTTATATATCCGAAAAGGATAGTTGTGATCCCAAAAGTAGTTAACATTAAACTAAAATTATAATATTTCATGACCTAAAAAACATGCTCATGTGGCAATGAAAAATGATATTATTCCTTAGATACATTTTTATAATCTGCCCAACATGTAAAAAATTTTTGGTATGAATAAATTATCATTGGGAAATGGATTTCTCACATATGATTTAAACCCGACAATCTCTAATTCAAGAAAACTGTTTTTATTGAGTAATAAAAACATCTTACATTTAATTTGGTATAAGATCATTGAATTATGTGGTAGATGAGTCCTCATTTTATGAATAGAAGAACACATAAAAAAAATCCAATTCCTAAAAATCATTAAATAAATGTCAGTAACATTCACAGGTATCTAAAAACCCAAACTAAAATATCACATGGTTTATAAAAATATATAACAGAAAACGAAATAATCAATAAAACAAAATAATGACTCCATTAAACTCTATGATAACCCATCTACCAATGGTAAATCCTTCCACAGTGATAGATGTTTCATCTAATTTATAAAAAAAATTCAATTTTAAAATGCCCACATTATATTACCTATTCTTGTTGAACATAATATTCAATCCCAAAATGGATGGTGTAATAAGGGATACAAGAATTTATTACTAGAACACATATAATATTTTTTTATATACCAAAATAATTTCCAACCCATGTAAATAGAATACTAATTATATGAAATAATTCCCTGTACTAATATATTTAATGAACATAATATATAACATTTATAAATTATTCAAAGATTCATATGAATTAAATGAAAAACTATTTCCTAATTACTATCCTTTCTAATTTATTAATCCCTCAAATTACATTCATTATATTATAACCACTAGTTACACTAACACTGTTATTAAAACCCAATGGGAGAAATCTTATATATTAGTGGAATTATGACCCAACATAAATAATATTTTAAATACATGTATATTACAATAAAATCTAATGAAAATGAATTATTAAATATAAATCTAAATTTTTCAAATATAATATCCAATATATCTATTATGACTATCAAATATACATTTTACAATGATTAGAAATTCCTAAAATTTGACATGACTTAATAAAAATAAATATCAAATTTCATTATAATTTCTCAATTTCAATATACCATATTACACAATATTTTAAAAACACATCAATAGAATTTTACATCAATTAAATAAATTGAATTTTAAAAAAATAATGTTGATAACAATTTATAAAAAAATCATGTAAGATCACCAAACATCAAACGAACCTTGAAAAAAATGAGTTCTAATGGGTTAATTTATACTTCCTCGCACATTTTTTCATGAAACATGTCCCTGCATGTTGTGGGAATAATTAGAGATGAATCTAAAAAATAATGTAAGAATAAATTATTTTAAAGATTATTTATGTGAATTTTATAACCTCTTAGATGGTAGGCATATCCATATATCATTTGATTGGTCATTTAGTACACTACATCCATACGCATCAAAATTTGATTACTGAACATCAAAGGCTATTACTATTAATATATAACCATAATGTGATCTATAATTTCTTCCTAAAAATATCATGTGTCTCCTACATAGTTGGAATGATTATTCATATACTAAGATCCCCATGATTTATTTTCAGAAAAATTAATTATAAAATAATTATAAATAATATAGAAACATTACATACATTAAATTGGGTAATTAATGATATCAACACCATTTTAGTTATCATTCGTAAAATGTTAATCATCATTAGGTTTGGATAAAAGATCAAACTATTTTTAATGTGCCAAACAATACCACTCTATTAATTGATTTTACACAGAACAATTTCACTGATACACATATAACAATCTGATATGTTGAAGATAAAATCAATAATTTCTTAAATGATTGTATTACATAGATGATTCAAAGTAAAAATATTATCCTTTTACATCATAATATTATGTAAAATTACAACATATTGGGTTACTAAAATGTACTTCCATAACATTAAACACTATAATAATTCATCCATTATAACATATTATAGTATCAATTCGATTTTATAATTAACTTAAACAATATATTACAAAATAGTAAAGGGTCACAATTTATTCTGTGAAAATATTTATTTCTTAGAAACAAACTGATGTCCCAAAAAAGGACGTATAAAAAGGGAAAAATATTTCTAGTAATATACTCGAAAACCAATATACGATGACTAAAATAACTAATTTTATAATTACTATTCATAATAATTCTATTAAAAAGAAATTTTATTTTTCTCAATCCTATATAATTAAATAATTATATTAACAATTTATTTTTTTCATCATCGATTCATCGAGTACGAAAATTTATCAGCTTATAGTAACGCAAATTATGTGGATACATTATAATCGTCATTTACTAGATATTACTTTTCTTAAAACATAAATACGAGATATCTATCATAAAAATGAAAAAAAACATGTAAAATTCTCAGAACATAACCTATAAATATTCTTTCATCTTCTCTAATTATTATTATCTTGGATAAGGGTATGTTTTTAAAACTTTGAATACATACCAAATACCTAATATAAATACATCCAAAAATATTAATGACTACTTAATTTTTAGATTTTATAATATATATATATATACTCCAAATATATTTATCACTTTATTAATTTGAATAATTGAATTAGACATTACTAAGAACTCTTTATATAATATTTTTTTAAAAAATTATCCATCAAAATTTAATTAGATCAATAAATATGTAACAACATTGGAAAAGAAAATATAAATCATATCAAAATATTATTCTGATTCAAAATTATTATAGATAATTTTTTATGTATTCATATAATTCATTTATATACAAAATTTTTATATATGTGGGTAAGGAATTTTCCATCAAAATCGAATAAAAATTCCATTTTCCCTAACAGCATGATGTACTATTCTTCATTACATATTAAATAAATTAGAATGAAAAAATGTCTGAATGATAAATAAATGGCACAATAAATTGGAATAATAGAATAAATTTAATATTTCCTTTCCGTTTGAGGAAATAATATCTATAAATAATGGAAATATAATCTCAAATAAAATTGGCATATCCCTGTCCCTGTTCACCCACATTAACATGACAAGATTGACCACTTGTTCTCATGAACACCAACACAAATGCTAGAAGCTACTAACTAGAATAAATGGCCTAACATGGAATGGTGGGAAGTCTATACACTCATTATTATGATTTATAACTACAATTAAATATATAAATAAAAAACAGTGAGAAATAGTATCATAAATTCACAATGATAATGTAGAATAAAAATTATTTTGACGTAATAAATGTTATATGTAAACATTAATCATAATAATATAAAAAAAGAATGTCTTAGAGACTTGTAGAATGGTATATATGTAGAAAATATATTATATACAAATAAAACATGATAAAAATATATAAATTCAATACACAACTTCCTCCTTAGAATACACTCGATCCAATTCTCTAGTCGCATGCCATAGAGTAGAAAAACTCATCATCCATATTTGGAAAATACCATTTTTCAATATTTATATCAATGTAGACATTACAGGTACCAAATGGAAGCTCATATATATTGTGAGTATAACTCTATAGGCCACCATAAATGATATCTAGAAAAATATAGTCTTTGAGTATAGAATTTAGAGTGTTTAGGAATAACGAATAAAGGTGACAACTAAATAACCATATATTTCGGGTTTCTCTATTCTAAACAGAAATTAACTACATGGTTTTAATATTCCTTTAATTCTTATGAAAATTTTACCTTATATATATATTAATGAGAATGGGATCCAATGTGTACCATCTAAGAATCCATATATGGTGATAGACATGTGATGATTCACAATTCTCATCACATTTATAAACTAATAATTATATAAAATAATTTTTTCCTGTATGTATACAATATCTTGACTCTATCTATGTTCATTTAAATGGAATAAGAATCATTTCACAAATTACAAACTTTTTCACATCTATGGTATTTCATATAGTAATTCTACATATCACTCTTATAACATTATAAAAACCCATCACTATTGGATTTAGTATTTTGAATTCTACATAAGATCTCATATATCACTCAAGGATTGGTATAATGGACCTAAAATAAAATCATGATCATGATTTTCTACATATATAATAGTGTACCACTCATGGAATGGTACAATAAAACCACCCTCTAATCTCATCCATGGTATTCCAATTATGGAACCAAGCATACCTCGAGGCATAACACTAATATGTCTCCTTGAAGACACTTTATTGGTTTTCTTATATAAGAATTCACATATCACATCCTACAAGATATATTCCCTTTTTGATGAATTTCATTTAGTATAATCTACAATTTGGTTAAATGAGTTAGGAGTCATAACCATTATGACTCCCTCATCATGTCATGTTCCATAGTGAACAGGATAAACGGAAACCGATTACATTTATGAATTCACTGAATTCAATATATTAATTTAATTTATAATGTTAATTAAGTCTATAATTATGTATAAGTAAGGTATGAGGATCATGGGTTATTATTATTCCCCTTGTTAATTTTAAATTACATTTTTCTCATAATATACTACTCAACACACTTTAAACATTTTTAACCTTCATTTCAAAAAATAATGATAATGGGAAATTACAAAAAATAGAAGCTGAGGGGATTCTCTAATTTAGGAAAACATCATTTTAAGAGCACATTTGGTTCCCCAAATTGTCCTAAAGAAAAAAAATATTTTAATATAATTAATTACACATTTACAATTCATCCTATGGATTGTCTGATTCACAGAAAATGAATAAATGATATAAGAATAATGAGAGTTAAGAAAAATGAACTCGGCCACCTACAAGAGTTTGTAAGATGAATCATCCTCCATAAATATAATTTTCATTATAATACTAGAGAAATCATAGAAATAGAAAAGTACAATGAATATAGGGAAATTGGATCTTTTTTATTTAACATTCCACATAAAGAATGAAACAAAGAAATGAATATAGAGGATTATTGTACATGATGAGAAAAATCAATAATGAAAATTAATTTGTGATTATAAGACCAATAAAATGAGATAAAAATGATGCTAGCAGAATTACAGAAGGATTTCACATGGTGGGTAGATGCTGTATAAAGAAGGATTAGAATAAATGAGTTATTTTATTTGGAAATATGGGTCAAAATGAAATTTTACACATTTTTTGAGGTGAAAGACTCATTTAAATTTTAAATAATATATTTTGGCAATAAATTCACCCACTTAATTTTTAATGTCATTCCATTTGTGGAATTAATTTACAATTTTCAATATAATTTGTCAAAATATGGAATTAACTACTAATTTAAATTGTAAGACTATCTCACAAACACTTCCATACTCCCTTTTTCTATAAAATCTCAAAAAATAAATAAAAAAGTCAATTTTAAAAGGTGTAAATCAATTGAAAATACTTGAAAATTTATAATTTATTTATCTAGTTAAAGAATGATCTTACAAACTCCACTACTTAAAATAAATCACCCCTATGTATCCCTCCTATGGGTGGTCAATCATTATAATGGAAAAACTCTAACTACTAAAAACATATATTTGTCACTCTCTCTAAGGTATCATCATATACATGGTGAAGATTCTAGAAGACATGTACTATATGAATTGTCATTCAATATATGGATTTTCTGATATTACCAATAATATTTAAATGATTATCATTGAATGGAGAATCAATATCATGTTCTACATCATTAGGAAGAAGAATATATGATAGATATGAATGATTATGTTGAACATATTAATGATTACATTTAAGATATGAAATATAGAAGACAGTCATCATGGAACATTACCTATGAGGTAACTACAACTGATATTATATAATCATATATATATTTAATATAACAAGTTTTCTAACATTCTTAGGTGTCAGTGTCCCCTTTTTTGGAATCCATATATTCCCCAATATAATTGATACACTAACGAAGAACCATTCCTTATCCTAAAAATCCATTTTCCATTAATGGTAATCAAAGTAACACTTTTTGGGAGATTGATATGAGGTTATACATTTCATGATAAAATGAACCATATCTGATGTCTTTGGAATAAGGTGAGGTCCCAATATCTCTATATCCATTGCCTCTAACATGAACATGGTAAGAAAACAAGACTTAATATATAGGGAATCATAAGGAAACAATTTCTTATTATCATGGATTTGATTATAATAAGAATACAAAAAATAGGTATATGTTTCTTAAAATTACCTCAATAATATAGTGAGCATAAAATAAGCTTTTCCCCTAACACATGTATTGTATGCTCTGAATGACCTTCAGTGAATGGGTCGTAGGGTATACATAAGAAAAATAATAAACATAGAGCAGTATGTAAGATATGAAAAATATATGAAATTAATTGAACATTCATATCAAGTATTAAATTATATGGAACTCTTTGATGTCATATGATATCCCTAACGTATTTACACTATATCTCTTCATTTTAAATGATCACTTATAAATATAGGAAGTGGGAAAATTTTATACATATTTCAACAATCTACCATACTATGACAATTCTTGTATTGGATCTCCAGATTAATTTCAATAAATCCATAATGATTTCATACAGTTTCCACTTATGTATTGGTAATTTCAATAAAATTTCAACGTGTTCAGGTTTTTCCACATTCAACTGCTTACTGATGAGATATGGATTAATGAGACCAAATATCTATGTTTTCATTTATGTCAACCAACATAGGTAGAATAAGTTAAATTATATATTTTTATGTAAGGGAAGAAGTAAACCATAATGTGGAATGATACTCTTAAATATACTCCCCTTATATATATTCGTGTTCCCCAAATAATCCAAGAATGAAAAAGATACCATCCTTAACAATGATCCAACCATCCGAAGGGTCCTCTCCATATATAATTTCCCTTAAGACTAATCGCTTAGGATTATAATGTTTTCATATTTAACACTATCAAAAAAATGGAATAGATCACGAATAATGTTGTGAGATAATACCACCCAAAACATTTATGAAACATTATCTATATCTCAGAATAAAATAATAGAAACTTCCATTCATTATCATCCTCTTGAACTACATGTATAAGAGCCCTCTATTACATAGCCTCAGTGACCACATTGCCCCTAAAATGCATATAAGAATGATAAAATTTGAAATAAATCATATATTCAATCCTTCAATGACATTTGATATTTAATTCATTATGAGTTAATATACATTAAATTTTATTGTGGAACATACATATCTCAAACAACTATCGCATCATTTAATTTCCATAGAAATGAAAGTAATGTACAATATCCACAACATGATATTATTTGTTGGGTAATTATTATTTGGATGTTTCAACTGGGGAGACCTGTATTCTATGACCCCATCTACCTACATGAGAATGGATCCTAGCCTGATGTTTGATGTATCATAATAAAACATATATCCTCTCTCATATTCTGGTTAAATTAGGATTGGTATTGAATTCAAAATCACATTTCATAAGTAAATGGATTTATTACATGCTTCAATCCATAAATGCTTCCTCCTTGGAAGGTTAAACCTATGATTGGTGATGTAATGCATGTGAAATCATAAAGATAATACCTATAATATCATGATATCCCAGAGAAACTTTGTATGCCGGACACATTATTTAAATGATCCATAGAAATTATGAATTTCACATTATATATGTCAACATCCACCCCTGATTTTGATATGATGTGACCTATGAACATAACCATATCAATATGAACTGAATTTTTTTAACTTATTATAAAACATGTGATATCTACGTGTACTAAAAATGATTTCATGGTTATTTTCATTATCAAATCTCGTTTGTGAGTACACCATTCTTTTAGCATTAAAACAACCATAAAAGAATACAAATATGGCATTAAACCCAATTTATTATGTGCATAAGAACATTTTATGTATTCATGTGGATAAAAAAAATAAGAAAATAAAACTATAAGAGACATCTACTATGAAATATTATACACTAAATATATAATGGTTTAATTCCTTCTAGATGGTGGATTGTCCTAAAATAAATGTTTTGGATGCCCCTCGATTATCAAAGCAATTCGAATAGGTCATCTATACAAGGTAGTATATAATTTTACATAATTTTAATTTTGATCAATTTTTGTGAATCAAATCATATAATGAGGTCTCATGCACCTTTTTTGTGAAAATCACAGTTGAAAAAAACATTCACGTACTGGGTCAGATAAATTCTTTAGTGTGAAAGTCCTATAATTCAATGTCTAGATCCTATAACATAATAGTAACTCTATATTATAAAGGAGTTGGTACTTTTATTATTCACAACACTTACTCAATAGTAAAATCCTCCTATCTATCTCTAAAAAAGTCCCATTAATTTCATCAGTGATTTCAGCCATTAAATAATCAATATCAAGAGACTGATAGTTATGTTGTGACAAGGAAAATTAAAAAAGTAGGAACCAATCCGTCCTGTCAAATTTACTACACAATTATTTTTCATTTTATCTCATCTTTCCTTGAAACCCAATTCTATATTATGAGTATAAAAACAAAAATTATGTGATGTTGAAGATTCTATAAAATGATTGAAATCAACAATATCATGTTATGGAATATCATTTCAGCACAGAGAATGATTTCAAAACTAGTTATCATGGGAAGTGATCCAATTCTTAAATGTGGTGTCTGTATAAGTCCATTCACTCTAGGAACCATAGGAAATGTTCGTCAAAACCATGATTATGTAAAATTATTTCATAATAGAATCACTAAATTGGGCCATTGGTACACATTGTCTTATTATTGACTATCCTACTACAATAGTGAAATAAGACATAATTTTCAGTGCATGTCATATGACAACATTTTCGCCTATGAGAAGACTTAAGGACATGTATCCTACCACTAAAATGATAGCTTTTGTTTCTATATATTAATCCACCATGTATCCTAGTATAATCATCATTCAAATTCCACTCGGTGATAATGTATTTGTTTATTATTTTAATAAATTTAATCAACCAGACATTCTATTCCTAGGAAAATATGGAATACACAAGAATATACCCAAACAATATTGATATCTTTAAATTATATATGGAATGATTCAGAAAAAATCATTAAAACTATTTGAAACAAGATTTACAATCCATTACATATATAGAATCATAATGTTGGTGAATAAAATCATAATAATGGTCAAATCTTAGAGAATATTCAAAGAAGTAATTAGAAAAGACCATTTATATGTCCCACCTGAGCATATCCCAATGATGATATTCGAAATTAAAATCATAGAAAAACATATAAGAATAATCATAATTAATATGGCCATATTCCTTGATCTGTATCATTGGAGTCCACATCAAATACTTAAAAAGATATATCATGGCATAAAGCAATGAATTAGTAAACTGACGATCACATTAATCTAAAAATATTGGACAGTATACTACTGAATATAACATGTTAGTTAGGACATTTTAGGGGAAGGTCATGGGGTTCCCTGTATAGAAAATACCAATTGAATGAGATTTTCTCAAACTAAGTATATATGCCTAGATCATAATTAGAAGGTGGTATTGAAACAATATTTATCAAATCAAATAAATGATGCTCATGGCCCAATAATTTTTATGAATTGTCATTAACTCCTTCCAATATTATCACTCAAGTCTATCAATGTAAAATATTTATATAATTCCAAAAGCATGTCTCCAAATATAATTGAATAATAAAATATATATGAATATAAATTATAGGGATAATTACCTAGAAATTGTATATATGATTCAAAATCATTTCCATACATATTAATATGTTTATAGTTGACTTATCTGGCCATAAAAAGGGACATAATAGAAACATTCTCAAGACGCTAGCATGGTTTGGTATTGGTCAGGGTCTGAAATCATATATAAGGGGTATTAGTATATATAGTGTCATAATCATGTTATAGTTGAAAGAACCCATTAAGATTTAATTGGTATCATTATTTTCCCAAAACGATTTCATTTTATAATTTCAATTTATTCATGTCCATACCCAATTATATGTATATATATCATGGTATAGTTATAAAATTTATCATTACCATGTTATAATGGAATAAAAATAATAAGATTTAATTTTAAAGTCATAAAATTGAAACCAGTTCTTTATATATAGATTTAGTATTTAATAATTTACATATAATTCGTATTTTATATGATTCATCATTCAAAATTTATATAAGACAAATATTTATAATTTACAATTTGAATTCATTTAATAAAAATCATAAAATGGTTGAAGCAATGAATCCATTTGGATATGTATCAAACATGTGACAATTTGTTAGTTAAGGATCCTCCATAATGTTATGTTTGAAAAAAACTCACAAGATGGTGAAAAAAATAGTAAATAAAATTATATTTATCTCATTTACACTAAAAAATATATCATGACAATAAATATATATATCAAGTCACAAAAACAAGATACAATAGAAAATTGATAATAAATAAACAAGGCATGTAATATTCTTGGAATTTGAATTACTATGTATTTATAATGATACCTAATACTATTAATCCTTACCATATCATCCATATGTAAAAATAATGTAAATAATAATAAAGATAATTGACTCTAAATATAATGTTTGTAATAAAATAGTGAAATATAAACAACAATAAATAGAATATTCAGGAAGAAAAATTACAATTCTAGTTTGCTTGGATTCTTCCATGTTTATGGGTTTGCTAATTCTAGGAATGTGTTCATGACCAAATTCTATAAAAAAATCATAGTATCTTGTATACTATCACTAAAAATTATGAAAACCTGGAAAGGCCCTCCAAAACCAAATTCAAATGTGTGAGACCCAATTCAACATTATGTAGAATGATCCAATTGTCCATATAGTCTAAAAAACACCTCACTAAACTCCAAATGATTCTGAAGAGTTGGTAGGGTCCATGGTCGAATTTTGGTAGATAGTTCCGTCATTATAATGGTGTAGAACAATAGTTAAATATGTGAGTAAGATTGTGGATGGAATGCTATAGGAAATATATTAATGGAAAATGAAAGATAAAACATCCCAATGTAATAAATTAATTATGTAAATTTTATTTAAATTATATACATGATGAATAATGAAACTGTGTTATGAAAAATAGAGGATATATGGAGAAATAGCGTAGAACGCAAATTGAACATGATATATAAAGATAAAAAATTATGAAAAGAAATTTCCATTAAAATATTGAGCATACACATAGCCATATTTTCCCAAAATTCATCCTACTATAAAAAATAAAACTTCCAAATCAATACCCTTTTCTTTTTTCATTCCTGCATCCATGCAGTTTTTCCATGTACAAAATGTAATGAAAAATAGGATGTGAGTGCATCTTATGATTCCACCACCAATGATCTCAAGAAATAACTGGTCTTCGAATATATAATGATCAATGCATATGGATAATAAACCTAGGTGGGAAATATATATACATAACAGTATAGGTTCCCCAAGGGACACACATCTGATTCAACTCACATCAAACTAATAAAAGAATGTCACTATTAATATATTTAAAATAATATTAATGTGGATAGGTTTTATAGTTTACTACCTAGGAATTCATATATAGGGAAATTCATATGTTATTATATAATAATAGTATCATTTAAAACATACTAATGAAGTAAATCTAGTCCATAAAATAAGTAAGTCGTAGGATGAATTCATGTATACTCATCAACATGTAAGAAAAATCATATAATTAATTAATAGAGTAAGCTCATTCATAGATTTCCATATATATTCAACCCATGTATCATTATTGTTAAACTTTAATGAATCATATCCCCAGTATTCGATCAAATGAATACCAAAAAAAATACATCACTCCAAGCATGTTTTAATGGGACATCACTAGGATTTTGTATAGGGTATTTCACATAGAAATCATGGTATCAACCCTGGAATAGAACAAAAGTATCATCCCCCTATGCGTGTACATGGTATTAAACTTAGAAAACTAATCATCTCTTGGGGAATAACACAAATAAATCCACCTAGAAATCTCATCTGTGTTATCCTATATGATAATTAGTTTATCTCTCCATGAGTGATGAAATCATTTTATAATTAATTTATTTTAGTATACTCAATGATTTAGTCAAAGTTATTTTAAGTTGGAGCCTCTGTATCTCACTCAATCTAGAATTTTGGGTGGTCATGGGATAAAATTAAACCCATAAAATTTATAAATTCAATTTATTCATTTTAAAGATTAATTTATCATTATAACACAAGATAAAATTAAGGAGGAGGAATGGTTTCAGAACACAGATATACAAAAATACCCTATATAAATAATAATTACATTTCATTCTGATGTTCGAAGTCAACACAACTTAGTCGGTGGAGTAGGTTCATTTCAATGCATAAAAAATGAAACATTAAATGTGACACACCATAATGGGTACCTCACGTTGGGGTATACAAATTTTACTGATAATTTATTTCCTCTATGAATATCATAGAAAAGGTGACATAAATTTATTTATTTAGATAAAAAATGAAGAGGCATTTTGTGGAATATAATGTGAAAAGAAAAACAATTCATAATATAAACATTAATATATCTACGTAAAAAATAACAAAATAAACAACATTATATTGATATATGACTTTATGTCTAATAGGAACTTTTGGATCGGGAAAAGTGGGTGAAATAATACAATTACTCAAATACACATAAAATAATGCATAATAGATCATAGGGATTATTCCATCCACGTGATGGGTTTAATAGAAAAATTGGAAAAATAAAATTAGTGAACATACTAGGACATATCCATCATAATGAAATGGGAGTTATTTAATTTCAATGATGAGGATATATCAAAAATCATAGAGGGGGGGATAACGATCTATCATGGTTGGTAACTATTCCAGAAAGAAGAATAAGTAGAAAAAGGATTTAATTTATATGTAATTTTTGTAAAACAAGATAATTTACTAAATTATTATAATTCATGACATATTTACATCATAAATACTTGTTTTCTACCAAAATCCACCTCTTTGCAATGTCTTATTGATTCAATTATTAAATAATATATCAATTTAGATCATAAAATAGAAAACTACAACCTAAATTTAAAATTTATATTGTAATAGTATTTTACATATGGTTCTATGTTACTTATTTATATTACTAGCCAAAAAACAAAAAGAACATTTTCGGTTGTCAAAATAAAATGACAGGTCAAGAAAATTACATATGAAGGTTCCTAGAAATATGATGACATCTTACAAAAATAGTACAGAAAATCCATCAATTTTCAACCAAAAAATTAATGGAATATCCCATTGAATCACAAATTTTACAATGGAATTTTTGAATTATTACCTAATCAACCAATATATGGGAATCTATTATATTATAAATCATGTAAACTATATTAATTTTATATCATTTTACCATATCTCAATAAACACTCTCTGGTGATTTCATTCATCCTATGATTAAAATACATGTGTATGTATTTTATGTATCAAGGAATCTTTGAAAATTTTTCAATACACAAATGTGTGGTATAGATCATGAAAAAGAGTGTGAAACTACTCAATCCATTATTTCTGTATTAATTATATGTATTAGTTTTTGAATATATTCATATGTATTTTATTATTTAATTATATATTTATATTCTCAACAAATATATAGTGAAAATTAGTTCTATATTTCAGTATAATTATAATTTTTATTGATGTTATATGGTATGTTATTATATTTACTTACCCTCATGTAACAAAAGAAATATCTAACAAAATTACTATAATTAAATCCAACCCATCCAATATTAGTTCTAAATGAATCAAAATATATGGAATATAAATTAACTAACTTATGTACAATGAGAACATGTTCGAATTTAAACATATGATTTAGATCCATCAATGTTCTATATCATTTTAATGTAAATTAATTAAATATCTTTCAAGAGTATATTAATTTTAATTGAGATATGCGTGAATAATTTTAAATAAAATTATAGTAAAAAACAAAATCAAAAAACTTCATATCAATATCAATTTTTAGTTTTTCCATTGATATAAATATCCATATATTCTCTATTTTTTTTATTTGGAACATTTAAATAACACATGATGATAAAAGAAAACAAAATAAATTGAAAATTATTATCCATTTAAATATACCTCAATTAAACGTTAAAGATGAACATTATTACATTAAAATGACTCTCATTTTTTTCTCATTTTCCATAATAAAAATGAATGAAAATAATAAAAATGTTTATAATCTTGTCCACATATTAATTAAATATTATATTTATCAACCCCATAATGTTAGTGGGAGTTTTAATAATTCTACATGAAAAAACTAAATAGTTATAGTTATTATACCTACCAGTACTTAATTATTTAATCATTTCAACTATCTTTAAAAAAAAATATCAGTATTAAAAATGAAAATTTAAAAATGAAAAATCATATTAATTCAATTTTTTGATTCAAAAGTCATTATTTATAGTAAAAAAATCTTATTATTAGTAATTTGATTCAAATATCAATAATTAATCTAGAATTTAAATATATCCTCCACATTCTTAATAAAAAATTCTATCAAATCCATTGTAAAATAGATTAATCAAATAAATTATTTTTTATATAATTTTTTTATCATACATTTTTATCTTTCGATATTCTACAAGAACTAATCACTGTTATTATATAATAATTTTATAAATCCATAGAAAAATATGAGTTCTAAATAAAACATCTCACACAAGATGTAGTCTATAAAATAATAATAATAATATATTACATGAGGTTTACTATCAACCAATATCCTACATGTGTGAATTTATAAGTCACCCTCTAAATAATCATAGCAAACTAGGAAAATATTTCAACACTTCCACTATCACATATTAGTCTCCAGAATCATACACATCAATATCCAGTTAAAAAATATGAATATTTCATTATTGAGTGAAAGGAATGAACTTCAATATATAAAATTCATAATCTATAAATAGTATAATATATGATTAAATTCATTAACTATATTCAAACATTCTGATGTAAAACAATGTAATGTACCAAGATCATTTCACGTATCAAATTATAATATTTTAGGAGGAACTCTTGAGTCCAATATTTTATTTTTATCATAGATTTTTATACATGTTAATGAGATGTGGAATATTCTCTATTAGAAATCCAATTTGATCTACTTTATATTTAACAATAGACAAATAAAATTAATATATATGAAATTATAAGGAATTTAGAGTTCAAACATGAAAACATATATAAAAGAAATAGTGAAGTACCACATTATTAAAACATGTTAGTCCTTCTCACTAACAATCCTAAGACACTACTCCTTCTTAGAAATATACTTCATTTATTATTCTATTAACTAATGTGATACTTATATAGTTATATATGCTCTCTTTAGTGACCTCATTTTTTATTCATTAAATTATTTGTGATACGTACTATTTTTGGACATAATATTTTAATTTTTATAGGAAAAATCATGTATTTATGTAGATGTTTGAAAAGAGTCAAATTCATATATAATTAATGTAATTATATAATGAGGTTTAATGGTCATAATTTGATATATATTTTTTGTGAATAATCGGTTATATATATATTTCTCCTATTTATCAAGAAACTCCTCCAATAGATAGTGTATTAGTGCTTCCACTTGATCAATTTCACATAAAATAAATCATTTAATATAATGTGTTGTACACTATCATAAGAGACCTGATAATGAATTATATAAACAATAAAATGTATTTAAAATATTATAAAACACATAATACAATAATACATTCACATTAACATTAATAAATAATTATCTGAATGATAAATTATACAATAAATGTACCTATGAATATTTGGTAAACATAAACCATCTTTTTTTCTCTCTAAATACCTTCATTGTAAAATCATTGACATTTTTTTCATAACATATGGGAAAAAAATAAAATGAAATGTGAGTTTCTATTTTATGTAAGGGTAAACATTGGAGTTAAAAAACAATTATTATTCAAGATATATATAAGGGAATAATTACCTGATTTCTACTTCATAAATAATAACATACAAATCATAAAAAATATATCATGTCTCTTTCTTTAATTGATAATCATAAAAAAATATACGTCATTAGAGTGTTGAATAAATAATAATAAATAATGATACATGAGATCATATCATATGTATATGAAATATTTTTTCCCTTACACAAATTAATATAAAAACATTATTTTAGTCATATATATCTTTAATGAATATAACTATTGATAGTGTAATATATATATACTGTGTTCAATTCCCATTACCATAATCAAAGTAAAACGAGTCTCATTATGTATTAGGTTAACTAATAAATCAATTTTATATCATATAAATATATATAATTATTTACCCATTGCAGTATATGGATATATGATTTTTTTGATCACCCTTCATATAAATAAAACTATATGATTGTGTTTTCTACAACATTAAAAAATATCATTTCATTGTGGCTTAATTATACCATGGGATCAAAATATGAGTCATATTAACATACATATATTTTCATCCTCATCATATATAAGATGAAAATTAAATGATTTTATCCATTCTTCATACCACTAAAGAATAATTGGAATCTTTAAAAATTAATAAATGGATGAAAAACACTTTTTAAAATCATAAGAAATATGCTTTAAAAATGATATATATATATAGATTAATGATTATAAATTTAATAAATAAAATTCTTATTAATGATAATATATATTTCAGTTAAAAACATTTCATATTATAAATATATATTCTTTAAGAATAATGTTCCAATTGGTGGAAATATATGTTCATGATGTAAACAATTACAAATTATTTCCCTCACACATTTGAAAAGATTGATTAATATTACATTTTTAGAAAATAAAAATACTTATTTTATAAAAATATATATATATATAAGGATATTATAATAGAAAAATAACATTATAAGTCATTTTAAAATTGATAGGAATTATGAAAATATATTTCTAAAGATTATTTTTATGAATTACGTTGATTTCGTAACAAAGTGATTAATAATATTGGCATTTCATAGAAAAAAATTATTCTGTAACACTTTATAAAAAATAAATAATGATTAAATTATATTTTTAAGGGTATAAATATATTTTCAAATAAAATATACGTGGTTTAGACAATAAATAAAATAAAATTTTGAAAAATGGAAATTTAAATAAATCAATGAATATTAAAGTGAAATTATAAAATAATCCCTTACAAGAAGTCTTGTTGTAATGATATCAACACTAGTATACTAGAGCCAATGGTAACATTACTACATTGGAACTATATCAGAGACATATCATATTGAAGGATCAAATATTTTAGTTTATTGTTGGACTAGATATATACTTGATTTTCACATAAATTTGAAATATTAATATGAAAAATTATTTTATTCTAGAATCTCATTATTTTCCTTATCATATAGCTTTATATAAATATTAAGACAATTTATCACACCTTGAGTAAAATAAAACATAAGAAATGGGTTAGAAAAAATGAACAGGAAGGGTAATCAAACAAAAAATATCATGAATAAATAATCATAATGAATATGGAAAGGTAAATGAATGAAACACGTTTTATTAAAACAATATCTTGTGAAAAATATGGAATGAATAAATGATATTCAAATAACTCTATATAAATAGTCACATGATATTGAAATATATCTAACAATATTCTAACTAATCAATTAATCTAAAAGACAACAAAAACTTATCTCGTAATAATGAATTTATTAATATGTGACACCATAAATATAATATCAAGACTATTTAAAGTGTAGTTAATATATCTATGTGGAAAACTATCTACCAAGACCATTTTCATTGCCTAATGATCCCTTATAATTAATTGATGTGTTTTTGATAATTGGAATGAACCTATTTTTTATTAAATTCATTTCATTTTTTATATGAAAGTGATGGATAATAATCAACATAATCATTAATATTGAAAGGAAATCAGAATAAATGTTAATATATAACTCAATAAAATAAAACTAATAATAAAATATTAACTATAATAGTGTGAAAGAAAATAAAATTTAATATCCTTAATTAAACTATTCATAAACCATCCAATGAATTAATTATGATTAAATTAATATATCGTATACCTAGTGGAAAATATATCCAATAATTTTTTGAATTAGTTGATGATAAAATTACATTATAATATAATTAAATATGTTATTAGGGAAATTAATATTTCTACATTAAAAATAGGGTTTAAAGAATATTTTAGAAATTATTTTGAGATACCAAGTACTTCATAATAACCTTTTTAAAACTCGAAAAATTTATTTAAAAAATATAGTATCCATATATGTGGCAAATTTTGTTCTTGTAATAAACATTAAAACCATGATATCATTACATTATTGATGGAAGTTAAACAATACCATTAAATAAATGAACTGTAATATTAATTTTTTTTAAAAAAAAAATTATATTGGTAAAAAATTATTTATCTAATCATTTCAAAAAGAAAAGAAAATTTATTAAATTATTATTTGAAAACATAGATTTCAATGAAAAGGAGTTCTTTAAGATAATAATGTAATGTAATATATTATAAAAAGCATTTTATTAATTATTTTAGTTAAAAATGTGAGTAAAATAAAACTATAATATATAAATTTACTATAATTAATATAGTATAGATGTTTATTTATTTTAGGATAGTAATATCATGTAAATCACCCATATGAGGCTTCAAAAAAAATTATCCTAAATTATGATATTATTTTCCCAAAAAAACATACCACTTTAGAAACATAGAAATCATAAGCCTCATAATAGAAAAACCTTAAATAAAGAATTAAATTCCATTAATATAGATATATTTATTATATAACTTATATATTAGGCCCTATATATACCACCTGTGTAAATTAACTGGTGGAAATTGAATGTTCCTAAAAGAATTAAATGATAGATGTGAACCCCTTATCTTCTGCACAAATTCCACTGTATTTTTCGAATCCTCTAATAAAATTAACATATTTTTTAAAATAATATAATAAAAATTGATAAATATAATTATCATACCATATATATGATCGTATCATTTCTTTTTACCACCCATTTCATAATAATAAATCATTATTTTTATTTTTCCAGGTTTTGATTTCCTTGTTTACTCATTCATGTTTATTAATGAATGTTCCAGATCCTCTACATTTGATGATGTTCCACACTATCTAGAATTATTTTATTATTTAAAATACTCATCATTGTAATTAGATAATTTCATAGAATAATTATTTAAATTTTGACAAGTAAAACAAATCACATTTCTTCATAGAGGTGGCAGGTCAAATGTATCTACGACCGACGTTATAATTTCATTAATTTATGATTTGTTAAAAAAGTGTATGATATATTAATTTTATAAATTTTTTATAATTATATATATATCAATTATATACATTAAATTTACCCATATTACCTTCAATCTAAACCATAATAAAAAATTGAATTCAATCGCTTCATGATTTTGTTGTCTTTCGTAGACAAAAGTTATGTTATCGTATTTTTAAAGGAATGTAACTAAAGAAGCGATATGTGATAATATAATCCCAATAGTATAATTATATTATATTTAATTTATTTTTATTAGAAATACATATTTATATAAATATATTATCATTTCGGATGGAAAACATGTTACATTAGTTCATAAGGTGGTACCCCGCCTTACAAAAGGTTGACGATTCCATTACCCATTAGACGGATATGGGTATTGATAAATATTATTCCATTAAAATATTAAAATTAAAATTATATATATATATATATATTGTGTTTATTATATTTTATGGATTAATATATAATTTTAGTTGGTATAAGAATAATGGAAAATAATGGGCAACTAAAAATGTAATCTTCTATTAGAGAAACCTCATTCAGATCTATTTTCAGGGATAGTGGGGGTGAATATTTAGAAATTAAATTCTTTCTAAATTTTATATAAGGTTTTTTGGGATGTTTTTCTAATATATATTTCTATCTAAATTACTTGTGAGGTGGGAATAAGTGATGGGAGTGATTTCCTTTTATAAATAAAGGGGATGTGATTTTTTCTAAATAACCAGAAAAATTCAATAATAGGAAGTCTCTATAAACTCATGGGGATACAAAAAAAGATAATTATAATTCATCTGAAATTATTTAGTATATAAAAACCACCATAACACAAATATACCATTTATTTTTAATGTTATTTATTTAATGTTTATGTTTCCTTTCTTGTACCATTTTAATTTTTCACATCAGCATATAGTCTTTTTAAACTACATAATTAAACCTTTAGGAAAAAATTAAAATTTTTCTTATTAGATATTTTTAAATGAAAAATAATAATTATGAAATAAAATTTATCAAATAAATATACCTTGTGTATTACAAATTAATTTTAACTTAAGTGAATGTAACATGGAAAAACATCATATTAACCATAATAATGGTAATTGAGTTATTTCAATTCCAGTGTCAATATTTTCACTATAAAAGAAATATTTTTTCATGAATGTGCCATATTTTGAATTTATAAACATCAAAAGACAATTTTATGAATATTATATTTATAATAATTTTAAAAAAATAAATCAAAAATCATTTATTATAAAATAACATTAATGTCAATTTTGAGATTATAACATTATTTTGAATTTTAAAAAATCACAGATTGATATTTATTTATAATATATTTATTTAAACTAATTATTCAGTGATATATATATCTTAACTAATTATTTTACCCATCAATTCCTTCAATTTATTTTATATTTAAATTTATTTTATCATTTATTTTATTTTTTAAAATATCAAATTATTCTGTTTGCAGTTAATAATAATATAAAGTGATAATACAAATACTATAAATTATTAATAAAATACCTTCCTCAAACGAATATAATTATTATAAAAATTACAATAATTTTTTTATTTCATTATTTTTTTACCTTTTGAAAACATAATCTGAATTTTAAATAATGAGTGTTTCATTTTCACTTTTCAATTACTAAAATTACTATATATTCCACATTCATGGGATTGTATACCTGAAACTCATTATAAAATTTTACATTATTATATAGATTTAAATATGAAAATAATATCAAAAATTGAAATTATATTAGGTTATTTTATCCAATTTAATATAATTTTATCCATTAGGAAACTCATTTTAACAATTATCATATGAAATAATTTTCACCCTTTTAACAAATCATCTACCAAAAAATTTATGTTGACCTTATTATATATTATTTAATATGAATTTTTCCAAAATTGAATCCATATTTAAAAATTAAAATCAAATGTGTTGATTAATTTAATTTAAAATTAAACACATAGACATATAAAAATCAGTTTTTTGAAAGAAAAACATTCAAATCATGTAAATTCATTATATTATAATTCATCATTTAAATGATTCACATTCAAAAAATGGTAAAATTATAATATTATTGAAATAATTTCGCATCTAAACCCAATTTGATATTTTATTTTCCTTTTGAAAAATTGTAAATGAAATAACATATTTCAATAAAAATCTACATTTTCAATATTTATAGGAAATAAAAAATTTCAGAAAATCAAACAAATTTCCACAATATGTAATCATTACATGTTAATTAAAAAAAATTGTCTATTTTCTAAATAAATTTTTTAATTTGGAATAAAATATTATAAT
This sequence comes from Viscum album, assembly GCA_963277665.1. Classification (NCBI taxonomy): domain Eukaryota; kingdom Viridiplantae; phylum Streptophyta; class Magnoliopsida; order Santalales; family Viscaceae; genus Viscum; species Viscum album. The sequence goes on from OY728131.1 coordinate 1,555,965,869, forward strand.
TCATATCTCCGTAGTGAAAAAAATAACTTTTTTAAAGATAAATATTTTCAAAAAAACTTCCTTATTTCATCAAAGTGATTCTTCTTTTACCTATAATAAATGAGATAAAAATATAATTTTCTTTATCAATGTTTAAAAAATATTATTTTAATAATTTATTTGGAACAGTTCATACATTTCAACTTGGTATAATGGTTATAATTGTCATTATTAAATGATAATATTTTAATAGATTATAGAATTTTATTTAAACCTATTATTGTGTGGATCAAAATTTATCATTGAGGATGAATTTATTTAAAGTAAATATATAATAAATCCATATGGTGATTTATTCTGTTCTATGATTTCTCTTTGGTATCATATAAAATATTTAACAAGATTTGTATCTTTTATATAATTGGGGTGTTATTGTCTAACCCCATAAAAAATATCATCCATCATTTTAATAATTATCTTTGTAGCCAATGGTTTTACATCTGAAAATACCATTTTATAAACTGATATCTATAAGAGGACTAATAAACCATATAATTTAGAATTGGGAAATGGATGTTAAATGGAAATATAACTAGGATACAAAATAGAATAACATTCATGTACACTATTGATATGAAAATTGGGTAAAAGAGGAAATTATTTTTTTTTTGGTTATAGATAACCTTGATTACAAGAAATATATTTATAAAAATAAATTAAATGAACTCAAAACCATATACTAATATGGTGTAAAAATTAAAATTAGTTCATCATAAATTAATTTACTATGATAATTTTTTAAAAAGATCATTTTACTCTTATTAAGGTATTCTGTTACTATATATAAGAATACCATAATAAAATATACACACTTTAAAAGTATCCTTTAATACATTTCTTCCATATTACCATATTTTAAACAACATGATGAGTATTTTAGGAGAATATTCAATCATGAAGTTGTAAAATTAACATTAAATAGATCATAAGATCTGTAAAAGAATGAAAAGATATTCATCTTATTTTATACTATATCATAATTAAATAATGAATTTGATTAATTATATTATATTAACCTATATTACCTATAAAATAACCCAAAATATAAATTAAATATTTTAAATAAATATTTTACCAAATGTCTCATCCCAATATTTTTTTGACCAAATTTAGAATTAAGGATACTTTGTTTCTTAAGTCTATTTAGATTTATGTTTACCATGAAAAAAATAATGAATCTCATAATGGGACACATAAAATATTTCAATTCCATGATCACCATAAAAAACATAATGAAATTAAAAAAATATCACATGTTGTAAAATATATTAATGAAATCCAAACATGTCATAAACTATAGAAAATATGACACAAATTGTGGAATCAGAAAAAAAAAATTCAAAGTTTCTAGTATTATACCTTAAATATATCATTATAGTAATATAACAACATTGATCACATAATAATTGTGATCTTCCGTCGACCATATGGTTTTCATGAATTCTATATTGCCACTAAATCACTTTTCATGGGAATTAATATCTTTTAATAGATTCTAAATCTTACATAAAGAATATGTACTGAAATAAAATCCTTATACATTTCAGAATATTATTGATAAAATATATCTTGAATCCAAATGCGTAAAAAAATTAATAGATCTATTACTATTAAAATAATATTATAAGATATATCTTGATCCCATAGATTCATCTATTGTATATTCAATTAATGAAGAGGGAATTTATTTTTTTATTTCCATTTCATTTACAGTTGAAATATTGATAATAGATGAGTTTGTCCAACTGTTTCAACAATAATGGTTGTTGTCATTCTCTCCACATATATATAATTATAGCATTCCCTTAAATAAAGAAATAGTTTGTTCGAGTCCATAATTATCAAATAAGATAAATCATATATTTCTTTCCCACATTTACCCATTTAGTGATCGATACTCATATTCTTATGATGCATCAATTATAAGATAGTAGAATTGGATAATTCATTCCATATATATTAAGATATTATGATACTATGTCTCAATATATTAAGAAGACTTGGGAGACATTTTTACTTCATTGTACTTTCATTATCCTATCTAATATATGATACTTCATTCTCTTTAGTTTACAAACATTGATAAAGATCACATTCCCTTCCCTTGGTTCTATATATAAACAATTTCATACACTATATTAGATAATTACATTATGAAACATATCATATAATAAAAAATACAAGAGATATAAATAGTTAAAATTGAAAATTTTCACATTTCTAGTTTCATAATAATAATAAATATTTATTTTCGAATGTTTTAGAATCCATTAGATACAATCAAATCTCTCATAATGGTTTGTAATAAAAAAATAAAATAGCCAAAGAATACCCTCTGAGGTGTCAATATATGTGCATAATAAGGCCTATTTCAAGTACTAGGTATCTCATGGGTTAACCTTGTAATATTGTTTCTGAGTAATTACCCCTGGGTATATTGTTTCCTAAATCAAATCATCTTTTTCCACATAGAGATTAATTTCTAGTAAAACAAAATTACCCATACATTACCAAAACATTATTATGTTATCCTCTATATGGAATTAACATTAAATTATTTCATAGGGTTATATTATCTACAACATTTTTAAAGAAATCTAGTTCTCATGGTTTATACTAAACATCATTTGATATCAAGTATAATAACCCTGAATTTTACAGCCTAGAGTTGGTGGTTACATCATTAAATTTTCACTACATAAAAGTTATCCAATACAAAAGGATCAAACTGTTTAGTAGTATTGGAAGACTAGATAGAACCATTAATTTCTCATAAATATTTAAAAAATATATAATGAATTTTTATAGATTAGAAGAATATTATTACACTTATCATATCTCAACATATCAACATTATAACAATTCTTATTATATTGGGGATAAAGAAAACATAATAAAGAGGTGAAATCATGTTTTAAATAAAGGTAATAATATAGTGGATGTTGTTATTTATAAATATACATTATAAATATCAATAAATAAATATCTGAAACACCATCCACATAAGCAATAACATTATCATAATATGGTTGGAATAAAGGACAATCTATAAATTTGATAAATATAATCACTTGATAATGAAAAATATCCATAGATGTTCTAAATAGTTGAATTATATCATGGAAATTTAAAATTGATTTCATAATGAGGAATTTTATGTTTATTAACATCTAAAATATACAATCAATTCATCTCACAATACAGTACAAATATTTCCAAAGAAACCCTATTAATTTAGCCAAGTAATTTTCTCACGTTACAAATCAATGAATTGAGGATAAATTTATAACTAAGTCCCACCCATCACATACTAAGTTATCTATGTTTTTTTTAAATTAAATAAAGGTTTTATGTCATTGTTTATTCAAATACCCAAATAATGTCATTAAAACATTATTAATGAAAATAAATATTTCACAATGAAAATAAATTTAAAACAAAATATATGAAAAATATATTGAAAATATTCATGATTCAATATCACAAATGTAAACATGTAATGTAATATTTAAAAAAAAATCTTGAATATATAAAATTGAATTCACAAAGTACCCATTAAAACCTAGATTTAATTCACAATTATGGTAAAAACCCAATAGCCAATGATTTAAAAAATACATTAATATTGAATTAATAAAATGTAGAAAAATGTAAAAATTAGAATAATATTTTTAATAAATCATATGTAAAATTTTAAAAACTATTTCCTGAATATTTTTTTAAAACTAATCCTTTAAGAAAAAAGGATTTTTCAATTGAAGAGAGAAATAATGTTGGATTTTCATAATAATATATCCTCTATAATTATATGTATAAAATAGTGTAATGATTTATGTTTTACACAAAAATAATCATTAATAAATAGATTAGAATAAAATATATTTATTTTGAGATATAAAGTTTAAATATGTCACCCACAGGAGACTTATAAAAAACAAATCTTGTAAATGATGAAATTTTGAAATAAACTATTACCACATTGGTATTTCATAAATCATAATCACATTAATAGAAATAATAATAAAACAAAACATCAAAAATCATGAATATAAAAATATTAATAATATAAAAAATCATTGCTGAATTATATACACCACTATAAAAATATGAGTTGAAGAGGAAATATGTCTTAATTATGTAAAAGTCAAATGTGAAACCCATTCCATTTCTGAAAATTCCTCTACATGTGTCTAAAAAAACTTTATAATTAATATATTTTTATTATACAATCATTACTAAAATTTAATCATATATATATATATATTATGCATATATTTTCATGCTATATCATTTATCAAAGTATTTTATAATAATATTTCATTATTTTAATTATTTCAGGTGTAAATTGTGATGTTCTCTCATGTGTGGGTTTTAAAAAATGTTATGGTTCTTATATATTCTATATATATAAATAATCTAAAAAAATATATCAATTTTATGTATGCTATTTTTTTATTATATTCATCCTTATAAGTATTCATTAAATTATAACATTGAAAATGGATCACATTAGCTAGTGGATATGGTAGGCTATATGTATGAATGAGAAATGATATCATTCCATTAAATAGAAAGTAAATTGATAAGGTAAATATGATATAATAAATCTAAGAGTATAATAACAAAATAAATATTAAATATATATACATATATATATATATATATATATATATATTCTCCATTATTAAATCTAATCATATTAAGTGTTTATAATATAATGAGTTACATCAATTCTTCAGGGGGTAGTCCACTTTATAGATGGAAGAGGATTTCATATCCCATTTTATTTAATTGTGGGGTTAAATATTATTAAATCAACATAATAACATAAACCTATATTATATATTCTTAGTTTATTATATTTTATTTGATATTCAAGTTTTATGGTCGTAGAATATGAATTCAAAAGAACAGGGTTAGTAATGATAATTACCCACTCTTTTAGAATCATACAATTCATTTCTTTGTAAGGACTCTTGGAATGGTTTTTTGGGGATAGTAAAAGAATGAAATTTTTTTAATGGATATCGGTGATGGATTTTTTTATTAAACTGTCAAGAAACAATTCTTGAGAATTGTGAAAAAGTGATCGTAGTGAGTTCAATTTTATAATTAAGGTGGATTATAATTATATTGAATAACCAAATACATTATATAATGGGAATTTAGACTCAACACATGTGGCTCTATAATTAATAATTAATGTTTTTATGGATGATTTGGTTGATCTAAACATTAATGAAAATACCACATGTTTTAAACATTATTTTCCTTTATATCTATCTTCTATTTTAAAATATTAATTTTTTTCTACGGTATGTAGTGTATACATACTTTGTAATTTATCCTATAATTGAAAAATAAAATGACATAGAAAATTTAATTTTGTATATCTGTATTTAAATATGATATCAAATTTAAAATATAATAATACTATGTCTAATAAAAATTAATTTTAACATAAGAACATGTAACATGTACTAAATCTTCTTTAACCATAACCATAATAACAACATTTTTACATTCCAGGGGTCAATAAATCCATTATAACATAAAAATTGGGCTATTAAAGGGGGGTATATATTATACTATTATGGATTTATTAATCAACTTGAATAAAAAATCCTATTAAAAGCATGTAATACATATCATTTATTATAAAACAACATTACCATCAATTATAATATTATACATTTAGTTGGAATTTAAAAACAATCAATACAATGGTTAAATTATAATCAAATATATTAGCACACTTATAACATGATATGTTTATCTTCTATTGTAATGGAATCCAAGAAGACATTTTTTTTATTTTCCAATTAATATTAAAAATAGCATTCACTTTATTTTCCTATTAGTTTAATAAATAATTCATTATCACTAAATATATATTTAATGTAGTTATTTGATTAAAAATAATTAAAAATAAATAATGATAATCAATTAAAATTAATTTTTCTCAAAATTATCATACATTTTAATTGTCATATTTTATTCCTCTCTATGTTAACACAAAATTTAAATTAAATCAATAAATTTACATTTTGTAATATTTTACACAAATAATTTTATAAGTCACATTCTGGGAATGGCTTCTTAATTAAATGTAAATGATGCTCCCAGAAAAGAAAATATGTAATATGTTTAGAAAATATTAATTGGAAAAAATATTAATTTAATTTAACCCTTGTGTTTTTATATTAACCCTTTGTAAACATGTTTTAACATTGAACATTGTAATTAATTTTTTTTTGTATTTATTATTTATAAATAAATAAAATTAATTTGAACTTACTATATAATTATTTTATTCATATTACAAATACAGAATCCATTTTAATAAATTTAATTTTTATACTTTATGAATTTAATATCAAATTATACTCACAGATAAATCGAAATTTTTTTTCTCCAAGGAACAACATTCAATGTTATAAATAGTTTTTATATTATAATTAAAAAGGAAATTTATTCCACATACTAATATTAGTCATATTGTAGTATAAATAATTAATTTTACTATAATAAAATTTGATAAAATTATATTAATTTTTATATAATCTAAATGAAAATTATTGTTTCAATTAAAATAAATATCATTAACCATTCATAAAAATAATTATTAATTTCATAAAATTCTCAAAATCAACCAAAAGAATTTATAAATGTAAATATAGTTTTATTTTATATTTTCAACTAAAATTTACAAAATTTGAAAAATATAATATCAAATTATGTTCTCAAAGCATATCTAATCCACCATTAAGAAATATAAAATTATTTATAAGACACATCTTTTTATTCCAAATGAACATTCATTTTCATCTAATAAATCGATAATAATTTAATTAATTTTACACATGTGGAAATATATATTTTTCTTAATTTAGTTTTTCCTATTCATACCAACCAATTAAATGACTAGGTTATAAAAGTCATGGTTAGTTAATAATATTTTAATAGATTAATGTGATTGAATTTACAAAAATATTGATATGATTTATTTTCATAGGGTGTCTCATTATCTTCCAAGACTATTGTTTGGTGTCATTTATTTTGTCAAACATGATGTTCTTATTTAAACTATTTATGGTGCTACGCTTGTATTTCCCCATGAAAAATCTATCCTATAGAATAATCAATTTAAATATCTAATTTATACATACTATAAATACATTAATACTTATTATATAATATATTATTCTCTTATAATTTTTAGATACTATTTATTCTTATATTCTATATTAAAATTATTTTCAGGGGGATCAATATTTATTTCAACATGTATGATTCAGTACATTAATTCTTATCCTTCAACCATGGTCATATATTCATCATATCTATAACCCACACATGTAAAAAATTAGTTATCTAGAATTTTAAATTTTTCAATTATTCATTTTATGTGGTTTTGAAAAAATTATTCCACCACATAGTGGTGGAGGTTTTCTGTAACTACACACATGTGATGTTTTAATTCATTAATGGATTGAATTAACCGATGGTGAATTATAAATTATATTACTATAATTTTTATAATATCATAAATATTATATATATATATAAATATATATTACATAAAACTATTTTAAAATAACTAATATGTGGTAATGAAAAATAAAACATATGGCATCATTTAGGTTTTAGTCTCAAGGTATGAGTTAATGGTGTTTAAATTTTCCATTTGATGTAATGGATATAGAAGTAATTTTAACCCATAAAATTAAATAATTTATTCATAATAATTATACTAATTTAATTATGTAAAAATTGATGTTGAAGATATGGTGAAAGATTAAAGATGAAATAACTGTATTCAGGTTCCATATAGACATGTATCTATTCTTTGGGAATCCATCTTTGGAAAACACATTATTCAAGAATAGGATGTAATTTTTTAGAAAAATTGGCCTCTAGGATATGTGTAGGATATTTTTGAAGTGAATTTATTATATATTAGAAGGAATTATATGATGAAAATGTGTGAAAATATTGATATGTGGATGAATTTTATATATTAGTGGAGATAACCCTTTTAAATATCGTTTATTTAAAAATAAAATAATGTCATTTTGAAAGGATATTAATATGATAAAAGAGCAATTTAGAAAGTAAATGATGGTAATATCTATGTATTCTCAACCATTTAGATAATTATATGGTGTTATGATAATAGTATATTTATCCTCTTTAAATTCCACTATCAACTTATATTAATTTTTCTAACAGTCATACTTTTATAATGGTCACATATTTAAAAAAAATTAAATATAGAATATTTCTTTTATTTTGTTATTGTTAATAGAATTTGTGATGTGGGGTAATATTTTTTTATTGGTCTATTTACCCCGAAACCATGAATATGTCCTATGCCATGCAGTGAATTTTCGGGTTGCTAGTTATGAGATGGGGCATTAATGATTTTTCATCAAATTTATATACATTCAAATAGGTAATGGCCCAGAACAATGACCTTTGGGTGTACTCCATCTACTTATTCTGAAAACATGGAATTAGAATAAGTTCTATAAGTTCTTTTTGGAGGGGTTCCAACATACATACAAAAGAATAATTCGATGTGTGTCTTGGTTTATAGGATAGAAAAATCGGCACACATTTTACACATTCATGATACAACCAAATTAGAGGATTTGGGAAATATCTATTTGGAAGATATTTTTCATGTTAATATAAATCCTTATTCTATTGTTTTGGATAAAAATAAATGTTTTACTACTCTAATTTCGAGATTCCTTTAGGATGAACATGTGTCTTAGGTTCATTTGAGTATGACATACAATCTATAATCTAATGGACAAACAGAAAATGTAACATAAATGATTGACCATATGCTTCATGCCAGTATTATTGATTTTTGTGGTTCTTGGGAAGACCATTTGGGACATCTGAAGTGTTTTTATTACAATAGTTATGTTTCCATGGTCAAAATGTATACATTTGAGGACTTATTTGGTCATCCTTCTAAATTACTGTTGTTTTGGTCACATATTTGAGAATGTTCTTTAGTTTTACTATTTATGGTTAAAGGGAAAAAATATACCGTTATTTACTTAGAAAATATTGAATGATGAAACTAGGTATAATTCTTATGATGATATTCACTATAGATGGTTGGAATTTTTGGTTGATGATTAGGTGTTCTTGAATATTTCACCTCATTTGGGTCATTGATGACTTTAGAGGCAAGGGAATATTGTTCATTTTTTTGTGACCTTTTGAGGGTTTTTTGTTGGATGGTGAAGGTTATTTAAAATTTTAAATTCCATCACACATGGAATCCATATATAATGTGTTCCTTGTTTCATAGTTACTAAATAATCATTATGATCAATCTCATGTTTTGGCCTAGAGTGGTATTGAGGTTGAGCCTGATATGACCATAACTGAGAATCTAGTTTGGAATGTTGACTATAAAACCAAGGTACATCATACAAGATTAATAAATTTCATTTGAGTGCTATGGATTTATATTTTTCATACTCATGATAAATAGGAGGGAGAGGCACTTATGATAAAATAATGTCCTCATCTTTGGAGCATGAAATCTGTTTGACATGATTTATAGGGAAATAATGTTTATATGGTTGTGAGGTTTTAACATCATGTTACTATTTTGATGTATTTTTCGACACTTATTTTGGTACTAATATTGTTGGATATTATCTAGGGGCTCCTGGGTGACATTTTAAAAAAATGGAAGGCTCTTGATATCTTCTGGGTAGGCTTATAGTTTCCCCAAACCACATGCACTTCCAATTGAATCCTTTGAAACCCATGTAGTTTTTTGTATTCATGGACAGAACACTTCTTGAAAAACTGTGCACCCACCATGTATAAACCATTCATCCTATATCCGTAATGCATGGTTAGGGTGCACAGTTTTGCAAACTATTTGTCCCTGCCCATCTAAATGTGCACCCATGTTTTAAATGTTCATAAACTTTATTTTAAAATCATGTAACCCAAATATTAGGATCCCAAAAATCCCATTCAACCCAAAATAAATTAATTCATAATTTGTGGAACCATAGTTGTGATTTTGGAACCTCCCAACCTTGTATAAATAGAAAAATTCCTAGATAATGTATTTCATCCTCTCCCCATTAAGAATACTTCCCCAACTCTATATCCACCTAGATATTCTTCTTCCCTAAAAAGGGTTGGTTATTTCTCTGTGTTATTAGAGGATATAGTATTAGTTGTTTTAGAAGTTTAATATATGTTTTCTTCTTAGATCATCATTACTGTATTTCTTCATTGGTGTTTCCCATTGAGAGTGTTGTGATTCCTGATCCCATGATCCCATGGTAGTTAGTTTTGTAACTGTTTGGCCAACTAAATTAACATTAGATTTCTTGGATTAATTATAATTTCATAAATTTAAATTTTAGAAACCCTATTCAATGTGAATATACATTTTAAATTTATTTGGAATGATAAATTTGCAAAATCAACTAATTACTTAGAATTCATGTGTAATTTGAATTTGATAGAAATTGTGGAATTTGATTTTAGGAAATTGTATTGTCATTTTTTAGAGATTGGAGTAATTTTTTTATAAGAACCCTTTATTTTTATACTTTAAATAGATTTAAATAATATAAAACACATGTATTTGTTTTGAAAGATAAATTGTGATAGTGAAATAGAAAATGGTGTAATTGTCTTTTGATGTGTTTTGGTTAAAATTTTCAATTATTTACTGTATTTTTAGCATAAGAAATCGTATTTATTTAATGATATATTAGGTGAAAACACATGAATTTAAATTCTATACAAACTAATTGATAATTTTTAACTCTAAAATAATATTTTTGACTAATCTTATCATACGTAGGATGTTTCTTCCTCCTATTTGACCAATGTCGACCGGACTTGTGTGAAAATTTCCATTTCCATTATATATGAATGGAAGGGTCCTATAAATTTGATATATCATGCCTCTTGTAATATGACCATTATTTTCATTTGAGAACTTTCTATATTACATTGTATTTAAAATTTCATTAAAAATCCATATGAATATAAATAAACTATTTAATATAAAATTCATTGAAATCCATTATTTTAAATTCTTCCACTAATTGAAATGAATAAAATGATTTTTAAATGTGAAACTATATTTCTATACACCTATTAATTTAAAATGAATGTATATACTGCTAAATTTTATTGGAAAAATATTATTGAATAATCGTGATTTCATAGTAATATTTTATATCACAACATACTTTTTTCTTTTGGTTTTTATTATATTTATATATTCATATTTTGAGTAAGGTAAAATAACTACTTATATATTGTGGTTTTTAATATTTGGGATTAGAGTTCTCGGACAATTGTGACATGGGATGTTAGTATTTTAGTTTCTGATACTTTTTTGTACTTTGGATTTATAAAACTATTTGACTTATGGTATTTATATACATATAGAGGTTTATGCTAACCATACTATGTTCTGTCAATTTCCTTATGTTTTTGTGAATTATTATTGTAACCTCCTTTGTCTTTTTTTATTCAAGGTGCTTGTCAATAACCAATTGGGTTCAGAAGTGAATTTTCATTCTTGTCTATTTGGGATGAGGTATCTGGAAACCAAGGTATCTGTATTTATTCACGAAAATAATTGATTATGATAAATAATATTGTTTATATATATATATAATATTAATATGCATTCAATATATCTTGTATAAGTTAAAATAAATCTACTAGATTTTTTAATTTTTGTACAAAATTATGATAAGGGTCAGTGTTTATTATATTATATAAGAAAATATAATAATGATTCAAAATATATAATATATTTTAATAAAATTACGATGAAATATATTTAATTAGATTATAAAAAATTATCATATATTTTATAAATATAATAATTTGTGATATAATTGAGTATAAGTGTACTCATTAGATTTTCAATAGCATAATGAAATTATAAATTATTTTTACATCCCCTAAGAATATAATATATTCATATAAAATAATAATTATGTATTTAGGTGATTTAAATATCTTTGAAACTATAAATGAAATCTATTTTATATTTAACAATATAAATAATGAAATTTAAAAGGAAAATTATTCAAAACCCAAAAAATCTAGTCTTGTAAATTGAGAATATTTATGAGCGTGGTTTTTTCTATGCCATTGAGTTGTGTGTTTGAGTCATCAGTAGTGTCCATGAAATTTATTAATGGGGGATACTGGTGTTGATATGAAATTTTATTATGAATAATATCTTGTGGCATAGTTATTTTATCGATAGTGTTGTTTAAATTAGTGGTGGATATTTTGGTATAGTGTGATGCTTGAGGTGAAAAAGCACTGGATTAGTGTTTTTAATATTTTATCCTCAAGAGAGGTAGTGGAAGTATGGATTTTGGATTCGACACCGCACATGATTGGTATGATTTAATGGAATTTTATCCATAAATATAGATGGGGTGTATGGAATATCCCATTCTGAGGGGATCATGTGATGGGGTGTTATCATCATTATATAGGTATCAATGGAAAAATTCATGGGTTTATATATAGTCTCAAAAGATTAGTATCATATTTTATGGATATTAGGTCATGTATTGTGTTATATAATAAATAGGTATGATGGATTTGGGTCATATGTTGTGTGGGATTCCACCAATGGTTGTAATGATTTAATAAACCCCATATATTATCTTTATCATGGAGGTTGTGCTAGGATGATGTTACATTAAAACTGCATACATATTCACATGTACATCAGAATCACAAATTTGTTTACTTTCACTATCAAAACATAAGAGACCCAAGGGTCTCATTAAGAAACAATATTCACTCTTTTCACTGCTTTGTACCCCAACTTATAGGGATCAATTATTGGTGATTTGTGGTGAGTTATACTTATTATATGGATAATATATTACATTCTATCCTTCTATGCTATTGAAGTTTATTTAATTAGTTCCAAATGGTTATTATTGGTTTCTGATTGATGATGAATGGTTCAATGTCACTTAGGTTTGTAACTACCATGAAGGAGTGCTGATATAATATTTGAAATTGTTATTACATTTGTTCATAGAGAATAATGAAATTCAAGAGGAAGTGGTTTAATTTTTCAAAAATATTATTTTACATTTTTATAGTATATATTTGGTTTAATTATGTAAATAGTTGTTCTATCATTGATAATGATAATAATTAGTTAAATGGTTTTACTATAATCGATGATGTGATCATGTGTTTTTATGAATTCTTGATGATGCCTCTTATAACCTAAAAAATATTGTTTCATATAAATTCGTTTATGGGAATTGTATTAATTCATGAATGTAGATAAATAATTTAATTATGATATTAGTGACTAAATTAATGTATGTGTAATGTTATTTTAATTATATGTATTCTTGTAAATATATTCAATATGCAATTGTTTCTTAAGAAACGTTTTCATTAGAATTTTAGTTTCTGATCGATGTTGATTATATGTGGACATATTCTCAATAAAACATAATCAATTGGATAATCCCAAAATATAATAAAAAGAATTATTTCAGAAATATAATAATATTTTTTGTGTTTTTTAAATAATCATCATGGAAAAAATTTCGAGGATGATATTTTTTTTACATTATTTACATTTACCTTGATATATGGATGTATGATGGATTGTTATTTTCAATTATAAATTCTATATATGATTTTATTTATTTACAAGAGTGTGTCATCTTGTGGATGATTTTTTTTATTTTTATATTATCATGGATTAATAAAAATTAAATTAATCTATAATATATCTAATAGGATAGAAGATAATATTTTTAAAGATAAATAACTAGAAACAGGTGATGCATGAAATTGGAATTCATAGAAAACATGGTTATAAATCCTGAAATTGAATGTGTATTAGGAAATGTGGACCATAATTTTCATATGATGATATTAAATCATAAGTCATGAATTTTCAAATTAATTTTTGAATGGATGGTAATTTCTATTAAATATGTGGAAATTATTACTGATGTGTAATTATGAGGCTTCTGTGATAAGTGAGATCATGTCACCTAGTCCTTATAGGTGTTAGTGGGGTGATATTCGGGATAATAGATATAGTTTTCTGTATATCATGGTAGTTCCACATTCATGGGTGTTTGAAATGATATTTTAATATTTTTTGGTTTATAAATTTCTATAAAAATTGTAAGTAATGACTTGCATCCCCAGATGTTTTTTTATGTGAGTTTTCCTTATCTTCCTAGTATGTGTGTGAATAAATTTATTTCTTATCCACATTTAATGCTCATAAATCATTATTTCATGATGTTATGTAATGAATAATCTATAATAGAATATGGTATAGTGTATGTGTCGACCAGGTTTTAAAAATAACATATTTATTGTATACATATATATTCTATAAATGGAGATAATATTTTGAATCACATACATGATTTAATGGTATAGTGATTTGTGTTTTCTCTATATGTACTTCCATGGGAAGAGATGTATTGAGTTTATATTAATATTAAAAGGGTTACATTGGGTATTAATATTACAAATATTTTATGGATGAGATGTTAATTATTATATTTTTCACCTAAATGGGATGAAATATGAGATAATACATGTATTAATGAGGTGTGAGTTCTCTTATGGAATGGATGAGAGCACATTATGCTTTCAATTATGTAAATATAAATAAAAAGAAGTGGGGAGATAGAAGTGTGGTAGAATATTTTATTATTATATTTCATATGATTATTCTTACTTATATTTATTACGTGGTGAGAGACTATTAGTGAGGTCATGGAGTTGTTCATCATCCACCATGTACCAAATGTTTGCATTTGATTACTAACAAGGATATTTTAAATTACATCACATTATCATGATATGTATTTGGGGGGATCCCAACTGTGTTTAAAAATATTCTACCATAAAATGTATAAAAATTATTTATCAGGTTTTTATTAGTATAATGGTGATCGAACTAGGTAATATTATATTGTAGTCATCTTTGAAGAGTTTTTGATATTTAATCACATTGAAATTATTTTATTTGGTATTTTTGGTTGTGTTAGTTTTCAATTAAACAATATTAATATATTTTTATTGTAAATTTTTTTATAACATATTTTTGAATTGTGGATGTATTCTTATCTCCATTAATATAATTTTTATATTGAAGGTAAGGCCATCTATTGGTAGGGATTATATAACCTCAGTGATTTCCTCGAATATGAATCTTTTTGCAAGTTTGAATTGAGTTTTATGTATATCATCATTGTTTGATCAGGAGACGTACAACAAGAGGGGGTGTTGATAATGTAGTAAAAAATATGATTCATCATAGATAAGAAAAATATTAGAGATTGGAGGTAGAAAGGCTTTCATATGTTGGTAGGGAAATAGAACCAGGAGTACATAAAATGTGATGTAAAAATATATACCACATTGTATATGGTTTTTTCAAACACTATATATCCCAAATAATGAAGTCCATGTTTTAGAAAATAACATATCAATGTAATACTACTTGATACATAGAGGCCTAGACTAGGATAATTCATTAGGATAATTTTTTCATTTTTCACATAAAATTTTGATTGAAATTGAATTTAAGATAAATGTTATAAAATTAATCAACCAAATTTTTTCAAATATTTGTAATATCCGTCCGTATAGAATTTTTTAATAATATATTCACTATAAAAAAATATTTCTAGCAATAATTTTGTAGAGTATGATTCAACAGTATATCAATGTAGATTTGATGTTGAAAAAAATTACACCTATAGGAGGAAACTCAGGGAGTATTAGTTCGATAGTTTATATTAGTTTGGTAGTACTATTTCATTTCAAGACTCTGTGGATTGTTTGGAAGTGTTATATATTACCTGTATTTTGTTCATTCCTTTGATGTAGTACTAGGAATCTATAGTTGTTCTGATATATCATGGGGCAGCTCAAATGTGTCTATTATTTTTCCATGGTGAAGGAATATGTTTATATTCTATTTTGGAAATGTTGTATTATTCGTTTCTTGAAAATATTCATTCATGGACTGTAAAGGGTGATTTTTTACAGGATATTTCTATACTACATTTATGGAATTATAGAATTATAGTGATATATATCTTGAATAATAACCACTATGATTACACGTCCTAACATTTCAAGATGATAATGAAATGTTTTAGAAAATGATGGAGTATTTGTGTAATTAAATATATCTCATAATCACCCCATTTATAATTATGACTTGTATTGAGTAATTATCAATGAATTAAGATATTGATATAGTGATTGATGGGGTCATATCATCATGGGTGTGTGGTATGAAGGACTTCTTCTAGATTACTGATTCATCCCAAAGTGAATAGCTTCTAATATATCAATAGATTCAGATATTTGGGAGTATGATTCACCCTCAATCATCAATTTACATTGTGGGAAAGAATTTATATGTCTCATATAAATAAATTATGAAATATTTTTATTCCAATTGTTTCCATTTCCATTGGAAGCTTCAGTTCCTTCACTTCCTTGAAAGTCGTCACGGTGTTGATGTCTATCTATTGGCAAAGTATTTATAGAAATTTCATTGGAGGTAGTATAAGAAGGGTCCACTAGATTTGTTTTATTTTATTAGAGAGAGGATAGTAGTGTACATCCCTCTAATAGTCATTGTATTTAGGGACATTTTTTCGAGTGCACTTTAGAGTTGATCACCATAGTCATTATATAGGTCATAAGGATTTTCATAGTCTAATTCGTGTCGTAATGTCCTTAGAACATGTGGATACAAGCATCATGTGTGGTCTAATTTCCTAATTTTTTTCATAGGTATATTACATGTCTAATTTTGGATCTACGGGTTCAATGGTTTAAACCATCGTGGTACTATTCTTAGGATGTAAGTTTGATTAATTTCTAGTTCACCTGGAGGGAACTACACCAGTAGGATGTTTAACTTGAATTTGTTATTTGTGCAGATATTATGAGTTGATTCTAGGGTTTCACTATTCTTGGAGTGTTTTCCTCTATTTTAGGACATGGTAATAAGTCATCATTCTATGTAGTGTGTAGATTTATTGGGTTCAATATATTTTCTATTTCTATAAGATTCATCTATTATTTTATAAAATTGGTGGCTTGATGGATATGATTAATTATGAGTGGTACCTTTATATGGGTCCGAGACAATTGAGATATTATAATATTTTATGGACTAGTTGTTGTTGTGTTTTGTAGAGGACCAAACCGTTATTTTTTCCAATGATTTTGAAGAGTTTACGAATGTGTTTGAGTTAGAGATAGATGTCACCAATTAATCATAATTCCAATAACCCCTATTTTAGTACATGATTCTAAATTTTTAATTGTTTTTAGTTACATGGGGATATCAGTTAATACATTGGTATTGTTGTCCTCCCAATATGGGGTGGTCATAATATTTGAACATTTTCATCCTATAAAATGTATCCTCCTGTGTATCTGATGTTAAATTAAACTACTTTATATCAAAAATCCTTCAAATAAGGCTTGACTATTCTCATCTTACCACCAAATTTTATTATAGCTCCTTATATAACACTTTTTAATCTTTATGAAAAAAAATATCTGAATTAAGAATCAGTATTTGTTCAATCGTATTTACAATTGATTGATTTCCTACTATTTTACCTGTGGCCTTTTTTTATTTCATTTATCTATGATATGTTTTTAGGGAGTTCACATGATTGATTAACACTTTAAGGGGTATACATAGCTTGGTTTGAGTTTGATCCCTTGATTATAGGGAAATGTTAATATTAACATTGCTCGATTACAATTATGCCTTTTTATACTCACATGGATCAGTTTTCATTGATTCCACTTATTTATTAGTTATTAGGTGGACCCATGATTTCAAAAATATAAAATTTCTAATGATAAGGGCTTAGTGTCTTATGATTTTATGTATAACTAAATATTCATATAATAAAGTTATTTTAACGAATAAGAAACTATTTTTGGAATTTTAAGAATACATATCATTTGAATATGGTTTTCAATTAAGATGCAACCACCATATTTTAATTGATACATTCATATGCCAAGATCTAATACATGGGTTACAATTCATGATTATTGAGGAGTTAATTAATTAATATAGGAATCATTTTGATCTTTTATACTCTTTAACACATTTAGTCATATACAGGGACATTGTTTATATTTGTGTGGGTACAATGTTTTATCATGTGGAATATTGCAAGAATCTTCTCCCCAAGGCATGGGGTCATCAAAATTAAAGGTAAAGACCAAATAGATGGTACATGATAAAGGGGTATCATTACCCTATCTGTATATTAGTTTTTTATCGTTAAATACACTACACTTGTTTTTCATGATCTATGGTCGTTTATGGAGACTATAGTGAATCTTTAGGTATATTAGATAGATTTATAGGTTAGTTTTCTATGTATGGTCCTTCTAAATATAATAAACTTATGGTAGTTCATTATTTAAATGGGTTAAAAATATACTTTTATAATTTGGATAATCATTGGTGATTTTTTAGGATTATCGTTGTAATTTCATGGATTCAAGTGTTGTTTCCCCAGAAATCTGTATTGGGAAATTTCCAATTACTAGATGATGTGATCCATATATAATACAATATATATGTAGATGGATGTGTGTATTTGTACCCCTTTTCATTTTATCATGTTCCTTCTGTAGATTATATCTATTTAATGTTAATGTTATATTTCAAAATATTGCAGTAGGATTCTCAATGTATAAGGAAAGATAATAAATATAGGTCCTCTTATGTGTCGTAGGGTAATTCAAGAGTTTCTATTGAAAAGTACATTACTACTTCCAAGAATAAGATCATTATTAAATGTTTCTAGGTTGACATGTGAATGTGATAGAATCATAATCACTCTCTATATATATAATCATATGATGATGTTGAAGGGAATTATTTATCATTTAAATTGTAAATGTAGAGATATGGAATGGGTAATTGAAAAATATTATTATTCACATTATATATCATAATTTTTTATTAAGGGGATTATGTAAAGGAATCATGTGAATATATTTGATAATATATACTTAAATTCAACTATAATAATATTTTGGTGTTGGAATTAAAATATAAGGTGGATGACATGAGGGGATTCTCCCATGGGATTATGTTTTTGTATTTCATTCATATATCTCTAGGGAATTAACATAGTTTTATCTTTTTAAAAAAATTATATTCTTATACAATTCATAATTATTCAAATACACATATCATAGTAATAGAGTTTATTCTTAATATATTATTGTTTTAAATAATATATTATTCACTGTGAAATGTAGATTTATTGGTGTTTCTATATGATATTTTAAATTATTTCTATCATTTTATTGTCCTATTATATATGAAGGATTATTATAATTATCTATTTGGACCCTCTATAAAATATTGTTTCTATTTTTATTCAATAAGATCCATTTATATTTCTAATTAATTATAAGAGTATTATAATCTCTTATAACATGGTTATTATAGATATTCCATTAAATAAGGAAATAATCAAAATTTTGATATAAGGGTTTTGATTCATGTGAAATAACAATAGAGATTTCATTAGGAGAAAATATGCTTTATTATATAAGAATCACTCAATTATTGTAGTTTTTATCTGATTAATTAGTTATGGTTTTGGAGCATGAGAGCTTATTCAATAGAAAAAGTTGTGTTTTGTTATTAATAGTTATCAAAAAATAGGAAGTTGTATCATTGGGAATATATAAATCATTGAACTGATTTTTCAAAGGGTATCGTGATTATTATTTATAGGTGAAATAAAATCCAATTAAATAGGATATGAAATGGTATTATAACAATCTATTAGGGAGTGTGTATGGCAATGAAGCAACTAAAATAGATTATAATGTCCATGAAAATAATGGGGTCACATGGTTTCCCAATAAATACCAACATGATGTTGTATTAAATTAAGAGTATGATAAATGAGAAATTCTCAAATGATGAAATAGAGGAATGGGATAGACCATAGAAATTATTTCTTGAGAAAGGTGATCATAATACTATATTTTTTCATTTCCGAAATAATAAAATATATTTATTCAATAAATTTGACCTTAAAACGAATTATGAGTTCATTGGGAAAAATATGGATGGGTTTTTTGGAATAAAATATATTAATATTACATGTGTTATTACAAAAATTATACCTAATTTTTTCCAATGTAACTATAATAGGGGGAATAATGTTTTTTGTAATAAATGCCGTTTTCCATATTCAAGCATATTGAATGTTTATATTATTGGCCTTATTATTTTTTATGTAATTTATGAATTTTTGATAGATATATGTTTGGAAAATATTAATGGTCTTTTTGGTTTCTTAGATTCTATCAATCTAATTTCATATGATAACATAATGAATGAGTCATGAAATTATTTTAGCTATTTTATTGGTGATTGATAGTTCTAATGTCAATATCGTCCTTAAATATATTGGTGAATACAGTGGTGAAGAAAACATATTTCATTAATACATCCAACTAATATTTCAAAGTAAAATCACATTTAAATTTTCAGTACTACCATTTATATCAGATATACCCATATTTATCCCTAATTATTTTTCCATGGTCAGCAAGAGATTGTGAAAGTGAAACAATTTCTTTGTGATATTGGGATGGATTATATAATGAAGAATTAATTAAATAAAAATGTTCATGGATATTATTTTATAATCAAATATGACACAGATTAATCATATGGTATGATATAGTTGGTGTTCATTTTTCTATAATTTAAGTGTAAATATTTAAATAAAATGTATTCTGTTCAAACACATTATTGTTTTCTATACTAATACATTTTGGATTTATTCATTAGAAGGAATTTGGAATTTTTTATAATAGTGAAAGGAAAATATATTGGTGATCCTGTCTCATTATCATGGATTATCATAGATTAGTATTCTATTAAAATAAATTTGAATGCTTATATGTATAAGTGGTATCTATGAGGTTTTATCATATATAGACTCATGGGTCATCGTAATTTTATTTTTTGCAGATTATCTATTGTAATTATTGAATGAAAAATAGCTATAATTAATTGATGGAAATTAGTAAATATATAATACTATTTGATAAGAAAATTTGAATATTTTCTTTTTATGTTTCCATGTTTCTAGATATGATGTTTTAAAAAATAAAATACCTTATTGAGTTGTTATCTTTTATCAAAATATTGGTATCTATTATTTAGTTTCTTGGGTCCCCCATTATTTAATAATGTACTAGTATTCATCATTTTTATAATTTTATAATCTTTTTTCAATGTAAATTTCAAAATTGTATGAATAAACACATATCCTATAGTGGTAAAATCAATTTTATAAAGAGTATTTTCTTATATGCATGTCCACATATACTTTATAGATGTAATTCATAAAATAGTTCTTCCTATAATAGGTGTGTTGTTCTCTCAAATAATGTTAGGTTAGTGCGAGGGGAAGTGGTTAAATTATATTAGTAGGTTGTTCATATATCATTCCATGGAGAATGGTGGAATTAATTAAAAATTAATTAAAGAGTTTATAATGGAAATACAATGAATTATGAATATAGATTTTATGATATGATACTTCATTTTTGTGTGATTTACCGTTTACAATAATGATATTCATTATGAAATGATCTCAAGGTACACAAGCAGTTTGTCTAATATAGTCTATATCCAAGATATGAATAATTCACCAAAAATTACTTGTCATATACGATAGATTTCAATTATTATGATGTATTAATATATCATACAATATTTCATTATTAATTACATTATTATCCATGTTTTATAGCTATAGATATAAATTATTAGAGCGGTTATTTCTTTTCCCACCATACAACAGCTATTGTTTTTGATGGGAATCATTCCATGTAAATGAATAATATTCTTCATTCTATTTGGACTGGGTAAATTTTAGAGAGATAAAGAAAATATTGTTTTATTTTTCTACCTTAAATGATTTGTAATTTAATTTAAATCAGGTGTCTCATTAATGTCCCTTAAATTTGGATATGTTTGTTATTTTGATATATTTTACGTATTTGGATGTTATGATGAAATATATTACATACTAATGAGGAACAACAACAGCATTTTAGAACTAATATATCTAAAGACCTATGTTATATCTTCCATTTTATGGAGGGTATGAATCAGATATTTATTAAAAGAAAACATTTATATGATATGTAGTTATTATTTATATAGATCATTGATTAAATTTTTTATGAAATATTCTCCTATATCCATTATTTTCTCTTATTTCCTGAATTTTTTAAGTAAATATCCATATTCTTTATATGTTTATTGTAGATGGGTTATATATGTTGTTGTGGGGTGGTAGTAATGAGGTCCTCTATGGGATGTTTGTTGAGTCATTACCTAGCATGATCCATCACAATTTTAACACCCTATATTTGTTAGATATGTAAATTAATGGGGGACAAAAAGTAATGTTTTAATTTTATTTAGATGTAACATCCTTATATATATTATCATTTTCAATAAATTATTTCATTCAATTTTTATCGTGAATATTTAATAAAAACTACAATGGTACTTATCCGGTTTTTGTCTCTAATACTAGGTACATAATATATATTTATTTTAATTCATAATAAATTTAATCCTTATGAAATCCTCTTGATAAAATAGTATATTATTTTATCAATATTTATCTATATACCTGTTATTTCCAATGGATATATCTCTATATAAATGTGTGGTCATAAGGGCTGATATAAGATAAACATGGACATATAACATGATATATAAAACGGGATGCCTAATATAATATTTAAATTTTTGATATATAGAATATAACCACAAACTACATCAATAACAAAATAATGATACATTAAGAAGAATATCACCATTTGTCATCACAAAAATTTTATAAATCATATTACAAAGGTTATTCACCAAGCTATGAACACCTATTATATCTAAAGAATAAATTTTTAACCAATTTTTTATATAATAATATCGGAATACCTTTTAAATTTATTCATTAATATGTGAATCCCATATCATATATCGTAATAAATCATTTCATCAACAATATAATGAGAAAAATGAATATGTTTTACGTTAAATTATTTAGAACATAATTTTTTAAACATGTTTCAATTTTTCATTATTAACAAATGAGAATTATATAATGAGTTTTTAAATTTAAATCATCTACAGTAGAATTGTAATAAAAAATAAATGAATACCATATTATTTAAACAACATTGGGAATCAATAAAAATTAATATAGAAATCATTAAAATCAATAGGTGATTTTAGTAGGATAACATATGTTGAATGTGTTTTCAAGAATATTATTATTCAGAGTTAATTTATGTCCATGTATGACTGCAAAAAATTTCTAAAATAATTGAATGAAAATAGTTTCATCAAAGAATAAAAAATTTAAATTGGTAGAAAAACTAAAATTTATGTACAATGATAAAAAGGGAATCGAACACAATACCTTACCTTGTCAGAGTTAATGATAATGATTTATGATAGATCATTAGTACCATATACACTAATATAATAATATCTAATGATTGAATAAATTTGTATTATTAATATCATGTTATTCTGAGTGAATGATACTAGGTGGATAAGTGGGTATTAAGAGAGAACTGAAATGAATGGATTATTATTTATTAAAAATATCTGTTTTCATTCTAGATTTTGATTAAAAAATAGATATTCCAGCCTTTGTCTTGGATCATTGCTAAAAAATTATTCAATAAAAATTTATTTGATATTTTTTATCTTGATAAAAAAATCATTTATTATATTTATTTTTGCAAGAGAAAATAAATATTCTACAAAATAATGTTTTTTAAAAATATAAGTTAAACTCTAGACATTAGTATGAATTTATAGGTATGGAATGTATTTTTATTTAATAAATTTCATTATAATAAAAAAATATAATATTTTTTTCAATTTAATCACTCTTTTACTTTAATTTTTACATTATTATTAACTATTTTTGAATTCATAATATATAATATAAATATTAAACTGTATTTTTATTATTCGTTTAAATCTAATGTATTTTATAAAATTCTAAAAATTTCATTGTAAACTACATTCAGTATGATGGAACCATATATAATTTTAATTATATGGAGTAAATATACAAGTTATTTTTTATAATTAGTTACTATATATAAAATAATATCAAGAAAAGGAAACATTTATAAAACAAATTTTTTTTATTTTGTTTAAATGTTTCTGAATTTCTTAATAATATACTTACTGATTTTCATAGACTATTTGGATGTAGAGTAATTATTTCTAATAAATTTGAATTTACATTGATACTAGTATTTTACTATTATAATAGGTATTATTACTATATAAATGGTTGAATTGTAGTTTACAGGTAATGATCTGGTAAGAAGAATATCATAATGTTTTACTATTCATTTCTCCATTCATATAATATATTATTTCAAAATCACATTTTTTCACATTATTAATTACATATGTTCTACACATCCCATGATAATAACATTCAAAATTTTAAAACATCTCTCCTATTTTATTGTCCTTATGAAATAAGTGATCCTCATATGGTCATTCGAGATATTACAATTTCCCATTGTGTTATTAGTATTGTTTGTTATATATCAGCAAGTAATCTTACATCTATTGACGTAAATATGTTTACATGATATTTAATGAAATGTATTTTTATTTATAGGTAATTATAATTTGAAACAAAATAAAATACTGATTGTGAAATGTGATTCTTTTTTTGAATAAGATAATTAAATTTAGTACATTAACGCACACACCCTTATAAAGTTTTATTCTAAATATTTTACACATGCCAAATAAAAATTCAGGGTAAAATTTTTTATCACTGATTTAGTATCCCATGATGGTTATTTTAGTATGTGATTTCTCAAAAGTAAATTTACCAATTTGGTTGTATTTTTCTTAATCACATTACCCATTTCCTCAAAAATATCATTTAGTTGTCTAGAATATAATAGTCTACAATCAAATGTCCCAACATTTTTCTCTACTTTATGTATAGTGTATCACATATAAATTAATTATAGGAACACATATATGAAGTCACAATCATAAAAATTATTTTTACATTGTTTTAAAAATTTGATAATTTATCCAACATGCTTTGGAGTATCAAATTATCGAATTTATCAAGGAATTAGTCACATATTCAACATAAACCTCTCAACATAATTCCACAGTGATATATAGAGTAGTACATAATTATATATTATTATTTTGATTGATTTCATAATTATATATTAGTCATAGATTCCTTTATATGTCTGTATATCACATGTGTCTTCCCTTATTCCACTTTTACAATGTGTGTTTATTATGTTTTTTTCTAGAATTTCCCATTCATGTTAATGATAAAACAAAATTTCCATATAGTGTTTTTTAAGGGTCTATTTTATTGATCCTGTGGAAAAAAATTTCATAAGAGATATCCAAAAGATGATGATTTTGATATAAACTTCAATGATAATAATGTTTTCTTTCCAGTAATATGCCTTTGAGTTTTTTAATTAACTTCCCATATTAACCATCTATTAGAGGATCATAGATTGTATTTAAGATTACTTCTATATTCATCTCTTTTTAGATGGACCCCTAAAACAAAAATAAATAAATTAAGGATAAATTAATAATAAAATTTAAAATAGTTTCCCATTAAGAACACAATTTATGTATTATAACAAAAAAATATGAATATTAGGGGAGAAATACAAAAAAATTAAAATAAAATGAAAATAATTATTAATATATCAATTATTAAAAATATTTAACTGTATACCATGTAAGTCTTAGGGAATATAATATAACATTTGATAATGACATTATAATTTTTTGAAAGTGGTATGTGTAGTGGTTGAAGTACTCTATTTTTTAGTTACTCTTCAAAATTAATTTTCTGACACGCTATACATCGTGACGAATAGTTAGAAAATTAAATTTTATTGTTATCCAAAAAAATTATAATATAGATCCAAATAAAATTTTTTTATGTCAGGTTTTATAGAGAACACAAATCTATTACCTTTTTCTATCAATATATTCTAAAAATCTAAAACATGGGGGATATATAGCCTAGTGAAAATCTTCATGACTCTCTATTGATCGTCATTGAACAATGAAATCTTCTGATATATAACGTAATCTATCATCATTTTTTATATATGATCATAAATTTTTGTTCTCATGATTAAATACTATGATGATGGTACATAAATCAGTTATGATTGGATTAATTATTTCCCATTCATTATAACATCGATGGGAATCATTAACAAGTAAATTATACAGTTGATATCCTTAATACTTATCATTGTAAGAACTCTATGGGCTTTCCATCAAAATTAATACGCTATTTTTTCATTTATAGTGTCATATTAGGTTCCATAATCATTTTCAATATGAATATATATTCATGTAATTTGACCCTTGATTATTTAATTTTTTACAATATATACATTAAAATCTTATACTTAATTAATATTCCACAATTTTCCCCATAAATATAGTGTTAATTCATGTTTAATAGAATAATATATTTACCTATATATAAATCATTTATAGGATAAGTCTATTCTGGAGGTGTCAATAGTCATAAAGAATTTTATATCACCTTATTATTTTTCATGAGTATGAATAAATGAACTTCCATGTATTATTCAAAATAAATGAAAAATGATTCCACACTTGAGAGTAAAGATAGTAAAAGGTAACTAATAAACCTATTTCTCAATTTAGAGTAAAATTTATAAACCTATTTTATTTTGATAATATTATATCTTATTAATGTAAAACTAAACACGATGTTATACTACCTTGATTTGTTTCTATAAATAATTACATATAATATATCATGATCAAGGGAAATATTAACTAATTCTTTATTGTAGGTGTTGGAAACTCCTAACCAAAATTTTTCTTTACTTATTAAATAAATATTCATTAATTTGGCACAATGTGTCTAAATAATGATAATTATTTTAATAATAAGTGAAATTTACAGTATTCCAAATTATCAAATCATTACTCAACGTTCGTAATATTGATATTAAATTGTTATCATGGTTTCCATGATTTTTGAATTATATCAAAATAGTTTGAATATAGTATTCAAAAAATATATCATGGTTTATCGTAAATAAAAAATTAATCAAATAAATAAATATAAAAAGGAAATTATTCAAGAAAATGGTTATACTAATAATATCTTAGAAAAAATATCGTTTTCTTAAGGTAGTATTAATGAGAAAATATTTATTCACCTTTATCTAAAGTCAACAGAGTCATTTTTTAATATAATTTTTTTTCGACCTTATGAATATAGACTTATAAATCTTTATCTCTTGGAAGTGTGTATATATTAAACAATTTTATCCCATTATGTTCATTATATTTATTACATGTCAGCATTTAATCATAATCCTTCCTCCAAAAATGTACTCCTTTAATTTGAAAATGTAGTCAAAGAAAACCCTTCACTAAATGATATATAAATTTTTTATTCATCTCAAATAACTCAAAAAACTCATCAAATATGAGTTATAGATGATTTTTTGGATCTTAGAATACAATTAATTAAGATTTTAACCTTTCATTATATTTTATGTATCGGAAAATTTTCATGAAATAATTCAATATATTCTAAAACCATGGGAACTTGTCTTATCATAATTCATTCACATACTTACCATTATTCGCAAATCAATTTCATAAAAAAGAATTAAATGATTTTATACTGGTATTATCATGCAAGTATGTGCTTCATTTGTTGGTAATTATTGGTAGTCCTGTCAAAACAATATCAATTTCACTTCTTCTATGGTATATCTTGTAATTATACTTTTACATCCTATCTAGTATTATTATTATGTTAAATTTTCAAATTAGAATGTTCAAAAGGATTTCAAATATATTTAACAAAAATTAATAGGTGAATATATATATATATATATATATATCAATAAAAATCAATTATTCCACATAAATTTTTAATCGAAAGAATTATGACTAACATTACAGGTTTTTACTTGTTGTTCATTTACTAATTAAAAGAAATAAAATAATTCTAACAAAAAAATGTGATTTCATTTATTGAATATACAATGAATATTGATCAAAAAACTAAATTTTTCCCTTAAGAATAGCTACCATGATCGAATGACAATAAAAATATCCCTACGTTACTACTAGGGTTAATGGTGGATTCTTTATATGATAGTCAAATTTCAACATTGGTTAGTAAAATTACCATAAACTCCACACATGTATCATTATAAAACATTATGCACATAAAAAATATACAATTTTTTATTTTAATTGAGATTTTTATGATTTAAAAATAAAATAATTCCTTCATTTATATTTATATCCCTTCAACATAATAAATAGTTTCCACACCCTTATAGTGAATTACCTAAATAATTCTTCCAATACATGTTACACACATATATTTCAGTTTATTTCCAACAACACTCATATTTTATATTCATTATAAAATCATAATTCATCCACCAATATTTACCATTATTTCAAGTAGACCATTATTTATCAATAAAATATATTTATATATTTCTTAGACACCTCACTATCACCTCATATCTCCCATATTCCATTGGTTATGGTATTTTCTTAAAATGTGTTATTAGTCATCAAATAAATCAATAAAATATCAAGTCAGAGTCAATAAAGAATAAATATATATAACATGTATGCCTTGAAAAATCGAATTTATAAATAACATTTGAGTTTCCATGATATTCAATTTTTGGAAATCAATTTCTGTTTTTTAAAAATTCAATTTAATAAACATTTTTGAAATAAAAATAAGTTTTTTTTATCTATATATGGCAAACTTTACCATTTGTCTTTTTATTATTTTTTTCATCCACAATAAATAATTTTTATCCCCCGAAGTAATATAATACCATTTTAACATCTTATTTTCAATTGAAATGGTTCCAAAAAATATACCTTTTTTAAATTTATCACTTATATTGGATTTGTGATTTCAGTATTCAATTAAAAAAATGTGGTCATTGAATCATTAATGATGCAATAGCAACATTTCCAATCTTTAGTGATGTCATTTACATAACATGTTTTTGTTTTTTTATTAATGACATGGAATTATAGATTTATCGTCATAATGAAAATTTTAACTACATCTTCTTTAATACAATGATGAAATTCATTTCATTATTCAGCATGTCTATTATTTACAAAAGTCATTCTATTTTATAATATTTTATTGAGGGAGAAAAAAAGGCCTGAAAATTTTTTATTGATGGAAATAATATATTACTAATTAAAAATGAATTTGTATCCTTACAATTTTCTAGTATTATGTTTCTAGGATGTTATGAATTAATTTAAAAAATATATATTACCACTATATTCTCAATAATGAATTTGTTATATAATCTTATTGAATAAATAAGATCCCTCAGTAGTTTCAAACTATGTGTGTAGTTATCCCACTACTTGTGACCACGAGGATATTTATCTTATTACCAACTAGCCAAAATAATGATCATTTACCCTATAAATATCTATATAATAAACACACCCTCTTGATATATCCTCATAGTGATTTCATTTTCAGGAATAGAAATATTCTATAGATTATATAATTTTAAGATGTTTTTATATATTTATAACTATTCCTATGGGTTTCAGATAAGTTTTATGGTCATAATTTGAAAAATAACTATTCTATAATCGGATACAAACTATGTTATCCATCAAATTGTATATTATATTTTTATCATAAATAATTATGATACAATTATTTTGATAACATCTACTGATCATCTAAGGTGAAGAGTTTTGTAAACTATAAATAAAATTAATGATTTATATATAGTAGAATAAATATAAATTTTTTTAACCCTAATAATATTATCTATTTATTTATCTATGTCGCCTAACTTGAATTTATTTTATTGGGATATATAATATTAAAAATGTGTAAGTATAAACCCTTAATTTATAAATAAAAAAATTGGTACATGAGTGGTAAAAAGGATTCCTTAAAATAATTTTTATTAAAATTTATATGTTTGAAGAAAATAAAATATTTATTTAACATATAGATGAAATAATAATAATCATATATAAAAATTTTATCACCATTGTTTAATAAAACATATTACCGTGGTTACTCACAATTTTTTTAACAATTTTGTTATATTTATATACTTATTAATTTCTATGTGAATTATTTAACTATAAAGTTAAAACCGTTATATTTATTAATTTTATTCATCCACGTAGATATTATATCATAATAAATAATTTCATAAAAAACCCATAAATAATAAATAACATGTTTAATATATAATCATTTACTAATTTTTTAAAATAATTAAACATTCAATCATGTTTTACTAATAAGAAGGGAATGAGTGTTTTATATATGAAAATACACAATCAATGTTGTATAAATATATATACACACACATATATATATGGATACAAAATAATGAAAATTAGTTAGTTTATTCATAAAATAATAATACAGTCATAGAAAATCATAAGATTAATTTTGCAGCATAAATAGTATATAAAGATGTTTATAAAACAATATTAATGTGATAGAATGGAAGTAATTGAATTTTATAACATATTTTTGTTTAGAATGGAATAATTATATGGTAATGTTTAAACAGTAACCATGAAATTTTATGTCTTACTATAATGGATGTACATGGATAAAAAGGGAATGAAGGAAAATCCATTACATTACATAATATATTCATAAAACCTGTATTTTGTTTAATCGAAAAATGATTGATCCTTATATAATCTCAGTGAAAAAAAACACTGAAAATTACGGATTATATTATTCTAAAATAGTAAACTTGGATATGAATGTTAATATTATAGGAATTTTAGTGGAAATTCTTTTATTTTTGAAATATAACTATTTGAAACAAATTTCTGCAAAATATTTTTTTTATAGACCATTGACAATTATTGTTTTTTTAATTTTAATTTCTTTATTACAGATTTTTTTTATATCTAAATCATTTTTTTTTAATTTCCTATTGGAATATAGTATTTTGACATATAATTAATTTTTATGAAAATATATTCAACTTTAGTCTTTGGAATGTAATTTATTATTTCGAAAAGGCATTTTAATTCACAAAAACTCATTATATAATTAAAATAACATATATTTAGTCTTGAAAAAGTTATTTAATATTATCTATAAAACTATATATTCTAAAAAACACATTATTTATTCACATTAAATATTTTTTATTCTTTTATATCATATACATTGATTCATAAATAATATCTAAAAATATTTTTATCATTTATAATACATATTAAAATGAATCAAACTATGGTTTTACTATTATTATTTATATTTTTACAACTCTATTAGTCTCATTCTAACATGCATGTAAACGTCAAATACTAATGATCTATTCTCCATTTATAACCAATATCTAATCCCTCATTACCCTACCTCATCATTCTTACCCTTCGTGAAGTGTTTCTAAAATTATAATGAAAGTAGTTTTTATAGTATTGACACTTTTCATTTTATCTATCTTCATAGTATAAATTTCCTTCCTTGGGATGTTCATTCCCAGGTAGTTTATATTTTTGTACGACTAATTATTATTTAATATCAACCTATAAATATATATCTTCTTTTAATAAAAAATGATACAATATATCAAACGAAATATTATAGTTTTTTCAATAAAAAATATTTCAACCCATTAGAAGATAGTTATTATGAATCATGAGTTACCATATTAATAATTTAATTGGATTTTAAACTATTATATTATTCTTCATGGGATATCAATTTTATTGATATATATGGTGTTTTGGATTCCTTGGTATCCTCCTCAATTATGATATAAACAAAAAATTTATGGTTTATCATTTAATTTTTTTTCATTGGGTAGGGTCAATTTGTAAACATTAGGGATTGGTGATTTTGGGTTTTGTTGTTAACATCATTCATGACTCATTTATTATGTGGATACAATCTAAATATGTCTTCTTTTTTCCAATATTGAGATAAATGCTTCTATTATCAATAATTTTTTATAAAATATAAAAATGTCATAATGGAATATGTCATGTATGATGTCTATGTACACTGTCAAAGTATTGGATGGTTTTGATATTACTAACCCATGAACAATAGAAAATTTGTTTCATGATTCCCTTGATATTTAGGGGTGATCCATTTAAAATATAAAGATTTTTCCTTCACATGAAAGCCTTCCATTGGTGTGTAATGGTTTTAAGAGAACTAATTATTTTGAGAATCAAATTTTTCATCCACTAATTACGTTTTTCAAATTTTTATTTATATTTTTTTACGAATTTTTTTTAAATCGGTGGATGATTGGAAAATTCTATTGTTATTTTCATGAATTATTTAGACTGAAACGTTATTTAAGAAACAATTTCATATTGATGATATTTAAAGGAATACATGTAATTAAAATCACATTCCATATCAATTAATTTATTCACTAATACTATAATTACATAATTAATCTAATTTCATGAATTAATACAATTCCCATCATTGAATTAATATGAAACTCTATTTATTATGTTATAAGATGCATCCTTAAGAAATCATAATAACACATTATCACATTATCCATTCCAATAAAATAATTTATCTAATTATTATCATTATCAATGATTGAACCATTATTAAAATAATGAATAATAATATGTAATATAAAATTGATAAAATGATTAATAAATAAAATCTGTTCCTAAATAATCTCATTATTCTCTATGAATTAATTTAATAACAAGATAAAATATCATTTCACTACTCTTACATGGTAGTTACAAACCCTCAGGATAAATAACCATTCATCATCCATTACACCAATAATAACTCATGGGAACTAATAGAATAAACTTCAATAGTATGGAAGGAGATAATGTAATATATCATACCTATGATAATTAAAACTCACCTCAAATCACCAATAAATGGTCTCTATAAGTCGGGGTCCAATGTATTAAAAAAATGGAATATTGTATCTAAATTAGGCCATTTGGTATCTTATGTTTTGATAGTGAAAGTAAAAAAAAAATACACTGATGGAACATATGAATATATACCCAATTTTAATTTAACAACACAATAGAACAACCTCCATGAGAAAGTTAATATATGTCTGGTTTTTTAAAACATTACAACCATTTAAGGAATACCACACTACATGGGACCCAAATCCAATATACCTTTTTATTATATATCACAATATATGACATCAAATCTATAAAATATGATACAAAACCGTTGATTCTATATAAAAACCAATGGATTACTCCATAGCTACCTATATAACGATGACCAATACACCATCCCATTATCCCCTAAGAATATGATAGTCCATATTCCCCATCTATATTTCTAGATAAAATTATAATAAATTAGACAAATCATGTACTATGGTGAATCTGAAACCCATACTACCACTACCTCACATGAGGATAAACTTAGAAAAACACTCATTCATTACATCTTCACCACAACCATCACACTATACCACAATATACACCACTAAACTAAATAACACTATCAATAAAATGATGATCCAAAAGATACTATTCATATTAAAATTTCATTCACCTTGGGTGGTTTCTAATTCAATAAGGATGATTATGGTATATTTAATGATGTTAGGTCACAACATTGAGAATAAGGAGTAAATATTTGATGGGTTTTAGGGAATACTTTTAGGATATAGTTCAACATCATTGGGATTAAATTATTATTTTCTTATTTAAATATACAGATTTCTCCTCTGTGGTTTTGGATATGGATATATTGTCATTTTAGATATAATTTATTCTATAGACAAAAATTTCATCAGTCGATATATTCCCAAACTATAACAATCCAATCACCTGAATCTTAGATTCAGTTGTTATATTATTTTTTTGATACAAACCAAGAATGTTCCTAATTTTTACATTATAAAGGATCTATTTTATTAATATATACATTAATATTTTCCATATTACACAAAATCACATAGTATATAGTGTAAAAATATCATGATGAAATAATTATCACATTTAAAATATCCTATAATATTATATGTAGTTGTATTATATGATTAAAGGGAAAATAATACACATAATGGGGAATTCTAGTACTAATTAATGATTAGTGTACATAAAATACTATCATAACATTATCATAAAGAAAATTTTAATGAAAACTGTAAATTTCCAAAATAATAACATAATCCCATAAAACATTATGAATATTATTTACATGGAAATAAATAAAAACATGGATAATGATTTTTATAACATAATAATGTATTGCATAAAAAATTAAGGATACTCGGAATAACATGTGCCCTAAAACATATAGATTATGATATATAATATTCTAATACCATAAATATAATTTCACATGAGAACTATATATGCATCTACAAAGATGATATATGGTTCCTAACTATCACTATTTAAATCATGTAAATTAATCGTAGGAGTTCATTAGTTATTCATACTAATCAATAAATAACATATTAATCCATAGAGGATTAATAAGACAGTGGATAACCTAATAATGTACATATGAAAAACAAATGGTTCTATTATAAATTGAATAATGTGGATATATAGGTGAATGTAAAAAAATCAACATAGAATGTTTGGGGTATTTTAATGAATTCAAAATTATAAATATTAAATATTAAATTATTAGTTAATGGAGTGAACAATTAAAAGGTGTTTTTATATAAATCTATAATCAAAATTATGTTCATAAATTTACATGGTTCATATATATATGAAATGGATGGATAAAACTTTATTATTATTTTTGAGGATCATGTTTATTGTTTAAGTCATATCATAAAGGAGTGTCTAGCCATGTCTGCATTCATAGACATAGCCTTCAATCACTAATTCAATATTGAGTTGATACCAAACTAGTATTATTTGGGGTGGTTAACAATATGTTAATCTATTCAACATTCACATCTAGTTCATATTATCTAAAATAGGACTCCACTTTAGTGAAAATGATTGTCACATTATGTAGAAAATTTTACGATTAAATAGAATATGGAGTTCATATGTAATGTCCACATCAAATCTGATTAGAAAAATAAATAGTGCAATTAAAAATAAAATTTCATAAATAAGATAAAATTATTTATTTAAAATAAAATTTATGATATATATAGAATATAAACTCTATAATTGGTTAATAATTTAAAATATATTCTAATAAATGAAATTTGAGGTTCAATAGTCCTTAGAACATTAGAAATATTCAATTCAAAACCCCTTTAAAAGACTAAATATAAAACATAACATTATGTAATATTATTAATTATATGGTCATGATTTAAAATACAAAAGGGTGATTATATAAACCATTATAAGTAAAAATGATTTTTGAGAAGAAATAATTATCAATTATAGGATATTTGTTAAAATAAATCCTTACTAAAATTTATAACACTGATTAAAGAACCAAACTAAATAGCATGAGTGAATATAATTTATTATCATCGGTTTTGGTACCATTATAATATGAATTTAATTTTATAAAAAGTATTTTAAATTATTGTATACATATATGTTGTATTGTTTTGTTTTTTCTATTAGATTTTTGTAATCTTGACCATTTTAATCTACTATTAGAAGGGTGATATTATTCGTAATTCTTATCATAATGTTAATCTTACATAGACCGTACATGTATCTATATTAAATTTAAATTATTTTTTATAATTTTATAATTTCATTTTTTATGTGTTTTGGTGAGAATACATAGAGAATAAATCATTGAGGAACATGTTTTTGTAATTTTTGTAAAATAGACATTGGTACCTAAATTGATGAATTTAATATCAAAGCTATTATTCTATGAAAAAAATTATAACATAATTTATTCAATATTTATATCATATAATAAAGGAAAATAAATTGAAATATATATCCATGGAATAAAATTATTTCATTCTTCGTTTATACCAACTAAACTTCAAAAAATACAGAACAATTATAATAAATTAATGGTTATAAAGTGGTTTACTAAAAATATAATTATACATTAAGAGTGATGACCACTATTATTCTTATTAGTATGATATATAATAGCACAAAGAATTAAAACAATAGTATAAACTATTAGATTATTTTATACATTTTAATAATTTTTCATCTTAGAAAGAATTTTTTTACAAATGACTTTACTATCAGGTTTTTATAATATTATTATTAACAATATTTCTATCTTCCTCTGATAAATATTAATAATTACATAAGAATCATATTTATCCACTATGACCAATATAATTAACAAACATAAAATATTTTTATTCAATGAAAAAATGGAAATTAGTCCTTACATGGTGTAGGTAATCTGTGCACTCACCTGATTAGTGATTTAATTTTATATCTAAAAAAAGAAATTTATAATATGAATAATATTTATAGATTCTAAAATATATAAATAAAATATAATTATATATTAAATTCAGCATTAGGTAAATTTGTGTATGGTAGTTATGATAAATGAAAAAAGTTGTTTTATAGAGGTGGAAGCCCATAGACACAAACATAACATTATTGATTTCCTAATACAAAAAGAAAATAAT
The DNA here is from genome assembly GCA_963277665.1 of Viscum album. NCBI lineage: Eukaryota > Viridiplantae > Streptophyta > Magnoliopsida > Santalales > Viscaceae > Viscum > Viscum album. The sequence continues at coordinate 1,556,002,682 of OY728131.1, forward strand.
TATTATTTTTAATAAAATTATAACAATAAAATATTTTTCTATAATAAAATTTATTTAATTATATTATAAATATATAAATTCAATTTAAAATTAAAAATGATATGGTGTAAAATTAATTGAAAGCTGTACTCATATTAAGGATGTAGAATTTTCCTTGGAGGAATCCCTTTAAATGGTTGGAATTAGAAATTTTAATTTTATAATAAGTTTTAGATTGTGAAAGTGTAATCTATTAGGAGGACTAATGTTATCAACCAAATGATACAATAGTTATTCTTTTATTGATCTTTTATTTGTTATATTATATTTTACAAGTTCATAAAAATAAAACATATAGAAAAATGAACAACACTTTATTTCATTAATGGGAATCCTTAAATTAGTATATTTTAGAACAAAAAAATTAATAATATGAAAATAAATATAATAATAAATAGAAAAAAAATTAATTACAATTTTTTTATACACCTAATATTTTTGAATAATCCCTCTCATAGACACCACCATGGGGAAAAATATAATTTTCGAAAAAAACAAAAAAAATTATAGAACAGTACAATATAGAACATTTTTTTGAATTATAGAAGCCATTTTATGAAGAGAAAATAGGTACATACATGTGGTAATATATTAACTAGAAAAATAATGTTATAATTTGAATATTAACATGCCCATATTGAGTATTATTCTAACATTTTTTAATTATACATTGAGTGGTTAAATTGTTGGTTCACCTTAAAATAATATAATGAAATATAAATATAAATTTGGAATATTAATTTTAAATATTATATATACATTAATTCCATATAGTTAATAAAAATATTAATAAATAAATGAATTTATTAGTATTTGTTTCACAAAATTGAATTAAAAGGTTTTAAAAAAATTAAACTTCTTTATTGAATTTTGTATATATTTTAGAAAATACAATATATAGAAAGAGTGTAATTATTTATTGAATCATCATATAGAAATTTACCAATTTTTATTTCATGATAATTATTTAAGAAATATTAATTTTCACAAAAAAATAAAAAACACGTTTTTTTATTACCATATGTTCTATGACATTCTAATTATATAAAAAATACATAGTAAATGTAAACATGTTTATATCGACCAAAAATAAATTTATTATCTTAAATTGGTAATCAAAAAATTAAACAATTGATTCTAAACATAAAAAAATATTTTTAAAATTTCTAGAGGTCTAATGTGTACCAATAAATATAAATATTTTTAATTTTGTCTATACTATTTTCTTAAAAAATAATATCAAATTATAAACTGTTTGAATTTCTTAAAAATCAATACATTTTATTTTAAAATAATTCATAAATAAAAAATAATAACTATTTAATAGCTCATGTTTGAGATAATAGTTTATTATTTGTTTATAATAAAAATACTTTTCTCTATAACTATAAAACCATCTCTCCTTTTCCTTAGAAAGAATTCCTCTCACCCATAACAAAATAAGAACACTACAAATACTACCACTCTTTAGCCCATTTAAGGCATTTGGTTTTCTCTAAATTAACACATCTCTGTTAACATAGACCGATTCAGGTTGTAGAATGGATGAAAAAATCAAGAATATTGTATGGTTTCATCTACATTGCATATCATTTTCCTATCCTCTTCTGGATTTTCAATATTTATATCAATCCCAAATATTATTAAATTTATTTATTTATATTTTAACATTATATTATTTATTTTGATCTATATTAATATTTTTACTTATGAATTATTGATATTTAATATTTATCTATCACCCACTTTTGATAATTCTTTATCAAGTTTTAGTTAACCGCAAACAGGGATATTTCCCACACAATAATTTTTACAGACCTATTTTATGATTATAGTTAATTATTTATAATATATAAATACATTTAAAAAAATATTTATATGTTATTGTAGTTAAAATAAATAATGTATACCTATCAATACATATGGATTAATAAATAAATGTGTTTTGAAAAATTTTAATCAAAATATGCTATGAAAATGTTATCAATGTAAAAAATGTGTATAATGAAATTTAATCTAGTAATTTAAATTTATAAAGAGTTTCAAAATCCTAAAAAAATCCATTATGGTGCTATGTTTTAAAAATACTTCCATGGTTATATTATATAAATAAAAGTGATGAATTTAATCATTATTTAATGTAAATGTATTATCTAACCCAACTCTCTAATTTTTTTGTTATATACTCATTCAAAAAAATATTTAAAATTTTAATTCTACGAATTTCTTTCAAATTTATTTTTCGTTATTCTTTCCCATTTCATTATTCGAATATACATAATTTTTCCCTATACAATTGATTTCCAATCCAAATTAAAAAAAACCTAATGAATATTTTTTCCTAAACCATTATACTTACTCAACATCAATTGTTACGTCTACACCCATGAATGATTATTTTTTAAAGAAAAAAAATATGATTTCAATTATTTATTTTTGAACTCTAATGATTATTTATTACTTATTGATTTATGAAACCATTGTGAATATCCTTTCGTTCTACATGTTTATATTATAAAAACTATTTTTTTGATATCATCCCATATGAAATGCATGATAATGAGAATATTATGATGTTATGTGTGGGCCCATAATTATATAACTATCAATTTCCATTTTTAATTTAGTTTACATCATTGGATTATTTAAATTATTTTGGAAAATTATTCTATATATATATTAATAATAATTATGTTAGGATATAGTCAAATATTTTTTGTGTGAAAGTGATGCTATAATTATTCACAACTATGTGTTTTATTTATTGAAAATTTTATGATGTTTCATTATTGTTAACAGTCCACATTAAATGAACCATTAAAATAATCCCCCCATTAATATGATGATTATTATATTCCAATGATATTATAGAGATGATTAATCTCACTGATGTTCTTTATAATCATGTATCATATTCTTCTAATCTTATTCCACCCATTTCGAGTTTTTTAGATGTCCCGTTTAATTTATGTATAACCATATGTGATTACATGTACTAATGAGATCATGATAAATGTTACGACGACAATGAAGAAGAATATATATAATTTTTACTAATCATAATATTCATGTGATTAATGAAGAAAAATTAATAATGATAATAAATATTTTTATAATTGAATATATTACAGAAGTTTTATTTATCATTAAAATTAAATAGCAGTCATGTAATTAAATTTTTAATTACAATAATTGATGTCATAATATATTTTTGTGAATTTGATTACTAATAATATAAAAAATTATATTAATCGTCAGTGATATCTTAGTTTTTTAAAGATAATATCCAAAAAAATGTTCATGAAGCATAAGTGACCACAGTTTCAATGAAATGAAAACATATATAGATATTATAATTAGAAGTGGATAGAGAATTGTTGTACATAGGGGTAATAATGAGAAAATTGATTATTAGTTATTGACGTGTTATTATCCTCGTCCATGTCAACGGGGCCCTCTTTCACAGTAGGTTTGACATTGGAATGGTGTTTTAGTCATTAAATAAAAATATTATATTATCTTATATTCAGAGTATTGAAATAAAGATAATATTTATTTTAGTTATAGATAATAATTTAGTATATTATTCTAGAAAAATTATACTATAAGTTGGTAATGATTAACATAGAGATCCAATAACATATGACTGTAACATACATATTCTCATGGGAATAAAATATTTATCAATCATTTTTACTTATTTTTCAAATTATTTACTAATTAATAATATAGTGTGAATCAAGACATACAATACTAGCTTGTAATGTGATAGAAATTGTAATAATTGTGTGATGGAAATTACCTATAAAAATAGAGGTGGGATACAAAACATAATATATATTCATACTTAGATGTTTTAGTCTATAGTAAATTACATGAACTATGTGTAAAATTATCATTTTTACAACAAGGAGAAAAATGTTATTGAGTCCTTCATATGGATATTATAACTCATATTTGGTATATATTTTGATCCACATATATAAGAATTGTCGGAGTTCAATATAGATAATTTAATTTTTTATCCACTATTATATATTAGATAAAGTTAATATGGACATATATCTTATTGAAAGATATGTTGATAAATAGTGGTTATTGATATAGAATAAAATTCCAAATTATAAAATTTTTTAAATAGAGTGTAATAAAATTATGAAGATAAATGGTAAATTTAATTTCTATATAAATATTATAAAAAATATATTGTGAGATAATTACATTATATGGTGAAACAATAGGGTCAATTATTTGGGGAATACTAAGAAAAATTATCAAATTTTTCAAGATACATCTTTTATTTTAAATAAATATTTATTTAAATAATGATTTATTCCTTAGTGGTTTAAAACCAAATCTTCAAATAACCCATGTTATCTAATATGTTGGGTGTTACAAATAACTTATTCTCTATATTGTAAAAGTATTAATGGTTTTCAAGAAGTGGTTCCATGGATTTCGAGAAAATAATACTATAATGGTGAGTAATCTTGATAATTTTACAATTTAGGAGGAATGAAGATCCCACCTCATCCATGTCAATGATTTAGAATGAAGAATCCACAGAAAACCATCAATTGTACAAGTAAATTCTTCAATTATGACAAATAATGAAAAAATGATCATAAATATTGAGAATACATGAATATTCATGCCAATTATACAGATGAAATATAGGAACCACACAATGTCCAATAAATAATTAAATTGTTAACCTATTAAGATGATGTAAAATATTAATACCAATGCACATTTAAATTAATGATTTAGAGTAGTCATGGGTAGAAACTTTCAAATTTGAGGGGGTAAAAAAAATTTATGCCATCATCCCTACCGAAGTTGGTTAGATAATAGATTTCATATATGGTCAAATCATATACACATAAAAAATTAAAATTATATACATTATTCTGGTTCTAGGAATTGATTTATATACTAAATGATAGCTATAACTATTTAATTACAATTCTAGTACCTTTATCGAGTCATATCTGAAAAATGGGTTGTTTGACCAACTCAACCGATATGTTTAACTCATCTCCAATTAACTAATGACGGAATATTATTCCTAAAAATAAATTAATCCTTATATAGTAGTAATTAAACACATTACAAGGCATGTATATGGTTTCATTATATATATACCATGTAATCTTTTTAGAAATTCGTATCTCTTTATACCATTTAAAATAACCCCTATTCTACTAAAACGGCATGCATTATCATGTATATTATTTGGAATAAACATTAGTGGTGTTAGGGGATGATACCCAGTGGATACATATATTAATCTCAAATGGATTAATGAAAAGAATGTATGAACCATAATGAAATGATTATTTAATGGGAATATATTTCAATTTATTATGATGTATTTCTTGACCTCCTCCTACATTGTGAAGTAATTATTTTAATAGATACTATTATAAAATCCCATCATATCAATTAATACCTCTATAGGATAAAATTGATAGTTCTGGACGAGAAAAATATGGAGTTAAAATATAAATTTGATAATATATTCATATTCAATGGTGAATATGTAACATCCTAGCCCCTACATTAGCTTGAGGGTTTGGAGGAATGCTACTTGGCCTTAAGCAACGTTTTCATAGAGCCAAAGTCTAGAAACAAAATCCATGGGATTCAAGAATCATTGGGGAATGATTTTACATTAAGCTAAAAATCAACCAACCAAAAAGCCATTATTAACAAACTTCATCAAGCATGCCAAAAAAATAAACCCAACCCATAAAGTTCTAAAAGTGAACTGAAATATTCCATAACAATTCCAAAATTTCAATACTACAAACCCAAAATCAGAGTACAAATCGGAATATGGAACAAGAAGGCCCCAATTAATTAAGACACCATCCATAGCTCCACACCATGCTCCATAATCCCAACACAACTATAATGACCATGCTCTTTATTACACACTTAAACAAGATTTATTATAAAATCTCTTCACTTGATACAACAAGGAATATCAATAGTTCTAGTGTATTTAGGGCTTATGAACATTACATAAAAACTTAAACCATGAAATACAACATCATATTGAAAACATACTTTACATGAACACTACATTCCCTCGCACTTAGCATTGCATGGGATTACCTAGGAACATGCATAAGAAAAGGGTGAGATTTAAATCCAAAGAAATAAAAATGGAATAATATGAGAAATAAAATACATGTTATAAAATAGTCATATCAATGTATAACTTTAGAGACATGAACTCAAAGGCATGAAAAATCATGAGAATCATTGATTGGGAATGTGGCAACAACACTTAACATTGAAATTAGCATGAGCCAAGGCTTAATGCACATGCAGCATGAGTAAATCTTCATTTCACATGAATCATGAGTAAACCTTAATTTCAAATTAATTATCATTATTCTACACTAATTTCTCATGACATTCCATAATACCATACTTTATCCAATTCATTGGAGTGCTATCAGGGTGCACCCTTCTTAAAAATTTCATTTCATGAATAAGTGTGCCACATAGATCATACAACAGTGAATTGATCATCACCATTTATTCCATGTAAAATGAATATGGAATTCATAAATTAATATTAATAATAAATAAGTAAATTTTTATAAAGATGAATACCTTTGACAGAGAAATGTGAATGGTATTCACTGCACAAGGACATTGGCTTGGAAAATCGAAGTGCAATTTTAGCAGCATAACGACGTGAAATAAGAGCAAGTAAAAAATGTTTGATGAGAGATAAATGGGTTTATAATCATATTTACATGAAATTTATAGTAAGGGTCTCATATAGATACATTTCCAAACAAAAGTATTGTAATTTAGATGCATAATTCAAAAGAATTAAGTGGAAGTAAATGAGGAGAAAGAAAACTCTCAAGGAATTTCGGCATGGTAACAGGTGTACATGGAAGGAATTAATGAGATAGAAAGGGGTCTCCCATCATCAAAACATAAATAGGGAAGTATGGGGGAGTTTCTGAATCATACTCAAACATTTTTAATTGAAAACAAAAGAGAATAAGAACTTAAATAAAATGGGACAAAAAATGAGAAACGATGATATCACTTACATGGAAATGTGATCCCAAAAGACTGGGAGAGGCTTGAGAAAGGATTCATTGGAGCTTGGGGAACCTTGGGATGATTATAGAAAATGTAGGGCAGGAGTTTCTCGAACTCCAAAGTCATTGAGTGAATTGGAAGTGGGAGCTTGTGTGGATTTACACAGGGAAAGATAAGGATTTTTTTTAAGGTTTGGGACACCTCGCATTTAACTAATCAAAACTAAAAATCAGACCATAGTAATTGCCCATGGTTTTTTCCAAAGGGGAGTGGAAGAAAATATTTTATAAGGCCAATATCTGGACTTCTTAAAATAATAGGGTTTCTTATGTGGACGTGAGTCACACTCTCAAGGAAAACAATTTAAAAAGATAAAATAATTTATAAGCATTGATGGGTCCACTAAATCATTGTAAAATATATCAAAAAAATCTAAAATCACATTATGATAATGGTAAAACATATATTTTATGAATAAAATGTTTATAGTACTATAATACATCATTATTGGGTCATTATGATGCCATAAAACACATTATATATTTAAAAGGTATTTCAATTGGCTCAGAAAAATAAGAAAAATTCACAGTTGGATAATTTCAACATCCTAATTCCAAAAATAATATTCATTTTTTCTAAATAATTTTATAAATACATGAATTTTTTCTTTTAAAATAAAAACCGACCTTTATCGAAAATTCATTGGTTTGACAAAAACAGCTTTCAAACAGTAATAAAAATTACAATTACATTCATAAAATTATATTATTATTTATATATAATAAAAATTAATTTAATTATAATAGTAATTTATTATAATATTATTTAATTAAAAAATCCATTAATTCATCAAAATAGATTTCTTAGTGTAATATTAACTAAAAAACTATTTGTGATTTAAAAACTATTTACAATGATACAATAAATAAAATGAATGCACATACATTATAAAAAAATAATGTACATAGTCATGGTGCTAGGGTATTGTTACATAACCACTTATAACACCCACATAAGACCGAAGGGTAAGGTGTGCGATGGTGACATACTCTTGGGGTGGCTTGGATAACATCACTCGGGTGGTAATATCTATTAACTTCCACTTCTCTAGTAGTAAGTTCCGCTCAATCATAACATATTCAACCTCGGATTGGGCTTGGCCTAGAGGGAATTCCAATGATACCCCCTCCGTTCCGAGCTTCAAAAAATGGGATTTGTACAATGAAATTCTACTGGATGTGGCCATCACTTCCATTGTATGAGTAAATTGGATTTCTTAAAGCCCTATATTTATTCTAATCATATGATTACTGTTGAACATCTATATTAGAAATGGTCACAATTCAAAACTGAATTTCAAAATCCAGAAACGTAAAACCAATTATGTTCACAATTTATATAACCATAATAAAAATTTAATTAGGTCAAGAGATATATCCATTAATGAATGTTTGAGTCATTAAAATCTTCCCCCCTTAACAAATTTCTCCCTCAAAATTTCCTTATCCCACTCAATAACAAATGAGGGTCACTATGTATCCTCACTTCCTTCGATTCCCACATCACTTCTTCAAACATCTGGTTTCACCATAACACCTTGTCGAGGGGATTTTTCTTATTTCATCAAACGTTTTCTCTTTGATCTAATATATTCACTAGTTTCTCCCCGTAAGAAAGATCATCCTCCAGTTGTACTACATCGGAAGAGAGTACATGTGAAGGGTCTGGTATGTACATCTTTAAGAGTCATACATGAAAGAAATCATGTACCTTGGCCATGGAAAGTGGAATTTATAGTTAATAGGCCACATACCCAACATGATCAAGAATCTCGAAGGGGATGATGTACCTAGGACATATCATCCCTATCTGTTCAAACCTCATGACATTATTCCAAGGAGATACGAGTAGAAATACCATGTCTCCAACATTAATCATAGTGTCTCATTGATGGTTATCAACATAAATCTTCTGTCAAATCTAGGCTTCCTTGGCATACTACTGAATGTTTTTCACCTTCTCCACCATTTCTTTGACCATTTATGGTCCTAGCACCTTACGCTCACCAACATTATCCCAATATTCTTGTGATCTGCACCTCTTACCATACAAGGCTTGAAAAGGTTCCATTCAGATGCCCGAGTGGAATGTTTTTTTATAAGAGAACTCAACCGGAGAACGATGTTGATCGCATCTTTATTTAATGTTCATTGAGCACACTCTCAACATGTCCTAATGTGTTTGGATAGTCTGCTTATATTGGCCATCAGTTGGAGAATGATAATTCATATTGATGTTCAGCTCAGTATCTAGATCATTGTGAAGACTCTTCCAAAACATAGAGGTGAATATTGTATCTCTATTGGATAGAGTATATTGTGGTACTCCATGCAGCCTTACCACTTCCCTGATATATACCCATTCTTGTTGATCCAATGAGATATCCTCCCAAATTACAATAAAATGTGGAGAATTTCTAAGATTATCCACAACAACCCAGATTATATTATTGCCTTGGGTTGTATTTGGATGTCCAGTGAAAATGTCAATGGTGATGTTCTCACATTTCCATGCTGGTATAGAAAAGAGTTGCATAATCTTTTTAGACATATGACTCTCTACCTTCACTTGCTGACACACTAGGCACGTTTATGTTAATTTAATGATCTTATTCTTCATATTATCCCACCAATAATACACTATAGATCTCGATTCATCATTATGATTCATGGTTGAATAGAGAAATTTGACCTATGTGCATCATCCAAAAGTTCCTTATTCATCTATGGACTATATGGGACCCATAGTTTTTTCCCAATAACCCTAATTCCTTATTCATTAACATTAAACTCTAGGGATTTCCCTTTTCTGATAGCTTCCACTTTCGTCTAAATTCCCACATCACCCTCTTGATCATCCTTTGACCCTTCCAAAAGAGATGTTTCGACAATAATTTGTGAAAGGATTGATGATTTTCGCTTTGTTAGGATTCCAATGTCCATATTCATCAAATATTAAAAGATATGATCCTTCTCAATTCTCATCAATGATAGATTTTTTGAGTCATTTATACTTAGAGCATCTATAACCATGTTTGATTTCCCAGGGTGGTAATGGATTGACCAGTCATATTCTTTTACCATGTTTAACCAACATTGTTAGGGCATGTTCAACTCTTTCTGTGTGAATATATTCTTGAGGCTTTTATGGTCTATATATATTTCACACTTCTTTCCAAATAGATAATGCAGTCAAAATTTTAAAGCGAAGATCACCACAACCAACTCCAAGTCACGTCCAGGATAATTATGCTCATGATCTATCAATTACCTTGATTCATAGGCAATGAATTTATAATATTGCATCAACACATAGCCCAGTACCTTCTTTGAAGCATCATTGAATACCACAAAAATTTCTCCACTTGTGGGTCAAGTTAGCACGGGTGCAGTGATAAGCCTGCCCTTTTATCTCCTTGAAGATTTCTTTATATTCATCAATATAATCAAACTTCACCCCCTTATGAGTTATCTTGGTAAGAGTGTTGGAAAATTGTAATAAATTTCTCACAAATCATCGATAATATCAAGCTAACCCCAATAAGGTATGGATATCTGTTATCGATGATGGCCTCGACCATCCCTCAATGGAATCTATTTTAGAGGGATCCACAGATATCCCATTTCTTGTGATGATATGGCCCAAGAATGAGACATTATTCAACTTGAACTCACACATGTTGTACATTGTATAGATATTATTCGTCTGTAAGGTCTCTAGTATAGTTCGTAGATGCTCTCCATGATCCTCCTTGGTTTTGAAGCGTATGAGAATATAATCTATGAAGAATGCCACAAATTGGTCGAGGTAATCCCAAAAAACTATGTTAATCACGTCTATGTAGATTTTTGTAGAATTAGTGAGTCTAGTAGGCATTACTATGAATTCATAGTGCCTGTATCTTGTATGAAAAGAAGTTTTGGGGATATCTTCCTTTTTCACCATTACATGATAATTTCCCAACTAAAAATACACATTGGTTATGTATTGTTCTCCATGCAACTGATTGGAAAAGTAATCAATTGGGGGGAGAGGATATATGTTCATTATCATGATTTTATTATGCTCACAATAATAGATTCAAAGGCGCATTGACCCAGCTTTCTTCTTGATGAAGAAGACGAGTGCACCCCATGGTAAAGCACATGGGAATATAAACACTTTTTCCAGACTCTCTTGTAGTTGTTTCCTCATATTCTAAAGCTCCACAACATCCATTATATACAAATTCATAGATATTGTAAATGCTCTAGGTATAAGATCAATTGAGAATTTAATGTCTCTTCTAGGAGGAAGACCATGCAATTCCGCAACATACACTTCAACGAATTCCCCAATAATAGGAACTTCTTCAAGGATGGTTTCCTCCTTAGATTCAATCATCTAAGCCAGATACACATACTCATAGGGTAGTAATATCCATGATTGAGATGATGAAGCTAAATATGATTCATCGTCCTCCTTGAACTTGTACAGAATCGGGGGGTGATTCTCTACATATAGAGTGATTTCCCTCCCACGAGAAATTATGTGGGCTCTATATAAGGTAAGAAAATCCATGACAAGAATTGCATCAAATTCCACAATAGGTACTAAAAAAGGTTCTATAAGAATTTTAATCTACATATTATGACAGGGGACGAGTTATATTCATGGGATGCAATGATTTCCCCAATTTCCATACTCATTGACATCTTTAATTCCATAATTTGGGTTGGTACTGGGATTGTTCTACTAATCATTTGGGATATAAAAGAATGTGTAGAACTTGAATTGAAAAGGGGAAATCACTATTCATGAATGAATAACTAGCATACATGTCACCACTTCTTTGTTGGGGTTCACTTCGGCAATAGTGAGGGAAAAAGCTCTCTATTATTACTTGGAGGTTGTTGGTTGCCTCTGGAAACATATAGCAAAGGGAACTGATTTGAATGATGCCCTGGTTCTTTGTAGTTGTAGAAATGAACATTACATTGAGGTTCGAATAGTGTATTCCATTCCTCAGTTGCAACTGCGGGTTATTCTTGTCCGCAAGTAACAACTTGGTTCCCTTCTCTTCCACACCTAAATTATTACATCTTCCCCTTCAATTAATTTATGGGGGGCTTCATTCTGCACCATTGGAAAGTGGAATGATAGATCTTCTTATCAACATTGGATTTATCGATTTGACTGCTGGAATTGATGACCACATTACGCTTCTTATCCACATGATACCCCTGAGTTTTGTCGATCATCATATCAAGCATGAAGGACCATTAGACAATATCCTCATAGCTATTGAAGCCGTGAATCACTAGGGATTTCTGTAGGCTAGGTTCCACCCCATAAATGAAGTGATCATCCTTGAATTCAGGGGTAATGACAAAGATGGAAGCGTATTTTCCAGGCCTTGTGATGTTTTCCTCATATGCTCTGATAGATTTGTCGTCATTTTTCTTGAGGTAAACGAAGTCCCTTTCATCTTATGTCAGAGGGTGCACGAAAAATATTTATCGAAAAAAAACTTCTAGAAATCCTCTTATTCCAATGCCTCTATCTCCTCATTAGGCTTTATATTTTTTTTCTTTGTCCAGCATTGATCAGCGTCACCCTCTATACGATAAGCAGCTAGTAGAACCTTCTCTTATTCAAAACATTTTAAGCGTGGAGAAAATATTTTGAATTGAGTTGATCCATCGTTCAGTTATTGAGGGATCAGATGTTCCATTAAAAGTAGTAGGCCTTTGTCTCATTAAGATCTCGAAAGAAACTTGTTCTTTAATGGTGGGGGGGGGGGGGTTGAACATTTCTCTTGACCCGTGATTCTAATCAAAGATTGAGTTAAGTGAGAGAGAATCATGAAAAAGTTTGTGATTCCCACTCCCATCGGATTGGGCGTCTCATTAGCACAGTCATCACATTATTCTACACATTGGTTGTTTGCATGAGTCCACCAATTAACATTCATTGGCTATAATAAAAGGATTGATAGGTGTAACACATAAAGGGTAATCCAAGGAGAAATCTTAAGACTTATAAATAAATTTGTTTCCTTAACATATGAATCCATTGGCTTCAATCGATGTTATTCATGATCTAATTTCTAACATATATTCTTATGGGCATTTTTTAATTACCTTTATAATGGTTCATAATAAGCAAGTGAATTTACCAAAGCATATCCCCTGGGAGTTTTGTAATCAGGTGTGCATCAAGGCCCATTGTCGTGCACGTGTTCCTGTTCGATTCTAGCTCAATGTAGTGTTTCCAGGTTTTACCCGAAGGATACATCAATCACAGAGCCGCCTCTACCTACTCATATCCAAACAGGTATGAATTTTCTTAATAATCCACTTCCTAAACACTCACCAATATTTAGAGATGATTTTATTATACATTTTCTTCTCTCTAAGTCTTCCCTAGGGTTTTCTAATCCTAATCCCAAAAATAACTAAAGATATCATCGAATACCAACTATAACAACACTACTCTTTATTACACAATTAAACATGATTTATAACATAAACTCTTCACTTGATGAAACATGGAGGATTGAAAGTTTTAGTGTATTTTGGTCTTAGGAACATTACATAAAAACTAAAAACATTAAAAACAACATCTTATTGAAAACATCCTTTACAAGACCACTACATTCACTCGTACTTAGCATTGCATGGGATAACATGAGGCCAGGCATAAGAAAAGGGTGAGGTATAAAGCCTGGTAAGGGAATAAACATTGAATAACTTGATGAATACAATATATGTTAGACAATAGGCATATCAATGTATCACAAGAGATACATATAGGGAGAGGCATGATAAATCATGATAATCATAACATGGAAATGTGGCAATTACACTTAACATAGATTTTAGCATGATCGAAGTCTCATTGCACATAGAGCATGAGTAAATCCTTATTGCACATGATATAAGAGTAAAACCTCATTTCACTCGAATTATCATGAGTCAACACTCATTGCACATAACATATCATGATACTATTATTTACCCAATGCATTAGAGCGCCATCAGGGCACACCATTCTGAAACATTTCATTTAATGCCTAAGTGCGCCACATGTATCATACAACATGGAATCAATCATCATAATTTATTCCACGATAAAGTTATGAGGAATACATACATGAAACTTTATTATCAATAAGTAAATGTTCATAATGGTGAATACCCTTGATAGAGAATTGGGAATGTTATTCACTACACAATGACATTGTCTTGGAAAATCATAGTGCAACTTCGACAACATAACGATGTGAAATAAGAACTCATAAAAAATGATTGATGAGAGAGAAAGGGGTGTATCATCATATTTACATGAAATGGATACTAATGGGGTCATATAATTAAATTTCACAACAAACATAATTGAATTTTTATGCATAATTCAGAAGAATTACTTGGATGTAAACAAGGAGAGAAGAATCCCTTTCAAAATTTCAATATGGTAACAGGGGTACATGGGAGTAATTAATGAGTGAGAAATGGGTATCCCATCATCAAAAAATTAAGATGGAATTATGGGGGAGGTGAAAAATTATACCCCAACATTTTTAATTCAAAAACAAAAGGGCCTAAAAACTTAATGAAAATTGGACAAATAATGAGGAAGGTAGAATTACCTTACTTGGACTGTGATCCCAATGGCTTGAGAGAGGCTTCATAGGGGATTCTTGATAGCATGGGGCACCTCGGGAGAATTCTAGAGAGAGGAGGGATGAGGTTTTTTGAACTAAATATGTTTTTAGTGAAGAGGGTGTGGGATCTTAGGTGGGATTATTTAGGAAAGGAGAGGGAATTCTTTATTATATAGGTTTGGAACACCCAACATTAAACTAATCAAAACCACAGACCAAACCAACGTTTTTGCCAATTGTTTTTTCCAAAGGAGAGTGGAAAACAATATTTTATAAGGACAGTGGATGATATTTTTGAAAATAGTGTTCCTTATGTGGAGGTGAGTCACACTTTCAAGGAAAACAATTTACAAAGAGAAATTGTTTTATAAGCCGTGAAAGGTCCACTAAAGCGTTGTCAAATAAATCAAAACAATATAAAATCACATTATTTAGATGAAAAAACATATATTGTTCAAATAAAATGTTTATAGTATTTTATTACATCACTATTGGGATATTATGATGTAATAAAACTTGTTATGTATTAAAACAATATTTAATTATTATCCAAAAATACGAATGTCTCAGAAAATTATGAAAAAATCACTATTGTATAATTTCTGTAATGCCCAACACTATTTATCCAGAGTCGGTGCCTTGTTACAATTAATTGGCATGATCACAAAATTCATGTCTCCAAATACCGATGAGTTTAGTAGCCTTTGAAATACTAGATACATTCATTAGTTTTACATTACATTATAAAATGAAAAATTACCACAACATAGTCTCCATATGACGCATTCATATCCCTTATAATATTACAATTGTTCAGTAATAATATACTTCTTTTCATCCTGGGAAAAATAAAAAATAGAAAGGGGTGCGCTCAGATTCTAAGTAAGGATAACAATATAGCAGAAACTTTCATAAATAAGCATAAACATTTAAGTAAATGTAAGACTAAAAAGGAATTTTAATCGCGAACATCAACATAATATGAAAAATAGAAAATCATATAATTCCATTTACATATTCACATGGATATTATACTAGTCTAATAATCACATGCAGTATCAATAACCTCTTTCATAAAGAAGGAATGCATAATTCGAGACTTCATAACCACATAGTCAAGGCCTTGTGTAAAGAATACAAATAAGATTTTGTTAAGGCGTTGTGACATGACACTATTTTGTCTCATGAGACCTTATAATGTATTAAGGAGCTATAGTGGGCTTTACCTGTCTCTTACTAAGTCCAATTCATTCTTTATATTAAAAGGATTAATCTTAACATAAACATTTGTATTAAAACTAGCATACGAAATGTCAATACATTATCCATAACACCTGAATGGTTTAAAATTAACACATCAACAATCAAACATATCCCAAAACCTTCTATATAATATGGATGTTTTGTATCATAATAAATCAACTTCAAATATGATTAAAATCCATTGAAGGGTGTTCATAAAGATAAAATCAAAACATTTTTTAGAGAAATATATATTTCTATTTTCAAATCATTAAAAAGTCCGATAATTATAAAAGAAAACATTTATTTTGAAAATATTATTATAATCTTGGAAGTGAATCTTCAATGAGGTTATAATGGAGAAAATAGGCGCACCCACAATATAATATATGAAAACATTCTTACCATAATTTTGTCAGAAATGTCATAAGGTACTTTTGATTGGAAAAAGATAGAAAGATTCCTTTCAAACCATTTTATAAAAAGTAAAACAAGTGTATAAATGAATTTAACCCATAGCCTTGTAAATAGTAAAAATGTTTTGGAATACATTCTTAAGAAACATGGATGTGGATGATAAAGTGGTCCTTGTAGATACTTACGTAAAAAAACCTTGAAGAATAAATAGATAATTAAATAAACCCTTATCAATTACTTTTCCTTAGTTGAGGTACATTAACCTTTAGTATAATAGGTAAATCAATGTTATTAAATTATACAAGAACTGTATACATAAATATAATACCATATATTATCTTCTAATATTTCTTTTTTATTGATATTTCAGTACTATCATCATTTCATGTGTTAACTGGTTCGTTTTCCTTTATATGATTTGCTACATAAGTAATGTTTGATATATATTGGTTGTATATTATTCATATTAATAATGATATTAAGAATTTAAACATTATTTTTTATCATAATATAAAATTTAGTCTTGAATGGATACGATAAAGAATGAATCTCATCGCGTACATGGAGACGGTAATCCGTACGTATGCACGAGAGACAATATCAATTTTTATATTAAAATCATATATAATTGGATGGTATATCATATATATATATATAATAATTATCATGTTATATTTATTATTTACATCATTTATTATCATTATTATACCCATCTAAATGATGATGTTTTTGAATAACAAACTACACCACGGCCTGGAGACGGTAATTCATACGTACACATGTATAATGACTTTGTCGTTTATCTGACGGATAGAATAATTAATATGGTGTACCATTTCTTTAATAACATCTCAATATATAAGGGATACTAGAGTTATTATTTTAGAATGGAAACAAAAAAATAAATAAGAAGTGGATGAAGAAAATAACTTGAAAGAGGTAATGAAATATTTATCTCTTCTTCGGGTTCTTCCAATTGATTTGATCAGAATGGATCCATATGACGAATTTATGATTAATGTAAGGCCTATAAGATGAATGGAGGAAAGTTGGGAGGATATTTTTTTGTGTTTCAGATGATCCAAATTGCTTTTAAGGTGTGATTTTGAGAGAAGGGTATGAGCCCTTTTATAAGATAGGTGAAAGTCACTTTAGAAAAAGCTTGAAATATTATTTTATAATAAAATAATTTTCTATTTATAATGGATCCAAAATATATTATTTAAATTCTAAGGTGGGGATTCTTTGAAAACCTTTCAACCAATAGGTTTTAGATAGGTTTAGTTCATCATACTAACCATATCTTTTAGATTCAACTCTTAGTTAAATAGATTGACATTTATCATGTCCCTTAGTATTATTATATTATATGGTTAATAAAATTATATAAAATTATAATAGAACCCCAATTGGATCATTAATGACACATAAAATATTATTTATGCCCTTCTCCGACCATTATATTTTTAAAATAGTATACAAATTAATAATATAATATTTGGTTTAAAAACACATTTATGTAAATTTTGACACTATTTTCTATATAGTTTTTGTTAAATTTATAACAGAATCAATACATTGAACAAAATTAATTTAATAAACACTAAAATTTAATATTAACCTATTAAATTAGTGTAATTCATTAAAAGTCTTAAATTATATTTTTTTGGATATTTTTAATATTAATTTTTTAAATCTTTCATTAATAAGGTTATTACTACATCATCATTGTGTCAGAGATAAATTAAGTTATATAATGTCTAAAAATTATAAATAAAATACCATTTTTTAGGAAATATACATATAATTTTAATGAAGATTTATAGTGAAATTTATCTTATATATATCCCTATATTAAAAATGGTTTACTTTTTAATCATTGATTTTAACTCTTTTAACTATTCTTAAAATAAAATAATAATAAATGTCGTAATCTAATCAATGTGGACCTAAAGGATCATATTATATTTATATGGTTGTTTTTGTTATAATTAATCTTATCCAATAGAATTTAGACACATGTTATTGTAATTATAATATCATTTTTACCCTTAATTACCATATTTAATTTTAACCATGGTAAATAAAAGTAAAATGTTACAATTGACCAAAAATTATTTTCATCATACTGAATCCAATTTTAGTTAATGATTTTAACCGTTTCTCATGAATTTTTGAAATTCATATCATAGAAGTGGTAAAATTATGTTTTATACATATTTAAAAATGCTCTTAGGAGGAGGGTAAAAGATGGAAAATAGTTCAATAAAATTTTATATATCTAAACTTTTTATAAAATGACTCCAATGAATTACATTTAACATATATATGTATTATGTGTCTATTTTGACATAATATAAATTAAAATTAAATAACTATTTTGTTAAATAAAAAGCCTATTTTAACCAAAAATGCAGTGGTTTTTCACCACTCATCAAAAATTGAAAATTTTCATAAAAATTCCAAAAATTCACCAGAATCTAATTTTGATATTCTAAATCAACAAATGAAGTCATTTTTGAAAGATAAAATTTATAAAATAATAAAAATTGGGTATTAATATTCAAAACAGCTAGTTTTATTGGTCTCGGTGTGTTAGAATCTCGATTTTGCGTGCAATGCAATCTATTGCTTTATTTAAAGGGAAACAGACTGAGGAAGCTTGGGGTGTTACATTATTCCCTCTTTAAAGTAATTTCGTCCTTGAAATTTCTATAATATTACTACATAAAAATATTCTGGTGGTTCTTCATCATAAGTTTCTCGGGTTCCCATGTTGTCACTTCCATCTTATGGTTTCTCCAGAGAATATTTACCAGACGATTCGTCCGGTTTCTCAGCACTTGTTCTCTTGTATCAATAATTTTGAAAGGCTCTTCACAATAAGATAGAACATGTTACAATTCGATTTCTTCATAGTTGAGTTCATACGTTGGGTCAGGAATGTATTTTCTAAATAGTGATACGTGGAACCCATCCTAAACATCATAGAGACTTGGAGTCATTGCCAAACGATATGCTACAACTCAAATTCATTCTATAATTTCAAAAGGACCGATGTACCTGGGACTCAATTTTGCCTTATTACTAAAACATATAACTCCCTTCCATGGATATACTTTCAAGAAAACATGGTCTCATTCTTGAAATTCCAAATCCTTTATTTGGTTATCGGTATAGATATTTTTCTAACTTTAGCCTACTTTTATGTGGGTTTGGATAACATTCAACTTTTCCATTGTTTCCACAAAAAGTTCTAGGACTACCTATTTTCTTTCACCAACAACATCCCAACAAGTTGGTGTTCGACATCTCTTTTATATAACGCTTCTTATGGTGCCATATGAATACTTGAACAGAAGCTATTGTTATAAGAAAATTATACCAGTGGT
The DNA here is from genome assembly GCA_963277665.1 of Viscum album. Lineage (NCBI taxonomy): Eukaryota > Viridiplantae > Streptophyta > Magnoliopsida > Santalales > Viscaceae > Viscum > Viscum album. The sequence continues at coordinate 1,556,022,551 of OY728131.1, forward strand.
AAATATTTATCCTATATACCTGAAAAGTCAAGTGTGCAATATCATTACATTTCTTCTAAGGTTTGAATAGTCTTTTCAAATTGTCCATCACATTGAGGGTGGTAGCCAGTGCTCAAATTAAGTTCACTATCCAGGGATTTCTGAAGACATTTGCAGAATCATGATGTAAAAAGGGAATCTCGATAAGAACCAATCAATAAGGGTATTACATGAAGTCTTACAACTTCATTAATATAAATTATTTCTAGAAATTCATGTGGTAAATATTCTCTTATTTCATGAAAATGTGTTGAAATGGTAAGACGATCAACAATGACCAATATTTCATCATTCTTTCTAGGAGTATTTTTTAGCCCCATGACAAAGTCCATCGTAATATTATCCCATTTCCAATCAGGTATGGGAAGAGGTTTCATGATTCCTACAGAATGTTGCCTTCTATATTTCACTTGTTGACAAACAATACATCTTGACACAAAATTAGTAATATGCCTCTTCGTTTTTTCCCAGTAAAATTGTCCCTTTAAATCACTATACATATTGGTGCTACCAGAGTGTATAAAGAAATTAGAGCTATGAGAATCATCTAACAATTCCCATTTTAGATTTAGAATATCGAGAATACAAAGTCTCACCCAATTTTCAAAATCTCGCCTTTATATATAAAGTTAATCAATCTGCCTTCATTCACAACTTTAAACTTCTTTTGAAACTCCTCATCATCAGCCTGAGAACATTATATCCTTTTTTACTAAAGACGGTTTGGAAACCATTTGTAAAAGTACTGATGTTTCACCTTCCATGATTATTCCCATATATATTATCACTAGATCCATGAAAATAGGATCCCTTTCCACTCTCATCTTATTCATAACAACATGATCTTTTTCTCCTCAAAGCATCTTCTACCTTATTTGCCTTCCCCGAGTGGTAGTATATTGTGCATATAAAAATACTTGAGTAGTTCAGGCCATCACCTTTGCCTTGTGTTGAGTTCTTTTTGTGAGACAATATACTTAAAACTTTTTTGATCAATATAAATCTCACATTTTTCACCATAGAGATCGTGGATCCGTATTTTTAGAGAAAATTTTACAACTACTAAATCAATATCGTGAGTAGGATATCTTTGTTCATTAGTTTTTAGATGTCGTGTTGCAAAGGAAATTACATTATCTTTCTGCATAAGGATACAACCATGTAATTTCTTTGAAGCATCACTATAAATAATAAACCCATCATTCCTTGATGGTCGAGTCAAGATAGAGTCATTGACTAATAATTTCTTTATTTCATCAAAACGTTTCCACAATCTTTTGTCCAAACAAATTTAACCCCATTACTAGTGAGCTTTGTTAATGGGTTTTCCAACCGGTAAAAAGTCTAGAAGAAACGTCAATAATAATATTCTAAACCAACAAAACTATGTACCTTATTTATACTTGTCGGTGCTGGACATTAATGGATTGCCTTGGTCTTTAATGATCCAATAGGGATTCCATCCTTAGAGAAAATATGTCCCAGAAAATAAATCTCTTGAAACCCGAATTCACAGTTGCTAAATTTTCCATATAATTCATTTCTTCTATGAGTCTTTAGAATAATGCGCAAGTGATTTTCATGATCTTCGTATCTTCTAAACAATACAAATATATCAACAATAAATAACACTACAAGGTCATCAAGATTTTCCTTGAAAACTCTATTCATTAGATCCATTAAAAAATTTCGTGCATTAGTCAACCCAAAATGCATTACTATAAACTCATAATGTCAGTACCTGGTTTGAAATGCAGTTTTTGGAATGTCTTCCTTCTTCACACACAACTGATGATATCCAAATCGAAGGTCAATCGTTGAAAAATATTGTGCTCCATGAAGTTGGTCAAATAAATCATAAGTGAGATGTACGGGATACATTTTCATTATTGATATAACATTGATCTCCCTATAGTCAATGAACAACCTCATAGATCCATATTTCTTCTTAACAAAAAGGACAGGGGCTCCCCATAGAGAAACACTATGGAGAATAAATAAGATTTTACTCAATTCTACTAGTTGTTTCATTAGTTCCACTAATTCCACAGTATCCACTCTATAAGGGTCCTCCGATATGGGCCTTGAACCAAGAATTAAATCAATAGAAAACTGAATTTCTCGTTTCAGAAATTTTCTAGTTAAATCTTCTAGAAACACATCAACATATTCATGCACAATAAATACGTCCACTATTTGAACATTCATTTCCTCACCCAAAATTATTGTATTCACTTCCTCCCGAATAATTGAATTTAGTTGAGCTATTGGGTGTGGATCTAGAGAAGAATTATGTGGTGATGTTTCTACTCAAAATATAGGATACTCCTTATAATCATCTGGAATTGAAACCTATTTCTTCTTATAATAAATTTTCGCATCATGGTCTGAATGCCAATCAATAACAAGGATAATATCAAATTCATTCATGGATATGACAATGAGATTAGAAGATATATAACATTTATATTCCCTTATGGGAACTGATTCAATGAAACATTGTTTCAATGATGCATCCCTTAGAAGTTTCGACAGACAACTCCCTTTTTATATCAAATTGGAAATATCTAATTTTCATAGAAAAATAGGAAGATATGAAATAATGTGATGATCGAGAATCATATAAATCATATTCTATCCTTGAGGAAACCATTATATTACCTGCCACCACATCTTTTGGAGCGTAAACCTCAGCAGTAGTGATAGAATAAGCTTGGCCATGATCCCTTGTCCTTTTCTGAGGTTTGTTTCATTGGCACCTAGGACATTCATTTTCATAATGCCCCCTTTCTCTACAATTTTAGTGTTCAATATTGACATCACCTTTTATCCCCTTGATATCATGAGCTTGGTGGATTTTTACACAACACTCATAACAGACATCCATTCCCTTCAGTCATATACCAGGGCGTTTCTTCCCACATTTACCACAAGATGGGTATTCAACTATTCCAATCTTCCCCTTATTTACATTTCCATATTGTTCAATAGATCTCTTCTTCTCCTACTTTTCATTAAAGTTATAAGACATAGAGAATTATTTTTTCTGTATTGATAGCACATGAGACAATCTCTTCATATGACGACAAGGATTGTGAGACTAATTCTTGATGTTGAAATGGTTTATCCCATAAATGAAATGATCAATATTTCATATTCGGTTACATATGAAATTTTCATCGTGCCTTGATAACCCTGTAATGGTATCCTTTTATTTTGCGACATTCTCATCCTCCTTTTGTCTCAGACTCAAAAATCACCATTCCATTTCTTCTTGATGGTCATGAGGAAAATATTTTTCAATGATAATATCGTTATACTCTTTCCATTCAATTTTCATTACTTCTTCATCTTCCTTTGTGTTTTGGATTAATGACCACCATTGATCTGCATCTCCCGTGAGGCGATAAACTAGCATGTTAACTTTTTCCCTTTAACTATTCCCAAAATCATAAAATATTTTCTCTATGGAAATTATCTATTTCTCAGACACTAATGGAATTTTACTCCCATTGAATGTTAGTGGTTGTTTCCTCATGAATATGTCTAACATTGATCCTCCACATTATGGATTAGGGTGCTTCATATGGGTATCGTTATTATTCATATCCTGAGTGAGTTGTCCCAAAATGGTGATGAGATGATCAACACCAGTTCCTTAACCAGATCCACTATAATTATCTTGAGTAGGAGAGAAATCCCAACATGCATTACATGTGTTGATACAGTTTCCATTCCTTCCACTAGGTTCCATTTCTAATCAACGACATACACTATATTAGTTTATGAATCACAATACACAACTCCAAACTTGTAAAACACTTAACATAAATTGAATAGTTTATAGATATAATCCATAATCATAAAAATATTTTCTTTGAGAAAGTATATCCTCATAAACCCTTCATAATGTTTTTAATGAAAATGAGAATTGTCCTATGAAAATGTCCTGAAAGTGTCATAACCAAGTGTACATCAATGCCAGTTGTCATGCGCCAGTTCCCGTTTGAGTCTATCTCAAAGAGGTGTTTTTGGGTTTTACCCCTAAGAACTTCTATGCCTGAGCCGCCTCTTCTTGCTCATATCTAGACGAGGATATTTTACTTGTAAAACTCAAAAAATATATACAGTACAAAAATTCTAGGAAGTTCTTATATACTATTCATCAATGTCCATCTTAGGGTAATGTTCTCTAATCAGAGTTTTTCTAAATCTAGCTTCCATGGTTTGTACTAGATATCCTCTGATACCAACTGTAATACCCCGACCATAGTTACATTATTTCGGTGCATTATTACATAACATTGCCATGATCACAAAATATCACTTCTTGAAGGACCGATTAGTTTAGTAGCCTTGGAAATACTTGATATATTAATTTGTTTTACATTTCATTATAAAATGAAACTTTATAACAACATAGTCTCCATAGGCCACATTAATATCTCTTATACTATCCATGTAGGTCAGTAATAATATACTTCTTCGCATCCTGGGAAAAATAAAACACAGAAAGGGGTGAGCTCAGATGCTTAGTAAGGATGACAATATAGCAAAAACATTAATAAATAAGAATAAACATTTAAGTCAATGTATCACTAAAACAAAAGACTTTTAAACTTGAACTTCAGCATAATATAGCAAATATAAAATCAAATAATTCCATTTACTTATTCACATGGATATTCTACTAGTAAAACAATCACATGCAATTACAATAGCCACTTTCATAATGATGGAATGCATAATGCAAGACTTCATAACCACATTGTCAAGGCCTTGTGCCATGACTAAAAATAAGATTTTTTTCAAGGACTTGTGTCAAGACCCTAGTTTGTCTCATGAGACCAACCAATGCATCAAGAAGATATAGCGGGCTCCACCCATCACTTATTAAGTCCAATGTATTCCTCATATGGAAAGGTTTAAACATAACATAAACATCCGTATTATAAATAGCATACGAAATGTCAATAAATTTTCCATAAACCATGAATGGTGTAAAAATAACACATCCATAGTCAAAAATATCACAAAAAACTGATACATTATGGAAGTTTTTTATCATAACAAATAAACTTCAAGAAATATTAAAATCCATCAAAGGATGGTGACATAGATAAAATAAAACTTTTTTGATATAAATATCTCTTTCAATTTTGAAATCATTTAAAAGTCATATAATTCTAAAAAAGAACATTTATTCTTAAAATATTCTTATTAGATTGTAGGGGAATCTTCAACGACATTATAATAGTAGAAAATAGCCACACCTGATGTATAAGTTAAAAAAACATTTGTACCTTAATTTTGTCGAAAAGGTCAAAAGGTACCCTTGTTTGGAAAACGACGGAAATATTCCTTTCAAAACCTTTTTAAAAAATTAAAACAAGGGTATAAATGAATTTAACCCATAATCTAATAAATAGTAAAAAAAATTTGGAAGACATTCTTATGAAACGTGGATGTGGATGATAAATAGGTCCCAGTAGATACTTACGTAAAAACAACCTGGGTTAATAAAGACATAGTGAAATTGACCCTAAAATTGTACATTTCATTGGTTGAGGGTACGTTAACCTCTTGTATAATAGTAAAATAATTGTTATTAAATTATACAAGAAAAATATACATAAATATTATATCAAATATGATCTTCTAATATTTCATTGTTAATGATATTTCAGTAGTATCATCATTTTAGTTGTTAGCTGATTTGTTTTCCTTTATATTATTTGTTATGTAAGTAATGATTTTTATAGATATGATGTATCTAATTCATATTATGAATGATATTACATCATTAAAAAAAATAACCATCAAATAAAAATTAATCTTGAATGGATACGATGGGGAATGAATCCCATCGTGTTCGTGGAGACGGTAATCAGTACGTACGCACGAGTGAAAATATCATTCTTTTGATTTTAAAATCATATATAATTGGATGTTATATCACATATAAATAATCATTATCATGTTTTATTTATTATTTATATCATTTATACACGTTATTATACCAATCAGATTGAGGAATTATTTTAATAACCAACTACACCACGACATGGAGACTGTAATCCGTACGTACACACATATGGTGACATTGTCATTTATAGGATGGATAGAATAATGAATATGGTTGAACCATTATTATAATAACATCACAATTTATATACGATACTGGATTTATTATTTTATAATGGAAACAATAATGAATGATGAAGTGGAAGAAGAAAAATACACGAAAGAGGTGACAAAATATTTACCTCTTCTTTGGGTTCTTTCTTTTGATTTGATAAAAAAGACTCAATAGGATGGATTTCTGACTAATGGAAGGCCTCTAGGATGAAGGGAAGAAAGTTTTCAGGCTATATGGGTAGGGTTTGGATATTATAAAAGGATTTCAAGGTGTGAATTTAAGGGAAAGGGAAGTTCCCTTTTATAAGAGAGGTGAGGGTCACTTTAGGAAATGCTAGAAATATTATTTTATAATAAAATAATTTTGTGTTTATAATGTCTTAAAATGAATTATTTAATGTCTACGGTGGTGATGTATTGAAAACCTCTCAACCAGTAGGTTTTAGACAGGTTTAGGTCGTCATATTAACCTTATCTTTTTTATTTAACTCTTAGTTAAATACTTTGACATTTACAATGTCTCTTGGTATTTTTATATTATATGGTTAATAAACTTCATATAAACATCCAAGATAACCCCAAGTGGTTCATTAATGAGATATATAATATTATTTATGATGCTTGTTTGATACTTATATTTTTATGAATAGAATACCAATTAATAAAATAATATTTGTTTTAAAAACTCTTATAAGTCAATTCTGACACTATTTGGTATCTTGTTTTTTTTTAAATTTATAACAGCATTATTACATCGAAAAAAATTCTTTTGTTCAACACTAACATGTCATATTGTCGTTGAAAAATAGTGTAATTCACTAAAAGTCTAAAATTATATATATTTCGATATTTATAATATCCATTGTTTTAATCATTCATTAATAAGGTAATTACTACATCATCATTGCGTTGTTAATACATTTAATGATTTAATGTCTAAAAATTATAAATAAAATACCATTATGTTTAGAATATTTTTATCTTTCTAATTAATATTTATAGTCAAATTTATCTTATGTATAAGACTATATTATAAATTTTTTAGTTATTAAACATTGATTTTAACACTTTTAACTCTTCTTTAAATAAAATAATAATAAATGTCCTAATCTAATCAAAGTGTAACTAATAGATAATATTTTATTCCAAACGTTGTTTTTGGTCAATTTAAATTTATCCAATATAATTATGATGTGTGTTAGGGTAATTATGACATCATTTTTATCTTTAATTACCCTTTTCACTTTTAATCGTGGTAAATAAATGTAAAAAAGTTTTTATTCACCCAAAATTATTTTCTTCTTATTGAACCACATTTTAGTCACTAATATTATCCATGTATCTCAGATTTTGGAAATTAAACTCACAGAATTGGTAAAATTATGTTTTATACAAATTTGCAAATGCTCCTAAGAGGTGGGTAAAAGAAAGTAAATAGTTCGATAAAATTATATATATATAAAATTATTATAAAATGACTCTAATGAATTATGCTGAACATATATATGTATTATGTGACTATTTTTATCTAAAATAATTTAAAATAAAATAACTAATTATTTAGATAAAAAGTCGGTTTAAACCACTAATGCTGTGTTTTTCACTATTTATCAAAAATTGAATGTTTCCGAAAAATAAAAAAATTCACCCTAACCTAATTTTGATTTTATAAATCTAAAAATGAAGTCCATTTAGAAAGATAAAATTTATAATATTTCAATAAATGTGTATTACTATTCATAACGGCTAGTTTGATTGGTCGTGGTGTGTTAGAATATCGAAGTTGGGTACAATGCAAGATATTGCATTATTCAAAGGGAAACATACTTTGAAAGCTTGGGGTGTTAAAATTTTGACGTCCTGATTCAAAAAATAATATTAATTTTATCTAAATAATTTTATAAATATACTATTTTTTACTTTCAAAATAAATATTTCTATTTATCATAAATTCATGGGTTTTGACAATTACAACTTTCAAACATTAATAAAAATTACAATTGCTATCATAAAATTATATGATCCTTCATATAAGATAAAAATTAATTTAATTGTAATAATATTTTATTAAAATATTATTTAATTCAGAAATAAATTAATTCATCAAAATTGATTAATTAGTTGAATATTAACTAAAAATACTATTTGTTCATTAAAAACTTTTTAAAAAGTTAAAATAACAAAATAAATGCACATTCTTTGTACTAAAAAAATTACATAGTCATAGTGATAGGGTCTTATTACATAACCCCTTATAACACTAGCATAAGATCGAAGGGTATTGTGTGCGATGCTTACAGACTCTTGGGGTGTCTCGGATTACATCGCTCGAGTGGTAATCTCTATTAACATACAATTCCCCTTTAGTCGGTTCTCCTCAAGCTTATCATGTTCATGCTCAGCTAGTGCTTGGTCAAGAGAGAAGCCCAATGAAACCACATCCTTTCCAAGCTCCAAAAAATGGGTTACATATGGGGAAAGTCTACTTGATGAGGCCATCGATTCCTTTGTCTGAGTAAATTAGATTTGTTAGAGCCCTATATTTATACTAATCATGTGATCATTGTTCAATGCCTATATTAGATATTGTCAAAATTCATAATGGTATTCTAAAATCCAGACACATGAATCCAATTAAGTTCACGCTTTATTTAACCATAATAAAAATTTAATTAGATCAAGAGGAATTTCCATTAATGAATGTTGGGGTCTTTACAACTACAACATCACCAGATCATCATGTCCAACCACTAGAAAAATAAGATGATTTATTCCTACCTGTGTCCCAAAACACTACATCTACAAAAGAACCAATGTTCCAAAGCATTGGGTGAGTACTAATACTCAGTAGGTTTTCCCCAAATGGCTTCCCAACAAATTACACTAGGATAAAACTGTTACAACATTTACATAAAGTAGTTTATAAAAATAATTAAATAATCCGACAACTTACAACACGCCAACCAATCATTTACAAAACCATTTTCACCAAAATTCCCAATACACATAGGAAATCCAAATAGTCATTACAGAATTTATTTTACCCATTAACATTGGTAAAAAACCATCTTGCATAGAATAACACAACATTGGAACAAAATCAGTAGAATTTCACGTCCAAACCCATTTACTACTTTCCAAATCAAGTGGTACTTCCTACCAACCTATCCTTGGTGGTGGCCCTTCCATCCACTCTCCATCCACTTTTTATAATGGTACTCCCTGACCACCTCACATCAATCCAATCACAAAAATAGCATGAAAAATACAATAACCAAGCATATAACACTCCAAATCCTCAAAACATGAAAATAACCATTTCCATCACATGCCAATACACTTCAATAAATCACCAATTTATTGAAACACCCTTAAATATTTTTTTGTACCTTACCACATTTCAATAAAAAACTTATTCTTCTAAATCAATTTTCATCAACCATTTTCACAAATCATCCCAAGAAACTTATTTGAAAATTTAAATTTTAAATTTAAACAACAAGAACATTGCACCACAAAACATAATTTTCCAAAAAATTCCCAAAACATTAAAAAAGGGATTTACGACCAATTCTGAGCATAAAAATCATCACTTAATTCAATTGAAACTAATTTATTTCAAAAATATTTCTAGTTCTTACTATATGGAGTCAACACAGAAGCCACTGACCATTACTCTTCTAGTGAAATCGACCCATAAAAAACTACACCATAGTCTAGAAAAACTATCAACCAAATCAACTATAGGTCTCTATCCCAATCATTAAAAACACATAAAATCAACACTTTAGGAAACAACAACACTATATCTACATGAAAAGATGTAGATCTAGAAAAATAATAAAGAGTTAAGTGTGTATATAGAGAAAACAATCAAACAACCAAGAGATAAGACATAACCAAGTTGAATAACCTTCAATCCCCCAATGAAACCCTTAAAATCCCTTCCAAATGAGTGGGAGAGAACCCCCAAGCACATGAGAAGATGAAATCATTCCTATGGATTCTATAAAAGAATAAATGGTTGAGTTTGGGTAAATCTCATATAACCATGTTTAAAAAAACCAGTTTTAAAGAGTAGCACAGTTAGCTTGCCCGACAAGAATATTGAGTCAATAATGATTCCTTATGAATTTACCATTTCTATATGTTTCACAAATCAGAAACACATTATTTTAAGGAAAAATATATTTTCCATAAAGATTATTTTCATAATTAAAACATTCATTCTATAAAAAAATGTATCCTTGCCATTTTTTTCATTTTACACTTTATAATCCCTCTAAATATAACTCTCCTTATTACTGTGGAAAATTTTGGCTTCACATATAAAACCTTGGAATCCTATAAATACTTAAATAAATTGTATTTTGTTTTGACAATCCATGTTCTCTAAAATCCATATTCCAAATTCTCTAAAATTTAGACTCTGAATTCTATGAAATTGAGATCCTAAATTCTCTGAAATTCAGACTCTGAATTCTTTAAAATTAAGTTTCCCTATTATCTGAAATTCAGGTTCCTAATTCTCTAAAATTTAGACTCTAGATTTCCAATAATTCAGAATCTGAGTTCCTTATAGTTTAGAATCCAAATTCCTCAAAATTCAAGACTCCAAATTCCAAAAAAATTTGGCTAAACATTTTGCAGAATTCAGACTCCAAATTTAAAAGAATTTAGTCTATGTATTTTTCATCATTCAGACTCTGAATTCGTAAGAATGAAGGAACAAAATTCAGCATAATTTAGATTCTGAATTACTTACAATTCAGATTCATAATCCTATATAATTAAGACTCTGAACTCCTTAGAATTCAATCTTTTATTTCCTCAAAATTCAGATTCCTAATCCATTGGAATTCAAACTCCCAAATCTGTAGAATTCTGGTTCTGAATTCATTGAAAAACGAGATCTATATATCCTTGTCTTATAGACTCCTAATGTTTAATTGGTTCGATTCCGAATACAATTTTTTTCCACAGACTCCAAAAATATATTTGGTTAAGTAATTTCACATTTACTTATACTTGTTATGAAATGATATTGTACAATCTATTTCTAACTAACTGTTATTTGAGTGACACATGTATAGTTTTCTTTGAGGATCAAGGAAAATTATTACGATTGGATGAGGGAGCAAACCATTGGAGATGTTCCTATGTATAGGACGTTATTGACTTATCTCATTAATTTGCTGATCGAGAATCGACCATTCCATTACTCTAGAGATTTCATGCATCTGAAGTGATTTCTAGAGAGAGAGACTCTTATTCTTTGTGTGTACTGTTCATCTTGTTCAAATTGCATCATGTGACTCTGATTGTTTCAAAGTACAATCAAGGCCTCTGATGATAGTATGAAAGTGGTGCGGACTACCTTCATGTTAGAGGTCAATCAAGGATATAACGATAGAGGTGTCAACTACCTTAATGTTTAAGGGCTTGCGGGGATAGGAATACATATTCCAATATTCTTATAAAGTTCTTACCTTGGTGTGAGTAAGACATAGTTTTTCAAAATTATAAATATAGGTACCTTTATCCATGGTTGTTGGATAAACTACACATTGGGTTAAATGATTTCATACAAGATACTTTTTTGGTTTCGGGTTTATTTCCATTGTATTTCGATAAAGGGAGAATGTATAACCTTCAAATACATTATTATAACTTTTATATACTATGATAAATATTATTGTATACTCTTTATGGTAGAATGTTTTCTAGGTTAACATTATTTATGTTTCATTATAGTAACCATATTTTTGAACCTATAAATTTTGTTTAATATAACTAAAAGTGGTCTTGATGATGAATATCTTGTTGACATGATTATTTATATCATGCCTAATGAGTGGGAATGTAAGAGAATAAATATTGTTGAGAATATGAAATTTTTTTAAATTATTCTTGATAAGATTTTTGGATCTCTTCCTTAACAAGAAACAAAAATGAATAGAGATTCCTATGAAAATAAAAGGAAAATCTAAATGGTAATGTATCCTTCAATACTACTAAAGTGAAGACTCCTGAAATGGTTACAAAATCGATGTCTAATAATGTAACTGTTTTATCTCAGTCTAGTGAAAGTGAGAAGTAGGAAAATGAATTAGAAAAACATTCTCAAAGAATGAACATGATAGTTAGAAAGAAATACTTTCAGTATAGATATAAGAATAAATAAAGAAAACAGAATAATTACTTGGAATTCACTTGTTATGAATGCAAAATTGGTTGGCAAATTAGGTCATATTGTCATATTCTTAAGAAAAATGATAGAAAGGAAAATCATCCTAAGAGGAATAGAAAGATGTATTAAATGGGTAAAACCAAGAATGTTTTGAAATAAAATGACACATGGAGTGCCATTGGAGGTGACTCTTCAGATGAATCCTTAATGTATGAATCTTCTTGTTAGAAGAAGATTGGTCTACTATAAAAACTACATATTAAAAATCATTGCCTAGTGGCCAAGGAATACAATTATAAATATATTACTAATGTATCGTTGAAAGAAAATTTTACTCATGACAAATTTTACGAATATTTAGATGATGAATCATACTCATTAGTAGAGAATACACTAACTGTTTAGAAATATGTGTCTAGGCTTTCTAAACATCTTGAGAATAAAAATTATAAACTCATAAAAAAGTTAGAAAAGGAAAATTCTAGATTATGTATTTTAACTAAAGAAGTATTAGATCTTTTTTATGAACTTGATTATAAATCTTTTGATTTTAAAAAAAATATTAAAATCCATATAATGTTAATTCCATGAAGGATAACATTATAATGATCTTAAAAATGTAATTTCAATGAAAATTTTCTAGAGGCTATCTGTAGTTCTAAAAAAATGTTTTTGAGGATAAAAACTTTTTTACAAAACTAAGGTCAAAAATATTTTTCTTTATGGAAGTTTTTTTCACCCATTACCTCTGTTAAAAAAAATTTGAAAAGATATATTACCAAATTCGACCTATAAGGAATCATTTTTGATTTAGTTATACCCATTCAAAACTAGTTTTCAATAATAATTATTTTGTTCCTAAAAGTGCTCTATTGTTCACAATGTTTTTGTGTGGTGGACATTGCGTGAAAAAATTTTCTTTAAACAAAACACAATATTTACTTTTTCAAGAATATTTTTTTTTAAAATAGTGGATACATACAATCTTGCTTTCTAAAATTTCTAGATCCAAGAAAGTTTAGGTTCAAAATTTATTAATTTTTCATTTTAGAGAAAATAAACAAATCACCAACAATAACACATGGTACATGGATATTGGATTTTCCCAGTATATGACTGGTAACAAAAAAATCATTGAAAATAAAATCAAGAAGAAATGAGGAAAAGTAACATTCAAAGATAATTCTATGGGAGAAATTGTTGGAATATGTAACATTATTCTTCATGTAAAACATTGATTTCAATTGTATTATTTGTTAATGGTCATAATAACAACCTTATTGTCATAATTTAGTTATTTGATGAAGTTTACATTGTGATTTTTAGGAATTTCAAATGCATCGTACACAATTACAAGGAATATTTATTTATTTCTACCCATAGGAAAGGGAATGTATAAAAACTAAACATAGAAGTCCTTAAAACCCAAGATCTAATTTGTCTCAGTGCAATGTAAGATCAATATTTTTTATGACATAGATTTTTTGGAAACTGTAACCTTAGGAACCTATGAAAAGTCTCAATAAAAAGACTTGTTAAGGATGTACTGGAGCTTATATTAGTTTTTTTAAAAGTTCGTGAAACTTTTCAATTTGGAAAGGAACATAAATCCAGTTTTAAATCAATTGGTGTAGTCTCATATTTTAATGCATTACATTTATTTCATAAGGATATTTTCAGAAAAACAAAAACTGGATGTATTGGAGGAAAATATTATGTACTTGTCTTAGATGAGTATTACACTACAGTTATGTCTGTTTATTTTGTAACAACATCTGAAGAATTTTCTTATTTCAAAATTTTTAGTTCTAATGTCAAAAAATGAGAAAAAACATCAACTAATAACTATTCATAGTGATTATGGATAAAAATTTCAAAATTATTATTTTGAATCTTTTTGTAGTAAAAAAGGCATTAGTCATAACTTCTCAGCAACAAGAAATCCTCAATAGAATTGTGCTGTTGAAAGAACAAATCGAATTTTTCAAGAGATAAATATAACCATGTTGAGTGAATATTCTATAGCTAAATAATTTTTGGGTGATTCTATATGTACTACTATCTATACTATAAATCTATTTTAGATTAAATAATTTCTTTACAAAAACCCTTACGTATTTTGGAATGGTAGAAAACCTAGACATTTCTAATTCAATGTATTTGGATGCAATGTATTAATTATAAATACTAATGATAATTTACTTAAACTTCCACCCAAATCTGGTGAAGGAATATTCCTATGATACTCCATAAATTTAATTTCTTATAGTGATTTCAATAAAAATAATTGTCCTATTGAAAGAAATAGAGCATGTTAAATTTGATGAAACGGATCCTTTTGTTTTTAAACAACCTCCACCTACATATTCGGAATTTTTTTTAAAACTGACTAACAACCCTTGACTGAAGATCCTTCTTCTATGGAAAATGTTCAAATAAATTATTTCTAATGAATTCCCCCAAGAATATTTCCTACTATGTGTTGATGAACATGATTTACAATCCCCAAATCAGATTTTTCTTAAGAATCATCCCATTGATAGTATGATTGGCGATGTAAATAAAAATATAAGGACTAGAAGTTCCTTAATAAATGAATTAGAAAATATAGCATTCCTTTCCAATTTATATCTAAAAAAGCACTGATGAAGCTTTAGATGATGGTGATTGGATAAAATCCATGATGGATTAGAGAAATGAATTTGAAAGGAACCGTGTCTTAGCCATTGTTGAAAGACCTAAAGAAACTTCTATAATTGTGGTAAAATGGTTCTTTAGAATGAAATGTGAGTAAAATGGAATCATTGAATGAAATAAGGAAAGATAAGTTGCTAAAGTCTATAATAAATATGATGCAATAAACTCTGAATAAATTAATTCTCAAGTATATAGACTATAATATATTCATATTTTACTAGCCTTTGTAGCATTCTTTAATTTCAAACATTTTTATATGGATGTAATATGTAATTTTCCTAAATGATATATTCAATAGGATGTATATGTTGAAATAACTCCTGGTTTTTAATACAAAAAACATCCTAAACACATTTTCAATCATACCAATGCATTATATGGACTTAAACAAGACCTTATTTCCCGATATGATATACTTGCATGATTTTTGATACAATGCAATTATGTTAAAAAACTACATATCCAACCCTCTCTAAAAAGAATGGAAAAAAAAGAATTTTTCGATTGTTTGAATTTATTTTTTGATGAAATTATATTTGGTTCAACTCAGCAATCTTATAACTATTCATTTGCATTTTAATGAAATCTAAGTATGAAATTATTGTGTTGGGTGAGTTAAATTTTTTTCTAGGGTTTAAAATTTCTCAAAAACGAGAAATAAATTATATATCTAAATATAATTTTGCTAATGATCTTATTAAAAAGTGTGTATGTGACAACACTAAAAGTATTTGTATTCCCATTGGTGCCTCATATTCTCTTGATATTTATAAAGCTGGGAACCAAGATATCAAACATCATTTAGTGGTATGATAGGAATTTTACTATTCTTGATCGCTAGTTTCCCAAACATAATGTTTTCAATATGCTGATGTGCTAAATATCAATGTAATCCAAAGAAATCCTATTTAAATGTAGTGAAAAGTATTTTTATCAATTTAAAGGGAACCATGTATATAAGACTCTTTTATACTTCTAGAAATGATATTATTTTAAAATGATTTTTATGCTTATTTTGTTGGATTTATAATGGATATGAAAAGTGCATCTAGAACATGTTATTTATTAGGAGATTCATAAGTTTCTTGGTCATGAAAAAAGAAACACTCAGTATCATTTTCCATTATTGAAGCTTAATATGTAGAAGTTGGAAGATGTTGTGCCCAAGTGTTGTGGGTGCAAAACACACTCACAGACAATGGCTTGAGTTTTAACAATACAATGATATTGTGTGATAACACTAGTGACATTTCACTAAGAAAAAAATCCTACAAATCACACTCATTTAAAACACATAGATAATAGGCATCACTTCCTCAGAGATCACACACAAAAATGAGACAACATTATTAAATTTATCGGAACTGAATATCAACATCCAAATATTTTCACAGAATCATTATTATCTGATATATTTGAATACATCAAAAAATCTTATGAATTATAAACATGAGGTAATATTCTATATTAATTTTTTTTTGAAACATATCTATTAACATTAAAAAACTCATTTTCAAAGGTGGGGGGTATATCTTCTTGGTAGTCAAAATTTTTCATAGTCGAAATTTTTCATACTTAAAATTTCTATAGTCTAGAAACTATCAATTTCAAGAAACATGTTTCTTTACTAAAATTTTCCATATTCTAATGTTATTCATTACGAAATTTCCTTATTATTGATAAATTTTTTAGTAGTTTTAAAGTTATATATTATTATAAAAAAATATTAATGAAATTATAGTTATTGGTATTTTTCAATTTTTTAATGAAATTTATAGATTCTACAGTATTGTGTTCAATGATTTATCATTCCGATAAAAGATGATAAGGACACCTTAAAGAAAAGTGACATTTATATTCTGTAATTTCTAGGGATCCTAAAGAAGATTAATCTCGTGTAGTATATCATACTTAAAATTTCAAATATCAAGAATGGAACTATCAAATCTCATATTATTATATATTTTTCTATTATTTCAAATCTCATTGTTCATTTTCTGGATTCATTCAAAATACATTATAGCTCTAAGACAAGAAATTTCAAGGTTATATTTCTTAGTAATTATACCTTGAGAAAGATGAAGGTTGGCTGAAAAAGTGAATCCAGGGAATTATATGATTTATCTAAATCTGAAATTGATTCTTTATAAAAGAATCTAGAAGTGGTTGGGACTTCCATGAAAGGATAGAAGAAGGTTAAGTTGAAGGAACCATAAGTGAAAGAAAAAACTCCTACAGTTACAGAAACCCAATCCGCACCTCCAAAATATATAATTAAAAAGACCAATCTGAATGTAGTGGTTGAAAAATCGAGAGAAGATGACAAGAATATAAAGGAATAAGATCCTAGTTTAGTCTTGGACTATGCTAAAGAAATGTATTAAAAGATTAAGTCTTATGAGGATCATGAGAAGTAGGAAATGATAATGAAAGAGAGGAAGAAGATGTTTGAGGATGAAATAGTTCAAGCTATTATAAATGACACTATGAAAGACATTGAACATGTCTAGGTACCAGAATATTTTATGAAAGAATCACTTCTAGTGTCTCCAAGAATGAAAATGGTGATTCTAAAACAAGAAGAAGACGAATAAATTGGGCAGGAGGAGGAAGTGGAAGAAGAAGAAAAAGTAGAGGATGAAGGGGATGACACCGATGATGTCATGTGGTAGGTTAAGGAATTTCATAGTAAACATATTCCTTCTGAGAATTTTTTGGTTCGAACTTCTCAGGTTAAATCATCAATAAATGCTACCTCTGGAAATGAAGTATAGGTTCATGAATAATTAAACAAAACAATATCAGAAGAGATTAGAAATCCTGATTTTGATCAACAAGATAACCTTGTGGAATATTCCAAGAATGAAAATATTGAGGAAGGAAAAATAGTTCCACTATCATATAGTGAACACGAATCGCCAAAAGAAGAAGATATCATTCTGACAACTAATAAACAAAAACATGTTCTAGTTGATACCCCGAGTAAAGTCTTGGTGAAAAAGAAAGATTTTGGTGGTTCATCAAAGAGAAAATATCAAGATATAGAGAATGAATCCTCACTATCCCAAAAATATGATTCAGAATAGTTCTTTATGGGACATGACTTTATGGTCCAATTGTTGAAGATGGTGGTTGATAACATTCCTTTGTTTCTGAGTGTATATATACAAGGTTCTAGATGCCTCATCACTTGTTTAATAAGAAATCATATTCGGTTTCAATGTTTATAGATAAGTTTATCAGGCTTGCGCTCGATTTCAAATCATTGTTCATCGGGTCTGATGCTCAGAACAGTTCATGTAAAGAAATTACAACGTTTTCAAGGAATACAATTGAAGAGATGAGAATATTTGACCACATTCATGAAAATTTCATGGATTATTTTTATACTGAAGATAAAAAGTTCCATGAAATTACTATATGATTCACAGAAAAGCTGAATCATGAAAATAGAACTCGGAAGAAGGAATGAAATGACAGGAACGGAACGCTTAATTCCATGGATTTGAATCTGAAAGGGGAATGGGATTTCATAATAGAGTTTGAGTAAACGTTTAGCCTGAAGGAATATATTTTTAATTCTCAGGCCAAAATCCTAATGTTTTGTGAGGAAAAGATCAACGCTCTAGAGAAGAAAAATGAGGATCAGGAACAATTTCTCAAGTGTTGTGAAGAAGATCATAAGGAGATTAAGAAGTTGAAAACTATCATGAAGAATTTATTGTTTAAGGTAAACGAAGGCTGATTTTTTTTCAATACTATCTTTTATTGTATTTTATTCATTATAAAAATTCAATCAATATTAATGCCATTATTGGTTGTCTTTTAGAAGATTTGTTTTATATTACTAATATTCTAGGTACCTTTTTTTCATTCCCATTATTCATTTTTGAAAATCACAAAGGGTTAGAAAGGAATTATTAAAAGAATACTATGTAATGAAGAAAATTCCCTACATAAGGGGGAGTCTATCTAAGGGGAAGTTTTATCTAAGAATAGTTTTTATGCAACAAAAAAAATAACTTTATTGAATTCATGAATACGATCCTTATGTATTTAAAAACCAAAGGGGAGTTCCTCATATTTATCATGATTCATAAGTAAATAGAGATAAATGTTTATATCATGATCATTAAGATAATTTATATGGCCTTATATTATTTTTTTTTCAGGTTTTTTATGCTTTCAAAAAAGAGGGAGATTGTTGGGTCAATAAAGATTCCATATGAATTTTCCATTTCTTTGTGTTTCTAAAATCACAAACACATTATTTTAAAGAAATATATATTTTCTCTAAATATTATATTCATTATGAAAATTTCCATTATCTGTGAAATTTTTTATCTTTAATATTATTTTTATTGTTTTCTTTATAATATCTCTAAATCTAACTGTTTCTTTTACAATGGAAAAAATTTGGTTTAACATATAAAACATCATATTACTATAGATACATAGATATGGAGTTTTTATTTTTAGGGTCTAAATTCTAAGAAAATATTATTCCAAATTTACTGAAATCCACACTCTGAATTCTATGAAATTCTGATTCTGTATTCTCAAAAATTAAAACTCTGAATTCTCTGAAATTTAGCTTCCTAATTCTCTGATATTTAGGTTCTAAATTCTTTGATATTTAGGTTCCTAATTATCTGAAATTTGGACTCTAAATTTATCAAAATTCATACTCTAAATTCCTCAGAATATAGGCTCCAAATTCCTCATAATTCACACTATGAATTCCTCAGAATTAATGACTCCAAATTCCATTTAATTTAGACTCCAAATTCATCAGAATTCTTACTCAAAATTCCACAGAATTGAGGCTCTAAATTTCTCAGAAGTCAAACACCAAATTCATTATAATTCAGACCCCTAATTCTAAGGAATTCAGACTCGTAATTCCTTAAAATTTAGAATCCAAATTTCAATGAATTCAGACACCATATTCCTTAGAATTCAGAATCTGAATTCCTCAAAATTTAGAATCTAAATTCATTGGAATACTGACTCCAAAATACTTAGAATTTTGGTTCAAAATTATTTTTAAAACAAAATCTTAATATACATGTCTTAAAGACTCTAAATGTTTATTTTGTTAGATACCAAATCCAATTTATTCCTTAAAATCTATAAAATAGATCTTTTTAAGTAATTTCTTTTTTCCTTATACTGATTATGAAATAATGTCATACAATATATATATAAATAACCATTGTTTGTGTGAAACATGTATAGGTGCCAGCAAGATTCAAGGAAACATATAACCATTAGAGGAGGGAGATGACTGTTGGAGAAGTGCCTATAAATAAGAGATAATTTTAATGAGCTCATTAGTCTGTTGATCAAGAATCAACCATTCCATCACTCTAGATATTTCATGATGCTTAAGTGTTTTATAGAGACATATACTCTCAAGATTTTTTTGAAATGAACATATTGTTCAGATTACTTCATGCAACTCTGATTGTTTCAGAGAAAAATCATGGACTTCCGAGAATAGGAAGACTGAGGTGCCAATTACCTTACGGTTTGAGGACTTTCGATGATAGGATGACAAAGGTGTCAACTACCATAATGTTCATGGTCTTTTCGGGATATCAAGACAAATTATGATATTCCTATTAAGGGATTACCCTAGTTTGGGTAACAGAGACTTTCTTGAAAGTATAAATCAAGGGACCTTAATCCAATGTTGTTGGATACCCTACTTGTTGTGTTAAAAGATTTATTACCTGTTACTTGTTTGGTTTCACGTTTATTTACACTGTTTTTGGATAATGGAAGAATGTATAACCATATTATACTTTCTTATCACTTTTATATATACTGATATATATGATTATATATGCTTTAAGGTATAATCTTCTCCTTGTAAACATTCCATAATTTTCATTTACAGAACCATATTTCTGGATACTAGCGAGTTTCATTAATAAATCTAAAAGAGGTATTTTGAATTTACATTTTTTAGCTTTGTTAAAAATAGTTTTCCTTAAGGTTAAAAATGAATGTTTTAAACATAAAACTCACCCCTCTTGTAATTGAGAAACTACATCATTATTTCAATAATACATAAAAAACCTTTTGCTAACCATGAACATGTTATTTCTTCAAAGAGGCATCTCACATATCCCACCCTGCATTGTTGGGAAAATCGTGTTCAAATTGTTTGTACCCCACTTCCTACATAACTCATCTCTCACAATTTACACTAACAATGCTCAAACCCTGTATACTTAAAATGACTCCAAGCGTACACAAAACTATTCCAAACATGTCAATATCCTTCCCAATTCAATCCAATGACACTATAGATATAAAAATCATAAACAATGTCTATATACCTCGAACTGGGGGTGTTACATTCTCTCCAACATTAAGTGTTTTGTCCTTATAATATAGAGAACCAAGTCATTGTTGAAAGATATTGGTCCATTGTTTGGCCATATTTTTCTCTTGATCCCAAGTCTCCTACTAAATATGATCATACTTCCCAAAAACCCTAACGAAATCAATGATTTTACCACACAAAACATTATCACGCCTATCCACAATCTGCACTGGTATGTGGACTGAGGATGCACCCAGTTCTAACTAGACTTTATACCAATGAATCACATGGTCAAGATCCGATTGACAGTTCTTAAACTACGACACATGAAACACACTGTGAATCACACTAAACCATGGTGGAAAATCCAATAGATAAAAAACTGCTCCAATCTACCCAGGTATCTCAAAAGGACAATTATTCTTTGTAAATAACATACACTACATCCAAAAATGATGATCTCCTAACCTAGGATGCATTCTCAAGAACACATGATCACCCGCCTCGAATGAAATTGGTCGTCGATGATGGTCCACATATGATTTTTGACAACATTATGTCATCTTCATCCACTTTCTAGTCAACTTTATATTTTTTGTATTTTCTTGGACAAGGCTTGTCCTGATCATTGTTGTATCACCCATTTCCACCCAACATAGTTGAGAATGACACAGAATCCCATACAATTCCTCCAAAAGATCCATATGTATTGTTACCTAATAACTATAATTATAGAATAACTACACCAATGGTAAGTGCTCCTCCCATGAACCACCAGAATCCATCAGACAAGCCCTTGACATTTCCTCCAATGTTTTATTCTTCCTCTTAGATTCGCCATCTGTATGAGGATGATACGTTGTGTAATCATCAATTGTGTCCCAAGGGATTGTTGCAATGATTCCCAAAAACAAGCTGTGAAACTCAGGTATTTATCTGATATAATAAAATCTATAACATAATTCCTCTTCACCACTTCACAAATATAAATATATGGTATAGATCTTTATACATATGGGATTCACTAATCAGGATGAAATGGGATAACCTTTTCAGTCAATCCACAATCAGGCATGTGGAATCAGGGTTTTGATCATTCCAGGAAGACCTTCCACGAAATTCATTGCTATCTACCACTATTTACTAATTGGGAAAGGTAAAGGCTGCAAAATTTCTACTGGCTGCTTATTCTAGGTCTTTACTTGCTTACAAGTCATGCATCTCAAAACAAACACTGCCACAAAAAAATTTTATACCAGCCCACCAATACTATGATTTCAATGCCTTATACATATTCTAAATTCCAATATGGACATCCCACCTGGAATGATGATATGCCATGAGAAGTTCCTCTTCACAATCCACTAGTACCACCATATAATTATGAAAACACAATATTGAATTCCCATTCAGTTCCCAGTTTTCAACTATCTTAACACCATTGAGTTTCTACCTCCTTTCCACACACATGAAATCAAATACATCATCCTTTTTATCCCAACCAACAAATTCAGGAACCAGTGAAACCTAATAAAATAATACTCTCTCACATCGATCCTCACATTCCATTTGCATGCCAGCTATGACCAACGTCAAATGCCATAGATTTTATGCATGTTTTACCACATCTGCATGTTTTTTCCACGTAATTAATCATCCATCAAATTTCCCTTACCTGGAGTGTACATTAATTTGAAACCTATCATTTAGAGTAATTGCATCCATCTCATTATCTTAGAGTTCAAATATCATTATGATAAAATATGTTTTAAACTCTTATGATCAGTAAACACCTTCAATTTCCCACCAAAGAGATAATGAAACCCCAATTTTAAACCATGTACCACTACTACAAACTCTAAATCATGTGTTGGGTAGTATTTCTCATGATACCTCAACTAATGTAATCTATATGCAACCGCGTAGTCCCCTTGAATGAGAAGACACCACAACCCTAATCTTGATGCATCATAATACACCACGTACCCTTTCCCTTGTTCTGAAAAAACCATGATTGGTGCTAATGTAAATAGACCCCGTAACTATTAAAAAAATTTATGACACTACTAATCCCATTGAAATGTGTATTATTCCTCATCAAAGATGTCATTGGTGAATCCAATCCTGAGAAATCACAAAAAAATCGTTGATAATAGTTAGATATACCAAGGAAATGAGATATCTCAAAAATATTATTTTGTAGCTGCCAAGAAGGAAAAACTTCTATATTTTCAAGACCAACTAATACTTCTTTATTATAAGTTACATGGCTAATTAAATGAACATGATGTATCATAAATGAACACATTGATAATTTTGGATACATATTATGAACCCTTGAGATCCCCAACACTATCGTCAAGTGCTGCTCAATCTCTAACCTTACCATCGAATAAACTAGTATATAATCAACCAATACCACCACAATAGAATATCGATGTCTCTGAAATAAATGATTCATCAGTTCCCTAAACATATATAGTAAATTTGATAGAATAAAGGGCATAACCACATACTTTTAGTGGCCATATCTACTTCTGAAAGATATTTTGGTGATATCCTCATTCCTCATCTAAAATTTATGATTCCATGACCTCAACTAAATCTTAGAGAACCACTAAAATACCATCAATTGGTCAAAAAATAATCTATGTGTGGAAGTGGATATATGTTCTTTTTCATTACCTGATGAAGTCTATGTTCATTAACATAGTTTTGAAAAGTTATATCCTCCTTTTGTAAAAAAAAACTAGAATTTTCCATAGAGATGTGCGAGGCCAGATGAACCATTTGTTACCCAAATCCTCTAAATAGACCATTAATTCCTTCAATTTTGCTGGTACGATATAGTAAGACATATGTAAGATAGGACTGGTCCCCAGAAAAAGATAAATCGTAGTATCCAGTTCTATCATAGATGGAAAACCTGAGAATTCATCAATAAATGCATCCATAAATAGATCTAAAAATTTTGTAAGAACAATCATCTCAATACCATCCACTGATGCCAATGAAAAAATCCATAACTAATACAAAATTGTTCCAATAGATTGTTCCAAAGAAAAACCCATTGCCCCCAGTTTTCAATTCTTCTTCCCTCTAATGAAATGTTCAATGCCATCCCCTAACGTAAAACTAGCCATTCACGTACAGAAATCGACATGGGACTTAAACATAGAAAACAAATACATTCCCATGTTTATATCATAATAATCTGTCTCATGTACTGAAAAATACAATGTCTATTCAATGTCATCCTCAACTATGAAACATTCATTTAAGTGGAATTCTCGACACTCTTCTTATCCCATAAGAGTTTTTTTTTCAAAATAGAAAGCATAATTTTTATATGTAAACCCAAAAAATTAGTTAAGTGAGATGAAATTAAATAATGTGATGTACTCGTAGAAAATAAATCATGCATCAATGTGTCATTTAATAGAGATATACCTCGCACTGTGGTTGGTACCAACTTATTATCCACCATAACCTACTTAGCTCCAATCAACTACATACTTTCCACACTATAAACATTTTCACCTACCAAGGAGTCATGGTGTTCGTCGAATAACTATGAGTAACTTTACTGTGTTGTTGATGGGTATGTTTCTACCCCCATCCAATCGAGGCATAAGACCCATGCGACCCCTGAGGAGTGTCCCTAACACCTAAGCATTGAGCATTCTAACAATATCACTCAAGATGCCCCTTCTACTTATAGTTATGACATGCTCGAGGCTATGACATAAAATCCCACTTGATGTGTCCAGTAGAGACACACTGAAAACCTATTGGCTTACTTTGAGTCTTTAGAGGAAGATTCATCAATCCTAGTATCTGATTCTGAGTCATACTCCTACATTGGAAATAAGTGTCCCTCTTCCTCATGATCCCAGGGTTGGAGTTCCCAATATATTCAATGGAAACCTACATTCACCCCCAGCCTTTATCCCCAAAATGATCCCACCCATACACTGTAGCTCTATTCACCATTTCTGTGTAATCATTTATACACAACACTTCTATCCTGGAACAAATTCCTTACATTAACATAGATTCAATAATTTGTGCCTTAAATGATTTACTACCCACCACCTTGGGTAAAAACCAAACTTTATTCATAAAAATTTCCACATATTCTATTATTTCCATATTCAGTTTTACCAATCTAATGAAATCCATTATAAACTAAATTCTGAACACATGGGGGGTAGAATTTTCTGTTAAACAATTCCACAAAACCCTCCCATGTCACTCCTTGGTCTGTCCCAGATTGGACCCCTATCTCCCAACACTAAGAGGGATGATCCTGCAACATATATATGGCTAACATCACATTCTACTTTTCCAAATTTCCCATGAAGTTAAATATCCTATTTATTATGTTTATCCACTCTTCTGCCCTTTCTTGCTCTGAATCACCCCTGAAGAAGGCTAGATTCTGCCTTCGAAACTAAACTGAATGGTCACCGTGGCTCATTTCATCCCCTTTATTCCCCCTTCCCATAGCTTATAACCCTTTCACTATAATTTGCAGTAATTTCTTGTTCACATGGGGCTTAGGTGCAACAACATTTTCTGCATCTTCCTCAAGTTGATCTCTATGACACTTACTTTGTTCCATTTCTATCAATTCAAAAACGACCATAAGTCCCACTCCCATAATGATGAATGACGTAAATTTCTCCATTTCAATTACATAATAACTATAACAATGAAGATTTCATCAAGTTCACATTTCCCATATTTCACTATTTTGAAAAATATATACCATATTATGAAAATCAACCCCTGTTCAATCTACCACTAGCTTTGATTATTCAAATCCTTCTATTTTGAAACACATTTCCGATTCTGAGAATAACTCATTAATTTCACACAATATATCATTACACCCCCAATGAAATATATATATCATAGCGGGAAGTCTTTTGTACCATTCATGTTATTCTCATCTCATTCACTTCACCCATGATAATGATATTTCCATTTACTATAAGTGTCTCTACAACACTTATGTACCAAAATCCATGGTAACATATCATTCAACATAAAAGCGTTATCTACTTCTTTTTATGCTATACATTCAATTTTCTGACAATACTACACCTTTACACCATCCCGATTCAATGAATAGACAATGAATGAGTGTCAACACCAAAATCACAGTTAACACCAAAGGAATGAACAGTTAGGTTCACATTAAATCCAAGGACCAAACAAACTGATAACACTTCTAACATCCCACCACATCCCATTGGCTTGAGGGGGGTGCTAGTTTTCCTTAAGCGACGTTCCTAGGGAAAAAAAGGCTAGAAATAAATGCCATGGGCTTCAAGAATTATTGGGTAAAAATTTTCCCTTTTGGTAAAATCAACCAACCAATCTATCCTTTATTAATAAACATCATGATGCATGTCATCAATGTAATACAATGCATACATTAATAAAATATTTCTAAATTGTTTCATTACAATTCTAAAAGTTCAATACCACCATCCCAAAATCAGATTACAAATTATAATATTTAACAAAAAGAGTTGAAAGAAATAGGAAATCATCCATACCTTCTCAATAATCTCTATGCTCCATGAACCACAACATCACCAGAGCATCATGTAAAACACTTATAAAAAAAGTTGATTTAGTCATACCTGTGTCCCAAAAACAACACCTATGAAAGCAAAAAAGAGTAAAAGATGCTGTTGAGTACTAATATTCATTATCTTATCCAAAAATGGCATCTCTACACACTCCACTTGGAAAAATTCATTAGAAAATTTATATAAAGAAATTTATATAAAACATTAAATAGCGTACCAACACACAACTAGCCAACAACTCCATTACCAATCCATTTTCACCAAAAATCCCACAACACATAGGAAATCCAAACAACCATTCCAAAATCCATTTCATCCATTCAAATTACCTCATCAAATTTCATTTATCATAGCAAAAACCAACATGGAAACATACATTCTAGAACTTCTCATAAAAACCCTCTATATACTTTCCAAATTAAGTGGTACATCCCGCCCACATATCCTTGATATTATCCCTTTTGTCCACACTCCATTCTCTTTTTATAGTTTTAGTCCATACCCACCTCACATCATTCCAATCATAAAGATAACATTCACAAGACAATAACCAATCATATAACACACCAAATCTGTAACACCCCATGCTTCCATGGTACGCTTCTCTTTAAATAATATAGTAGCATCTGTGGTATGCAACTTCGAGTTCTAACACACACCACAACCAATCAAACTAGCCATTATGAATAGTAATACCCAGTTTTATGAAATTTTATACATTTTATCATTCAAAATGAACTTCATTTTTGGATTTAGAAAATCTAAATTATCCTTGGGTAAATTTTTGTTATTTTTCGGAACACTTTAAATTTTTGATGAATATTGAAAATTACTAAATTTTAATTTAAAAATAAAATTTAAATCCAATTAATTTATAATGATAAATTATACTATTGATTGGTTTTAAAGTATAGTTATAATATATTATTATCTTTTATTCCAATGTTGGACATTGTACATAATTTCACATTTAAACTAGACATAAACAAGTGTCAATCTTTTGATAGTTATTATATTTTAAAAAACACGCTTTTTGTTTTGACAACGGGAACTAATTTTAAATTAATTTCTACCACTTCTGTATTTTGAATTTAGAATAATGGATTCCATATATATAATCTTGATTTCAAAATTTTGTAAGTAGGTCACTTTTATTTTTAGACATTTTGAATAATTACTTCGGTAAATATTTTGTTTATCATGGTTAAAATGTAAATCCAATAAATAAGGATAAAAATTAACATTCAAATAATATTAAAATACCCTAACATGTGTCCTAACCATATTGGATGAAACATGTATGACCATGGACATCATTGGGTCAATTTTGAGACCCCATGGAGCCACTTTTAAGTGAGAATGACACTTTATATTAATTAAGTTAAAGTAAATACAAAAATGACATAAGCATATATCTTTTAGAAAAACAATTTTTACATATGGTTATATATGATATATATTTGAATATAAATATTAATTATAAAGATAAAAATATTTCCAACATAATGGTATTTTATTTATAATTTTTATATGTTGGATAATTAAATTTATTTATGACACAATAATGATGCAGTATTTTCTTTATTAGTGAATGAATCAAATAAATGTTATTATAAATGTTACATTAAAATCAATTTGAAAGTTTTGATGCCATCGCGAATTTTCAAGGTTAATATGACATGTTAGGATTGATTAAATTAATTTATAGCAAATTAATAATGTTTTTAGGAATTTAAAAAAAATCAATTATTAAATAGTTTCAAAATTGACATAAAATATTTTTTAAAACAAATTTAATATTATTAATTGATATTCTATTTCTAAAAATATATGGTTCAGACAAAGGACTTATAAAATGATATTTGTATTATTAATGAATCACATGGAGTTCTCTTGGAATTATATAGTAGGTTTATTAACCATATAATATAAAAATACAATGAGACATGGTAAATGTCAAACTATTTAACAAAGAGTTAAATCTAAAAGATAAAGTTAATATAGTGATGCAAACCTATCAAAAACCAATTGGTTGGGTAGTTTTAGAACCATAACCACCTTATCCTTTAAATAATTCTTTTTGGATCCATTATAAAACTAAAAATAGTATATTATAAAATAATATTTCCAGCTTTTCTTAAGGTGCCCCTCACCACTCTTATAAAAGGGTACTCCCTATTATCTCTAATTCACACCATCAAAGCCTTTTGGATTGGCCAACCACTGCCCAAATATCCTTTCAACATACCTAACATCAAACTAGAAGCTTTCCATTAGTCAGAAATCCTACTTAATGATCCCTTTTGATCAAATCAAAAGGAAAAACGCGAAGAAGTGGTATTAATTTTACCACACTCTTCCAAGTTCTTTTCCTCTTCCACTTCTTCTTTCTTTGTTATTTAAATTATAAAATAAAAACTTTATTATATTATATACACTATTATTTTATAATAAATATGGTACAACCATATTAATTATTCTATCGATCCTTAGAATGGAATGTCACCATACGTGTGTACGTACAGATTACCGTCTCCACGTTGTGGTGTAACAGTTATTCAATACATTATTATTTGTACGGTTATAATAATATTGTGTAAATCATGTAAATAATAAATATAACATGATAATTATTCTCTATATATGATATAACATTACATTATAAATTATTTTTATATCAAAAGAATGCTATTATCACTCATGCGTACATACAGATTACCATCTCCATAAACGCGATGAGATTCATTCCCCATCGTATCCATTCAAGAGTAGTTTTCATTAAGTAGTTAAAAATATGTTTAAATACATGATATAATTCTGGATACGAATAAGATACTTCCCATCCATAACAAATATGACTCACATAATAATGAATATAAAGGAAAACAAATCCGTTAACACCCGTAACGATTATAATACTAAGATATTATTAACAAAACAATGTTAAAAGATCATAATTGATATCATATTAATGTATATGATTCTTGTATAATTTAATAAAAATTATTTCACCATTATACAGGAGGTTAACTTTCCCTTAACCAAGTAAAAGTATAAGGTAAGGGTTAATTTCACAATCTCTTTATTTTCTAAGGTTTTTTTTACGTAAGTATCTATTGGGACCTCTTTATCATCCACATCCATGTTTCTTAAAAATGTAATTCAAAACATTCTTACTATTTTATAGACTATAGGTTAAAGTCATTTATACCATTTATTGAATTTTTATAATATGTTTATAAAGTAATCTTTCTTGTTGTTTTCCAAACAAGGTTCGTTTTTACCTTTTCGACAGAATTAACGCAAGAATGTCTTTTTTAACTTATACAGAAGGTGTGGCTATTTTCCACCATTATAAAATCGTCGAAGCATCACTTAAAAGATTGTAAGAATATTTTCAAAGTAGATGTTTTATTTTAAAATTATTTGACTTTTAAATGATTTCAAAAAAATAGATATTTTTCTCAAACAGTTTTTATTTCGTCTATGTCAACATCCTTTGAAGGATTTTAAGCTTATTTGAAGTTTATTTTTTATGATACAAAACTTCCATACTGTATTGAAGGTTTTGTTATATGTTTTATGATGGATGTGTTATTCTTATACCATTCTTGGTTTATGGATCTAGTATTTACATTTCTTATTATAGTTTTAATATGAATGTTTATGTTATGTTTAAACCTATTCATATGAGGAATGCCTTTGACATAGTAAGTAACGGGTGGAGCCCTCTATAGCTCCTCGATGCATCAGTAGGTCTCATGAGACAAACTAGTGTCTTCGCACAAGGCCTTGACAAAATCTTTTTTGTCGTTTTGGCACATGGCCTAGACTACGTGGTTATGATAGTCTGGCATTATGCATTCCATCATTATGAAAGTGGTTATTTATATTACATGTGATTATTTGACTAGTAAATATACTTGTTAACATGTAAATGGCGTTATTTCATTTTATTTTTTCCATATGATGCTGAAATTAATTTTTGAAAGGCTTTTGTTTTAGTTATCAATTTCTTTAAATGGTTTTTCTTATTTATTATTGTTTTCTCTATATTGTTATCCTTATAGAGAATCTGAGATCACCCCCTTTCTATGTTTTATTTTCCCTAGGATGTGAAGATGTATTTTATGACAGACCTGCACGGATAGTCTGAGGGGTTATTAGTGAGGACTCCGGAGACTATGTTGTTGTAGTTTTTCACATTATCATGTAATGTAAGACTTATGAATGTATCTAGTGTTTCCAAGGTTACTAAACTAATCGTTCTTTTGAGACATGATCTATTGTGATCATGACAATGTTATATAATCATGCACTGACTCTGCGTTACTGGGGTCGGGCGTTACAGTTTATATCAGAGGAAGTTTATTACAATCCTTGGAATCTATATTTAGATAAACTCTTATTAGAGCACATTTCCCTATGAATGGCTTTGAGGATTAGTATAGAAGAACTTCCTGGAATTTTGGTATTGTAGAAATTTTGTGAGTTTTCTAAGAAATACATCCCTGTCTAGATATGAGCAGGTAGAGGCGGCTCTAGCACTGATGTTCCTAGGGGTAAAACACGAAAACACTGCTTTGAGCAAGACTCGAACGGGAATCGGTGCATGATAACGGGCCTTGATGCACTATGGGTTACGACACTCCTAGGAGATACGCTTAGGATAATTCTCATTTTCATTACTAACCATTATTAAGGGTTTATGAGTATATACATTCTCAATGAAAATTATTTTATGATTATGGATTATATCCCTAAACTGTTCAATTTATGTTAAGTGTTTTACAAGTTCGTATTTGTTTATTGCGATTCGTAAACTAATCTAGTGTATTCCGTTGTTTAGAAATGGAATCTAGTGGTAGGAATGGAAACCATATCAATGCACGCACTCCATTTAGGGATTTCACTCCTGATCAAGATAATTATATTGGAGCTAGTGATGCAACTGGTGCTGATCAGCTAATCACCATACTGGGACAACTCACTCAGGTTATGAATAATAACCTTACCCCTATGGAGAACCTTGATATGTGGCATGGAGGATCAATTTTAGGTCGCTTCATGAGGAAAAAAACCACCAACATTAATTGGGGGTACAAATCCACTAGTATATAGGCAATGGATAAATTCCTTAGATAAAATATTCTACGCCTTGGGGAGAAGCGAATGGGAAAAAGTTGTCATGGTAGTTTACCGTCTCACTGAAGATGCTGATCAATGGTGGTCATTTTATCAAAACACGAAGAAAGATTATTAATTATAAAATATTGAGTGGATGGATTTTAATGAAATTTTATTAGAAATATACTTTCCTCATGACCATCGAGCAGATATGGAAAGACGATTTCTGAGTCTAAGGCAAAGGAGGATCACAATGTCACAAAGTATGTGGCTAACTTTACAAGGTTAGAGTGGCATGATGCCGATTATATACATAACAAAAGAACTAATATTGATCATTTTTTTGATGGGTTTAAACCATTTCTCTGTAGTGCATTAGTCTCACAATCCATCTCATCATACGAATATATTGTCTCATGTGCTATCAAGACAAAAAAAATAATTCTCTAAGTCTTACAACTTTAAAGAAAAGAAAGAGTAGATGAGATCTGTTGATCACTCTGGAAATAGAAGTAAGGGGAAGAAGGAAAATGTTTATTATCCATACAGAAGTAAATATGGGAAGAAACACCCCGATACTTGCATGAAGGAAATGAGAGTCTGAAACAAGTGTGGTGAAAAAGGCCACAAAACTCGTGATGGCAAGGGGAATAAATATCCAACTGATGTTCAATGCTACAATTTCAGGGAGAAGGGACATTATGCGAATTAATGTCTTAATTTTCAAATGAACGTAACTCATAAAAGGCCATGGGATCAAGGCCAAGCTTATGCTATCACTACTGATGAGGTAAAAGATCAGAAGGACTTGGTGGAAGGTAATTTAATGGTTTCCTCAGGTTTAGAAAATGATTTATTTGATTCTGGATCATCACATTGTTTCATATATTCCTGGTTTTCTAAAAAAAATAGATATTTTCAATTTGATTTAACTATGGAGTTGTTAGTCAAAACTTTTAAGGGAATTATCATTATTACAAAGTTCTATGAATCAATTCCCATTTGGGCATATAAATTTTCTTAATCTACTGATCTCATTGTAATACCCATGATTGAATTTGATATAATCCTTTGTATGGATTGGATTTTGGACCCCGATGCAAGGTTTTATTTTAAGAAGGATGAGGTTATTATTTTTTATGACGATGATAAAGAACACCTTATCTTTATAGCATAATCATCGCCACCTAATTCTTATCTAGATCCACCCCCACTAGCTCAACTAAATTCAATTATTGGGGAGGAAGAGAATGAAATGACTATGGGTGAGGAAAGTAATGTTCAAATAGAGGATGTACCTATTGTGAGGGAATATTTTGATGTGTTTCCATAAGATTAACCTGGACATCCTCCAGAATGAGAAATTGAGTTTTCCATTGAATTAATTCCTGGTACGAGACCTATATCGAAGACCTCTTATATAATGGCCACTATGGAATTAGTGAAACTAAAGAAACAACTAGAGGAATTGAGTAATAGGGCATTTATTCTCCCTAGTGTTTCTCCCTGGGGATCCCCTATTCATTTGGATAAGAAGAAAGATGGATCTATGAGGTTGTGCATTAACTATAGGGAGATCAATGCAATAACAACAAAGAACAAGTATCATCAACATCACATTGATGATTTATTCAACCAAATTCATGGAGCACAATATTTTTCAAATATTGATGTTAGATCTGGATATCATCAGTTGTGTGTGAAGAAGGAAGTCGTTCCGAAAACAGCATTTCGAACCAGGTACGAGCATTGCGAGTTTACAGTAATGCCTTCGGGGCTGACTAATGCACCCTCTATTCTCATGGATCTAATGAACATAGTTTTCTAGGAATATCATGATGAATTTGTAGTGGTATTTATTTATGATATCTTGTTATCCTCCAAAAGCTACAAAGATCATGAAAATAACATGTGCATTATCCTGAAGACTCTGGGAAGACATGAATTATATTGGAAGTTTAGCATGTGTGAATTCGGGCACCAAGAGATTTCTTTTCTTGGCCATATTGTCTCTAAGGATGGAATCTCTTTTGATCATTCTATGACAAAAGTAATCCAAAAATTTCTAGCACCAACGAGTATAACCGAGGTATGTAGTTTTATTGTTTTAGTAAGTTATTATCAACGTTTTGTCCAGAATTTTTCCTGATTGGCTAACCCATTAACGAAGCTCACATGTAAATGGGTTAAATTTGTTAGGAAAAAATTTGTGAATAATGTTTTGAAGAATTGAAGAGAATATTATTCAGTGCTCTCATATTGACTCTAACATCAGAGAATGATGGTTTTGTTATTTATAGTGATGCATTGAAGAAAGGACTTTGTTGTTTACTTATGCTGAATGATAGGATTATTGCCTATGCCTCACGATAGCTGAGAATTCATGAGAAAAACTATCATTCTCAAGATCATGAGTTAGCAGCTATAATTGTTTCTTTTATGATTTGGATACACTATCTCTATGGTGAAAAATGTGATATTTATAGTGATCAAAATAGTTTGAAGTATATTTTCTCATAGAAATAACTCAACATGAGGCAAAGTAAATGGATTGAACTACTCAATGATTATGATTTCACAATACTCTACCTCCCTGGGAAGGAAAATAAGGTGGTAGATGCTTTGAACAGAAATTATCATGTAGTTTTGAATAAGATGGGAGTTTAAAGGGATATTATTTTCATGGATCTAGTAAAAATGATATGGGAATAACCATGGAAGGTGAAACATCATTGATTTTTCAAATGGTTTCCAAACAATCTTTACTAGAAATGATAAAAAGTTCTCAGGCTGATGATGAGGAGTTTCAAAAAAAATTAAAGATATGAACGATGGGATATTGAGTGACTTTTTGTGTGAAGATGGAATTTTGAATTGTGTTCCCAATACACCTGATCTAAAAAGAGAATTGTTGGATGATACTCATAGTTCAAATTTTTGAATACACCATAGGGGCAAAAAAATGTATAGATATTTGAAGGATCATTTTTGGTGGGACAACATGAAGAGGGAGATTGCTGATTTTTTGTCCTGATGTTGGGTTTGTCAACAAGTTAAATATGGAAGGAAATAGCCTCGAGGAGTCATGAAACCTCATCCCATACCTTAGTGGAAATGAGATAATATTATGATGGACTTTGTCATGGGACTACTAAAGACTCCTAGAAGTAATGATGCAATATGGGTCATTGTTGTTTGTCTGACCAAGGAAGAACATTTTCTTTCTATAAGGGAAGATTTACCACTTTAAAGTCTAGCAGAACTATATATTAATGAAGTTGTGAGACCTCATGGAGTACCACTATCGATTGTTTCTGATCATGATCTATGTTTTACATCAAGATTCTGTAAAATTCTTCCGAAATCCATGGATACTCAACTGTGTTTGAGCATTGCCTACCACCCCCAAACTGATGGAAAATCAAAACGGATTATTAAAACCTTAGAAAACATGTTGAGATCATGCTCACTAGACTTTAAAGCTTTGTGGGATCAATATTTACCTCGGGTAGAATTTTCCTATAACAATAGCTTCCATTCAAGTATTGAGATGGAACCATATAATGTATTATACAGAAAGAGATGTTTCACACCAACTTTTTGGGATGTTGCTGGTGAAAGAAAACTTGTAGGCCCAGATCTTGATGAATAAATGATGGAAAAGGTGAAGGTAATCCAAAGCCACATCAAAGTAGCTCAAAGTAGACAGAAGAGCTATGCCGATAACTAAAGGAAGGATTTTGAATTTCAGGTAGGAGATCATGTTTTCTTGACGGTATATCCATGGAGGGGTGTTATAAGTTTTTGTGAGAAGAAAAAAGTGAGTCCCGGGTATATCGGACCTTTTTAAATTCTAGAACGAATTGGGGATATAGCTTACCATTTGGCAATGCCGTCAAGTCTCTCCAAAGTTCATGATGTGTTCCTCGTATCACTGTTGAAAAAATTCATTCCTGAGCCAATGAATGTACTCAAATATGAGAAATTAGAACTGGATCCTGATCTATCTTATTATGAAGATCCTTTCACGATTCTGGATACAAGAGAACAAGTACTAAAAACCGAACGACTCGTATTGTAAAAGTTCTATGAAAAAACCATTAAATGGAAGAGGCAACGTGGGAACCCGAGAAACTTATGATTAAGAACCACCTGAGTCTTTTTATGCAGTAATATCATAGAAATTTCAAGGAAAAAGTTATTTTAAGTAGGGGAGAAGGTAACACCCCAATCTTCCATGGTACGCTTCTCTTTGAATAATACAGTAGAGTGTGTGGTACACAACTTCGAGTTCTAACACACACCACAACCAATCAAACTAGCCGTTATGAATAGTAATACCCATTTTTGAACTTTTATACATTTTATCATTCAAAATGAACTTCATTTTTTTGATTATGAATATCGAAATTAACCTACGGTGAATTTTTTGTTTTTTTAGGAAAACATTCAATTTTTGATGAATATTGAAAATTACTGAATTTTAATTAAAAAAAGCTTTTTTAATCCAAATAATTTATAGTGATAAATAATACTATTGAGTGGTTTTAAAGTATAGTTAGAATATATTTTTCCATTTATTTTAATGTTGGTAATTGGACGTAATTTCACATTTAAACTAGACATAAACAACTGTCAATCTTTTGATAGTTATTATTTCTTAAAAAACACACCTTTTGTTCGGACAACCAGAATTTATTTTAAATAAATTTCTGCCACTTTTTTGTTTTGAATTTAGAAAAATGGATTCAATAATTAGAATCAGGAGGTCAAAATTGTGAAAATAGGTAACTTTTATTTTTAGAAATTTTGAATAATTACTTCAGTAAATATTTTATTCACCATGGTTAAATGGTAAATCTGGTAAATAAGGGTAACAAACAATATTATAAAATTATTAAATTACTATAACACATGTCCTAACCCTATTGGATGATTCATTCCCAACCAGGAGAATATTTGGGTCGATTTTGGGACCCCACGAAGCCACTTGTAAGTGATAATGACACTTTATATTATTTAAGTTAAAGTAAATTCAAAAATGACATAAGCATATATCTTTTAGAAAAACAATTTTTACATAAAGTTATATATGTTATATTTTCTACTATAAATATTAATTAGAAAGATAAAAATATTTCCTAAATAATGGTATTTTATTTATAATTTTTATACATTGAATAATTAAATTTATTTATGACACAAAAATGATGCAGTATTTTCCTTATTAATGAAAGAATCAAATAAATGGTATTATAAATGTAACGATAAATTCAATTTAAAAGTTTTGACTCCATACATGAATCATATAGGTTAATATGAAATGTCATTATTGATTAAATTAATTTATTTTTCAATAATAAAGTTTTTATGACTTTAACAAAAATCAATTATTAAATAGTGTCAAAATTGACAGAAAAGAGTTTTTAAAACAAATATAATATTATTAATTGATATTATATTCCTAAAAATATAAGTATCATCAAAATTACTTAAATAATGATAGTTGTATGATTAATGAACCACATGGGGTTCGATTATAAGTATATATTATGTTTATTAACCATATAATATAAAAATACAATCAGACAAGGTAAATTTCAAACTATTTAACTAAGAGATAAATCTAAAAGATAAAGTTAATATAGTGAACCAAACCTGTCTAAAACCTATTAGGTCAGTAATTTTAGACACATACCAACCTTATCCTTTATATAATTCATTTTTGAGCCATTATAAACCGAAAATTACTTTATTCTAAAATAATATTTCTAGCTTTTCCTATGGATTCCCTCACCCCTCTTATAAAAGGGCACTTTCCCTTCTCTTTAATTAACACCTTCAAAGCCTTTTGGTACGGAAAACCTATGCCCAAATAACCTATAAAATTCCCTCACTTTATCCTAGAGTCATTACCTTACTCATAAATCCAACATAGTGATCCCTTTTGATCAAATAAAAAGGAAGAACCCGATGAAGAGGTAATAATTTCACCACCCTCTTTCAAGTTCTTTTCTTCTTCCAATTCTTCTTTCTTTGTTATTTACATTATAAAATAATAAATTCAGTATCTTCTATATACTGGGATATTATTATAACTATGGTACAACCATTTCATTATTCTATCCATCCTTCGAATGACATGTCACCATACGTACGTACGTACAGATTATCGTCTCCACGTCGAAGTATAATTGTTATTCAATACATTATTATTTGGATGGGTTTAATAATGATGTTTAAATCATGTAAATAAAAAATATAACATATTAAGTATTATGTATATATGATAACCCATCCAATTATATATTATTTTAATATCAAAAGAATGATATTGTCGCTTGTGTGTGCATACGCATTACCGTTTACATGAACGTGATGAGATTCATTACCCATCGTATCCATTCAAGACTAATTTTCATTAGATGATTAAAAATAATGTTTAAAGATATGATATCATTCTGGATACAAATAATATACATCCCATCCATAAAACACATGACTCACTTAATAATGAATATAATGGAAAACAAATCTGTTAACATCGGGAATGACGATAATACTAATATATTATTAAAAAAATTTAAAAGATCATATATGATATCATATTAATGTATATGATTCTTGTATAATTTAATAACAATTATTTCACCATTATAAAAGAGTTTATCCTACCATAATCCAAGGAAAAGTATAAGGTAAGGGTTAATTTCACAATCTCTTTATTTTCCGAGGTTGTTTTTGCGTAAGTATCTACTGGGACCTCTTTATCATCCACATCCATGTTTCTTAAAAATGTATTTCTAAACATTCTTACTATTTTATTGGCTATGGTTAAAGTCATTTATACCATTTTTTGACATTTTATAATATGTTTATAAAGGAATCTTTTCATCATTTTCCAAACAAGGTCGTTTTTTACCATTTCGACCGAATTAAGGTAAAAATGTATTTTTTTTAACTTTTATGGAGGATGCAGCTATTTTCCTCTATTATAAAATTTCCAAAGCTTCCCATACAAGATTATAAGAACATTTTCAATGTAAATGTATTCTTTTATAATTATGTGACTTTTAGATTATTTTAAAAAAAAGAGAGATATTTATCTCAAACAATTTTAATTTCATCTATGTCAACATCCTTTGATGGAATTTATGATTATTTAAAATTGATTTATTATGATACAAAACATATATACTTTATTGAAGGTTTTGTGATATGTTTTACTATGGATGTATTATTTTTATA
The DNA here is from genome assembly GCA_963277665.1 of Viscum album. Taxonomy (NCBI): domain Eukaryota; kingdom Viridiplantae; phylum Streptophyta; class Magnoliopsida; order Santalales; family Viscaceae; genus Viscum; species Viscum album. Next base: position 1,556,061,927 of record OY728131.1, read on the forward strand.
CCATTCATGGTTTATGAAGAAATTATTGACATTTCATATGCCAGTTTTAGTATGAATGTTAATGTTATGTTTAAACATATTCATTTGAGTAATGTGTTGGACTTAGTAAGTGAAGTGTGGAGACCAATAAAGCTCGCTGATGCATTGGTAGGTCTCACGATACAAACAAGTGTATTTGCATAAGGCCTTGGCAGAATCTTATTTGTAGTCTTGACACAAGTCCTTGACTAAGTGGTTATGATAGTCTGGCATTTTTCATTCCATCCTTATGAATGTGGTTATTAGTATTGCTTTTGATTATTAGACTAGTAAAACATCCATGTGAATAAGTAAATGGCATTATTTCAATTAATTTTTTTCATATTATGATTAATTTCATGTTTAAAAGTATTTTGTTTTAGTTATACATTGCCTTAAATGTTTATGATTATTTATGAATGTTTCTTCTATATTGTTATCCTTACAGAGCATCTGAGCTCACCCCCTTTCTATGATTTATTTTTCCCAGGATGCGAAAAAGTATATTATGACTGACCTACAGGTATAGTCTAAGGGGTTATGATTGTGGACTATGGATACTATGTTGTGGTAGTTTTTCACATTATCATGTAATGTAAGACTTATGAATGTATCTAGTGTTTCTAACGATACTAATCTAATCGGTTTTTTGAGACTTGATCTTTTTTTATCATGAAACTGTTATGTAATAATGCATCGACTCTAGGTAACTGGGGTCAGGGCATTAACAAATCCATAAAAAAAGAAAATAACCATATCCAACACATAATAATCCACTTCAATAAATCAACAAATTTTTGAAACCCCCTTAAATAAATTTATATACCAAAAAATTTCAAGAAAACAATATATTTATTAAAAACCATTTTCATTGAATATTTTCACAATTCAACCCAATTGACCAATTTAAAAATCTCCATTTTAAAATCCAATAACATGAACATTACACCAGAAGACCTATTTTTCCAAAAATCCTCAAAACATTTCCAAATAGATTTATAAGAAAATTCACACATAAAAATGTCCAATTAATTAAAGTGAAATTAATTAATTGAAACATTCCAACTAGTTCTTACAAATTGGAGTTGGGAGAGATTCCACCTACCATTAGGGTTCTAGAAAAATTGAAAAACAAGAAAACTCACCACAATACAGTCAAATGCTCTACAAAATCCACCAAATGTCTCTTTCCCTATCCCGAAAAATCCCTAAAATAAACAATTTAGGAAACCACAACACTATATCTACATAAAACAGATGTATTTCTAGAATACCAAGACAGAGGTTATAGTAGATCTTGATAAAACCATAGAAAACCTAAGAGAGAAGTCTTACCCAATATAACCTTCATCAAACCCCCATCAACCCTCTTCAAATACAATTTAAATTGAGTTGGAGAGCACCCATATCCCTTGGGCTGAGAAATTCCAACATAGGGTTTGTATGGGATAAGAAATGGGCAAGTTAGGGTAAATCCAAAATAACCACGTTAAAAAACTATTGTTAAATGGTCGTATGTTTACCTCACACGGATAGACAAACTGTGCGCTATCCTTGATCCTACTGTTTCCTCAAAGGGACATCTCACATGGCCCACACTGCACAGTTAGGAAAACCATGTGAAAATCTTATCTACCCCACTACCCTCATATTACATCTCTCATGGGTACCCATAACTGTTCAACCTTAAAAAAGCCTCCATTATTATTCAAAACCATTCCAAACAGTCTCTTCCTCTTCCCAACTAATCCCGAGAACTTTAAACACGTAGAAGGTATAAAAAAGGATACAAACCTAAAACCGATGTTGCTAAAAATATCTTTGGAATTCAATAGTTATCTATGTCTTGATAATATTTTAATCCATTTCATTATACATAGATTGATTTGAAATTAACAATACCACTATAAAAGAACCAGTTTACACTACCAAATATTGATGAATTCATTTATCAACACTGAGAATATTAATGGTTTGAAAAAGTGTATCTTCATTCTAGATAGCATCACATGAAGTAAGGAATAATTATATTAAGAATATATAATTATATAAAAATAAAGGACATAAAATATTCATGGTGATTCCATTTAGTCTTAGTTATGTGACTCCAATCTACATGGACTTGATTAATAGAGTCTTTAGAGTATACCTTGCTATATTTTGGGTAGACTTTATTGATAATATTATGATCTTCTGCATAATTGATGATAAATAATAATATAATAATATTATTATGATGGTGATATAAAGAAAGGGGTGGGTATATTATATTTTCATAAAGTGAGACATTTTATTTATCCAAGTCACATTCTAGTTGAATGTGATCACATGTTTTGGAATTTCTATTTACCATCCAATGACAAGAGAAAATAAGAAACAGAATAGACCATAGTGTTTCATATAAATATATATTTATTGTAGATTATATTTTTACTACTGGTGGTACCTAATAAATTTTTCATTATTTCATATAAAACTTGTTATGTTAACATGTTTAGAAGAACATATTAATGGGATAGAAGAATTAAAGGAAACAATTAAGGGGATAAATAGGAGGATAAAAAACCAAACCTATAAACACTTACCTACGTAATATAATGATTATTGATATTTATTAATGATTTTTTAATATATTGGATATTGTGATAATATGGAATTAAATCATGATAAACTACTCCTTACAGATGCTGAATATCCATGACTATAACAGAATGATCATGAAATATTTCAGGTGTATTTCTTTTTAAATTTTGTATGAAGATTGGTTGACTTTATTTCAAGCCTCAATTGTTGATCCTATGTTCATGTAAGATAATGTATTCTTTTGGTGAAACACGATTAAGTGAATAATTTGGGGCATAACACCTAATGTTAAGTCACTTCTTAGAGTAATCCACATCCTTAGATTGTTACACACCCTATATATGATTTACAAAAAATGCCTACTAGTTAGATATTTGTTTTCTACATGTGTGTAAATGTCACGAATATAGATTACACAACATTTAATTTTTATATAATTTTTTCTAAATTGAGTGCGATGGGATTTCCTTGGAATTTGGGGATATGGGTTTTCAATTGTTACACAACATTAAATAAAATTCATGTCATGCAATTATATCAACCAACACATTAAATTGATGTCTCTATAATCTCATAACCAACTAAACACCTATATTATAAATTTCATATCATTGAAACCCTCTATTCTTCATTGAAGACATTCCACACACCACATCCTTTAATTGATTTCATTCTGCACACCAACTTCTTCAAACTAATAACCTTTAGACACATCCTTCTTTGATATAGATCTTATTCTATTTATTAATGGGAGTCCTCTTCTATCTAGGAAATATCTCATGTCATAATTTGTATATTTAGAAATATATTTTTATGGCCTTACCCCTAGTAATTCATATAAACCATTACTTATTTGTAATGTGTAATCATATTTGAATGAAATTCAGAATCTGATTGTTACCACAGTCATAGAGTTTTATTCACCGTTTCACCATCTTTCAATAAAGGATATATACTATTCTAATATCATATTCAAGATTTAAATTACATATATTTTTTTGTAGAATATGTTGGGTTCATTTAGAAATGTGTTTTTTAATGTGAATTATTCAAATATGCGAATTAATTAATTAACAAATTATCAATAGAAAATAAATAATTGGTTCATTAATTGTAGAATATTGATATTGATGAATTAGATTTATTTGTTTTCAAATTGATTGTTGAAATATTTTGATTATTTATTTCAGTTCTTAATTTTAATTAAGTAATGGATATTGGGATTGTGGATTGATTAATTAGTTTTTGAATTAACTATTGAAATTTATGTAGTTTATTAACTATTGAATGAATTTTTATAGTTAATATGATTACTTAATTGTTGAATTAGTTAATGGAATTGAGGTGATGAAATAAATGTAGAATTAATTAGTCAAATTAATGTGATTAATTAACTGTTGAATTAATTAATGAAACTAATTGGATTAATTAACTGAATTATTAATTAATGTATTAATGTAAATATTTAATTGTTAAAATTGATTAATTATTTGATGAATTAATTAATGTGATATTTTGAAAAATGTGAAATTGTGATATTATAATATATATGTGTTATATGTGTGTTAAAAAGGGAATGAGGATCGAAATACCCATATGATATAGTAAGTGTTGGAAGTGGATTGAGGATCAAAATAACCATGTGATATTGCATTGTGGGACTATGAGAGAGGTTCAAAATTCCCACATGGTATTAAACACATAGATCAAAACCCAAGATTTGGCATTTGAGTATGGTAATAATAAACCATATTGTAAATCACGATCAAATGGATAATCAAATTCCAATTCATATAATGCATTTTGATTTGAATATGTGATTAGTTTGGACATTGGTATGGGCCAATGTTAGTAATGAGGTTCTTGCATCCCCATGAACCCAATGGTATTTGTGGTTAAATAATGATTAATATAAAATGTGATAATTGATTAATTATAAATTGTAATTATTTATCTGTAAAACTTCATTAATATTTATTTGAATAGATAATTTTTATATTCCATTGGTGGTTTCAAAATCAGTTGTACTCCCACCCTACTCGGGTTGTTTGATCAGTACCGAAATAGATTTCATCTTCGTAAGGTAGGTTATGGGAAAAGGTTCTATGTTAGAGGTTTGATTTGGATATTGCCTGATTATGGATCCATATGTGGTGTCGGGGCCCTATAAGAAGATTTTTTTTCCATTATTTATTTTCATTTTTCATATTGATAGTTGAAAAATAGTTTAGCATGGAAAATTCTCTATTTAATTTTTTATTTTGTATCTATTGTTTTAGTAATCATGTGACATTGGGTTTTGTAGGTTTTTTAGTAATATTAATTGGTTATTATTATGTTATTTTCACTAAGGGATTACCCAACTGACCATATAGAATATAGAGAGGGATTGGATAAGCATCATATTAATATGAAGATACAATATTAGGCAGTTCAATATGGTAGCATACATGGTAGAGGATCTAGGGGAAAATTTGGAAGCGGACAAAGTAATTTATTGCTAACACCACCACGCCAAAATTGTTCAGGACATCCTTAGGAAGATATGGGATAGGTGTTAGGGAAGCTGAAGGTGGTCACAGAATAAAAACCATTGGCTCTATGGATTATAAAAGGTATTATATATGTCGTCTTTACATTATCTGTCATGTAAATAGAAACATGTTCAAGATTATTCTTTTATATTACTTGTTTGTTTCGATACATAGATATTGTAGTAGGGCATTTGGATCGATTCAATCACTTGTGGACTCCTACATGAGGAAAATCAACAATCACCCAATTCATGAAATCATGAAAACTGACTTTTTGAGGTGAGAGATTCTTTTTGGGTCATTTTGTGGTACCAATGAGGCCTTATAAAATCCTTTTACATATAGATTGGTTATCTACAGATCATTCCAATATATTATGTTTTAATTGGATGATGTGGTCGGTCGGTAGTGATGAGGTGAGGTTTTCATTTTTGGATAAAAAAGAACCCCTAGAAGAGTAGTATGAGCGCATTCATAGGTAGGTGTAGCCAATTAGACACTATTTGGCCACCATTTATTTTGGTGTAGTGGACACAATAAAGTATTATATCCCTAAATTGGTGGTAGATTATTATTACATATTTTATAAGGATGTTCCCAGAATACCTTACTTCTATGAGATAGAAATCTGCATTTATCTACACATAGGGAGACTCCATTATATGTTCCATCATATCAGATGGATCCACAGATCGTCACAATTTGAGGAAATAGATGGAGGACGTACAATGGAAGGGAATTGTTACACTATAAGTTTCATCGTTTGAATTCCCATATCAATTCACCATGAAAGAGAATGTTATATAGAGTTTTGGTGTATATTACCATCACCTAAACAACAAAATTGTCAAAAAAAAATGTATTCATTAATAAGGATCTATTAACTCTTAGAACAACTATGAAATATATGATGGTTCTAAAATATTTTCCTCAATATTAGGAATTACCATTCATGAGTACAAAAAAATATTTAATGATGATAGATTTTTAATTTTGTTATGTTTTATATGAGTACTTGTTGATATCCTTAAGCATAATTAATTTCCTTGATGTGTTTTGGGAACTCATGAACATGGTATTTAAACCATTATTAAAATGATTTTTGTAATCTTCATTTTTTATATCATAGTGAAATCATAATGTGAAGAGAAAAATATGGGGAACATGAGGATGGATATATAAATACTCCAATAACACCAAATTTAAAGGATTCCCTATAAGATACCATTATGAAATCAGTATTTGTACATTCGTGTACATGTTTCCTTAGTAGAAGGTGTAGTATTGGACCAAACAAAGGTCGAGGTATTGATATCTTGGATGCTATGAAATAGAGTGATAGAGGTCAATATATTTCATGGTATGATAGGATACAATCATATATTTGGTCATTATATTCTTATGATATCATCTCTGATGACATCATTATGAAGAATGTTATAACCATTCATGTGGTTATAGAGGTGCCATCCCGGTATCCAAGGGTTGAGGATGATATTTACAAGTTCCCATATATTTAATTTTATAGGGGAGGGTGCCAATAATGTGGCTTTCTGAGATTCATTAGAGACAAAATGATGTTGTGTTTTGATACATAGGTAGTTAGTGAATGTTAATGGTTTAAGTCAGTTAAGTCAAAATGATCAGCAAAACATGTCCCATGATCGTAATATAGTACTAGTAGTCTCCACACGAAATTTGTAATGAATAATCATTATGGTTGAGTGAACTATAATCAAATAATACCATTATAGTTTCTAGAATATAATATCTCAGAAGGATCATAAATTGATATAGAATCGATTACTTGAGTTCCTCAAATGATATGAATTTCAGATTTTATTCAAAAATATAAATGTGGAAATGTTAGAAGATTCCCTTCAATGTGTTATCTTGTTCATATTTATTGAGGAATGTTCTATATTAGTTTTCATCATTATAATTATACATTGTGGATAATTATGGAGTACCCAACCTCCTATCAATGTTTGCTTCCCTTTATTATTTACAGTGACTCATATATTCATAACATGGGGATAGAAACTATGACACCCTAAATATATAGATATTCATTGAACATGTTCCATATTTATCTTCTAAAAGAGCAAAGTGATTAATTATTTTTGAAGAAAGAATTGTTGTACCAGTCATTCTTATAGAAGAGGTTCATAGAGAGTTTCATACATCATCCATTGTGGTACATTATGGTGTGTTCCTGATATACCAATACCTTAAGTGTTATTTCTAGAGGCTAGGGTTGAAGAAGGATGTGGATGAGTTTTTCTATTGGTTTCTTCAGATGTCAAAATGTACAAGTGGAGTATTAGGTTCAACAGGGTTTATCTCAATCCCGTGAGGTTCTATATTGGATGTGGAATAAGATATCCATGTAATTCATTATGGAATTAGGATCTATGTCTTGAGTTCATGATGATATATCGGTCATCGTAGACTAAATCCCCATGATATTAAACTTCCTAGATATCTGAGATGAGAGTTTAGTAAAGATCATGTGATTACATTGCAAGTATGTGACAGTCCAACTACACAGAGTTCACAAAAAGATCATTTCAAACCATGATGCTAGTTTAACATCCAAATTAATGAGTGGATTGTATGAGGCCTTTGGAACTCAGTTGAGTTTGAACATAGTGTTCCACCCTAGAATGAGGCTCGGACATATTTGACTATCCAATTTCTGGATGACATGCTTCAGTTTCTCATTATAGATGTTGGATACAATTTTTATGATCACCTATCTATTTTTTTATTTTTTATAAAAAAATAGCAGCTATTACAAAATTAGGATATCAACAATTTATTTCGTCTATGATAGGCCGTACATGATAAAACATTGTAGGTTTTTTCAAATATATTCAATACTTATGGTCCCATAGATGGTGTGAACCACTATGTTGTTGGTTCATACCATCTAAGAGGATTTGAGGACTACACAGAGAAACAAGAAGTCATATGAGGAATGTTGAAGGGGGCCCTTAGAGTATGAGGTGGGATACCATGTGACTGTAAGGGTATCACATAAATGATGTTTGTGGATATTTTTCTATACATGAAATCTATAATCAAAATTAATTGAAAATTTCTATATTATATATAGAGTTGGAATGGTGGATTACTTCTTAGGAAAAACATTTTAGTTATACCTATTATATGATATATTCCACATTTCATTATTGAGGAGGTACATTCACATGTCATAAAATGTTATCTAATATGGAAAGGTAAGCATTGATGATGATGATAGAATTTCTGAGTATATAGTATAGAATAAAGATAAGATTTAGAGATCTATATGTGGGTTATCAATTCCATTATTTTTTACTGTGGAGGTATCTTGAATGTTTATGAGATCACTTGAGAACTGGATACCCAGATGTGATTATAGTATCCCTCTCTCCTTGAGTTGTATAATTTATTTGACTTTTCAGGGATAATTCCCAAAGGATGAAAAAATTATCATACATTTATTTTTATGTATATCACCTTTAAGATTATATGTATTGTTTTTTGAGATATAAATAATGAAAACATCATATTTTGAGGCTGAATGAGCCCAAAAATATATTTTTTGTAATATATGACATAAATTAAATATCACGTGTTCACATTTTTTCAGAATAAGTGGAATAAATCATTTATATGGGAACAAAATAAAAATATAAGGCCTCTGATAAATTTTTAGTGTGGGTATTAGCATACAAGAGACATAAAATTGGACGACATCCGACATTCATGTTGAGAACTATTGTGGGATGATCATTAAAAAAATAAAATAAAAATATTTATTTTATTTCAATTAATTTTCATGACATAGAGTTTTATTTAAATTCTATACTATGGAAAAATCATATGGTAATCCACGTAAACCTATTGATTTTTGAGATCTTATTAAAATACATTTCTTGGGAAAATTAAAACCACATTGTGGATCATGAATCGATTTTCAATAGAATTAGATGATATCACTAAGGAAAAATATAAATATTAATTCTTCAGAATAGATCAATCAATATTGCTATTCATGTTTTATTTTATTGTTTTTAAACCTATTTTATTTTTAATTTGAAGAACATTATTCATTAAACTAAATAATATACTCATAGATCAATAATATTTCATGAATGGTATAGATTAGTATGGATTTGTGTATTTCTATTATTTATTATACAATATCCCATTATTAATTATTATAATGTTAATGACTTAAGACTTTAATTACCATTATTTGTGGTCTATTCCTTGTGTTTTTCTTTATTTCCATTTGTTCACCTATTCATTATTTTTTGTAGTCAATTCCATTAGTCCTAAATTTTATGAATATACATAAAAATAAGGGTAAATATATTTCATTTCACATTGGGTTGACACCTTAAACCCCAATTCATAATTATAGTGGGATCATGCTATAATAATGAACCAGGAGACTCTAATCCTAGATTAAGGATGGTGTACTAATTATGTGCCAAGGTGGTTATTTCATGTGGAGTGGATATGGATAGAATCAATCTAGTGATGAAAAAGATTGTTTGTTTAACCCAAATATTTATATAATGGCACCTTTGATGACATAATCAAATGAAATAAAGCTGTATAATAAGTCACATTATGAATCTCATAGGTTCTATGAAAAATCCAACTACATGGTGTGAATTCCTATGAAAACATGTCATCTAGTCTATTTTTATACAACTCTATATTTTTATCAATAATATATATATATGAAACACAATGTTACACAAGTAATCCATTAGAAGACCCTTACTAACTAGATTCATGTCTACATAGTGTACACACTGAGGAATTCAGAAGGCTATAAAATCTATATGTTATTGGCCACAATCATTATACATCTTGTAAGGCAGATCAAATTGTATAGGTGGTACATGAATAGGAGTGTTTTTGGGGTTCAAACCCATGTGGTATTCCACACACCACATACATGGACATAAGAGCATGATGTGTAACCTGTGTAGTACCAATTGCTGAAGAGACACACCATGAACTCATAATACACTACATGTAATTTATAAAATAAATCATATTCCCCTTTCCATGTTCTGCATTGAAAAGTAATATTGGGGAATAATCCCTTGATCATTTCCTGTGGTAGTTATTATTTAATTTCACAATATAATTAGTATGGTTATCCCCTCTTAGTATCTTCTATATTGGATAGTGTTATTGGAATAGATCAATTGGGTCAGGCATGGGATTGACTATCCTCTTTATTTCACTAGGTGGGGTTCATGGTATCTTTATGACTTAATAGATGGGGGAATAAATCCCCCACATAACTGGTTAATCAATATAGCTTTGTTGGTATACCCCATTGCCCAGGGTGTGATCCCCACATGTGTATCAATCACTAGAGAGATATGTTGTGTACATAATCTTTCGAGCCCTAATGATAATATAATATTAGATGGAAACCATTATATATATCTAAGCTAAATTTTTTTTTATTCTAGATGAGTGTTTTATAAAACAATTGAGCAGTAATCCTAGGATAACATTATGGCCACGATCTTAATTTGATACCATTTTTCATCTCTATATTTTTCTAGATAATCTTGTTGTGTATGATTTTGACATATCCCTATGATGAGAAAGAAACTATTCTGTATTTTATTATCTTAGATATTTTGGGGTGTCCTATTGGCTATTTAAACACTCATGCCTGCATTGGATTTACCTGCACATGTATTATCCTTTGCAGATGAATCATCTTTTAAAAGATTCCTGAATGGACCATGACTATGTAGATCTTAGAGAGACCAGAATGATCAAATTTTATTCCAATTATTTGATAGTTTCCCTATGGAAATTAAATTACTATAATAAAATATTTTTTCTTTTAACGGATTGTATTAACCCATAAATGTATAATAAATTGTTTTTATACACTGATGGTGGTATTTTAGATAAATGATTTTTTGATTATTGGTTGTTTTTTAATTCATCATTGTATGGTATTGGATATGTATTCATTTGTATGATTACATTCAGGTAAGAGAAACTATGATTGTGATATGCCTACTCAACACTAGTATCGAGTGCTATGACTATTAAAAGTGAACTTGGTGATATCTTTGCTTTGTCTCTGTTGGGTTGGGTTGTGAATAATGTACTATTAATTCATGGATCATATTCATCTCATTTTATTTATTTTAATATTATACTTTTATCTAACCAAATTAAATTATGTATATCATTAGCTAATTAAATGCTCGTAGGGTATATTTGGATATTTTATGACGATAATGAAGATGTATTGAAATCATGTTTGTGCTTTCATATATTCAAGTGATGTATGACATAATTTCCTAAAGATACATAACATTTTGATCCTCGAATTTATTAGTATTAAGTTATTTATTAAAATAAATATTAGGTAGGAAATTTTAGCACACTGTATGAAAAAATATTTTCACAATAAAAAAAAAATTTAGTGGTATTGACATTATTGTTAATGAACAATTTTATAAATTTTGAGAATGAAATTTTTTAATATTTCATCATATTATATTGATGTAAGACGTTTCCCTTAGCCAGTGACTCTGTAAACAGATAATAATTTATTTGAGGGAGAGATATTGTTAATGATTCAACAATCATTTCTATTATCTCAATTAATATACATGTTTTAAATTCATTTACTAAAACATTTTTCAGTATTTTTATTTTTCAGTTTTACCGTGGTAAATAATTTTATATTGGTAATTTAAAATTACTTTCTAATAATAAATTGACTATTAATAGATAAATTTTACCTACGAATTCAAAAACTTATGATTTTTTGGATTATATTATTTTATTTGTTCAATGAAACACAAATTTTACAATAAAAACATTATATGTGTGAAAAACCATATTTATAAAAGGTTTATTTTTAGAAAAAAATATAACCAGGATAATGTTACTAATAAATTTATTTTCATTAAATAAAATGGTTTATTTTATTAAATTTTAAATTATCCGATTTTTTTAAAAACAAAAATCAAATTTTATAAAATTATTATTATTTTACAATTGTTGGCATTAAACAATATCTTTTTTTAAAATGTTACCTGTGATCATATAATGTTTACCATTGGTTTTATAAACATGTAATAGTGTAAAGATACAATTAATTTTTTCCAATTAAGCTTAAATGTGATAAATAAATTTTTTTATAAATTCCATGAACTTATTCATAAAAAAATAATTTCATAAAATGTATACTTTAAAAAAAATATTTTCTAGCATTCTCAAATAAATAATAACTTATAGAAAAAACACTATAAAATAATTTCAAAAAACAATAAGAATTATAAGTCCAAAAATAAAAATATATTATCTTTAACCAAATTAAAATATGACCCTAAAATTATTTCATGAATAATATCTCTTTATAATTCAAATCATTTAATAGTTTGAGATATGTTTTAGAATTGTATAGTGGATTATAGGGTGTTTCATTTTTGAACAATAAAAAAAAATACATAAAATTGAAAAATGTTATGCTCCTAATAAACTATGGGTATTCAGGTCTCAAATCCTTTTTAGTCTACCATGTTACCTCTTCTAATTTATTATTTATTTGTTGAACATTCACCAAATGTGTTTTCCATTTCCAAAACACATAGAAATTAGTGTCATGAATCAAGGAATGATCTTCAGTAAATGAAATGTTTACTTCTAAATTAATACACAGATATGTGAGTATATATTTTTTATAAATCATGAATCATTACAATAGTGAAACAACATATATTTCATATAGTTCAGAATGGTTTATTGGAATAAATAATCATTATAATGAAATTTTTATTTTATTTATAATATCAAATGGCCAAATTTACCTAGAAGTTAACTACCATTTTTTATGCCATGCATCTTCATTAAGTGGTCTAAATTTTCATATTAAATGATACCCTAATTAAAATTCAATTTATTTCCTTATAATATTATCATGTCACTTTTTTGTGTTCAATTGATATGACCACTTATATTCAAAACTATCAAAGTAAATTCCATTACGTTTTATGGGATTAATAATAATAGTTCTCCATAATCATCCTAACAAAATAGATTACATAATATCATCCATAAAATATATAATATGGTTTCATAATGATTCTTAAATGTTAAATTGAATAATATGAACATTGTACCTGAGTAATATATTGGTCCCATGATCCTTGGAAGTCAACAGTACATTATATATGAATGTCTTTATATATCATAATTTTCATTTAAAATTACACATCATTTTAGTGAGTCATGGATATGATTTATTATACTTCAATGGTGAGATTTCATTAATAAATATTTGAAAATATATACTAGATTTTAGGGTCATGATCATATAAAATTGAAGGAGGTTGCAAATTATTTATAACAATATCATTTATATAGAATCAAAAAACATGTTCAAATTGGTAAATCTTCCTTAACTACTTTGTAATGTTTTGTCTTAGTATGGAAATCAACAGTAAACCATTTAAAATTATTAACTATTGGGGTCATTAGTTTTCTGATTGTGATTTCCATTGTAATATAATCCAACATCAATATATGTATAGGTTCTATTTGTATGACTCTGTTAGGAGGATATCATTCTCCCATTAAATATTTTTATAATAATAATTTGGATAAATAATCAATAATTTACCTCTTTATTGCATCCAACTAGAATGATATATTTAAAATTCCTATATATCATTGATCTTACTGGCTGTATTGGAAAATATCCATTAGAGTATACATATAGTAGCTACCTATTGAATTTGGGAAAAGATGGAACACATATAATATTTAAAAAAACACATTCTTAGAATTTTATTGATGATAAAATTAAGTTTCACATCATTATCTACATTAATCCTTCATTATAAATCCTTATTATTCTATAGTTAAATCATTATAATTAATAATATTGGTTGTTTAGTAATTTTTTGTTAAACAAAACATGGATCAACTTCCCTAATTATGAACATATTTATCTCTATTATTCCATGAGTATAGGGTCTTAATTAATCTCATCATTGTATAAAATCAATATTACCTAAAACTATATTCATTATAAAAATATATTTCTATCCCATGGTGGTAGTGTATTAAATAGTCAAAGTCCGTGTGGAACTCCAACAACCATTTTTTCATAATGATGTCGTCTATCTGTGAGAAAATATAAAAAACACTTATAATAAATATATACATAAAGTATTTCTCCATATAGATTGTGCCTAAGCATTATAGAGACCCTAGTTTTTTCTTATAAGAATTCTAAATATTTCTAAATATTATTCATGAGCTGGGTGCTGAGATGACATTAAATTTTGATGCCCGGTGTTCCCCAAAATAATTTTATAAAAATATTATCTATATTTTTATGTTACTTACACATAGTTTATTAAATAAAAATGGATAACTCGTAAACATTTTATCATAGCAGATATATGAGACCACAGTTTGGTCTGGACATGATGTTTCCCCTACGGGTGACTTCAAATGAGTCGGTGCGGGACATTTGGACCCCCTTCTCATTGGCGCCATGTTAAATTGATTAATTAAATTATTAATTTATTTATTTAATAAGTCACAACCAAATAAAACTCAGATGTGAAATATAAGTCCAACATTGAATTAAAAACGTGGTTTTTTACCCTAGAAATGGTATAACATTTGTTGGGGTTGGGTGTTTTTCTTTATGTGTCATTATAGGAAAATAATTAAATTATTAAATTATTATTTAATTACTTTTTTGATTAATATTTTTAAACTAATCAATGGTTATAAAAATGAGGATATAGGGGGTTGGCCTTATAATCCCTTTAATTCTCCACCAAGAGCATAAACCTTCTCAAGAAGAACACATCCCTAGTGAAGGATGGAGAAACCTTGGCACAAGGAAAATCGAACTTCAACGAATGTGACAGATCATCCTCCACCATTGGTAGGCACATTCTCAAAAAATGATCGATCCAATCCTATGGTATTACTTATCTTTGACAATTCTTTACTAAATTTTAATTTTCTTGATGAACATGAATTAAAATTATTTTAATGAATTATTTCACTGATCCACAAACAATTGGTAAAATTACTTTCTTCTTTTTTGTCTTGAAATTGAAATTCATGAAGTATGATAAATATTTACTTGTCAATTCCTCATGTTCTTGATTCTAAAATATGATGGATATAAAAACATGGACATCCATCTACACTTAGGACATGATTTTTCTATTTCCTTCTTTGCGCGTTCTTTATTTCCAAATAATTAAGTTCATAAAAAACATAATGTTTCTTTGAGATCGGCTTACAGATGCGGTGATATCAAATATAGGATCACATATCCACTTTTTAACTTTAATAAAAGTTGTATTAAAGCTGTAGTGGTGTGAGGAAGGATTCTACGAGGATTCCTGGTGCCGATTCAATGGTCCCGCGGTCTGAGGCGATCTGATGGTGGTTCGTCGAGCCGGTGGTCAACATGTATTTGGGTGAGAAATTATGCATCGTGCCAGAGCCGGTCTGGCTGTGTACAATAATCTTGAGGTGGATTAAGCTAGTGGTTTGGGTGTGCTATATATGGAAAGGTTTTTGATTGGAGCTAGCCATGACTAGTATATAGATGAGGCTGTAGGGGCCAGTAGAGCTGGCAGGTTGCCATAGGCGGAAGGCAACAACGTGTATGGGGGAAGAATGTGGAAGCACTTATTGTGATGGATGTGGTGGATGTAGAGGCAAGGTGTAGGGGTGGTGGCCCGTGGGAGACCCATGTAAACCCTAAGGGGTGACAAAGAGAGAATTAAATGAAAAAAAGATAAAATTGGAAATGGATGTAAAATGAAATTAATAACAATATTGTTAATGATAATAATATTATTACTCTTAAAAATCTGAATACAATCTCTCATGGTGACCAATTCATGATCCATTAGTGGCAGCGTGACCTCATCATCAATAAGTTATTTTTAGGGATTGATTAGATATTTGTCTTTGAACTACAACCTAGGCCCCCAAAATGCCAGAGAATTTATATATATAATGTTATTAGTAAATATTTGAACCATCATAACTCCTGCCTGCGACATCTATTCGAGGTGTCATCATTGGTGACATGACCCTTTCATTATGATGGATGATACAAGTCCAATGTTGAATATTAAATTTTGGTTTGTGTTTTGGGTCAATGAAACACCCAAAATTAATAATAATATTTTTGTTATTGAATCTTTCGTAGGTTGTTACTCTTCCATACAACACCACATTGGTGATCCATTAGTGGAATTATCATCTTGAAATTAAGATAGAATTTTTAAGACCAATTGCGGATATTTAATTTGAGATCGAGGTATGGGCCCCATCAGGCCCAACTAACACGCATAACCATGGAATGATTGTTTTTTCACTGTTTATTGGTTCTAGGTGAAAGATTCGTTGATCACATGTTTTTAATGAGAGTGTTACATTGGCGGGATCTATATAATTTGATTCAGGACAATTGTGCGGGTCCCATGGGACTTCCTTCATGATGAATGTTGTGATGTGTAACTTTTCCTTCGGGGGTCTGAGTGGGGAAAGTGAATAGTATACCATGCGTGTTTTCCCTCAACGATCAAAATGGTGTGATCTGTTTGGTTGTGCATATCCATATTCTTGATCTCATTCAATGTGTTTTTTTGGGATTATAAATGCAATGGAGTCCTCTAACGAATGTAGTGTAGTTACTCAATGATTTCTAGGAGAAACCATCTACCATGGATGACCATATTTCCTCGAAAATTTTATATGAGGTACCATCATGTAGGGAAGATCAAAGATCCTCTATGATTTTTCAGGAGGCACCTTCTAGTAACAATAGCCAGATGAGTACTGGGCTTACCATCCAACTGGACTGGTATGTGGCATTCCTTGATGATAGTACAAGGCATACCCTCTAGTTGAGCTGGGAAGTGGCGTTCCCTAAGGAAATGACAAAGGTTAACCTCTAGCTAGGCTGGGTAGTCTCATTCCACGTTGATAGAACTAGGCATACCATTCAACGGTGTTTGGGTTGTGGCATTCCCTGACGACTGTACTAGGTGTACCCCCAAATTGGGCTAGGTAGTGGCATTATCCTATGATCAAATTGTGGTTACACTCTTATGGGACTAGGAAGTGGTGTTCCTCGATTAGTACTTATGTAGGACCCATAGTGTAGTCCCCGATGAGATACCGAGCTGACCTATATCATAGTACCCCAGGAGTTACCAGGAAACCTTAGAGAGTAGTCCTTGAGGAGATATTAGGATAATACAGACTTTATTCCTCATGGAGTTCTCAGGCTGACCCTTCCACTGGCCTGGGTAGCGTAGTCCTTAATGTTTTAATGAAGACCCACGACTGTGCAGGATATTGGAAAGGCATGTTTTTATTTACCCATATACACATGAAAATGAGGGACATTTTCATCACCAATAGGCAGTCTTGTGATGTGACCTAAAATTGTGTGGGTGAGTCAGTGCTACCCATAGCAGATAGAGTCAATGTGTAGTGATTTGAGCCAAATTGACTGGTAACTTATGGGTATACACATTAGGTTTTTGTAAATTCATATGCATTTTTAAATGGAACTATAGGCAACACACTTTCCTGGGATTAGATTTAGAGACTTATATCCCCTTATTATTTTAGTTGGGATTAATTTAATGATAATATCTATTATAGTGCGGAGTTTTACTCTTTTCATTCAATCTTGTTGAACATTTTTCTCTCAAATACCTCTCTTTTATGTATCTATTACCTCTCCCATCTTTTATACCTCTCTTGCATCTTCCTTGACCTTTTAGGGCATCCTAATGAGTATTTTTATGCTCACTTCTACTTATCCTTTCCATAAACTTGGTGTTCCCTTGAAGATGACAAATAGGTTTATTGTGATATCTGAGGAGCTGAGTGATAAAATGTTTGTGGACCGCTTGCGGTGGTCATATCACAAGAATCTAGAGTTGGAATCTCCATGATGTTTTACAATTTCACATATTTCCACGTTGTTCCACTTTTCATGTTGGGTTTCAATTTTCCCCTTTCACTTTCAGCTACTTTTCTGGTTCTTGTACTATTTTGAGGTCGATGCATATATTTTTTTTTATTTGATATAATAGTGGTGTATAATTCTTTCTTTTCTTCTGCACTTTTGCATTAAGATTTTTGTCTAAGTGTGTGTGTGTGTGTGTGTGTGTTTAATTTGGAAAACGCCTCCCCTATTTTTTTATACCTTCAACTCTAGTTTTCAGCCCATAGTCTACGGAGGCAGGCTTGGGGTTGTTGTGGATGGAGCCCCAGTCTGGGTCGGATTATTAAAATGTGTTAATAGAGTGTTCGACACAAGGGATTTTGTTAGTATGTTTCCCAAAAATGAATTTTGGTTGGGTATATGGAAATAGAGTTGATGTTTCAATATAATGTCTCTCTAGCTAGGGAGTCTAGTGATGGTATAGGAGGTCAACATATCTAGTCATTAGGACCCTAATTCCCATCTTCTCTACTCGCACCCTAAGACATTTTTTGTGGGAATAAATGGTACATGAATCATATAAGAATAAGTATTTGACTGTCATTATAGAGACATATCCCCCATCATTATTAATATATATATATATATATATTAAGCTGACCATGGTACTCCATGAAACACATTCATGATGTCTCCATAATGATATCCAACTAGGATACTTTCTATGGTTCATGATGATGATCCCTTGAGAAACAACGACCAAATTCAGGACCCATCATGTGAGCCCCTTTCTCCAGTTGGGAAGGAAGAATCACCCATGTATGTTGGGCAAAATAAATCTCCCACAATGTGGGAAAAGGACATGTGTAGGCTGATCTCACATAAAGAGTTATAGCACCAGGGACCGCTGAGTTTCAACTTTGATCCATACCCTCTGACAGCGAAGGATTGGCTACAGTCAGTGGCCCACCTCTTCAGGATTGTACGAAAAACGATAGATCATATGATATATTATTCATAAGACCTATTTTCCAATAGCAGTTAGATGATGATGGGTCTTGGTTACTCAGATACACAATGAGTTGGTATTATCGTGGGTCTAATTCATGTTATAGTTTCACGAGGTGTTCTACCTCACCTTCTTGGACTCCCTTTGTAACACCCCGAGATTTTATGACAAATATTCTTCTTAATTTCATTAATGTATTGTGTTTTACGCTACACCAAAAGGATCTTACACAACACGCATCCTTGTCTTTCCTTTCATTACACGCAATAGCGACCTTCCTCGATAGCATGTGTAGTACGCAATACCGAGTTTCACTAAACAACGATATGCTATTAAAATATTATTAAAACTAGATTTTATGAATAGTAATACCCAGTTTTTGAAATTTTATCTTTTAAAATGGACATCATTTTTGGATTCGGAATATCAAAATTAGCTTAGGGTGAAATTTTGGTACTTTTCGAATAACTTTCATATTCTGATGAATAGTGAAAATTACTAAATTTTAATTAAAAACAACTTT
This sequence comes from Viscum album, assembly GCA_963277665.1. NCBI lineage: Eukaryota > Viridiplantae > Streptophyta > Magnoliopsida > Santalales > Viscaceae > Viscum > Viscum album. The sequence continues at coordinate 1,556,081,597 of OY728131.1, forward strand.
TTTAATCGAAATAATTAATAGTGATAAATTATGAATTTGAGTGGTTTTAAAGTATATTTAGAATATATTTTTAGAATTTAATACAATGTTTTTCATTGGATGTAATTTCACATTTAAACCAGACATAAACAAGTGTCAATCTTTTGATAGTTATTATCTTTTAAAAACACTATATTTGATTTGACGACAGGAATTAATTTTTAAATTAGTTAACGTAACTGATATGTTTGGAATTTGGTCAAATAAACATCATTTTTGAATTCATAATATCAAATATAGCTTAGTCCTAATTTTTGGTATTTTTCTGGAAACTTTCATTTTTTGATGAATAGTGAAACCACTAAGTGGTAGTTAAAAAAACTGAATTTTTCATATAACATAATTTTACCGCTTCTGTTAGTATAATTTCAAAAATATGAGAGACACTATTAATATCAAGGACTAAAATGTGGTTCAATGAGTTGAAAATAATTTTTGGTGAATAGTAACTTTTTACTTTTTTTTACCACGATTAAAAGTAAATAGGGTAGTTAAGGGTAAAAAATGATATTATTATTACCCTAAAACATGTACTAATTCTATTGGATAAGTGTAATTCGACCAAAAACAACATTAGGAATAAAATATTACCATTTAAGCCCACTTGGATTGGATTAGGACATTTATTATTAATTTATTTAAAGAAGGGTTAAAATAGTTAAAATCAATGTTTAATAAGTAAATAATTTTTAATATAGGGTTTTACATAATATAAATTCGAATATAAATATTCATTAGAAATCTAAAAATATTTCCTACATAATTATATTTTATTTGTAATTTTTAGACTTTATATAATTTAATTTATTTATGACACAATGATGATGCAGTAAATATCGTATTAATGAAATATTGACATAATTGATGTTATAAATACCCAAATAAATTTAATTTGATACTTTTTATGAATTACAAAAATTTTATATTTTAATATTATATGTTAGTGTTGATTTAATTAACTTTTTTATAACTAATCAGTCTGTTATGAGTTTTACAAAAATCAATTACCAAATAGTTTCAAAATTTACATAAAATGGTTTTTAAAACAAATATTATATTATTAATTGTTATTATGTTCTTAAAAATAAAAGTCTAGGCCAAATGACTTATATAAGGTTATATATATTAATAAAAAACAACTTGGGGTTCATTTGGCTTGTTATAGTAAGTTTATTAACCTTATAGTGTAAGAACACAAAAAGACACGGTAAAAGTAAAATTATCTAACTTAAAGTTAAAACTAAATGATAAGGTTAAAATAGTAAACTAAACTTGTCCAAATTCTATTAGATGATAGGATTTCGACCCATCCCCACCTTAGCTTCGAAATAACTCAATTTGGAGCTATTAAAAACCGAATTTGACTTTATAATAAAATAATTTTTTTAGCTATTCCAAAGGTGCCCCTCACCTCCCTTATAAAAGGGAACTTCCTCCCTCTCTTACTCACACAACATTGAGCCCTCAAGCTCGGCCATCCCCTGCAAATTTCTTCTCTCAACTTCCCTAGATACATCCTAGATGTTCTGGTCTTATTCAAAGACCTATTTTAGTGCCCTAAGAGAAGGTATCAAAGAGGCGCTTCAAAGAAGAGGTAATGTCTGTTACCGATTATTTCACCTTTATTTCTTCTTCCACTTCTTCTTCTTAAGTTGTTTAATTATGGAGTAATAACATCAGTATCACTCATATACTTATATGTTATTATAAGTATTAAGCCACCCTATTTCACCATCTATCCATCCTACGGAAAACGAAATCATCGTGTGTGCGTACGCACGGAATACCGTCTCCACGTCGTGGTGTAATCTATTTTCCACCACCACCTTACATGGATGGGTATAATGGTGTAAATAATGACTATATATGATTATTTTAAGGTGATATTGATTCTGAAATAGTATATATATACTCCAATACAATTCCACAATCATGAGAACGATCTCATCGCTCGTGAATACGTACGGAATACCGTCTCCACGATGTGATTCGACTCGTTCTACATGATCTTCATTGCATAATGATTATATAAATGAATTGAATGAATTAATATAATATATATTACCCTAATACCATTCTGGAAATGAGGTATCTATAACCTAAAAAGAAAAATAAGAATATATTCCACAAAACACGCATAAGAACAAAAAGTAATAAACACCCGAATAACAAGTAATAATGAAATATTACCAATAAGAAGCTAAGAATATGACCATATATGATATCATAAAAATATTTATGATTCTGGAATAAGTCAATAACATTATTTAAATCATTATACAGGTGGTTCGGACACCTACGAAGCAAATCGGACCTGAGGTAAGGGAAATATCACAATCTCATTTTTATCCGAGATTGTTTATACTTTGGAATTTACTAGGGTGTATTTTATCATCCACATCTACGTTTCATAAATATGTAATATTATTTCCATCCACCTAAAATTGTTTAAATTCAATTTTACCCTTCGGTGAGTTTTTAGTAAAAGATATGAAAGGAATCTTTTGTCGTTTTTCGTACGAAGTACTTTTTGACTTTTCTAACAGAAGTACGAGAAGAATATTTTTTTTAACATATACGGCATGAAAGGATTTTTAAAACATTATTTCCAAGAATCCTCCTTTACAAGTTTTCGTGTTTATTTTTAATCAACTTCTTTTAGTTTAAAATTGTATGATATGTTAAGAAAGGAAAATGTTTTTGAAGTAGAAAGGATGTTTTCCTCAAGAATGGAGTTCAAGTGTTTTATCAAAATTATTTTCCATCTAAGATAATATAGGGTTCTTTTTATATCCCTATTATTACATTGATTCGATTATGTTGTGATGGAATTATTTTTATGAATTCCATTATCTTATATGAATTGTTTTATGATGTCATGATGTTTAAGATTCAAATTTTTATTACATGGGTTATGCTATGATGTATGGTTTATGATTTTGTGGCACACATAAGAATGGTATCAATATGAGATGGGTGGGACCTATATCTCCCTCTAATGCATTGGGTAAAGATTTTATATCTCATGAGATAGACATGGCTGGAATAGAAGGTTATATCGGTTCAGTGAAACCGGACTGAAACGAAGAGTGAACTCGGTTCAGAAAGGGACTTTGTACACTAAGATAGTCATGGAAATGAGTCTTGACTTATAAGAAATAATTCTCTATGATTATGTGTGTATGCCACAAAGTTTCATGTTTTATGTTATGATTATTGGGATTACATTTCACCACTATGATTTATCCCATGTTATGAAATTATGATCTCTTTTGAAGGTTAAGATTTCCAAAAGATATGTTCTTATGAATATGATATGATTGATATTTATTTTGTTTACCCTTACTGAGAATTTGAGCTCACCCTTTTATGTTTTCTTTTCCCCAGGATATAAAGAAAGGTTTTAGGTAAGAAAAAAAGGGAAGATCTTTATGGGAGATGTTGAAGATCTTTCACCATGATTAGAAGATTACGTTCCGAGTTTCATAAGTTACTAAACTATTACAGTCCTTGTGTGTGTGTTTTTGTTATGTACCAAGTATTCCACAAAAGTAATGTGATATCTACGTATGTCAAGCTTCGGGTCTCTACAGTTGGTATCAGAGGAAATGTTTAGTCAACCTTTGGAAACTAGGATGCAAGAACTTTAGTGAGATCCCTAGAGATATTTCTAAGGTATCTCTAGGGATGTCCCTAAGGTTAAGTATACGTATAGTTTATAGTCCTAGAATTACGCTAACGATCATACAATTAATCCTAAGATGTTAGATATTGAAGGTACTCCCCGTTTATTATGTTGTTTTCCCTAGCATGATTTTTACCTCTCACACTATTCTTTTTGGGTTTTAGACGATGGCTGGAACCCGAAGGAACTGTGTTGGTAAATGTAATGGATAATGCAATGATTGTCCTCCTGAACAAACAAATTTATGGGAGATGGAGTGCAAAATCTTATTGTTATACTTTCACAAGCTATGAATCATTCTGGACTTCCAAATGAGTAGAGAAGGGAACAATATTCTATTGACTCATTCATGAGGCAACGTCCACCTTCTTTCAGTGGGTCTTTTGATCCACTTGTTGCTGAACAATAGATCAGTGCCACTGAAAAGCTATTTTCAGTTCTTCAATGTTCTGAACATGATAAAGTCATCTTAGCAGTATATTGTTTGGAAGGTGAAGCTGATAAATGGTGGAATCTTATCAAGAATACGAGGAAAAGAGATGAAATTGAGTCCATGGAATGAGACGAGTTCAAGAACTTATTTTTCAATAAGTACTTCCCTCGTATTCTTCGAACAAAGATGGATAAGGAGTTTCTTGAACTAAAGCAAAAGGATGATGAATCTGTTGGTGTATACGAAGCTAATTTTACAAGGCTTGAAAGGTATGCATATGGCTTTATCATCCAACCTGAAAGTAAAGTTGATCGAGTCTTCAGTGGCTTAAAACCAAATCTTTGAAGGGAATTAGCTATAAGAGACTTCAGTAGCTATGAAGAAATTGTGCGTTGTGCTATCAAGGTAGAAATGGAAGTTGGTGTTACTTATCCATCTAGTAGTTTTGACAAGAAACGAAAGATGGAGTTCAAGGAGAAATCTCATAATAATGGTGAAAAGAAGATGAATGTTTCCTTATGCACAAAGTGTGGAAAGAAGCTTGGTGGAGATTGTCTTAAAGGGACTAGAAAATGTTTTAAGTGTGGAAAAGAAGGTCATCGAGCAGCTAAGTGTCGATGTAATGGAAAAAGGGTTTCTAATGTTGTAAATAAAGAAAAGAATACAGAGAACACACCACCAACACATCAATGCTTCAAGTGTAAGTAAATGGGGAATTATGCTAATAAATGCCCTAATCCAATGTTAGTGATGATCGACATGAGAAACCACTTAAGGAAAAGGATAAAGGGAAGTCACATGTGATCACCATTGTCAATGTTGAATATGACAACGATGTGGTGGAATGATTAAGTGTTTATGTAATGGGATTCCAAAATAATGTTGTATATAGTATCGTGGAATATTGGAATATTTATGTATTGGTCTATTGTGGTTTTCAATAATTTTATTGTACCGGTAACCATGGAAGGTGATTGAGATATTATTGGAAAAAAGATGATATGCGCATAATGAAGGGAAAACGAGAAAATGAAATGTTTGACAGTATTCCTGAGCTCATGACTGGTATAAGGAAATAGTTATATCATGGTTTGAGGTTTTGGTATGTGAAAAGAGTTAACTTTTGACAGCACTCATGTTTTCACTAAGATTCAATGGGTATTCATTTTTCAAGAGAATACATGATTAAGGCCTTCGAATGTTTGGAATGTGACCAACAAGACATATCTCATGATATACGGGGATCAACGATGGTATTAACATGCTTGTTATATGAACTCTTTGGTAATTGTTTTCACTATAATATGAGATTGGATAGCAGTATTTTGGATAAGCCTAAAGATTGGAAATGATTATGTTGATCATAATTTATTATTGTTTAAGGATAGAACTTTTTTCGATATTATTGATGTGATGTTATAGTAATATAGTTTTAGAAAAAGGACAACATGCAGGACGGGTGACAGCCCATCGCGTCGGACAAGGCTATGGGAATCGAACCCACAACCGAAGTGCGACTGGCATTTATCGCCTACCACTGGTCTACAGGAAGTCTTTGTTTAGTAAAAACTAGTTTTATTATATTAATCCGTATGATATAAGAAGTATAAGTCCATTTTAGGAACCATATATGATTAATCTCACTATAGATGGACTTATGTATTTTTTGATAACTTTTCTAACATTTTGTTTTAGATAGATGGAATGACCCATCATTCTATCACATGATCTGCTAACACATCATGAATGACAAATTCAACTTTATTTCTTTAAGATATTAAGTGTAAATTGTCTAACGAACGACCAATGGTGAGACTATACCAAAATCAAGAAAGTATTTCTTCTAATTCCAATTTCATCAACTTTAGGGAAATGATCTTGAAAACCAAAAAAATGTTGTCCTAATGCCCTTATATCCGATGAATCAGATGGTACCTTAGATCATCACAAATCTATGGCTTTGTGATTGATGGCTTTTTCATAGCCATGTTCTCTACCACTCTCCATCAGAACTTGATGGTTAGATGTCTCATCCATATCCATATTTTCACCAATGTGGAAACCCAGTGATTAGTTTATTTGGGTAACCATTATGTTTCATAGTTTTTTTTTAAATATTGGTTTTTGTATTCCTTTTTACAATGTGGGTTTCTATTAAAGAATCTTTCGAGTAGTAAACCATTTATAACCCCGACGAATTTCGAGGGTGAAATTCATTTTAAGGGGGGTAGAATGTAACACCCCGAGATTTTATGAAAAATATTATTTTTAATTTTATTAATTTCTTGTGTTGTACGCTACACCAAAAGGATCTTGCACAACATACAACCTTGACTTTCCTTTCATTACACGCAATCGTGACCTTCCTCGATAGCGTGTATAGTACGCAATACCGACTTTCACTAAACAATGACATGCTATTAAAATATTATTAAAACTAGATGTTATGAATAGTAATACCCACTTTTTGAAATTTTATCTTTTAAAATGGACTTCATTTTTGGATTCTTAATATCAAAATTATCTTAGGGTAAAATTTTGGTACTTTTCGGATAACTTTCATATTCCGATGAATAGTGAAAATTAGTAAATTTTAATTAAAAACAACTTTTTTAATCGAAATAATTAATAGTGATAAATTATTAATTTGAGTGGTTTTAAAGTATATTTAGAATATATTTTTACAATTTAATACAATTTTTTTCGTTGGATGTAATTTCACATTTAAACCAGACATAAACATGTGTCAATCTTTTGATTGTTATTATCTTTTAAAAACACACTATTTGTTTTGACGACGAGAATTAATTTTTAAATTAGTTAATGTAACTGACATGTTTTTAATTTGGAAAAATAAACATCATTTTTGAATTCATAATATCAAATATAGCTTAGGCCTAATTTTTGGTATTTTTCTGGAAACTTTCATTTTTGATGAATAGTGAAACCACTAAGTGGTGGTTAAAAAAAACTGATTTTTTCATATAACATAATTTTACCTCTTCTGTGAGTAGAATTTCATAAATCATAGAGACACTGTTAATATCAAGGACTAAAATGTTGTTCAATGAGTTGAAAATAATTTTTGTCGAATAGTAACTTTTTACTTCTTTTTACCACGGTTAAAAGTAAATAGGGTAGTTAAGGGTAAAAATGATATTATTATTACCCTAAAAGATGTCCTAATTCTATTAGATAAGTGTAATTCGACCAAAAACAACCTTAGGAATAAAATAAGACCATTTAATCCCAATTGGATTAGATTAGGACATTTATTATTAATTTATTTAAGGAAGGGTTAAAATAGTTAAAATCAATGTTTAATAAGTAATTCATTTTTAATATAGGATTATACATAAGATAAATTCTACTATTAAATATTAATTAGAAAGATAAAATTATTTCCTACATAATTATATTTTATTTGTAATTTTTAGACTTTAAATAATTTAATTTATTTATGACACAATGATGATGCAGTAAATATCTTATTAATGAAATATTGACATAATTGATGTTATAAATACCCAAATAAATGTAATTTGATACTTTTTATGAATTAAAAAAAATTTATATGTTAATATGAGATGTTAGTGTTGATTTAATTATCTTTTTTCGAACTAATCATTCTGTTATTATTTTTACAAAAATCTATTACCAAATAGTGTCAAAATTGACATAAAATAGTTTTTAAAACAAATATTATATTATTAATTGTTATTATATTATGAAAAATCTAAGGTTCGGAAAAATGACTTAGATAAGGTTATATATATTAATAATAAACAACTTGGGGTTCTTTTGGCTTGTTATAGTAAGTTTATTAACCTTATAGTGTAAGAACACAAAAAGACACGGTAAAAGTAAAATTATATAACTTAATGTTAAAACTAAATGATAAGGTAAAAATAGTAAACTAAACTTGTCCAAATTCTATTGGATGATAGGATTTCTACACATCCCCACCATAGCTTTGAAATAACTCAATTTGGAGCTATTAAAAACCGAATTTGACTTTATAATAAAATAATATTTTTCGTTATTCCAAAGGTGCCCCTCTCCTCCCTTATAAAAGGGAACTTCCTCCCTCTCTTCCTCACACCACATTGAGCCTTCATGCTCGGCCAAACCCTGCCAATTTCTTCTCTCCACTTCCCTAGAGACATCCTAGAGGTCCTGGTCTTCTTCAAAGACCAATTTTAGTGCCCTAAGAGGAGGTATCAAAGAGGCGCTTCAAAGAAGAGGTAATGTTTGTTACCGATTCTTTCACCTTTATTTCTTCTTCCACTTCTTCTTCTTAGGTTGTTTAATTATGGAGTAATAACATCAGTCTCACTCATATACTGATATGTAATTTATAAGTATGAAACAACCCTATTTCACAATCTATCCATCCTACAGAAAATGAAATCATCGCGCGTGCGTACATACTGAATATCGTCTCCACGTTGTGGTGTAATCTATTTTCCACCACAACCTTACATGGATGGGTATAATGGTTTCAATAATGATTATATATTATTATTGTAAAGTGATATTTATTCTGAAATAGTATATATATACTCCAATACAATTCCACAATCATGGGAACGATATCATCGCTCGTGCGTACGTACGGAATACCGTCTCCACGATGTGATGCGACTCGTTCTACATGATCTTCATTGAATAATGATTATATAAATGAATTTAATTAATTAATATTATATATATTACCCTAATACCATTCTGGAAATGATTTATCTATAACCTAAAAAGAAAAATAAAAATTTATTCCACTAAACACGCTTAAGAACAAAAAGTAATAAACACCCAAATAACAAGTAATAATGAAATATTACCAATAAGAAGCTAATAATATGACCATATATGATATCATAAAAATATGTATGATTCTGGAATAAGTCAATAACATTATTTAAATCATTATACAGGAGGTTCAGACACTTACGAAGCAAATCGGACCTGAGGTAAGGGAAATATCACAATCTCATTTTTATCCGAGATTGTTTATACTTTGGAATTTATTGGGGTGTATTTTATCATCCACATACATGTTTCTTAAATATTTAATATTATTTCCATCCACCTACAATTTTTTAAATCCAATTTTACCCTTCAGTGAGTTTTTAGTAAAAAATATGAAAGGAATCTTTTGTCGTTTTTCGTACGAAGTACTTTTTGACTTTTCTGACAAAAGTACGAGAAAAATGTTTTTTTAACTTATACGGAATGAATGGATTTTTAAAACATTATTTCCAAGAATCATCCTTTACAAGTTTTCAAGTTTATTTTTAATCAACTTCTTTTAGTTTAAAATTGTATGACATGTTAAGAAAGGAAACTTTTTTTGAAGTAGAAAGGATATTTTCCTCAGGAAAGGAGTTCAAGTGTTTTATCAAAATTATTTTCCATCTATGATAGGATAGGGTTCTGTTTACATCCCTATTATTACATTGATTTGATTATGTTATGATGGAATTATTTTTATAAATTCCTTTATGTTATATGAATTGTTTTATGATGTCATGATGTTTAAGATTCCCATTTTAATTAAATGGGTTATGCTATGATGTATGGTTTATGATTTTGTGGGACACATAAGAATGGTATCATTATGAGATGGGTGTGACCTATATCTCCCTCCAATTAATTGGGTAAAGATTTTATATCTCATGATATAGACATGGATGGAACGGTAGGTTATACCCGTTCAGTGAAACAGGACTGAAACGAAGAGTGAACTCGGTTCAGAAAGGGACTTTGTCCACTAAGATAGTCTTGTCAATGAGTCTTTACTAATAAGAAATGATTCTCTATGATTATGTGTGTATGCCACAAAGTTTCATGTTTTATGTTATGATTATTGGGATTACATTTCACTACAATGATTTATCTCATGTTATGAAATTATGATCTCTTTTGTAGGTTAAGATTTCCAAAAGATATGTTCTTATGAATATGATGTGATTGATATTTCTTTTGTTTCTACTTACTGAGAATTTGATCTCACCCTTTTATGTTTTCTTTTCCCCATGACATAAAGAAAGTTTTTAGGTAAGAAAAAAAGGGATGATCTTTATGGGAGATGTTGAAGATCTTTCACCATGATTAGAGGATTACGTTCTGAGTTTCCAAAGACACTAAACTATTACGGTCCTTGTGTGTGTGTTTTTGTTATGTACTATGTATTCCGCAAAAGTATTGTGATATCTATGTACGTCAAACTTCGGGTCTCTACACCATTCGACTTCTGGAGCTCCTCCAATTATTGAAGGGAGGGATAATAGTGACTGAGTATGCGACTAGCATCACAGAACATGCACAATACACTTTATACATGATCAATAATAGTTAATTTAGATCATGGATGTTTGAGCTTGGAATCTGCAGGGAGATTTGTTCAATCATTTTACACTTCTTCATCCGCACCTATACTAGGGTGCTGGAGTAGGAATTGGTGAAAGTGAGATTTTTTTTGGAAGAACACCATACAACTATTTGTGGATGTTAGCACCATAGTGATGAGATGTTTACTACATATAAAAGATGCATGAAAATGAGTTATCAATGTAGGAAATCTTTTTGTGATTAGTCTTAGGCACATAGTCATATGGGTCGCAAACAGTGTAGCAGATGCTTGGTGGAAGAGTCCCTCCGAAAAATGCACTCAAAGATCTAGTGTGTAGAATATTCCCTTAGCGGGTAGTGAGGGAATTCCTAGGCTCACCTAGTACATGATTTTTTTAGTGTAATTAACATCCCTATAAGTTACCATTATGTAGAAGTTTAGTTCAACCTTTCTTCAGATGATGGTGTTGACTCCATTGCTTCTCGAGCATGTGAGGGAGTCTTTATTGTGATGCACCGACTGTGATATCCTTTGTGATCATATATCCTTGTGTTTTTTAACATATGGTTATTCAGAAGGAGGGGATCATGATTCACTGTTCAGGGGGAAAACATTTCAAGGACGGGCCATCTCATTGGTTTACTTGTTGTGATAGTACAGAAACATCCAAAGGATTCACATGGAGTATGAGGGATAAGTGCAGGCTTGGTATCCCATGTTCTTTCCATAGTATTTTATTTTGATGATGAAATTATTGAACAAGGGAATATTGTTGGGACCCTGGTTTCATCCTATGATACTTAATAATTTTTTTAAATATTATTCCAGAGGAAGGAGCTGAGACGATGTGCATTTCTGAGGCCCGTTGTTCCTGGAATTAATTTTATAAAAATATTATGTATATTTTTATATTAGGCACACACATTTAACTAAAAAAAATAGGATCACACTTAAACGATTCATCAGATCAGAAATATGATAACATAGTTGGGTCTGGAACATGGTTTTTACCCATGGCATGACAAAAAATGAGTCTGTGTGGAACGTTCAGACACCTCACTCATTGGATGTATGTCAAATAGATGAATAAAATTATCAAATTATTCATTTAATAGATCAATCCTGAATAATTCGCGGACAGGGATTCAGATGAGAAATATGAGGCCACTATTGAGTTCATAACCTGGGTCTTACACTAGGAAGGGTTTAACCACTCTCTACGTAGGTTTTTCATCTTATGTTCCATCATGGGAAAATAATATAATATTTATTTATTTATTTATTTAATTATTTCTTTAATATTTTAAACCTAATCATATGTTATAATGATGAGTCTGTAGGGGTTTCGCCTCATAATCCTTAAAATTCACCACCGAGACCACAAACCTTTCCTAGAAGAACTCGTCCCTAAAGAAGAATAGAGAACCCTTGGCTCAAGGAAGATCGAATGATGAAAAACATGAAATATAATCATATTACATCAACAAGAGCATTCTACAACAATTTTTGATTCAAACCTAACATAGGACTTGTCATTTTGGATCTTTTAAACTAGTTGAATTTTCATGATGAATTGAAAATAAATTTTTTTGAATGAATTTTATGCGTGGATTGAAAAATAATTGTTTAAATCAGTTTCATCTTATTTATGTTCAAATTTAAATTCATGAAGTGTGATAAAAATTTACTTTTCAATTCCTCATGTTCTTCGTTCTAAACAATAATTTCCAAACAAAAATGGCCATCAATACAAATTTATAACATGATCTTTTCTATTTTATTCTTCAAGCATTCTTCATTGCCAAGTAATTAAGTGTGTAAATAACACAATGTTTCATTGACCGTGGCATACATACATAGATATCCCGACACAAGTATCATGGATCCTATCTTTTCTCATAAACATGAGTTATATCTAATGTAGAATGGAAGTGGGAAGGATTCCACAGAGGGGATTGGTGCTGAGCCGGTGGTCCAAAGAGTCCTAGGAGAACAGGTGGTGGCAGGTCTGGGCATTGGTCAGCACGGCTACAGGTGAGCATGGAGGTGGCATGGTGGAGGTAGTTTGGGAGTGTGTAGTAAGTTTAAGGTAGCTTAGAACAATGGTATGGGTGCACATTAGGTGTCCATTCAGGGGATCAGAGCCAGTGAGGACAGGAATATGGAGGAGGCCACTGTAGTGGATGGAGCTGGCAAGAGGCTGAAGGTGGTAGGGCAACCGCGTGAATAGGGGCCCCTTATGTGACAGCAATGTTTGCACTAGATGTGGTAGTTTAATAGTTAGGGTGTAAGGGAAGTGGCCCATTGGAGACCCAGGGGGACCCTAAGGGGTTAAAAATGGATAATAAAATTAAAAAATGAAAATGAAAAAAAGTTAACAATATTTTTATTAATGATAGTATTATTTTTACCCATTAAACCCCCACATCTCTCAGTTGGGGTGTCCAATTCATGAGTAGTGAGATGAAGCATGACCCCTTTAGTGATTTGGTCATTTTAAGGATGGTGCAAATATATTTATATCTCCCACGTCTAGGACTCACAAAATGCCTAAGAAATTATAATTTTATTATTGTTGTTAAATATTTGACCCGCCCTAACTCTTGTGTACGATGTCAGATTGAGGTGTCGTTAATAGTGACCTGACCCTCTTTTAGGATGTTCAATTCATGTCTAATATTTTATATTAAATTCTTTTTCATTGGTTATATCTAAAGAAAACCCAAATAATAATATAGTTATTATTGAAACAGAATCTTTATTATGTTGTAACTCATCTATATGACACCAGATAGTTTATCCCTTATCTGTGTTGTTATCATTAAATTAAAACAAATGTTTCAAGTTAAATTTATTATATTTTAATCGAGATCATGTCATGTGACATAGGATATAAGGACCCAGATTTTTCCTTGTAATTTTTTTAAATATATGGAATTATTACGAGTCTGCAAAAATTGACGGTCCATGATTACGATCCCAGTGTGCCCGGAATGAATATCTGAACATTTTTTAAGGTATATTGAGTAAAAACATGTGAATAATTTTATGTCTTCTGAATCGATTCACAAATTAAAAATTTAATGGCCCCATTGAATCCAAATTGTCGACATTTGCTTAGGGGAGGTTTCACATCAACTCCAGTAAGTCAGGAGAGAAAGATTATTTTATTACATTTAATAAAATAATTAAATTACAAAATTATTATATTTTGCATTCTACTTTACTCTAATAGACGATCTATAGATGTGGGACCAACAACAAGTCAATCCATTAAATTGCATGACTCATCTTTATTCCTTTATCTGCACTGTTGGAATTAGGAGGGTTCCTTAATTAAATGAACCTCGTTAATTCCATGTATGTTACTCACCTTCATCCACTCCTATTCATATGGAGCTCGGAGATTAGTGTTGGCATGACATCACCATGGTAAAATGCTCTGACAAAGTACCATAACACCAACCACTTGGAGGATGAGACCGGTTCTAGCAAGCGGTGATGAGCAGCACCGAACCACAGACCGATGACAATGAGGAAGGTGAGGTTTTTTCGATCGTTGTCAGCGAACGACTCTTCTAGATAGGGGGTTTATATTGAAGATTTTTTGTTGAATTAATTTCTCTCTCGCTTGATATCATGTTACACAGAGGGCGCATGCCAAACGTACAAGTCATGGACCCTTCGCCACTTTTTTATTGATGTGAACTTCAGGGAATAATTTCCAAATCGATTCCATCACAAAATAGAGGGTCATGCTTTGATGGTGACAGCTTATAAGAGCCATATGCACAAACAGAACAAGGAACAAACACTTGAGCATGCACGATGGCCCGCGAAAGAAACAGTATGTGCGCCATGTCGGTGGCGGCCGATGGAGACCAAAGAAGACCCGCGGAAACTGGTCGCGGGTGATAGAAGTCGACGTGTTATGGAATGACTTAGTGGGAGAAGGCGGCCGGCTCGATCTGGCTACACTGGACAAGGGAAGCACCCATAGGTGCCGCCTGCTGAAGGGGCCATGGAGGGAGGGTGGGGCACGGCCCACGTCGCTCCGCGTTGGAAAAACCCAGTTGGCCAAACGACGGACCATAAAATGCGGTGGGGTTGTCCCCCACTGGTTGGAGAAAAACCTCAAAAGAATGGGGCCAGTAGGATGCAACAGTCATCCTATCAGCGGACCGAGCCGATGTGGGTCAGACCCACCCAACGAGCCGAGCCAGACCAGTGGCCCAGCGGTCTAGTGCAGCTAGGCCAAGCCCCACCCTGCGGGCCGGGCCGACCATGGCTCTAGCTTGTGATCTGAACTGGGATAACCATAACAGACCATAACCAGTAAACTAGCTGACCCCCAGTAGAGCGAACTTGAGTGGGGTCAGATAGACATCAAGACCCATTGCGTCAGGCTAGTCTGACTTTGTCAACCCGGGCCCAAACCCAACCTGCCCTGAATAAATAAACACATGTAACTAGCATACCAGGTGTCTGTTTGAAATGTCACCAGTGTCATTGAGATCCCTTTAGAAAATCGGTCTCGTTGGCATATTCTGATTGGCCCGACTGAGCCTGGACGAACTGAGGTGGGATCACCCCGTTTCACGAAAAGGGGTGTTACTAGCAGATCAGGCGTCTGATTGACGGACCGTCTGTGGAATAAGAACCCTAATTAAAATGAGGTACATTTTATATACTCACAAGATTTTTGGAGAATGATTTATTACATCTAGGTTGGAACGACTCTGAATCAAATCGGGCCCTAGGCACCAAAATGCCAATAACTTAAAGACAATGTGTTTGGTAGATGCACCATCTTTTTCGTTGGGACCCTTATACCGTAACTAACCATTAGGATACTTATTCGTGGGACATCATTCCTGTTGAAAATTGATCGATGTATTGAGGATGGGTTCTACCAAAATCAAGCGTTATATGACCGAGAATCCAGTTGCAGGTAGGGAGGCAGATGTTGGAGACAGATCATACGGAGGTTAGTACCAAGTGATCCTGTGTGGGTCTGCACCTTGGGATCATGTGTGGATCAGTACCTAGAGACCCTTTGTGGATCATCACCTCACGACCTATTGAGAACCATCCATATAGTGGCATGTCGTGGATCATTGACATACATATCATGTGTGGTTCAGATCCTATGATGGTCATTACGGGGGTCAGTACATATCGTCTCTAGCCGGTTCAGATCTTTTGTGAGTCATTTTTTGGGTTATTACCTATATATCCAATGTGTGTAAGACTCTTTATGGTTATAATATGTACCTTTTGATATATTAAGTTCATATATCTTCATGACTAATCATTTTTACTCCAATACATCACTAATACCTGGTTTGAGCTGAGACTCTGTTTGATCTGTGTCTATTGCTTTGCACATTGTGATTTAGATCACGAGTTTTGGTTTTCCTTTGCGGAATTCTGTGAGACATTCGGGGGTCTTAGGTTCCCTAATATGTATTGTAATACTCACCCCTACATGGGATTTGACCAAACCTTGTTGTGTCTTGTGAATACGACGAGAAGCTCGGCTGAGAAATGAGGGAGCCTGGACAAGGTTCTACATGAAGAAGATTGGCTGACGTGGACAACAGTGGAGATGAGTTGTACCAACCCTTCTGGTAAGATCCTTAGTGGATGATCCAAGAGATATTTTCTCTTTTCAGTTATTCTTTTACTTTTCTGTTGGGCTTTTAATCTAGACCCTTTACATTCAGAACACTTTTTACAACAATAGTTTACATGATGGTTTTGTATTGTTGTGTTATTGACTTGTGTGTTTGTATAGGATTATAGGTAATGCTTTTTCGTTCTGGGGGTATTCCATATTGGTTCTAGTCTCCAACCCCTGGCCTATTGGAGGCGGTCTTGGGGTAGTCATGGCACAGGCCTCAGGGGACGGGACGTGAAAAAGTTGTATTAGAGTAGTCGGTTCTACCGAAGACCATGTACTCGTATCTTTTTAATGGTGAAATAGTGTTAAGTATTTTAAGTGTAGTTTTCATTTTATTGAATCCATTATTGGTGTAGAAGCCAACGCATCTATAAACATGGCCCATGAATTCAGATTTCTTACTCAGAGTATGAAAATAATGATTGTGTGTTTTTTGGAAGTGTTTTACATTTGATATCTTTGAGTCATCTCACCTGGTATAACTTTTTGACTATGGTGCACCAGTTTTCTCTCCAGATGCCTCCACCTATACAGGTATCAAGGAATATCGAGAGAGCACATGATGATGTCCCATTGAGCAATGAGGCCTTAGTGCAGGGCCCTCTTACAGTTTCAACACCTTTGGGTTGTGTAACTGCAACACCACAACCCGCAGGGCATCTTTTTTCACCAGCCCCACCAGTAGACAGTGCATGCTGACTAAGTGTGTTACAGGAGTTTTAGTGGAAGAGGCCTATGAGATTCCAAGGTGAGATGGATCTATAGGCTGCTGAGGACCGGTTGAAGGTGGTGGGAAGAGTATTTTTATTGGTAGGGACACTAGCTGATTTGATGGTGATCCTAGCTACCATTATCTTCCACGAAGCAACACGAATATGGTGTAGTCTAACACACCAGTTACATGAAAAGTTGACCTTCAGCTGGATGGATTTCCAGATCCTTCTCCTGGTAGAGTTCGTCATAGAAACACTATGCTTTTTTCCTTGTATGGTCCTCCTACAATTACAGAAGGGCAGTCTGACTGTGGCCTGGTACTCGGCGAGGGTCACCGACCTCTCAAGCTACTTTTCCGACATGATGTGTGACCCTTTCATCCAGGCCGGAACATTCGATCAGGGACCCCGATGGGATATTATAACTTCGATGGTATATATTAGAATCCCAACACATGTTGGAGTGATAGAGAGGGCACTATTGGTGGAATGATTCCTTGAGAGCAGACACCGACAACATTACCCATCACTAGGTGACATGTAGTAGATTCTTCTATGGTTGGTAGTTGGCATATGACACAGGGGACCTAGAAGACCATAACTTATGGTGGGTGAACCCGAGATGCAGGGTCGGAGGTGCGGAGCTCGTAAGGTTGAGGAGGACAGCTTGGAGGTAGGGTGTGATTGACATGCGGCGGGTAGGGCCACAGGGCTCGAAACTTCTCGACCCTTCATACTGACAATTAGTAGACGTTCGAGGGACCACCGAGGCAGAGGTAGAGATTCAAGAGAGGTTGTCTATACGGTAAAGAATTTGGAAGAAAGTTGGGTCGTGCAGCTAGTGGGGGACGAAGGTTTGAGATTATACTTCCACCACCTCTATGTGGTTCACATCGACCTTTGGGAGCAAGAGGATTGGGACGATCAAAAATACCGGCATCAGAGGCCTATTGCAACATCTCTCCAGATATTATTAGAATTATGATGTATTTTTTATTCCACCCTAGCACTGTGAGCTTACTCTAAGAGTAAATAGCTTCAGGTGGGATCTTATAGTAGCGGCATCGAGGCCTTATGACATCATCATGGGTATGGACTATTTTTCCACAGTCCATTGTTAGATTGACTATATTAGGAGAAATTTTTGGTGTGTTCACATGGATGGGGCGAGGTTTTCCTTCACCGGTGAGAGTGGGACCATTGAATCATTGGATGGACTTACATAGAGGAGGCTGAAGCCAATCACACTTTAGTTTCCTAGTCGTACCCTCAGATCAGTTGATGTTGGGAATCCGATATATACTCTAGTGGTGGACCTTTATGCCGATGTCTTCCCTGATGATGTTTCGAGATTACCTATTAACTAAGAGGGGACATATACATCGACATGTACCCCATGATTAAAACTATATCTACTAGAGCATATTATATGGATCTTATGGAGTTTCGTGAGAAACTAGTATAGTTGGACGACTTGGATGGGAAGGGGTTCATAAGGCCCAGTGTTTCTCCATTGGTAGGCCTGATTTTGTTCACCAAGAAGGAAGATGGGAGTTTGAGGATCTATGTAGATTATCATCACCTGAACAAGGTGACCATGATGAACAAGTGTCATGCTCTGAGGATTTATGATCTTATCAATTAGCTAATGGGATATCGTTGGTTTTTGAAGATAGAACTCAGATCAAGCTATCATCAGCTCAAGGTATGAGATGAGGATGTGAAATTGATGACCTTCAGATGTTGGTATGGAAATTATTAGTTCTTGGTTATTCTATTTGGCTTGTCCAATTCCCATAAAATGTTCATGGGACTCATGAACATAATCTTACAGCCATACCTTGATCACTTTCTGGTGTCCTTCGTCGACGACACCTTGGGGTACTCAACGACAGAGGAGGACCATGCCTATCATCTATAGATAGTACTAGATACACTCTTAGACCGCCATCTGTGTGGTAAATACTCAATGATCGAGTTCTATAAATGGGTGGTTCACTTATTGGGACGCGTTATCTCAGAAGCTGGAGTTGTTGTGGATCTGACGATGATAGAGGAATTAGTTTCTTTGGAGCCACCAAATAGTCTCACCGCGGTTCAGTGTTTCACGGTGTTGGATGCGTACTACCAAATATTCATACCTTACTCTCCCATTATTGTGGAACCCTTGTCAGTATTTATGAATAAGGGACAACCCATCGTATCAATGACTATATTCCAGTAGATTTTTTAGGAGGTGTTACAAAGACTGACGAATTCCCCCTTTTTTGAGGATATCAGAAGAGGGAGTTGGGTATATAGTCTTCTGTGATTCATCATGGACCATAAATTGATGTGTATAGATGCAAGAGGGAGCAATGATCACTTATGGTTCCCAAAAACTAAGACAACAAGATAATAACTATTCTAGCCATGACCTAGAGTTAGCATTAGTGGTATTTGCATCGAAGATCTGTCGAAACTACATTATGGGTGAAAGTCATAATGTCTATTATAATCATAAGAGCCTCTGGTATATCTTCTCATAGAAGGACCTGAACCTGAGATAGAGATGATGGCCTGAGTTTCTCTAGGATTATGAATTAGAGATAGTATACACTCCAGGGAAGGGGAATGTAGTGTTAGACACAATCAGCAGGATGTCCGGTTTACAACTCCTGAGTGAGGTGATAGAGCAGCTAGTCATGTTGCAGAAATCCTTTGTGGATAGTAATAGAGAATCTTACCTACAATATATGACTATGACTCCCCAAATTCATCAACGGTTTTGGGAGGCACAACTTAGGTACATTGACTGTGAGGCTTGAAGTGATCAGATATGCACATGACAAGAACCTGGTGAATTTTATTAAGGGTGGGAACACATCATCCTCTTCAGAGGATGCACCCTAGTCCTTGTGGTGCGATAGGAGGAGGTGTTGAGGGAGTTACATACATCCCATTTAGTGGTACATCCTTGTGTGGTGAAGATATACTAGGACCTCTGGTGTTAGCACTAGTGGCTAGGAATGAAAAAGGCAGTGACATAGTTGGTTTCACGATGACTCACTTTTCAGCAAGTGAAGCCCGATCATCAAGTTCCAGTAGGATTTGGGAATCCACTAGAGGTACCAGAGTGGAAGTAGGATGGTATCTCCATGGACATTGTGACAGGACTACCATGAACGTCTAGGGTACAAGATTCCATCTTGATGATCATTGGCTGAATCACCACGTTGGCCCACTTCCTACCCATCTGAGAGCAGGGATCAATTGAGGGCTTGGTATTCCACTATGTAAAGGAGACTCGGCAGATTCATGGGTTTCCATCAATGATAGTATCTGACTGTGAAATTCATTTTATATCTCTGTTGTGGAAAAGAATACATGAGGTGTTCAGGACCCAGCTACATTTGAGCATCACATTCCATCCTCAGACAGATAGTTAGACGAGTTGACCATTTTGACACCGGAGGACATGTTTCGTGCTTGTGTCCTAGATTTTTTTCATAGTTTGGAGGATCATTTTCCCTTGGTGGAGTTCTCACTCAAAAACATATATCACTCCACCATATTTATGGCACCGTTGGAGGCCTTGTATGGTAGACCATGCAGATCACCTCTATCATGGACAGTCTAAAGTGAGTCAGCACTTATGGGTCCAGAGATGGTACGGGCTACCACTAAAAAGGTTCAAATCATCTAGGAGTAGATTAAGACTACATAGAGCCAACCAAAGTCTTATGTTGGTAGGAGACCGAGACCATTAGAGATCAAGTAGGGAGACCATGTCTTCCTACGTGACTCACCTCGATGAAGTTTTTAGAGATTTGGTTAGGGTGGAATGATATCTCCAAGGTTCATCGTACAATTTCAGGTTCCCAGTACAGTTAGTGAGGTGACATACTGCCTAGCTAATCCACCACAGATGCATCGGGTACATTCAATTTTCAAAATGTCATAAATGAGGAAGAACATGCATGATCCATCACACATTATTGACTGTGGAGGGATGAACATTGATGATGGGGCAACTTTTATAAATTTCCCAGTGGAGATTGAGGATTGACATGAGCGGGTCATTCGTGGATGATCAATACCACTACTTCATGTTCACTGGTAGCATGGAGACCATTAAGAGAGCACATGGGATCATGAGGCTCAAATTGGTGTGCAGTACCCCCATTTTATTTCATAGTCTATGTTGTGGATTTTTCAGACGAAAAGCTCTAATGTGGGGATAATGTAAAGGTAATGATTTTCCATGTAATTATATATATATATACATGGAACTATTAAGATTCTAAAAAAATAAAGGAGAATGATTCTGAGGCCCAGTGTGCTGGGAATGAATTTCTGAAATTTTTTAATGTGTGTTTAGTAAATGTG
This sequence comes from Viscum album, assembly GCA_963277665.1. Lineage (NCBI taxonomy): Eukaryota > Viridiplantae > Streptophyta > Magnoliopsida > Santalales > Viscaceae > Viscum > Viscum album. Next base: position 1,556,102,870 of record OY728131.1, read on the forward strand.
CGGGCAACGTTTTCTATCTTTTGAACTGTTTCTCAGATTAAAAACATGAGGGCACTGTGGAATCTGTAGTGCCGAGATTCGCATAATGGAGGCATCACGTTGACTATTGTAGTTCAGGAGAAAAATATAGATTTTGGACATATATGTTAATAATAAAATAATAATGTTATTTTATTTTTATTTCTCCATTCCTATAATATACTTGTGGTGGTGGAAGGAGCAACGACAGGTCAAGACATTATATGGACTGACTCCTATTTATTCTTGTAAAAAAACCATTGGAATTAGGAAGATTCTTCAATTAAATGAACCCCATTAATTCCACATGCATTACCCACCCTCATCTCTTATTTATACGGATCATGGGGAGGACTGTTGGGACAACTTCACCAAGCGATGATGATTTGGAAAAGTACAATGATGCTAACCACTTGGAGGACATGACTGGTTCCAGTGATCGGTGATGACCACCACCGAACCACGAACCAATGAAAATGACAAAGGGGGGGTGGTGGGGGGTCCGTCGATCATCATCAGTGAATGTCTCTTCAATGTAAGGTTTTTTTTTATGAATTTTTCTTTGATGAAATAATTTTTCTCTCTCTTGATATCATGTTACGCAGACTGCATTGTCCAAACGAACATGCCTCAGACCCTCCGTTGCTTCATTCTTGATGTCAAATTTAGGGAATAATTTCCAATTTGATGGAAGCATGATATATAGGGTCACACTATGATGAAGACAGTACGATAGAGACTTAGCAACATACGTCACCATGAATGGACACAAGAGCATACACAATGACCTATGTAAGAAAACACCAACAAGCCATGTCGATGGCAGCCAACGGGTGCAGGAGAAGACACGTGGCAATCGGTTGCGGGAAGAGGAAGGAATCACATGATGAAACATCATGGGAGACGATGGTGGCTAACACGAACAGGCTACACGGGATAAGGGAGGCACCCGTAGGCACCTCTAGTGAAAGTGGAAGGGGCCAGCAGGCTGCATCAGGAGGGTGCGGTGTGGCCCACTCTGCGCCATATTTGCGAAACCCATTCGGCTGAACGACTAACTGCTAAATTCGGTGGGGAAGTTCCCCAAATGATGGAAGACATCAATGAAAGTGTAGGGCTAGAAGGATGCAAAATTAAACCTTCATGTGGATTGAGACAGCACGGTCATGTCTAGACCCATGGTCTAGTGCGGGTGGGACATGCCCACTCGGTAGGCCGTGGTAACCACAGCCTGAGCCCGTGAACCAAACTGGGCTGACCACAACAGGCTAGACCCAGTAAACCGGGCCAAACACTATAACTGGACACAAGTGAGGTTAGATAGACCATGAGACCCATTGCGTTGGGCTGATCTAAGCAAGTCGGATCGGGCCATGAACCAACGGGTCCCCGAATAAATAAATGCACGTAACTGACAAACTAGGTGTATGTTTTTCGCACCGTCAGTGGCATTGGGATCCATATATGGAAATTGTCCCATTGACATATTCTGGCAGGCTAGACGGAGCCAGGCTAGAACAAGGTTTGATCACCCCCATTTCACAGAAAATTATGTATTTAACAGAACGAGCCTCCGATTGATAGGCCGTATGTGGAATAAGGACCCTATTGACAAGAAGAGCCTTTTGAGATACTACATGAGAGTTTTGGAGATGGTTGGAATATGGACAGGTTGTATTGACTCTGAATCTAACCGGTACCTCAGCACCAATATGAAAATAACTTAAATACTGGGCATCTGGTTGACACGTCATCTTTTGTGTTGTGACCCTTATGGCGTGACAGATCACTGGGTTAGTTTTTCAAGGGACATCATTCCAATGGAAATAAGAATGATGTCTTGAGGATCAGTTCTCCTAGAATCATTTTTTTATGAGTGGGCATCCAATGGATAATAGCGAGGAAGAGTTTGGAGACTGATCATATGGAGGATAGTACGGAGCGATCATGTGTGGGTCAGCACCTAGTGATCCTTTGTGGATCAGCACCTAGATAACCAGTGAGGATCATCACCTCGTCACTCAATGAGGACCAACCCTAGAGATTTTCATCATGGATTAGAAACATACTGATCCTCTGTGGGTCAGATTCTATCTCAGTAACCACTCAACGATCCTATATGGGTCAGCGCATTACGATATTGTGTGGGTCAGATACTATGTGGTTCATTGCGAAGGCTAGTACCTATCGACTCTGGGAGGGTCGGATCCCACATGGGTCATTGCAAGTGTTAGTATATATAGATCATGTGTGGGTCAGACTTCGTATGGTCAATATAAGTGCCTCATGAAAGAATATGATGATCTAGATTCAGACTAATCATATCATTTGTACTCGTATAATTTCCTAATATCTAGTTTGAGATGCGACCCTATTTGAGACAGGTCTATTTATTTTTATTTTTTGATTGATATCATGATTTTTGGATTGCATTTGTGGAATTATGTGTGACCTTCGGGGGTTCCAAGTTCTATACATGGTATTTTAATACTCACCCCTACACCGGCTTCACCCACACATTATTATGTCTAATTCAAGTGACAAGAAGCTAGGAAGAGACTTGATCGCCCCTAGTCCAGGAAGTACATGGAGGACATTGGGTGATGTGGAGATTAGTGGAGATGATTTTTTCCTACCATTAAGGTAGGATCCACCTTGGATGATCCATGAGTTGTTTTCTCTTTTCAGTTGTACTTTCACTATTTAGTTGGGCTTGTATTTTGTCCCCTTTAGGTTCAGTACACTTTTTACTACATTAGTTTACATCATGGTTGCTTCTTGTTGCATTTTTTTCTTACATGTTTGTACAAGTTTAATGGAAATTCCTTCCCATTATAGGTATATGCCTTTTGGTGCTAGTCACCAAACCCTGGCATATGGAAGGCGAGCTTGGGGTAGTCATGTTATGATCCTTAGGGGAAAGGTCATGACTCCGGATTCCAAATTCGCATGCATTATAGTGGAATGTGACCTGGTCACAAAGTACACATTCTTTTTTGGCACCAACGTGTGGGTCCCATGGGATGTCGTTCAAGCGGAATACAGTGACGTGAAAATTTTCCATCAGGGGATAGAGTGGGGTGAGTGAATAGTCTACCTCAAATGTTTTTCCTCAATAAAAAAACACTATGATATATTTGGATGTACAAAGACTAATTCATGATCTCATTAAATGTGGATATATTGTGATGATATGTATAGAGAAGACCTCATATGACTGCATAGTTGTTCCTCAATGATTTTTGAGGGGCACCATCCAATATGGATGGCCATATTTCCTCAATGATTTTCATAGAGGTACCATATAGCTGAGATGATCATGGTACCATGATGTTTTTCCATGAGGTACCTTCCAACAGGGATACCTCAAACTATACCAGGCTTACCCATCAGCTGGACTAGGTAGTGACATCCCCCGATGATAGTACCGAGCATACCCTCTAATTGGGATGGAAAGTGTATTTCCCCGATGATAGTACTGAGCTTACCATTCAACTATGTTGGGAATTGGAATTCCCCGACGATAGTACCAGGTTTACCCTCCAACTGGGATGTGCAGTGGAAGTCCCCAACAACAGTACCGGGAAAACCGTCTAGCTAAGAAGGGTAGTGGAATTCCCCAAAAATTGGGCCTAGTATACTATCCAACAGGGAAGGGAAGTGGTGTTCCTCATTGACTACCAGTGAAGGACGTAGAGTGTAGTCCCCAAAGAGATATCGGGATGACCCTCCAGCTAGGCCGGGTAGCATAGTCCCCTAAGATATAATGGGATGACAAAGATCGTAGTCCCTAAGGAGATACATGGATGACCTAGAGAGTTTCCCTCGAGGAGATGTAAGGATTACCCAAAGTGTATTCCCCAAATAGATAATGAGCTGACCCTCCCACCCAGCCAGGTAGTGTAGTCCCCAATGTTTCAGATAAGACCCTGTAATTTTTGGCCCTTTGTAGTGGCATGGTCTGATTTACCTATTGACTCACATGAAAGAGGCGTTTTCCCCAACGAGACTCATTCTTCTGACGTGAGCTTAAATTGTGTAGTAGAGTTAGTGCCTCCCAAAGCATATAGTATTAATGTGTGATTATTTTATCCCCTTTGACATGTAACTACTAGAGATACACATGAGGTGTTTGGTTTTTATGTGCATTTTTACATGTAACTGTTGTCTACTCACTATCATATGGTCATATGTTGATATAGAGAGACCCTTACTCATTAGCTGGGTATCTCTGAATGAGAATATCAATTATGGGGTGGATCTATACTCATTATGTTCAGTCTTGTTTTACATTGTTCATTATACTAGTTATGTTAAGTGTATCTCTTACTGCTCACATCTCTAGTTACCCTCTTTCTACACACTCTGGCCTTCAGGGCTTCCTATTGATATTTTTTTATTCTCAACCATTCTTGGGTTTTTCCTGCACATGGTGTTCCCCTGATGATGAAAGACAGGATGATCATGATATCTAAGGAACATAGGGATACATACTTATTAGCACATGTGTGGTGGTCATAGCATGGGATTCATGAGTGGGACTCACCACATTTTTTTTACTTTTAAAGTTATTTCCAGGATAAGGTACTTTTCTAGTTTGGTTTGTTTTTTCCATAACATTTCAAATTTATTATCATATACATTTACTGTTTATTGGTCGATGCATATATGTTTTATTCATTTTTCAATAATTTTTTTATCTTGATTTATTTCCTCTTAACTTTTTCCTTGAGTTGGTTGTGTGTGTGTACAGTTTCATTGGGAAAAGCCTTCACATGTTTGTAAGGCCTTCAGCACTCGTCTCTTTCCCCTGGACTATGGAGGCAGGCATAGTGTAGTTTCATCTTGAGCCCGGATACGGTTTGGGTAATGAAAAATATATTCATCGAAAATATTACTACTTCTTAGTAAAGTTAATTATTTTGATGGTTCAATTTTAATTTATTCAGTTATTCTGATGCAAGAAAACAAATAAATAATTCTTCATAAACATATTTCTTATTTATTTATTCAATTCACATGTATATGATTCTAATCCCTCCAAACACAATATATAAGTAAAATAAATGTGATAGAATAAATGTAGACATTATTATTTTAAATCAATCTTATAATTCTCTAAAATATTAGTAAGTATCCCCTCTATGTGTAAACTTGTATATTGGGATGGAAAATTGGGAAAAAAATTAATAAACCATTTAGAGTAACCTTATAATCCAAGGAAAGTATGAATTTAAAATATATTCAGTTGGGAATGTTATTCACCAATTGATATTTTCTGCAAATGAATAATTGATATTCCTTCCATTGAGATTATATGGCCACAAAAAATGGAGACAAAATTAACACTTAATGATCATATAAATTAAATTCATTTATTATTGGGACTATATAATTATACGTTGATGGTTAAAAATCTATTCGAAATGTTTAGATTATATTATGATATCATCATTAAATACCACATTTATTTAATGTAGAAAAATCTTGAAAAATTCATTATTCAAACAATAATAAAAATAGGTTCATTAAAAAATCTAACAACAATTACTACAAAATGATGGTGTTCCTATCTTATACAAAAAACTAGTCATTCCATTATTCTATTTCCTCAACATTACGTGATGATAAATATATTGAATATTGAACCATTAAAAATATTTATATATTTCATATAGATAAAATATGTATTCAACTTATACTACAAGACACATATTATTTATTGTAATAGAATTAATCTTTATTTAATGTACTCATAATCTCATAGAAGCCTATATATTTTTCAAGAAAAACATATATTCTCCCATGGTGATACAATGCATTATATATAAACCTAATCACACAACAATCTATAGTAATTTCTTCACCTATGCAACATAAACTAACTTCATTATATGTAATGTTTAGATACGGGTCTCACATTAGGATTTAGTTTAATGGAAAACTCATCATCACACTGAAGTAGATTACTTTTTAGTTCATCTTGGTATATGTTAATTTATATTTGTATAATGGGTATAGAACCTATACATTGGATGTCCATTCAATATATATATATTGATTCTATCTTCCACTTCCAAAATAATTTTATTATATTATGCTAAAATAGGTTGGTCTGGAAAATATTTCCAGGGGTTAATTATCTCCCGTGAAGAATTTATTATATTCCCCTTCAAATATAGTTTTCTTTATTTGTAAAAAAATAATTTAATAATAAAATTTAACCAAATTCACACTAAAATTAGTTCAATGTAAACTATAGGTAAAAAATCACACTTTATAAAAAAATATATTCTTCATAATAAATACTACATGGTAAATTTTTATTATAACCAGATTCCCAATAGATGTATTATTTGAGAACAAATTTTTTAGAGTTTCATGAGGAATGAATTTTATAAAAAAGATTGATATAAATAATTTTGTAGATCATGAAATAAAAAATGAACTAAGTAGAATTTGGTTTTGGATTAATAATCTTAATACATCTATTTGTAATTCAACCTTATCTATCATGATCATATAGGTTAAAAAAATTTCGTTTACATTTTATATGGTAAATTCCTATGAAATTTTGGGGAATGGTTTCCATTTATCTTCATCTCCTTACTATTAATGCATTAAACAATATTATCTTGTACCTTTCCATTCATTCACATATTTAGTATCCATTTTTATGCACTTGAAACAGTCTTCTATTCCCTTTAATAAATTTATTATTTTTTCTATTCACTATAATAACATGTGACAAATTTAAATCTTAATTTCTTTTTATTTGATAAAATTTTCCTATAATAGAGCTCAATAGAAAACATTATCTCTATACTTCCTTTAATTACATACATCTACAAGATATATTTTTCTATATTAATAGTTCTTAACAATTGATCCATATTTGTTGAAAATTGAATACATAATATAACAATATTAATCATTATAATTACCCCATTATTGAAATGGTTATTATTTGTTTCAGAATATTTAAATAGTCTATAAAATTTATACCTAACATCGTATTTGTATCCTCATACACTATAAAAATATTCACATAATTATATCTAACATTGAGGAATTGCATCTCTATTTAATCCACTTTATCAAAATAAAATTTTTATTTTTCCAATATATCTGTAGAATTTATCTATTCATCATTTTCTATGTAAAAATTTTATTTAGTGATCAATGTTATTAACTTCCCATAATTCACATATCTATTATAGATATACCATCATAAAGACATTTTTACTTTAAAAATTCTAAATTTATGAAATATTTTATCTCATGAATTGTCCCTTTCCACTAGAACCATTGTATTATTATTTCCACTGAATAGATAAGTATTTTATTTCATAAAGATGTCTAATTTTGTTATACAACAATAAAGATCAAGATTTAGATATATGTGAGATAATTTGTTCTTTATAAGCTATTTCAACTACCCTAATATGTTTTTGATATTGCCATGTCAATCATCAGTATCATTAACATATTTTAGAGGAACAAACATACATTAACTATAAGTGTTGATATAGTTCACATTATGTTAGGTATTCACCATGATTAAAATATCGAACAAATATAATTATTTAACGATATTGAATTTTACTATACAATCCCAATTAATTTTTCATTGAAATTTTTTTATCAATATAATAGGGGTTTTTATGAACTGATATGATATAAAAAATTTTACCACTGTACAGAGTAATTGTACTTTCTATAAAAAAATACTATAATAAAATCTATGACTAACCCATCTCTAGAAAAACAAATATTATAGTAATAATATAACATTCAGGAAATAATACATATTTCAAAAAATTAAAAATATAATACTGTTAATATAAGTATACATAAAAAAATACATTTTCACATTAGAAAAAAAATATTTCATAAAAAATGTTGATAAATTTATTAAATATTCATCATGATCCATAAATTTATTCATATCTCTTTTATTGGTATCATATGGAAAGTATAATAATATAATTGTGATTTAATATGATTAGTGAAGTATTCCATTAATGTGTACATTATCTTAATAAAATCCTTCCATAAATAGTACAAAAAAATATTCATTTAATAATAAATCGAAATTAATTGAACAATATATCAATGATGATAAATTTAAACATGGATAATAATAATTCGAGATCATAAAATTATAGAATAAATATTGTTGGCCGTCAAAAACATAACATATATGTCTTGTTCCAAAATATTGAATATAAAAAGGTACGAAATATTCCAATAAGATTAATATTTTTCACATCAGTCCCAGTGATGCATCATGTGGAAATTTATTCACATACCCAACCACCTCCAAATTAATTTAATTTGATCCTCATATGTGTTAAAAAATAATTTAATATCATTCACTATGGAAACAATTAAAAAATCATGGAAAAATAAAAAATGTCCTCCAAAAATTATATTACCGAAAAACAATTTCATGTTTAATGTGATTACTTGGAAATCAAGGAGATATATAAATATTTACTTATAATTAATGGGTTTTTTATCAATTAATGGGAGGAAAAAATGTCAAATAAATAATGATTAGGTGGTGGTGGTGGTGACGGTAAATTATATATATTTTTTTTACAAATATAATATTATAAATTTTTTTAGTAGTATATAATTATTGGAGAGTAAATAAATTAAAGGAAAAAACAATAATTACTATTCATAATGACTATATGATTTATCTATAGGAATTCATATAATACATTCTAGCCAAGTGAGTATTTTTTCTCCTACTCATCACACATGAGGTGAAGATTGAGTTGATACATAGCTAGTGTTTTTATGTTGATTATCTCTAGTTGAATATATACTATAGCCACATCAACATTTACAATCTCTAAATGGTGTAATTTTTGGGATAAACACACACACATTTCCTCAAAAAAAATATTTTTTATGGGCATTATTATGTGATCAATAATTTCTTATGAAAATTTAATTTCAAATATATATAATGTAATTAATCTTTAGAAACAATTAATAAAATAAATATTCAAAATATAACAAATAAAATAGACAAAATTAAAATTATATAGTTTAAATTTTAATTAAAATTTATAACAAGTATAAAAAATAATTTTGAGATGAATAATACCTTTAAAGAATATAAAAATTTAGGTCAAATAATATTAATTGATATAATTTATAATAAATCATTAAACACCATGATATATCATAACATAATATAATAAATATTAATATACTTGTATATAAACAATACCATTTAAAAATGTGTTTACAATGTGAAATATTCCCTCATATGTGATAATTGATATAACACACAACTAATTTTTGGCATCAACTAATGTAACACCACAAAATTGTAAGGTACAACGTTATAATCAATCATGTTTCTAAGAGGAAACACCAACATTAAAATGAGAATATATTAACCCGATACATTAAAATCATTAAAAAATAAAATATATTTTATATCATGAAATGAAAATAAAAATATATCTTTCTTCACTAGAAAAATCTACCTTTTGTGATATATTACGTTACAAGCAACAACGACCTTCCTTGATAACTTGTGTTACATACAAGAACGAGTTTCACCAAATAAAAATGTTTTTAATTTTTTTTATTATTTAAAATAATTTGATATAATGTAGCCATTAGGTTTGTGGTTATAAATAGTATTAAACAAAATATGAAAATTGATGATTTATATTAATATCAAATTAATTCATCGGTTACCAATTAATGAGAAAATAAAATAATAACAATTTAGATATAAAAATAAATATTATTTTTTTATTCTAATTAATTTTTGTTTTAATAAACATTATTTATTAAAGTTATTAAAAATATTTAATGAAATATATATATTTTATATATTCGGAAAAATATTTTTTATATTCATCTATTAGGTTTGATTGGCATAAGATAAGAAAAACCCAATTTCATACACAAAAAACATATATTTTTATGAAAGAAATATTACTATAGTATAAGGGAGAACACTTTTGAATATGAATTTTGAAACATTAATTGATTTAATATATAAAAATAAATTTTATATTTTAAATAGAAACATAAATATTATGTTATTGTAACTTTCCGTTATTTTTCTATGAAGTATCATTTTTATTGAACATCGAAAAATACTGAATATTTATTCAAAAATGTTTTTTCATATAATTTATTAACATGATTAAGTAATATATTAAAAAAATTAAAGTATATTTATATAATTTTGTTATTAATTAACCCATTTTACTTTTATTGGAATAAATTTTATTTTTAAATTGACTATAATAATTACGTAAACATTGAGATGTTTTTTATTAAGAAAAATTTTATTCTCATCCCATCAGAATGAATAAATTTAAATCACATTCTACCACATAATTTATTTGAATTCATTAAAAAAATTAAATATTTGTAACCAACATAATTTATAATTTTTAATAACCACGTATTAGACTTTTACAAAAAGAATTATTGAAAATAATTAAAATTAATTATAACGATTATGGTTAAATTAAGATTAATAAGGGACTAAAATGTAACCTAAAGGCCCAACATGACGTATAAACATGTTCATGAGATATTTTATGGACATTTATTAACCCTATCCTCTCTGGGATTAAATTATGTCTACCATTATATTAAGATCGATCATGAAAAACATGGTAGGAAGTCCATTGTTAAAACATTACAAGAGTACAACTCCTTCTATACACTTACATTATTTGTGGATTTATTGCTTTGTTTTGGACCTACACTTACACACACATCCATATAATGGTTAAGGAACAAATTGTTTCTGTGTAAGTCAAACTACATCCTCATGAAACAATGATTGTTCATTTTTCCTTTACCACCTCTAAAATTATCCATTATAATAGAATGTAATTTTATTAATTTTTTATATGATATTTATTATATATATTTATATATTTATAATTATTTTACAACACATATCATTATAATTTATATTTTATGTAAGAGTAATAACATCGTTTGTGGAAATATCGAATACCAACCGTCAAACAGATATGATTCGTCCACACTATATATATTATGTTTAAAGGATTGTTGTAATTGAAAAACTTTTAAATAAAAAACATTTATATTATATTAATTAAAAAATTATATCTCAAGATATATAATATAAAATTTCTCCAAACCCATTCACACATAATTAAAAAGTGGTTTCATTAATGGACATATTGATTATCGCCTTTTTAAAATGATGTGATTCTTTATACATAAAATGAAACATATAAATAAGTATAAATGAATAAATAACATGTAATTTAAGAAATAATTATAGTTTTTTAAATATATGTAGTTACATAACTTATTTCAATAAAGGTCACTAAAAAATGGAAACATTATTTAAGATTTTGTACGACCAACCATCTCTAATATTGTAATATTGATTCATTTTTAATAACAATGTTTAATTAATTAATTTATAATTATATTTGATGTATAAATATATATTTTATGTGATTATTAGTATTATTGAGATTATCATAATGACCACATTTACCAATGTTGACAAACCAATGTTGTTTTCGACAGATAGACCAATTTGGATCCAAACACGTGACGTAAATGACATTTATTATGAAGTTGTATATAAAATAATAAAAAGTAAAATTAAATTAATTAAAACCATAAAAACGTTCTCAACCAATTAGATAATTCCATATTTTTATTATATTAAATGTTCGAGGACATTCAACCAAAATGAAACTCATGGTGAGAGATATCAGCTTATTATACATTCCATTTATACTTATCTATTGTTATGAACATTTTTAATTTCATATGGTTTATATACAACTCATTTACATGATATGTAAGGAATATCCTTACCCTAGTGATAATATAACATTCATTGAATTTTATTCGTCATTGATCATTATTATTTAAAATGTATTTATGTTGTATGAGAAATTTTTTAATGATTAATAATTATTTTCCTCATGAATAAGTTTTTTGGTCCTTCATTTCAACATGAAGAAATTAAATTTCAATTGTTCAATAAAAATTTTCAATTTCCACTACTCTATAAAATAATGACCTATTTCAACTATTTTTACCTTCTTCTACTATTTAGTAGTAAATTTATATTAATAAATGATATTTTTATGAAAACTCGATATCATTTCTATCATTAATTGAAGAAACCATTTACAAATTCAAACCAATATTTTATAAAAAAAATTAAAATATTTGTAAAAATATTTATTAAATAAATTATTACTAATTTTTCTTTTTCTAATGATTTCAATGGAATCTTCTTGTCTCTTTTAGAACAATTCATTTTTATAAAATTTTTAAAATGTAAAAGGAATTTTATTTTTACCATTTATAGAAGTTACCGATTTATGTTCCATTATTCTTGTAAAGCTACATTTTAAGGTTTAAAAGGATATTTTTTTATAAAAAAAATTAAAATATATTTTCATAGAAAATATTTTCTAAATTGTGATTATATAAAAAATGATGTTTTTTTCAAGAATGTTTTTATAAGGCCTTTTTATAGTATTTATAATAATCAAAGACAACAAATATTTTTTGTAATTCACATGGGGTATGTTTTATTGATACCATACAAAATATTCATTTGGATTGATTATTATTGATTTTGAAAAGGATAATATTCCAATTCTTCCCCATTATTCCTTTTATCCACTTGAAATTTTCAATTTCATATGATCATTGAACATTTAATTTTCCCTAGTTTACCATATAATATACCATATACTTGTTTATTTCCGAAATCATATATCAGTTTTATATGTTTTTCAAATTGAATGTTATTTATTATTTGGGTAAATATTGAAAAATCTGTATATCTGACCCCATAAAGTTATTTGACAATAAATATTTTCAAATCTATTATTTTATATATGATTAATTTTGTGGACTGGTACAAAATGGGTGGTTTGTAGTTATAAATTGACCATTCGATTCGTCAGTACTATCACCAGATGAGTCGTTTTTTTTGATGCACTATTGATTGGATTTCAACCAATATGTTATAAATGCATCTTATGCCTATTCTTATTAGAAAATGTACTATGTACATAAGAAACATATATTCCAATAATCAGGAATTTCCCTTATTAATTTTCAATTATTATTCATCCATATGTTTTTCCACGTATATATGGATAAATTTTTTTTATTTAATTTATTTAAATGGCTTCCGTTTCAGTTTCTTACCATACCACGATTATTTTTTCAATGTAAGATATTTGTATGGCATGATTTTCCTGTTATTAACATTATATAATGTTTATTAACCTATTATTTGTTTTTATATTACATGGAATATGTGATAAAATTATTTTCCATGCCATAATTATTATTATATTATAATCGTTAATGAATCTTCTTTATTTTTTCCTTACTGATTAGTTAAGACCTGACTTTTTATGTTTACTTTCCCTAAAAATCCATGGTTTCTACTATGATTGATATAGAGGGATATATTGTATGGAATAATAATTCCAACAATTTTATTATCCTCAAATTATTTATTTATCTATAATAAAATTTTATGTTGTAATTAATGTATTAATTTTTATACAAGACTCATATGGTTTACCAAGACTATTAAACTCTTGGTCCATCTAAATTTTATTACTTGTAATCAAGTAGTGTAATTATAGAGACCCAAGATTGACGTACATCAATATTACATTAATTTTTTGGAATAATTAATACATAACAAGAACCAAAACTCAAGACCCATAATAGTTCAGAGTCTTTGGAAACTTGGAACATAATCTTCTAATCATAGTGAAAGATCTTCAATATCTCCCATAAAGATCTCCCCCTTTTGTTTTTTACCTAAAAACTTTCTTTAAATCCTGGGGAAAAGAAAAAATATAAAGGGTGAACTCAAATGCTCTGTGAGGGTAAGCATGGATAAAATAAAACAAATCATATACATTTGAACGTAAAAGACATGAACATAAAGTTTAAACATCAAAATCTTGAGAAAAAAATCTTGGCAGTACATAAGGCATAGATCATAAAGGAACATTAATCACGATAAAATAATACATGTAATTGTGGAAAACCATTAATCACATGATATGATTTCCATAGTAGCCAAGGCATTGCGGCTAATACCATCATAGTGGACAAAGTCCCTTACTGAATCGAGTTCACTCCTCATTCGAGTCCTTTATAATTGAACCGAATTAACTTATTGTTCTAGCCATGTCTTTCTCATGAGATATAAATTTTTACCCAATGCATTAGTGGGACATATAGGTCCCACCCGTCTCATAATGATACCATTTTTATATGTTCCACAAAATCAAAAAACATACATCATAGCATAACCCATGTAATAAAAATGGGTTTCTTAAACATCATGCCATCGTAACATAATCGAAATACGATAAAGGAAATCGTAAAAATAATTCATCATAACATAATAAAATAAATTTAATAATGGGGATATAAATAGAACCATGTATTATCTTATATGGAAAATAATTTTCATAAAACAGTTGAACTCCATTCTTGAGGAAAATATCCTTTTTTACTTCAAAAACATTTTCCCTTTCTCAATATGTCTTACAATTTTAATCTAAAATAATTTAAATGAAAATAAACTTGAAAAATTGTAAAGGAATTTTCATGCAAATAATGTTCTATGAAATCATAAAAATACATTCATTTCCTATAAGTTAAAAAAACATTGTTCTTCTACTTTTTTCGGAAAAGTCAAAAAGTACCTTATATGGTAACCAAAGGAAAGATTCCTTCCATAAAATGTGGTAAAAAGAAAAAATAGAATAAAAATGACTGTAAACATATATGGAATAATAGTAAAAAAATTATGAAACCATTTTTAGAAAACATGGACATGGATGATAAACATAACCCCCGTAAATACATACGAAAAAGCAATCTCGGATAAAAATGTGATTTGCAAAATTATCCCTTACCTTATGTCCAATTTCTTTTATATGAGTCTGAGACTCCTATATATTGGGTTTAAACATATTATTAACTTGTAAAATAACCATAATAATATTTATGATATCATATATGATTCACTTATGAATTTATATTATACATTCTTTTGTCAATTCCATGTTAAAGCAGCGTTTTGGATAAAATCGTTTCATTTATCGTCTGTGTTTGGACTTGTTGTTCTTGATATTATTATTACCTATATCATGATTTAAATAATTAGAGAATGTAAAACATGATTAATATATCATATATATTTATATATATTATATATATATATATAATAGATAGATAAAAGAAATGAAACACAATCTTCATGGACACGGTAGGCCGTATGTACGCATGAACACTATTTTCCCTTCCTTATTAACTTGAATCGAAGTAAGTAGATGAAATATATATATATATATATGCACATAAATACAGTATCCTTATTATGTTATATATATCATTATTATTCATTATATATACTTTATAATCATTCTTGAATGATTAACACGAAGAATGAATCTCATCGCGTCGTGGAGACGGTAATCCGTACATACCAACGAGCGATGATATCATTCCCATAATTATTGAATGGAATTGGAGTGGATGATATAATATCTCAGAATCACTATTATGTTATAATAGACATATATAGTATTTATGGACACCATTATACCCACCCACGTATGGTGGTGGTGGAAAAACATATTAACCACGGCGGGGAGACGGTATTCTGTACGTACACACGTGTGGTGATTTCATTTTCCGTAGGATGGATAGAAGGTGAAATAGGTTTGGTTCCTATTTATAATAACATATTATTATATTTGATATAATTATTTTTACATTATAATGAAACAAATAAATAATAGGAAGTAGAAGTGTAAAGAAACTTGAAAGAATCGGTAGAAGATATTACATCTTCTTCGACGTGCCCCCTTTTAACCTCTTCTTAGGGCACTAATTATGGTCATTTAAGAATACCAGAACCTCTAGTAGTTTTCTATGGAAGTGTATAAGTGAAATGGGTAGGGTTTGGACGATCATTAAGGCTCAAATTTATGTGAAGAGGAGAGGGAGGAGGTGCCCTTTTATAAGGGAGGAGAGGGGCACCTTTGGAAACGTAAGAAAAATTAATTTATAATAAATTCTAAACCCACATAAAAACCTCCAAAAAATGACTCAATTATAATATGAGATGATATAGGGTTTTAATATCATCAACAAACTAAATTTAGACCTGTATGAAGTTTATTTTAAACCTTATCAACTTAATTTATCATTATTTAATCTATTTAATTTTATTTGTGGTAATAAAATTATAAAATTTAAATTGTTATAAATACATAATTAAATGTTGTAAATTCACCATAATTGGATAATTTATAACCTTTTTTACCATATAATTTTCAATTTGTAGTTTTTAAATATTTTTGTGATTTTAAATAATTTAATAATATGTTATGTTTATAAAATATCAATAGTGACAATTTGGACACTATTCATTTTTTGAATTTAAATAAAAACCAAAAAAAATATATGTTCAAACCAAAATATATAATAGATTCATAACATTTCATATTCATCAAAAAAATTAATGGGGTACGTTAATTTGTTCATATATTATTTATTTTTATATTTTTAAAACAATTTATTTGGTATATCTCTTAATAAAATAATTACTACAACATTTTTGTATAATTATTGAATATACTTATTTTTTCATAAAAATTAAAAAAAATATTATGATAAATATAAATATAATACCTTTAATAATAATATTTTTACTCGAATTTATCATCTTTAAATCAAAACATTTAAGTTGTTATATTTATTAAATTATTAATGTGACTTCTTTGACATCAATTAAAATATAATAATATAAATTTCCTAATCGGTTTTATAAGGATTAAAATGGTCCCCAAATGGATACTTGTATGATTAGGGTATATATATACTCTACCAATAATGTTTGGTCATGTTTCTGGTCCTTTTGATACGTATGGTTATTTTAATAAAAACAGAATTATTGATTTCTCGCTAAAAAAATAATTTCTACATCATTAATGTATAAGCTATTAAGGTGATTAAATATTTCTTAAAAATTAAAAATAAATTACCACGATAAAGAAAAAAAATTTATCATTAAAATGTGTATTTATAATCTAATTTATATTCAATATATGAATATATTAAAAATAATCTAATTATTAATGTTTGAGTGGGACATATTTAACTTTCCTTTAAATAAAATAAATAAAAGGTCTTAATAAAATACAAGTGGGTTCCATTAGATTCCATTTCAACCCAAGTATGATTTAGGGAAAAATATAATCATCGAATTATATTATTTAAAGTGTTAGATTAATTTTATAAAAATATATTTACCCTTAATTACCTGATTTACCTTCAACTATTGTAAATAAAATTTACCGTAGTTTCTATTCATAATGCATAAAAATAAAAAGTATTTTATTAACATAATTTAGACCTAATTATTCCAAATATGTAATCCATTTTTCAAAATTCAAAACAAAAAAGTTGCAGTCTTTAATTTGTAATTAATCCCGCTGTTGAGAAAACAGGTTTTAAAAGTTAATACGTTTCAAAAGATTAAAATGATTTTACTTATAAATTAAATGTAAAATTAATGATAATAACTTACATTATATTTAATGGTAAAAATATATTATATTTATACTTTAAAACAATTCAATATTATAATTTAACCATATAAATTATCTCAATGAAAAATGTATTTTTAATTTAAATTTAGCGCATTTTTACTATTCATCAAAATAAGAAGGTTATCAGAATAATCTCAAAAATTTATCCATAGTAAATTTTTATATCCTGATTCTAGTGAAGAAGATTCATTTGTCAAATTGATTTGATAAACATGTCAAAAATTAGATTTAATGTGGATGTTCCATCAAAAGGCGGTAAAACTAATTTTTTTTAAAATACTTATTTTACGAGAAAATTTTATTTTGTTCTCATACCAATTTCTATAATATGTGTAAGATGAATTATAATATCATAAAATTAAAAAATTAGTTACTAATATTAATAATGGCTATTTCATAATAATATTATAATAATATATCATTGTTTAGTGAAACTCAGTGTTGCGTACAACACACGCTATCGAGGAATTTCGCTCTGGCATGCAACAAAATCCAACAATAGTGTTTTTGTATAATACAAGATAGTATGGTGTTGCGTATACCACAAGATAATCTTGGTGTAGCGTACAACATAAGACATGAATGAAATTAAAAATAATCTTTCTCATAAAATCTTGGGGTGTTACAGTAATTGATTCTAGACACGTTCTATGTGCCTTCTGGGATCAACATTCTATAGATCGAATTTGTGAATAATTATTATAATAGTTGGGAAGAAGATTTAGGGGAAAAAATCATATAGAACATAACCCAATGTATAATTTGAGTATAAGTATATAATATCATCTTATAATTTTTTAACATAAATATTATATGGGTATTCCTAGCAATACATCCCTGTCTGGATATTATAAGTGGACATGGGTTTGGAAAAGATGTAACTAGGAGTAATATATCTAATCAGGTGTTCTGGGCCTATCTCTAGGCTACCTAGAACTTGAAAATATTCCTTATTTTGGACCTGGTATGACTCGTTTAGGGTATTTACTTAAGATAATTCATGTATTCGTTTCAAACCATTCTGAATAGTTTAGATAGTTAATGATGATGTATGACAATGGTTAAAACTATGGGTTTTATATGTAAAAATAATGTTTTATTGATTTGATATATGATAAAGGATTATATACTTCTTTCATTGTTACTATAGTTTCTCACGACATTATTTATGATTTATCGTGATGATTGGGGCCCGATGTATTAATGTTATCATCGAACAAAAAGGAAATGTTGGTGAAAATGAGAAAACATATAAGGTTTTTATTTGAGTGAATGATATCATTTATATTCCTATTCAATAATCTAGAAATATGATTATTAAAACATACCTTTACTAACTCTCGAACCCACCAAAGAAGACAAGGATGAATATTTTAAGAGTTCATGTCATAGGAACTATTGTGAAAAGAAAGAAAAATTTTAGTCACAAAACAAATATAGAAATATCCGCCCTAGAATGTCTTTGAATGGAATGATGAAGTTATTTATTTAGGGGAAATAATGACATAATTAAATGAATTGATGAGAAATTAATGAAGAGTGTGATGGAAGTAAAAGAAAATCAACATAACAATGCGTTCCTAGTCATTATATGTATATTTTAGGAACCATTACATTACCCAAGTAAATGACCTCTTCTAGAAGATAAACACTACTGATTAATGTGGAAATAATATTATATAGCATTTTCATATTATTTTTATACTGAAAACCATTGTTAATATTAAATTTATTGATTTTCGTTATATTATGTATGTCTATCATATTTACTTTTTGAAATTAGATTAATATGGGTTTAAAAATGGACGACCTCCAAGCTGGGTGACAATAAATTAAATATTAGAGGGATGGGGAGGCACGAAACCATGTCCAAAGGATGATAAGTGTTTAATACCAACCATTGGAACCCACAATGTCTTGGTAAAATTTTTATTTTTATAGAAAAACAATTAGATGAATATATTTTATTGATCAACTAGTAATATCACTTTTGAGGATAACTGATTAATCTATTTTACAAATTGTTTTTTTAATAGTGTTAGTGACAAATAGTTATATGCTTTACTATTTTATAGGAATTACAATCCATTGACGTTTTCTTTTAAAGATTCAATAATAAAAATAAATCTTTGGATGAAATAAAAAACTAATCGATGAATAAAAAAGAAAATATTGTTTTTATCGAAATATATCAATTTAGTAAATTTCTTTATATCCATAGTGCATAATGAATTAACTAGAATTATGAATATTATTAAAAAAAATATTGTCTTAATACCATTAATTTTTGTCAAACTTATAGTTTCTAAAACATCAATGATTTTTGGCATTGAGGACTTGATATTTATGTTAATCATTTAGTTCATTTATATTGATGACCATAATAACTCCCTATAAAAATTTACACATTTACTCCAACTATTTATATCTATATTACATTAATGATCTCATATTTAGATACATAGTTATATTTTACTCCATGTGACCTTTGAAAATATCATTATCACTTTTTGAGGTACTGTTTTGAAAAACCTTCTCACAATGTTGGATTTCAGTGAAATAAATATCCAAAAATATTTTACCAATATTGAGTTTAAATTGTGAGGATGAAATATAATTAATATAGGGGTAATGTAACGCCATAAAAATTTTGATGTACATCTATCTATTTAATAGTTTTTAAGATACGCAATACCATGTTTAAAAAAGGAATATATTAACATGGAATATTACAATTATTATTAAATATAATATATTCTATAGCTTGAAATTCATGAAACACTATGTTATCATGAATAACACAGAAAATATAACTTCAATTATATCATTCATTATAGGCATGTAAGTCATTACTCAATAGATTGTGTTACACATAAGACCTAGTTTCAACATATAAAATCATACTTTTAATATATTATTATTTAATATAACATTGAATAACCCGGATGATATGTTATAGATTATCAATATTGTTAACTAGGATATAAATATTTATGATTTATATAATTTTAAAATGATTTAATTTGTTACTGATTTAAGAGGATGAAAAATAAGTTCCAATTATATGTAAAAAGATATTATTATTTTTATGCTTCTAAATGAGTTATGGTTTAGTAAACCTAAATTGGTAAAATTAAAAAATTATTTTAATTAAATATATATTTAATATATCTAATAAAATTTTCTTTATATTCATTAATTTTGGTTGATAGGAATTAGATAAATAAAATCCCAATTTCACAAATGAAAACCTATATTTTTAGAAACTATAATTTAAGACCATTCAATTGTGATCCCATTTTAAATAATAATTTGAAGTATATAATATATTAATTATGTAAAAATTAACAACATAATTGAAATATAAAAAACTAGGTTTGGGGTATGATTTGGTATTTTTTTTAGTAGTTTCATTTTTTCATGAATACTGAAAAATAATAATTTTTAATTCAAAAATAATTTTTCATCTAACATATTTATGTGGATATATGAAATTTTAAATTGTTTTTAAAATCTAATTAGTTAATTATTTTATAAATAAATCCAATGTAGTCCACTATTATAAATTTTACATTGAAATTTATAAAAAAGTATGGCAATTTATTAGAAATTTTTACTTAAAAACCCCGCAATGACATCCCGTCTGAAAAATTAAATTTATATTAATTTCTGGGAAATTTTTTATTGGAATTAATAAAATTTATTTAATAAATTGAATCATAATAAAAAATAATTTCTAATAAATAAATATTATTATTTTACCAAAATTATTACTGAATGTTATATAAATTAATGAAACCCATTAAGGGTAAATTAATATTAATAAAGGACTAATCCATAACATTAAGTAAAAAAACAACCAATACACCTATCAATGAGATATTAAGTTTCCATTTGTACAAACGATTCACTATTGTCTTGAATTGGGTCTATAATTGGATCCACATTCACCATGATACAAATGGAGTGAATTCCTTTGTCAAATTATTAAAAGAGTGAAACTCCTCCTCCACTATGAGAGCCCACCACATCTTCACATTCTTCAAACATATCAAACAATATATGTACGGAAAATATCTACACAAATAGATTCCAAATGTCTCTCCCAGTGACTTTAATGTGTCCCATTGGGTTGAAATTTATCCAAGTAATAACATTAGAAAAAAATCAAAGTTAACCAATTTTTTAAGTAACGTTTTACAACAATATCCACTCATTTATTTACTCATCCTCCACATAAAATGATTTTCATAAATTATTTTATGATGAATAAAATATCTTTAATATATAATTTGATGTTTTTTATAATCTTTTACCTAATTTTACACACAGAACCATAAAATGGGTAACGAACATTCTTTTTCTTTGTATAATGATCTATTGCCTCACAAAATAATGATTGAGCATTATTTACCTACCACCTCAGATGGTTTAAATTACAATAGACACAACATTTATATATGTTATATATTATAATTATTACATATTTAGTATTATTTATTTATTTTATGATAGATATCTTTATACATACAATTTTGTGTAAAAATTAAATCATATTTTGTTGAAGTGTGGACTGCCACCCATAAAAGTGATGTGATTCTTCAACATGATATATTGAACGTATAAGAGATTATTTTAATTTAAAATGCATGACATAAAAAACAAATCTATGTCATTAATTACATATTTATATTTCTATAAATATAATATATCATTTTACTTATTACCCTTTCACACACAGTTATAACGAGACAATGTCGTTCTTGTACGTGTGAACTACCTCCTACTCAAACTAATGTGATTCGTTTTACATAAAAATAATTATATATATAAGTATAAATGATTAAATAACATGTTAATAATGATTTAATTATCATTATGGAATGATGTGGTGTTACATACCTTATTTTAATAATGGTTATTTAAAAATGGAAACGTTACACATTGGTATGTATGGATGACCATCTCCATGATTGTAACATAGATTAATTTTTCAAATTGGTATTTAATAAATGGTTTCAAAAGTATAATTTATATATAAATATAACAATTATGTATTTATTATTACTCTATAGATGTTATATAATGACCCATTTGACCATATTTTACATACTAATGTTGTTTTTGACATAGTAGACGAATTTGGTCAAAACAACTATTATAGATTTAATTGATTAAGTAGTAGTATGTTACATTTTAATAAAATATAAAAACATAATGATAAACAAAAAATTTCTCATTAATGTCAATAAGTATTATATTTTTATTATATAGTTATTTAATGGAAGTTCACTGAAATTAAATGTATTTTAACAGATATTCTCTTATTTTACATTCCATTAAGACTTATTTTTTGTTATACATTTAATTTTTATTATATGGTGAAAATAATTTCAATTTACATTATTTATAATGAATATAATTAGTCAAATGATAATATATATTTAATTTAATTTGATTATTTCTTGAGGCTTATGCTTTAAAATGTTTCAAAGTTGTATGGTACAATTTGTAATGTTTAAATATTTTTTTCCTCAAGAATATTTTTACTAATAATTTATTTAAATTCATGTAAATTATGTCACAAATGTGTAATAAACCCTTTAAATTTAAACAAATTTGGTTTGTCATTATGTTATTCATGTACTAGTACCATTTTACACTCTTTCTTACATAATGTGTTTTATAAATTCATTTAATAAAATGAAACATCATTTAACTATTCTTTTAGGGAAACTATATTATTATAAAATACATATTTTTTAAATGTTTTCTAGAATTATTTTTGAAATAATTTTTAAAACGAAATATTTTCGAATTTTTTCTTTAAATGATTTTTTCAATGTGATCATCTTGTCACATTCCGAACATGGAATTTTTCTAATCTTTTTACCATGAAAATAGAATGTTTTTACAACTTAACGTAGTTAAAGATTTACCGTCCATCATTATTTTGAAGATTAATTTTCATTTTTTAAATGGTTAATTTTTCAAAAAAAATTAAAAAATTATTATAATATTAACGATTTTTTTAATGGGGTTTCAAAACTAATGTATACTTCAAGAATTTTTTTTTAAAGATCAGATTATAATATTTTCATTCATCAAAAAACAAAAACCCTTTATTTTAACCCACTTCATGTATGTCGTATTAATACCATCCTTGATCATCCTCTATATTGTTTACGATTGATTTGGCCAAGAATTGCATTCAAATTCACTTCCATGATATTCTTTTTCCCATTTGAATATTCATTTTCATATTATAATTAAGTAATTAATTTCCCCTATTTTACTATATCATTTATCAGGGATATGTTCATTTCTTAAATAATATATTTTTTTATACGGTTGTAATATTTATTGATATTTTATTATTAGGGTAAATATTGATAAATTTGTATCTCATACTCCATATAGTTATTTGATAAGTCACATTTTTAAATAAACTATTTGATATATGAGGAATGTTTTCACAAGTACTACATGAGTGGAGCCGGTTATAGATTTCCCCTCCAGGAATAAATAGTTTCATTGGATGAGTAATTTATATTGCTACCTTATATAGGTTTTTACCTTATATAGTGTAAACAATCATGTGAATGTTTGTGAGGGTAAATGTACCATATACCTAGGAATCATAACATCAAATAATCAATTTTTCCCCTCATTTAAATTATGATATAAGACTTCCATGTTATTTTTCATCGACATATCTATGGATACATATCATTTTTATATAATTTTATTAAATTTAGTGTGTTTCAGTTTATTAGACTTCCACATTTATATTCTTCTATATAGTTATTTAAATAGAATTTTTTCCCAGTTATTACCATTAAAAATTGTTTATTCACTTTCTTTTTAGATTATTGATTACATGGTATGTCTGTTTTATTTATTTACCATTTCATAATAATAATTGTTATCATTGATTAATTATAACATCCACTATATTTTTCACTTACTAACCATTTTAGGAAACCATTGTTACATTTTATTTACTCATGAATCCCAGAAGCATACAATAATAGGTATGGATTAATATACAAGAAGGAATAAAATTTCCTTTGATGTTATTATCTTATAATTTTTTATTTAAAAAAACAATGTTTTAATTAGTGTATTAATTTTTAATATAATGACCATGTATATATCTTGTTTATAAAGATTACTAGACTATATGTCCTTCAGGATTTGATTCCTTTTAATAATAACAATGTAACTCATAACAGACACCAGCTTTGGGCCTTCTCAGGCCGAGGAACTGTAACTAATGCACAAAAATATCCTATAATTTTTTTTTAAATACATATATTTATTCTTTTAGAAAAGTATTCATAGTTATAAACATTTTAATAGTCATTTATAATTATTGTATACATGTATATTACATTGTTGTTATATATATATTCAATATCATTTGTGTGTAATATAGAATTTCTTTTAAATATATTTATTATTGTCATGTATTTATTCATTATTATATAAAAGTTAAATGTTTCTTTATAGTATATATTATAGATGTTGGTCCCTTTAAAATTATTATAACGTCACTATTTCATTATAAAATTGTTTTTTACAATCCATAAAGATGAAATCAATGAAAAACACGATTAAGTTATTTTTTAAAATTGATAATAATATATTAAAAATATGGTTTTAATAATAAAATTAAAATTATAGAAATAAAATGAAATGAATATTAAATTATATTCTTTAATATTTCTATAAATTTTAATCTCGTGTTAAATAATTATGTAAATTTATAACACATTTCATTTAGGTGGAAAAAACAATGAATTTAAGGATACTCCATAATTAATGGATGATTTTGAATATATTTATTTATAAAGTCAATATACCCTAATTTTAATGATTATATATAGTGTTGGTGCATGGTATATATTATAATTGTACATTATTAAAATAAAAATATAACCAATATCATGTCATTTCATTTTATAATGAAATACTTTGATACTTTTATAACACTCAATTGGATGGTTGAATTTGTAATATTTTTTATTGCTAATAGTTTGTCCTGTTGAATTTAAAAAATACTCCAGTAAATATCATATTTATCCATTAGACCCATTTTTGATAAATATTTATGAATGGTGTTATTGAAATGGTCAAAAAATAATCAATCCCACCATGAAGTCCATATGAATAAGAAAAATAAATGAAATTTATTTTTTGAATATATAATGATTTAATATTGTGTACTGTAGAATAAATCGCCTGAACCATGTGAGGGAACCATAAATAGTTAATTATATAAATTAATAAATTTTTATATGGAATAAATATGTCCATAATTTTTAAATATATTATGAGGGTTAAAATTCAAAACAATATAATAATTATATGAATATGAAGAACTGATCACTTCCAAAAAATAATATCACACTTCAAAAAATATTTATAAATGAATAATAATATTATGAATATAATATTAATTTTAAAATTTCACATATATATACACTATAGATAATAGAATGTAATGAATAATTAATGTAATATGGCACATTTATAGAATATAGGGATCCCATAAAACTATTATATATCAAAATATTGAAATATTTATATATAGTTAGAAAACTAATAAGACCATTAAGAATAACAATCTGACAATTAGAAATGTATCATCACCTATGGAAATAAAAAAAAATATTTCTGTATCTTATAAAATTAAAATTTAAAATATTTATATCGTGATTCAGATAAATTGATGTTATAAATTATAAAATAAGTGTTCATTTTTTAAAATAATAGTGTTAAATATTCATTTTAATAATAAATTTAATTATTTTAAAGAAATTATATTCATTAAATTTTCATACAATTTAATATTATATTTTATTTTAATTACATGTTAATTTTATGAGACATTTAGTAATTTTCCAAATGAATAGAAAAATTCATCATAATATTAAAATTTTTAATTTTTAAATCATTTAGAAAATAAGTGAGTATTTTGTATTTTTCTATAATTTTTAAATTTCCATTGAATAGGGAAAAATGAAAAAATAGTTTATTTAAGATTATATTTTAATGTAAAATTTTTATTATTAAAAGATGATATATTAACCAATTAGTTATAAAAAATATTTTCCATTTATTCTATATACTCAAAAGAATAAATAATATTTATAATATTGAGATAATATAATAAATTAATTTATATAATATTTTAAAAAAATCATCTCCAACACTTATTAAAACAAACCCACTAAAAACCTTCTCCTCAAATATTTCAACCCATGTAGCATAAAATATTTCAAATATTATATCCATTAAATATTATCACCTAAAACCTGGTGATGATTATACCAAAAAAACAAAATTAATATTCATTATATTGTTTTTAAATGAGGAAGTTTCTAATATATAATATTCTCAACCAACCACTTCAAGATAGTATTCTTCTATTACCTTATCCTCAACTACATAATTAATCATTTATTAATAAATACAATATCATATATATAGTGGAACATATTTTTACAATGTAATATCTATAATCTATCCTCTACTCTTCTCCTATTATTCTAAAAAATGATGTTGTTGTCTATGTTATGTCTCTCTATCACCTCTATGGATGATTAGTTTTTTTCATTAATAACATAAAGGGTAGCGATAAAAATATTTTAATTGTCGAATACGTTGATAATAAGTATGTTATAACATATTTTATAGTAATATAAGCATATTTATTTACAAAATTATATAAAATAAAATTTTGTCTTGATGGACAATAAAACCTTAAAAATGAACTATCAATATTAAATTGTCATTTTTAACAATTGAATCATCCTTTTGATGGGGTAAAAAATTATAATTGGGATCATTATAATTTATATAAGGAAATTAATTAATTTTAATTTTAATTTTATAGTAGTATTGTAATTTGAAAAAAACGTCCATAATAATAGTAGTGTGATCCTACTATAGAACCAAGAAATACACATCCTCATAAAATAGTAATTAGAAATTATATAACATTCAAATGTTTTTAAATGAAAAAATATATAAAAAATAAAGTATATATTATTTTTTATCTAAATAAATTAATATATTATTTCATTTTATATTTCATGAAATTTATGATAGTAAATAATGAATATAGTTAAAAAGGGAAGAGATCTCTCTAAACCACCCATTATCTAGTATTTGTTATATTTCTATCCAAATAGCATTATTTATATCATTGATGTTATAGAATGTTTATAAATTGTATATATTTTTCTCTTATAAATATTTAAATCTTATTCTATATTTAACTAATGGGGGTAATATAGTTCTTATTATTATTTCAGAATATACATTTTAAAAATCAATCATGTTTGTGGAGAAATTGTATATCACTTAATAAATTTATATAGAAATAATTTAATGTAATTATAATTAATCTAAAAGTTATTAAATAATGAAATAATTTTAGAATTTTAATTCTAGTTTTCCAATTATTTTTAAGGAAACTCTTATCCTCATAATTTCGCAATTTTTTTTAATAGGTTACATAAAATTTCATTATCACTATTCATTTATATTCACAATACACTAACCTATACAGTGAAATTTTTATCTAAATTAATAATATTTTTTGAGATCTATCATTTAATAGTAATATATGAACATAAAAATTATTTAATTCCTTATTCTCATTTGGATTCATTATGAAATATCATTTTATTATGATATGAACAATGATTATGTAACCCATTTCCTTCAATGGGTAACTATAATGTTTATACCTTAGGTATAATTTCTATATGTGGTGAAAAAATAATTAAAATGTATTGGTGGGTTGAAAATGATAGAATTACAATGATGTGGGTAATATTTTATAATCATGAGATGTTATGAAGGTGATTAGGGGTCAAAATAATCAATAATAAGAATAATTCAACCATGTGATATTGAATTTGATGTTATCCTTAAAATGTCTTTATTTATTACTATATATTGTTTTCAAATATCAATGTTTCCATGATCTTCTAATATAAAGTATTATTGTTAATATCTCATGTTATTATTCCTTAATATTAACTTTTTTGATATCTTGTTATGTTTTTTGGTTCACATGTTATGCCTAATTAAAATATTAATTATCATACTACAGTATATATAATATCCCATTAATTATTATAATATCAATTATATAATATAAATTATAGGGGTTTCAATGGGATATAGGATCACATTATGGAGAATAAAATAAATATTTCGGGTTTTCATTTTATTTTGATGTATTATGATCCATGTATTCCAAATGAACATAGTCTCATGATATTATGGTTTTTTATTGGATATTTATATTAAAAATAATGTAATAATAGGTGTAAAATAATTGGTTGACTATATATAGTTCTATATAGTGGTATATATATAATTTTGTGGATTTAGACTACAAATATTTAGCGTGGACCCTTCATATAAGTCTTTATATTGAATAATGTACATAAATAATTTTTAACGTGTAGGTAACTTGATATGTATAATATTTGACGAAAAAAAATTATGTTGTATCTCAGTTGGATCATTGTATGAATAATATATTGATTCATGTGGAAAAACCGCATTCTCCATAGAAGGAAATAGTTGGTGTGGAGTGCCTTATACAATGAATATCTCCTACCATTAGTGGATCATTTTACGAAAAAATCATGTAAAATGTATAAAATATATTAAGATGGTATTCTATAGACTCTAATGCTTAGAGAAAAATATTTTGTAGTTTTTTTCTGTCATCTTAATGGGAAATCTGATTAATGATGTAAACTGATCCACATAACTAAGTAAAAAAGAAAAAATTGATTCCATTTAATGAGATATATTTAAAAAATATTTTCCAATAAAAATATCCCCAAACTCTATGTATTCTTTTTGAAAGAGACTTCCTTAGTCTAAATCAATAAAAATATGAGTATACTAGGGCATATAAATATAGCATCCCTTGACATTCACAATAGGCCCTTTAACTTATTCACCAATAATAAATGTAATGTTTTTTATTTTTATAGATTAAATAAACTTATTTATAATTCATTGATGATTAAAGACATTGAGAACTAGGAAACTATTTTTGATATCTCATACATGGGTGAGATGGATATTTCTGACACCTATAAATCACATGGCGTGGTGGATAAAGGAAAAATAATTAACATTATTTAGTAATTATTAATAAATAAATACTATAGAGTATATAAAATATAACTACCTAATAAAAAAATTTGTATGAAGAAACCCATAAAATATATCATTTCAATCTAGAGAATGTTCATGGGAGGAAAAGTGGTGAATCATAATAATCAATGATGAAGATAGGTAAAAACCCCACCAATGTTATTTGGGAAATTATGATTCAACTCAATCATCTTCAGGTGGTATAATATTTCAATATCATGGAATATTGGTAGTATTCATTCTAGAAACATATTTAAAGAGTTATTTCATAAATTTAATGACAATAAACATAATAGAATATTTCGAAATTAAGGTCATATTCGATCACTACTATTAATGAGGATCCTGAAAATAGCATGGATATATGTTTGTTAGTTAGTTTATCATGAAAAGGGTAGAACTATTTATGTTCTCATTCATAATAATAATTATTGACATGATATTTTAGAATAAATATTCCTAAACCACCTCTAATAATGGGGTTGATCGATCAATGATATCATAAAATGAAGTGATCTTTTCATCTCAATCATTTTCCCATTCCTAGTTTCAGTTTGTGTACTGAACATGCTAGGATGTTTTCCCACACCATCATTTGTGTAATTTGATGATATTCTTTTCATTTATTTCATGTCATTATGTAATAAAAATTTAAATATTTAAAGATATAGATATCTCTCTTTACATCTAATGTCTTCATTTCATATCGTACATGTGAATGGATATAATTAAATCTCGCTTGGAAACTAATTAATACGCAGTGATATTATTTCCATTTAAGAATGAATATGTATCCCAAATGATTTAGGAAAACGGTTTAATCATGATCAAATAAAATCACATTTTTTAGGATTATACCAATGTATTCAATGATGAATTTGATTTTATTTTTCATGACTGATAGGTTGAGATATAAATCAAATGTATAACAAGATCAGAACTCATATCAAATAAACTATATAGAACTACAATAAATTATTTAGAAGAAGTAATGATATGTTTTAATATAATATAGAAAATGCTTTTATATACCCAATTTCTTCACAATTGGGGGTGTTAGTCCTTTTAATCATATTGACAGATGTGTCAATCCACATAATAATTAATTACAATGAATTAAAAAATAAAAAATAAATAATAGGCATCACCTAAAAGTAATAAATGACTAGATTGATCATCTATGACATTACTATTTTTTATATAAGGTCGACCTTTATTTGGGATATCACCTATTAAAGGTGAAACAATTTATATTCCCAAGACTACCTTCCAAACATGGTAATAAAATTAGGAGTTCTTATTTACACCCTTTGAAACCAGTAACTATTTATGTATTCCCAATAACTTTTTTCCAAATGAAAATTTAATTGTAAGAGTTAATATAATGTAATTAGACATTAATCTTTAAAATAATAAATTCATTCTTATTAATAAATGATTATTAAATATCCCTTTATTACGATATGAGATAAATTATACAGGTCATTCCATTATAGGGATAATTCTCATATTTATTTCATATCAATGACCCCATTTTCTGGAAGCCATAATGATGTCCATGTTATGATGGGTTTTCCCATATTTAAATTTCAATTAATTGAGTAATTTTTTTCTCCTGAGACATTATATAGTGGATTATTGAGAAAAAATATTCTATAGTGTAACCTCATCCAACATAATGTTGAATTATAATTTATTATTATGTTATAATTTTGTAATATAAAAATTCTTTTCCATCTTACATTATTTTTTTCATATTATAAAACAATGTTTTTTATATGTTCACAAGATATTAATCATTATCCTCTTATTTTATGATGTCATAATATTACATTGTATGGATATGTAAGGATTTTTATCATTTTTATTCCCATTATGGGATTTATATCTCATCATATTATTTTATGTTGTTCCTATATTATCTGATGTAATTTGATGAGATAAAATTGATTTAGGATATTAATAAGGATAATGATTTAATTATTTTTATTTTAATATTCATTTTGAGTATTTATCAACAAACTACTTTTATCAAACACGGCTTCATGATCTTGGGTTAGTTTATAGTTTTTTTTTGTTTGAAATCAGGTAATAATTTATGTTAGAGTATTGGGACATTATAGAGGATGTATGATTCTTGTGCACATTGTGGAAGAAATCATTTTCAAGTGAGTTGATGAAATGTATATTATTTTGTCATTTATAGTCAATAAATGATGCTCCTATGGAGGACCCCATCATGATACCACTTCTCTGTGATGGTAGAGGCTAATGAACTCATCCCTTACCACTGATGGGGGAGGGACATTTACTGTCCATCAAAGGCGCTTCCCTATTCTTCATCCCCTTCTCAAATCCCGACATCCTTCTGCCTTTTCCTCAAATATCTCTTGGGCCAAAAGCCACATAATTTCTCGATGGTTGCCCTAATCATTCATTATCGGTAGCGGAATTCTCAGAATCATCAGATCATCTAAAGATATATCTGGTTGCGAGGTTTTTTTAGCAATGTCCCTTAGTAGACTCTTTTATATGCACATCATCAAAGCATGGAGTCTGCAGGATAGGGAGATGATGGGACTTCTAGGAAATTAGAGTTTTGTGGTTTTTTTTCCTTAGAGGATGATCTCATCAATGCCTGGTCAATAGATGCACTAAACATCAACGGTTTCATATTTTTTCTACTTCGGTGGTTCGTCTGTTTTTATATGATGCCCGACCATCCATTAATATAATCTGTGGTATGTCTTCCCAAACATCCTCTACCATTCCAATTTCCCTCTATTATTCTCATGATAGTTAATCTGATTGGTAGATACTTGTGTTCAGATAGAATCACAATAGCCCTTTGTCATACCGTGAATCCACTCATCTATGTTGAAATAGATTTTTAGAGGGTTCCATTCGGATACGTGTGGATCACGGAGGGTGAGTAGTACCACTGCAAACAACACATGGTTTTTGAAACTATAACGGATTTTTGCTTCGAATACAAGCTAATGGGACATTCTATGGAGTATAATTTTTGGACTGCTAGGATGAATGGTTTGATGATGGGATTTAGTGGTGGAAGAGAGGTTGAGACTTCTCTAGAGGCTGGATGGCAGAGACCTCTTGGGTTGGCTGATTGAAAAAACAATTGGAAGACAATCCTCCAATCCTCTAAGTGTATGTGATGGATCAATTGAGACTGAAACTATTCAGAAACCTCAAGTTCGTTAACTTTTGTTGAAGTTCATGGTGACTTATGACTATCTGATAGTGTCTAATGTGTTTAATTGGCTAAAGAAGGAATTGTCCTGGACACCCTATTTCAACACTCTTCTCCACAAGAAAAGTGTGCAGGAGGAAGACTTAATTCAGCAGGATGTGGTTCATGAGTGGCACATGTAGGTTGGGATAAATATTGCCTTGGTGCATACATAGGTATGTGAGGAGAATGTTCTAGTGTAGGTTGCTAGCATAGGTCATGGTTTCTTGAATAAAGGGAGTTAGAGGCTATATTTGGATGGGGCACAACAAAACAGTGCTGGAAAATCATGGAACTTGAACCGAGGTGTCGTGCTTCACTCCCTTTGAACAATATACTTGAAGGACTTTCATAGGCTAATTCGATCTTCGTCAACATTCTACCATATAAAGTTATAAGATTTGTTAATGAGACCACTAGAGAATAAAACATTCAATAAGTTGGTGTGAACAAATGTCCATGGAAACATAGAAGCAATAGGACAAGGAAGGGGAGGAAGGACTATTCCTATTAACCTCTCACCTTGTAAACTATTTCATCCAATTAGGATATCACCAAAAAGGATATCATTGAGGATATGAACATTCAATATCTAGGGGACCAAGATGAGAAAGGTTTCGACACTTTGTTAATATTTAAGGAAAAAGTGGTCGAACAAGTCTTGCTTCTTAATGCCTATGATGGGGAGGCATCTAAAATGATGGGGAGGACATTAAGAGTCACACATAATGAGAATAAATATTCTTGGATAGACAAACAATAAATTATTCACATCAGGGGCTTCAATAGATAGATTTTTAGCATTGAGGAGTACAACCGGTCTTCGGACCAACTGGCCTCAATGTTTAGAAATCTGATAATGGGGGCACCAAACATTCAAGTAACTGTTATCTCATGGATGTTAGTTAGGGATTTGGCTTCAAGGATTATTTAGTTACTATTGTAGGTCTTGAGTTATATTGGTGTTTCCCCTTGGGTAGGATATATCTCGGGATTGGAGGGAACTAGATTGTGGATCAGTGTTTTGTGTTTCATTAGGTGATGTCTGGGTGTTTTTCTTCTAGCATTTTTCATGTTCAGCTTTAGAGGGGGTTTAGAGCATGTGGCAGTCACCTTTGCATGCCACTTAGAGTAGAAGATAAAGAGTTTATGGCTTTCCCATTGGTTATGTTCCCATACATATTTGTACGAGAATGTTTTCCTTGTGAACATGTTGCGGTGAGCGTTTGTAACATGATGTAGTTATAGGGGAGAGGCAGAAACTGTATTTTTTTAAGGGTTTGTCTGTACTATTATTTTTGGTTGTTTTTATGAATTTGGTGGTTCTCACATTTCCCTTAAAAGTGATTTGATAAAATAAAATATACTTTTCAGTCATTTATAGTCAAAAATATCTTATAAATACTGTTCTTTTTTATAAATTTCTATATTTAGTCTAACAATATGTTGTTTCTTAGAAATAAAAACCAGATTTTATGTAGATAGAGTTGTTGAAAAACACATCAATGTATTTTTTCCATAAGGTATAATAAAAAATTCGGTTAATAGTATTTTGTATGTCATAATTATAATCTACATATCAAAATAGATTAAATTATATTAGTATGATATAATATTATTTGGATAAGTAATGTTGAAATGAAACAAAATTATAAATAAATACGAATAATATTTAAGGTTTATGATTTTAATTGGATTATTCCATAGAAATAGATATATTAGTACAACTACAATAGTCTAGAATATTATACGGGTGACAGAGGAATATATATGAAAAAATATGTTTTATGTGTTCAACAAGAAATGAAATTTTGAGTTGTTTTCATTGGGTGGTAAGACACCCCACTTTTAATTGAGGATAATAGATGTTTTTTAAATTTTGAATCTTAATATAAATAGATAAAAAGTCATGTTTCTCCATAAATGAATAATAATTTGGTGGTTGAGGCGAAAATAAAATTATCACAAAACTGTTCATTATCATACTGTTTTAATTTTTTTAGTCTATTACTCTTTAAAAATGATCCTTTACCATTTTTTGTTTTACCAGTGTAAATATATTTTACATATATAAATTTTTTTAATAAATATAATTATTATATCAAAGAATATATAATTTTTAAAAATTATTCAAATAAAGAAAGGTATTTTACCTGAAAAAAATATTCTGTTTAAGATAAATCTACTTCCACATTAGTTTATTTAACATTCCCAAACCCAATTTTATAAAAGGTTTTCTAAATAGGTACATTTATTTGTACTATAAAATTACCAATTTCATTAATTTGATGATATATATTTTTTAATAAATTAATTAATTTATATATGGTAGTAAAATAATTATGAAAAATAGTTTTATAAAAAAAATATTTATTTTAATATATAATTAATTTATTTTGTTTGAAAATATTATTTATGGTCATAAAATATTAAAAAATGAATTATAAATTTAAAAGAGTATATAGAAATGTGCGGTTTTTTAATTATATAGATATTTCAACAATTAAATATTTCTCGTACATTTAATTGTATTCATTATAAAATAATAATGTCATTATAGTTATATTTTTATTCAAATATTATTCTAAATTATTTAACAACGATATTAATTTTTTTATATACCATATGAAATTTTATTTACTATATGATGATACCATAAATCCATAAATGAACCTAATTTGGAAAAAAATCTATTTTGATTTATATCTTACATAATTCTATTAATGAATGGTTTTTATAGCGGGCATTATGTAATAGTATTGAGATATAGTGGTTACATGATATAGTATGGTCTATTTAATTACCCAATAAAATGAATATCCATTCATTATAATATTTATTTTCTTTCCTTCAATTTGAATTTTTGGGATTCAAGGGTAAGGCACCAATACAAGGATAATTTTAATTATAATAATAGTTATCACACTACAGTTTGTATAGATCTCTATGAAGCATTATCTATTAGGCATGTTTTATCTATATTATATTAGAAAGAAAAAATAGTTACCGAAATTATCAATCAAGATTTTCTGTTGTACATAATAGAAATTATTTTTGAGATATCAATGTGAATTCATATAGAATGAGAACAAAACATGTCCATTGTTGATCAACAGAGGATATATATGTATTTATAAGCAAGGGAAATTTTATTCATAAAGGTGACTCCTCATCATTTGTAGATAGGGATTGACCAAGTAATTAATCACTCTCCCCATTTCTGTAATACATTCATTATGAGAAAAATTACATTCCAGTTAAAACATACATTCTATATGATCAATATTTATGAAATAAATCATGCGTCACATCTTTATTGGAACCTTCATGATGATTTTTATAACATCTCTTGGGGTAGAATGAGAGTTGAATATGTATATATCATCAAGGATAAATCTATGTAGTTCTTAGATAACCTATATAATATTTTGAATCCTCTTGATATTCCATTGGATAATTTCTAATTGATATATTGTGTCTTGAAGGAGATCATTATAGATATGGAGCGATGTATTCATTCTAAATTTCATTAGTTTCTTGGTGTATTAATAGATTACAACATGAATAATAATTTTTTTATATTTTTTGAATTAAAAGTTTATGGACAGTTGTTTCTCATGATTAATATTTAATTTCAATCTACTATATTGGTATTGTAAAATATGTAGTATAGTCCATGAAAAGATTCTAAATGTGTGTCTAGTTTTTTCAATTTTCTCCCATTATGAGATGTTTTTTAATGTCACATGCATTATAATTAATTAAAAGGAGTAATAACTAAGAATCTAGTGATTTAATAATACATCATTGTGGTTATTTCATTGTTATTAGAGTTGGAAAAAAGGATTGAAGGAAGAATATTGGGTTGTGATGAAATGTTAGCATGATGGGGGTTCTAATTGAATATTGGATTGTATTGAAGAATGGTGATTTTATATGGATCATAAAATACAGTATATGGAATGTATCATTAGAGGTTATAAATGATATATTTTGGTGTCTCATCCACATAAGAAATAGTTTTGATGTGGAGGTGGGGTTCACCATATCGTATAAGGTGTAAATGTTCTTGTCACTATCAAATTAGTGGAATCAGTGAGAAAAAAATAGTTTTTGGAATAATATTAAACTTGGATTTATTGACTTATTAGAAGATATTGTTTATACTAAGATTTTTATTATTGTGGGAGGTTTCATCATGGTTTCATCTTTCATGATCTTAATTCTAGTATTAAAAATTTTTGGAAAACTATACATATTATGACATTGTTAATGTGTTTCTACAATGGTTTCAAATATATTTTTAGAGTATAAAATCATAAGTTACCATGTAATGAAATAATTTTAACATTTATCCTATGAATTATAAATTTTATATAATCTTATTTTAGTTAATTTATTCAGCCCTTTTTCTTATTATGGTTCGTTGATTACATAGGACATCTATGAAATATCTATGGTGATTTCATCTGATCTTTGTTTTCCTATATCATTTTATAATAATATAAGATATGTTAGTGGGTTTCCTTCTATTACTTGTTTGTTACTGTCGTTAATTATAAAAGATCCAATGTTGGATATCCATATGGTGTGTGGATTCAATTTGGGAATGTTGAGTAGATACTGAAACATATTATTCAATTAATTATATTTAATCGCTAAATGTCATTTGGTAGGGTATTCATAACATCTATTATTTTTTTCATTGTCTCAGAGAAAGTACCATTCTTTTTCTAAATTTGGTAAACTATAGAATAGAGTACAACGAATATAATGATTGGTTTATTGATTCAATTTGAATGTATGTTTTCATCAAATGTGTAAATTTCTGTTGATGATACATCTTTTAATAATATATATTTTTTATTACCTTTATATTATTCTTTTATTGTGAATTGAATGGTTAATGTGCATTATATTAGACAAATAAAATAAATATGGTTTTGGTAAACTAAATAATAGAACATTTATGCAAATGAAAACACTAATTATCATTTAAATATATTAATTATGAATGTTTATTTTCAATGATGTATATTCTTAATAAAATTTCATTATTTCGGTTGATTATAGGTTTATTAATGTAAAATATATCCATTTTGATTCTATGTATCTGATATGGTAATTAAAAGGGAGTTTTTCTATATATAATTTGTTGAGGCTATGAAAGCCCACAATTTTTTGTTAACGTATCATATAAAATCATGTTATGGCCATTGTTTCCCTATTATTTTGATCCCTCAAAATATGTATTGATGTATTTTATGTGTTCCCTAGTATAGAAGATCATTGATCTGTATGATATGTATGAGATTCAAGTAAATGTGTTGATCAAAAATTATATTTTCATGTATTTCTCATTCCACTTAATTGAGATATGTTTTACATCAAATTTATGGAATTTTTATATATATTGTATTTTTTGTATATTATGATGTTATGTGTGATTATAAATGGGATTCCTTATTATGGTATTAGTTTTCTCATATT
The DNA here is from genome assembly GCA_963277665.1 of Viscum album. Classification (NCBI taxonomy): domain Eukaryota; kingdom Viridiplantae; phylum Streptophyta; class Magnoliopsida; order Santalales; family Viscaceae; genus Viscum; species Viscum album. The sequence goes on from OY728131.1 coordinate 1,556,141,483, forward strand.
CCATAGTTCATTATGTAAAATTTTATTGTTATATAAACGGTTATTCATTTGTTTTCATTCTATCTACCTTATGTAGTTGGATACTATATTGAGTGTCACTATTATTTTGGTATCTTATGAGGATTTATAAAGTAATCCTAATTATTGATATTAAATAAATAAATTATAAAAATATATTTGGTGATCTAGTATGGATTCAATTGGGTGAAATATTATATTATATGTATTCATTGATATGGTATACTTCTAAAGGGGGTGGATTTATTGGTGGAACGACACTATATGTTGATTCATCTGTTTATGTAATAGTTTGGTGCTTATTATTGTTGTGATGGATTTTTCTAGAACCATTATTTTTTTAAATCTGATTAAGAAAACAAATTACATTATAACTCTCTTAGAAATCCATAAGAGGAATACATGTAGGTCTCAAATAAGGGTAGCTTTTCCCTATATATATAATGTTCAAACATAGTCTGAGTAGTGGTATATGAATCAACATATGGGTTATCTCGTAGCAAATGATTTAATATAAATGTAACTTCAATATTCATGTATCACCAATGGTGTATTTATAATATCATTTGAGGGTAGATTTTGGATAATGTATGGTTGACCCAGTTTCCCATACTTTATGTAGAACACGCTATGTTATAGTCATGTTTCAGAAATGAATTCTATAAAACATTATATCTTTATAACAAAAATGATATTTTTTCTCACGGTGGATGATTAAATTATTTCCCATTCAACTTTTATCAATATCTTAACAAATGTTTTACACTACATCCAATATATTAGTTTGAAGGAGTTCTGAGTAGATGATTTCAGGTTTATGGGTGCTTTATGATGATGATATTTTTGTGAAAAAGGAGGATCAAGTGAAAATGTTTCAATGCCGAATCAAAATAATGTATTACAAATTATTCACTGAAAAAAAAATGGAGTCATGTCATAATGACCTACAACATTAGAAATCCATAGTGGTAGGAGGATACATCATTATAGAAGTGACCACATCCTACTAATACCTATAAAGACAACATATAAATTCAACATGTGAGTTATGTACTTAGATTTATGGGATCAAATTTTATTTAAATGGGCCATAATCAGAAAAATTTTATATATTTGAAATATATATCAATATCATATGAATGTAAGGAATATAATTTTATTTCAACCAATGTATTAAATTTTTTGATTGAGTCATATAAAACACAACTCAATAGATACTAAGAAAATTTATAAATTTTAATGACAGAAATTTTTGAATGAAAAATATAAAAAATAAAATGGAATTACATGCATCCTATTATAATAATTTTCATTCGAAATGAAGAAATTAATATATATATATTTATTTATTTATTTATATATATTATTGGTAAAAATCAGATCTATAAATAATTGTAACATAATTTTATGAGTAATGAATAATCATACATCTAATTAGATAAAGAATATAATAACTTCAAGAGTGAATCCTATATATAAATGAAGAGTTGTTATTTACCTAATATTGAGAAAATGTGTAGGGTTATATTCAATATTTTTCTATAGAGAGTGAAGTAATTTTGATTATATGGTCATATAATTTTATAAGGACATAAAAAACCAATGTGGATTAGTGGTTTCAATGTATATGAACATTTTCATTCATTTTACATTTATAGGACCACTTAGGTGAATGAATTAAAATTAATGTGTTAATTCTACCATAATTTATTTCATTAACATTTATTGCATGAGAAAATGAAATGATCCTATAAAATATATTGAAATATAATTATCAATGTAATTTCTTGTATTTACAATACCCTAATTTCCCACCCTCTATAGATATATTCCTTGATATAGTATTTTCACTAGTAACATATTTATGGTTTTATTGCCACTTATTACATATATTAAAATAATGGTTATTAGAGTAATTTTTTATCATAATATCCTATCCATTGTTTGGATGGATTTTTTTATTAATGCACACAATTCATCACTTCTTTAGGCATTTGATCATGGATATATAAATTGAATCAATTCATTACAAACTGTCAAACAAAAATAATGGGTACTTATTAGAATGATAACATAAGGAATCCAATAAAGATGTTATAAAAATAAATGGATTACGGTGTGATCAAAATAACACTATATAAACCTAGTAAATTTATTATAAGACCTCTCACTATATGAGAAAAAATAGTTTTAATTATTAATGATGTTTGTTTTAATTATATGTTGGAAAATATATAGGTGATGAGGAATAAATTATAAAGATTATGCAAATAATCCAAGATAAATCGTTTCAAGCATTAATTGATCATCTAATGTCACTAATAGATGATATGCATCGTATTATTGATAATATTTGTCTTTTCAAGATCATTAATAAAATAATGATGAGATTAACTCGGTTTTTAAAATTGAATGTATTCATTCATGAAGTCAGAAATCCAAAATAATTATATCATGAATGAAAACCAAATATTTTAGTTTAATAGTTGTTTATAAATGAAAAAAAATTAAATATCATAGGATAAATCCTATTTAGATTCCAAAAAATCAATTAAGAAAAATTTCACAAATTTTTACCATAAAATAGAAGAGTTTTCTAAGGTGATACCTTACATTTTTGATAACCATTATAGGGGAACTAAGTAATATAAAAAAATTCAAAATTTATTATATATGTTGTGTTATGGTAGAATTTGTGATTTCATATGAAATATAAAGTACAAGGATAGTGATTAAGGCTCTTCTAATTTTATTATTGTATTAATTGAAAGGAAATAAACAAAAGTATTATAGTGATGTTTGTTTATGATAAATAATATTATTTCACAAGGAATTAAAAAATAAGATGAAACTAAAGTTAGGGATGAAAAATAATATAGGGACCTCATGTATAATTTATCGATTCCAATAACATACATGATAAAAGTATATAACATACTTGTTTAAAAAGATATTTTTGATGTTAGATTAAATCATCATCTAAAAATGATTTTTTTTAATAATATATATATATATGTAATGAAGAACTATAATTAAAATGAACATACTAATTACACATTCCATGATATTTTAAAAAATTGAAGAATATAAATCAAAAAAAATCAATTATTCAGTAACATAAAGAAAAACATTATTAAATTTGAGTGTAAAATATTAATATCTACCTCAAAAATGAAGAGAATGTATATTTAATTGATCATATATCCATGTAAATAGATGATAATGATAAAATAATTTTATTTCACTAATTATATAGAAGTAAATATGTATAGGATTTTACATTGACATAATTTGGGTATTGGTACATTGGGATAGGTTATCAGGGCTTCTATGTAATGGAAGATGCATTAGTTATAACTTCAGTATGGTTTCATATGGTGTTCTGTAAGGGTAACCACCTGCTACAAGGGTGGAATAAGGGCCTTTATTTCACTTTAGAATTTTATGGCCCTAATTAAATTCATTATTTAACAGTCGTTATATAATTAACGAATGGTACCACATGCTACATATGGGTACCTGAGCATAAGTGTAAGCCTATTTAAACCTTTTTAATTTTGATATAAAGAGTCCTTCATATTGTAAAAGGGTATATAAGAAAAAAATATGGATACCTTATACATTTATTAATGGCAAAATAAGATTTTTAACGGTATACATAATGATATGTAGACCTACAAAAGGTCAACATGGTGTTCTTAAATCCGTTAAAATTGAAAGGACCCACGTAATGGAAAAACACCTTACCCTTTTCAAAAAACATAGAGCTATTTAAGGCTAAACAATGTTATCCATAGAATACTCCCTTTTAATAATATAATATTTTCTTAAATCCATTTACATTTTTATTCGTCCTTATATATCCCCGTAAGTCAAATTTAATGACATTATATATAAACAACCATCATATTAAAAACAATTATAAATTTACCATAATTCAATATCCTAAAAAGTCAAAAAATACTCTCCCTAGAAGAAAGGATTGAGAAAAAATAAAATTTCCCACTAGTATAATAGAATTTAAATAAATTCACACTATTGATTATTTCATCAAAATATCATTAACCTTGAAGAACTCATTTTTTATATTGTTTCTTTTGTTTCTGACATTCTATGAAATTTCATACATGATAATTGTGATATACACATTAATCAGAAAAATCATATCTTCTAGTTTCTTAGTGAAACATTTTATCTCTCCACCACTTTATGTTTTGTTTCTATGTTATATAGGGTGAAATTTATATGTATTCTGTTTTTGGGATTTTATAATTTTAGTTCTCTAGATTCTATTTTTTATGTTAGAGAATAATAAATCAATAATATAAATAATAAAAAATCTGATAATTTATATATTATAATATATTATTAAAGGATGAATATTGAGTTATTAACATATATTATAAAAATATGATAATTGTATCATTTATTCCTATTATCAATTAATGAATAAAATTATTACTCTACAAAAATAAATTTTAAAACGTATTGTTTATAAAAATATAATATATCATCACATATTGTTTTTTATTATCCATTTATTTGGGAAATGAATTTCAATTCATTGAAATAATTTGAAAATTTTAAAATTTTATAAGAGATATAATATTACATCAAAGGTGATATTTTATTTCTATTTCTATTAAATATAAGGAATTGGTTCCAAAAAACACTTTGTAGTGTTTCAAACTGACAAGTACAGGTTTTTTTATTTGATTATTTTACCCTATTAATCCATTCGACTATTCATCAATTAATTCTTGTAGGAATATTTATACCTTTTGTAGTTCTATAATTTATATTCTTTTAATTTATATAGTTCATGTGTTGGTATATTTTTTTCACTCTAATTGACTATGATTTCATGTGGGTTTTTTGTATATAAATTGAGAACCTTTATGATACTTGATTCCATGATTTTTTTAGTGGCATAAATTTGATATTTTTTATTGATAAAATGTATATATATTTCTTCTTTATTCTCATGAAGACATAAATTCAATTTATTCACATCCATGTATTTAATCATCCTTCATTATTTGAATCATTATTAGTACCTATAATATAGGTACTATAATGACATAATTATAAGTTATAGGTGAAGTTTCCTAGAACATTGATCATGGTTGTGATATAACTAAGATTAATATGGATTTATGGTCATTCCCTGGAACAATATATGGGTGAGACACTCTATTCCAATTTTTCATAATACTATATACCTAGTTCCTTTTTTTATTTCATATTTTGGTGATGATTCACTCGATTTCTAGTAGATTTGGGAGATGTGTGACATGCATAAGTCCTAGAGAAAACATAGTCAGTTTTATAAAAAATTCAAAGAGTATGTCGAGTGAAAATATTTACCAGTCGTTGTAATTTTTTGGTTACTTATGAAATATTTTTGTTAGCTTTATATTATATGGAATATGTATGAATGTATATTGGTCAATGTTACATTTTTTTACTGCATGATCAGTCAATTTCCTATTTAATATTTCAAAAATTATTACCAGTTTATTATTTTAATAGAATGATCATGTTATACCTAAGAGTAATTGGTTATGGATGCATTGGTTGGGTACTTATGATATTGCCCTCATATTCTAATTTAGAAATATATTGAACTTTTATATTTCATGTATAGGGATCCGATAATGGGAAATATGAATGTGGAAGTTGAATAAGCAATGGAACATAGACATGGAAGAGTTATTAGGATAAAAATTATATATTATCTTAGTATTGGTTATTTTTTTGATACCACACATTATATTATGGTATGGAATAGAAATTGAGATATTTTTATTACTCATATGACATTAATTAAATTTTTATTATATATTATCTGCAATATATTATTATAATAATATTAACTATTCAATTTTTTTATTTCTCTTATGACATAATATTCAGTGTGTAATCTTAACATTGATGGAATTAGACCACCACTCGTAGTGAAAAAACACTTTCTTACGAGGTGGAATGGACGATGTCATGTGACTCTCCAGACTATACCCCTTGGATTATGTAAGGGAATCACAAGTATTCTATGTATAGCTGCAGGTCACTAGTTTCTTAGATAGAAAAAAACCACAACATTTTTATTTTCTGTTGTTTTTCTCTTAATTAATTCATTATTATCATAAAATAAAAATATTATACTATAGTAAAATTAGTTGTGGATGCATTTTTTTTTTCAATACTATCTTGTACTTACACAATTCCTAGGAATATCATTTCATTTATATTTTTCATGAACTAGATTTTATGAAAGGGAGGGGGCATAAAATCTAGTTATTCTATGGAGAATCGATATATATGTGATAATTGGAGAGAATCATAGGACTACTAAATTCTTTTGTTCTCTATTAGACTTTATATATAGTTTATTACTTCCGTTATGGGATCCATTTATTACCTTTATGGAAGGTATGAAGTATTTATTTTTTAGTTCTCACGTGATACTCAAATAATTATATTTCATATTTTTAGATAATTTTTTTCTATAAAATGATACTCAGTGTATGACCTTCCCATTGATGGACATAGATCCCAATGGCTAGTCAAAAACTATTTTTATAAGGGGAGGCATGTATGAGATCAAGTTACCCTTTTTCTTATTAATAATTTCTCAGGATTGAGAGTTACAATCATCTATGTTGACTACCCAAAATGTTTATAAAAATATACAATGATAATATTCATTACATCCAAGGAGATGGAGGGGGTTTAGGAGTCTGAAAATTATAATTATATATTAATTGAGTCCATACATTATCTAGAATGAAGTAAAATAAATTTCAACACATTTTATGCCCAATTTAATGTATATTATTTTATGTTTGTTCTTGGAAATTCTTGGAGCTCCTCACTATTGGTAAAAAAATCATCAATACGACTTAATTGATATTAATCAGTGAATGTGATATTTTCACATTCTTGACAATCACATAATATTCTAATTTCTCTTTTTTCCCTAAAATTATATTTAGTGAACCACATTTTAATTTATTTAGAAGTGTGATTCCTTCATAATTATTATTATCTTGTTTCTTCTTCAATAACTAAATATTAAATAGTGAAATTATATATATAGTCCTTGATAAATGCTTATATCCATTAATTACATCTTTTTAAAACTAAACAAAATTTATAATTTTTTTTTTAAAAGATGACATGAATTGGTTTCCCAATTCATGTCGAAGGAATTTATTAAATCAAAAAAGGTTTACAGAGTAATCTCGAGGTGTAATGAATTTACACCATCCGAAAGCATGAAAAACAGCATGGTACAATGGTACTTTGTAGTATAGAGCAGACAGAAATCAAGCAGGTTCAACTTTGAAGAAGATCATCCCAATCTTCAACTGTGAACTCCAATTGCATGTAGTGAACCGAGAGTCCAGCATCAGGGACAGCCAATGAGAAAACAGTCATAAGTAGATGCATCAAAATAGATAACAGCAGACCCAAAAGTCTTAGAACCCCATTCTGCTCATTTAGATCAAACAGACTTCAAAAAAGATTATTTTTGGCCTAGATCATCCCAAGCTTCAACTGGTAGATGATTCCAAAACCGAAAAAACCATTCATCAAGTCTTCATACTTCCATATTCATGCATATCCAGAGTATCTAAACAGAAATCTACCAGTGAACAAAACAGAACAGTCTGTGTGAGGAAGGATGCAAGCAACACAAACAGCTAAATATCGACCACAAGGAGAAAAATGGGTGCCCATTTCACTAAAGTGAGGTCAAACAAAGTGCAGCTCTAAATGCCCGAGAAACAAGAACAGAACCAAAAGTAGCCTCTTCAAGTGAAAATATACGATGCTCATAAATCACTTGGTGTGCTGAAATTGGGTGTCGAGTAGGGGAAGTTGCAGCTCCTGGGGCCTCCTGATTTATTTGCATCGTTACTCAGGGTCTGCTTTAAGAAGTATAACAGCTTGGGAGAGACAATTACAACCAGCATAGGCAGCACATTCTCCATTCCAGAATTCCAAGCGCGTCAAAAACAAGTATGTAACTTTAGAGGAACAAACCATCAGAAATAGCATCAACAGCACCCGGCTGCTCAACTAGAGCAGAATAAAGCCTTGCATCCAGAAATCAAAGCAAAAAGAGGCCAGGCTCAGATGATCAGAGACTGGAGCACGAGAAGACCAAAAGCCAAACGAAGATAATAGCTGAAGTCCAGAACAACTAAAAAAGGAGCAAAACATCTAGGTTCTGTACAGTAAGATCTCAAAGCCATCCAAGAATTAGAAATCAAATAGCAGAACTTCCAACATCATCTTTCCAAAATAGCCAAGAGTAGGAAAACCAATCTTCAGAAATTTGGAACTTCAACATCCCTTGCAGAATCAAAACTTGTCTAAGCATAGATGAGTCAAATAGCACACCATTTGAGCAATTTCACAACCAAACAGGAACAAGGAAAGGTCAGCAGTAAAGATCTAAGACTTCCATCAAACAGATTCCAGTGAATCACCAAGCTTAGTCAAATTAAATCCAAACAAGGATTGGGCGAACCGAACTGAACAAGAACAAGTAAGCAATACCATCCAACATGAAACAAGAGCCTCGATTTAGGAAGAGAAACCTGTATCAGAGCATTCAGAATAATCCGGCAAAGGTTCCAGAGGGACTGGTTGAGGAGGCACTACAAATTCAGATCTTCGAGCAGCAAATGATCTAGTGATAACAGTTCTTTCGTAATTAGTATTGCCTCTATATTTTTTAATTTTCTTTGAAGATGGGGTGATGAAACCATCCGAATCCACGATGACTTTTTTACCTTTACGATCATTTGGATGAAGAAACTCCCCCACCTTGGGTTGGAGAGGTTCATCTGAATGTGTTTTAGAGTTTTCACACACCTCATTCTCAATAGCTTCCTGAGTACTGTCTTGCACTTGCACTTCCTCAAGCTGAGGCAGGGAAATGTGAGGGGTAGGCTCTTTAACCAACACAGATGTACTAGCAACCTCTTTGTTTTTAGACTGAGACTCATCCACTTTGTTAATAGTAGTCAGTTCATCCATGCAAATAGGAGGGGGGGCAGTGACTTCAAGAATAGAGTTAACATAATCAGATATTAGATTATTCTCAACCTGAAAATTTTTCATTTCGGAATTCAAGCCAGATTCTGCCAACTTCTTGATATATCCAGAAGAACCAGCAATATCCTTATGACTTTGCATCCCTTTTTCAACCCAAACTTTTTTCCTGATTTTAGAGCTAGCAGGATCCTTTTCACAGTTTTTCGTTGTATGTCCAAGTCTAAAGCAACTAAGACAGTAATCAGGCAATCTTTCATAGAAAACCTCTTGTGTAAAACCAAAATCACCATTCTGAATCCAAACTTGATCTGGCAGATGCTGGGAAACATCTATTTCAATACAGATTCTCGCTACAGAAGGTCTAGATAAGAGTTTTGTGGCTGAGTCTAATTTCAGAGGACAGCCAATCAAACTTGCTATTGGGAATAAAGATGCTTGCTTAAATAGGTGCAAAGGCAATTCAGGGAAATTAACCCATATGGGCACAATAGGGGATTCGGCATACGGGTCAAAAGTAGGTGTCCATTTAAGAATTTTCATGAAGCATCCCCCAAAAGACCAAGATCTCTTCATCCATAGCATATAATAATCCTCTTCTGAGTCAAACCGAATGATAATATGATACGGATTAAGGAGACCCAAACTAAAACCCGTAAAACCTATTGATTCCAAAGACATTCGAAGAAACTTCAACGTAGGTCGATGATTTGTGCATTTACCAACTAATACAAGCCGAAGATCAGAAGACAAAGTGTTTACCTCATCCTCAGTAAAAGAAATTGCAAGTTGACCTCGATGCCGAAACTGTTTAGGTTTGATCTGAATCTCAGTGTAAGCATCGACGAAAGCATCACCGGGTTTATCCACCACCGCATCTGATTTACCCGCAACAACATCTGCATAAGATCGATCTGGTTTAGGGTTAGAAACCCGCGTCGGGTGGCTCTGAAGCGCGCTTCGGGTCTCCATCGTGTCAACTAAACAAAATTTATAAGACTATGAAACTCAAGGGAAAAAACATCATAAAATTCTCAAAGAACAGACATAATATTTATGATCAGTTAACTTCCAACCATTAGAGGTAAATCCTATTTATAAAAAGATAATAAGACCCATATAATAGATGTAACATCTATAATATGATCTTATTTGTCACTTCTCTGATAAATATTCAAAGTTCAACACTGGAAATAATTTAAATAATAAATCATACAATATGATATAATTTTTACACTACATTAAACTCTTTATTTTTTCTTCAAACACTACAACATATATTCTATTTTCTTCCATAAATAAAACATGTTCTCATTACATTGTTCAAAATTCCATTTTTCCTTTTATGGTGCCCCACTAAAGTGTCTTAAAATAGGTGGTCACATTGTTACATAACAATTTTATACAATATATATAATCCAAATAGATCAAATAGTTTATCTGTTTTGATAAAATTTTTAAATATAGAAATATATTATTATAATTTAACGACAATAAGTAAAAAAAATTTGTGAACACAATACTTAAATATAAAATACCCATGAATATCAATCATTTAACACTTCCTAGTATCTTTGAAAATGTAGAGCATATAATTGTAGTAACCTTATATTCATATTATGATTATTCATACTTAGTATGATATCATGATTAAATGTGAAGATTATATAAAAAAATTAAATAACTAAAACACTTAAAAATTTCACATTTACTTGAGAATAATGTGGAATGTGTAAAGGATGACATTTCAGAAATGTAAAAAACCCAAAGTACTACAAACATGTCTATAGATATTCAATATACATGAATATTCATAGGGAATTAAATAACTAATTTCATAATGATTGATTTCTTAAATCATGACATTTTAAATATGTAATTGAGTCCACATCTATGAAATATGAATGTAATATCAATGCCTTATATGAAAAAACATATATAAATAGGTAAGGCCTAAACCAAAACTCATTCTAGATTTTCTTATGATAAATACCAATTCATTGAGGGGATAATGAAGGCCTCTAGAATCACATAATATGTATAATGATTTCCTCATATAAATAATTAATAAAACTAAGTATATATTACTTAACAAAATCAATGGCTTTCCATATTAGAAGAACAAGTCATTGTAATATCAATAACATACCTAATCAAGCTGAACATAATGTAACATCTCTCCCCTCCTGATTTTATTGAGTTTAGGAGTAATTCCCAGTATGACTTAGTCGTCATCCTAATGTTTCCAAAGGTTGGAAATATATTACAATGGATTCATAACAATTGGTGGACAATTTTCTCATTGAAGAGAAAACTACTACAACTATGATGGACATAACCAACAAACACTATATAATTCCTGATAAAAATGTCTGTAATGTAAATGTATTTCATAACATCAAAAATATATCAGAGTTCCCATGAATAAACGAAGATCAATATTAAAAATAGTGAAAGATAATATCAAAAAAACATAAAGAATCATAGGACGCAAACTATGAAACTCCCAAAAGGATCCAAGATCTATCTCCAAAATTTATTTCCATGTATCATGAAACACCATTAAATAAATATATAAATTTACCATTATCTATGTTCTCATTAACAATATAAGTAAAATCTGTAAGGTCCTAACTTTTAGGATGACAAATGAAACACAGTAGGTTTTCCACAAATGACTTACATGTTCATGACACTAGGTTACAAATTGATAGAACATTATTTAAAGAACATATAAAACATTTTAAAGCATTTTAAAAGTTTTTAAAAAAATAAAAAAACAATACTAAAAATGTTTCCAAGGAATGAAACTAAACATATATTTTAACCATTTCACATTTCTTTTTGGCATACCCAATTTGTGACTCACACCCAATCCCATACAAGTGCGATTTATTTATAGTTATATACTTATGAGTGGCTTCTCATACATACAAAAAGTCATAACTGATAAAAAATGTCATCATTCCCTAATGGAACACAATCATTTTATAATGATTTTCCCTTTATACCCTAATGGTACCTTCCCTATAATTATGTTCACATAGAACGCATTAAATCACGCCAATTGGTATATGAAAAAACCATACCAAACCACCCATATCACCTTATTAAAATAAAACCTAATAGTTATTGAAGAAAAATTAAATTGAATCATTTTTTATGAATCAAACAACAATATATTTGAAATCATCATTTTAAAATCCTTAAAGAATACATTTTATATCAAACCAATTTCAAAAAATCAACAAAATATCACTAATGAAGGGTTTTACAAAGATTATAAAACACAAATCCCAATGAATATCAATAAATTTAATAAATTTAAAACTATGACATAAAATTAAAAATTATAGTAGTAAATATTCTAGTGACCTTTCTCAAAATCTAAGATAAAAATAAATAATTACCCAAATCATTCCACAAAATTGAGCTAAATATCCAAAAACCTACATTTCATGTCATTTCCTAATATCAACATAGTCAAATCTAATCATGATCAGAATAACCAATCATAGATATATCTTCAACATACTTGATCTGTTTATCCAAGAGAATTTAGAAGTGTATATATAATAAAATAGTCATGAACATGTACTTAAAAAGACAATACGGACTAACATAGCATTGGTTAGAAAAGGATCACTCATGGATTTAAGGGGAAGTTCTTTATAGCCATTATGTGAAAAAAAGAGTTAGTGTTGAAAAGGGGGGAGATTTTTTGTCAAGGGTAAAAAAAATTAGATTATTTTTTTTTGGGATTTAAAAACCAACCGTGCATGATTTTTTTATGCGACTAGGAAAACTGTGAGACAATAATGTGATAGCCTATAACCATAAACACACCACACATGGTTGTCCAGAATGGTTAATCAAATGGTACTCCAACCTAATTTTTCCCAATATTCCACATTGAATGGTTACTCATAAGTGTCCACATGGCTTGAAAAAACGATCCTCCAAGCCATGCACCAACCCTGAGCCCACTGCTTCATCTTCGATTTTTTACACTAGGAGTTTAATTATTTTTACAGTCGATTATCAATCTATATACCTCTAAAAAATTATCAAAACATTCCAAAATTACACAAATAGCTTTAAAACATATCATAAACACTTTATCTACATATATAGACAAAATAAATGGTTACATGAAACTGGGCGGTTGTAACGCCCCGACACTAGTTACCCAGAGTCGGTGCCTTATTTCATAACATTGGCATGATCACAAGAAAGATCAAATATCGAAAGAACAATTGGTTTAGTAGCCTTGGAAACACTAGATATATTCATAAGTTTTAAATTAAATCATAAAGTGAAAAACTACTATGACAACATAATGTCTCCATAGTCCACACTATTATCCCCTCATAATATCCCTGTAGGTCATTCATAACATACTTCTTCACATCCTGGGAAAAATAAAACATAGAAAAGGGGTGAGCTCAAATGCCCAGTATGGATAACAATATAGCGGAACATTCAAAAATAAGCATAATCATTTAAGGCAATGCATTACTAAAACAAAAGCCTTTTAAACTTGAACTTCAACATAGTATGGCAAAAGTAAAATGAAATAATGACATTTACTTATTCACATGGACATTCTACTAATCGAATAATCACATGCAATATCAATAACCACTTTCATAATGTCGGAATGCATAATGCTGAACTTTAATTTCTTTTTCAAGGCCTTATCCCAAGACCTAGGGGCTAACTGTAATCGAAACCCAACCCGGAGTGCCTCTAATAACCGGACACCAACCCGGAGTGCCTCTAATAACCGGACACCAACCCAGAGTTCCTCTAATAATCGGAGACCAAACCGGCGTTCCTCTAATAACCGGAGACCAAACCGGAGGGCTTACTTTTACCGGTCCCCAACCCGGAACATACTTGTCTAACACATTCATCTGAATGAAAGGTTGAAATATAACATAATCATTCAGATTACAAATAACTTTTGAAATGTCAATACTCTAAAAAAAACCATGAGTGACATAAGAATAACTTATCCACAGTCAAAAATATCACAAAACCTTCAATAAAATATGGATGGTTTGAATCATAATAAATCAACTTCAAATAAGATTAAAATCCATCAAAGGATGTTGACATAGATGAAATAAAGACTATTTTAGACAAATATCTCTTTCTATTTTGAAATCATTTAAGAGTCTTATATTTATGAAATAAAACATTTTTTTGAAAATATTCTTATTATCTTGTAAGGGAAGCTTCGACGATTTTATAACGGCAGAAATTAGCCGCACCTGCCGTATAAGTTAAAAAAACATTCTTACCTTAATTCTGTCGAAAAGGTTAAAAAGGACCTTGTTTTGAAAATGACGGATAGATTCCTTTATAAACCACTTATAAAAGTCAAAAAGGGTATAAGTGACTTTAACTCATATTCTAGTAAATAGTAAAAATGTTTTGAAATACATTTTGAAGAAACATGGATGTGGATGATAAAGAGATCCCAGTAGATAATTATATATAAACAACCTCGGATAATGAAGAGATTGAGAAATAACCCTTACCAATTTGGTAACTTATGAAACATACAACCCATGAAAGAGGTATCATACAATGAATATGTAAATACATATAAATTAGAGTGTATTACACAAAGAATATAATTATGGGCAGTACATACACCACAAAAAAGGTAATGGTGGCCATATGGCATGAATCTCACGGGAATAAGGAGGGACATGGAAACCCCTTACCTTGTACTTTTCCTTGGTTGGGGTAGGTTAACCTCCTCTTCTTCATGTTCTTCCTTTTGATTTGATCAAAAGGGCTCCTTAGGTTGGCTTTTTGATCAAACTAAGGCCTCTAGGTTGTAGTGAGGGATGTTGTGAGAGTATTTGGGCAGAGTTTTTCCGAACCAAAAGGTTTTTAATGTGTGAAGAAATGAGAAGGAGGAGGGCCTTTTATAAGAGGGGTGAGGGGCACCTTTGGAAAAGCTAGAAATATTAGTTTATAATAAATTAATTTTCGGTTTCTAATGGCTCCAAATTTGATTATTTAAATTTTAAGGTGGTAATGGGTTAAAAACAACTCAACCAATAGAATTTAGACAGGTTTGGGTACTTATATTAACCTTATCTTTAAGTATTAACTCTAAGTTAATTAGTTTCACTTTTACAATGTCTCTTTGTATTTTTATATAATATGGTTAATAAACTTACTATATACATCCAAGCTACCCAAAATTGGTCCATTAATGATGAACCTATCATGATATAAGTCTCTTGGCCGAAGCTTAGATTTTTAGGAATTTAATATCAATTAATAACATAATATTTGTTTTAAGAACTCTTTTATGTCAATTTTGACACTATTCAATTGTTGATTTTTGTAAAACTCATAACAGATTGATTACTTCGAAAAAAGTCAATTAAATCAATCCTAATATATCGTATTATCCTATAAAATTATTTTAATTCATTAAAAGTTTCATATTATATTTATTTGGGTATTTATAATATCAATTATTTTAATTTTTCACTATTATAGTAATTAATTCATCATCATTGTGTCATATATAAATTAACTTATTTAATGTCTAAAAATTATAAATAAAATATCATTATGTAGGAAATCTATTTATATTTCTAAAGAATATTTATAATCTAAAATCCAACATATATAACCCTATGTAAAAATTGTTTTTCTAAAAGATATATGCTTGTGTCATTTTTGTATTCATTTTAACTTAATTAAAATAAAGTGTCCCTATCACCTACAAGTGGCACCATGGGGTCCCAAAATCGACCCAAATATGTCTATGGTCGAACATGTATCAACCAATAAGGCTAGGACACGTTTTAAGGTAATTTAGTATTATAATAATATAATTTTTTAATCCTCATTTACCGGATTTACCCTTAACCATGGTAAATAAAATATTTACCGCAGTAATTATTCAAAATGTCTAAAAATAAAAGTTACCTATTTACACAATTTGAAAATTCTGATTCCAAATATGGAATCCATTTTTCTAAATTCAAAACATAGAAGTGGCAGAAATTAAATTAAAATTAATTCCCGCTGTCAAAACAAAAAGCGTGTTTTTAAGAGATAATAACTATCAAAAGATTGACACTTGTTTATGTTCGGTTTAATTTTAAAATTATGTCCAATGACCAACATTATATTAAATGGTAAAAATATATTCTAAATATACTTTAAAACCACTTAAATTCATAATTTATCACTATTAATTATTTCGAATAAAAAAGTTGTTTTTAATTAAAATTTAGTAATTTTCACTATTCATCAAAATATTAAAGTTATCCGAAAAGTACCAAAATTTCACCTTAGGCTAAATTCGATATTCCAAATCCAAAAATGAAGTCTATTTCGAGAGATAAAATTTCAAAAAGTAGGTATTACAATTCATAACGACTAGTTTGATCGGTAACTCGAAGTTGCGTACAACACACGCTACTGTATTATTCGAAGAAAGCGTACCGTGGAAGCTTGGGATGTTTCATTTTAAATTTTTTGATGTCCCCATTTAGTCAAAAAGTTTAAAATATTGTATTTAAAAAGGGTTCACTATTAAAAGTTGATAAAAGTGCAATACTGAAAATGAATTTGTTCTTGCATTATGTCTAAGATACTCATAATATGGATTCTAAAATTATAAGGATTATATAAAGTTTAAAATTTAGTTAATATTATTCATAACTTCTTTTGAATGGATTTTTGGTAGGTCATGGTGCAATTGAACTCGGTGTTGCGTGTAGTTCAAGTTATTCAATTATTTTGAAGAAATAACACACTATGAATTCTTGGGGTGTTACATTCTCCCCTCCTTCAATAAATTACATCCTTGCAATTTGAAATTGTTCTCCGAAAATAAAAGGTTGAAAATAGAAAATATCATTGTGGGAAAACCCACATCAGAAATTAGGTTACTAAAATTTAGTCTTAATATGAGGAAAAGATAAATGAAAGGGTCACCACCAAATTATGATCTCTATTAGGAGAACATTGGTGGCAATTAGAGACATATAATTAGAGGAAAAACGTAAATATTTATAGGTAGTGATTGAGGTCATCAATCACAAACAAGTATAAAATTGAGGTCCTTAAACTCATCAATCTATGTTGATTTGAAATTCCATCGGTTCAACAAAACATAGGGTATTAGGATAACAAATTTCTGACATTTCAAAATATCTTTGTTGAAATCCCACATCGAAAAAATGAATTAATGAGGCCTCTATTTAAAATAATGAGTAGAAAGTATGAAGATTACCTAAAATAACACATACTAGGGTTCCATGTAGGAAAATATGGATATGGAAGAGAAATCTAACCATCAATTATCTGATGGAGAGTGGTAGAGAACATGGCTACGAAAAGGCCAACAATCCCAAAGCCATAAATTAGTGATGATTTAAGGTACCTTCTAGGAAAACATTTTTGTTCTAAGTTACTTTTATTAATATTGAGGAATTTATTTATGAGATTAGCTAAGATCATAAGGAGATATACTTACTTTATTATTAGAGTTTTATCCATTAATAAATTTCTACCACAAACTCATCTTTCACTCTATAAGATAATAGAACGTAAAAAAAATTTCTATTTATACTATTCGTACAGGGTTCCAAAATAAATGAATTTATAATTCATCTACCAGATCTTTTAAAAAAACTAAATTATTTAATCCAAGACATCTCGTGGGCTAGGGGTAGGTGATACACCCTTATCGCCCTTCGGTTGTGGGTTCAAGTCTCGCGGCCTTGCCGGACGCGACGGGTTGCCGCCCGACCTCCGGGTTGTCCTTTTATGACAATCCAAAATAATCCAAACTAGAACTATCCAAAATACTTCAGTCAAAAATTTATAAGAAAGGTGAACACGATGAAGATCCTTTTTTTTGCCACGTAATAACATGTGAACACCTTCATCATGTATTCTTTTAAAACACTGCAACATCCTGAATTATCATAAAACCTTATTAATTACATTCAGGATCGCTTATTCCTTATAGAATAATAGATATACTCTTTCAATCAAAAATGTTTTAAACCCCAATAATGATGGAATATACAAATCATTAATCAGCTTCAAGTTAGTCAAGAATATCCAATATAATTTATCCAAATCAATCATGTATTATTCCAAAATCACTACCTCGGTATCAGAACTATATTATGGTTTATCATTCTCTCAACCATATATTTTCCAAAAATTTAACCTGCTATTGAGTCACTTTTCTTTGTTTCATACAATATCAAGTCCTTAATGAAATAGTACTGCAGTACAATCCTTATATACTCAATAATTATTATAATAAGTACATTGCTGATACAACACTAAAATGATATAATCAACACAATAACTCTAATCATTCCTCTTCATATGTGGTAGTATCATAACTTGATTATTATCCAATACCATCATTTGTGTCATAGTCTGATGACTGGGACATAGGTTCGCGTAGTGTCCAAACTCCTTGCAAATGAAGCATTGTACATTTGAAACCATTTTCTTACCCTTGCAGTCACGTACTTTGTGCCCATTTCCTCCACAATTATAACACACTCATATTCCTTTTAGGCAAGTTCCGGGGTGTTTCTTCCCACAGTTATCACATATCGGAAAATTCTTCTTTTCCCTCTTCCCTTTATCCATCTTTCTCTCTTCCATCCTTTTCTTCTTTTGCTTCCCTTCAAATCCATAGGACTCAGTAAACTCTTTACTTATATTATCAACACATGATATTATTTCTTCATATGATGATAATACATGCGAAACCATTTCTCTTATAAATTCTGGATTAAGACCATGAATGATATGATCCTTCCTTCTCTTTGGATCATGTGCATTGCTAGAGTTCTCATTCCTTCTACTGGGCACCATTTCTAAACAATGGCATACACTAGATTAGTTTATGAATAACAATACCTAATCCCAAACTTGTAAAACACATAACATAAATTAAATAGTTTATGGATATAATCCATAATCATAAAAATGTCTCTTTTGAGAAGTATATACTCATAAACCCTTCATAATGATTTGTAAAGAAAATGAGAGTTATCCTAAGCATATCCCCCGGGAGTGTCATAACCAAGAGTGCAGCAAGGCCCGTTGTCATGCACCAGTTCCCATTCGAGTCTAGCTCAAAGCGGTGTTTTCGGGTTTTACCCCTAGGTACATCTGTGCCAGAGCTGCCTCTACCTGCTCACATCCAGACAGGGATGTATTGCTCGGAAAACTCACAAAATCTCTACAATACCAAAATTCTAGGAAGTTCTTCTATACTAATCCTCAAAATTCATCTAAAATCTATGTTCTCTAATCAGAGTATATCTAAATCTAGCTTCCAAGGTTTGTAATAAACTTCCTCTGATACCAACTGTAACGCCCCGACCCTAGTTACCCAGAGTCGGTGCATTATTACATAACATTGGCATGATCACAAGAAAGATCAAATCTAGAAAGACCTATTGGTTTAGTAGCCTTGGAAACACTAGATATATTCATAAGTATTACATTACATCATAAAGTGAAAAACTACTACGACAACATAATGTCTCCGTAGTCCACACTATTATCCCCTCATAATATCCCTGCAGGTCATTCATAACTCACTTCTTCACATCTTGGGAAAAATAAAACATAGAAAAGGGGTGAGCTCAAATGCCCTGTAAGGATAACAATATAGTGGAACATTCAAAAATAAGCATAAACATTTAAGGCAATTCATTACTAAAACAAAAGCCTTTTAAACATGAACTTTAATATAGTATGGCAAAAGTAAAATGAAATAATTCCATTTACTTATTCACATGGATATTCTACTAATCGAATTATCACATGCAATATCAATAACCACTTTCATAATGTCGGAATGCATAATGCTGAACTTTAATTTCTTTGTCAAGGCCTCGTCCCAAGACCTAGGGGCTAACTGTAACCGAAACCCAACCTGGGGTGCCTCTAATAACCGGACACCAACCCGGAGTGCCTCTAATAACCGGACACCAACCTGGAGTTCCTCTAATAACCGGAGACCAAACCGGAGTTCCTCTAATAACCGGAGACCAAACCGGAGGGCTTACTTTTACCGGTCCCCAACCCGGAACATACTTTTCTAACACATTCATCTGAATGAAAGGTTGAAATATAACATAAACATTCAGATTTCAAATCACTTATGAAATGTCAATACTCTAAACAAAAACCAAGAGTGACATAACAATAACTTATCCACAGTCAAAAATATCACAAAACCTTCAATAAAATATGGATGTTTTGTATCATAATAAATCAACTTCAAATAAGCATAAAATCCATCAAAGGATGACAACATAGATGAAATAAAGACTATTTTAGAAAAATATCTCTTTCTATTTTGAAATCATTTAAGAGTCTTATATTTATGAAATAAAACATTTTTTTAAAAATATTCGTATTATCTTGTAAGGGAAGCTTCAACGATTTTATAATGGCGGAAAATAGACGCACCCACCATATATGATAAAAAAACATTCTTACCTTAATTCTGTCGAAAAGGTTAAAAAAGACCTTGTTTTGAAAACGACGGAAAGATTCCTTTATAAACCAGTTATAAAAGTCAAAAAGGGTATAAGTGACTTTAACTCATATTCTAGTAAATAGTAAAAATGTTTTGAAATACATTTTGAAGAAACATGTATGTGGATGATAAAGAGATCCCAGTAGATAATTACATATAAACAGCCTCAGATAATGAAGAGATTGAGAAATAACCCTTACCAATTTGGTAACTTATTAAACATACAACCCATGAAAGAGGTATCATACAATGAATATGTAAATACACATAAATTAGAGTGTATAACACAAAGAATATAATTATGGGAAGTACATACACCACAAAAAATGTAATGGTGGAAATATGGCATGAATCTCACGAGAATAAGGAGTGTGATGAAAACCCCTTACCTTGTACTTTTCCTTGGTTGGGGTAGGTTAACCTCCTCTTCTTCGGGTTCTTCCTTTTGATCTGATCAAAAGGGCTCCTTAGGATGGCTTTCAGATCAAACTAAAGCCTCTAGGTTGTAGTGAGGGATGTTGGGAGAGTATTTGGGCAGAGTTTTTCTGAACCAAAAGGTTTTTAAGGTGTGAAGAAATGAGAAGGAGGAGTGCCCTTTTATAAGAGGGGTGAGGGGCACCTTTGGAAAAGCTAGAAATGTTAGTTTATAATAAATTCATATTCGGTTTCTAATGGATCCAAAGTTGATTATTTAAATTTTAAGGTGGGGATGGGTCAAAAACAACTCAACCAATAGAATTTAGATAGGTTTGGGTACTTATATTAACCTTATCTTTAGGTATTAACTCTAAGTTAATTAGTTTCACTTTTACAATGTCTCTTTGAATTTTTATATAATATGGTTAATAAACTTACTATATACATCCAAGAGACCCCCAAGTGGTCCATTAATGACTAACCTATCATGATATGAGTCTCTTGGCCGAACCTTCGATTTTTAGGAATTTAATATCAATTAATAATATAATATTTGTTTTAAGAACTCTTTTATGTCAATTTTGACACTATTCAATAGTTGATTTTTGTGAAACTCATAACAGATTGATTACTTCGAAAAAAGTTAATTAAATCAATCCTAATATATCATATTATCCTAGAAAATTATTTTAATTCATTAAAAGTTTCATATTTTATTTATTTGGGTATTTATAATATCAATTATTTTAATTTTTCACTATTATAGTAATTAATTCATCATCATGGTGTCATATATAAATTAAATTATGTAATGTCTAAAAATTTTAAATAAAATATAATTATGTAGGAAATCGTTTTATCTTTCTAATGAATATTTATAATCTAAAATCCAACATATATAACCCTACGTAAAAATTGTTTTTCTAAAAGATATATGCTTGTGTCATTTTTGTATTCATTTTAACTTAATTAAAATAAAGTGTCTCTATCACCTACAAGTGGCACCATGGGGTCCCAAAATCGACCCAAATATGCCTCTGGTCTAACATGTATCAACAAATAAGGCTAGGACACGTTTTAGGGTAATTTAGTATTATTATAATATTATTTTTTAACCCTCATTTACCGGATTTACCCTTAACCGTGGTAAATAAAATATTTACCGCAGTAATTATTCGAAATGTCTAAAAATAAAAGTTACCCATTTACACAATTTGAAAATTCTGATTCCAAATATGGAATCCATTTTTCTAAATGCAAAACACATAAGTGGTAGAAATTAATTTAAAATTAATTCCCGCTGTCAAAACAAAAAGCGTGTTTTTAAGAGATAATAACTATCAAAAGATTGACACTTGTTTATGTTCGGTTTAATTGTAAAATTATTTCCAATGACCAAAATTATATTAAATGGTAAAAATATATTCTAAATATACTTTAAAACCACTTAAATTCATAATTTATCACTATTAATTATTTTGATTAAAAAAGTTGTTTTTAATTAAAATTTAGTAATTTTCACTATTCATCCAAATATTAAAGTTATCCGAAAAGTACCAAAATTTCACCTTAGGCTAAATTCGATATTCAAAATCCAAAAATGAAGTCCATTTTGAGAGATGAAATTTCAAAAAGTAGGTATTACTATTCATAACGACTAGTTTGATCGGTTGTGGTGTGTGTTAAAACTCGAAGTTGCGTACAACACACGCTTTGTATTATTCGAAGAAAAGCGTACCGTGGAAGCTTGGGATGTTTCATTTTAAATTTTTTGATGTCCCCATTTAGTCAAAAAGTTTAAAATATTGTATTTAAAAAGGGTTCACTATTAAAAGTTGATAAAAGTGCAATACTGAAAATGAATTTGTTCTTGCATTATGTCTAAGATACTCATAATATGGATTCTAAAATTATAAGGATTATATAAAGTTTAAAATTTAGTTAATACTATTAATAACTTCTTTTGAATGAATTTTTGGTATGTCATGGTGCAATTGAACTTGGTGTTGCGTGTAGTGCAAGTTATTGAATTATTTTGAAGAAATAACACACTATGAATTCTTGGGGTGTTACAGCGGTTCAAAATTCACCCCACCATTGGCCATTCAATCCAAAAAAATTTGAAAACACCATTTTCATAAGACTGATAGGGTATAATTGACCATTTATTTTTCCGATTCTATAGTTTCATAATGAACTAGACTTTGTTTCAACAACACCTACAGATGACTGATATTTTCTCAATCATTACATTCTCTTTCAATCCCCAATTGGTACATGAATATAAGAAAATTATTGACACATATCTAGGTCAATGTGATCTAATCAAAGAAGATATTATTTATCTGGATAATAAATTTTCAACTAGAAAAAATAAAAAAAATATGTACTAAACATAACCATGGGGAAATGAAAAATGATATTCCACCTCACCAACCTATTCTTGTATCAATTATCAACAAAATACCATTCCTTTCTTTCCAAAATGATAATTACCAAGCCTCTGAATGATTCACAAGAACACACGATCAATTACATCAAACAACTACCATTGTTGATGATGATCAACATATGACATCTGAATACATGGATATATCAATATAATTAACCTTATAAACTTGATATTCACCATTGTATACTAGAAAAGGCTCAACCCAACCACTGATATCTCAATTCATTCCACCCAATGTTAGGAATGAAAACTAAACCCATATAATGATTCAAAACAATCCATATGCATCATGGACTGATAATTTTTGTTATTTTAGAAATCATCTAATAACATGTTCACCCTACTCGAGAAACCAAAAGCCATTATAAAATCCAGAAACATTTCTTCTAAATTTATAATTATCCCTTTGAATTGTCCATACACTAATAGATGATATATCATATTCACTATTAATTGAGTTCCAAAGTTCATTCTGTATGGATTTATAGAAACAAAATGTAAACAACATATTTCGATATTTAAACATGATAATTTGTAATCCATGAATAATTACCACATATCAAATTCATATATTTGAAAGGTCCCCTAACTTTATATTATCATGAATGGCAATGAAATTTTCAGACTTTTTCAAACAATACACTATCACCCATATCGGGTCATATTTCTGAACCATTCTGGGATACCTAATAAAAAATCCATGTCTATATGATCCCATTTCAAAATAAGAATATGTAAATATGAAAATAAACCTCCTAGTCAATTATATACTAACTTAACCTTATGATAAGATAAATATCTTAAACAACTAATCAACTTTTTATTTCATGCCCAGCAACCAAAATTATGCTTTAAACGCCTTACAAATATTTGGTATTTTAGGATAAACAACCAATTAAATAATATTTCATGAAGAATGATATTGTTCCTAAAAATATATAGGTACAACAATCCAACTTATAAACCACTAAACTAATCTCTCATCCATCGTATATCCCTCAATTGTCCCTTTTCCAATGAATTTGGTCCCCATCAATACACATTGAGAATCCAATGTATGCTCCTTTTTATCATCTTCCATTAATTCAGAAATAATAGAAAATGTAATGAAAACTACATCATCACCTAGGTATTAACACTACATGTTCATGTAGGTTATTATAGACATCAACTTCCATTGAAATAAAGCCTTTGTTTCCAATTGATCTTAGGATTTCTTCATAATGAAGCTTCTACAAAATTTCCTTTACCTAGTTTGTTTCTCAATTCATTGACATAAATTTGGAGTTGCAAAATCATTCTTCTTTGTATCAGGTTTTAATACATTTGTTTGAAATATTTTTTGAAAATTTGTTTGAAACTATTATGATCGAAAAATATGGATATTTATCACGAAATAAGAAGTAATACCATGCCTTCAATGCATAAAATTTAGTAGATAACTCTAAATCTTATTTTGGGTTAGTTTTTCTCATGAAAATTTAAATTTCATAAGTCATATAAAATGATATGATATCCATACATGAGAGAAAAACAAAATCCTAATCCTAATGAATCCCAATACTCCACATACCCTTGTCTTATTTCTTGGAGTATCAAAATCTGTGTTGATATAAAGAGATCGTTAAGATCTTGAAATGTATTCAAACATTCCTCGTCCCTTTAAAATGAAATATTATTCATTTTACTTGATTACATTGGTGAATCCTATCATGAAAAATAGTAAAAAACAATCATTAGTAACCATCTAAACAAAGGATCCTACAAATCTCAAATAAATTTTCTAATTTTTAAACAATAGATAACAACCACTTAATTTTTGGGGGATATATGAACACAATTTTTATAGATATTATACCCAATTAAATGTACATATTGTATTTGAAGATTACACATTAAATGTTTTTAATAAAACTGATGATCCCTAATTAATCCTTACACAATCTCTAAGTGTTTCTCATCCCCATCCTTTTTTCTTGTATACAACAATATGTCATCTAAAAACACCACCACAATAGAAAATCTACATTTCTAAAATATCTGATTCATAAATTCAATAAAAACATATGGTTTATTATAGAGACTAAAATGAAAAATCAAATATTAATATAGTCCATATATACTCATAAAATATTTTCTTTAAATAACCCATTTTTTTCAACACAAAGTTGGTGATATCTAAATAATAAATCATGTTTAGAGAACCATTAGTCTCCCTTAAATTGATCAAATAGATCATCAATGTGTGCATATGGATACCTATTCATTATCAAAACTCTGTTATAATTACAACAATCTAAAAATGACCAAATATTTCTATTTTTTCTTTTTGATAAAAAACAGCCATGCTACACATAATGAAGTGCTTAGCCAAATGAACACTTTTGTTTCCATATAATCCAAATGAACCTTAAAATAAAATATATTTTTTGGTTCTATTTTATAATGTGTAATTTAGATAGGACTGGTCCCCGATAATATTTCATTAAAAAAACACAACTACTATTATGTGTGGAAACACTATGAAATTTTCTGGAAAAAAAATCCGGATTCTGTTAAAAAAATATAGGAAACAAACTATTTTCTTATCTTCCATTGATAACAATTTAAAATCTTAGAAACGGTACAAGATCAATCAAACTTATATTTCCAACAAGCCCATTTCACTTACCTTTCCATTACATTCTCATCTAATGTGAATCTCAACATCTTCATCAGTCATAAAACCACCCTTTTTTATATTCCAATTGTTATGATCTATGATCATTTTAAAATAATACATACATAAGATTATGTCATATATATCTATTTGAAGAATAGTGATATCACATCTAAACAGACCTCCATAAAAATTATTATAACATGCTATAAACATAAATTCATGACATTCCCTTTGACCACAAGGAGTTTGATGTTTCAAAACAGAGGGATCATCTTGAAATTTAAAACAAAGAGATAAAAAATAGTAGAAGGTGTAAATTAATGGGATGCACCCATGTCAAAAAAATCACAAGGGTATAATTCAAAATAATTTCACATATCACAATCTATAGTAATTAATAATTATCCAAAATTAATTTCTCATCTCCGTATCGTTTATTACTCCCTATACATTGATCATTATTTCCTTGTTGATATTTCCCTTGTCGAGGAGTCATGGTATTCTTGTAATCACCCTGTATATAAAAGTTATACTAACTAGAGTTATTCTAATACCTTCATCTCATTGAATCATATGATATCACTGACACATGATTAGTTTCTTGAACACTTGACCTTAGTGTACTATGATAATAGTGCCAAACATTCCCCATATGATTCTAATTTTGGAATTACAATGATGGTTTTGTATTTTTTCATGTTGTTGTCAAATGATCAACTTTGAAATCATTCATCTTTTTAATTGTGTTTTGGGGAGATATTCATCAATATAGAACATATATTTTCTGTCATCCCACTACCTTAAAAATAGGTTCCCCACTTCCTCTTATTACCAGAATTATAGCTCCCTCTATTTACCATAGGTATCGACATTCTTCATCCACTCATTTCCCCTTAACAGTCTTTTTTATGTTACTATCAATCTATTAACCATGTCTATATAATCTATGATAAAAATCATTTAAATATTTGAGTTATTCTTCTACCTTATCCATGATACAAAAAAGAGTGAATTCAAGAAATAACATGTAAAAACATCGAACACAAAGAGGATTATATTCATAAATTTATCCACATACACTATCACAGAGGGTATTTCTTATAACAAGAATAAAATGATTTTAATTGTAGGTATATTTAAATGGTGGGTATGTAATTATTTTTTAAAAAAAATATTAAAAATAATCCCAAGAAATATCATGGTATAATTTATCTGGAACACTACTAACTTGCATGACACTTTAACATATATGTCAATAAAGTGACTTTGAGATCGAATGGTGTGCCTAAGAAATCAGTGATTTGATTCATCATATTCATCCACACCTCTTTCTTCTTTGGTTCTATATCATAATGAATGATGTGTGGATTCAACTTTTAGAATTGGATGGAATGAACATCATTCCATGGTTTATCCCTCTTATTCACTCTACCACAAGAACCATTCTATTTCCAAAAAAAACTCACAATTTAATTCAATTTCATCATTTCTAAAAAAAAATACATTTTCACCAAAACATAAAACATAATATATATATAAATTATTAACTCTTAATGGGACGTAATTTCTCTCCATGACATTCATTCTCAATAAATTGTCTATCCCATGATAGTCAGGTAGTAATCATATAAGTGTATGAAAAGATATTTTTTACCAAACGCTATAGTACCTTTATTTTTAGCATAAATAGGTTAGCTACATCTTTTTACCCTCTATGTCTTAGGAGCTGAAAATCCTACTCCTTTATACCATTATATTAATGGACTAAACCATAATTAATTTCAAATCCAAGACTCATAACATATATCATTTATCATAAAATTATTGATATACTACAAAATATAAATCCACTTTCAAGTCAAAGACTGAAAAATATGGTATCATTTGTAACACTCGACCCTTCTTATTGGATTGTGTAAGGGTGAAATTTATACATGGATTTAAGAAATATCCCTGAAGAACAAATTCCTAGAAATAAATTCCAACAGCTTCAATAATTTCAGAGGATGATTTTATCAGAAAAGCCCACAACAACCATGATAAACATCACAAAAAACCACTATATAATCCATTATAATAATGTCAGACAACTCAATATATAAAAAATAGACCAAACTGTATCGGATTACCAAATTTAAAACCATGATCAACATCCACAGCAATGAAGATGACATGACGATAAAAAATCAATGACTCTAAAGAAACCAACACATCAACTCCCATCATGGTTCTACCTGCAGCTCTAAAAATTGATCCCCTAGTGTCCCCATGAACTACTCAATTAAAGTGATACTTTTCATTTACAAATATCTTGGTAAACATTATCTAGAGAAGAACTGATGTTCCTAATTAAGAGGTGAGTAAAAAAATAGTATATATTATACAAATTATATCCCCACTCACAACACAAGGATACAACATGTGAACAATATATCTATATATATACAATTCATAACACTTTAAATGTTTATAAAAATTGTAATAAAATTTAACATACAAAACAAATTCGAGTAAAAGTATCTAAACAGCTATATAAACTATGTCACATTTCATTTTGTAATTCCTAATCCATCATTCACACACACACCCACACATGCATTCTTAATTGATAGTACCACAGTCATGACCTATTTATCATCCACACACAAGGTCATCACAACCTTTCCAATATCCTTGTTCCCTATTAGAACATTCCTCTTATCTTGGGTCATGTCCCTTATACCATAACGGTAAATTCACATTAATTATAATCACATCGAAGAAATGAAATCTAAAAAACTCGTGTATACCAAAACATCACCAAAAAACCATTTAAATACAATCCATAAAATTTTTATTCTTTATAGAAATTTTTACAATATATCCTTTTTCAATGAATCAAACAAATCTAAAGTCTAAAATTTTCAATTTATAATTTATAATCAATTCACATTACAAAAAACCAATTTTCAAAAATCCCACAACTGTCACCAAAGAAATTTTTTACCACTCATTTCACATTAATATCACAATTTATGTCATGAAATTCATCAAATATTAAACTAATCCTTCATGTTATTATAATAGGACTCAAGAATGAATTAACTGAAATTGGAAACTATAGAAGAAAAATGATTGACAAAATTTCTTCAATAAAACTGGGGTATATCACCAAAAACCCACCTTATTTCTCACTCCATGACAAAAAAATATTTATATATCTCTAATTGTTAGAATAATAAATAATAGATATTTCTCTAATGGTCTAGATCTATGAATACAAGATATATAAGAGGATTTTATCTAACAAAACATTCCAGAAGAGAGTCATACTAATAGAATCGAGCCTCAACCCACAAATATTTTCTAAGAGGTCACTCTCAAATAGAAGTGGAATGTATCTATATCCTTTGAGAGTATGAAAACTGGTATAAGTTCTAAAATATGGTTAAATGTGTGTTTTAGAGTCAAAACAATGTGATATCCACTTCTTAGGATCAAAACTATAACAATGAATGGTTGTGTCACACGGTTAGGAAAATCCTGTGCCAATGATGTTCTGGCCCTTACATATAAATAACCCTACATTTTCTTATCACAAATTTAAAGAAAACATGTACTGACCTTGTTTTCTACTATATTACACATATCATGGTTACCCCAAGGTGGCGGTATGATTTGTATGAACTATGTCTGTAACTATTCTCTTATCTACAGACAACTTCCACACATTTTCTGGTTTCATGTAGGGTTTTCATAGTTTATACTAACCATGATCAAATCATCTACCACTATAAAATACCTAATATATATTCAAAAGTTATCCAACCCCTCCTAAACATCACACAAACACATTACATACATAAACGAATAAAGAATAGGAAAATAATTGAAATTGGGGGTTATATAATAAACCATATGAAGAAAAATAAAGAATAGTATAATTATAGTAAATAATAACAAAATTATTTAACAATGGTTATAGATAGAGATAAAAGTACTTAATATATATTACTCGAATATTTCATAATAAAAGTTTTCTTTTTAGTTTGAAAATATTTTTTAGAATATAAAAAATGATCATGTGATAATGAAATAATTTTCATTGTAAAGAATCATGTAATATATTAATGGATTGTTAAATAAATTTACTAATGAAAATAAGTGTAAATTCTTTTCATGATGTATATTTATAAAACATATCAATCATACTTTTCATTTAATATTCAAAATTCAGGTTGTTGATAATATAACATGAATATTCCATCTAAAACCATTTTTAAAATATTAATACAAGTGAAAAAAACAACAAAAAATCATTAGAAAATATATATTTCTAAAAAACGTTGTTAAAAAACATTAACATGGAAGAGAAATATTCTAAACAAGGACTTAAAAAATTACCTTGAATAATAATGAGATTGTTAAATAAACACTTATGAATTTCATAACATTATAGTCCAAAGCCCCATGAAACCACATGATCAAACAAAAATATATATATCATGATTATAAGATATTAAGTTTATAGAATATTAATTGACTTATATACACCACTTTAAAAATAAATAACAGGTGAATATGGAAGATGACCAAAAAAATTACAAGTGAGATGAGAAACCCATACATTTGGGAATACATACATTGTATGAATTTGAACAACATATATAACAAATTTATGACTATTATATATATAATATAGAAATATTATCATATTTAACATAATATATATGATTTAATTACAACCATCTATAATATTTTAAAATTATATATTTTTTAAATAGTATTTTATAGTGATAACATGTTCATTTTTTCTGTATATTTTAGGTAGGTAGCCTCAACCCTTGTATTGTAATCATGGTTACATTATCTTTAAAATATAAGTTTTAACACCCTAATATATTAAATTAAGAGAAATTTTTTCTATATATTGTATAACATTCAATACCCACAATTTATGATCATATAACTCACAGTACAAAAAAAATATATAACTATTTATAAATTTTATCCATTTGATAGATTGTGGAACACACAAACTCAGGTCAAAATGAAGGTATTATAGTATACAATTATAATTAAAACATTATATTGGTGGGTGTAAATAATATTAAGAAAATTATTAAAATAATGGTTTTCTAAAAATTTTAAATTTATTAAAACTCATTTAATATAATAAGAAAGTTTTGTTGAAAATATGTATTTTTTATAAAAGAAAATTTAATCAGATTTTCACACATATTTTAAAATTCATTTAAAATTAACATATAAAATATATTGGGAAGAATAAATTTTATTTTTGAAATGATATTTTGAAAAATATCATAGGAATAATTTTAGTTATTTTTTGATATGATTCATTTTTCTATTAATTGTTATGATTAAAAAATTATAATTTCAAAAAATATGTTCCATTATAATATTTCAAAAATTATTTTTAATTAGTTTTATTGTAAAAATTGTCATTCCTAAATATATAAATCAGATTTATGTCATATGATTCGTTTTTTTATCTAATTTTTTTAATAAAAACATTATATACATTTAAAAAATTTACCATAAAAAACTACTTTCTCATCTAGTTTCTGAGATTAATTTTAATATATATTTTTTATCTTCAATAAATAGAATTTTTTAAAAATTATAAAATACTTGTAAAATCATAAATTATATTTTATAAATATGTTAAGATAATTTTTTCAAAAATTAGAAGTGAAAATAAAGAAAATTATTTTCCTAGTTAAGGTAAAAGATAATTTTCTAAGGGGTAAAACAATGAAAATAAGTGTAAAATTAACATAAAATGTATAAAATATATTTTATCTAAATATTTAAATAATATAATGTATATGAATCTATATTAATCCTTTTGGGGTCATTTTTTCATTTTAAAACATCTGATTGTTTTATTTCTATAACTTACAAAGGTACCAATCACCTCACATAAAAAAGGCCACCACAACATGAATGTTTCGGAAACCATTAATACATTTTGTATTGAATAATAACTAACCAAATAACATCCCAAAATTCCAAACAAAACATTATATAGTACTTTTTTTATAAATCAATCCTTCTAAGACATTGATGAAATCTTACTGAGGTTACCCAAAGATTATTTAACGCTTTTTAGTGAGTGTTTTTGATTTATTATTTCCAACACCACCATCAATTCACATTAAAAACATATTATATACTATAATAAATATATTACATATAATTATATGTTTTTATAACATGTTAAGGAACTAAAATCATCCCCACTTACACAAATTTCCTTACGGAATCTTTATTCGTTTGTACAATTGACTACATGCATGCAAACCGATGTAAATAATTTTTACATTACCACTGAAAAGGGTTTTGTATGATGATGGAAATGAAGTTTATATATTATATTAATAGTATATTAATACCAATATAATAATTATTTTATATATTAAATTATAAATTTCCTTTATATAGGTGATATCATAACATTGATCGTGTGTACAACCGACTACCGCCCAATGAAGCGATGTGATTTATTTTTCTCAAAATATTTACATGGAAGTTACTAATATAGAGACCCTTAAATTTCATAACATATTGTTATATCATTACAATGATAATCAAAATAATAGTATTACACCGTGAGGTTCTAGAGGTTTAGTGTTATGGAAAAACTAGGACTAAACATAACATTTACAACATTAAGCAGGAAAAGTTATTTAATTCCTTCTTCATTAGATTATTATTGCCACATGACCACCCCAATGTAAATTTAGTCACCTAGAGATATACATCAAAATAGGTTGATATAAAATCCCATTAAGAGGATAGATAGAAACAATATATCATGGGGTGAGCATAATCATAACATTATCATCAAAATCATTAGAGGAAACATTAAAAAAAGTCTTGAAATATGGAAATACATAAAAATTAAACATCATGTATCAGGGTTTATCTACCACACATATTTGTGAACAATTATAACATCATTTTCACACATCAATTAACTTTCACTAATGAGAATAATAACTTTACCCAATGCATTACAGCGTAGAATAATTTTGGGTGCACCAGTCACATCATAACAATATCATTATCATGCATGCCACATAGGACATATATCAATAAATGAACACAAATAACCTATGTAAATTATTTGTTTTAATCTAATAGGAATGAATTCATAATATTTGGGTTTCTAAAAGATTGTGGGAATAACACACTTAGAACATGAAAAATCAACCATGAGTGAGAAGTTAAAAGTGTCCTTTGGATAGAATAATTAATTTAGAAAACATTTGATTGTAGTAATCGCTAGTGGAAAACATTTATATCCAATGAATGTTAATATAATGATGAAAAAAGGATTTTTAAAGAGTGGCCATATCAAAAATGGAGTGAAATAGGGAGAACCTGAAGAAAGAAAGTTGGCTTTGATAATTTCCTCTTACCTTATATCTGAACTTATTCTTCTCATTAAAGTACAGTATAACCACATTATATTAATTAATTAACAATTCCAAAAAACCTTTATACGTGAATATGGTTTATTTTTTCTTTCATGAAGTTGTTTAATTATCCTTTCGAAGGGTTATTTGGTTTAAATTATTTTTTCGGGAATGCTCATTTTTTTGGTTTTCACGACTGGTTCAGTTGTATTCTTAAGTGGAACCTCATGTAGAACATGGATAAACATACAAAATATATATTACATGTTATTAATGATATTATATTATTTTAAAATATTTTATAATGAATTATGTTATATACCCTGTGGATGAATCATTGCCTAAAATTTAATGATTATTTTTTTTGGTTAATTTGGGTGGATTTTTTATCACAAAAAACATGTATTTTTTTGTCATTTCTTAATATGTACATAGGTATGTTCCAGATCATTTAATAGGATATAATACATATAAGATAATCTATTTCAACCATAAGAATGATTTCATGACTAGATAAGTATGTGGTAATGGAAGATGAAAACATTTTATTCTTGAAGGTGATAAATTAACACTCACTAACAACATTTTCTTTTCTAAAATTAAAAGATTAGGGGATGGGTGGATGAAATATTTTACCATTGGAATCATAAAATTCCAGTATATGTGAGATAAAAATGTTAAAATTTCATTTCTGTGAGGATATTTGAGGAGATATTAAGAAAATAACATGAAATTGAAAGGAAATTAATGGAAAATAGAGAGAGGAGAATTACCTCTTAAATCCTCCTCTTAAGATACTCGTTAATGAACCTATGCTTTTCCAATTGATTATACCAGAAGTTGTTGGATGTGTGGGAGGGACTAGGTAATATTTATTCTCATAATTTTGTCAAATCATGATGATTTAGAGGTATTAGGAAATGAGGGTGTGAATGGTGGTATTTATATTCAAGGGGAGAGGGGTTTTTCAATAATATATTTATTAATTAATTATTTCTCCACAAGATAAGTAATAGTGACTCATCCATGACTATTTAAATTAATTTTATCATTTTAATACGAACCAATTGGGATTACAACAGAAAAAAATCATACATGACTCTAGAATTAGTGTATTTAGCTCAGTTTGTAAATTATGATATTTAACTATTCATAAAAAATCAAGTATATCAAAAAAAATCCCAATAATTCACCTAACCAATTTTATGACACGTAGAATCCAAAAATGAAGTCCATTTTTCAAAAATAATTTTCAAAAAGTTGTTAATTTATATTTTAGTTGAAATATTATTTAACTTGAAGAATATTGATTTTAAAATTAAAACTGATTTTATAATTCTTTCAAAAATTACAAAAGATATTGTTAAATTATATTAAAATAATAATATATATAATTGTTAATTTATGAAAAAAAATTGAATAAATTTTCTTATAAATTAACTAATTTTTTATAATTAATTAGTTATGACTTACAAAAAAACAATACTTTTACTATAGTGAAATTGTCACATTATGAAATGCCTAAATATTATTTAATCGTTCCGGAGTAACATTGCTACTATTTTGGACAATTTAATATTCCTATGGGACATATTACTATTCATAATTGTAGGTTACCAATAATAGAGTTAGGTTACAATTCACCAAATATTATTTTTATACTATCAGACTCAAAACATCTTACTGATAGCCAGTGTTAATGTCGGATTTATGAAATTCAAAAAATTGAAGTGGAAAAATTATGATTAATGATCACATAGTATTTATTATCATGATATGTCATTGTGATTTCTAATGTGATTATACAATAAAAAATAATTATAATTATATAATTTCGTTGATAATACTTTTGTCCGTTACATTCTTCTTGACTTATGAAATTTCTCCATTAAAATTTCATTCTACAAAAATTGGTGAGTGTACTTCTCCTTCATCACCTCCTAAAGTTCCCATGTTTCTTCTTCGAACATATGGTTCTTCCAGAACACGTTGAAAAAGACAGCTGCCTTATTGTGTAGAACCTTATCTTTCCAGTCTATAATCATTACCGGCTTCTCCCCATATTAGAGATGGTCTTCTTGTTGTACCACCACTAAATGTAGTACATGCGAGGGATATGGTTTTTACTTTTTTATGAGTGATACGTGAAACACCTCATGAGCATGAGCCATATTTAGTGGAAGTGAAAGTTGATAGTCCAAGGCTCCTATGCGGTCAGAGATCTCAATAGGGCCATTGTACCTTCTTCTTAACATCCATTTCGTTCCAAATCGCATGACTCTATTCCATGGTGATATTAAAAGGAAGACATTATCAGCAACATCAAACACCTAGTCCCTTCGATAGTTGTCAATAAATCTAATTTTCCAAAATTGAGAAGCATTAATATGTTTCTAGATGACTTGAACCTTCTCTGTCTTGTCTTTCACAAGCTCATATCCAAGTAGCTTTTTTGTCAAGATTTATCCAAATAGTTTGGAGTTATATATAGTTTTCCATACAAAAATTCATTTGGAGCCATCTAAATACTCATGAGGAACCTATTTTTGTATTATATATCAACCAATGGTAGATTTTAATCTCATTCACCTTTGAATTATAAAGAAAATTATCTTATGATATCTTCAGGTGTCTAAATATTCATTTCATATTGGCCAACAGTTTGGGGGTGATAGGCAATGCTGAAATTTAATTCAAAACTAAAATCATGTTTATGACTCCTCCAATATTTATATGTGAAACATAGATCATGATCAGATACAATCGATAGTGGAACACCATGCAGTCTCATGACATCCTCCACATATATCATTTCATGTTTTCCAAGCTATAGATCTTCTCAAATGGCGATAAAATGGGCAGTTTTTGTGAGTCTTTCAACCATAACCCATATCACATTATTTCCATTGGACATCTTCAGGAGAAGCATGAGAAAGTCCATAGTGATATTCTCTAATTTCTATATGGGTATAGTAAATGGATGCATCATCCCTTTGGAATTTTGTCTCTTGGACTTGACTTGATGGAATACCAAGCATGTCGATATATATTTTACAATCTCATTCAGCAGGTTATCCCACAAAAAGTGTTCCCAGAGACCACGGTATATCTGGGTGCTACTAGGATGGATAGAAAAAGTTAATCTATGTGCGTTGTCCAATAGATCCTTCTTTATCCAAGGTGGTGATGTCACATAAAGTCATGTTCCAAAATTAATCACACCCTCATCGTCGATTTTGAACTCTTGCATATTCCCTACCAAAACAAGATTCAACTTCTTTTGTATCTCTAGATCATCCCTTTGTGAATCATTAATCATCAATTGGATTGAAGTTTGAACAATAATTTGGGAAAGGTAGGATGTATCTTCTTCCCTTATGATTTCCAAATTCATCATTTTCATATCCGAGAAGATATGGTCTTCCTCAATCCCTAGCATGGATAAAGTTGCATGATTTTTTATTCTTAGAGCATCATATACCTTGTTCGCTTTTCTAGGATGATATTTAATACAACAACCACAGTCCTTTATTATCTCTACCCATCTCATTTGACGCATTTTAATCTCTTTTCTTTGAATATATACATTAGGCTCTTGTGTTCAGTTTCTATTTCACACTTCTAACCATAACAGATGTGATGCCGGATATTACTGGAAAAAGTTATGGTTGATAGCTCTAGAACAGGAATCAGGTAGTTCTTATCATGGATCATCAACTACGATGAGGCGTAGGCTATCACATTATCATTTTCATGAGTACAAAACCTAATCCATTATTTGATCAAGGTAGCCTTATTTCCAACACGTGGATCATTTCCCCATCCGTTTTAGGTAGTTCCCATGATGCATCTTCACACATTTTTGGCATGTGGGTCATTGAGTTTTCATCCCACATATATCATTAGATCCTCTATATTAAAATTCCATCTTCAAATTTTTATTAACAAGGCCCTGGGATCATTCTCTATAATACATCTCCAATTTGAGAGCACATCAACAAATTCTTCATAACTACCTATGTCTCAAATTACAAGATCCTTTCGAAGGTGTGGTTTTAATCAACTAAAGAATATATCAATTTATTTATCATTGTTCAACAAAAAAAATTTATGTACAACATCCCAGCCTTACGAAACTCACTTCATAGGTTGTGAAATATTATCCTTCATTCTTCTTGACCACTAGGAAATATCTCTCGAACATCGTTCGAAGTTTTCATGGGAAATACTTGTTAAGAATCATTATCTTAATGTGTTAACATTTCACCTCTTTAGTTTCTTCACATGGCTTGGTGTTCTTTATAAAATCCCACCGTTGATATGTCTCTCCATCTAGGAAATAAATGGATTGGGTCACCTTCTCCATCTCAGAACAATATAGCACAAAAGTGATCTTATACATTGAATTGAGCCACTATTCCAAAATAGGTGGATCGAATGATCCAATAAAACTTGGTGGTTTTTACTGTATAAAAAAATAGATTGGTAGTTTCTCCTTGTTTGATGAAGGAGGACATTAAAAATTATCCAGGTTATTGTTTAAAACATGAGATTGTTGGGTAAGCATCACCATGTTGTTTTCAACTCCACCTCCAAAAGAATTGGGGATGTCATTCGAGAAATCATTTCATTGGCCCTTGGATAAGTTGTTGACCATATTGTACCTGGTTCCCACCATTTTCAAAAATAGAAAAGGGTAGAAAAATACTAATTCAACAAGTCATGGACCAATTAATTATTCAATTGTATATTTTACACTAAAATCATTACATATTGGATCCCTATGTAAAGATTCTTGTGTGCATATTTGTAGTTAGTATAATGCTAGTGGTTTTCTCTAGGGTTCACTAATCCTAATCCCCAAATTAACTAAACCACGCCTTTGATACCAAATATAGTGATCCTTCATTTTCTTACATTACAATTACTACATTATAAAGATAAAAAACATAATTGTATTAAACTATGAGGATCAAAAGATCTATTTTTTGGAGGAAACTAGGTCCAAACATAACATTTACAACATCAAGCATGAACATTTATTTAATTCCTTTTTCTCAGTCTTCTTAGTGGAACATGATATATCCTCAGAACATGTAGTCACCGGAGGAAATACATAAATAGGGGGTGAGAAAACTGTCCAATAAGAGGACAGATAAGATCAATATAGCATGGGGTGACCATAATCATAACATCATCATTAGAATCATTATTGGAAACATTAATAAAAGACATGAATGGTGGAAATTCAAAAAATGAAACATCATTTATTTGTGGTCTTCTACCACACATAGTTGTGCATAGTGATATCATATTTTTAACAAAAAAATCCCTTTGAATCATGAAATTCAAAATTTTATCTAATACATTGGAGAAATGTATAATCTGGGCGTACTTTTCACATCATAACATATAATTTGCGCTATATAATTATGGTTTCACCTGTTTTATCATAACATTATCATTACCATTCATACATCATGGAATATATATAAAAATGAAAATAAATAACCCATGTAATAAAATGGGTGTCATCTCATAAGAACACATTATTAAACATTTCATTCCCAAAATAATGGGTGAATAACCTAATTTCTACATGAACCATCAACCATCAGTGAGAATTAAAAAAGTGTGTTTCTGAAGGAAGAGTTCTTTTGGAAAAACATTGTTTCACATAAACACTAGTGGAAAACATTTATACCCCAAAGAAGTGAATATAATTATGAAAAATAGATTTTTATGTATTGACCATACCAAATATGTAGTGCAGGAGGGAGAACCTGAAGAAAGAAAGTTGGTTTCAAGAATTTCATGTTACCGTGTGTCTGAATGCTTTTTTCAATATAAAGGCTAGTATAACCACATTATATTACATAATTAACAACTAAAGAATTTTTTTACATGAATATGGTACATTATGATTTCCTTAAGTTATTTTATGGGCCTTTGGGAGAGTTATATCATTTAAATCCGTGGTTCGGGAATGTTCGTTTTTTTGGTTTTCTTGACTGATTCTATTGTATTTATAAATAGATGTTCATGTAGAACACGGATAAACATCCAGTAAATATGTTACACATTATTAATGATATTTCTAATGTTTATATGATCTTATAATGAATTGTGTTATATACCATGAGGATCAATCATTAGTTAAAATTTAATTATGATCATTTTAGGTTAATTTGGGCGGTTTTTGGATCACAATGAACTTGTTTTGTTTTATCATTTAATAATATGTACATAGGTTAGTTCCAAAAAATGTAATAACATATAATAAATATATCATAATCTGGTTCAACCATAAAAATTGCTTTATTACAACAACATATGGTGGTAATGGACAATGAAAACATGTTGTTCTTGAAGGTGATAAATTAACACCTCACAAACAACATTTTTTTAATAAAATAAATTGAAAATGGTTTTGGGGTGGATGATATATTGTATAATTAGTATCATAAAATTAAATTATATGTGAGATTAAAGAGTTAACATCCAATATGGATGAGTATTGGGGGGAAGGCATTAATAAAATAATATTAAATAGAAAGGAAATTAAATGAAAATCGAGTGATTGGAATTACCTCAGGAATTCTCCACCTAATACCCTCCTTAAGTAACCAATGGTTGGCCGATTGATGATAAAAGAGAGTATTGGACGTTGGGGAGGGGCTAGGGAAGATGTTTGGGTAGAGTTTAGACATGTAATGATGCTTGAGCGGTGTGAGTACATGATGGTGTGACTGGTGGTATTTATGGTAGAGTGGAGAGGGGTTATCTCAATATTATATTCATTAATTTATTATTTCTTCACAAGATATGTGTCAATGAGTCATCCATCACTAAATAGAGTAATTTTATAATCTGAATCCGAACCAATTGTAATTACATCAGAAATACATCATACATTATTCTAAAATTAAGGTATTTATTTTTTTATTAATTAAAGTATTTCACTATTCATAAAAATTCATGTATTTTAGAAAAATCCAAAAAAATCACACTAAGAATTTATCAACATGATGAATCCAAAAATTATTTTCATTTTTCAAAAATAATTTTTTAAAAGTGATTAATTTAATTTTTAATTAAAATCAAAATTTACTTGAAAATTAATGTTTTTAAAATTTAAACTGATTTTATAATGCCTTCGAAAATTACATAAGGCCATGTAAAATTATCATAAAACCAAAATACATATAATTTTTTATTTATGAACAAATTTTTTGAAAATATTTTTTCTTATAAATTAAATAATTATTTATAATTAAATATTTATGAATTATGAAAATACAATACTTTTACTATAGTCAAACTTTAACATTTTAAGATTCCTAAATTTTATTTCGTCATTCATGGGTATGGTTACTATTATTTTGGAAAATTAACAATTTCTAAGGGTCATATTACTATTCCTATGTATTGGTTATTATTCATAAGCCCAGGTTACCATTCACCAAAAATTCAGGATGTCATATTAGACTCCAGACATCTTACTAATTGCTATCTTATAGAATAGATTTTCAAAATTCAAAACATATAAGTGAAAAAAATTATGTTTAATGATCAAATAGTATTTGGAATAAAGATATGTCAGTGTTCTTCCTAATGGGATTATACTATAAAGACTATTTATAAAAATGGAATTCCATTGATAAAACATAGGTTCATTACAAATAAGGTCATATGCGATGCAAATATATCCTATAAATGAAAACATTATGATATTAATAATATATATCAATATAATTATAAAATATATAACATTTTCTCTTACTGGTAAAATCATTGAAAAATGATAATGCTGTTCGTGTATGTGTCAAATACCACATCCCCAAAACGATGTGGTTATCTCTTCATGATAACACTACATATATATATAAAGAAATTATATGATATTTATTATAAAATTTTCATTAAATAAGGTTAAAATATAAATTATTTCATTTCTATAATTATCATTGAAAAATAAAAATGTCACTCATGCATATGTACATCCTACCATATTCCTGATGGTCACGTGGTTAATTTTTCATAATAATTTTTTGTGATTATTTTTTAAATTATAATTTA
The DNA here is from genome assembly GCA_963277665.1 of Viscum album. Classification (NCBI taxonomy): domain Eukaryota; kingdom Viridiplantae; phylum Streptophyta; class Magnoliopsida; order Santalales; family Viscaceae; genus Viscum; species Viscum album. Next base: position 1,556,183,170 of record OY728131.1, read on the forward strand.
CATATAAATATTATAATTATTAAGTGAGTAATATTTTTTATATCACGTAACTATATAATGTGTTCATGAATAAGACCATTCATGAAAAAATACACTATATGAAAAAATATAATTAATATATAAAATAATTAAAATAATTAAATATATTAAACAAACAAAAAATAATATGTTATAAATTAAAAATATATGATATTATATGTTTTAATAAAGATAAACAAATAATTATTAAAATGTTTAATACCAACATACATGAGGATAACATATATTCATCCAAAATGTATTCATTGGAAAAAATTTGTAGTCTCAAATTTACTTCTGTGAGAAATTCACAATAGTCAACACTTATTTCATTAGTATTGCTTATATAATTAATTTTTTTATTTTATAACCTAATTATAATTATATATTTGTTATTTAAATATATGTTAAAATTTAATTATTTCATGGAATTTGTGGTTCATAATATTCCAATGTGGTATGGTTTTATTTCATAACCTCAACATTATTTGGGATTATTTTAATTTAAGTTTACCTTTAAGGAATTATTTGATGTTTCTATTTTAAAAGAATTATATATTATGATACTATGGTTGTTAATGATTATTTTAATTTAATAGTTCTATTTTTAAATCATTATTACTTTGAGATATTTTTAATTTTTTTAAGATAATCCAACATTATTTCTATCTTTTGGAGAAAATCTATTTTCTTCAAAAAAACATGTTTTCTAAAAAGATCTTATTTTTTTAGAATTTGATAAAATAATTTCTAAAAAACTCAACCCACGTATTACATATTAACATTAATTTAATGTAATTTTTATGTTTTCTTGGAAATATGATATTTTGATACGTTGTTATAGTGTAAAAATATTGTTCCATTTAACCTATATATAATGTACAAAATTACCCAATTTCATGATCTCCATTTAATAGATTCATAATTTTCAATATTATATGGTTAAATTTAGGGAAGTTTTTACTAATATTTTAGATATTGTTATTTTTAAAATTTTATATTGAAAGAAATGAATTTTTAATATTTTTAAAGAAAATTCTAGTTTAAATAAAATTAAGCATTTAATGTAAGATTTTATTCAACAAAAAAATTCCTATTGATCCCTTAAATTGATTTTAAATCTATGATGAAATTATGTTCTATTAATTATTATTTCATGGGAATATTCCAATGATACAATTATTATAATTTTTCAATTGGTTTATGATTAGTATGACTGGGGATTTAGTATATTGATACAATTGGTTTTACACTACATAGTTTATAGTTATGACTATTTGTTGTTCAATTTATTTAAATTTTATAAGTTAGTTTATATAAGAATGGTAATGTTACTTATGTTTATTCACATTAATATGTTAAATTCATTGAGCATTGTTTGTGATATATGAGGCATGATTTTTCATATCAATGAATTGTAAGGTCTCATCATAGAAAATTTATTTCCTTTTGTCCCAAATAATACCCATTTATATATAAATCACTTGTTATAATACTCGACAAAATTATTTTTCATGGAATAAGGATTGACCATAATAGATGTCTTGAATGATTCCTGGAGAGTGTGTTATAGAAGTGAATCATTATTAATTCTCACAACATGAATTCAGTTATTTATATTCCTTGTCGTATTCAGTTAGTTAGAATATCCATGGTCATGTTTTAAGATATTTTAATTATATATAAGGCATTATTTTATCATATTTATTTTTTACCCAAATATTGTAATGATATTGATTAAAATGTATGTGTTTGATTTTTTTACAACTTCTTATTAATTAGGGATTTTTTATTCATTTTATCCATTTCATTCATACCCTTACAAATATGTTGATCTCACACATTTCATATTCTTCATTATACTAATGATACTAAGATTCATGTTTTGATTCATAGTTATGGATATTCTGAGGAAAAAATGGGATTCATAATAAAAAATTATGTTTTATTTAATGAATTAAAATCTAACCTTGATTAAAAATAGGAATTTTTTTTGAAAAGACATCAAAATTATTCCGCACATCTCGTTTTGAATACTTATATATTCTCCCGGTTTTATAATGTAGAAATTTCCTCTAGCATAGTAGTTTATCTTTCTCAAGGTTTGATATCAAGGAATGTTTAGTATAATTATTGGGAACAAAAATTTAAAAACTATTTAATACAGAATATAATATTATGATATAAATTATAGATATGTGGAGAGAGCATCAAAATTATTTTGTACCAAAAAGACTAAGAGAGTTTTCTCTAAAAATAAATCTATGTTTGGATACATACAATATAATTTTTCCTAGTACAAATGTACTTAAGGGTTGTAACTCCTAAGAGGGATAATATTTCATGACCCAAACATCTCTTGTTGCATGAAAATAGGTCATTATATCGACCTAGTTAGCCACTATAAGGATATATTTTTAGGTTAATTGTCATTTTATTTACAAACTATTATGATGGATTTAAATGAAATTTTAACCTCAAAGATATCATGTTTATGATTATCAGATTTGATATCCATAATGTATTTAATTCATATTAATTGTTTCACTATTTTTGGGATAATTCATTATGTTTTATAATGTTATGATCAAATATTTTGTATGTAGTTGTTTATAATTAAGTCCTAATTGTAGGATAGAAAACCATATTAATTTATTTTCTCTATATAATAATTTCCCTCCTATGAAAAATATTTATCATAGTGATTGAGGTATATGCGGAAATGAGATAGTGATTACAATATTTTATTATCTAAACCCAGTTATGTATAATTACTTTTTCCCTTATAGAGTTTTCAAATGATCCCCCATGTGGTGTAATTATATTATATAGCATCATTATTTAGCAACCTTCATCATAAATTTGGACTAAACACACTTTTCTAGCTATGTAATTGATAAGTTATATATGAACATTATTTATTGCAATGTTATGTAGTGAAAGGGGAAAAAAGTTCTTGGGATTTTATTTTCAATGGATATGAGTATTAATAGTTGTAATTTATTCAAAACACTAATGTTGAGGTGGAAAATAAAGCATAGATTTTAAGGACTTAATTATAATATTCATGGAATTATATTTTCCTTGAGATAAAGTAGTATATATTGAATGATATTTTGGGAGTCAAAGAATTAATGAAGAGTATAATGTTTGTATTTATGAAGCCAGCTATATATGATTAGCTTCAAAATCTGGATACTGCATATTCAATCTAAAGAGAGTGGCTGACCATTTATTTGATGGGATTCTGAAAATCCTCTGAATGGAACTACTCTCCCAGTCATTATTGTAATACTGGGATATAGTTTCATATTCTATTATGATTTATAAATATTTATTAATTTATTATGAATTTGGAGAGAAGAAATATAAGAATAGGATATCAAAAAAAATAGTTAATGGATAAATAGAAATATGGATTTTCCCACATTTAATACATGTGGAAGGAAACACATAGATACATTATTAAAAGGAAAATTAATTTCCATAATGTTTTGAGAAATAAATATAATATTCTCATGATCTCAATTGAATTAATTTGTATTCTAATGTGAAACTTTTTTACTATAATGAGATGGAGAAATATGAAAATAAAATTTACAAGTGTCAATGGGAAATACCTCAAAAGAATATAAGGAGTCAGGTAAAATAATAAATAGTTACTAATGATGATGTTAAATGAATAGTTTCCATGGGTATTTGGATATAATAAATATGTTAATAAAGTCTTTTATTAGTGACATTGCCAATATTTTATGGATAGTATGGAAATAAATTTTTATTGACGATTTGAAGTCATATGTCGAACCACACTAATGACCAATAAAAATTATGTAGTTCTATGTTAAAAATTATTTAAAAGACATTATTAATAGTAATATAACCAATAATATTTACCTAATGATGAAATATTATTAGTGGGATAAAGAGATGATTGGTATGGATAATGTCAATTAGATTGTAATAACTACATTTGAACATATTAATGGTAAATTCTTTTTTTTTGAAATTCATTGAACATCATTAAAATGTCATGGATAAAAATATATTGGAAGGGACAGAGAGTTAACCATGTATGATATAGTTTATGTTGCACTCTAGATGAGTTTTTAGATATTAAGTTATTTCTCAACTATTACATCCAATGTATTTAAAATTAAATTCAAATTAATGAAACATTGTTTGATGACGATAGTAATAAAAATTGATTAAATATATTTATTATTTTAATTTCAATAAATGTTCAACAACAGTTGTGATCAGAAAGTTATTTAAAATTTGATAGAACCAACTTATTTTTTGGGTGAATTGTAGCATACCATTATGAATAATATTATCAATAGTAATATGACACTTTTTAATAGTAAATAATCATATTAAATTATTTTAATATGGTTATAAGATAATGTTATATTTTATAATTATTCAACATGTTGAAAAAATGTGTTAAAGAATTAAAAATGGAATTTTTGAACATGTTATGATTTTATTTAAAAAATAAATTAATAATATTTACAAAATTGTTTTCAAAATAGGAGTTCATTTTTTAATTATACAAGTTGAAAAATTGTTACGGTGAATTTTTAATATTTTTATGAAATTCAGTAATTTTTTATGGATAGCAAAATATGATAAATTACGATAAATGAAAAAAACATGTTTTTCTGCATCATAAGTGATTCATGGATGATTTAGTCCCACTATCATATAGATAACATGAAATTATTACTATTTTGGTTCCAAGGAATAAATACATTTTAAATTCTTGAGAAATGTTATTAATATAATGATTAAAATAATGTAAAATCCCTCCTCTCCTCCACTATATATACGACCTTCATTACCCTCTTCCTATTATACATCTCAAGCTTTGAAAATTGCATGTGTAATACAATATAACCTCCTCAAGGCTCTTCCCTAAGTCCATGACATTATGATCTCACCAAAAGTCCAAAATAAAAGGCCTTAAAGACGATCTCCAGGAGAAGAGGTAGGAGGTATGATTCCTCTTCATTTATCACGTGTTTTATTTTCAATAAAATTAGTTTCTTATAATCTATACCCAACCCCTTATATAATAAGTATAAAATCTATTGAATATTATATATTCTTCACGATATAATGTTCATGTAAAAAAATCATCTTTCTTTGTCTCCTCCCTCAAATTCTAAAAATAAAAAACATCATCCCCAATGTGCTGATTTATCAAAATCTTGGACGATCTATTTATAGTTTCTTTTAATTCCTTAAAAGTTGATCATAAATCCCATTTAATGGTTTAAACCAGTTTGAATTTATATTATGTAAGCTAATATAAATTCTATAATGGACTTATATTCATTAAATTATATTATATAATGGAACAAGTTCCTGATTATTAAGGAACCTCCCAAAATGATCTAAAAAACATCGTTAATGTTTATTATAATGATTCATCATCATATATTATATAAAAAATAATTATAGGCATCATTAATTATTTTTGAAACATATTTGTTTCATTTTTTTCACTTCTGAAATTTCATTTCCATACGACAAGAAAATCAAATACATACCGACCATTAAAATCATGTAATGAACTCACCCAAAACATTGTAAAGAACAATTTTTTAAAAATTAATGGATTGAATGATGTTATAAAATTGTAATATATGTTGTTATAAACAATAATATTTTTCTATATGATATTAATAACACTTTTTTGTCCATTATACATGATTCTTAAACAGGTTTGATGTAATACAAGGTCGTGGTAAGGGAATTGTTAACCTAGTTTTTGTTCTTTGGGATAACCTTATACTTCAATATTTATGTGGTATTAAAATTGTTACAGTGATTAATTTTATTTATATTATGTTTAATTATGTTTATTTAAAGTGTATATTATTATTCCATCCATGTTATTATGTCTCACGTCAATTAAATGATGTTTTTAAGGGGTGTTTCTTTTAATGTCTTTTTTTAAAATTCTATTTTTCAAAATTTAAAAGCAATGATTTTTTTCAATTGTTCATGTTATATGATTATCTTATAGTTATTGAGAAATATTTTATATGAATTTTGGGACCTATATCTTCCTATAATTCATTGGGTATGTGTAAGTTGGAGGTCAGTTGTGTGGTTTCTCCAAGTGTAATTGCGATGGTTACACAATAATGTAGGCATGATGGTTAAATTGTAAGGTAGCCATGAGGGTTACAAATTTACGGTTCACGAGAGGGTTACATGATTATCTATGTAATTCCCCATATACCTTTGTGGTTATATTAATATTTTATATTATTTGTTGACATATTGTGGAAATATCATGTTCCACAAAGTAATTTTTTCTAGATGACAAGTATGTATTTTTGAAAATGATATCAAATGTTGCATGTATTCATGGACTAATGTTTTATTTCCTTATTTTTAAATCCCTTACTAATCCTTTTTTTATCCTATGTTTTTAAATAATTTTCACACTCTATAATGATTTGTAATATGAATAATCAAGACAAGTTAAATGTAATGAAGTTTCATCAATGGAATCATGTTTTATTTAGAAAGTTTCATATTTTGGAATGAATTGATTCTATTTTTTGAGGTATCTCATCTATATATATTTATAATTTTATGTATGTATTATATCCCATTTCTCCAAAAAAATTAAAAATATCATAAATATGAAATGAAGTGAGTTCTTGACTAAAATTCATTTTTTTGTTATGTAATAATGATGGTTCCTTCTATTAACCTAATATAGATTCATTGATATTTGAAAAAATGTTCTAACCATTTTTTATAATAATAATTATATGTTAAATGATTTTATTTTCATTGGAGAATGTATATTATGGCCTAGGAAAATTGAATTTTTGTTTTTCATTAATTAAAAATAATATTTTGGAATTTTATTTATTTGTGTAAGAGATGAATTGGAAATTGATCAAAGAACAACCACATGAAGATAATTTTCATATTAAATAGAAACATTTGATGTAAGTATATTCCCATATAATCATATATAATAAAATAATTCCCAAACCATTGAATAATAATATCAAAAATAATATCCTATAATCAAGATATCTAATGAATCACATTTTTTTTAATATCATTTCATAATTATAGTTTTTATGTCTTTAACCTTTTACTGATCAATATTTTTTATTGGGATCAATGACCTTTTTCACTCCCTATAATAATTTATTGTTTTCCACTTTGGAAATGTTTTTAGTTATAAAATATTTTATCTTACATGTATACTTAGTTGTGTTATATTTTAGATGACTATCATCCATCCTTTTCGCATATGTAAAGAGGATGTGTTATTGACCCTTTGTGATGCTAGTTTTTCAACAATGTAATTCCAAATGTAAAACACTTGTTTATCAAAATCATGATTAAATTGGGAGAGGAAATTTATTAATGTGGGTAGAATGTAACACCACATGATTTTAAAAGAATTATATTTTTAAATATTTTTTCTAACACTCAAAAACAATAATATAATTAAATATAACCCTCATACTTTTTAAAATATATTATTTAAGTAATTTAATATTATTCAATAGATTAAGGAACACACAACTCTAAGAACAAATGAACTATAGTATAAAATTCAATTTTAAACTATACATTATTTTTTAAATTATTAATATTACTAAATAAATTATGAAAGTTATTTTTATCTACTAATTAGAAAAATTAATATAATCTTTTTAACGAAAAGAAAAAATTTTCTAAAAGAACACTAATTTTTTAAACATAAGTTATAGTCGTGCCTTGTGTGTGTAATTTAAAATAAAATTGAATGAAATTTTATACAATTTTAAAATAATAGACTTTATTTTTTAAATCATAAATTAAAAATATGAGAATGGTTAATTTTTGGGATTCTTTTGAAATATATCATTTTTGAATGAATTATTAATGGTAATTAATTCTAATATAAAACATGGTTTTCATTCTAATTATTTTAAAGATTTAATTGTATTTTAATTTTTTTTAAATTAATAGTATATAAATTAAATACCCATTAATCTTATTTATATAGTTAAAATCATTTTAATATATAATTTTGACATAAATACATGGTATATTATTAGACATTTTCTCTCTCAAAACCCACATTCTCGCGGTGTTTGGGGAATTAATTTCAAGTTACTGTTATCCACTTCAATGAATGGTATTTGTAAAAATTAAGTCCATATTTTTATTTATAAAAATGTTTATTTTATAAAAAAATCATCATAATTTTTTACCAATATTAATATTAAAAATATTACAAATTAATTACTTTTTTAATGTAATAATGGTTTGACCAGTGTTAATCTAATATATATATGTTTCAAATTGTAAATATTTTTACATTCTATATTATGGAAAAATATCCACCCTATAATGTATAAATATATTTAATACTCTAATTTGGACATCTTTTCATTTGAAATATTTTGGTACAACTTTTTCATTCATAAAATACAATTATGCCACTCACATCACGTATAAATGGTCACTCATATCCACTATTTTTTACACCATTTCAACCAATTGTATCATTAAATAAAAACATAAATCAATTTAAAACATCTCTACACTACTATTAGAATTAGTATTTGGGGATTAAAACCAACATTGGATGGATTTGGTTCAAACCTCAAGTGGATATCTGATGAAGAGGAAACGCTCTTCAAAAAGTATTTTAATTTTATTTATTCTTCCATGTCATTGAATTATTATTAAAAAATGATGATATAAAAAAATATATAACTTTAATAAATTTATATGTGTTTATAATAATTTAATTACTTAACATCACCCCAAAATCAATCAAATTCGTTAATAAATCATCATTCGTGTGTATGGAAGAGTACCTCTTTGCGATCATACGTCATTAGTTTTTCCATTAACACCTCTTACGGATGTGTATGATGTTTGGGATAAAGGATATATATGATATTTATATTAAAATTATATCTAATTAGTCATTATTTCATATATATATATATATATATATATATATTACATTCTATTCTATTGGGGATAAGATAACATTGATCCTGTGTATAATGGTCTACCACCTCATAATGCAACCAGATTGGTTTATCCCAAATGCTTTCCATGATTGGTTATAATAATGATAATAATAATTATATGTGATCTACATGATATAATTATGTTACTCCTAACATATTTTTAATTCCTAAACTATTATATATATAATTTAATTTTTAAATATTCACTCAATGAGTGATGATAACATCCTTCATGTACACACTGACTACCGTCGTTAGAAAATGTTGGGACTCTATTTCCATCTCCACAATACATATTATATGTATATATATAAATATTATTAATGAAAAAATATTATATTTATAATATAATTATCATTTTTTAAATAACAAATATTAGTTTTTTTCATAACTCTCTTTGAAAATAGAATTGTTACTCATGAATATGTATGACCTTCCATCCCCATGATTGTAATGTATATCATTTTTCGTAATCATCATTCATGAGTAGTTTTAAAATAATTATTTTTATATAAATATTAATATTTTGTAGTTATTATTATTCTTGATATCATGGAACTATATAATATTTTGATAAAATTGTTATTTCATGAGAGAATTATCTTTAGAAAACATGTAAATTTATAGCTAAAAATAAGCATAATACTAAATTATTATTAATGACCATCTGATAAAATGTTATTAAAGAATTATATATGGTATAATAAATATTAATATGTTTTAAACAAAATTATAACATGATTAAAATAACTATATATGATGTAAATGTATATTTAAACAATATGAAGTATGAGTTAAGGGTTTATCATATCACTTTTAATTCTATGAGGCATTCTTCATATCCAACACTTAATTTGTTGGTATGATGTATATAATTTCATTTTCTATGTAATATAATCAATTAATTTATCATTTTGGTATTTAAGCTTTCATTTAATATTATTTATTTTAATATTCTTATGTTTCTAAAGATAAAAAAGTTACAACATCCCATTAATTTTTCTATCAGATATGTTATAAAACCATACATGTTTTTACATTTTGTTTTCTAAGCTGGGCCATGAAGGAATCGGAAGGATATATATAATTATGAAGTTATATATTTGTTCTATATTTTTTTAACACAAAACCATTTGGTGTTTTACACACCGTGTAATAAGGTTAAAGAATGATTAAATTCAAAAAATGATAATAAATCCATTTTTAACAAAAGGAAATGGGTTTTATTTGGATATTTTTAATTTTTTTAACTAAAAGACCTCTAATTGGGTTACATGTCATATAATGTACTAAGGGTTATTTTTAAATAGTATGAAGAGATGAAAATTCTATTTCCTCATCTCCATAGTTCCACACACTGAACTAAAATCTACCCACAAATGATTTTGGACACATCTAACCATTTTGGGTCATTTTTTTCACCATTTAATTATTGTTGCTGTTGTATTATTAATTCTCAGGTAATAATTATCTATGTCGATTTTTCACATTCTCTTTACCTCCACCAATAGTTTATATTTCATCTTTAGATTGACGGATATAAACACTATTATGTTAAATCTTGTTTCTATATTGAGATCATAGATCCATAAATCCTTCGTTCTTATTATCATGTTCCATTGTGGGCTTTGTGTTTTTATGAAAAAGGTAGGTTGTTCCATATTGACATACTGAAATTGATTAACCCTAAATTACTTTATTCAAATTTAATATTTTTATTTTTATTTAATTTATTAAAATTTCATTCAATTGTTTCATTAAAATAATAATTCCAATGCATTTGGGGATTTAGATTTTATTGGGAATAATATTGGGAAAACCTGCCAATTCCCTTGAATCCGTTATTGTTTGTGAAATTTATTGGTAATTTTGGTATATAAATTGATCAATTTAATTTGATTAATTTATTTCAATGTTTATATTGAAAAAAATGGCTTCAAATATTACATATTGATACCCAATGGTTTTATCTTCAAACAAATTCATGTTTTGATTAAAAGAGAGTGTGTTTGTTTTTAAATGGAAATATGTATAATATAAATATATAATATGATGAATTATATTTTAATCATTTTTAAATTAATTTTTCCACCATTTTTATTATTAGAATATATGCAGTCCTAGATAGTTATTGAGTAATTTGGATATCAATCTTTTCAATCCATACAACTCAAAATAACCAGTGTATTAAGTCACATACCCAATGGGATGGTGGTGAGTTGACTTTGGCCACTATTAGAGGAATGTGTTTTTACACATATTCGATGATCACCTCTGATTATATAAGGATACATTATCATGAAACTATCTTAACTTTTGTAATATGAGTATGTTTCTCATTTTTTGTGTTAAAAATATATGCGATTGATTTCTGTAAAATATTTTACACAAACCATTAAAATTTAAATAAATTATTTTATGTAAAATGTTTATTACAACATAATTTTTAAGTATTTTCATCATTTTTGTTATAAAAATGATTTTTTTATTCATTGAACATACATAACTATTTATTAAAATTTTACTATTTATTGGGTTAATTAAATATTGTCATATTATTATTGAATCCATGGAGATACCCTGTTGGGATTCTAGATCACACGGTGCATGTGTATTTGATTATTTTTAGATTCTCTCTTCTTATTTTTGATCAAGGGAAAGATTCAATTGGAGGTTTTAGTAACTATTTACCATATTTCATGGAGAGTAGAGTCTATATAAACATGGTTTTTACCATTGGTTCTAGTATATTATTTTAGTACATTTTTACCTGTTTGAATTATTGTACACAACTCTATGCAAATTATTATGTTCATAAATACTGACTTGTTTATTATCCTTCAACAATATTGGTGGAAAATTAAATCCCAGTTTCATTTTTTATGTTACCATGATCTAGTAAAAAACCTAGGGGGATTGATAATTCCATTTGATCTATGTATGTGGGGGCTCAGTTATCAGTTAACCTGGGTACCTAAGCATGTTCGTGAAACCGAGGTATCAAGGGGGCATGTGTTTGTATCTTTCTTTCATGTTAGTATGATTATTTAAATATTTTTTTGACTAGTATGTATTTTTGATTGTGATTCTAGACATATCTCACTACAATGATCTTATAGTCCCCAGGGGTGGTTTGGGAATGACATCTTCAGGATTAGTTATAGTATTTTCCATGATTTTTATTTTGATTGCTTGAAATAAAAATATTGTTTATCTATTAGTTGGTATTGATTTCCTCAATTTTTTGTCTCGAGTGTTTAATATGATATCTTTAATTTTTTCTACTAATGTTTTGTATGATAATGCCTCTGAGAAGGAATTAAAAATAGATTCTGAAGGATGTCACGGATTATCTTAAGTGATAACATTCTCTTATGGGCCAAATTCTTGTTGAAGTAATTATCTGTACTCTCTAAGATCAAGTACATGCAACACTAACATTTCAATTTCACGTTCCAGCTATGTAAACCCCATGTTTTGTTTTCAAAATCATATTGGGGATTTCCTTTACTAGAAGCCACCAATATTCAAAGGATCTAATGATCCCCATAGGATATGAAATGGTTGAGAATAATTGAGGATATGTTTGAATTCATGGATACACGTTATAAAATCATGGTGGATCGTTAAAAAATTCATGTGGTGGTATGTATATGGAGATGGTGGGAACCAGTTTTGATGGTGAATAAATACTAGGTGTTATAGTGGAAAGACATCAAGCCCCTTTTCACCAACTAGTTTTATCCACGGTTGATGGTGTTGTCCCTGGAATAGATTTATTCAAGCTTTAGTAGGCTGATACGACCATGAATGATTATGTGTACAAATTTTCTAGGTTTTCTATGCTTTCACTTGAGGTTGTATAAAATGATAATATGAATACTATTTAGATCAAGTTGGGTATATGAGATGAAATTTTCTATCAGATTTTCTTGTTGAACTAGCTTTCTTATTCTAATGTGTTGGATAGAGAGTTGATGGTTGAAATGGTCCTAGATGGAAGGTTTGAGAATTTTTTGGTTCCTTCTTCTCCCAATGGTAATGTGAATTATTCTAATTAAAAAAAATATGGTTCTCAATAGTAGTGTTTTTCTAAGCCTCATGTAGTTTTCCGAATAAGCACATTGTTTTTCTACCAGTGTGGTAGGGAATGACACATTAAATGGGTTTAAACTATGTCACCCAATATATATGGATCATATGGATACTCAAGTCAAATGAAGAATTTCTACCATATATATACCATTATAGGTAGTGGAACGAGGTCATCATCACCTATTAAAACTATAGTGTTATTAGATTCTTCATGTTAAAAGGGGTTCTAATCACTAGCATATGAAACCAAGATTCATCATGTAGTAGAACAGACTACAGATGAAATGTATAAGAGTATAAAGACTATGAGAGATACCATCTAAATATAATCATCATTACTGTCTTTTTTTATATGAGTTCATCTCATTCATTCATTTCATCAACTGTTGTTTGTATCATAAATCTTCCTATGGATATTTTGACTTATGTGATGGATATTTCTAAAACCCTTAGAATAAAAAGAGAGTAGGGTATCCATATCCCCACTTGTGTTTTCACTCTATCATATATAAATATTAGATTAATATTTTTTGTTCTCAATATGAAACCTCTTAACGTCATAATTTGGATGGATATGATCATTTCCAATAATACCTAGATTGATTTTTATTTTTAATGGGTCTCCTTTACCAAGCCCGATGGGGTATTCCATGTCCATCAAGATACATGGGACCCAATGTATATGAAATATAGATATAATTTTCTAGCATTAGGTGAAGTTGTATTTCTTATTAGAATTTATTTGTATCAAGAATCATTTATTATATATCTGTCTCATGTTGTCATTGAGTTTTTCAATGTGTTTACTTCTGACCTCTCCGATTTTACACTAGTAAGGGAGGTAGAGTTCACTGTCAATTTAGTACCTATTACTCAACCAGTGTGGACCCTTTATTAACCCGTGATGTAAAATAATAACATATTGTTGAATTTATAGTTTGAAATCTTATAGAGAAATTATTTATATGTCGGAGTTTGTCACCTTCTTTGGTGCCAGTTCTATTAAGTAAAAAGGATAATGGTTCACATCACCCACGTATAGATTACAAAAAACAAGAGTTAGTGTAAAGAAAAACATCACATGGTATGAATTGATGGTATATTTGACATGTTTAAAGGGGTGATGTGTTTCTAAAAGTTTTTTCTTTGATCATGTTACCAACAAATATCGATAAATGAATATGACATTTTAAAAACCACCTTTGGGAGTAGGTAGAACCATTATGATTACCATGTCAGGTATTATGGCCTAACTGATTCTCATGTTGTCATTTTTTATTTGATGAAAGAAATATTCCATGAGTATTGTGATACCTCTATAATAGTATTTATATATGGGATCATAGTTTACTCTATATTTGAGGAGGCTCATGTGAATCATCTGAGAGAAGTTCTAGTATTGATGAGAAATAACAGATATTATTCCAAAAATTCAAAATGTGATTTTTTGATTCTATAAGTTAAATTATTGGGGAATGTCATATCAAATAAGGATATTTCAGTTGGTACTAAAAATTCAATGGTTTTATGACTTTGTAAGAAATATGAAATTTTTTTCAGATCACTAGATTTTTTTTACATATATTGATATTATATCTAGTTCATTAAGGAATTCTCAATGTTGAATTCTCTGGTGACTACTGTAGCTCATGTTACAGTAAAAAAATTTATGATGATAAATTCTTAAATATTATTGTTGAGATTGCAAATATATTTTTTTATGTGCTGGTGTTATCTCACCTTGGAAATATGAAGGGAATTGTGTTTTTCTATGATACCTCAAGTTTAGGGTTGGGTTTAATTATTATGAAAGGATACAATGTAGTTACATATATATATCTTTTCATATTATTCAACATTAGAAAAAATTATAATACACATGACCTAGATCCTAAATCATTGATTTTAAAACTATATAATTTGGGGTACTATGTTTTTTGAGATAGGATTACTGTGTTTTATAACCCCAAGGTCTTGAGTCATATCTTCTCACCAATAGATTGGAATAAAAATCAGAGGAATTAGGTGGAGTATCTGTAATATATTTATTTCAATATCACCCATATCCTAGTAAAACTGAATTCCATAGAAGATGATTCGATTAGGATGCTTCTGACCTATTAAATGAAGGAACCATCAAATGATTGCAACATGATGGATCTCTTTCACAGTTTCATATTTGATTTTTGTAATTATGGGATGAGGTTTTTTTGCCCAATGTTTAGATAAAATCCAATTTTTCAAGATTATTATTCCATTACATTATATTGATAATGAGTTACATTAAATTATAGACTCTTTTTATGATGGGGAGACCATACATGGCTATCCATTCTCCTCTGATGAAATTCTATGCTTTCAAAACTGCATTTTTGTGACGTTAGTTGTGAGGAATGATATGATGGGTTGTTTACATAATTCCTATTAGGAATTTCACCCAAAAACTGATAAGATATTATATGATATGTATTTTCAATTTTATTGATCAAGTATGATATGGGGAATTAAGGATTTGTTTTCTCATTTTTATATGTTCTATGAGGTTATGGTAAGCACCAAAAACCTCCATGATTACGTCAACAACTACTAGATTCCAAATGTATGTGGTATCATATTTCTATGGATATTTTTTGTTTTAATTTACCTATATATGATTAATGTTCTATGCATTGTGATTGTAATACCCTGATATTTTTTGATCATTTTTTGGAATTAATTTAATTTTTTTGAAGTTTTTCCTTTAACAAGACACTAAAAATAGGGTTATATATATAAGTCAAAAATTATGTTTACAATGAACCAACAGGTCTTGAAAAAAAATCCAACATGTTTTAGGTTACGTGAGACATAAAATTGAACTATTTTACATGGAACAACGACTTATCATAAGTTATACACAACACCAATGTCTCTACGAAACATCCTTTTAATATTATAATTATCCAAATGAGATAATTATAACATAAAAATAATATATTTTAACATAAATACAATTATCTACTATTCATATATTTTCTATAAAATGTTTATATAAATTATTGATAGTAATAACCAATGACACAATGTTTGTTAATGTCCTTATATGTTTAGAAATAATTTTTTCTTAAATAAAGTACTTTTCATGTCCTTCAGTGAAAAAAATTTAATTAATTTTGAACACTTATATAAATTTAAGTTGATATAATAAAAATCATTTTTTAATTACGAATGTCATACTTATTTTAGGGTCAAAATGTGTTTTTTTTCAAAGAAACATCATTTTTGATGAATAATGAAAATTACCAAATTTTAATTCAAAATCAATTTTTCAAATAATTTGATTATATTGAAAAATAATATTATAATTTTTCAAAAGATTATATACATAATATATTTTTCCATTAATACAATTTTGGTCATTGAGATCAATTTTAATTGAAATTGGATACAAAAACTCAGCAACCTTTTGACTGCTTTTACATTAAATACCAGCATTGTCGACCTAACAACAGGATTAATATTAAAATAATTTTTTCACTTATGTTATTATACTTTCAAAAAATAAATTCAATATATTTTATCATCAAAATATATAATTTTTAATTTTTTAAAATTATTTTTTGGAAAATATTTATTCAGAAATTAATTTAAACTAATTATATAAATTAAGTAAACATTACGCTTAAAAAATTAATCATCCTTTAATTTAAGACCCAGAATGTCCTATAACCATTTTCAAATACCATTGTATAGATGGATTTTGATAATATTGTCACTTTTATATTTTCTGGATCATTTTTAGATCAACATGCATTATCACAACCCGTGCCCCAAGGTACGTGCTGTGACATACCCCAAGCTCGCCTCCTGAAGGACATGGGTTGGAAACTTGAGAAGAAGGCTTCATCCAATAGGTTGGAGTCATTTTCATATATACCTATACGTATGCACAAAAAACGACATCCCAAATCTGGTAGAGTAAAACAAGATGGCCATTATATATATTCACTGAGTAAAAGTTAAACCATATAGCTAAATATTCTAGAATACAATACCAACAAATTTCTAACTGCAAAACACTAATGAACAAATGAAACTCTAGATGACATATTATGGAAACCCCACCTGATGGGAATGTATAGAGTAGTTTCTAGAAGCTGTAAATTTATACCCTGCCTGCCTGGTCTCCTTGGGCTCTATAAGGTTTGGGGACAGCAAGTCCTCTGTCAAATCGGTGGTCGTCTGCACCAGAGACAACACATGAGGGTGAAGCCCTTGCATGGGTGAGTAACATAATACTCATAATGGAACCCAAAACAACAAAGTAAAAAACAAAAATCAATCCACAAAACAATTCAAGAAGATTGATCATGAAGCAATATAGCTCACACTAGGTATATTCTAAATTAGGAAAGTAAGACAATCATTCATAACATCGAACACCATGGGCTTCTAGGGAACTCCTCTTCAATGAGTACTGTGGGATCACCGGGTTACACTGAATCCACATTCCATCATCCATTGACAGATTTGGTACACATCCATGATATGTATCATGGGAATTCTAGGTCACACAGAAGCCACTCCGCACTGTGGGCATGTTGGGTCACACAGAAGCTGCTTCCCACTAGGCTATAGTATATGATCCAAATAGGGTCTCTTGTCTACTGTCTTTAGGTCTTAGCCAACCATAGGATATTCGCGTGTTGCACACATGATATCGAAATAACATCTTTCCATGTTATTCATAAAATTTAAACTTCGTAGAAATCCACCATAGAGTATTCAAAAGGATCTGCCTCATAGTTATGGTTCCAACACTGTAAATGTCTCTTCAATAAGACCCCTGGTTTGGAAGATATTGACATTTTTTCAGAAGGGGTCGGTTGGATATGGGTCTGGTGCGCCCTGGCTCAGGGTCCACCGACCCGACCCGGGTCTGCTGACCCGACATGGACTCAGCTCAGTTCCACCAAGCTGAGATGAGGCTAGATGCTACATCTGGATCCTCGTCACCACACAGGCCATCCTTGGGGCCAACACACCAGTCGTGGTCAATCAACTATGGCCTGGCACTATACGGTAGGCTAGCACGGCCGACCAGAATCTCATACATGGTCTGGAGAACACAGACCCTTGACAAGTGGGCCATGCTACTACGAGCAGCTCTAATGATGAGGTTGTGGGGAAGCGTCCTTGCTGATATCCACTAGATGAGCTGGTGGATCTTCTCTAAAGCACCCAAGATTGATTTGGTCGTAGTAACCAACTCCAGCCCACCGGTGGGTCTCTCTATGGGTGACCGCATGTCCTATCTGGCCACTGACAACACCTATGGCCTCCGTGGGGTTTAAAATTCCCTGTGAATGTCTCAATTTCCTCTTTTGTCTATTTTGAATGACCGTCCATGAAGAAGACCCAAAGCGGAGGAGATCAATCATTGTTCATGTCGGCCCAGGACCACATCATTAGAAATTTAAAATAATGGAGTCTTGAGACATCATTTCTATCTACAATAATTGAATTCAAGATAGACAACCCCATAAAGAACACCATACAACAAGAACTCACATTCTGAGGATCTACCTATTCTTGGGTTAATCTTTATTTTTCATTTTTAGAATAGGAATGGAAAAATTGTAAAACAAATAAAACCCATACCTCGATCTACAATCATATTTGAAGTTCTCTACCCTCATGGATTCAATATTTGTTGGTGTTCGTCGCATCCCGGTCACATTCTTCGTAAAGTTTCGACGTTTCTCATTGTCCTTCCAGTAGTCATCGTTCATTATAAGAGGGAGTCCTTTCCATAGGATCTTCAACAAAGTTCCATGATTTAATTATCAACTATCCAATTAAGTTTCTTATTAAAAGGAATCATGTCGCATCAATTCTATTACGCTGTGATGTTACTTTGTTATGTTGTTTCATTATTTACAAAAACATCGTATCTGTTACTCTAAAAAATTGAGTAATTAAAAAGATTCGTCTATTTTACCTTGTCGCCACACCACAATGTCGGCATCCACTTCCCAATGGTGAAAAATAAAATAAATTACTTTTTTTGTTATTTAATTATTTTTTGAAATGATTGGAAGCTAAAATTTCTGTTCAACCCTTGCTAGTTGAAGTTAGGTCATTTCTAGGTTAATTACAACGTTCCATGTTAAACAGTGCCCTCTTATTTTTGATCTGAGCACCGGTTTAAAATTTAGAAAATCCATCTCACTCATTTATATAAAATAACTAAAAAAAGTTCAAAATTATATTTTAGGCTCACCAGGCCTCAGAATCACAATCCATCAAAGATTGTTGTCTCGAAATAATTATATATAATTAAAAAAATTAAATGGAAATTCCAAGACATTACATTCTCTACACTATAACACCCCTAGATTTAATTAGAAATAATATTTTTAATTTCATTGATGTCTTGTGTTTTACGCTACACCAAAATTATCTTTCGCCATACACAACACCGTATTAGCTTGTATTATATGCAAGCACTATTCTTGGATTGTATTGCATGCAAGAGTGACCTTCCACAATAGCATATGTAGTACGCAATACACAGTTTCACTAATCAATAATATATTGTGATAATATTATTATGAACTACTCGTTATGAATATTATTAAACAAATTTTTAATTTTATAACATTATCATTCATCATACACATTGTCTTGAACATGGTAAGAGAACAAAATATATTTTTCGGGTAAATTAAGTATTTTTTAAAAAATTCTAATTTTCCGCCTTTTAATGGCGCACCAACATTAAATATTGTTTTGACACATTTATGAATTAAATTTAACAAAATAAAATTATTCATTTCAATAAATATATTAAAATTTACTTTGGATTATTTTTGAATATTTTTCTGTTAACTTTCATATTTTGATGAATAATACAAATATTCTAAATTTAAATTAAAAACATCTTTTCTCATCAAGATAATTTATATGATTATATTATAATATTTAATGGTATTAAATTATAAATAGAATAAATTTTTACAATTTAATATAATTTAAGTAATTATCCTTAATTTTACTTTGAATTAATAGGTAAAAAGTTTCAATCTTTGGCAATGTTTTAACATTAAAAAACTGTTTTCTCAACTACGGGATAAATTTTAAATTAAATACTAAAACTTATTTGTTTAGAATTTGGAAAAATGGATTCAATATTTGAAATCAGTAGGACCAAATTATTTTAATAGGCTACCTTTTATTTTTAGACATTATGAATATTAACTATGGTAAATTTTATTTACTACAGTTAAAGGTTATCCCGGTAATTAAGTGTAGAAATAAGATTATAAAATTACCCAAACACCTGAAAAAATTATATTAAATTAATAATAGTCGACCCATATCATATAAGGGTCATAATAGATTCATATAATGGACTTTTGACCATGAAAATGATGTAATTATTATTAAACCCAACGAAAGTGACAACATGTCACTCTCTTATATCTTATAAGTGTGATAATTTTAATATTGTGATAAACATAAAAAAAACTTCAAACATAAATATAATAAAATTATCTCTATCATGTGAATTTGTTTAGAATTTTTTGGTATTAAATAATTATCATTAATGGTGACACAAAAGTGATGTAGAAATTATTTTATTGACTGAACTATCAAATAAATGGTTTTAAAAATATTAAAATAAATATTATATAAACTAATTAATGTGATCCATGAATTTTTTAGAATCATATGACATTCTATAAATCAATTAAATATTTTGGTTCGAATATATCTTATGTGTGTATTTTATTTAAATTCAAATAAATGATTACTATCAAAATTGACACTATTGATATTTATAATCATAACAGATAATTAAATTGTTTAAAAATCCCAAAATTATTTAAAAATAACAAATTAAAATTTATATGTTCCAACATGTCATGATTTATCCAAATATATACAATTAACAACACATAAGTAAGTATTTATATCCATTTAAAATTTATTACATTATTCTCACAAATAAAATTAAATAGATTAAATAAGGATAAATCAAAATGATAAGGTTTAAAATAAAATAAAAACATGTATACATTTTATTGGATTATGATATTAAAACACTATATCATCTCATATTCTAATATGAGTCATTTTGGAAGTTTTTATGTGGTGTTTGAGTTTATTATTAATTAATATTTTGGAGAGTTTCCAAAAGTGCCCCACTCCTCTCTTATAAAAGGGCACATCCTCCCTCTCCTCTTCAAAACATTTTGAGCCTTCAATCTCGGCCAAAACCTGTCCATTTATTTTCGCCACTTCCATAGAAACATACTAGAGGTCTTGTTTTTCTTCGAAGATCATCTTTTTTTGACCTAATAGGAGGTATAGAAGAGGCGCGTCGAAGAAGAGGTAATATCCTTTACCGATTCATTCAAATTTATTTCTTCTTCTACTTACTGTTATTTAGTTTTTTCATTATAAAGTAATAACATAAGTATAAATAATATATTGATATGTTATTATAAATATGTAACAATCTTATTTCACCTTCTATCCATCCTACAAAAAATGAAATCACCGCGCGTGCGTACGTACGGAATACCGTCTCCACGTTGTCGTGTAATCTGTTTTTTCACCACCACCTTACATGGACGGTTATAATGAAGGAAATAATTACTATATATTATTATTATAACGTAATTCTAGTTATGAGATATTATATCATCCACTCCAATTTCATTCAATAATTATAAAAACAATATCATCGCTTGTGCGTACGTACTGATTACTGACTCCACGAAGTGATGAGATTCATTCTCCATGTTAACCATTCAAGAATGATTATAAAGTATATACAATATGTAATCATGAAATATATGACATAATAATGCTACTAGATTTATTTATATACATATATTTCATTAGCATCCATTCAATTTAATAAGGAAATGAAACTAGTGTTCATTCGTATGTACGGCCTACCGTCTCAATGAACTGTGTATTTCATTCCATTTATCAATCTATTATATATATATTATATATAATACATTTTTTACGTTCTATAATTAAGTAATAAAGATCTATGTTATCAAATGAATAATTAAAAGTCAAATAAGTACGATGAATGGAACAATTTTACTCAAAACAATGCTTTAACATTGAATTTTCAATTGAACGGGTAATATAAACTCGAAAGTGAATCATATATGATATCATAAATATTATTATAGTTCTGATAAAAGTTAATAATATGTTTAAACCCACTATTCAGGAGTCTAGAACACATACAGAAGAGATTAGACATGATGTAAGTGATTATTTCATCACACTTTTATTTCTGTGAGACATATGCCTTAATCACTATCTATTTCTTGTGTATAGTGTTTATGATTCCCATGAATGTTTTATGATTTTTATTATAGAGGATATTATATTTACATATGCATGTTATTTTCTTTATTTTATGATAGTATGATTCCACCAATCATAAATGTTAAGGGATAATTATTCCTATCTCATTCATATCTGAGATTTTTTTTATTTTTATGTATTTTCTTGGGTTATGTTTATCATTAATATCCATGTTTTCGAAAAATGTTTTCATAATAAATTTTCTAATCTTCCATGTATTTTTAAAGAAATTTTAACCCTTTTTATCACATGGTATGGAAGGAATCTTTCTTTTGTTTACCATACAAAGTACTTTTTGACTTTTCCGGCAAAAGTATAAGAAACATATTTTTTTAACATATACAGCATGAACGGATTTATATGGTTTCATAACGCCTTATTCTCAAGAAGCTTCCTCTACAATATTTCATGATTATTTTCAACAAAATACTTTTCTTTTAAAATTACCTGGCATTATTGGAAAGAAAATGATTTTGAAGAAGAAAGGATATTTTTCTCAAGAATTCATTTCAAGTGTTTTATACAAACTATTTTCCATCTAAGAGGACATTATTTAGTATTCGTGTGTTTCAATTATAATTTATCTATTATTTAAATGGTTTTATTATTCTTATTATGAAATGATATCCATTTTTTATATAGATTATGTTATTATGAAATGATGTTTATGAAACCCATTTTATTCATTGGGTTATGATGAATGATTTATATTTATTTTGTGGCACACATAAGAATGATTTCATTATGAGAACGGTGATACCTATATATCACTCCAATTCATTGGGTAATGATTTATATCTCATGAGATAGTCATGGATGGAGTAGCAATTAAATTCGGTTTTGTAATACAGGGCTGGAATGGTAAGTCAACCCGGTTCAGTAATGGACTCTGTCCACTATGATGGTCTTGGCAGAAATTCCTTGTCCACTATGGAAATAATATCATGTGCATAATGTTTTTCTTCAATTACATGTTTTATTCTCATGATATTTTATCATGATTAATGTTTCTTTATGATCTATTCCTTATGTACTGCCAAGATTTTTTCATTTTTCATGTTTTATATTCTTGTTTTTACGTTCAAATGTTTATGGATTGTTTGATGTTATCCATGTTTACCCTTACTAAGCATTTGATCTCACCCTTTTTATGTTTTGTTTTGCTCAGGATATAAATAATGGAATCAGGAAAGAAAAAAATGTGAACTTTATGGGAGATGTTGAAGATCATTCACCATGATTATAAGATTTTGTTCCATGTTTCCAAAGGCACTAAACTATTACGGTCCTTGGGTGTCTATTTTTGTTATGTAATAATTATTCTAAAAAAGTAATCCAATATCCATGTAAGTCGATATTTGGGTCTCTACTGTTGGTATCAGAGGAAAGGATTAGTTAACCTTTTGAAATTTGGATGTGAAATCTTTAGTGAGATCCTTAGAGATATTTCTAAGGTATGTCAGGGGATGTCCCTAAGGTTAAGTATAAGTATGGGTTTCATTCCTAGAATTATGATATCAATCATGAATATCCTAGTATTAGACCTATGATGTTAGAGATTGAAAGTACTCCCCTTGATTATGTTGTTTTTCTAGTATGATTTTTTCCTCTCACTCTATTCTTTTTGGGTTTTAGAAAATGGCCGGAAACCGGAAGAGTCGTGATAATGGTGGATATGATGGACAAGGGAATTATATTCTTCATGGGAAACCTAATAAAACAAGACTTAAAAGTCTAAACATCATTATTATTCCTAATCAGGAATCTCATAATATGATCAATAATCTCAACATAGTTAAGTTTGCTAACAGAGCTAATAAGAGAAAGATGGAGTTTCATTATGATCATAGAAGAAAGAATGTTAAATTTTCATCATGTAAATAATGTGGTAAGAGGCATAAGAGAGAATGTTTCAAAGGAAATTTAAGATGCTTTGGGTGTGGAAAAGAAGGACACAAAGCCAGTAATTGCAAACGAAAAGGTTCAGTTAACACCATGGACAAGGCTAATGGTATTGCTAAGATATCAATAGTGGTTAAATGTTTTAAATGTGGAATGTATGAGAATTATGCAAACCTATGCCATGATTGAAAATATCATGAAGAGAATCAGCATGGTCATATGAGTATTGTCTATGTTGATGATGATGAAGAGACAATAAATGATATATGAGATAAAAGAACTGTTGAGGAATAAAATGGTGAAGCTCGGTCAGTGGTTTAAGAAGGTAGTTGAATGATTGTTCATTTATCAAGAGTTATGTTGTCTAGGTAATTTAATGGTTCTATGGAATAAAAAAACATCTAAGGACTGTTACACTACTTTTTTTCTAAAGTATTTGATAGTATATGTTGAATGGTACCGGTAACCATTAAGGTTATTCAGATATTTTTGGAAGGTAGATGATATGCACATAATGAAAGGATAAGGATATAATGAGATAGTTGATAGTATTAATGAGCTCATGACTTGTATAAGCACAAAGTGATATCATGGTCTGAGTATATAGATTTTTTTGGGATTTTGGTATGTGGAAAGAGTTATCTTTTGACAGCATTCGTTCTTTCACTAAGGAACTATGGTAATTCATGATTCAAGAGAATACATGATTAAGGTATTCACATGTATGAAATGTGACCAACAATATATATATTATGATATATGGGGGATAAATGATGGTATTTACATGCTTGGTAGATGACCTCTTTATCAATCATTTTCTTTATACTATGAGTTTGGACATAATTATATTGGATAAGCCTAAATATTGGAATGGATTAACATAGAAATCAGATAGTATTGTTTAAGGCTATAACTTTTTGATATTATTATATTATAGTTTTAGAAAAAGGACAACCCATAGGATGGGAGATAACCCATCATGTCAGACAAGGATGTGGGAATCAATCTCACAACCGAAGTATGACATGCCTTTATCACCTACCACTGGCCTATAATAAATCCCTGGTTAGTATAAATTAGTTCTATTTTATTAAGAGGTATGATAATTGAAGTATAAGTCCATTTTTGGAATCATATATGGTTAATCTAACCATATACAGACTTAGGTATATTTAATATCTTTTTCTAACTCTTTGTTTGAGATAGATGGAATAACATATCATTCTATCGTATGATCTGCTAACATTTCCAGAATGAAAAATTCAACTAAATTTCCTTAAATAAGAGATGACGTGGAAATTTGGTCATGGAATTATCAATGATGATATTACACTAAAATAAAGTAAGTATTTATCCTTAAGAAAACATTTTTCAACTTTAGGGAAATGATCATGAAGACCAAAAATGTTGTCCTAGTACCCTCATATTCGATTAATCAGATGGTACCTTAGGTCATCACAAATTTATGGTTTTGTGATTGTAGCGATTTTCATAGCCATGTTCTCTACCACTCTCCATAAGAACTTGATGTTTATATTTCTCGTCCATATCCATATTTTCACCTATGTTCTCCTATGGGGAAACACAGTGATGAGATAATTTGGGTAACCGTTACATTTCATACATTAGTTTTTAAAATTAAGTTTTAGTATTCCTTTTTACGATCTGGGTTTCTATAAGAGAAACTTTCAAGTAATAATCCATTTATAACCCTGACGAATTTTGAGGGCGAAATTCATTTTAAGGGGGGTAGAATGTAACACCCCCAGATTTTATGAGAAATAGTATTTTTAATTTCTTTGATGTCTTGTATTGTACACTACACCAAAATTAAATTGCATTATATGCTACACCTTATTTTCTTGTATTATACACAAACACTATTCTTGGCTTCTATTGCACGTAAAAGCGACCTTCTTCAATAGCGTGTTTTGTACGCAATTTAGAGTTTCACTAAACTACGATATATTGTTATAACATTATTATAAACTAGAAATTATGAATAGTATTAACCAAAATTTTAATTTCATAAAATTATCATTCATTATACACATTATCTAGAACATGGTATGACAATAAAATAAATTTTTCGGGTAAAATAAGTTTTTTTAAAGAAATGCAGTTTTGCCGCCATTTGATGGCGCACCCACATTAAATCTAGTTTTTGACACATTTATGAGTTCAATTTGACAAAATATACATAGTCATTGCAATACGTATATAACAATTTACTTTGGATAATTTTTTAATATTTTTCTATTAACTTTCATAATTTGATGAATAGTAAAAAATATACTGAATTTTAATAAAAAAACTTTTTCCATCAATATAATTTATATGGTAAAATTATAATATTGATTGTTTTTAAAGTAAAAATAGAATATATTTTTCCAATTTAATATAATTAAAGTCATTATCATTAATTTTACATTGATTTCATAGGTAAAAACATTTCAATCTTTTGTAATGTTTTAACTTTTAAAACTCGTTTCCTCAACAGTGGGTTTAATTTTAAATTAAATACTACAACTTCTGTGTTTTGAATTTGAAAAAAATGGATTCCATATTTGGAATCAGCAGGTCCAAATTATGTTAATAGGCTTATTTTTATTTTTATACATTATGAATAGTAACTATGGTAAATTTTATTTACTACAGTTAAAGAGAAATCGAGAAATTAAGGGTAAAAATAAGATTATAAAATTACCCTAACACCTACCATAATTATATGGGATGAATAAAAGTTGACCCATATCACCTAAGGGTCAGAATAGATTCATTTCATGGACTTTTGACCATGGAAAAGATGTAATTATTATTAAAACCAAAGAATGTGACGACACATCACTCTCTTATATCTTATAAGTGTAATAATTTTTCTTTTGATGAAATGATATCCATTTTGTTTTATATGGATTATGTTTTGATGGTATGATGTTTATGAAACCCATTTTATTATTATGGTTATGATGAATGATTTATGTTTATTTTGTGGCACATGTAAGAATGATTTCATTACGAGATGGGTGGGACCTATATCTCCCTCTAATGCATTGGGTAAGATTTATATCTCATGAGATAGACATGGCTGGAACGACAAGTAAATCTGGTTCAGTAATACAGGTTTAGAAAGACAAGTCATCCTAGTTCAGTAATGGACTCTGTCCATTATGATGGTCTTGAAAGGAATGCCTTGGATACTATTGGAACCAAAATTTGGAACAGAGAAGAAGCAAAAAAAGGCATTGATGACTGCCTTGTGAAGCCACTTCGTGTAGTCCCCCCACCACAGTGGCTGCTGCGAAGCAAAGAGGCAGGCCACTTCGCGAACGCATTTGACGTTCGCGAACCCGCCACGAAGCAACCAAGCCCCTCTTCACGTCGCGTAAGCTCCACTTCATGGCGCCTCTTATTTATAAATATCGGGCTCCACCTAAGCCCAAATGATGAAAAATCGGTCCTTTCGACGTCCTAGATCCCTAATCACGAAGCATCCTTCGGCCATGAGAACCATGAGATATGTGGGGTACTTTTGCTCTGTGAAGTGCCTCCCCCTTGTCTCGTCATGATCCCCTCTTCATAGAGGGATTACATTCTCTATAAGGCCCCGGCCTTAAACCTTACTTAATATTGAATTAAATGAATAATTCACATTGAGGATCTTTTCAGGTTTAGAGTTTTAGAGAATTAGAACATAACTATTACATCTCAAAAGATTACAAAGTAGTCACTTCTACTAAGTTTCCATAATAAAAAAATTCTTAAAAGAAACATGTCTAGTTCCATGTTTTATATAGCATGACATTCCCTTGATCCCATCCTTGACCTTATTGCACATTAAGTCCTGTGAAAAACATTTCAAAAAAACTTGGGGTGAGCATAAAAACTCAGTAAGGGATACACAAAGAATAAAAACTGTTAGTTTATCAAAGCAAAAAAGTAAACCATGTATACTTTATCAAGGTAATACTTTTCACCATTATGAAGTAGTAAAAACTATTCATGAATTATATATCATTACTTACCTTTTTGTAACCAAAGTATTACCATAAAACCCATATAAAGAACACATAACATATATAATGGTAACTTGGGACATAAACATACTTAAGTGGAAAAACCATACGGTCGACTCCCACACATATCACTTAATGGAATAGCCATACGGCCAATTTCCATACATACTTAATGGAATTGCCATACGGCCGACTTCCATACCCAATGCATTGGAGGTTATAACGTAACCACCCGTCCTGGTATTCACCGCACCACCCGTCATATGGTTTATAACGTAACCACCCGTTAAAATGTCCAAGTACCAATATAAAATCATAAAACATAAAACCAATATAAAGGAAAGATAACATTTCCACATTTCAATCACAATATATCATAAATATATTGACATAATAGAATCCTTTATCAAAACCATTTTCAATACAAAAATACATAAAAGTGTATATGGTATTTATTTTATTTTAAAAACATTACGGCTTGTTGAGGAAGCCAAAGACCAAATAATATTCGCGGCGGCGGAAAAAGTCATTGTCACCGCGTACGTTAAAAAAAACATTCCTTTTTGTGGTTTAGTAAAACGCTTCGTAGAAAAAGATTTCTTTTGTATAAAAGTAAAAGTCAAAGGAGTTTATACACCGTATAAAAGAAAGTTTTGTATAAAACGAAATATGCATCAATGAAAGGAGATTGAGACGAATTCCCTTACCTTGTATCCGACTTGACCCGATCGTTCTTTAACGTCCTGAATAATAAACTTGAGTTAATTTATACTTGAATAAGAACCTTTTTAAAGTTCATTATTCCTTTTATATCACTTATTGCCATTTATAAACATTATGTAACCATTTAAGTTAATAATGTTTGTTTTCTCAATATTTGGTTCTTAAGTCGAAAGTGGACTTCTTACAATTACATGTTGTTCGTGTGGTCAAAGGTTCTTTATATACAGAATGAAATTCCCGATTGGGATATAATATGTATCATATATATCCAGCATATACATGTATTTATAATATTACATAATCATTTAGAGGTAAGAAATGAAATGCACCGTTCATGGAGACGGTAAGCCGTACGTACGCATGAACGCTACTTTCATTTCTTTGTCATATTAATGGAATTAAAACTAAATGAGAGGTATGTATATTTTAATTACTGAATTATATTCATCATTTAGATATATCATTAATTATATATATACATTATATACATGTAATTTTAATAGTACATTACATTTGGGGATAAGAAATGAAATGCACCGTTCATGGAGACGGTAAGCCGTACGTACGCATGAACGCTACTTTCATTTCTATCTCATACTTTAATGGAAAGAAATAATAATTATATAGAGGTATATTATAATTCCAGTATAACATCATATATAATAACTTTAAATCCATCCTTTACACGTCCCATATATGGCATTAACGAATCACATCACTTTTAGGGGGCGGTAGTCTGCACTTCCTTAAATGAAGATATCGTGTTTACCCATAATGGAAACCATAAAGGTATGCCAAAAATGAAAAATAAAGAATATTAAAGAAAACATAAACATATTATATATCATATATAAAAATAGTGACATCATAATGGCCACCCTTGAAGGTGTTAAATGAGTATTGAACAATCATCGTTTCGGGAGGCAGAATTTCACCATCCACGGAAACCGTATGTTCTTTAACCATTTGATGTAGTTGTGTGAGATTTTATCTCAAATAAATATTATAAAAACATCCTAGTATATTGAAGATATTGGTGTTGTTACAAAAGAAGTAAATAAAAAGAGTTTAGAGGGTTGGAGAAGCAAAATAAAACAAATGAACAGGAGAGAATGAATTACCTTTAAAAGTGTAACTCCCTTTTGATTTGAGCCTAAAGGCTTCCTTTGAAAGGATTCTGCCCAAAGGGAATCCTCTAGGATGAGGAGAGGGATGTGGAGAGAGTAAATGGGCAGGGGTTGGCCGAGCCAAAGGCTTGAGGAGTGTGTGATATTAGGTATAGGTGGGGGCCTTTTATAAGATGAGAGGAGGGCACTTTTGGAAAGTAAAGAAATATTACTTCATTTGAAAATGTTTTTCGGTTTTAAAAGGTCCCACATTGATATAATTCGTGGATAAGGTGATAAGGGTTCGAAATCCACTCATCCAATTGGTTTTGGACATGTGTAGTTCATAGATTTTACATTATCTTTCCATTTTATTTAAATCGTCAAATAATGATGTCATCGCTGCATCATTATTATGTCATAAATAATTTAATTTATTTAATGTCTAAAAACTATAAAAAAATACTATGATGTAGGAAATCTTTTTATATTTCCAATGACTATTTATAATCAAAATTTGGACCTGTGTAACCCTACTTAAAAATTGTTTAAGTAAAACAACTCATGTTTGTGTCAATTTAATTTTAACATTAAATAAAAAGTTATTTATGTCATTTCCCAACCAAAGTGTCTACATGGGGTCCCCATGTTGGCCCATGGCTTGTCTTGGTCGGCCATGACTCACCAAATAGGTGTAGGACAAGTGTCACAGTGTTTTCACATTCTTATAATATCATTTTTACCTTAAATTACACTAATTACCTCTAATCGCGATTAAGAACTTAATAAGTTACTATTCACCAAAAAATTATTATAATCTCATTGAACCACATTTTACATCTTAATGACAACCATGTATGTCATATTTTTGAAATTCAAAACACAATGATAGAAAAATTTCATTTAAACGAAAAATCAGTCTTTATAAGTACCACATAGTGGTTTCACTATTCATCAAAAATTGAAGTTTTTCAGAAAATTACCAAAAATTCACCCTAAGCTATATTTGATATTAAGAATTCAAAAATTAAGTCTATTTTACAAAATTAAAAACATATATGTCACATTAATTAATTTAATAATTAATTCCCGCTGTCAGAGTAAATAGCATGTTTTTATGAAACAAAAAGTATCAAAAGATAGACACTAGTTTAAGTCCGATTTCAAAGTGAAATTAATTCCAATGACCACTATTATATTTAATGGTAAAAATATTTTCTAATTTCACTTTAAAACCAATTCAAAATATAATCTAATCATATAAATAAATTAGATTAAAAAGAGGTTTTGAATTAAAATACAACATTTTACACTATTCATTAAAAAAATGAACTTTATCAGAAAGGTACCAAAAATTTACACAAAGTAAATTTTGATGTCCCGATTCTAAAGAAGAGTTATATTTGGTCCAATAGAATTTATAAGATCGATCAAAACTATATTTAATGACGGTTCTCCGTCAAAAGGTGATAAGTGAACCTTTAGTGAAAATTAGAGTATATATGCCCTAAAATTGAACTCTTTCCGTATTTTAAGCCTTTATCTTTTATTGGGTAAATTTATAAACATTCAAAAACATATATAATCATATTTTAGTTATTTCTATCCATTCCCGCCAGTAAAACGGCTACTTGTTAACTAACGTTTAAAATAATATTATTTTATTACTAGTGTGCTACGTAAGTTTCAAAGAAACTCATCGTTGCGTATTGGGTACGCTATCGAACATAGCAACCCCTTTAAAATAAAATTAATATTTAATTCGTAAATATTAATAAATATGAAAAATCTTTATTCTTTATTTACCTGGGATGTTACATCCTTCCCCCCTTTTGGGAATTGCGTCCTCGCAATTTTATTCACTTATCAAAATAAGTGGGGGTATTTATCCCTCATAGCATTTTCAGATTCCCACGTTGCCTCTTCAATCACATGGTTTTTCCACAAAGCCTTTACCTGATGAATCACCTTATTCCGTAACACTTTCTCCCTGTGGTCAAGAATCTGGACCGGTTGTTCCTCATAAGATAGGTTCTCTTCCAGCTGAACTACCTCTGGACTCAAAACATGAGATTGATCTGACATATACTTTCTCAACATCGAAACGTGAAAAACATTGTGTACCTGAGATAAACTCAGAGGTAAAGCCACCCAGTATGCAACTGATCCAACTCTCTCCAGAATTTCATATGGTCCAATAAAGCTTGGACTCAGCTTTACATTCTTACCAAATCTCATCACACTTTTCCAATGAGAAACCTTGAGAAAAACATGATCACCTACCTCGAAAGATAGATCCTTCCTCCGGTTATCCGCATAACTCTTCTGCCTGCTCTGAGCTGTTCTAATGTGCTTCTGAATCAACTGATCTTTTTCTGCCATCTCTTCTACCAATTTTGGTCCCATCAGCTTCCTTTCACCCACTTCATTCCAAAATGTTGGAGTTCGACACTGCTTCCCATATAATGCCTCAAATGGTGCCATCTGTATACTAGAATGAAAACTGTTATTATAATAAAACTCAGCCAAAGAAAGATGTTGGTCCCAAATTCCCTGATAATCCATAGAACAAGCTCGTAGCATATCCTCCAATGTCTGGATTGTTCGTTCTGACTGCCCATCTGATTGAGGATGAAAAGCTGTACTAAAATTTAATTTTGTACCCAACGACTTCTGAAGG
Source organism: Viscum album (assembly GCA_963277665.1). Taxonomy (NCBI): domain Eukaryota; kingdom Viridiplantae; phylum Streptophyta; class Magnoliopsida; order Santalales; family Viscaceae; genus Viscum; species Viscum album. The sequence goes on from OY728131.1 coordinate 1,556,216,105, forward strand.
CCTTTCCAAAAGTTAGAAGTAAACCTGGGATCACAATCTGATACAATGGAGATAGGAACTCCATGTAACCTGACTATCTCTTTAAGATACAAACGGGAAATTTGATCAAGAGAGAAAGTATCTCGTATAGAAAGGAAATGATCAGATTTGGTCAAGCGATCAACAATAACCTAGATTGCATTATTACCTCGAGATTTATTCGGTAATCCCACAACAAAGTCCATGGATATATTCTCCCATTTCCACTCTGGCACTGTTAAAGGCTGAAGCATCCCTTTCGGTAACGGCCGCTCTGCTTTAACCTGTTGACATGTCAAACACTTTACAGTAAAATCAGCAATGTCTCTTTTCATTCCATCCCACCAGTAATACTCGCGCAGATCTCTGTACATCTTAGTACTGCTAGGTTGAACTGAAAACGGGGAACTATGAGCCTCACATAACAACTCATTCTTCAACTGTGAATCACAAGGCACACATAACCTCTTCCCAAACCTCAAAATGCAAACACAAACTTATCCAAGAACTCATGGAAAATTTTATTCATAAGGTCCATGAATACAGCAGGTGCATTGGTTAACCCAAAAGGCATAACTAAAAATTCATAATGGCCATATCTAGTACGGAACGCAGTCTTCGGAACGTCTGCTTCTTTTACTTTCAACTGATGGTACCCCGACCTCAAGTCAATCTTCGAAAAATACTGAGCTCCCTGGAGCTGATACCACTTCATTTGATGGCCCAACATCTGCTGAAGTTGTTGCAAAGGATTTTACCACCCCTTTCTGCTTGTAGTCTAACTGCTTCCCATCACTCAAGCTCCTTGTCAGACACTCGTCTGCATAATGACTCATTTCATTACACTTAAAACATCTTACCGTTGGCTTTTCATTTCCTGCTTGATCATCTTCCTTACAGTTACGAGCAATATGACCAGACTTACCACACCAAAAGCACTTACCAGACTTGGATAAACATTCTCCAGGATGCATTTTACCACACTTCTCACAGGATGGATATTTGGTTTTCTTACCTCCTTGCTTATTTGATGAATTCTTCCCCTTTTCCTGCCAACTAGATCTCTTATTCTGTTGTTTGTCATAGAACACCTGATCATCGGCAAACTCCATTTCCACCTTCTCCGTACATCGAACAAGTTTTTCATAACTTTTGAACTCATGAGAAGCTAAAGCCCTTCGATACTTTGGCTTTAACCCTGAGTAAAAACGGTTTATTTTACTATCAAGATCTCGTATGAAGTTTGGAGCATACCTTTCCAATCGAGTGAACTTTTCTTCATAAGTAGCCACTGAATCATCCTCCTGCCTCAATTCTAGGAACTGCTTTTCCATCCTAAGACGAACCACCTTAGGAAAATATTTCTCAAGAAACATACCTTTGAATTTGTCCTAGGGAAGATCCGCAATCTCATCACTATCCCTTATATTTTTCACCATCGACCACCACTGATCAGCTTCACCTTCAAAACGGTAAACAGCTAGACTAACCTTTTGATGTTCTGAACACCCCATGACATCAAAAATCTTCTCCAGTGCTTTAATCCACCCTTCGGCTTGCACAGGGTCAGATGATCCTCTGAATGATGGGGGATGTTGCCTCATGAAATGTTCCACCACGGACATGTTCCTCTACGGTTGATCTGGCTGATCTCGTGCATGGATACCACCACCATTTATAGCCTGAGTCAACTGTGCCATCACTGCAACAAACTGTTCAGTTCCGATTCCGACCATCTCAGGTTTTTGATTTGGAAGGTTATCTTCCTCCTGATGTCGTCCCAACATAGCTGCTTTGTTTCCTCTGTGGAAAACCATTCTGAACACAGAAATATCTTAGGTGAAGCAACATGGTAATCTGTAAATGCTATATCATTTCAATCATATTATAATTTAACACTTTTCTAACTCCTAAAGTTGTCTAAACCGACCTCTGATACCAACTATATGGCCCCGTCCTTAAACCTTACTTAATATTGAATTAAATGAATAATTCACATTGAGGATCTTTTCAGGTTTAGAGTTTTAGAGAATTAGAACATAACTATTACATCTCAAAAGATTACAAAGTAGTCACTTATACTAAGTTTCCATAATAAAAAAAACTCTTAAAAGAAACATGTCTAGTTCCATGTTTTATATAGCATTACATTCCCTTGATCCCATCCTTGACCTTATTCCACATTAAGTCCTGTGAAAAACATTTCAAAAAAACTTGGGGTGAGCATAAAAACTCAGTAAGGGATACACAAAGAATAAAAACTGTTAGTTTATCAAAGCAAAAAGTAAACCATGTATACTTTATCAAGGTAATACTTTTCACCTTTATGAAGTAGTAAAAACTATTCATGAATTATATATCATTACTTACCTTTTTGTAACCAAAGTATTACCATAAAACCCATACAAAGAACACATAACATATATAAAGGTAACTTGGGACATAAACATACTTAAGTGGAATAACCATACGGTCGACTCCCACACATATCACTTAATGGAATAGCCATACGGCCAATTTCCATACATACTTAATGGAATAGCCATATGGCCGACTTCCATACCCAATGCATTGGAGGTTATAACGTAACCACCCGTCCTGGTATTCACGGCACCACCCGTCATATGGTTTATAACGTAACCACCCGTTAAAATGTCCAAGTACCAATATAAAATCATAAAACATAAAACCAATATAAAGGAAAGATAACATTTCCACATTTCAATCACAATATATCATAAATATATTGCCATAATAGAATCCTTTATCAAAACCATTTTCAATACCAAAATACATAAAAGAGTATATGGTATTTATTTTATTTTAAAAACATTACGGCTTTTTGAGGAAGCCAAAGACCAAATAATACTCGCGGCGGCGGAAAAAGTCATTGTCACCGCGTACGTTAAAAAAAACATTCCTTTTTGTCGTTTAGTAAAACGCTTCATAGAAAAAGATTCCTTTTGTATAAAAGTAAAAGTCAAAGGAGTTTATACACCGTATAAAAGAAAGTTTTGTATAAAACGAAATATTCCTCAATGAAAGGAGATTGAGATGAAGTCCCTTACCTCGTATCCAACTTGACCCGATCGTTCTTTAACGTCCTAAATAATAAACTTGAGTTAATTTATACTTGATTAAGAACCTTTTTAAAGTTCATTATTCCTTTTATATCACTAATTTCCATGTTATAAACATTATGTAACCATTTAAGTTAATAATGTTTGTTTTCTCAATATTTGGTTCTTAAGTCGAAAGTGGACTTCTTACAATTACATGTTGTTCGTGTGGTCAAAGGATCTTTATATCCAGAATGAAATTCCCAATTTGGATATAATATGTATCATATATATCCAGAATATACATGTATTTATAATATTAAATAATCATTTAGAGGTAATAAATGAAATGCACCGTTCATGGAGACGGTAAGCCGTACGTACGCATGAACGCTACTTTCATTTCTTTGTCATGTTAATGGAATTAAAACTAAATGAGAGGTATGTATATTTTAATTCCAGAATTATATTCATCATTTAGATATATCATTAATTATATATATACATTATATACATGTAATTTTAATAGTACATTACATTTGGGGACAAGAAATGAAATGCACCGTTCATGGAGACGGTAAGCTGTACGTACGCATGAACGCTACTTTCATTTCTATCTCATACTTTAATAGAAAGAAATAATAATGATATAGAGGTATATTATAATTCCAGTATAACATCATATATAATAACTTTAAATCCATCCTTTACATGTCCCACATATGGCATTAACGAATCACATCACTTTTAGGGGGCGGTAGTCCGCACTTCCTTAAATGAAGATATCGTGTTTACCCATAATGGAAACCATAAAGGTATGAAAAAAATGAAAAATACAGAAGCTTAAAGAAAAAATAAACATATTATATATCATATATAAAAATAGTGACATCATAATGGCCACCCTTGAAGGTGTTAAATGAGTATTGAACAATCATCGTTTCGGGAGGCAGAATTTCTCCATCCACGGAAACCGTATGTTCTTTAACCATTTGATGTAGTTGTGTGAGAGTGTAGCTCTAATAAATATTATAACAACATCATAGTATATTGAAGATACTGGTGTTGTTACAAAAGAAGTAAATAAAAAGAGTTTAGAGGTTTGGAGAAGCAAAATAAAACAAATGAACAAGAGAGAATGAATTACCTTTAAAAGTGTAACTCCCTTTTGATTTGAGCCTAAAGGCTTCCTTTGAAAGGATTCTGCCCAAAGGGAATCCTCTAGGATGAGGAGAGGGATGTGGAGAGAGTAAATGGGAAGGGTTTGGCCGAGCCAAAGGCTTGAGGAGTGTGTGAAATGAGGTAGAGGTGGGGGCCTTTTATAAGAGGAGAGGAGGGCACTTTTGGAAAGTAAAGAAATATTACTTTATTTGAAAATGTTTTTCGGTTTTAAAAGGTCCCACATTGATATAATTCGTGGATAAAGTGATAAGGGTTCGAAATCCACTCATCCAATTGGTTTTGGACACGTTTAGTTTATATATTTTACATTATCTTTCCATTTTATTTAAATCGTCAAATAATTATGTCATCGCTGCATCATTATTATGTCATAAATAATTTAATTTATTTAATGTCTAAAAACTATAAAAAAAAATACTATGATGTAGGAAATCTTTTTATATTTCCAATGACTATTTATAATCAAAATTTGGACCTGTGTAACCCTACTTAAAAATTGTTTTAGTAAAACAACTCATGTTTGTGTCAATTTAATTTTAACATTAAATAAAAAGTTATTTTTGTCATTTCCCAACCAAAGTGTCTCCATGGGGTCCCCAAGTTGGCCCATGGCTTGTCTTGGTCGACCATGACTCACCCAATAGGTGTAGGACAAGTTTCATGGTGTTTTCACATTCTTATAATATCATTTTTACCTTAAATTACACTAATTACCTCTAATCGCGATTAAGAACTTAATAAGTTACTATTCACAAAAAAATTATTATAATCTCATTGAACCACATTTTACTTCTTAATGACAACCATGTATGTCAGATTTTTTAAATTCAAAACACAATGATGGCAAAATTTCATTTAAACGAAAAATCAGTCTTTATAAGTACCACTTAGTGGTTTCACTATTCATCAAAAATTGAAGTTTTTCAGAAAATTACCAAAAATTGACCCTAAGCTATATTTGATATTACGAATTCAAAAATGAAGTCTATTTTAAAAAATTCAAAACATATAAGTCACATTAATTAATTTAATAATTAATTCCCGCTGTCAGAGCAAATAGCGTGTTTTTATGAAACAAAAAGTATCAAAAGATTGACACTAGTTTAAGTCCGATTTCAAAGTGAAATTAATTCCAACGACCACTATTGTATTTAATGGTAAAAATATTTTCTAATTTCACTTTAAAACCAATTCAAAAGATAATCTAATCATATAAATAAATTAGATTAAAAAGAGGTTTTGAACTAAAATACAACATTTTACACTATTCATTAAAAAAATGAACTTTATCAGAAAGGTACCAAAAATTTACACAAAGTAAATTTTGATGTCCCGATTCTAAAGAAGAGTTATATTTGGTCCAATAGAATTTATAAGATCGATCAAACCTATATTTAATAACGGTTCTCCGTCAAAAGGTGATAAGTGAACCTTTAGTGAAAATTAGAGTATATATGCCCTAAAATTGAACTCTTTCCGTATTTTAAGCCTTTATCTTTTATTGGGTAAATGTATAAACATTAAAAAACATATATAATCATATTTTAGTTATTTCTATCCATTCTCGCCAGTACAACGGCTACTTGTTAACTAACATTTAAAATAATATTATTTTATTACTAGTGTGCTACGTAAGTTTCAAAGAAACTCATCGTTGCGTATCGGGTACGCTATCGAACATAGCAACCCCTTTAAAATAAAATTAATATTTAATTCATAAATATTAATAAATATGAAAATTCTTTATTCTTTATTTACCTGGGATGTTACATTCTCGAATCCTAAGGGCCTTCGCGAAGGAAGGAAATCCCCAAGGGGCCCGGGTCATTGCGGAGCATTTATGCTTTGTGAAACACCCTTCATGTACACATTATCCCCATGCTAAGGCTGGTCCACTATACATCATGAAGTACATTTCTTCGTGACACCTTGCTTCATGAGGCACCTTTGCTCTGTGAGGCAGTGCTCCGCGAATGCCTTTCCACTTCACGAATCACCTCCCGTATGTACCTATTCCCTATGATTAGGCTGAGTCACCCCACTTCACAAAGCACAACCATTCGCAAGTTCCCTCCACCACGCGGAGCAACAGAGCTTCACAGGGCCCATTCCTATGAACCCATCTTCTAGGAAATTCCTTTTCCCATGCGACCCCCTAGGATAGCAAGATGTGATTTCAATGTGCCTTGGATGACACCACCCATTGCATTTCTTTGCCTCATGCTTTTTCACATAGCCATGCTAATGGTTGTTTCTTATTCACATAGCCACGCTAATGTGGGCCCCTCGATGGTTCGCTCCATGACACCCCCTCACAATGGCTTTGCCTATCCCCTCTCTCCATGAAGGAGTATAATGTACTGGTTATGTTTGTCCAAGGGGTGTGGAGTGAACCGACTTCATCCGAGCTGCAGGATGTTAAACTGCCACGCACCTTCTTCCTCATCACATGACGTTAAACTGTGACCTCACCCCGTGCCTCACACACAAGGTCCCCCCACCACAGACATTCTCTACGCCCACTCAACTCCACGAGGATGGGATCACCCCTCACAGTGGATTATATCCTCCTTATCAGAGTGTAGATTGTCTACGGGGAAAGGGAAACCATCTCGGTGTAAGCCCCTAGATTTTCTTTCCAGAGGCAGCATCCCTGCTACTACTTTCATCTTTGTTCCCTAGGGCCAGTGAAGGATTTGGTGGGCAATGGTGCTTCTCCTTTATTAGGTACCAAGTCCCTCTACCGCTGCGCTTTTTCACCATCGGGCCTCCATCCTGGTGTAAGTCCCAACCTCTTCGAGCTTATAACCACTTGTAATCCCCACTCCATTTCCCATGGATTCACCTTTCATGACATGATCGTATGATCGTCAGGTCTCTGTTATCTCTTGTTTCTCACACCGAGCATGACACATTTGGGCTTAGAGTGAGCACCGTCCATGACAATCACCCTGGGAATCCTAGAGTGTAATCCCCACACACCACCCGAACTACAAGGACGTGGATCCTTTCTAAGGAAAGGTACGTATGAAGCCTCTACGAGGATCAAGCCCAAAACCTAGTCATTATGACCCCCTTCACGTCGGTTCACAAACACATTGGGCAGCCTGGAGTGTAAGCCCCACACACCACCCAAAGTACGAGGACTCTGATCCTTGTTAAAGAAATGTTTGTAGGAATCCTCCATGAGGTTCAAGCCCAAAACCGGGTCATTTCTACTCCCTTCACGCCGGTTCAAAAAAACCTTGGAAAGCCTAGAGTGTAATCCCCATGCCTCCACTGGAACTACATGGTCTTTGATCCTTGATAAGTCAGGGTACGTAGGAAGCCTAAACGATGCTCAATCCCATCCCCCAGTCATTCCGACCTATTTCACATCTGTTCACCAACACCTTGGGTAGCCTAGAGTGTAGGCCTCGCACCACCACCCTAAACTACTAGGCCTTTGATCCTTTCCAAGTCAAGGTACGTTGGAAGCCTCCCTCAGGTTCAGGCCCACCATTCACCCGGTCGTTTCGACCCCTTCATGTCAGTTCACCAACACCATGGGTTTCCAAGACTGTATGCCCTGCACACCACCTGAACTACGTGTTCTTTGATCCTTCGTAAGGAAGGGTATGTAGGAAGCCTCCACAAGGTTAATTCCCACTACCCATCGGACCCCAGGTCCGTCTTCACATTTGTTTGCTGACACCCCCTGAACTACATCGTCTTTTATCCTTACCATGGCATGGTATATAGGAATCCTCATTGAGGTTCATGACTAACCACCAGTGGATCCCAGGTCCATCATCACGTCGGTTCACTGACACCTTGGGCCACTTCAGAGCATAATAACCAAACATCACCACCCGAACTACAAGAACATTTATCCTTGTCAAGGAAAGGTAAGTGGAAATCCTCCCTGAGGTTCAAGTCCAACACCCAGAAGTTCCTCCCCCCTTCACGTCGGTTCTCCCCCATCGAGCATGACGTTAAACTATGGTCCTATTTCAACAGTAAGTCATTGTTACTTAATTCAGGGGTAAGCTGTTGTGACCCTATCTAGTGGTAAGCTGTTGAACCCCAACTGGCGGTATGTCGTCGTCAGATGAACTACATGGACTTTGATTCCCTACTACAAGAATACGTAGGAATCCTCTTCGAGGCTTAAGCCCAAAACCATCATCATCTTCATGGCGGTTCCATCCCATTCACCCTCCACTTCATTCAACTTCTCTATCATCCATTCGGATTGTTACCCGGGCAGCCACATCCTGGTGGGATCATGCCACCCCATTCCATGTTCCCACTAATAGCATTCAGGAAGTGACCCACGTGCTGGACCTAATATCAGTTTTCCCTCCAGGGGGTTCCTCTATCTGATCCACTCAAGTCAGTATTCTGATCAGCCCAATTTGTCTCTCCCAGATGTTAAACTTGTGGCATACCCTATGTTAAACTTGGGAAGCTGAGGAAAACCTTAGATACATGCCAATGGAAAATGATTCCATTCGTTATATATGGGGTTCCTTAGACTGTTGCACCCTCAAGAAGCCCTATAATAAGGGATAGAAGACATACACACCAATCCCCCAGCATCCAGACATGCTAGTGATGCTTAGCGTGACTACCCTAACTGAAGGTTGCTACCCTGATCGTACCCCTTGTAATGTTCTAACAGAAGAAGCATAATTAAATGGTGTCCATGAAGATATGGTGCTGAGAAGAGTTTCACAAAAAACATCATAAGTCTATGAGGGAGACCTTGATTTAGTGATGAGTTCTAAGGATGAAACCACCGAAGGATGAACCAACATCCCATCATCCCGTTTCGATCAAGGAGAAGGCGTCCCTGAATAAGGAGCGGATGTCGCCCGCCTTTGTAAAGATGGAATGAGGGACAACAAAAACCACATCTCTCATCCCCTGATGAGACAGATGCGAGCGCCCTAATGAAGGCATCAGAAACCAAAATGGTGGACCCAATGTTAAATTCTTCTCCTCAATATAGATATTAGTAGTGCTCAGGGAATCAATGGATTGACGTGTCATGGGATCTAGTTATCTGGTGCCGGGTCCCACCAAGAAAATAGCGGGCCTAGTGTGAAACTAACCAGAAATTGGGGCAGTAGAATGTTTGACATCCCGTTCTGCAACATTGTCAGTGTGGATCCCTCTTACTGATCATGGATGTTGGGATGGTGATGGGGTATTGGTCGTCGATTACTTTTTATTTTAGCACTAATGAGTTCTTTTCCCATCATTTCAGGAATTAGGTTACTGCCTTAGGAACGCGATCACCACCCGCCCTTCTACACAGGGGCTGGGGAAACACCAACACAACCACTCTGCGTGGTTTCACTACTTTCGCAATGGCCTCTGTGTCCATGATCATGGGGCGACCATACCTCATCTCCATATTAGAAGTTATCCAATGAAGGGTAATTAACGACCTCGTGCGTCATTATGAGGAAGAGAGCATCATCCCAATGTGGGATATGGCCCGCCTAGACCTGGAGGTGTCTGCGCCTCTCCATCAACGCCGCCCCTGAGGGCCGGGCAAGGAGCCATTTCTCCCTACCCTGACATACAACTGCTTCGAGAGCCTGTCCCCGGAGCACCTCGATGACTCCCTGCCTTATGCTGACGAGGTAGGTGATGTTAGGCCCTGCCCAGTCAGAGTCTCAATCCAGGGGATCCCAGCAAGGGCTCCCACTCGACCATGTCTGTACCTCCACCCGGTCTTGCTGGACGAGGTGCAGGTAAGCTATGCACCTACACCACCAGCCCTGTTTCGCGCAACCCAATGCCACCGTCGGGCGCAAGCGGAGTACGCCCACCAAGGGGTGTCAACGTCGACGGTTAATGTGGCCCGATCCACTGCCGACACATATCATCAAGTCCCTGCATGCACTGAGCAGGGACACTTGTATGCCAAACTACGATCAAGGCCCCAACTTCCCCATGGGCAGGCTAGGTCGACCCTCCTACTCGGAGGCAGAAACAATGATCGCCGCGAACCAACCTACAATGGTGCCACCCCATAAGTAGGTCCCCCCTGTACCACTACCACAAAGAGAATGTGCCTTCCTCTCTTTGAGAATTGGCATGGAGGTCCAACCCATGAAACCCCCTATCTGAATGAAGGTCTACCCCACGGCAGTGATACTCGGCACGAAATCCTCTCCCATGCCCATTACACTGGGTGTGGAGTCATTCTTCCTACCCCTGATCGCTGATTTATGCACATTCCCCATCTGGTCTCTCTCCAATGTGAGGATCCTCCCTATTTCCTCTCCACATCCGGTGAAGGTCCTCTTCGTCCGGGCTACAGGAGGGGTGAAGGCCATCCTCGCTACACCCACACCAAGCATGGAGGTCCTCCCCATGCTCCTACCAGTTCTAGTGGGGGTTTTTCCCTCTCTAGTTCTATACATGGAGGTCCTCCCCATGTTCCCTTAGACATTTGTCCTGGTACTCCTTGCACCCCAGATTTCTCGGGAGGATACGCTCTCCGCCCCAGTATGAGTGCGGTCGAATGACCCTGTGTCAAGAATCAGACCTGTCCTGAGGAGCCATCCTGGGGCAAGAAGGCAGGTATTCACTGCCATAAGAGGAATTGTGAGAAGGCTCAGATGGAGATAAAACCGGACTGCTTCTCAGACTCTGAATCGGTGTACGACTCAGCTCGATAACCCTCTCCTCGGTCATCCTAGTCAAGGGTCGGGGCAGGGATGAGGTACATCAACCTGGTGCTCTCAGAATGCGAGGTCCACTGGATTCCCGCCTCCCTCTATAGGTATATCCAGGAGGATGAATATTTTGTGACCCTGTAGGTTACGTTTGTGTAGTCACCACCATTGTCAGCAGAAGAGCTCTGTACCTCTATAAGAGATCACAATGTTCTATTCTCAGTAACAATGGTGGGTGAACAACAACACGACCCATCACCAGAGGCCCTGGCCCCTGAGCCCAGATTGGTGGCCGTCAGCCCATCTAATTGTGACAAAGCGGCCAAGTCGCTACACTCTTTTGAGGACTACTAGAGAATCAGCAGCCAGTCGGCCCATTCGCCGTATTCTCCACTGGCTAGCCTGCTGTCCCAGTAGTCTGCCTCTGTATCACTGCCAGTTCCTCAACCACCCTCATTTGGTGAGTGGGGAAATCTTGGGCCAGACCCTGAATTTGAGCAAAGGAGCTTCTAGAGCATCCTTGTAGTGGACCACTTCCTCGATAAGTTCTGGCTCGTGGCAGTGCAGAACTTCTATATACCTAAATCCCCCACTTCAGAGGAAGTTGAGTGTTTCTGCCACACTCTCTGGGTGATACACTTCAGTCTTCATCAACAATGCGTGGTTTATCCAAGGATCAAAGTGTATTCGAAGACATCAGCGAGTTGTTCCATCTAGTCAATCTAGCCGCAGTCCCTGTGGCGCAGCGCCCTGTGTCACTAGGTTGCCGTGAGAACCTCTAGCAGAAATGAGTTCAGAGTATCAAGGTACTCCGCAAAATTATCATGGAGGCTACCCCCCCATGTGCAAATCCATAGTTGGGGATGTATGCTACCCTCCTATTCAGTCTTATCTGGCGGTAGGACAACTCGCTATGGGACATTGAGGACATGCACCCAAGAAGGGTCACGGTCAACATGGATGATATAGCTGATGAAGAGGACGAGATAAATCTTCTGGATAAAGACTTACCCCCTGAGGGTGTTCCACGACTGTTGGACCCATCGAGGAGGATTACTCATCATCATAAGAACATCCTTGGTCACACTGCACCCACCGAGGCATTGGTACTCAGTAGGAATGCAAGTAAGGGAAAAGAGCATGTCGGAGCTATCATGCACTCTGACCCATCCGATTCAGTGTAGAAGACGGAGGAAGACTCTAAGAAGGCCACGTTGTGCCAACAGCTTGCTGAGCATAAGTGGTTGGTCGATGAACTCCTGGATGAACGTGTTGTAGAGCGACGACCTGACTACAGGGATCCTAGGCCGGGACAGCAGGGGCAGGAAAAACATCCCCTCTGTGAGATTCCCTCATGAAACCCTAACCATACCGCTCTGGCGAACATGGATGAAGATGATGCTCATGGAATGAGGGAGTGGTTTGTCTCTCCAAACCCTTCTGAACGGTGTGGTAATCCACGTAATCCCACTCGGGCTCCCCCAACAGCACCAAGGGCCATTCCACCAGCCGCTCCACAAGCTGTTAAGCCTGTCTACCATGTTGAAGAGCCCGGAAACGCACTTGTAGTTAGGGATACCCATCAAGACAGGGACCCCCACCCAGATAATCCTATGGCAGCACTCATAGCCCGCCTTGAGGCATTGGAAATGTGGAAGGTGGCAATCCCACCAGATGGAAAGACATACCCATCATGGGTGGATGATATGCATGCACCTCCAGATTTCGGGAATCCCACCTTCTCCCCCTTTAACGGGACGGGGGACCTGCCGCAGCTTCTGGCCCACTTCAACTCAAGGTGTGGACCCATGTTAGGGACTCCAGTGCAGAAGGAGGCTGCCAAGCTCTGATGTTTTGTTCAGACACTGGAGGGGCCAGTATTCGTCTAGTACAGCCATCTCCCTATCAGATCCGCAACCAATTGGGAGGACCTTCACATGCAATTCCTATACCAGTTCAGCTCTACCACCTAGAGAACTAGAATCGCAGACCTCTTCATGTTCCAGCAAAGGACTGATGAGTGAGTCGTGGACTTTATCTCCCAGTGGAAGGGGCTCACATACTCCCTTGACATGAAACTGACTCATGAGAAACTACTAATTATGTGTGTAGGTAACGTCAAGACGAAACTGGTCCCTTCTCTTATCACCCAGAACTTTCATGGAGGAATCCGAGATTTCTCGGATAAGGCCCAGCGCCTTCGGGAAGCCCTCCAACAGGCCATCTAGAAAGGTATGTTTCCCCCAGTAATTCCCGCAAGGAGATCTTCTAGAGCTAAGCCCACTGTTTTGTCCCAAATATAAGTCCCCAGGTAGCTAGAATTACTATCAGTGGCAAAGGCCTCACACCCTCAAAGAGGCCCTCCACCTCAGGTGCAGCCTCCAGCTCAGTAGCGTCCTCTAAATTTTCAAGCGCCTCTATGGAATGCGCCTCCACCACCTTGGAGGTACAATCCGTGTCCGAATTCTAGACATGCCCCTCCGGCTCATCCTTAGAACCAGGATCCAAGGGCCCCCTTTCCAGAAAGAATAAATTGGACTTACGCATTCAGAGAGAATTAGGTCCTCGGTTACTTCCGTAGCACCCAAGAGTAGGGGACTGTACGATTTCCCGAGTGCAGAAAGCCGGAAGATTTGAATCTCATGGATCACCCCAACAACTACCCCTATCATCAGATTCTGGGGAACACCCTCAAGAATTGATATGTGTTCAAACACTAGCTTTAAGACCAGGTCAAGGAAAACATAGTTAGGTTGGGCGCGGCCCTGGCACAAGTGGCAGGTGCCTTTGTAAGGCCAGACAACGGTAACGATAGTGAAAGAGAGTTTCATTAGGTTTCTAACTGCAGGTCACCGAAGTATGATGATAGGATGGCTTGCAAGATATTTTCACGTGCCCATGGCATCATTCTGGAATGCCTGAATCAATCAGTGACCTTAGAAGTTGTGGCCACCACTTCTGCATCATCTTCTCAATAGACCTCTTCCCAGAAGAGAAAGCATCGGTGGTGCAAGAAAAAGAAACACTCCCTCCCAATTCCATCATAATCTTGTACTCTTGACAACTTCATGGCCCTTGATATGGGTAACCCTCCCATAATCCGCCCTGTAGAGGATGACTCTTTGAGTGACAGTCAAGGGTAAACTTCGGTTAATACCATGGTGTCAGAAAAACCCCTATATGACTCCCGATGATAGGGAGTGACAGGAAAACCTCCCCAATGTCCCCAGACGACGCAAATGTTGGAAGATCCATGACCATATGGGTCATATAGGTGCATCAGTTGGCATCTCTAGCTAGGCCGTGAAAGTGACCGAGACCAGACAGCAGGCCCAGCGCAGATCTCAGCATGTGCTGCCTCTTCATCTGGTGTCGTCAGGACAGCATCCACCACTGTTTGTGCTACTAGATCAGTAGAGCTACCTTGTCCATGCCCCGACCAGTCTTTCCTTTCTATAGGCTGATCTCATTTGAAGGTTCCTCCTCTGGTAGCTACTCTTCAGGCTTTGACTAGTGAGCAGCGGGATATGCCCCGCAGAAGCCAGCCACTGGTCTAGCCGGCAGGGCCCGCCATGCCTCCTATCACATAGCGGCCTCCTGTAAGCAGAATTCCATGCCAGGTTTTGAAGTGTTATGTTCTCGAGCACCTAATTGGAATCTCAGTGAGGCTCTCTATCCTTGAAGCCCTTTTCCTATCTTCAGATATACGTGAGGCCCTCGCTGAATCTTTATGAGGCCTCATCCAGTTTTAGACAGAGGTAGCTATTGCAGAATCCTTTCATGCTGAAGCGGTCAAGAACACTGAATTCTAGGACATCATTTCATTCTCTGGAGAGGATGAAGGATCTCCCATATAGGGGCACATTCGCCCGATGTACATCACCATCAAATTTAACGGTATAGAGGTTCACCGCTGTCTTGTTGACATCGGCTCCAGGATCATCCTTATCCCAACCCGAACACTACAGATGCTAGGGTTATCTGTAGATGACCTGAATCCCTCTGATTTAATATTCTAATGATATGAAATGACAGAAAAGAACCTGGTCAGCAAGATCCATTTGAAGACACAGTTCGGTGGCCTAGTAGCCAGTACTGAGTTCATGGTTGTCTCCTACGACACTACGTACAATGCATTGATCTGAAGGCCATGGCTCCACCTGCATGCAGCGGTCCCCTCAACATATCAATAGTGCCCCAAGTACTCCCTCAATAGTTGAGTTAGCGTTCTACAAGGTGATGCATCTCCATTCGCCTCTTGTAAACCCCTTATTTGGACGCTAACTATTATAAGTGCAAGGATAAGCAGATTCTGGCATGTGAGTTTAATCCCACCACAGTCACAGCTGACCCCTGGGATGGTCTGGATGACGCCAACATCTTCTCGATCCATCGATTGGTGGTCATGACCCTCGATATGGGGAAATTCTTTGTTGTCTCTGGTATAAGAGGAAGACATATTCCCATGTCCAAGCAACGGTGTAAAATCATCTCATACTCCTACACAAACTAGGCTCAAGTGATTTCGGAGCCTCCTACCCCCGTACGATATCGGGTTGTCCACCCCATGGCAACAACAGTATGTCATACGTGTCTATTTCACTGGGCTAGGATCAATCAGCTCAAGCCGATGCGACACTATTTCTTTGATATCATCAAGTGTTGCCCCATTGGCTAAAGACCAGAGGAGATCGGATCGACTACCTTCGTCGTTATGGTCTCAGCAGCGTGTGAATCCCCTCATATGTTGTTAATTGTTGTCCAGGCTTGTACCAGCCCCCTGTCAGGTTCTTTCGACCCAGAGGAATCTTCACGCACTATCAATCCATCCTCCGCATGATAAGAAGAGGATTTAGAGGATGCTCCCCTAACTTTGAAGAAGTTATCTCTTCCATGGTCGATGAACTGGTATAGGTGAACTTAGCTAGTGAGGCAGATCTGAGACCCACATTGATCAGTGCTGCCATGTCCCTCAAAGAGCAACTACGGTGAGTGGATTTCCTGAAGCAGCATCATGATGTATTCTCCTGGAGCTACGAAGAGATTCCCAGACTATATCCTTAGGTATTCGTCCACCACCTCGGTCTCCCGACTAATGATTGGGGGTTCAAGCAGCCTCCCAGGAAGATGCACCCTTCTCACGGTGCCATGGTAGAGGATGAAGTTGAAAATATCATCAGAGACAACTTCATCAAAGAGGTCCAGTACCCCAGGTGGCTAGCCACCTTTTTTCCAATCAGGAAGGAGAAAAAACAAATTAGAGTCAGCATCGACTTCTGAGATCTCAACCGTCATTGTCCGAAGGATGATTTTCCCCTTCCAGTGAAAAATTTGTTGATCGACGCTACGGCTGGGTTCCAAGCCCTCTCTTTCATGGATTGTAACTCTGGATATAATCAGATCCGGATGGCTCCCGATAATGAAGATTCGACGGCTTTCATGGCACCACAAGGTATGTTTTGTTACCAGTTTATGCCCTTCGGCCCGAAGAACGCAGGTGCCACCTATCAGCGAGCCATGCACCGCATATTCAAGCCAATCCTCAGGACATTGGTGGAATGCTATGTGAATGATCTGGTGGTCATGTTCCACCAGCTCCAAGACCATATCAATGACCTTGAGAAAGTGTTCAGTTTTCTATATTCCCAACACTTGAAGATGAACCCGTTGAAGTGTGCCTTCGGGGTCACCTCCAGGATGTTTCTTGGCATTTTAGTTAGGAAATGGGGCATCAAGATCGACCCAGAGAAGATCAATTTAATCAGCCAGATGCCTCCCCAAAGAAATAATTGGGGGGCCTCAGGGTTTCCAAGGCCACTTACCCTACACACGCTGATTCACTATGAATCTGGCAGGCAAGTGTAATCCCTTTTCCGGTTCATGAAGAAAGGCTATTCCAACGAGTGGGATGAAGAGTGCCAGACCACGTTCGAGGGAACTAAGCAGTATCTGGTCCAGCCTCCAATATTGATACCACCCATCCCCAGATATCCACTAATCCAATATGTGACTTCCCTGGATTGATCTATTGGCGCCCTTCTTGCCCATAAGAATAATGAGGGGACGGAAAACAGTCTCTACTACCTCAGCTGCATGATCCTCGATATAGAGACCAGATAATCCCCCCATCAAGAAGAGTTTCCTTGCACTGGTATTTGCAGTATAGAAATTGTGACACTACCTGCAGCACCATGAGGTACAGCTAGTGTCTCGGGTGGACCCACTGAAGTACATTCTGAACCGACCCATGTTGACCAGTTGTCTAGCACGGTGGGTGGTAATCCTCCAGCAGTTTGACATCAGGTTCGTGCCTCATAAATCCATCAAGGGACAGGAATTGGAAGACATTCTATCTTCTCATCCAACCTCCACATACTAGCCCTTGGATTTGGATTTTCTCGATGAAGAAATCCTCTCGTTAGATCCATCCATCCCATGTTGGAAGATGCACTTTGATGGTGCCTCCTAGAGCCACACTGGAATGAGACTCAATGATCCTGGGATCAATAGATTGGGCTTGGGTATTGTCTTTATTACCCTGGCACAAGCCATTATACCATTTTCATTGCTTTTTTTGGAAGGCTACACCAACAAAGAGGCAGAATATTATGCTCTTATCACTGGTCTCGAGTTGGCCCTCGAGATCTATGTATGCCATTTTCATGTGAAAGGGGATTCCGAACTCATCATCAAGAAAGTCAACAGTGACTATGTTGTTAGAAAGACAGATCTCATACCATTGTTGGAGCGCACCCCTTAGCTAATGGCCCGGTTTCCATCTCGGCCGGAACTTACTCATGTCCATCGATATTAGAACGATCGAGCTGATTCCCTGATCGGCCTGGCTATGTCAGTTGCAGAACCCGAGAAGGATGATCTAATTATACACATAAATCATCAGAGGGTCATTTCCCCCATCACCTTAGATGATGACGATGGCCTATGAGTAAGCCATATTACCACCTGATCCTCCACACCGGGACCCCCATGTTCTCCAGATGTAGTGGTTGAAACGACTCCCGACTGGAGATCCCATTTTGTTCAGTATCTCCAAAATGGATTCCTCCAAGCTGATCGGGATGAGCGCGGGAGAATATGATACCGCCAGCTGTAATTTACCCTCTAGAGTGGTCCTAGTCTTCAGAAGATCCTCTAAAAGCGCAGGGTTGATGGTGTTCTCCTCTATTGCATCCAAGGTGTCGAGATCTATTAGGTCAAGCTAGAGGTTCACACCTCTTCCTACGGTTCCCACCAAGCTGGGCTGACGATGTCCCATTATATCCAGTGACTCGGGTACTTCTGCCCCTCCATGATCCATGACTTCATCAAGTTCACCAAGAGATGTATTGCATGCCATGTTCATGCTAACTTCCAGCATTGGCCTCCAGAACCTCTCCACTCTACCAAGTACTCTTGGACATTTTCGGTGTGGGGACTCGATGTCTTGGGACCATACCCACCGGCGATAGCTCTCTAGTGCAGGTTCATCCTGACCTCCATGGATTTATTTTCCAAGTGGAAATAAGAATTTCCACTCAAGGAGGTCAAGGCCCGTTCCATCGTTGACATTGTGAGCTCCAACATCATCCACTGGTTTGAAGTCCCTTAAGATGTCCTCAGCGATAACAGCACCAACTTCTGAGCAGCCGAGCTGAAGAAATTGTATGCCAAGTACAACATCTGTTCCAACCATACCTCCCACTATCATGTTCATGGGAATGGACATATCGAGGCGTTCAACAAAACCATCACTAAATTTTTTCAGAAAATGGTTGTTTAGAATAATAATAGTTGGCCGAACAGGCTACCTAACGCCCTAGGTTCTTATCGGACGACGACTCACAAATTCCACCCAGGTGACCCTGTGTTCCCTGGTGTACAGAGTTGAGCCTGTCCTTCCCATCGAGATCTGGTTTCCTTCATTACACACAGCGGTCTATGACCAGAAAGCGACTGATAAGGTACCCTATATTCTTTTTGCGGAATTGGAAGCCCTTGAAGAGAATAGGCTTCGTGCCCTACACAATCTGGAATGGCATCAGAATAAGATTACTAGGGCCTTCAACAAAAAGTTTTTCCTCTGCTCTTTTACATAAGGAGACATGGTATTGGCCCTCAGGGAGCCAATGATCCCCGATAAGAAACCACCCAAGTTAGAGCCCAAATGGGAAGGACGATACATAATTCACTAGGTTTACACCAATCGTGCAGACTCCCTGGTGATCATGGATGGTGAGTGTATAACTCCTCCCACCCATGCGAGGTTCCTCAAGAAATACTTTTCCTGAGCCTACTGGTCTTGCAAGACCTTAAACTGGACGACCCCACATGACCCTAAACTGCATGTTGGTCCCACATGACCGTAATCTGCAGGCTGGTCCTACATGACCTTAAACTATTTAGTCCTACATAACATTAAATTGTGTATCGTCCCGCATGATGTAAAACTGCTTTTTGAGAACTACCTATGTCTTGATTCCCTCCTCATTGGATATGTAGGAACTCTTAGATGCCTCATCCTGAGCACAGCCCCAAACTCTTCACTTTGATTATCCCCCTGGGAGTAGTTCTCTCAGATGATCCTTACATGATATGGTGTAGGCTTCCTTAGCCACACTCATACTTGGATTATTATGGTCACACCATGTGCCCACTCCCATTCTTCTATCCTCCCACATCTTTACCGCATGACGTTAAACTGAATGGCCTTTCAGAATTACGTATGCCTTCATTCTCATACTTATGGGATACATAGGAACACCCAGACATTTTCTCTGTTGGACCAGCCCAATTGCCAGAATATTCCACTTGGGTCATGACAAATGGTAGGGGTGTAGACTTTTTCCCTATTTCACGTTGAGATGTCCTCGATCCGGCCATACATCCTGCTCCCTAGAGATGATATCCTCTTTCATAGATGGGTACAACTATACTTCACCCACTCCATTGATTGGGACTCCATTATCTTCCCCATCCAGAAGGGCCACGAATGGTATGGATTCTAGGCCTAAGGGCTCTCTTACCAATTCGGGACAACGCCCTTGTGGATGTTGAGAAACAAGCTGATACAAGTCTCGTGTTGTGAATGTGGTCAGCGGTCGATGCTCATTTGTTGTTCCCATTTCAGGTCACTATAGTGACGTTGTGTTTCGAACATGGTCAACATCTATCATGCGCCATTGGAACCACCCCAAGATGTCCCAAACATTGAGTGTAGTTCTTCATTCTGCCCCGTTGTATCTACAATCGATGAACTCCAATCAGGAAAAGCCAGATTTTAGTTCTCCAGATGACGGGGAGATCTGAGACCAGCTCCGTGTTTCCCACACCGAGCACTGCTCAGGTGGGCTTAAGAGTTGTGATGAGGTAGGAACCATACAGGGGGGCATCGGGCCTTTTCGACCGAGGCCCAGCATCAGTCCCCTTGACATTTTTAGGCACCCATCCCAGGTTCTCTTTTATGGGAGTGTGAGGTGTGGTATGGGATTATTTACTCATTCACGTCGGGCTACTCACCATACCGTACACATCCACAGATGAGATACCTTATCCTTTATTCATCCTCACTACAAGATGTTAAACTGCAAATTGGTCAAGCCTTTCCAACCGAGGCCCAGCCTCAGGCCCTTCGTCCTTCTCAGGCCCCATCCCATGTTCTTACCCGGACTATACGGTGTGTTGTGGTATTATGTCCTCATTTATATCGGGTTATTCACCATGCCATACACCTCCCCTGTTTATGATATCTTAATCCTCCCTTTTTTCCTCACTGAATGATGTTAAACCGCAGATTGGTCGGGCCTTCCCATCTGAGGCCCAGCCTCAGGCCCCTTGGACTTTTCAGGCCCTTGGCCCAAATTCCTATTTAGGGTTGTATGGTGTGGTATGCGATTATGTCCTCATTCATGTCAGTTTACTCGTTGTCTCGTACACCCCCTCGTTAGGTTATCTTATCCCTACACGCCTTTAACATCTATGTATGGATGGATTCCCATCCTCATGGGATATGTAGGACCGCCTGAATGTCTAGACTTCAGGTCCAGTCCCATCTCTTATAGATATCCTTTTCACCTAGGCCCCTTGGCCTACCCTTTCCCAGAGAGAGGTGTATATGTAGTGGCATGGGACTATGTCCTCATTCACGTCGGGTTTGTGAGGACCATTCTATTTCCCTCCTTCTACTGAGGGTTCTCTATCCCCTTGTTATATACTCTTCTTTTTAAATTGGTTGCTATCAAGATGATCCCCTTGGCCCTCTTTGGTGATTCACCAATGTGCCTTAGGGTACTCTGGTTTAGTACCTGGAATGTACGATTCTACTCAGGCATGATTTCACCCGTTTCGAAGGCTTCGTGTTCCCCTTAATTAAGGATTTGATCACCTTTCACACCTAAAGGGGCCCCCATATGGCATGGATGTTAGGCCTAAGAGGTCTCCTACCATTACAGGTCAACGTTCTTGAGGGTATCAGACAAAAAATTGAAACAAATCATGCATTTCGAATATAGTCAGCAGTCGATGCTCATTTAATTTTCCCCATTTCAGGCAGACACGATATGGATGATTTTTTTCAAACATGGTCAATAGTCATCCTCCATCGTCACACCAACCCAATTAATCCCAAAATGTCGATTACATGACTCACATCCTTCTCCACCTAATCATGTATAATTAAAATTTTGACACTCCTTGCACTATCCCTCAGTGCGTATTTGCACATTAGGAGGAAAAGCTGCAATAAGGTCATTATTTGGGGCCCCATACTGATTTCCATTTAGCACGCATTCCAGGTATTTCAATAAACATCTTCCTCCCTTGTTTCCCACACCATGTTTGACTCACAAGGTCTTAGGGATCGGGTTTGAGGTATGTGCTTACATGGAAGGTTTTCACTCCTCTCTGGTCTGATTTCTAAGACCGCAAACTAAGATCTCCTCTAGAACTATGTATTGATTGATTCCCTTCCTCATGGGATACATAAGATAACCCAGATGTCTCATTTTCGGGTCCAGCTCAATTGGGAGCCAGTTTCTCCTACCCCTTACCATGTTACCTCTATTTTGGCCCCTTGTCCCGAGGCTCCTTTCTCAGAATTGCATACGGTGTGGTATGGGATTATATCCTCATTCACGTCGGGTATGTTGTATCACATCATGCACATTCCTTCATGTCCAAGACATATTACTTTAAACTATGCCTCCTGGTCCCATCACATGACCCAGAACTGTGATATTAACGTCATGGCCGCACTACGAAAAACAGCACTACATCATGATGTCCTCACTCAAGGGGACAACATGTTTGGTATCGGTCGCACAACATACCATTTTTCAACACCTACATACACCTTGACTCTTGTGGTGATGTCAGGACTTCCTATCCCAGTTTTTTGCATCACAAAAAAACCATTCACCTTAAAGGACAAACAAAATTTATCAAATGCCTCTTCTTTTGGTGCAAGGTCCCCACCCACACACCCCTTTTATCCCTGGAATGGGTACCTTACTATGAAACCTCTTAGAACTACATGCATCTTGATCATCATCCTCATGGGGTATTTAGGAACATTCGTTCACCTTGCCTCGGGCCCAGATTAACTCTCGTTTTCAGTCCCTCGACCTAAAACCTCTCTATGGAACACATGGTGGTCAGGTCCCCTGGTTCCTATTCACATCGGCTTGTTATAATTACCCCACCATGTGTCTCCCACATTTCCTACCTTCCAATGGTCTGATTTTGATGACCCTAAACTAAGATCTCCTTATGTGAAGGGACTTGACTCCCTCTATCTAGTACATCTCGTTGTTATATTCAGATGTGTTTTCACAAAGAGGCTGAAGTATGGAATTTTCATGGGGACATTCCCTTCATTCCATGTCCATGTTTCTTGAGCTCACTATTTGGATCCTCGACCTCTTCCACAACTGAAGGGCCCCCCTAATGGCCGGGTCCCATAAAGAATTGGCTCACCTACCGTTTCAGGGCAACATCCCTAAAGATCTCAGATGTCATTTATGACAGGTCCCATGTTTCCAACATGTTTAGCGGTCAATCCTCATTTGTCTATCCTGATTCCAGGATAATGAGATATAGATATTTTGTTTCGAATATTTTCAATAGTTATCCCTCGTCATCATGCCACCATCATTGTGATCCAGATTTCGAGTATCATGATTCACACATTTCCACTTCCTCATGTTCAAGTGGAATTACAACATAAACTGGATTATTTCTTCACGCATCTTGGTGCGCTTCATGGATGGGTCAGCATCATTGTGTCTACATTCAGGGAGGATCCTTTCACCCTAACATGCTCCTTCCTATTTCAGGAAAGTCTCAACACTACATCTTATTTCTCATATCAAGCATGACTCACATGGTCTTAGTAGTTTTGGTAGGACAAGCACCAGCACAGCCAGGATTTTCATCATCCCGCATGATGTTAAACTGTGCATCCAGAACTACGTATGGATTGATTAACATCCTCATGGGATACGTAGAGACACCTACGTATTTCACCTAGGTTATAGACCTAGGAATCATAAATCTTGTTCCACCTCATTTTTTTCCCTTTGCCTAACCCATTGTGGGGAACCATGTAACTGTAATTTGGCCCTGAACAAGTTCGGGATGCCCCAAGATAACATTGGGAAGTGACGGATCCCTCATCAAAGAGGTACTTTCTAGAATAATGAATGATCCATGATCATATCGATGCGTCCCTCTAATGTGTTTCTACCATGGTGGCGTAATTTTGTGTGTGTTGGATTTTGTCTGAACAAACCACCAATCCACATTCCACGATTTTATTGCCCCTTATTGGGACCCTTATCCTCTATCATGTCTATGGGAACCCCCAAACAGTATGGATTCTCAGACTATGGCCCACCTATTGTTTTTTGGAAACATTCTGAAAGAATAACGGATAACATTTTGAGTCAGGACCTGTGTTTCGAACATTGTCAATAGTCATCCCTCTTTTGATATCCCCACTCTAGGATAATACAATAAGAATACTATGTTTCGAATGCGGTCATTAGTTATTATTTATTGTCATGCCACCCCTACAATGTTCCGAATCCTGGGTATCATGATTCACACCTCTTATTCCCATATTTTCGGATTGATTTCAGCACCCTTATCATTAATTCGGTTGTGCAAAAGAGGACAGTAGGAAAATAGTAATTTGGCTGTTCTGAGATCTTCATTTCCCATTCAGGCCTCTCCTATTTCCTCCCTGAAATCCGGACATGTTGTTCAAACACCTGAAGCCCAAAACCTGGTTTTCACTCCTATGTTTGGATGGGGTGATA
Source organism: Viscum album (assembly GCA_963277665.1). Classification (NCBI taxonomy): domain Eukaryota; kingdom Viridiplantae; phylum Streptophyta; class Magnoliopsida; order Santalales; family Viscaceae; genus Viscum; species Viscum album. Next base: position 1,556,240,351 of record OY728131.1, read on the forward strand.
AGGTGGTCATCCCTTGTTTCTCACATCGGTCCTGGCCCATGTGAGCAAAGGGAATGGTCGCTGGATGCTCAGTGAACATCATGAGGACGCAATAAACGAATGTAAAAAATAAAACTCATGCATGATATGGAAAAAAATCAAAGCATGAAAGTACACTTATGGGTTTTAATCATTAAAATACCTGGGGGTCGACTCCCCCCATGGATGGATTGACATCATCAAAGGAACGTTGCAGCTCCACCACCCTATGGATGGTGGTGTCCAAGAGTTGTTGCCCCCTGTTCACCTCCTGCTCCTCCTTGACAGTGAGAGGGTGTAGTTCGCCAGCCGCGACCCAATCCCACTCCACACCAGTACGGATAATGACCATCTCCTTAGGGTCTCGCTTCATTCCCTCTACGGCCTCCGCCAGCTGGGCTTTTAGTCACGAGACAAGCTCTGATTATGCATTAAGAGAAGCAGAATGCTCATCCACCCAGGACTAAAACCATTGGATGATTTCTTAATCCTCTTGGATCCTCTTGATGTTTACCACCTTCCTCCACTCACATCCCACTCTGAGGCCACAGTAATACCCCCAAATCTTTTCTACCATATGTTCTCAGATGAGCATGTGAGGGAGCTGGGAATCCACTCCCCTGGCGAACAATTGGCGTAGCCGTTGGAAAAGTATATCCATCTCTTCCAACCATAGTGCTTGGGGTGTCATTGATGAAGCATGCAATTATCTTCCACAATCAGTGATAGACTATTTTTTTTTCATCCTTGTCAGAGGTTGTTTCATCCCAGTCGGCACAATTGGTAGGCTCGTATGTATATAATGCACCTAGGAACTCCTTAGCCGAGTCCACATCTGGTGTTGGATCAAGCGTGGCAGTGCATGAACTATCTAGTTGATCATCCTCAATGGATCCCACCTCGAAAACCTCACGTTCAGTCCCACTGGAATCCCCACCAGTGATCGAGAGCGCTGCAGTTCGGTGAGGCTAGATGTCCACCTCCACAACCATCGGTATGCCTCTTGAAAGGGAGCTATTAGAGGTCCCAACCAACATCGTTGTGACGGCCTAGGCCAATTAAAGGACTGTACACTCCAAAAAAGTGGGACATGAATGTCAGTTAATGTGGTTAATGGATGGAAGTCATAAATTCGGTAGAGGAGACTTACAGAGATCAAATCCCTGGTCTCGATCTTGGGCTAATGTAGTCAGGACCCCGACACGTGGCCCCCCATATATGGTTGGCAGGTCTAGAGACTCCGGGGGAGCTGCCTCAAGTGGCCTAGCCCCGCCATACAAGGAAGTTGATGTAGCCACCAATGTGGATATCAAAGGTCCCACATCGGCACCCACTAAGGAGAGATAACGAGTTATATGAACAAGGTCCTCATGGATAGTGCATATGCTGATAAGGAATCTAGAGTAACCTACGAGCAGACCCTAAGGAAGGAACATGGGATTTTACCTTGACGGCCCCCGTGAAATCTTCAAGATTCAAGGACTGATTGCCGACATTAACCTCCTCGAACAGGCTCCCTCTACCGGCCTTCTCTCCCCATGAGGACTCATCTGTTTTTTTCCGTAGTGGAAAGAGCTCCCTTAGGTCAGCAGCTAATAGTTGCGAAGGGACCGTACGATCCAGTAGGACCATGACCCGGTTAATAATTCGGGGCAGGGCACCTCGAGAGTGGATAAAGTCTTCCTTCTCATCTACTAATTGCACCGCCTCCTCCTGGGATACTGCAAAACTAGCTCTAATAGGGCCAATTCCCAAAAATTCCATCCCAAGGCGGTTAAGGTGCTTCCATAACTCAGATGGCCCGAGGAATTTTCGGTTGACTTCCCAGATGTCTCAGGCCTCCGGGGAGATATCATTCTCGGACATGTCGATTTGGTGTAGACATTTCCCTAGGTCCTGAGTAGAAGTCCTATGGAATCCTCTCGGTGGCCGCCACTCCAGATGACTCTGTTCTCTAAGGACCACCAGGTTCGCAGCCACTGGCGGATCTGCTACCACTGCTTCCCCCTCAACTGGTGTGGGTTTCACCACTACTAGAGCCTCTCCACTATGGGATTCCCTTTCCGCCTTACGGCCTCGTCCCCGAGGTCGGGGATGCTCACCATCACCGACTAGAATGGTTGGCCGCTTTGGCGTCTCCCTCGGGTATGCCCCCTCCCAGATCTGGGCATATTCCTTTACCATCCCGAGGATGGTGGTCGACGGAGGTAGTTCTTTCCACATCTTATCATCTTCCCGTGTGAACATGAGAAACATATTCCTCATCACACACGGATGTTCCTTGTGACACACCTCCAAGTAGTCTTGTGGGGTCAGTCGCTGCAGGCACTGGAATATCCTTGCAAACCATTGTGGGGTGTATGGCTCGCAGAGTTGCTCACGGTCTACCCTGGCCACCATGAATCCACCAAGAAAGGCCTAGAGGTAGGCTTGGTGATCTTCCGTCCCCCAGCCATCATCATTAAATACCCCTATCAGCAACGAAAATGGGTGGAAATTGAATTCCTCCACCCTCTACATCTGGTTCAGAACCGATGGTACGACCATTTTGGCTGGAAAGCTCCCTACGGCATTTAGGATCTATGGGTGGAAGATCGACCCTGGAGCTGAGATGGGAATCAGATACTCATAGATCCCCCTGATGTGTGCCGCTATCCACCCATACTGGTGGTGGAATGGCCCGCATACCCTCTGTGGCCTTTTCCCTTCGCTGATGTGCTACGACATATTATACAACTTTAAAGGCATCGGGATCCCTAGGTTTACCCGCCCTCTTTTTTCCAATGTAGAAACCATGATTAAAGTGCTTGGTCTCACTCCCATGTTGGTATCCCTCACTGTTAGGATCCAACCACAGATGAGAGTTGTGATGAATGCTTCCAGCCTAACTATTGGATGTTGCTCGGTGCTGACACTGAACCCCCAGGTCTTCCATTGGATATTATCCAACAACCAACAGTATGAGTGTTCCTTACTCCAGGACCCCTTTGGGAAAGTTTGAGGTCTCGTCAATAACTGAAGGTCTACCGAGAAGTTCAGAAACTTTTTGGACCAATGCTTGAAGTGGACATCCCTCACAACCTCCTTATCCTCCACTGGCAGAAGCTCCATCAATGTCGTCACCTGATGCGGCATCTACTCCAGATCCTCCCATGCACCCATTGCAGGGAGGAATTCGTTTATATCTCCCCCAGTATCGAGACACACGATATCTGATGCACATCCCATAAGTTTATGCCGACCTCCTCATAATGCTAGTAGAAGGTATTGGTCCCCAGTGGACACCAGCTCAACAGCTCCGACATTAGCTACTTCGGCTGGTAGATATGAAACTGGGAAGCCCAAGCTTCCTCATACAGGCCCACTCTACTGATCTTCACTCTGAACTCCTAACAAGAGGCACTTACCCAGTAGGTCCAGGCCCAATAAACTATGAATTTTTCACCCTGGTGCAGGCCCCAATCCTCAAACCACGCCTTCTTCGGATTCCTGAGAACCGCCTTTAGGATAGTTCATTACAGAGAGGGGATGTCTCCGACTACAATTCCTTCCCATCGACATTGTTCAGATGGTTGTAGAAGAAGTCAGCAACGACGTGTGTAAAATCCTCCCAAGAATGGCCATTAGCCGCCCTGAACCATCGGCGCTGGCATGGGGTGCTCCAAAACTAGTAAGCTGGATCGTCCCTACTTGCTTCGGGGATGAAGACATCATCCCTTAGCCCAAATCCATACAAAGGAAACATACTACACAATGGGTAGAAATTCTAGCTCTCTGATAGCTACTCCACCAATAAACTACGGTCTATGTGGCTATGGACTAACTCTCCTAGCCCCAGACTTTTCGCCATCTCATCCCTCCGGATGACATCTGCAAGGACCCCCTAGGAAACATCTTAGTTGAACATTCATTTCTGGAACATGGACAGTTTTTCGGGCTGGTTCGTGAAGCTCGTTTGGAGAGCCCGTTCGTGAAGACTCTTCACGAAGATTGTTCGCAGAGCTCTACCTAGGCATTCACGCATCAGATCGCGGAGTGAAAACGTGGAGTCAATGACTTGTTGTGCGTCGCGAAGACTCAATTCGCAGAGAACACTCATATAGTATGTGGAGCTTTGTGAATCGAGTGCGCAAAAGGAAAAATACACAGAGAAGGGAAAGGAAAAAAGAGATGGCCTCCCCTTATTTATAGGTGATGGCCTTAAAAACTTCGTGGTGCATCATGTTCCCGCTGAGAATTGCAGCCCGCTCGGCCCGTGCATCCAATATCCTCCTCGCGATCCCTCTTCATGAACCAGTATCTTGAACAACCAAGGATTTTGGGAATTACCATTAGACATTGACCCTTGATCTCTCTGCAGCTCCAAGTCTGAGGGGGCTCATTTGTTGACGCCAAAATTCTGGATAGTGAAAAATCCAAAAATTAAGCACTGAGGAGTGCCTCGCGAAGCCACTTCGTGGAGTCCCCCCATCACCGCAGCCGCCATAAAGCAAGGAGGTTGGATCCTCCTTAAACGCTTTTGACGTTCACGAGCCCACCGCGAAGCAAAGAGCCTGGCCTCTCCATAAACTCATTTGAAGTACGTGAGCCAAACGTGAAGCAAAGAGGCAGGATGCTCCACAATCGCATTTGATGTTCGTGATCCTGCCGTGGAGAAACCAAGCCCCTCTTCATACCGCGTAAGCTCCTCTTCATGGTGCTCTTGCCTTTAAATATTGGGTTCCCCTGAGCCCAAAGGATGGAAAATCAGGCCTTTTGACTTCCCAACTCTCGAATGACGAAGCATCCTTATTCTTTGCTTACTATGAGCTGTGCGAGGTACTTCTACTCCGCGAATGGCCTACCCCATGTCTTGTCTTTATCCCCTCTTCTGAGATAGATGCCTTTCGTGAATCCTAAGGGCATTCGAGAAGGAAGGGGATCCCAAAGGGGACCCGGTTCATCACGGAGTGTTTATGCTTTGTGAAACACCCTTCATGTACACACGATCCCCATGTTAAGGTAGGGTCACTGTACTTTGTGATGCACATTGCTTCTCCACACCATGCTTCACGAGGAACCTTTTATTTGCGAGTTAGTGCACCGAGAATGCCTTTCCAATTCGAGAAGCACCTCTTATATGCACCTCTACCATGTACTTAGGATGAGGCACCCCACTTTGCGAAGCACACCCCTTCGCAAGTGCCCTCTGCCACATGGAGCAACAAAGCATCACAAGGGCCCTGCCTATGAACCCCTCTGCTTATCAATTCCATTTTCCATGTGACCCTCCAGGTTTTCCCGATGTGATTTCAAAGTCCCTTGGATGACACTGCCCATTGCGTTGATTCTTCTCATGATTCTTCACATAGGCACGCTAATGTCTATTGCTTCTTTGGATATCCACACAAATGTTGGCCCCTATATGGTTCACACCATGACATCTCCCCACCACATCTTTTCTTGTACCCTCTCTACACCAAGGAGTATAGGGTACCGGTTATGTAAGTCCTCGGGCTATGGAGTGAACCCACCTCTTCCGAGCTACAAGGCATTAAACTGCCAAGAACCTTTGTCCTCAGCACATGACATTAAACTGTGAGCTCTCCCCATGCCTCGCACATGGGGTCCCCCCACCTTGGACATTCTCTATGCCCACTCGTCACCATGGGGATGGGATCACCCCTCACAAAGGATGATATCCTTTTTATTAGAGTGGCATTTGTCTGTGGGGAATGGGAAACCATATCGGTGTAAGCCTCTAGCTTTTCTTACTGGAGGTAGCATACCTACTCCTCCTTTCATCATTGGTCTCAAGGGACAGTGATGGTCGTGGTGGGAAATAGTGATTCTCCTTTATTTGGTACCAAGTCACTCTCCCGCTGCGCTTTTTCACCATCTGGCCTCTATCCTGGAGTAAGTCCCAACCTCTTCAGGCACCTAACCACGTGTAAGCCCCACTCCATTTCCCACGGATGCACCTTTCATGATGTGATCATCAGGTCTCTGCTATATCTTGTTTCTCACATCAGGCATGACTCATGTGGGTCTAGAGCGAGCATCGAACATGACATTCACCACGGGCATCCTTGAGTGTAATCCCCACACACCACCTAAACTATGGGGAATTTGATCCTTTTTAAGTCATGGTACCTACAAAGCCTACACGAGGATCATGCCCAACACCCGGTCATTCCGACCCCCTTCACATCGGTTCACCAACACCTTGGGTAGCCTAGAGTGTAAGCCCCATGCCGCCACCCGAACTATGTGGCCTTTGATCCTTGCTAAGGTAGAGTGTGTAAGAAGCCTCCACAAGGTTCAAGACCAACACCCAGTCGTTCTGACCCCCTTCACATCGGTTCACCAACACCTTGGGTACCCTAGAGTGTAAGCCCCACACCACCACCTTGAACTACGAGGTCTGTGATCCTCGCCAAGCCAAGGTATGTAGGAAGCCTCCCCCTTGTTCAAGACCACAATTCAACCAATCGTTCCAACCCCTTCACATCGGTTCACCAACACCATGGGAATCATGGAGTGTAAGACCCACACACCACCTGAACTACATGGCCTTTGATCCTTGCTAAGGTAGGGTATGTAGGAAGCTTCCACAAGGTTCAATCCCACCACCCATCAGACCCCAGGTCCATCTTCACGTTGGTTCGCTGACACCCCCTGAACTACATGGTATTTGATCCTTTCTAAGGTAGGGTACGTAGGAAGCCTTCCTGAGGTTCAATCCCAAAAGCCAGTGTATCCCAGGTCCATCTTCACGTCTGTTCATCGACACCCTGGGCTGCCTCAGTGTGTAATCCCCAAGAATCTACACCTGAACTACAAAGACTTTGATCCATGTAAAGGAAAGGTATGTAGGAAGCCACCCAAAGGTTCAAGCCCAACACCCAGTAGTTCTGACCACCTACACTTCAGTTTGACCCTGTCCAGCATGACGTTTAACTATGGAACTCATTCAGCAGTAAGCTATTGTCACTCCATTCAGCGGTAAGTCATTGTGGCCCTATAAAGCGGTAAGCCGTTGAACCCCATTTGGCAGTAAGCCGTCGTCAGATGAACTATGTGGACTTTGATTCCCTGCCACTGGGATACATAGGAATCATCTTTGAGGATGAAGCCCAAAACCATTGCCATCCATATGACGGTTCCATGCCTTCACCCTCCACTTCATTTAACCGCTCCATCATACATCATGATTTTTACCCGGGCTGCCACATCTCGGTGGGATCATGCCACCCCATTCCTCGTTCCAACTAATAGCATTCAAGAGGCCACCCACATGTTGGACCTAGTATTGGTGTTCCATCTAGAGGGATTCTCTATCTGATACACTCTAGTCAGGGTTCTGATCAGCCCAATCCGTCTTAGCTGGATGTTAAACTTGCATCATACCCAGTGATAAACATGGAAATCTGAGGAAAAACTCATTTACAAGCCCACGACATACCATTCCCCACATTCGATGTGGGATTCCAGGAGATTCAACGCCCTCGAGAAGCCATATAATAAGGGATAGAAGACAGACACAACAATACCCTAGCATCCAGACATTCCAGTGATACCCAGTGTGACTACTACCCTAACCGAAGGTTGCTTACCTAACCGGACCCCATGGAATTTCCTGAGAGAAGTAGCGTAATTAACTGGTGTCCATGAAGATATGGCACCAGGAAGAGTTTCACGAACAACATCCTATGTCTATGAGGGAGAGCTAGATTAGGTGACGAGTTTCGAGGAGGAATCCATGGAATGAAGAATCGACATCCCATCATCCCATTTAGATCAAGGAGCAGACGTCCCTGAATAAGGACCAGATGTCGCTCACCTTTGGAAAGTAGGAATGTGGGGAATCAAAAACTGTGTCTCTCATCCCTGAATGAGACAGATGTGCATGCCCAAGAAAAAGCATCGGAAAAAGATACTATGGAAATCATATCATGTGGTTAATGTATTTCCAAAATTACATGTTTTATTCCCATGATATTTTATCATGATTAATGTTCCATTATAATCAATATCTTATGTACTACCACGATTTATGCCATTTCTCATGTTTTATGTTCATTTTTTACATTCAAATGTCTATGGATTGTTTGATGTTCCACATGTTTACCCTTACTAATTATTTGAGCTCACAATTTTTGAGTTTTATTTTCCCTAGGATATAAATAAATGTTTTAGGTAAGAAAAAAGGGAGAAATTTATGGGAGATGTTGAAGATCTTTCACCTTGATTAGAGTATTTTTCCCAATTTTCCAAAGATAGTAAACTATTACAATCCTTGGATGTCTGTTTTTGTTATGTATTATGTATTCTGCAAAAGTAATGTAACATCCATGTATGTCATGATTTGGGTCCCTACATCCAACTTAATGTTTTACAGCCTCCAAAACCAAAACAATGATAAAAACATGTGGGGGTACTAAGCAAAAATTTGAGCCTCTCGCTCCCATGTTCTCTATTGGAGATTCAAGTGCTTCAACAGAATGTGCACCAGAAGAATCGATCATCCCTGACAAACCACTCATTTTGATCCTCAATCTCCATTATGAACTCCACAAAAAATTTTCCCATCACTAATGACATTCTCTACTTAGATGATGACATGCGATGGATCATTCACATACCTCCCCAGCTGTGACACGTAAAAAACATTGTCCACCTAGTGCATCTATGGGGGAAGAGTTGGGTGGTACACCACCATTCCAAGTCTTAACCAAACTTGAAATTGTCTGATGATCTTTTGTTATAACTACCCTCCCAAGCCAAATCTCTGCAAACCCCAACGGGGTGATACCCAAAGTAACACATAGTCTCCCTCCTAGAATTCCAAGGGTCTCTATCTACTATTAGCGTACGATTTCTGCCTACTATTTGAGGTCCTCATCTACTCCTGGATGATATTCCTCTTCTCATTGGTATCCCATACCATCTCTAGGCTCAAGAGTATATACTCCAATAGTTCTGTCCAGCATATAGGTGATCTGCATGGATATCCTTATAAGGCCTCAAATGGATCCATTCTAATGTATTACTGATATATTTTTTTTATAAAAAATCCACCAGTGGAAGGTGGTCCTCCAAATTGTGACAAATATCACGGACAAAAGAGTGAAGAAAGTCCTCCATGGTTTGTGTGGTCTGCTATGTCTGACCATCTGTCTAGGGGTGAAAATCTATTCTCAAGCACAATTGAGTCCCAAACACCTCCTATAATCTCTTTCAAAATAGGGATGTAAAGAATGAAGCAAGGTCTAAGATTATCGTCTAACTCACCGCTTGGAGCCTCACTATCTATTGAATGTAGAGGCATCTAAATCCCTATACTGATTTATACTCTCGAATGGTTAGGAAGTGAGGTGATTTGGTGACTCTATCAATGATCACCCAGATATAATCATTGACCCTAGACATGCATGGTAACCATGAAATTATTTCAATCAAGATACCGTACCACTTTCATTTGGGAACCACATGTGGCTGTGATAAGCGTGATGTGATTTGATGCTCAACCTTCACATGATTACAAGTGAGTAATTGTGAAAGTAACTCCTCCACCACTTTCTTCATCCCAACCACTAGTACAAAAATCAGAGGTCCTTGTACAACTTCACCACACCAGTATGTACCACCAAAGTGGATGTATGTAACTCCCTCAATACTTCCTCCTGCAATGTTACTGGTAATACGGTGCATACTATATAAATAATGATGTTTTACCCACCTATCTGAAATCAATCGAGAGCCTATCCGAAAGATATCTGAGCATGTCATTCCTCGCAGTCCAGATCCACAAGTTTTGCCTCCTAACATTCTGTTAGAGTTGGGGTGTGATAGTCATTTACTGATGAAAGGTGGCTCCATCACTATCCACTAAGGATATCTGTATCACAGATAGCTGCTCCATAAACTCACAAAGCAACTACAAAACCAACCTCTGGCTCAGCGTGTCTACCACGACATTCCCCTTCCCAGGAGTATAGACAATCTCAATGTCATTAAACAGTAATAACTCCATCCATCATCATTTCCTAACATTCATTTATTTTTGTGGGATGATTAACCTAATACTATTGTGATCAGAGTATATGGTAAACCAATCACACATCAAGTAGTGCTGCCACATCATTAATGTAATGACCAAAGCAGGTAACTCCAAGCCATGGTTCACGAGGTTTTTCTCATGATTCCTCAACTACTGTGAGCTGTAGGCGATCACTACTCACTCATACATCATGACACAGCCCATGCCAGTCCCAAATGTGTCATAGAAAACTACATATCTAACACCCTATTTTGTTAGTCTAAAGAAGGGGGGAACTCATCAGTTCTACCTTAGATCCTGGAAACAATGTTCGCACCTCTCCGTTTACATGGAGGGTTATTCCTTCCATGTTAAGTCATATAACAGTTCCATTACTCTAGGAATGGTGGTTAAAAACATTCAATGATATCCATCCAATCCCATGAAATTGTAGACCTCATTAATGCTATTAGTTAGCTCCCAAGAAATCACTACCTCTATCTTCACTGGATCCACTGCAACACCAGCCTTTGAGATTACATATTCCAAAAAGTGAACCTCCCATATCCAGAACTGGAACTTCAAGAGGATACAATAACTTTGGTTCTTTCATAGTGTATCAAGGACTATCTATAGGTTTTTAGCGTGCTCATCCTCTGACACTAAGTACACTAAGATGTATTCAATGAAGACCACAACAAAATGATTGAGGTAAGGCTGGAAGATCCTATTTATGAGTCCCATGAACACAGCTGGGGAATTGGTCACATTCAAGGTAATCACCAAGAACTTGTAATATCCATACCGGTATCTATAGACTGTATGCGGATTTTCCACATCCCATACCCAACGTTGGTTATAGAATTATCTAAGTTCAATATTTGATAACCACCTTGCTCTATTCAGCTAGTCAAAGTAGTCATCAATCCACGGTAGTGGAATGTTTCTCTTCACAGTCACCTGGTTCAAGCGTGCTAAGTATATGCATTGACTCAAGCTCCAATATGACTTTTGGGAAAACAATACTGGGGATAGACATGGTGAAAATTTTTGAATCATGAATCCATTCTTCTTTAAGACCTCTAGTTGTACCATCAATTCATGTAGCTCTATTGGATCCATCTGATATGCATTTGTGGATATTAGTGTCATCCCTAGGTATAGATCGACACAGAATTCTACCTTTCTGTGAGGAGGTAGTCCCAAAACATACTCAATAAATAAAACCTCATACTCTTCTACCAATATAGGAGATCATAGAAACATCTCCTCCACCACACTAATGGGGAGGCTAGAAAATATGTGAATGATTGGATGAACCCCCCTTCGAGAATGTCTGTCATGTTCTGTAAAAGATCCCTTATCGACGTTGCAGAAAAACATGGTCCCATACTCATGGACACATAACACATTGTGCATAAAACAGTGGATCTGAGCATGTATTGTAGATTAACATTCCATATCTAGGATAACGTCATAAATCCTCAATGCCACTACTATGATATCCTAGCCAAAGCTCTCGCCTCCTGGTGTTAAATTACACTACCAGCTCCAGTGTGTAACAATCAAATCACCTCATACATGTGTATCTCATCATAAGGATTGAGCCAATGGCTCCACCATAATCCCAAATCCTTGAATGTGGTTTATTTTAGTGAAATATTGACTAGTAACTATGTCTATAAGTACTATAGATAAGTTGGAAAAGACCCAGATCATACCTCTATTCATATATAGTGTGTCGTGTTCATAGGCTTCCATCGCCTGAAGCTGGCCTTGCCCCTGCCACATTTTCCACCCTACAGACCTCCTTGATCAAACCTCTGCCTCTACCATTGTGGTCCTCAGACCATCTGATGATATTATATTTGGAGGGTTTGGCACTCATGATCCATGTGTACCTATCTGCTGCACGGGAAGAACATATTGGTTCTCTGCTGACTCCTTATACACAGGGAGCCTCGCAATGCCGACCCTAAGTTCTGGGGTCACCCCTAAAGGTCTTGGCCTACTTGGGCCCCCTTTTCTGATGACTTTTTCTCACCACTGAAAACACTGTCTCCTAGGTTGTGATGGTTTATCCAGCTATTCACGCTAGTTATTCCAAGATTCTCTCTAAAAAGGGCTCTCTCCAGTACTCCATCCAGAGTGGGGATGTTGATATACACCATGGATTCTCTGATCTCCAATCTGAGTCCCTATACAAAGGTACAGGTTGTATAGAAAGGTTATCACAACATGTATGTGGAGTAGTGACAGTGGTCTTCAATCCTCGTAGAGTACTCATCCACTGATATTCTACCCTTATTTAGGTGATGCATCTCTTATATGTGCACTGAGTGTAGGTTTTCCAAGAAAATTTCTCCTGGAAAATCCCCTCAAAATGTTACCAGGTGAGGGTCACCTCATCATGTGTTTAGATGGACAAGCTCCACCATCTCCTTGTTGTGCCATGTAGTGGGCTCACAACCATGATCATGATCTATTTTAGTGGTACCCTCACTCTGTGGAAGACATGTGTCACTTCCTCCTGCCAATCCATAACAACCTGAAGATCTATCTCTCCCTGAACCTAGGATGTACCTATCTCTGAATCTTGTCCTGGAACTAAGTCTGCACACATCCTCTACCTGTAATTTCATTAGTAACTACAGATCATTGGGTGGTGGAATCATTAGGGCACCACCCGGCAGGGCCATCTCTAGCATTGGACATAGAACTGATTCCTCATCGCTAGATGGTATGTACACACAATCCCGTATCAGAAGCCTTGAAGGTTGTATGTGTTCAGGTATGCTGAAATATATCACGATATACCACATATAGAATATTATATCTAGTGATTTGTCACTTATTAAAGAATATCATATGGAGACACTTATGCAACCACTATTTTCATGTATAGAACCAAAAAGTAGAATTCAATGTCTTGGTGTAAGGATATGTCAACCGCCCCACCAACACTGGACTCCAGGAATCTGAAAGCAGAAATTAAAAATTTCAACACTATTACCTAAAAAACAAAACAACAAACTCTCCGTCATTGAGGTAGAACATACCACCTTTGATAATACTTTGTGATGACTTGTCACCTGTGGCCCGTGTCGTCACATAGCTGAAGCCCGCCTCCCGAAGGCTAGAGGTTGGTGACTAGCAACGAAGGCGTCAACCTACATGTGGGAGGAATTTTCATGAGTACCTATATGCACGCATAAAAAACCACATCCCAAATCCAAAAAATAAATAGAATGTGCCCACTATAAATAACCACTGATTAAAACATCAAACTAAAAGTTAAATGGGCTATAATACAAACCCAAAAAATAAATAACTAGAAAATTGGAAAGTACAAAAGATACACTAGATGTCTTCCGTTGGAAACACCCCCTGATGGGTATCTACATGGTAGCTACTGAAATATGTAGAAGTATTCCCCACTCGCCAGGCCTCGCTTGGATTGACTGGGGCTTGGTCAACCAATTCCTCCATCATGTTGGGAAATCACTGCACCAGGAACCACATGTGCGAGTGATGCCCGTGTAGGGTTGAGTAACAAAATACTCAGTAGGGACACCAAAAAATGGAAATACCACAAAGAAAGCCCCCAATTAATGCACAAAGATTTATCATTAAGCAGAACATATCTCACTAGGTATTTTCTAATGTAGGAATGTAAAACTATCAATCATAACATTGAACAACCTAGGTTTCTAGAGAACACATCCTCAATGAGTAAAATGGGAATTAAAGAATACACATAAGCCACTTTCAACTAAGATAGGATTGTGATGGTACTCGTCCCTGTTGAGTACCATGGGTATCCTAGGTCACACAAATGTCTCTCCCCACAATCAGCAAGCCATGACACATATAAACCACTTCCCACATATATATATACCGATGTACTCCTCCTATCGAGTACCATGGCTCTACTAGGTCACACAGAAGCCACTCCCCACCATAGGCTAACCGGGTCACACAAAAGGCAATTCCCACTAGGCCATTCTATTTGATCCACACAAGGTATCTTTTAAGCATTCATTAGGTATCATCCAACCGTAGGGTTTCTGCATGTAGCACGCTGGATTTCTGGAGAACCACCCCCAAGCAATTCGTGGATGGTCAACTTATATTAAATACTCGATATATTATCCCAAATGATCTACCTCATCTTGAGTGTTCCAAATCTGAAAATGGATCATCAATCAGACTCTTGGTTTTCAAGATATTGATGTCTTTTCAAAAAGGGGTGGGTGGGGTTTGGGTCTGGTCTGACCCAACACTGACCTGGACCACTCTCAACTTGGGTTCGGCCTGCTAGGGTGGCTCACGCCCAGTCCGACTCCCAATTAAACCACAGGTCATCTGCGGGGATGACTCCCACACCACGATCAATCATCGGTGTCCTAGTGATGTGCGACCAGTTAGTACGGTAGGCCAAACAACCGTTTGACATCGAGTGATAGTGTACCTCCATGAAGTGTGGTCTGCAGCTACGGGGTGCTCCACCGACGTGGTCGGGGGGCCGTAAACTAGCATTCAGCCTAGGTAGAGGATCTTCCAGCTAGGCCACAACCTGATTTGGTTTCCCCAATAGACTCTGGCATGCCACCACCTACAGGCTGGTGCCAGCATGCAAGAAGGTCATTTCATGGGACAAAGAATTGGCCCTGGTGGATCATTCAATGAACTAATTGTTCCTCAGACCTCAGTGGGATGTCACATTCCCTATGCGGGCCTCTAAATACTCATGCCTCTATTTAGAAAATTATTCCATTAATAACACACATGGTGGAGGGGGTTAGGAAATGTTCGTGTTATCCCACACCCTCCTTGTTAGAAATATAAAATAATGGAGTCATGGGACATCAGTTATATCAACAATAATTAAATCCCGGATAAAAACCCCAAGAAAAAACACCCTCTCACAAGAAAGATGGATCCAGACTTCAGATTCTTCATGGTTTGATCCATTTAATCATATTTAGAATGTGAATGAAGGATATGTAACACAAATAAACCCCTACCATGATTGATGCTTGTTGTTGAAGAACACCTCCCATGAGGATTCAGCTCTATTGGTGTTCGTCGATTCCTAGTCATATTCTTTATAAAGTGTTGACATTTCTCATGATCATACATGCATTAATATCTAGAGGGATTCTATTCTGTAGGTTCATTTGAGAATTTACCTGACTTTATTCTCAAATATCAAATGTGTTAGATTATTAAAACAAGACACATCACAACATTTCTATTATGTTGCGGCGTAGCCTCATTATGATGTTTTATTTATGAAATAGTGTATCTATTACATTGCAAAAAAATGATCCACTAAGGATCATTATTTAATGTTCCAAATTGCCACACCATAGCGTAGTCATCTTCTACTCGACAGTGAAAAATAAAATAAAATAATTTTTTTTTATTTTATTATTTTTCAACAATCCAAAAAACTAACATTTTCTCCCGACCCTTTTCTATCAAAGATAGTTCCTTTCTAGGTGAATCCTGGCATACCGAGTTCAACGATACCCCCAATATTTTGATATGATCACTGGTTTAAATGATAGAAAACTCCACTATCATGTTAACTTAAATAATCTATAAAATTTTAAAAATTTTATTCGGGCTCACTCGACCACAGAATCACATATCTTCAAATGGTTTTATCACAAAATAATACCATATAATTAAAAAAATACATTGAAATTCAGGGACATTAAATGAAGAATGAAAAACATGGGCTGAAGTATCTCTTCAAATACATGAAAATGTTCCAGTCCTCCTTCCCTATAAAAGGACAGAACCTCTCCCACTTCTTCAAAAATATGAATCAACTTAGGATCATCCAATATTTGACCAATACACATCCAAACATCCCTACCATCCTAATTTAATTTTTTTGTGGTCATAAAGGGATACTAGGATTCCTATTGTTAGATACAAAAAGGATTTACCTGAATAAGAGGTAATGCCTTCTATCAAGATCCATTATTTTATTTTGTTTTTCCACCCATACACTCTTTTATTTACAGGATTATATAAAGAAAATTAAAAAATAACATGTTTTTTTATTGATAATTTTTTGACATGCACATTCACACACCTTCGTCTAATGGTTAAATAATATAGAGTTTAATTGTACGAAAAACTACAGCCTCACAAAACCATAATTGTTTACTTTTCTAGTATGGCATCTAATGGAACATATTATGACAGAATATATATTTTTATATGTTATATATAATATTTATTCTGTATTATTATTTAATTCTTTTAAAACATATATCTTTATACATTCCATTATTTATCAATATAATAATTCTATTTGAGGAAATGTGGACTACCTCCCCCTCAAATCGACGTGATTCATACACTACATGGAAAGTATTAAAGATGGGTTTAAGAACATATTTGATATATATAAATTTATTATTATAACTAAATGATATTATATGGATATATAAATATATTTCATTATATTTATTCCATGAAAAAGATAACAAAAAATGGAAGCAACATTCATGTGTACGTATGACTTACCTTCTCAATAAACGGTGTATTCAAATATTTACTTCTGTATTGTATAGATTATTATTAAACAAATTCAGTGAATATAAATTTTTTTAATATCATGTATTACATTATAGATTCATACTACAATAATAAGGACCAAAAATATAATAAATCATGACATGTGTGATGAACCAAGAGAGTATTACCCGATGTGATACCTTAAGATATAATTTTTAACAAGAAAGTAATAAAAGGTCATGATAAAACTATATATGATATTATCTATAATAATAAGGTTCTATAAAATATTAAATTTATATTTATATTTATCATACAGGTGTATTGATGGTGTACTATGAGAGTTAGCATACAAGGTATGGGGTTTTCATCTCACTTTTTATTTTAATGAGAAACATGATATGTTCTCCAATAATTAATTTTGTATAGTATATGTGCGGAAAAGTATTGTATTTGATGTATGATAAACATAAATTTATAGGTACTCACATATTCAGTTTACAATATTTCATTCTTGGGATATAAGTATAAGAAGTTACCAAATCTGTGGAATAGTTGTTTCTCAGTATTCCCTCATTGTGACTCATAATTTATAATGCACTTAAAATTTATTTCTAGGTGTATATACATCCATTTTATATTACATATCATGAATTTCTTTGTTTTAATAATTTTCTATTCTTCATGTAATTTCATTTTTATAGCATCCCAACATTTTCTTACATTACTATTACATCATTTTAATGATAAAAACATAATAGTATTACACATAGAGGATCCAAAGGTTTAGTGCCTTGGGAAAACTAGGACCATACATAACAATTACAACATCAAGTATAAACATTTATTTAATTTAATCATCTCTAGCTTCTTATTGGTACTTGTCCTCTCCTTAGTAAATGTATCCACATGATGATATACATCAAAATGGGTGAGATAGAAGCCCTGTAAGAGGATAAATAAGAACAATATAGCATGGGGTGAGCGTAATAATAACATGGGAAAAAGATCATGAACATGAGAGGAAGCATAAATATAAGACATGAAATGTGTCAATGCATAAAAATGAAACATCATGTCTTAGTGGTTAACTACCACACATAATTGTGAACCAAACTAGAATCTTGTTCCCACAACATTTCACATTTATTTGAGAGATTCATCAATTTACCCAATGAATTTGAGCGCTGTATAATTCTGGGTTCACCCGTCACATTCAAATATTCACATTACGCTATATAATTCAGGGCACACTTATCACATCATAATATTATAATTATCATTCATTCCACATGGAACATATATCAAAAGTGAACATAACTAACCCATGTAAAGTAATGGGTTACATATCATAATAACACATTAATATACTTTTGGGTTCCCAAAACAAAGTGGGAATAACATACTTGATACAAGAACCATCAACCTTGAATGATAAGTAAAAGGTTAGTACTTAAAAGAAGAATTATTTTGGAAAAAAATTTGTTTGACATAAATAGTAGTGGTAAACATTTATATCCCAGAAAAATAAAGACAATGATGAAAAAATGATCATTATGGAGTAACCATTTCAAAAATGGAGTGAAAGAGGGAGAACCCAAAAGATGAAAGTTGGGTTCGAGAATTCCCCCTTACCTTGTATCTGAATGCTTCCTTCTCTTTAATGTCCTTTATAATGAAGTTATATTCATTAATTAGAAATACAAAAACTTTTTTACATTAATATAGTTCATTATGGTTCCATTAAGTGGTTTTATGTGCCTTTGGATGAGTTATAGAGTTTAAAAACATTATTCATAAATGTTTGTTTTTATGTGTTTTTTGAGTGGTTTACCTGTATTCTTAAATTGATGTTCCAGTAGAACATGGGTTAATATCCAGAACTAATTTTACATGTTTTTAATTATATTAAAAGTGTTTTAATTATCTTATAATGAATTATATTAGATCCATGTGGATGAATCATTAGATAAGAATTAAATGATCATTGTTTGGGTTAATTGGAATGGTGTTTCGATCATAATGAACTTGTTTTAATTTATCACTTAGTAATATGACTATAAATTATTTCCAGAACATTAAATAGGAAATAATACATATAATAAATTCTTGTTCAACCATAATAATAGTTTCCTGACCAGATCTGAATGTAGAAATGGAAGAAGAAAGCATGTCATTCTTGAAGGTGATAAATTAACACCTCACGAACAACATTCTCTTTAATAAAATAAAATGAAGAGGGAAAGGGGTTTAGATGATATAATATCCAATTAGAATCATAAAATTCCAGTATATGTTTAATAATAGATATAAAATACCATTTGGATTAATATATTAGGGGAGAGATCAATAAATGAACTTGAACTTGAAAGGAAATTAAAGGATAAGAGGGAGAGAAATTGCCTCTTAAATCCTCCTCTGGAGATCCTCCTTATGGAAGCTAGGCTTGGTCTTTTGATGAGACCAGCAACTCTTAAACATGGGAGAGGGGATAGGAAGGATGTTTGAGAAGATTTTAGAGAGGCTTGGAGCTTGATAGCTGTGATAAATGAGGGTGTGAAGGGTGGTTTTTACAGTAGAGGGGAGAGGGGATTCCTTAATATAAAATTCATTAGTTAATTAATTTTCCCTAAGACAATGAATAGTGAGTATTGAATGATCAAGAATAGTAATTATATCATGTGATCCCAAACCAAGTGGGATTACATCAGCAGAACATCACACATGAGTCTATAATTATCTTATTTAGCTTATTTTTGTGAATTACGGTATTTCACTATTCATTAAAAATTCAAGTATTTCAGAAAAATCATAAAAATTTACCCCAACCATTTTTCAACGTGTAAAATCCAAAAATGAAGTCCATTTTTCGAAAATAATTCTCTAAATATTATTAATTTAAAGTTTTAATTAAAATAATGGTTTATTAGTAAAAACCAATTTTAAAACATTCATTTACTTATTCTAAAATATAGGTACATCATACTTTTACATTAATATTAGTTTTATACTATCATATGCAAGGTTACTATTAATTAGGGTATATCACTATTCATAAGGGTATGTTACTATTCATACGGGTAGGTTACTATTCACCCAAAATTATTTTGGTTTTATTAGACTCCCAAAGTCTTCTTAAACACAACCGTGTATGTTAGATTTTCAAAATTCCAAACAAAAAAGTGACAAACTTATGTTTAGAGGTTACTTATCACTTAGTATTTCAATATTTTGTGTTTTAATGTTATTTTATGACATAATTATAATAAAGGAATTTTCATTGAAAAAATTTGGGTCGTTACATTCTTCCCGCCTTAAGAAATTGCACCCCCGAAATTTCACTTTACATAAACAGAAGAGGTTGTTTCTCCTTAATTGCCTCTTCTGGTTCCCATGTTGCATCCTTAAACATATGGTTACTCCACATCACTTTAACAAGATGTATTTTGTTGTTGTGTTGATCCTTATCTCTCTGATCCAAAATCTTTACTGGCTGCTCCTTATAGGAGAGATCATCTTCCATCTGAACCACCTCTAAGTTTAGTACATGTTAGGGGTCTGGTATGTACTTCCTCGGTAGTGATACATGAAACACATCATTAACGTGAGACATATTTGGTGGATGTGCATGAAGATAGGACATGGATCCTATGCGGTCAAGGATCTCAAAGGAGCCAATATACCTTGGGGTTAGCTTCCCTTTCTCCCTGAATCGCAGGACTCTCTGCCATGGAGATATTCGATGGAAGACTATATCTCCAACATCGAACTCCAAGTCCCTTCGACATTTTTTAGCATAGCTCTGTTGTTGACTTTGAGCAGCTTTGATGTGTTTCTGGATGACTTGATCCTTCTCTATTATCTCCTGAATAAGATCGGGTCCAAGTAGCTTTCTTTCTCCAACTTCAACCCAACAAGTTGGAGTTCTACATCCCTTTCCATAAAGAGCTTCACATGGAGCCATATGAATACTCTAGTGGAAGTTATTTTTGTATGAGAACTCAACCAATGGGAGATTCTGATCCCATCAACCTTTGAATTCTAGAGAGTAGGCTCTTAGCATATCTTCAAACATATGAATAGTTCTTTCAGACTTGCCATCAATTAGGGGGTGATAGTTCGTGGTGAAATTTAATTCAATACTCAAAGAATGTTGAAGGTTCCTCCAGAATTTAGATGTGAACCTTAGATCACAGTCAAAGACAATTTAGAGTGGAACACCGTCCAGTCTCAACACTTCCTCCACATATATCTTTGCAAGTTGTTCAAACGAGAGATCTACCCAAATAGTGATAAAATGGGAAGTCTTGGTGAGTCGGTCAACCATAAAAAATATCATATTATGTCCCTTCGATGTCTTCAAGAGACCCATGACGAATTCCATAGTAACATTCTCCCATTTCCACATGGGTATAGGCAATGGCTGCATCATACCATTGTAATTTTGTCGCTCAGCTTTAACTTGATGGCATACCAAGCACCTTGATATATATTCTGCAATCTCCTTCTTCATGTTATCTCACCAGAAGTGTTCTCAGAGATCATGGTACATTTTTGTTCTCCCAGGATGGATGGATAATATTGAGCAATGTGCATTATTCAAAATCTATTTCTTTATCCCAGGAGATGAATGCACACAAAGCTGCATTCCAAACTGAATCACACCATCATCATTGATATGGAACTCTGGCATCATCCCTTACTTTACTGCATTCACCCACTTTTGTATCTCTACATCATCCCTTTGTTCATCATTAATCCTCTCCTTGATGGATGTTTGCACAATCATTTTGGGAAGGTAGGATGTATCCCCTTCCTTTATGATTTCCAAATCCATTCTTTGAATATCCAAGAAGATAGGGTCTTTCTCAATATACAACATGGATAGAGTAGCAAGATCTTTTCTTCATAGAGCATCAGCTACCTTGTTCACCGTTCTGGGATGATAGTGAATAGAGAATTCGTAATCCTTGAATAGCTCTGACCATCTCCTTTGACGCATTTTGAGCTCCTTTTGTGTGAATACATACTTTAGGCTCTTGTGGTCGGTGTATATGTAACATTTCTCACCATAAAGGTAGTGTCTCCAGATTTTGATGGAAAGAATCACGGCTGGTAGCTCTAGATCATGTGTTGTGTAGTTCTTCTCTTGTATCTTTAACTGTGGTGTGGAGTAGGCTATCACATTATCATTTTTCATGAGTATGCAACCCAAGACATTCTTTTAAGCATCACTAAATATCAAAAATCATTATCCAATTTTCGGTACTGTGAGTACTGGTACAGGGAATAGCCTTCTCATTAGCTCCTTGAACCTTCCCTCACAATCTTCCATCCAGACATACTTTACCCCTTTCCTTGTTAACATAGTTAGTGGGCTGGAATATTATGAAAAGTTTCTGACAAAACGTCGGTAGTACCCAACTAATCCAAAAAAACTACATATTTCTATGACACTAGAGGGCCTGGGACATTCCTCAATCACCATTGTTTTCGAATGATCCACATAAATTCCCTCACATTTGATGAAAAGTACCAATAATGTGACTTCCTTAATCTGAATTTCACACTTTCTGAACTTGGTGTACAACTTCTCATTCCTCAATGTCACCAACACAAGTCTTAGATGTTCTTCTTATTCCTCCTTGTTCATGGTGTACATGAGAATGTCATCAATAAACACTACCACGAATTTTTCAAGGTAATGTCTAAAGACTCTATTCATCAAATCCATGAATATTGCAGGGGCATTAGTAAGTCTGAAGGGCATCACCAAAAACTCATAGTGCCCATACCTTGTATAGAAGGCAGTCTTCTTAATGTCTTCCTTCTTCACCTTTACATAACGATATCCAGAATAAAGATCCACCTTTGAGAAGTATTGATCACCTCTTAACTGATCGAACAAGTCGTCAATACATGGAAGAGGATACTTGTTCTTTATGGTGATCTTGTTGAGTTCCCGATAATTGATGCACAACCACATTGTTCCATCCTTCTTCTTTACGAAGAGCACTGGCGCACCCCAAGGTGATGCACTAGGGATTATGAACCCTTTGTCCAGATGCTCTTATAGCTGCTTCTTTAACTCCTACAATTCAATAAGAACCATCCAATAGGGACACTTCGAGATAGGCGTAGCTCCAGGTATGAGTTCAATTGAGAACTCTACCTCACAATCCGGGGGAATTCCGGGTATCTCTTTGAGAAATACATCACCATATTCCCCCAAAATGGGTATTTCGTCAAGGGTGGAACTTTCCTTCAACTCAACCATTTGGGTGAGGTAGGCTTCGTCATAGGGAATCAACACCCACACCATTAGAGGATTTTTTAAAAGGAGATTCATGATATTCCTGGCATTTTTAGATGATTATGGGATGGTTTGGAATATGAAAAGATATTTCCTTTTCCCGACAATTTATATGTGCTCTATATAACAAGAGCCAATAAATTCCCATTATAGAATTGAATTCCACCAAAGGTAGTATTAAAAGATTTTCTGGAAGAATCTTCTCACATATTCCAACCGGAGAGGTGTCAAACAATTTGGTTTCAATGATTGAACCACCTTTTGTTTTTACAGATATCTCTACTTCAAGGTTTCGGGGCTTCAATTATATAGTTCTAGAAAACTTTCAATATAAGAAGGAATACATTGAACCAAAATCTAATAAAACTTTTACCATTCTTGAGTGAATAGGAATTTTACATTGTATAACTTCACTATCATGCTCCACCTCCACAGTAGTGATGGCATAATCCTTCCCTTGTTCCTTTGGCTTTGTGGGCTGCTGACACTAATTACCCACGAGAACTCGAGGTTTAGTGCACCGGTTTTCATAGTCTCGTAGCTCCCTACAGTTGCATCATTGAACCATGAGTGGTTCTATACTTTCATCAGCTACATTCTCCTTCCTTTCCATGTCTTTTCGACACTCTTGAGCATGGTGTCCTTATTTACCACAGTTGAAGCATTTCCCCATCCCTTTGAGGCAGTTCCCATGGGGCATCTTCCCACATTTTTGGCATGTCATTCGTTGAGTTTTCTTCCCACTTTTGTCATCAGATCTGCCAGCTTGAAACTCCATCTTTAATTTCTTATCCCCATATAAATGAGACCATTCTCCAAACTCTATCTCTACTTTGAAGGTATATAGAACAACTTCTTAAAAACTCCCAAAGTCTCTAATTGGAAGAGCTTTTCGAAGGTGTGGTTTTAATCCACTAAATAATCTATCAATTTTTATATCATTGTTGATAACCAAACCCGAAGGGTACCCTACAATCATTGTGAAATTCATTTCATAGGTTGTGATAGATTCTCCTTCTTTTTTTATGAGCTCTATGAATTCTCTCTCCATCTTTGTGTGAAGAGTTCTTGGGAAATAATTTTTGTGAAACATTATCCTGAAGTCTTCCCATTCGATCTCTTCAATTTCCTCTCTTGGATTGGTGTTCTTAATCAAATCCCACCATTGATCAGCTTCTCCATCTAGATGATAAATGGATAGGGTCACCATCTCTGTCTCAGAACAGTGAAGCACAGAAAATATCTTCTCCATGGTGTTGAACCACTATTCCGAAACTAGTGGATCAGAGGATCTACTAAACATCGGTGGTCGTTTCCGCCTAAAACATTCGATAGCCAGTTGCTCCCTATTTGGTGAAGGAGGATGTCTACCATTAATATGGTTATTTTTCATAACCTGAGATAATTGGGTAAGCATCACCATTATGTTTTTAACTCCACCTACCAAATCACTGGGGATGTCATTCAAGCAATCATTGCATTGTCCCTCGCACGAGTTGTTTTCCTATTTTCTCCTCGTTCCCACCATTATATAAAATAGAAAAGGTTAGAACAAAACATTAGTAAACAAGTCATGAATACATAACTTATTCATTTGAACAATTTATATTAAAATTATAACATATGGGATACCTATGTAAATATTCTTGTGTGCATATTTGTACTTAGTCTCTTGCAATAGGTTTTCTCTAGGGTTCACTAATCCTAATTCCCATATTAACTAAACCATTCCTCTGATACCAACTATAGCATCCCAAACTTTTAATACATTACTATTACATCATTTTAAAGATAAAAAAAATTAATATTAATACTCATAGAGTATCCAAAGGTTTAGTGTCTTGGAAAAACTAGGACCATACATAACAATTACAACATCAAGGATAAACATTTATTTAATTTATTCTTCTCTAGCTTCTTATTTTCACTTGTCCCCTCCTTAGTACATGTAGCCACATAAGGATATACCTCAAAAGGGGTGAGATATAATCCATGTAAAAGGATAGATAAGAACAATATAGCATGGGGTGAACATGATAATAACAAGGGAAAAAGATCTTGAACACGAGAGGAAGTATAAATATAAGACTTGAAATGTGGAAATGAATAAAAATGTAATATCATGTCTTAGTGGGTTACTACAAAAAATAATTGTGAACCAAGATGTCATATTTTTCACACCTCATTTCACATTTACTCATGAGATTTATCCCATTACCCAATGCATTGGATCAATGTATAATTCTGGGCGCACCCGTCACATTCATACATTAATATTGCGCTATATAATTCCGGGTGCACCCATCACATCATAACATTATAATTATCATGATTGATACATGGAACATATATCAAAATTTAACATAAAAAACCAAAGGAAAGTAATGGGTTTCATATCATAAGAACACATTCATAAAAATTTGGTTACCAAAACAAAGAAGGGTTAACTTACTTGATACAAGAACCATCAACCTAGAATGAGAAATAAAAGGCGATTTCTTAAAAGAAGAGTTCTTTTGGAAAATTGTTTTTGATATAAACAATAGTGGTAAGCATTTATATCCTAGAAAAGGAATGAAAATAATGAAAAAATTATCTTTAAGGTGTAGCCATATCAAAAATGGAGTGAAAGAGGGAGAACCCAAAGGAAGAAATTTGGGTTCGAGAATTTCCCCTTACCTTGTATCTGAATGCTTCTTTCTCTTTAATGTTCTGTATAATTACATTATATCTATTTATTAGAAGTACATAACCTTTTTTACATTTATATGGTTCATTATGGTTTTGTTAATTGATTTTATGTGACATTGGATGAGTTATATAGTTTAAAACATTATTCAGGAATGTTTTTTATGGTTTTCTTGAGTTGTTTACTTGTATTCTTAAATTGAAGTTCGGGTAGAACATGGGTAAATATATAAAAATGATATTACATGTTATTAATGATATTACAAGAGTTTTAATGATCATATAATGAATTATATTATATCCATGTGTATGAATCATTAGATAAGAATTAAATGATGATTGTTTGGGTTAATTTGAACGGTTTTTTATCATAACGAACTTGTTTTTATTTATCACTTTGTAATATTTCCATAAGTTATTTCCAGAACATTAAATAGGAAATAATACATATAAAAAATTCTGGTTCAACCATAAAAATGGTTTCATGAAAATATCTGAAGGTATAAATTGAAGATGAAAGCATGTCGTTCTTGAAGGTGATAAATTAACACCTCACGAACAACGTTCTCTTTAATATAATAAAATGAATAGGGAAAGGGGGATGGATGATATAATATCCCATTAGCATAATAACATTACAGTATATGTAAAATAATAGAATTACAATACCATTTGGATGAATATAGGTGGCGAGAGATCATGAATTGAACATGAACTAGAAAGTAAATTAAAGGATAAGAGGGAGAGAAATTACCTTATGTTTCTTCATGATTCTCCGGGTTGGGGATGGTATGAAGGTAACAAGGAGGATTTGGAATTCTGGTTCGGTGGATGTTGGGTTTCCAGATGCTACCAGAGTCGGTCTTTGTCCTCGGCTTCCCAAACCCGCTCTGACCTCGGGTTCCACTGCTCCCCTCCTGGTTGAATATGGAGCGATGGATACACAGGGTTTTGCGCTTACAGTTTTCGGTTGTCGTGGTTTTTTTAGGGTTTAATTCCCATCTGTCCTCAGGGTTTCTTTCGCGGTCTTCTTCAGTGTTCTTCCCTGGTTTCGTGTTCTATTTTTGGCCTTTTTCATGATTGTGGATTTATTTTCAACGATCATCTCTTTTTCTGGTGCAGTATGTTTGTGGCTTCTGTCTATGGGTTTTGTCGTTCTGGTTCTATACAGCGACGATGCTGGTGATGGTGGAGTGGGTTCGGTGAACTCCAGATGGTGAATCAAGATTCTGTGATATCAATGTAGGTGGAGCAATGGTGTCACATTGTGGTACCAGCGGTGATGACGGATTGGTTCAGCAATGATGATGTGCGGTTCTGGAGGCATCGACTTGTTGCAAGCGGTGGACATTGGAGAAGAGGTCGACGACCTTGCTGATGTGTTCTAGTTGATGGTGACGGTGTTTGGCTGGTGTCGTGACGATTGTTGTGAAGTGATAGATGGATGGTGTCTCGATCAGAGCGCTTCACGTGATTCATGATGGATTTTTGGGTTACTTTTGGGTTTGAAATCTTAATATTTTTAGGCGCCTTTTTTTAATTTTGAAAGGGGCGGGTTTTGAGGCGGTTTGAAATAGAAGTGGTACTCGATTAGGGTTTGTGTGTAGTGTAATTTGAAATTTGAATGTTTTATGCTGGTGATAGTCTAAATGGGGTTAGTACCGGTTGTTTTTGTAGGTTTTGTATGGTTCCCACTTACCCAAAAAGTGTCGTCTTAAAATAAAAATAAAAATGGATTGTGGAGTCAAGGGTGGTTTTTATATTGGAGGGGGGAGGAGTTTCATTAATATAAAATTCATTAGTTTATTAATTTCCCCGAAGAGAAGGAATAGTGAGCCTTGAATGACCAATAATAGTAATTTTATCATGTGATCCCAAACCAAGTGGGATTACATCAATAGAATATCACACATGACTCTATAATTAGCTTATTTAGCTTATTTTTGTAAATTACGATATTTAACTATTCATCAAAACTTCAAGTATTTCAGAGGGAATCCCAATAATTTACCGCAACCATTTTTTGACGTGTATAATTCAAAAATGAAGTCCATTTTTAAAAAATGATTTTCTAAATATGATTACTTTAATATTTAATAAAAATCATGGTTTATTACTAAAAAATAGTTTTAAAACATTTATTTACTTATTCTAAAATATAGGTACATCATACTTTCAGATGAATATTATATTTATAATATCATAGGTAAGGTTACTATTAATTAGGATATATCACTATTCATACGGGTGTGTTACTATTCATACGGGTAGGTTACTATTCAGCAAAAAATATTTTTTTTAATTAGACTCCAAAATCATCTTAAACACAACCATGTATGTCAGATTTTTCAAAATTCCAAACACAGAATTGACAAACATATGTTTAAAGGGCATTTATCACTTAATAGTTCATTATGTTTTGTTTTCATGTTATTTTATGACATTATTATAAGAAGGTAATTTCCCTTGAAAAACTTTGGGTTGTTATAATTTTATTACATGGAGAGTATATTCCCATGTTACTAGGTTATAAGTGTAACAACCCAAGATTTTATGATAATTATTCATTTTAATTTCATTGATGTCTTTTGTTTTACGCCACACCAAAATTATCTTGTGTTATACGCAACACCGTAATAGCTTGTAGTATACACAACACTATTCTTGGCTCGTATTACGCACAATTTCAAGTTCGTTTTATAGAAATTATTCGATGCAACATTAAGTATAGATTTTGTTTAACATATAAATGAAATAAGTTTTTATTCAGTTATACGCAACAACAATGGGAGATTTCACTACACGCAGCCTTGACTTGGCTTGCATTACATGCAATCGCGACCTTCCTCAATAACGTGTGTAGTACACAATATTGGGTTTCACTAAACAACAATATATTGTTATAATATTATGGTGGACTAGACGTTATAAATATTATTAACTAAATTTTGAATTTTATAACATTATTATTCATCTTACACATTTTCTAGAACATGGTATGAGAACCAAATAAATATTTCGGGTAAAATAAGTATTTTTCAAAAAATTCAGTTTTGACTTCTTTTGATGGCGAACCCACATTAAATATTGTTTTTGACATTTTTTATAAGTTCAATTTGAAAAAATAAAATTTTTCTTTGGAATCAGGATATACAAATTTACTTTGGATATATTCTTCATATTATTCTGATAACTTTCATATTTTAATGAATTGTAAAAACACGATATATTTTAATTAAAACCAAATTTTTTCATCACAATAGTTTATATGGTTAAATTATAATATTGAATGGTTTTAAAGTATAAATATAATATATTTTTACCTTTTAATTTAATTTATGTCATTACCATTAATTTTATATTGAATTCATTGGTAAAAAATTTCAATCTTTGGCAATGTTTTAACTTTTAAAACCCATTTTCTAAACAATGAGATTAATTTTAAATTAATTACTGCAACTTATGTGTTTTGAATTTTGAAAAATTGATTCCATATTTGAATTCAGTGGGTCCAAATTATGTTAATAGGTTACTTTTTTTTGATATTATGAATATTAACTACGATAATTTTTATTTACTGAAGTTAAAGGTAAATCAGGTAATTAAGGTTAAAAATAAGATTATAAAATTACCCTAACACCTGAAAAAATTATATTGATGACTAAAAGTCAACCCATATCACCTAAAGGTAGGATTAGATTCATTTTCTGGACTTTTTACCATGAAAATAATTTAATTATTATTAAAACCAAAGAAAGTGACAACATGTCACTATGTTAAATCTTATAAGTATAATAAATTTAATTTAGTGATAAACTTTATGAAACTTCGAAAATTATTAGTCTCGAGAAATCTAATAAAATTATCTATATCATGTGAATTTATTTAGATTTTTTAGATATTAAATAATTATCATAAAGGTGACACAATAGTGATGTTGAAATTATTTTATTGATTGAAATATCAAATAAATGGTTTTAGAAATATTAAAATATATAATATATAAAATATTTAATGTGATACACTAATTTTATTAATTAATATAACATTTTATGAATCTATTAAAGGTTTTATTTTGAACATATCTTCTGTGAGGATTTTATTTAAATTCAAATAAATGAATAGTGATGAAATTTACACTATTGTTATTTTATAAAAATAACATAATATAAAATTCTTTAAAAATCACAAAAATATTTAAAAATTATAAATTAAAATTTATATTGTCTAACTGGTTATAAAGTATCCTATTATTGGAAATTTACAACATTCAAGTATGTATTTATAACAATTTAAAATTTATAAGTATATTACCACAAATAAAATTAAATAGATTAAATAATGATAAATCAAGTTGATACGGTTTAAAATAAACATAAAACATGTCTAAATTTTATTGGTTGATGATATTGCAATACTATCTCATCTCTTATTTAAATTGAGGAATTTTTTGAGGTTTTTATGTGGGGTTTCATTTTAATATTAATTACTATTTTTAAGGTTTCCAAAAGTACCCATCTCCTCTCCTATATATGGGCACCTCCTCCCTCTCCTCTTAACAACACTTTGACCCTTCAAGCTCAGAAAACCCTACCCATTACTCTTCTAAAATTCTCTATTAATAGTTTGGAGGTTCTGGTCTTCCCAAAAGACAAACTCTATTCCCTTAAGAAGATGTTTAAAGGAGGCACGTCGAAGAAGAGGTAATCTCTTCTACTGATTCTTTCAGGTTTCTTTCTTCTTCTACTTATTCTTCTTTAGTTGTTTCATTATAAAGTAATAAAATCAGTATCAATAATATACTTATATTTTATTATAAATATGAAACAACCCTATTTCACCATCTATCCATCCTACTGAAAATGAAATCACCGCGTGTACGTACGTACGGAATACCGTCTCCATGCCGTGGTGTAATCTATTTTTCCACCACCACCATACTTGGATTGGTATAATGGTGTAAAGAATAACTATATATAGTTATTATAACATCATACTTATTCTGGGATATTTTATCATCCACTCCAATTCTATTAAATAATTATGGGAACGATATCCTCGCTCGTGCGTACGTACGGACTACCATCTCCACGAACCGAACGCGATGAGATTCATTTTCCATGATTAACCATTAAAGTATGATTATAAAGTATATATATTAAATAATCATGAAATATATTACATAATAATAATACTGGTTTATTTACATATATGTTTCATTTACTTAATTCCATTCAATTCAATAAGGAAATGAAAACAGCGTTCATGCATATGTACGGCCCACCGTCTCCATGAATGGTGTATTTCATTCCAATTATCGATATATCATATATATATATATATATCTTGAATATATATTATATATAAATCATGTTTTACATTATGGATTTTTATAAATCGGGATATAAGTAATAATACCAAGAATAATAAATCGAAACATGTATGATAAATGAAACGATTTTACCCAAACTCTGCTTTAATATGGAATTTACAAAAGAACGGGTAATATAAAGTCATAAGTGAACCATATATGATATCATAACAATGAATATGATTCTATAATAAGTCAATGACATTATTTAAATCATTGTATAGGAGTTTTGGATACATACGAAGCATATCAGACATATGGTAAGGGATAACTTTTCCAATCTCATTTTTATCCGAGATTGGTTATTTGTAAGTATTTACTGGGGTTATATTTATCATCCATTTCCCTATTTTCTAAAAATGGTTTCATGTATGTTTAAATTCATTTTTACCCATTTTTTAATTTTACTACATGGTATGTAAGGAATATTTCTTTTGTTTTCGTTACAAGGTACTTTTTGTTTACTTTTCCAGAAAAAGTACGAGAAGAATGTTTTTTAACTTATACGAAATGAATGGATATTTATGGTTTCATAACACGTTATTTTTATAAAGCTTACTCTACAATATTTCATGACTATTTTCAAAAAAAATCCTTTTCTTTTAAAATTTCATGGAATTTTGTGAAAAGAAAATGATTTTGAAGAAGAAACGATATTTTCCTCAAGAATTCATTTCAAGTGTTTTATCAAAAAAAATTCAATATAAGATGACATAATTTCATATGTGTATTTTACATGTATAATGTCTCTATGATTTACGTGGTTTCACATTTCTTATGATGAAATGGTATCCATTTTTTTATATGGATTATGTTATGATGGGATGATGTATATGAAACCCATTTTATTCATTGGGTTATGATGAATGTTTTATGTTTATGTTGTGTCACATGTAAGAATGATTTCAATATGAGATGGGTGGGACCTATATCTCCCTCTAATGCATTGGGTAAGTATTTATATCTCATGAGATAGACATGGATAGAACAACAAGTTAATCTGGTTCAGTGATACAGGACTGGAATGAGGAGTGAACTTGATTCAGAAAGGGACTTGGTCCACTAATATGGTCTTAGAAACAATGCCTTGGCTACTATAGAAATCATAAGAAGTGCTTAATGCTTTCGAAAATTACATGTTTTTCCCATGCTATTTTATCATGATTAATGTTCTTTATGATCTATTCTTTACGTACTACCATGTTTTATATCATTGCTCAAGATTTTGATGTTTAAATATTATATTCATTTTTCTATGATCAAATGTATATGATCTGTATTATTTTCTCTATGTTTACCCTTACTGAGAATTTGAGCTCACCCTTTATATGTTTTCATTTCCCCAGGATTTAAATAAAGGTTTTAGGTATGAAAACCAAAGGGGAAGATCTTTATGGGATATGTTGAAGTTCTTTCACCACGATTAGAAGATTATGTTCTATGTTTCCAAAGACACTAAACTATTACAATCCTTGAGTGTTAGTTCTTGTTATGTTTTAAGTATTCCGCAAAAGAAATGTAATTTCCATGTACATCAAGCTTTGGGTATCTACAGTTGGTATCAGAGTAAAGGTTTAGTCAACCTTTGGAAGCTAGGATGCGAAAACTTTAGTGAAATCCCTATAGATATTTATAAGGTATGTCTAGGGATGTCTCTAAGGTTAATTATAAGTATAGGTTATAGTCCTATAATTACGGTAAAGATATTATAATTATACCTAAGATTTTAGATATTGAATGTACTCCCCCTTGATTATGATTTTTTCTGCTCACACTATTTTTTTGGGTTTTAGAAAATGTATAGAAATAGGAAGATTCACGATAATGGAGGATATAATGGACAATGGAATGATATTATTCATTAGAAAACAAATGAAATTGGATATGGAGGTCCACATATTATTATTATGCATAATCATTAATCTCATAATATGATTAATAATATTAACTTTGGTAAGTTTCCTGACTCGGTTAATAAGAGAAATATGGAGTATCATCATTATCATAGAGGAATGAAAGTTCAATTTCCCTCATGTAAATCACGTGGGAAGAAGCATCAGGGAGAATGTTTTAAAGGAACTGGAAGATGCTTTGGGTGTGGAAAAGAAGGACAGAAAGCCAGTATTTATGAAGGAAAAGTTTTATTTAACACCATGGACAAGGATAATGGTATTTCTAAGACATAAAAAAAGGCTAAATGTTTTAAATGTCAAATGTACGAGCATTATGAAAACCAATTCCCATAGGTAATGTCTCATGAAGAGAATCAGCATGATTGTATGGGTATTATTTATGTTGATAATGATGCAGAGACTGCAAATGATATGTGAATGAAATAATTGTTCATGATCGGTCAATGGTTTATGAAGATAGTGGAATGATTACATGTTTATCAAGAGAAATGTTGTATAAGTAATCTCATGGTACTATAGAATAATGAGACATCTAAGGATTGTTAAACTTTTTTTTCCTTATGTTTTTGAAAGTATATATTTAATGGTACCAGTAACCATGAAAGGTTATTCAGATATTTTTGGAAATCACCTAATATGCGCATAAAGAAGGGATAAGGAGATAATGGAATATTTGATATTATTAAGGAGCTAATGACCGGTATAAGGACATAGTGATAACACGGTTTGAGTATATAGAATTTTTGAGATTTTGGTATGTGGAAAGAGTTACCTTTTGACAACATTCATGTTTTCACTATGGTTCTATGATAATTTATGTTTTAAGAGAATACATGATTAAGGTATTCACATGTTTGGAATGAGATCAACAAGATATATCTTATGATATATGGGCGATAAATGATGGTATTCACTTTCTTCTTATGTGACCTTTCCAATAATCATTTTCTTTATACCATGAGCTTGGACTAAAGTATTTTGGATAATCCTAAAGATTGGAATGAATTAAGTTAGACATAAGATCGTATTTTTTAAGGATAGAACTGTTTTTCAATATAATTTCTGTTATGTTATAATAGTGTAGTTTTAGAGAAAAGACAACCCATAGGATGAGAGACAACCTGTCGCGTCGGACAAGGATGTGGGAATCGAACCCACAACCAAAGTGGGACATGCCTTTATTTCCTACCACCGACCTACAGGAAGTCCCTGGTTTGTAGAAAATAGTTTTATTATATTAAGCAGTATGATATATGAATTATAAGTCCATTTTATGAACCATATATGATTAATCTCACTATAGATGGACTTATGTATATTTGATAAATTTTTATAACCTTTTATTTAAGATCGATGGAATGACCCATCATTGTATCACATGATCTGCTAACAATTCACAAATGACAAATTCAACTTCATTTTTTTAAGAGATGAAGTGGAAAATGTCCATGGAATAACCAACGGTGAGATTGTACCAAAATAAATAATGTATTTCTTCTAATTCAAATTTCATGAACTGTAGGGAAATGATCTTGAAAACCAAAAATGATTCCCTAAGTGCTCTCATATATGGTGAATCAGATGGTACCTTAAATCCTCACAAATTTATAGATTTGTGACTGTTGGCTTTATCATATCTATGTCCTCTACCACTCTCCATCAGAACATGATGGTTTGATTTCTCTTCCATATCCATATTTTCACTTATGTTATCCTGTGTAGAAACCTAAGGATTAGTTAATTTGGGTAACCATTAAATTCCATACTTTAGGTTTTGAAGATAATTTTTGTTATTCCTTTTTACATTGTGGGTTTCTATGAAAAAAAAATTCAAGTAGTAAACCATTTATAACCCTGATGAATTTCAAGTGTGAAATTAATTTTAAGGGGTTAGAATGTAACAACCCGAGATTTTATGAGAATTATTCTTTTAAATTTAATTTATATCTTATGTTTTATGCTACACCAAAATTATCTTTTTCTATATGCAATACTGTATTACCTTGTAGTATACGCAACACTATTCTTGGCTCGTATTACGCACAATTTCAAGTTCATTTTGTATAAATTATTCGACACAAAATTAAGCATATATTTTTTTAATGTATAAATGAAATAAGTTTTGATTATGTTATACGTAACAACAAATGGTGCTTTCACTACACACATCCTTGACTTAGCTTGCATTACACGCAATCGTGACCTTCTTCAATAGCGTGTGTAGTACGTAATATCGGGTTTCACTAAACAACGATATATTGTTATAATATTATTATGAACTAGCCGTTACGAATATTATTAACAAAATATTCAATTTTATAACATTATTATTCATCTTACACATTTTCTAGAACTTGGTATGAGAACAAAAAAAAAATTTCGGGTAAAATAAGTATTTTTCAAAAAATGCAGTTTTTCCGCCCTTTGATGGCGTACCCACTTTAAATATAGTTTTTGACATGTTTATAAGTTCAATTTGACCAAATAAAATTATTATTTTGAATAAGGTTATAATAATTTACTCTAGAACAATTTTTCATATTATTCTGATAACTTTCATATTTTAATGAAAAGTAAAAACACTCTATATTTTAATTAAAAAAAATTTCATCACAATAATTTATATGGTTAAATTATAATATTGAATTTTTTTAAAGTATAAATATAATATATTTTTACCATTTAATATAATTTATGTCATTACCATTAATTTTACATTGAATTCATAGGTAAAAACATTTCAATCTTTGGCAATGTTTTAACTTTTAAACCCATTTTTTAACAACGGGATTAATTTTAAATTAATAACTGCAACTTCTGTGTTTTGAATTTTGAAAAATGGATTCCATATTTTAATTCAATGGGTCCAAATTATTTTAATATGTTACTTTTATTTTTTTTATATTATGTATAGTAACTACGGTAATTTTTGTTTACTGTAGTTAAAGGTAAATTGGGTAATTAGGGGTAAACATAAGATTATAAAATTACCCTAACACCTTCCAAAATTCTATTGGATGTCTAAAGGTCTACCCATATCACCTAAGGGTTGGATTAGATTCATTTTTTTGGACTTTTAATCATGAAAGTAATTTAATTATTATTAAAACCAATGAAAGTGACAACATGTCACTCTCTTAAATCTTATAAGTATAATAATTTTAATTTAGTGATAAACTTCATGAAAACTTAAACATGAAAATTCCCCAGATATATAATAAAATTATATACATCATGTGAATTTATTTTGAATTTTTAGGGATTAAATAATTATCATTAAAGATGACACAATAGTGATGTTGAAATTATTTTATTGATTGAAATATCGAATAAATGGTTTTAAAAATATTAAAATAAATATTATATAAACTATTTAATGTTATACAATAATTTTATAAATTAGTATGACACCATATATCTCTATTAAAGCTTTTATCTTGAACATATCTTCTGGGAGGAGTTTATTTAAATTCAAATAATTGAATAGTGTCGAAATTGACACTATTGTTATTTTATGAAAATAACATAATATAAAATTGTTTAAAAATCACAAAAAAAATAAAAATTAAAAATTAATATTTATATTGTCTAAATGGTTATAAGGTATCCAGTTATTGGAAATTTACATCATTTATGTATGTATTTATAACAATTTAAACTTTATATGTTTTATACCACAAATAAAATTAAATAAATTAAATAATGATAAATCAAGTTGATAAGGTTTAAAATAAACATAAAACATGTCTAAATTTTATTGGTTGATGGTATTACAATACTATCTCATATAATATTTTATTTGAGGAATTTTTTGAGGTTTTTAAGTGGGTTTTAATTTTATTATTAATTAATATTTTTAAGGTTTCAAAAAGTGCCCCTCTCCTCTTCTATATATGGGCACCTCCTCCATCTCTTATACACAAAACTTTGAGCCTTCAAGCTTGGAAAACCATGTCTATTACTCATATAAACTTCCCTAGTAATATTCTGGAGGCTCTGTTCTTCCCAAAAGACCAACTCTATTCCTTTAAGAGGGTGTTTAAAATAGGCATATCGAAGAAGAGGTAATCTCTTCTACCGATTCTTTCAAGTTTCTTTATTTTCTACTTCTTCTCATTTAGTTGATTCAATATAAAGTAATAAAATAAGTATCACTAATACATTTATATGTTATTAAAAATATGAAACAACTCAATTTCACCATATATCCATCCTACGAAAAACGAAATCACTGCGCATACGTACGTACCGAATACCGTCTCCACGCGGTGGTGTAATCTGTTTTTCCACCACCACCATACATGGATGTATATAATGGTGTAAAGAATAAGTATATATAGTTATTATAACATCACACTGATTCTGAGTTATTTTTTCATCCAATATAATTCTATTAAATAATTATGGGAATGATATCATCGCTCGTGCGTACGTACGGACTACCGTCTCCACAAACGCGATGAGATTCATTTTCCATGATTAACCAATCAAGTATGATTATAAATTTTATATAATAAATAATAATGAAAGATATTACATAATAATGATACTGTATTTATGTACATATTTGTTTAATTTACTTAATTCCATTCAATTCAATAAGGAAATGAAGACAGCGTTCATGCGTACGTATGGCCTACCGTCTCCATGAACGGTGTATTTCATTCCAATTATAGATCTATCATATATATTTATATACTGACTATAATGTCATAAGGGAACTATATATGATATCATAACAAGTAATATGAATCGGTAATAAGTCAATGACAATATTTAAATCATTACATAGAAGGTTCGGATACATACGAAAAATATCAGACATAAGATAAGGGATAACTTTTCCAAACTCATTTTTATCCGAGATTGTTTATTCGTAATTATTTACTAGGGTTATATTTATCATCAATTTCCCTATTTTATAAAAATGGATTCATGTATGTTTAAATTCCTTTTTACCCATTTTTTACTTTTACTACATGGTATGTAAGGAATCATTCTTATGTTTTCGTTACGAGGTACTTTTTCTGACTTTTTCAGCAAAAGTATGAGACAAATGTTTTTTTTAACTTATAAACCATGAACGGATTTTTACGGTTTCATTACACATTATTTTCATGATGCTTACTGTACAAGATTTCATGACTATTTTCAACAAAATGTATTTCTTTAAAAATGGCATGGCATTTTGTAAAAAGAAAATGATTTTGAAGAAGAAACGATATTTTCCTCAAGAATAAATTTCAAGTGTTTTATCAAACCCATTTTCCATCTAAGAAGACATTATTTCATATGTGTATGTTACAAGTATAATGTATCTATGATTTACATGGTTTCACTTTTCTTGTGATGAAACGATATCCATTTGTTTTATATGGATTATGTTGTGATGGGATGATGTCTATGAAACCCATTTTATTCTTTGGGTTATGATGAATGATTTATGTTTATGTCATGGTACACGTAAGAATGATTTCAATATGAGATGGGTGGGATCAATATCTCCCTCAAATTCATTGGGTAAAGATTTATATCTCAGGAGATAAACATGTTTGGAATGATAAGTTAATCCGGCTCAGTGATAAAGGACTGGAATGAGGAGTGAACTCGATTCAGAAAGGGACTTTATCCACTAAGATGGTCTTGGAAACAATGCCTTGGATAATATGGAAATGATAAAATGTGATTAATGGTTTCCACAATTACATGTTTTATTCCCATGCTATTTTACCATGATTAATTTTTCTTTATAATCTATGCTTTACGTACATCCATGTTTTTTGTCATTGCTCAAGATTTTGATGTTCAAACATTATGTACATTTTTTTAAGTTCAAATGTGTATGATTTGTTTTATTTTATATATTCTTACCCTTACTGAGCATTTGAGCTCACCCTTTATATATTTTCATTTCCCCAGTATTTAAAGAAATGTTTTAGGTAAGAAAAAAGGGGTAAGATCTTTATGGGAGATGTTGAAGATCTTTCACCACGATTAGAAGATTATGTTCCGAGTTTCCAAAGACCCTAAAATATTACGGTCCTTGAGTATTGGTTCATTTTATGTATTAATTATTCTGTAAAATTAGTGTAATATCCATGTACGTCAAGCTTTGGGTCTCTACAATAAGTGTCTGTTGAGACAATCTCAATGCATTTCAAAATTATTTTTGCTTATGCTTCCTTTGATGAAATATTCTTATCCAACTCCGTTAAAAATTCATGAAATTTGTTATTCATTGGGTTTTAAGCATTTATTCATATATTATTACCATTTATTCTACTCATTGGTGTATAATATAGTTAATAAAGTGTTTTTTAGGAAGCATGATTTTACCCTCACTTTGCAAAAAAATATTAGTTCCTTTAAAATCATGTCTTCCACAAAAGGGTGTCCACTAATATTATACTATTATAATATATTATTTATATAAAATTTATAGTATTTGTTCCATTTTAAAATGATTTTAATGGAATATTCTAGTTTCATTCCAAAAAAGTTAGTTTCTGCCATTTTTTGCATTCAAATGTGATTAAATTTTTACCTTGTACATTATGTATTGAGTTACCTTCCATAATTTATTTGAAGCATTCTTTTTCATTTATTTAAAGGATAATTTTTAGACAATTATTTTAAAAGTAAATTTCAAGGATTTTTTTCTAAATTTTATCGAGTTTATTTTATATTTTTTTATGGAAATATATTTTCAAAACATTTTCAAACATTACTTATATATTTTATTAATATTTTAAAAGAAATGGTTTTTAAAATATTTTCATGATTCTATCCTATGTTTTCATGTAAAAAGATTAAAAAATGTGTAATTATTTCTTTATTAGTTTTCAAAATGCTCTCAAATAAAAAGGTATTTGATAATTTTGGAATCATATTTTATATTCCATCATGAAAAAATATTTTCCAAATGTTTATTAATCTCTTTTATAATTTTAAAACATATTTTATAATAAAATTATTTTCAAATATTTTTATGTATTAAATGTTTTTTTTTCAATTAAGAAATTCAATTTTCCTCTAGTAATGTTATTGAATGATATTTCAATATTATTTTTCAACTAATATCACATCTTCTTATGTTACTCATGACCTCCTAGGAAATGATCTAGATGTTCTATTCATAATCTTCAAATGAATGGTTTTTTCTTAATGTAATGGTCTTTATAAAAGTTGTTTATTTTACTTGGGAAATATTATTATAATACCTGATTATCATTCAAGGGTTATATCAATATTAAATCAGTTTCCCTATCATGGATTATATGTTTATAAAATCCATTTAACATTCATGGGTTATGATTTTGATGAAATTATTATGAAAATTTTATCTTCATCCACAAGTTATGAAATTATTTCTTGATTATGATACCCATTTAGTTTCAAGGGTAATGATTTGTTTGCATGTGATTTTTTAGAAAATCTATGTATGATATAATTATGAGATGTGAGGGACCTATATCTACCTAAAATTAATTGGGAAAAATTTTATATATCAGTTGATATACATGGTTAGAATGAAATATGAACTCTGTTTAGTGTTATAGGGATAGAATGAGAAATAGGCTCAGTTTAATAATTCATAGAAACTATGGTGAATGAACATGGTTTAGTAATAAGAGGCATGAAGGTGGAGTGAAATATGTTCAGAAATATAGTTAATGAATTAGGAGTGATCTCATTTACATAATAATTTTTTTGATTGAGGTGTGAACCCAATTCTGTAATAAAATTTATCAACCAAGATGGCCTTTTAAGTTACTCATTGACTACTATGTAAATAATTTTATTATGAATAATTTTTTTCATTAATTAAATTATTTTTTCCTATGTTATGATTCCCTAGATTATGTATAACAGTCTGGATTTACTTCCAGTAGACTATAATTGATACCTATTAGGGAACTCCATGGGCGGATACACCCCTTGGGCGGGACACACCACCATCCCCAGTGGCAGCCATTTCCTCATGAAGCCCTTGGGAGGAGAGCCAGGCTTCGTCCAACGCACACATGTGAGAGTTCCCAAGGATCGAATACACTCCTTCCTCCTTTGCCTCTGATACCA
Organism: Viscum album; assembly: GCA_963277665.1. Taxonomy (NCBI): domain Eukaryota; kingdom Viridiplantae; phylum Streptophyta; class Magnoliopsida; order Santalales; family Viscaceae; genus Viscum; species Viscum album. The sequence continues at coordinate 1,556,281,291 of OY728131.1, forward strand.
ACTATAACAACCCATACTTTACATACATTTTTATTACTTCAGAGTTAAAGCACACTTATTACAACATATAACAAAACCAGGAAAGGACCGTATAGGTATAGTGTCTTTAGAAACTGGGAAACATAAACAACGGGTTCATAAAGCATCTACACTATCTCCCATTTATTTCATCATATCTATCATCCCTTTTGGAATATCGTACTTAATAACCTTCTTCCTGACCTAGGGAAAGAAAACATACAAAAGGGTGAGCTCAAATTCTCAGTAAGGGTAAACAAAAGAAATATCAATCACATCATATACATAAGAACATAACTTTTGGAAATCTTAACCTACAAAAGAAATCATAATTTCATAACATGGGATAAATCATAGTAGTGAAATGTAATCCCAATAATCATAACATAAAACATGAAACTTTGTGGAATACACACATAATCATAGAGAATCATTTCTTATTAGTTAAGGCTCATTTCCAAGACTATATTAGTGGACAAAGTCCATTTCTGAACCGAGTTCACTCCTTGTTTCAGTCCTGTTTGATTGAACCGGTTTAACCTGCCGTTCCAGCCATGTCTATCTCCTGAGATATAAAATCTTTACCCAATCAATTGGAGGGGGATATAGGTCCCACCCATCTCATAATGATATCATTCTTATGTGTGCCACAAAATCAGAAATCATACATCATTGCATAACCCATGTAATAAAAATGGGAGTCTTAAACATCATGACATCATAAATCAATTCATATAAGACAAAGGAATTCATAAAATTATTTCCATCACAACATAATCAAATCCATGTAATAATAGGGATAAAAACAGAACCCTATATTATCTTAGATGGAAAATAATTTTGATAAAAGTCTTTAAACTCCATTCTTGAAGAAAATATCCTTTCTACTTCAAAAACATTTTTCCTTTCTTAACATGTCATACAATTTTAAACTAAAGGAAGGTGATTAAAAATAAACATTAAAACTTGTAATGGAAGCTTCTTGGAAATAATTTTTTAAAAATCCATTCATGACGTATAAGTTAAGAAAACATTCTTCTAGTTCTTTTGTCGGAAAAGTCAAAAAGTACCTCATACGAAAAACAAAAAAGCATTCCTTTCATATCTTTTACTAAAAACTCACCGAAGGGTAAAATTGGATATAAACTACTGTAGAAGGATATAAATATTACATATTGAGGAAACATGGATGTGGATGATAAATATTCCCCAGAAAATTCTAAATTATAAACAATCTCAGATAAAAATTAAGAATGCGAGATTTTCCCTTACCTTAGGTCCGATTTGCTTCGTAAGTGTCTGAACCTCCTCTTCTTTGAAATGCCTCTTTGAGATCTCCTTTTAGGGCACTAAAATTGGCCTTTAAAGAAGACCATGACCTCTATGATATTTCTAGGGAAGTGGATAGGAGAAATTGGCAGGGGTTGGCCAAGCTTGAAGGCTCAAAGTGGTGTGAGGAAGAGGGGGAGGAGGTGCCCTTTTATAAGGGAGGAGAGGGGCACCTTTGGAATAACTAAAACTATTATTTTATTATAAAGCCAAATTCGGTTTTAAATAGCTCAAAATTGATTTATTTCGAAGCTAATGTGGGGATGGGTCGAAATCCTCTCATACAATAGAATTTAGACAAGTTTAGGTTCCTATTTTAACCTTATAATTTAGATTTAACATTAAGTTAATTAATTTTACTTTTACCGTGTCTTCTTGTGTTCTTATACTATATGGTTAATAAACATACTATAATCATCCAAACGAACCAAAAGTAGTTTAGGATTAATATATATAACCTTATCTAAGTCATTTGGCCAAACCTTAGATTTTTAGGAATAAAATAACAATTACTAATATAATATTTGTTTAAAAAACCTTTTTATGTCAATTTTGACACTATTTAGTAATTGATTTTTCTGAAATTCATAACAGAATGATTAGTTCGAAAAAAATAATTAAATAAATACTAACATGTCATATTAACCTATAGAATTAGTTTAATTCATAAAAAATCTCAAATTGTATTTATTTGGGTGTTTATAACATCAATTATGTTAATATTTCATTAATAAGATAATTACTACATCATCTTTGTGTCCTAAATAATTAAATTATTTAAAGTCTAAAAATTAAATATAAAATATCATTATATAGGAAATCTTTTTAGCTTTCTAATTTATATTTATAGTTGAATTTTTCGTATGTATAACCCTATATTAAAAATTATATACTTATTAAACTTTGATTTTAACTATTTTAACCTTTCTTTAAATAAATTAATAATAAATGTCCTAATCTAATCCATGTGGGCCTAAATGGTCATTTTTTATTCCTAAGGTTGTTTTTGGTCTAATTACACTTATCCAATAGAATTAGGAAATGTGTTAGGGTAATAATAATATCATTTTTACCCTTAATTACCATATTTACTTTTAACCGTGATAAATAAATGTAAAAAGTTACTATTCACCAAAAAATATTTTCATCTCATTGAACCACATTTTACTTACTAACATCAACTGTGTCTCTTGGATTTTTAAAATTTCATTCACAGAAGCGGTAAATTTATGTTTTATGAAAAATTCAGTTTTTTAACTACCACTTAGTGGTTTCACTATTCATCAAAAATTGAAAGTTTTTAGAAAAATACCAAAATTTCACCCTAGGCTAATTTCGATATTCGGAATCCAAAAATGAAGTCCATTTTGAAAAATAAAATTTATTAAATTTCAAAAAGTGGTTATTACTATTCATAATGGCTAGTTTTAATAATAATTTAATAGTATATCGTTGTTTAGTGAAACTCGGTATTGCGTACGATGCAAGCTATCAAGGAAGGTCGCGATTTCGTGTAAAGAAAGCCAAGCAGGTGTTGTGTGTAGAAAAAGATTCCTTTGATGATTTATATAACATAAAAGTCTTGGGTGTTAAATTCTACCCCCCTTAAAATGAATTTTGCCCTCGAAATTCGTCACTTTGTAACAAACAGATGAGGATACCTATCCATCATCATATACTCAAGCTCCCATATAGCTTCTTCTAATTGGTGGTTCCTCCATAAAACATTCACCAATCGAGTGGTCTTGTTTCGTAGGACTTTTTCGCTACAATCCAGAATCTCTATCTGCTGTTCTTCATAAGAAAGATCTTGCTCCAGCGGTACAACTTCTGAGCTGAGTACATGTGAAGGATTAGTTATGTACTTTCTCTGGAGAGATACATGGAACACATCGTGAACTTGAGAGAGATTCGGTGGAAGCACCAATCGGTAAGCTACCTTCCCAACATGATCCAGTATTTCGAAAGGACCGATATATCTAGGGCTCAACTTCCCCTTCTTTCCAAATCTCATGACCCTCTTCGAGGGAGACATTCGTAAGAACACTTTATCATCCACTTAAAACTCTAGGTCTTTTCTTCAGTTGTCGGCATAACTTTTCTGTCGACTCTAAGCTGCTCTTATGTGTTGTTGAATAGATCTAACCTTTTCTACCATTTCATCAACGAGATCAGGTCCTAATAGCTTTCTTTCCCCAACTTCATCCCAGCATGTTGGAGTCCTGCATTTCTTTCCATAGAGAGCTTCATAAGGAGCCATCTGAATATTGGAGTGAAAGATATTATTATAATAAAATTCCACCAAAGGTAGGTGTTGATCCCAACCACCTTTGAAATCCATAGAGCAAGCTCTCAACATATCTTATAGAGTTTGAATTTTTCTCTCAGACTGACCGTCTGTCTGAGGATGGTAAGTAGTACTGAAACTCAAATCAGTATCCAGAGTATGCTAAAGACTTCTCCAGAACTTTGAGGTAAACCTCGGATCCAGATCAGATATAATAAAAAGCGGTACTCCATGCAATCTTACAACTTCCTTCACATATATCCTGGCAAGCTGATCCAGAGAGAAATTATAACACCCCAAGCTTCTACGGTACGTTTCCCTTTGAATAATGCGATAGCGTGTGTTGTACGCAACCTCGAGTTCTAACACACACCACAACTAATTAAACTAGCCGTTGTGAATAGTAATACCTAATTTTTGAAATTATATATATTTTATATTTGAAAATGGACTTCATTTTTGGACTTGGAATATCGAATTTAGCCTAAGGTGAAATTTTGGTACTTTTCGGATAACTTTCATATTTTGATGAATAGTGAAAATTACTAAATTTTAATTAAAAACAACTTTTTTTAATAAAAATAATTAATAGTGATAAATTATGAATTTTAGTGGTTTTAAAGTATATTTATAATATATTTTTACATTTTAATATAATGTTGGTCATTGGACATAATTTTACAATTAAACCGAACATAAACAAGTGTCAATCTTTTGATAGTTATTATCTCTTAAAAACACGCTTTTTGTTTTGACAGCGGGAATTAATTTTAAATTAATTTCTGCCACTTCTGTGTTTTGAATTTAGTAAAATGGATTCCATATTTGGAATCAGGATGTTCAAATTGTGTAAATGGGTAACTTTTATTTTTAGACATTTTGAATAATTACTGCGGTAAATATTTTATTTACCATGGTTAAGGTAAAATCCGGTAAATAAGGGTTATAAAATAATATTATAATAATACTAAATTACCCTAAAACGTCTCTTAACCCTATTGGTTGATACACGGTCGACCATGGGCATCTTTGGGTCTATTTTGGGACCCCATGGATCCACTTGTAAGTGATAATGACACTTTATTTTAATTTAGTTAAAATGAATACAAAAATGACACAAGCATATATCTTTTAGAACAACAATTTTTACATAGGGTTATATATGTTGGATTTTAGATTATAAATATTCATTAGAAATCTAAAAATATTTCCTACATAATGATATTTTATTTATAATTTTTAGACATTGAATAATTTATTTTATTTATGACACAATGATGATGCAGTAATTACTATAATAGTGAAAAATTAAAATAATTGACATTATAAATACCCAAATAATTATAATATGAAACTTTTAATGAATTAAACTAATTTTATATGATAATATGATATATTAGGATTGATTTAATTGACTTTGTTCGAAGTAATCAATCTGTTAGGAGTTTCAAAAAAATTAACTATTGAATAGTGTCAAAATTGACATAAAAGAGTTCTTAAAACAAATATTATATTATTAATTGATATTAAATTCCTAAAAATCTAAGGTTCGGCAAAGAGACTTATATAAGGATAGGTTCCACATTAATGGACCACTTGGGGGTCGCTTGGATGTATATAGTAAGTTTATTAACCATATTATATAAAAATACAAAGAGACATTGTAAAAGTGAAACTAATTAACTTAGAGTTAATACTTAAAGATAAGGTTAATATAAGTACCCAAACCTGTCTAAATTCTATTGGTTGAGTGGTTTTCGACCTATCTCCACCTTAACCTTTTAATAGTCAACTTTTGAGCCATTAGAAACCGAATATGAATTTATTATAAATTAATATTTCTAGCTTTTCCAAAGGTGCCCCTCACCCCTCTTATAAAAGGGCACTCCTCCTTCTCATTTCTTCACACCTCTAAAGCCTTTTGGTTCTGCCAAACTCTGCCCAAATACTCTCCCAACATCCCTCACTACAACCTAGGGGCCTTAGTTTGATCAGAAAGCCAACCTAAGGAGCCCTTTTGATCAAATCAAAAGGAAGAACCCGAAGAAGAGGTAATGTTTTCACCACCCCTTTTCCAAGTTCATTTCTTCTTCCACTTCTTCTTCCTTTGTTGTTACCATTATAAAATAATGACTCCAGTATCATTTATATACTGTGATGTTATTATAAATATGGTACAACCATATTCAGTATTCTATCCACCCTTTGAATAACATGTCACCATACGTGCGTACGTACGGCTTACCGTCTCCACGTCGTGGTGTAATTGTTATTCAATATATTATTATTTGGATGGGTGTAATAATGATGTGTAACTCATGTAAATAATAAATATAACATATTAATGATTCTTTATATATGATATACCATCCATTTATATATTATTTTAATATCAAAAGAATGATATTGTCGCTCGTGCGTACGTACGGACTACCGTCTCCACGAACGCGATGAGATTCATTCTCCATCGTAACCATTAAAGTATAATTATCATTTTATGATTTAAAAATGATGTTTAAGGACTTGATATCATTCTGGATATGAATAATATACAACCTATCCTTTACAAACATGTCTTACGTAACAAAACATATGAAAGAAAACAAGTAAGTTAACACCCGAAACAACGATAATACTAAGATATTATTATCAAATCAATATTAAAAGATCATATATGATATCATATTAATGTATATGATTCTTGTATAATTTAATAACAATTATTTCACCATTATACAGGAGTTTAACCTACCACAACCAAGGAAAAGTACAAGGTAAGGGTTATTTCACAATCTCTTCATTATCCGAGGTTGTTTATACGTAATAATCTACTGGGATATCTTTATCATCCACATCCATGTTTCTTAAAAATGTATTTCAAAACATTTTTACTATTTACAAGAATATGGGTTAAAGTCATTTATACCCTTGTTTGACTTTTTATAAGAGGTTTATAAAGGAATCTTTCCGTCGTTTTCAAAACAAGGTCCTTTTTAACCTTTTCGACAGAATTAAGGTAAGAATGTTTTTTTAACTTATACGGTGGGTGCGGTTATTTTACGCCGTTATAAAATCTTCAAAGCTTTCCTTACAAGCTTATAAGAATATTTTCAAAGAAAATGTTTTATTTTATATGGATCTTAAATGATTTCAAAATAAAAGGAGATATTTCTTTAAAAAGAATTTTGATTTCATCTATGTCAACATCCTTTGACGGATTTTAAGATTATTTGAAGTTGATTTATTATGATACAAAACTTCTATATTGTATTGAAGGTTTTGTGATATGTTTGACTATGGATGTGCTATTTTTATACCATTCATAGTTTTTGGTGAAATTATTGACATTTCGTATGCTAGTTTTAATACGAATGTTTATGTTATGTTTAAACCTTTTCATATGGGAATGCATTGGACTTAATAAGTGATGGGTGGAGCCCGCTATAGCTCCTCGATGCATCGGTAGGTCTCATGAGACAAATTAGTGTCTTGGCACAAGGCCTTGACAAAATCTTATTTGTAGTCTTGGCACGAGGCCTTGACTATGTGGTTATGATAGTCTGGCATTATGCATTCCAACATTATGAAAGTGGTTATTGATTTTTGCATGTGATTATTCGATTAGTAGAATATCCATGTGAATAAGTAAATGGAATTATTTCATTTTATTTATGCCATACTATGTTAAATGTTCAAGTTTAAAAGGATTTTGTTTTAGTTATACATTGCCTTAAATGTTTATTCTTATTTATGAAAGTTTCCGCTAAGTTGTTATCCTTACTGGGCATTTGAGCTCACCCCTTTTCTATGTTTTATTTTCCCAGGAAGTGAAGATGTAAGTTATGAATGACCTGCAGGGATATTATGATAGGATTATAGTGTGGACTGTGGAAACATTATGTTGTTGTATTAGTTTTTCATTTTATGATGTAATGTAAAACTTATGAATATATCTAGTGTTTCCAAGGCTACTAAACCAATCGGTCTTTCGAGATTTGATCTTTCTTGTGATCATGACAATGTTACGAAGTAATGCACCGACTCTGGGTAGCTGGGGTCGGGGCGTTACAGTTGGTATCAGAGGAAGTTTAGTACAAACCTTGGAAGCTAGATTTAGATAAACTCTGATTAGATCACGTAGACCTAAGATGAACTTTGAGGATTAGTATAGAAGAACTTCCTAGAATTTTGGTATTGTAGAGACTTTGTGAGTTTTCCGAGCAATACATCCCTGTCTGGATACGAGCAGGTAGAGGCGGCTCTGGCACAGATGTACCTAGGGGTAAAACCCGAAAACACCGCTTTGAGCTAGACTCGAACGGGAACTGGTGCACGACAACGGGCCTTGATGCACTCTTGGTTACGACACTCCCGAGGGATATGCTTAGGATAACTCTCACTTTCTTTACAAATCATTATGAAGGGTTTATGAGTATATACTTCCTCAAAGAAAACATATTTATGATTATGGATTATATCCATAGATAGTTCAATTTATGTTTAGTGTTTTATAAGTATGGGATTATGTATTTTGATTCATAAACTGATCTAGTTTATGACATTGTTTAGAAATGGCGCCTAGTGGAAGAAATGGAAACCGTATCAATGCACGCACTCCATGTAGGGATTGCCCTCCTGCTCAATATAATTATAGTGGGGCTGGTGATGCAACTGGTGCTGATCAGCTAATCACCGTACTGGGACAACTTACTCAGGTTATGAATAATAACCTTACCCGTATGGAGCACCCTGATCCGCAGCATGGAGGATCAATGTTAGATCGATTCATGAGACAAAAACCACCAACGTTCAATGGGAGTACAAATCCCTTAGTAGCTGAGCAATGGATATTTTCGCTAGAGAAAATAGTTCAGGCTTTGGGGTGTAGTGAAAGGGAAAAAGTTACCATGGCAGTTTACCGCCTCACTGGAGATGCTGATCAATGGTGGTCATTGATTCAAAACATGAAGGAAGATGATGAAGTATCAAACATGGAATGGATGGAGTTCAAAGATCTGTTTTTAGAAAAATACTTCCCTCGCGACCATCGAGCAGATATGGAAAGGCAATTTCTGAGTCTGAGACAAAAGGAGGACGAGAATGTCACAAAGTATGAGGCTAACTTTACAAGGTTAGCGAGGTACGCTGGTGATTATATTTGTAACCCAAGAAGTAAGATTGATCGTTTCTTTGATGGTTTAAAACCATTTCTCCGTCGAGCGTTAGTCTCACAATCCTTTTCATCGTACGAAGACATTGTCTCATGTGCTATCAAGACCGAAAAGGAATTCTCTAAGTCTTATGACTTTAAAGCAAAGTAAGAGAAGAAGAGACCTGCTGATCAATCTGGGAATGGAAATAAGGGGAATAAGGGAAAGGTTGAATATCCATCTTGTGGTAAATGCGGGAAGAAACATCCTGGTACTTGCTTGAAGGGAATGGGAGTCTGTTACAAGTGTGGTGAAAAAGGCCACCATGCTCATGATTGCAAGGGGAAGAAGGAAGCTACCAATGTTCAGTGCTACAATTGCAGGGAGATGGGGCATTATGCAAATGCATGTCCTAAGCGTCAGGAGAACATACCTCAGAAAAGGCCAAGGGATCAAGGCCAGGCTTATGCTATCACTACTGCTGAGGTAGAAGCTCCGAAAGATGTGGTGGCAGGTAATTTAATGGTTTCCTCAAGTTTAGCAAATGCATTATTTGATTCTGGATCATCGCATTGTTTCATATCTTCCCAGTTTGTTAAGAAAATTAGATATTTCCAATTTGATTTAATAAGGGAGTTGTCAGTTAAAACTCCTAAGGGAAGTATCGTTGCAACAATGTTTTGTGAATCAGTCCCCATTAGAGCACATAAATTTTCTTTATCTGCTGATTTCATCGTCATACCTATGATTGAGTTTGATATAATCCTCGGTATGGACTGGCTTTCGGACTATGATGCGAAGATTTATTGTAAGAAGAAAGAGGTTACGATTCTTGATGATAATGATAAAGAGCACCTTATTTTTAGAGCAGAATCGTCACCACCTAATTCTTATTTAGATCCACCCCCTGTAGCTCAACTTAATTCAATTATCGAGGAGGAAGAGAATGAAATAACTGTCGGTGAGGAAAGGAATGTTCAAATAGAGGATGTACCTGTTGTGAAAGAATTTGTAGATGTATTTCCGGAAGATTTACCTGGACATCCTCCAGAACGAGAAGTTGAGTTTTCTATTGATTTGATTCCTGGATCAAGGCCTATATCGAAGACCCCTTATAGAATGGCCACTGTAGAGCTAGTCGAACTAAAGAAACAACTAGAGGAATTGAGTAATAAGGGATTTATTCGCCCTAGTGTTTCTCCATGGGGAGCCCCTGTTCTTTTTGTTAAAAAGAAAGATGGATCTATGAGGTTATGTATCGATTACAGGGAGATCAATGCTATAACGATAAAGAACAAGTATCCCCTACCTCGTATTGATGATTTATTTGACCAACTGCATGGAGCTCAATACTTTTCAAAGATTGACCTTCGATCTGGATACCATCAGTTGTGTGTGAAGAAGGAAGACATTCCGAAAACAGCATTTCGAACCAGGTACGGGCATTACGAGTTTACTGTAATGCCGTTTGGATTGACTAATGCACCCTCTGTATTCATGGATCTGATGAATAGAGTTTTCAAGGAGTATCTCGATGAATTTGTGGTGGTATTTATTGATGATATCTTGGTATACTCCAAATCCTACGAAGATCATGAAAATCACTTGCGCATTATCTTGAAGACTCTGAGGAGGCATGAATTATATGGAAAGTTTAGCAAGTGTGAATTCTGGATTCAGGAGATTTCTTTTCTTGGCCATATTGTCTCTAAAGATGGAATCTCTGTTGATCCTTCTAAGACCAAGGCAATCCAAGAATGGCCAGCACCTACGAGTATAACTGAGGTACGTAGTTTTATTGGTTTGGCAGGTTATTATCGACGTTTCGTCCAGAATTTTGCCCGATTGGCTAACCCATTAACGAAGCTCACACGTAAAGGGGTTAAATTTGTTTGGAAAAAAGAGTGTGAAGAATGTTTCGAAGAACTGAAGAGAAGATTAGTCAATGCTCATATATTGACTCTACCATCGGGGAATGATGGGTTCGTTATTTATAGTGATGCATCAAAGAAAGGACTTTGTTGTGTCCTTATGCAGAATGATAGAGTTATTGCCTATGCATCACGACAGTTGAAAATTCATGAACAAAACTATCCTACTCATGATCTCGAGTTAGCAGCAGTGATCTTTGCTTTGAAAATATGGAGGCACTACCTCTATGGTGAAAAATGTGAGATTTATACTGATCACAAGAGTTTGAAGTATATTTTCTCACAAAAAGAACTCAACATGAGGCAAAGGAGATGGCTTAAATTACTCAAGGATTATGATTGTACGATACACTACCACCCAGGGAAGGCAAACAATGTGGCAGATGCTTTGAGTAGAAAAGACCATGGAGTTTTGAACAATATGAGAATTGAAAGGGATCCAATTTTCATGGAGCTAGTGAAGATGGACATGGGAATAACCAGGGAAGGTGAAACATCAATGCTTTTTCAAATGGTTGCCAAAACATCTTTACTAGAAAGTATTAAGAGTTCTCAGACTGATGATGAAGAATTCCAAAAGAAGATTAAAGCTGTGAATGATGGGAGATTGAGAGACTTTGCGTATGAAGGTGGAATTTTGAAATTCGGGAAGAGACTTTGTGTTCCCAATATACCTGATCTAAAAAGGGAATTGCTGGATGATGCTCATAGTTCCAATTTCTCTATACACCCTGGGAGCACCAAAATGTATAGAGATTTGAAGGAACATTTTTGGTGGGACAACATGAAGAGGGAGATTGCTGATTTTGTGTCAAGATGTATGGTTTTTCAACAAGTGAAAGCTGGAAGGCAACAGCCTGGAGGAGTCATGCAACCTCTTCCTATACCGGAGTGGAAATGGGACAATATTACAATGGAATTTGTCATGGGGCTACCAAAGACTCCTAGAAGGAATGATGCAATATGGGTTATTGTTGATCGTCTTACTAAGTCAGCACATTTTCTTGCTATAAGAGAAGATCTACCCCTGGAACGTCTAGCAAGACTATACATTAATGAAGTTGTGAGACTTCATGGAGTACCCCTATCGATTGTTTCTGATCGTGATCCCCGTTATACTTCAAGATTTTGGAAAAGTCTTCAGAAATCCCTGGATACTGAACTTCATTTGAGCACTTCTTACCACCCTCAGACAGACGGACAATCAGAACGGACTATTCAGACCTTAGAAGACATGTTGAGATCTTGATCACTTGATTTTCAGGGTATGTGGGATCAATATTTACCACTAGTAGAATTTTACTATAACAATAGCTTCCATTCGAGTATTCAGATGGAACCATATGAAGCGTTATATGGAAAGAGATGTCGTACACCAACCTGTTGGGATGACGTTGGTGAAAGAAAACTTGTAGGCCCAGAACTGGTGGAGGAAACGGTGGAAAAGGTGAAGGTAATCCAAAATCACATTAAAGCAGCTCAAAGTAGGCAGAAGAGCTATGCCGATAATCGAAGGAAGGATTTGGAATTTCAAGTCGGTGATCATGTTTTCCTGAAGGTATCTCCATGGAAGGGAGTCATACGTTTTGGTAAGAAAGGTAAATTGAGTCCCAGGTACATCGGACCTTTCGAAATTCTAGAACAAATTGGGGCTTTAGTTTACCGATTGGCAATGCCGCCAAGTCTCTCCAAAGTTCACGATGTGTTCCACGTATCTCTGTTGAGGAAATACATGCCTGACCCAACGCATGTACTCACCTATGAAGATTTAGAACTGGAACCCGATCTGTCTTATTGCGAAGAGCCCATCAAGATTCTTGATACGAGAGAACAAGTGCTGAGAAACCGGACGACACGTCTGGTAAAAGTTTTGTGGAGGAATCATAAGATGGAAGAGGCAACGTGGGAACCCGAGGAACTTATGATGAAGAACCACCCGAGTCTTTTTATGAAGTAATACCCTAGAAATTGCGAGGACGCAATTATTTGAAGGAGGGGAGAATATAACACCCCAAGCTTCTACGGTACGTTTCCCTTTGAATAATGCGATAGCGTGTGTTGTACGCAACCTCGAGTTCTAACACACACCACAACTAATTAAACTAGCCGTTGTGAATAGTAATACCTAATTTTTGAAATTATATATATTTTATATTTGAAAATGGACTTCATTTTTGGACTCGGAATATCGAATTTAGCCTAAGGTGAAATTTTGGTACTTTTCGGATAACATTCATATTTTGATGAATAGTGAAAATTACTAAATTTTAATTAAAAACAACTTTTTTTAATAAAAATAATTAATAGTGATAAATTATGAATTTTAGTGGTTTTAAAGTATATTTAGAATATATTTTTACATTTTAATATAATGTTGGTCATTGGACATAATTTTACAATTAAACCGAACATAAACAAGTGTCAATCTTTTGATAGTTATTATCTCTTAAAAACACGCTTTTTGTTTTGACAGCGGGAATTAATTTTAAATTAATTTCTGCCACTTCTGTGTTTTGAATTTAGGAAAATGGATTCCATATTTGGAATCAGGATATTCAAATTGTGTAAATGGGTAACTTTTATTTTTAGACATTTTGAATAATTACTGCGGTAAATATTTTATTTACCATGGTTAAGGGTAAATCCGGTAAATAAGGGTTAAAAAATAATATTATAATAATACTAAATTACCCTAAAACGTGTCTTAACCCTATTGGATGATACATGGTCGACCATGGGAATCTTTGGGTCTATTTTGGGACCCCATGGATCCACTTGTAAGTGATAATGACACTTTATTTTAATTTAGTTAAAATGAATACAAAAATGACACAAGCATATATCTTTTAGAACAACAATTTTTACATAGGGTTATATATGTTGGATTTTAGATTATAAATATTCATTAGAAAGCTAAAAAGATTTCATACATTATGATATTTTATTTATAATTTTTAGACATTGAATAATTTATTTTATTTATGACACAATGATGATGCAGTAATTACTATAATAGTGAATAATTAAAATAATTGATATTATAAATACCCAAATAATTATAATATGAAACTTTTAATGAATTAAACTAATTTTATATGATAATATGATATATTAGGATTGATTTAATTGACTTTTTTCGAAGTAATCAATCTGTTAGGAGTTTCAAAAAAATCAACTATTGAATAGTGTCAAAATTGACATAAAAGAGTTCTTAAAACAAATATTATATTATTAATTGATATTAAATTCCTAAAAATCTAAGGTTCGGCCAAGAGACTTATATTATGATAGGTTCCGCATTAATGGACCACTTGGGGGTCTCTTGGATGTATATAGTAAGTTTATTAACCATATTATATAAAAATACAAAGAGACATTGTAAAAGTGAAACTAATTAACTTAGAGTTAATACTTAAAGATAAGGTTAATATAAGTACCCAAACCTGTCTAAATTCTATTGGTTGAGTGGTTTTGCGACCTATCCCCACCTTAACCTTTGAATAGTCAACTTTGGAGCCATTAGAAACCGAATATGAATTTATTATAAATTAATATTTCTAGCTTTTCCAAAGGTGCCCCTCACCCCTCTTATAAAAGGGCACTCCTCCTTCTCATTTCTTCACACCTCTAAAGTCTTTTGGTTCGGCCAAACTCTGCCCAAATACTCTCGCAACATCCCTCACTACAACCTAGGGGCCTTAGTTTGATCAGAAAGCCAACCTAAGGAGCCCTTTTGATCAAATCAAAAGGAAGAACCCGAAGAAGAGGTAATGTTTTCACCACCCCTTTTCCAAGTTCATTTCTTCTTCCACTTCTTCTTCCTTTGTTGTTACCATTATAAAATAATGACTCCAGTATCATTTATATACTGTGATGTTATTATAAATATGGTACAACCATATTCAGTATTCTATCCACCCTTTGAATAACATGGCACCATACGTGCGTACGTACGGCTTACCGTCTCCACGTCGTGGTGTAATTGTTATTCAATATATTATTATTTGGATGGGTATAATAATGATGTGTAACTCATGTAAATAATAAATATAACATATTAATGATTCTGTATATATGATATACCATCCATTTATATATTATTTTAATATCAAAAGAATGATATTGTCGCTCGTGCGTACGTACGGACTACCGTCTCCACGAACGCGATGAGATTCATTCTCCATCGTAACCATTAAAGTATAATTATCATTTTATGATTTAAAAATGATGTTTAAGGACTTGATATCATTCTGGATATGAATAATATACAACCTATCCTTTACAAACAAGTCTTACGTAACAAAACATATGAAATAAAACAAGTAAGTTAACACCCGAAACAACGATAATACTAAGATATTATTATCAAATCAATATTAAAAGATCATATATGATATCATATTAATGTATATGATTCTTTTATAATTTAATAACAATTATTTCACCATTATACAGGAGGTTAACCTACCACAACCAAGGAAAAGTACAAGGTAAGGGTTATTTCACAATCTCTTCATTATCCGAGGTTGTTTATACGTAATAATCTACTGGGATATCTTTATCATCCACATCCATGTTTCTTAAAAATGTATTTCAAAACATTTTTACTATTTACAAGAATATGGGTTAAAGTCATTTATACCCTTGTTTGACTTTTTATAAGAGGTTTATAAAGGAATCTTTCCGTCGTTTTCAAAACAAGGTCCTTTTTAACCTTTTCGACAGAATTAAGGTAAGAATGTTTTTTTTAACTTATACGGCGGGTGCGGTTATTTTACGCCGTTATAAAATCTTCAAAGCTTTCCTTACAAGCTTATAAGAATATTTTCAAAGAAAATGTTTTGTTTTATATGGATCTTAAATGATTTCAAAATAAAAGGAGATATTTCTTTAAAAAGAATTTTGATTTCATCTATGTCAACATCCTTTGACGGATTTTAAGATTATTTGAAGTTGATTTATTATGATACAAAACTTCTATATTGTATTGAAGGTTTTGTGATATTTTTGACTATGGATGTGCTATTTTTATACCATTCATAGTTTTTTGGTGAAATTATTGACATTTCGTATGCTAGTTTTAATACGAATGTTTTTGTTATGTTTAAACCTTTTTATATGGGAATGCATTGGACTTAATAAGTGACGGGTGGAGCCCGCTATAGCTCCTCGATGCATCGGTAGGTCTCATGAGACAAACTAGTGTCTTGGCACAAGGCCTTGACAAAATCTTATTTGTAGTCTTGGCACGAGGCCTTGACTATGTGGTTATGATAGTCTGGCATTATGCATTCCAACATTATGAAAGTGGTTATTGATTTTTGCATGTGATTATTCGATTAGTAGAATATCCATGTGAATAAGTAAATGGAATTATTTCATTTTATTTATGCCATACTATGTTAAATGTTCAAGTTTAAAAGGCTTTTGTTTTAGTTATACATTGCCTTAAATGTTTATTCTTATTTATGAAAGTTTCCGCTATGTTGTTATCCTTACTGGGCATTTGAGCTCACCCCTTTTCTATGTTTTATTTTCCCAGGAAGTGAAGATGTAAGTTATGAATGACCTGTAGGGATATTATGATAGGATTATAGTGTGGAATGTGGAAACATTATGTTGTTGTATTAGTTTTTCATTTTATGATGTAATGTAAAACTTATGAATATATCTAGTGTTTCCAAGGCTACTAAACCAATCGGTCTTTCGAGATTTGATCTTTCTTGTGATCATGCCAATGTTACGAAGTAATGCACCGACTCTGGGTAGCTGGGGTCGGGGCGTTACAGAAATCCTCTTTAATAGTGATGAAGTGTGCAGACTTTGTAAGACGATCAATTATGACCCAGATAGCATTATTGCCTTTGGATGTTTTAGGAAGTCCGGTGAAAAAGTCCATAGTGATGTTTTCCCATTTCCATTCGAGTATGGGTAATCGTTGTAACGTCCCCTTAGACTTCTATCTCTTATCTTTAACATACTGACAAACCAAGCATCGAGAGACATATTCAGCAACATCTCTTTTCATGCTATCCCACTAGAAGTACTCTTTCAGGTCCCTATACATCTTCGTGCTTCCAGGATGAATAGAGAATGAAGAACTATGAGCCTCATCCAGCAGCTCCTTCTTTAATTCGGGGATGGGAGGAACACAAACTCGATTCCTGAACTTTATTATCCCATCATAATCAGGTTGAATTCAGGAACATTTCTCACCTTCTTTTGTAACTCTACATCTTCCTTCTGTGCCTCTTTAATCTTCACATGAATATATGGTTGAACATTCATTTAAGAAAGATGTGGTTTTTCCCCTTTCATTATAATTCCAAGAACCATCCTTTGTAAATCCATAAATATTGGATCTTTTGTGATCCTCATCATGGATAAACTGGCATGGTCTTGTCGACTTAAGGCATCGGCCACCTTGTTTGCTTTCCCAGGGTGGTAATGGATTGAGCAGTCGTAATCCTTAATCAGCTCCAACCATCTTCTTTGGCGCATATTCAGCTCCTTTTGTGTGAAAATATACTTTAAACTTTTATGATCAGTATAAATGTCACACCTTTCTCCATAAAGATAATGCCTCCAAATCTTTAATACAAAGATTACCGCAGATAACTCCAAATCATAAGTTGGGTAATTTTCCTCATGTATTTTCAATTTTCTTGAGTCATAAGCTATCACCATATAATTTTGCAAAAGAACACACCCCAATCCCTTCTTGGATGCATCACTGTAGATCACAAACCTTTCTCCACTACAAGGAAGTGTGACCACAGGTGCACTGGATAACCTTCTTTTCAACTCCTTGAAATTCTCTTCACATTCCTCCGTCCAAACAAACTTAACTCCTTTACGAGTCAACTTGGTGATTGGATTAGATAATCGTGAAAAATCTTTCACAAAACGTCGATAATATCCAGCCAAACCAAGAAAACTTCGGATCTCAGTTACTATTGTTGGTCTCGACCATCTTTCGATAACCTCTGTTTTTGCTGGATCCACAGATATCCCCTCTTTTGAGATTATGTGACCCAAAAATGAAACTTTTTGAAGCCAAAATTCACACTTGGTAAATTTGGCATAAAGCTTCTCTTTTCTGAGGGTCTTCAATATAATTCTCAAGTGATCTTCATGTTATTCCTTGCTCTTTGAATAGACCAGAATATCATCTATAAATACTACCACAAACGGATCAAGATAGTCTCTAAAGAGTCTATTCATCAGATCCATGAAGATAGCAGAGGAATTAGTAAGACCAAATGGCATCACTATAAATTCATAGTGTCCATACCTTGTACGGAAATCCATCTTTGGTATATCCTCCCTTTTGACCCTTAATTGATGATACCCTGAACGAAGATCAATCTTGGAAAAGTATTGAGCTCCGCATAGTTGGTCAAATTAGTCATCAATGCGTGGGAGATAATATTTGTTCTTGATAGTTATCTTGTTAAGTTCTCGATAATCAATGTAGAGTCTCATTAATCCATCTTTCTTCTTAACAAACAGAACAGGTGCTCCCCAAGGTGATGCACTAGGGCGTATGAACCCCTTATCAAGATTCTCTTGGAGTTGCTTCTTCAATTCCTGCAACTCAATTGGGGCCATTCTATAAGGTTTCTTTGAAATAGGCAAAGCACCTGGTACGAGTTCTATTGAAAACTCAACTTCAAGATTTGGTGGGAGACCCGGTAATTCCTCCGGAAAGACATCATCAAACTCCTATACAATGGGAATATTTTTAATCGTGAGTTTCTCACCAACCATTTGAGATAAATAACCTTCATTTAGAGGAATAAATACCCATAAAATGGAATAAATTTCCACTATAAGGTTATGTTCATCCTTGCATCGATAGACGATCATAGATTGATCTGGAATATGAAATGTGACTTCCCTTCTTTGGAAATTGATATGAGCTCCATGTAGAAAAAACCAATCCATGCCAAGAATCACATCAAATTCCCCTATAGGAAGGATCATAAGATTTTCCGAAAGCACTTTCCCACAAACATCAATCAGAGAAGAATTATAAACTTTTGATGTGACTGTTGTTCCATTAGGGGTTGTCACAGCTAACTCAACGTCTAATTATTGAGGTAATATAGTGATATCCTTAGAAAATTATTCAGAAATAAAGGATTGGGTGGATCCATAATCAAATAAAACATTTTCTACTTTAGAGTAGATGGTAAGTGTACCTTTCACCACATCGTTATCATACTCCACATCGCTGATAGAAATTGCATGTGACTTTCCTTTGTCTTTAGCCTTAAGAGTTTGTTGACGTCGACCATCATCATCAACCCTTGGATTTGGGCATTGATTGGCATAATGCACCATCAACTTTCACTTGAAACATTGACGTGTAGTAGGTTCATTCTGTGTATCCCTTCCTTTGTTTTCATCATTAGACATCTACTTCCCATCATTGCGGAATTCAAATTCTCGATGACCTTCCTTTCCACATTTGAAACATTTACTTGTTCCTTTAAGACAACTCCCTCCATGTTTCTTTCCACACTTTGAGCATAAGGGAAAACTCATCTTCTTTTCAGTGTGTTCTTTAGATTTTCCTTTTAATTCCATTTTCCTCTTCTTATCAAACCCATATGACTGATGGGTTACTCCAATCTCCATCTCGAATTTGAGAGCACATCAAACGATTTCCTCATAGCTATTGAAGTCCCTTATGGCTCACTCCCTTCGAAGACGTGGTTTTAAGCCACTAAAGAATCGATCGATCTTACTCTCAGGTTGGATAATAATACCCGAAGTGTACCTTGCAAGTCTTGTAAAATTTTCTTCATAGGTACCAATAGATTCATCATCCTTTTGCTTTAGCTCAAGAAACTCCTTCTCTATCTTTGTTCGGAGAATACGAGGGAAGTAATTTTTGAAAAATAAGTTCTTGAACTCGTCCCATTCCATGGAATCAATTTCATCTCTTTGCCTCATATTCTTGATACGATTCCACCATTGATCAGAATCACCTTCCAAACGATACACTTCTAAGATGACTTTATCATGTTCAGAACATTGAAGAACTAAAAATATCTTTTCAGTAGTCCTAATCCATTGTTCAGCAACTAATGGATCAGTAGACCCGCTGAATGAAGGTGGACACTGCCTCATGAATAATTAAACAGAATGTTGATCCTTCCTTTTCTCGTTTGGAAGTCCTGCATGATTCATATCTTGAAAAAGTTGTGTGAGCATGGCAACAAGATATTTCATTCTAGCTCCCATAATGTTTGGTTGCTCAGGGGGACAATCATTTCATTTCCCATCTCATTCCGCATTAACACGGTTCCTTCGGGTTCCAGCCATTGACTAAAACCAAGAAGAATAGTGTGAGCAACACTAATTATAATAGGAAAACCACATAATCAAGAATAAAATTTCACACTTAAGGTCGTATCCTAGGTTATTCATGGCCATTTATAAAACACTAAGATAGTGTTCTATGCTTAGACATATCCTTAGGGTTCTTACTAAGGCTTTCGACATCCTAGTTTCCAAAGGTTGACTATACCTTTCCTCTGAGACCAACTATAACGGTCTGGAATTACATCCAGTGGACTATAATTGATACCTATTAGGGAAATCCATGGGTGGCTACACCCCCTGGGTGGGACACGCCACCATCCCCAGTGGAATCCATTTCCTCATGAAGCCCTTGGGCAGAGAGCCATGCTTCGTCCAACGCTCCCATGTGAGAGTTCCCAAGGATCGGATACATTCCTACCTCCTTTGCCTCTGATACCAACTATAACGACCCATACTTTACAAACATTATTATTACTTAAGAATTGAAGCACAATTATTACAACATATAACAAAACTATGAAAGTACCGTATAGGTATAGTGTCTTTAGAAACTGGGAAACATAAACAACTAGTTCATAAAGCATCTATACTGTCTCCCATTTATTTCATCATATCTATAGTCCCTTTTGGCATATCTTACTTAATAACCTTCTTCCTGGCCTGGGGAAAGAAAACATACAAAAGGGTGAGCTCAAATGCTCAGTAAGGGTAAACAAAAGAAATATCAATCACATCATATACATAAGAACATAACTTTTGGAAATCATAACCTGCAATAGAAATCATAATTTCATAACATGGGATAAATCATAGTAGTGAAATGTAATCCTAATAATCATAACTTAAAACATGAAACTTTGTGGCATTCAAACATAATCATATAGAATCATTTATTATTAGTCAAGGCTCATTTACAAGACTATCTTAGTGGACAAAGTCCATTTCTGAACCGAGTTCACTCCTCGTTTCTGTCCTGTTTCACTGAACTGTTTTAACCTGCCGTTCCAACCATGTCTATCTCATGAGATATAAAATCTTCACCCAATGAATTGGAGGGAGATATAGGTCCCACCCATCTCATAATTATATCATTCTTATGTGTTCCACAAAATCATAAATCATACATCATTGCATAACCCATGTGATAAAAATGGGAATCTTAAACATCGTGACATCATAAAACAATTCATATAAGATAAAGGAATTCATAAAAATATTTCCATCACAACATAATCAAATACAAGTAATAATAGGAATTAAAACATAACTCTATATTATCTTAGATGGAAAATAATTTTGATAAAACTCTTGAAACTCCATTCTTGATGAAAATATCCTTTCTACTTAAAAAACATTTTTCCTTTCTTAACATGTCATACAATTTTAAACTAAAATATGTTGATTAAAAATAAACCTGAAAAACTGTAATAGATACTTCTTGGAAAAAAATTTTTAAAAATCCATTCATGCCTTATAAGTTAAAGAAAATTCTTCTTGTAATTTTGTCGGAAAAGTCAAAAAGTACCTCGTACGAAAAACGACAAAAGATTCCTTTCATATCTTTCACTAAAAACACACCGAAGGGTAAAATTGGATATAAACTACTGTAGAAGGATATAAATATTACATATTGAGGAAACATGGATGTGGATGATAAATATTCCCTAGTAAATTCTGAAGTATAAACAATCTCAGATAAAAATTGAGATTGTGAGATTTTCCCTTACCTTAGGTCTGATTTGCTTCGTAAGTGTCTGAACCTCCTCTTCTTTGAAACGCCTCTTTGAGATCTCCTTTTAGGGCACTAAAATTGGTCTTTGAAGAAGACCAAGACCTCTAGGATGTTTCTATGGAAGTGGAGAGGAGAAATTGGCAGGGGTTGTCCGAGCTTGAAGGCTCAAAGTGGTGTGAGGAAGAGGGGGAGGAGGTGCCCTTTTATAAGGGAGGATAGGGGCACCATTAGAATAACTAAAACTACTATTTTATTATAAATTAAAATTCGGTTTTAAATAGCTCCAAATTGATTTATTTAGAAGATAAGGTAGGAATGGGTCTAAATACTCTCATCTAATAGAATTTAGACAAGTTTAGGTTCCTATTTTAACCTTATCATTTAGATTTAACATTAAGTTAAATAATTTTACTTTTACCGTGTCTTCTTGTGTTCTTATACTATAAGGTTAATAAACAAACTATAATCAGCCAAAATAACCTCAAGTTTTTTATTATTAACATATATATCCTTATCTATGTCATTTGGACGAACCTATGATTTTTAGGAATAAAATAACAATTACTAATATAATATTTGTTTTAAAAACAATTTTTTGTTAATTTTGACACTATTTAGTAATTGATTTCTGTGAAAATCATAACAGAATTATTAGTTCTAAAAACGTTAATTAAATCAATAATAACATTTCATATTAACCTATACAATTAGTGGAATTCATAAAAAGTCTCATATTATATTTATTTGGGTATTTATAACATCAATTATGTCAATATTTCATTAATAAGATAATTACTGCATCATCATTGTGTCATAAATAAATTAAATTATTTAAAGTCTAAAAATTACAAATAAAATATCATTATATAGAAAATCTTTTTAGATTTATAATGAATATTTATAGTCAAATTTATCTTATGTATAACCCTATATTAAAAATGATATACTTATTAAGCATTGATTTTAACTATTTTAACCCTTCTTTAAATAAATTAATAATAAATGTCCTAATCTAATCCAAGTGGGCCTAAATGGTCATATTTTATTCCGAAGGTTGTTTTTGGTTGAATTACACTTATCCAATAGAATTAGGACATGTGTTAGGGTAATAATAATACCATTTTTACCCTTAATTACCCTATTTACATTTAACCGTGGTAAATAAAAGTAAAAACTTACTATTCATCAAAAATTATTTTCATCTCATCGAACCACATTTTACTTACTGACATCAACCGTGTCTCTCAGATTTTTGAAATTCCACTCACAGAAGCGGTAAAATTAAGTTTTATGAAAAATTCTGTTTTTTAACGACCACTTAGTTGTTTCACTATTCATCAAAAATTGATAGTTTTCAGAAAAATACCAAAATTTCACCCTAGGCTAATTTCGATATTACGAATCGAAAAATAAAGTCCATTTTGAAAAATAAAATTTATAAAATTTCAAAAGGTGGTTATTACTATTCATAACAGCTAGTTTTAATAATATTTTAATAGTATATCGTTGTTTAGTGAAACTCGGTATTGCGTACGACGCAAGCTATTGAGGAAGGTCGCGATTTCGTGTAAAGAAAGCCATAAAAGTGTTGTGTGTAGAAAAAGATTCCTTTGATTATTTATATAACATAAAAGTCGCGAGTGTTACATTATGTTATATATTTCTTTATGATTCATGTAATAATATCTTCCAGGCTTTATCAAATTGTTCATTGATATGATATTTGATATGAATGGGGTGATCTTCTATTTTCATGATAATGTTCCCATACCCTTCTGCTTAAATATCTCTATTTTTACCTTTATTTATAATCTAATCTCACTATTCCTTAATCTTTCCTTCCCCATGCAATTAATATATATTTAGTTAATTATATCTCAATGATGGGTTCTAGTCATCTAGAACCTAGCTGGTGATAACGTATCTATCTCATGTACCAGGGTTTAATTATACATGTTTCCAAAAGAATTAAATAATAGTGTATTCTGTGTTTGTTGTGAAATTTATTAAGTATTCCTAAATTCATTGTAATTTTAATGAATGAAAATAAAAGTTCAATATAGTTGTTATCAATGAAAATGTTTAGTTAACCTTTAGAATCGTGGATGAAAAAAAATTGGTGAAACCCCAAGATATATTTCTAAGGGTATGTCATTGGATGTATCTAATTACAAAAACCTAGTTAATTAAAGAATATGACATTTTCATATTTATTAATATTTATAAATTACATAGAAATTTCAACTTAAAGAGATGAAATGGATTTTAATGTATCTGACATACTGTAATGGGTTTCTGAAATCTTTTTTTGCACTCAAGAATGAGATATAACATAAAAATTAAAAATATTTGTTTTAATATTATCGTATTATGATTTAGTTATCACCTATAAATTAAAATTGAAGTAATGAACAATATTTTTATTTTTTACACATGTTTATATATTGATTCTCTAGTTAGAAAATTAATTAGAAATGAAAATAAAAACTAATTGAATATAAAGTATGTGTTTTATGTGGAAAACTTATTAATTGTATATAATTGAGTCAATAAAATAATAACATCACACATTATGGATTATATTATTGAAATATAAATTCAATATGATGATTAAAATTCATCCTATTTATTTTCTAGACCTGATATTATGAGACATTAAATTTTATAACTAAAATGATTATTTATCTAAAAATAAAGTTTTAACACTTTTTGATGAAGACAACATTTTAAATATATTTCTTGATACATTTTTTTGTTATATATAAAAAAGTAACTTATTATTATCAATCAGTGTATAATTATTTACTTTGGATAAATTTTTGTATTTTTTTTAAACTCATATTTTAAGGAATAGTGAGAAATACTACATATTAATTCAAAACAACATTTTTGCCTAATTTTTATATAGTTTAATTATACTTTTATGTTGTTTTAAAGTAAAATAAATAATTTTTTGAACATTTAACCAAATATTTTCATTTGAATCAATTTCATAATTAAATTTGTTAAACAAACTATGGAGTCTTTTGAATGTTTTAGATTTTTTTAATTCCATAAACGAGATTAAATTTTAATTACATTATTCTTGTCATATGTTTTAAATTAGGAAAATTGAACCCATATTGAGAATCATATGTTCAAAATTATGTCAATAGGTCATTTTTTGCCTTATGAATAGTGACTTTAGTAATTTATATATTACCAAAGTTAAAGGTAAATCTGGTAATTATAGGTAAAAATAATATTATAATAATATAAAACAACATTAAAACTTGAACTAATAATATAATACAGGTTATTTTTGACTGAGAAAATTTATTTTTTTCCTTAGATTATTTACTTCTTAAGAAACATGGGTGTGATTAGGACACTTATTCACATTTCATTTAAAATATTGACCAAGATGTCATAATCATGTCGCTCATTACTATAAAATTTTTGACATGAGATTAAATATGTGATATTTTTTCAATATAAATAATTACATTAATGAATAAATAATTAACTACATCGAGGTAATTTATTTATAATTTTTAAGAAATTAATTAATTAATTAAATGTTGAAGCAAAGATGACGTATTAATTTGTTAATAAGTGAAAGATTCAAATAAATGATGTTATTGATATAAAAATGAATATAATTTGATATATATGATGTCATAGACCAACTTTATATAATAAACTTAAATTTTATAATTATTTTATCATATCTGGTTCGAATGAATCAATTTTTTATGGTATTTTAAAAAGTCAGGTAATGAATGGGGTCAAAAATAACATAATTCTTATTTTAAAATATAAAATATATAATTAAATGATATAAAATTTACAAAGATATATAATTCCTTAAAATGGTAATTATTTGTATAAGAATTACAATATTGAGTCTTTTGTGGGACTTATGGCATGTTATGGTAATTATTTTACCCCTCAATTTGTAAATTAGTTGATAAATTGACAAGAGTTATAAGAAATTAAAACAAAAATGAAAGGATTAAAAAAATACCAAAACATTTATAAATGTCATTGGATGATTATATTTAGACCCCTAACCATACTATCATATAACTAAATTAGTTTTTAACCATTTTAAATTGAAATTGAATTTACATTAATTTAATACATTTTTTAATTCTATGAGTTCCCCTCCCCTCTCATATAAAAACGTACCCACTCTTCTCTAAAAATCAATCTAAAATTTTTTTCATTTGATATCTATCCCAAACCATTTGGAAGATCTGTACCAAAATTTTTGATATCATATTATAGGTAGAACACTATCTTTTCTGGTATTAAGTTGTTCTCTAAAGGTGGTCAACCAAATAATATGTATTGTTATTATTTAAGTATATCTATTTTATTTCTTCTTCCAGTTTCATAAAATATACTCCAACAAAGGTAAAAAATTAAATACTGTATCCTCAACATAATTATATTTATTTATGTTAATATAATCACCTAAATTCATATTTAATTCCATTAAATATGAATGGAATTAATCGTTCACGAATACGGGTGAACTATCACGTCTAAGAACTGATCTAGTTCTTATTCCATAATTGTATCTCATTACTGGGTATAATAATGTAATTATTGTTAAAATGTTACATTAATATAATATTATTAATTATAATGTAATAATATAATAATCATTTTATTACATTCCATAAATATAAAATTGAAAATGTCATTCAATGTGTATGTGTGAACTGTGACCTTCACATAGTGTAGGGAATATTTTTATTCAATAAATCACTTTTATGATATATATAAGTATTTATAAATGGTAAATAACAAATTAATGATGTTATGATAATTCTCTAATGATTAAATAGTATTTAAATCCTTTACCTATGTATCAATGAAAATGAAAAACATTACTCATGCGTACATTTGGGATACCATCTCCATGATTACAACATTGACAATTATTCCTAACCTTAGTGCATGGATTGAATTAAAAGTATAATTTATGTATAAATTTTTTAATAATTTCATGAATATTATTTCTCATATGATAGTCTTAGGACCACAGTGACTAATAATTCCTATCATGTTCATTTTCGACTCAACATCCTATTATTAAAAAAATGTCAAATATAAACATAAATAATTTTATAAATGTTATTATATGATAATAACTGATATGAAATGAATAATTAAATTTAATGGTTCTGAATCAAGTAGAAGTTATCCAATTTTTTTTTCAGGAATAACAAGGAACATACATGACAAATCAAACTCTTGGTAATGGAATTTTTCTCAATATTATTTCATTGAATCATATTTTTTTTGTTATAAACCAAATTCCATTATTTTGTTTATAATAAATCCATTTTATATTTAATTAATTCCAAGGGTTTAAGAAGATATTTTTTATATAATTTGTTTTTATTTTTAAAAATAAAATAAAAAAAGGAATATATTCATTACATACGCGGTGACAATGAATTCTTCTCCTCCATAACCATTATTTGATATTTGGATTCCTCTATATGACTTAATATTTTTTAAAGGAAAATAAATACATTATTCCATTTTCATGTGTTCTGGTATTCAATTTTTTTTAATGATGATTAAATATTTCTATATATAGAAATGCTATATTCTGATTGCAAATGATATTTTTTGAGTGAAGGATAACTATTAAAATATATTATGGGTTATGATTATATAAGGGAACATAGACATTTGATTTGTGGTTATGTGATATACCAAATATGGGTGAATATATAATAAACCAATTATGAGTGGTTCATAGATAAATAATTTAAGGGTGGTTTCATTATAACATCCCATGAATTGGGTTTGGAAGTTGGTCATATGGTTATTACTTATATAAGACTGATATGAGTGGATTATACCGTATGGTTATTCCATTTATATAAGGCCCCAGCCTTAAACATTACTTAATCTTGAGATATTTCAAAAATACACCTTGAGGATCTTTTCAGGTATAGAGTTTTAGAGAATTAGATCATAAAACATTCATTACATCCCACATTTAAACAAAGTGGTTACAATAAAAGATAGTATTGGTTTTTCCCCTTCAACAAAAACATATTTAAAATAAAACATGGTTTCTTTCTTGATACATCCTTGACACTACCATCATATCATGCAACTTTCCCTTGACCTGTGAAAAAAATTTCAAAAATTTGGGATGAGCATAAAAAGCTCAGTAGGGGATATAAAAGTACGAAAAGAAAACATTAGTCCATGTATGAAATCATAATTTATTCATAAAACATAAGCATTTTAACATACCTCATCAAATCATTAATAAATCATAGAAATCATAAGGCATAAAGGTAACTTGAGGCATTCATAACATTCTTACGTAGGGAGTAACCCTCTTGGTTACGATTGGAATACCCATCACAGTATATTCCCTAAATCTCATCGGAGAAACCTTAACGTTTAACTCCTTCACGTTACCCAATGCATTGGAGAGCTATATCAGGCTCACCCACCCTTAGTTTATCATGGAACCACCCGTCTTCATAATAATGCCCAAGAACCATAACATAATTGTATCACGTAAAACATGCATAAAGGAAACATAACATTTCCACTTTTCAATCAAAAGATATCAATACAACACATTGGTATAAAAATATTATGAAAACCATTTTCAATAACAAAATAAAAGAAAAGTAAAACATGTTATTTATTTTTAATTTAAAAAAAAGTAATGGCATGTAGAGGAAGCCGAAACTCAAATAATGGTCATGGCGGCGGAGAAGTCGTTGTCACCGCATACGTACGACAAAGAAACATTCCTTTTGTCGTTTAGTAAAACACTTCGTATAAAAAAAGATTCCATTTGAATAAGAATAAAAGTCAAAGGGGTTTTTACACCATATAAAAAAATTTGTGTATAAAACAAAATATGCCCCAATGAATGGAGATTGAGACGAAGTCCCTTACAAAGATGGTATCCTTGGATTAAGGATAAATCAATTACATAATTATGTGTTACAAATGAATACACAAAATATAAGTGGATATTACGTGTAAAACAATCACAGTTTATTCACACATATTCATAGAACGCCATATTCAAGGAGTACAAGTTTATCCCAAAGAATCAAAATTAGGTTAAGAAGTTCCCTTACAAAAATTCGACAGCCTAACGACGTCACTACAAAATTCAGAAAAAGAGTTGATGATAGATAAAAAGGGTATCTAATCACTTGGAAATAAAATTTACATTAATAAGGATATAGAAGAACATATCACAACATAATAGTATGTGAATTAAAAGACATAACAAAAGAAGTCTTTTAAAAAGAGGAGGGTGAAAGGTTCCATTACCAGCTTGGGTATCTTTCAAAACATACACCCCATGAAAGAAGGACAATGCAACATTGATGTAAATACTCATAAACGAAATTATATTACACAAAGAGTAGAATAATGAGAAGTACATATACCAATCAAAGGAAATGGTGGAAAATGTAGCAAAATTCTCACGGGAATAAAAGTGAGATGAAAAATCCCTTACGAAAACTCAACAGCCTAACAGCGCCACTTAAAAATTCTAAAAAAATAATTGATGAGAGTAAGAGGGGGTATCTCATCATATAAAAATACAAATTACAGTATGGTTAATATAAAATAACATCCTCCAACATAAGAACATGGAGCATAAATGAAATGACATAAAAGTGGGTACTTGAAAACAAAGCGAGAGGTCAGATCCCTTACCTCAAGTCCGACTTGTCTTGTTCATTTCATTATATTCCTTAATAATAAACTTTGTTCAATTTATAATTGCTTAAGGACCTCCTTGAAATATTATTATTCAGTTCATATCACATATTATAATTTTATAATAATTGTTTAATAATGTTAGTTCATATTAGATGTTTTTGCCGATGTTTGGTACATGAGTAAAAAAATGAACTTGTTTGAAAATGATTGCCCATGTAGTTATAAGTAAATAATTTACAGAATAGTATTAATGATTAAAATATCATATATATCTATTAAATATTCATTTTATACTATTCCATAACATTTGGAGATAAAAAATGATAAGCATCGTTCATGGAGACGGTAGGCCGTACGTACGCATGAACGCTAATTTCATTTTTTGTCATATTAATGGAATTAAAAATAAATGAGATATATATATATATATATATATATATTATAATTCAATTATAATATATATGTTATATAGGTCACATATGTTCATTAATTTCATTCTTTATACATTCCATGTATTGCATTAACGAGTCACATCACTTGAGGGGGCGGTAGTCCACACTTCCTCATATGAAATTATCGCATTTGCACAACATGAAAAGAATAAAGCTATGTTTTAAATATAAAATACAGAAGCATATAGTAAAAATAAATACCATATATATCATATATAAAATACAGTGAAATCATAATTTCCACCTTTAAAGGTGTTAAAATAATATTGAACAATCATCGTTTCGTGAGGCAGAAAATCTCCAACCAGAGAAACAGTATGTTCTTTAACCATTAGATGAAGTTTTGTGTAAGTGTAGCATGAATAATTCACATAAAAAAATCCTAGTATATTTAAGATACTGGTTTGGTTACAAAAGAAAATAATAAAAACAGTTTAGGGTGTTGGAGAAGAAAAATAAAACATAAGAACACAAGAGAAGACACTTCCTTTAAATCGGGTAACTCTTTTTTATTTGAGCTCAAAGGCTTCCTTGGGAAGACTTATGCCCAAATTTAGGCTTCTAGGAGTAATAGAGGGATTTTAAGAGACAAAATGGGCAGGGTTTGGCCGAGCCAAAGGCTTTGGAAGTTTGGGTAAGGTGGTAGAGGTGGGGGCCTTTTATAAGAGGAGAGGAGGGGCACTCTTGGAATGTTAAGAAAAGATACTTTGTTATAAAATGATTTTCGGATAAAAAAGGTCACAAAATTATAAATTCCGAGGGTAAGGTGATAAGGGTAATAAATCCTCCCATAAAATAGGTTTTTTACAAGTGTAGG
Organism: Viscum album; assembly: GCA_963277665.1. Lineage (NCBI taxonomy): Eukaryota > Viridiplantae > Streptophyta > Magnoliopsida > Santalales > Viscaceae > Viscum > Viscum album. The sequence continues at coordinate 1,556,312,056 of OY728131.1, forward strand.
TCTTATATTTTACATTTTATTTTCATTTTATTTAAATCGTTAAATAATGTGGTAATCGCTGCATCATCATGGTGTCATAAATAATTTAATTTATTTAATGTCTAAAAATTATAATAAAACTACTATGATGTAGGAAATCCTTTTATCTTTCCAATTAATATTTATAGTCAAAAATCTGACTTGTATAACCCCATTTAAATGTTTTTTAGTAAAACAACTCATGTTTGTGTCATTTTTACTTTTACGTTAAATAAAAAGATATTAATGTCATTTTCCTTCCAATGTGGCTCCATGGGGTCCCCAAGCTCTACCCATGGGTTGTCTTGGTCGGTAATGACACATCCAATAAGGTTAGGACATGTTTCTAGGTCATTTCATATTATTAAAACATTATTTTTACCTTAAATTACACTAATTACCTCTAATCGCGATTAAAAACATAAAAGTTACTATTCACCAAAAAAAAAATCCCATTGAACCAAATTTTAATTCCTAATGAAAACCATTATGTTAGATTTTTAAAATTAAAAACACAGAAGTGCTAAGGTTTCAATTAAATGAAAAATCATTTTTTTAAGCACTACTTAGTGGTTTCACTATTCATCAAAAATTGAAGTTTTTCAGAAAAATACCAAAACTTCACCCTAAGCTATATTTTATATTCAGAATTCAAAAATGATGTCTATTTTAAAAAATTCAAATCATTTAAGTTGAATTAATTAATTTAATAATTAATTCCAGCTGTCATGACAAATAGCGTGTTTTTATGAAACAATAAATATCAAAAGATTGACACTAGTTTAAGTCCAATTTCAATGTGAAATTAATTCCAACGACCACTATTTGATTAAATGGTAGACATATATTCTAATTTCACTTTAAAACCAATTCAATAGATAATATAATCATATAAATAAATTATATTAAAAAGAGGTTTTGAATTAAAATACAACATTTTTCACTATTCATTAAAAAAATGAACTTTATCGAAAAAATACAAAAAATTTACACAAAGTAAATTTTGATGTCCCAATTCTAAAGAAGAAATTTATTTTGTCAAATATAACACATAAAATTGTCAAAAAGTTGATTTAAAAGAGGTTCTCTATCAAAAGGTGGTTAGTTGGCCTTTTAAAAAATATTAGAAAGTTTACGCTTAAAATTGGATTCATTCGCATTTTTAATCCTCTAACATTTATTGTAATGAGTAAAAATATTTGACAAACATATATAATCATTTTGTAGTTAGTTCTGTTCATTCCCGCCATTACAACGGTTAGGCATTAACTACCATTTAAAATAATTTTATTTTATTATTAGAGGGCAACATAAGATTCCCAAGAAACTTATTATTGCGTATTGGGTACACCATTGAGCATATCGTCCCCTTTAAAGTAATATTAATATTTTATTCACAAATATGGATAAATGTGAAAATTTCATATTCTTTATTTACCTGGGGTGTTACAACCTTCCCCCCTATTGGGAATTGCGCCCTCGCAATTTTAAAATTGGGTTTGGAAACTTAATTGAAAATCCCACATCGGAACAAGAGTCAGTAAAACAATCACTTTAAAATAAAGAAGGAGAAGTAAAAAAGGACACCCGAGTTAACCCATACAAGGATTCCATGTAGAAAACCATGGATATGGAGGAAAAAAAGGTCATGTTCTAAGGGAGAGTGATAGAAAACGTGTTTAGGAGAAATTTAACCATAAGAAAATCACATACTTGTGGTGGGTTAAACGATATTAGATTCCCCCATAGGAAAATTTAATAGACAATATTTTTGTTTTAAGTTACTTTTAATTGAGGAATTTATTTTTGATCTTAAGGAAACATACTTACTTTTCATGTTGACTTTCAAATTTTACTTGATTTCTTACACAAACTTATACTTTCCCCAAATGATGAGTATTTAGGAAGGCTTGTTTACATTAAGAGAGCTATAATAAACTACTATAGAATCAACTAATCCACAAAAGATAAATATATACTTCCCATATATTTAGACCTTAACCAAAACTAAAACCTTAAAGGTTAGTAGGAGATCAGATAATACCCAAAAAGGATAAAAAATCTATTCTTAATCTCACAAATTTTTCAAACAATACCCAAAGTTCAACAAAGACCATTCAATAAACAATTTGTCAATAAAATTATTCAAAGTAAACAAAACTAAGATTGAAACCCAAATATTTGAAAGATTTAATCACATAGTCTTCCAAGGTACAAATTAACACTTAACTCCAAATAACATCAGTTGCTCTTAAAGTCTCATATTGAAAAGTAATTAACCTAATAACATATCCTCCATGATAGGTTAACAATTTCCATAGATAACCCTAAATCAACTTAATATTAATTCATAAAATCATCTAACTAAAAAGAATAAGTTATACTAACCAGGGTCTTCACACAGTCCAGTGGTTGGCGATAAATACCAGTCGCACATTGGTTGTGGGTTCGATTCCCACAGCTTTGTCCGACGCGACGGGTTGTCACACGGTCTATGTGTTTTCCTTTTTATAAAACTCCAAAAATAACCCTAACATGTTTTAACCTCAATATATTCTTTATACCTCTCATTTTCATCCAAATTCGTTACGATCTCAACATTTTAATTCTTGAAGTCTTATTTCACCACCATAAGTTAAAATAAAACGATTTCCAAAATGAATAACATCATACCTTGATCATGGCATCCACTCAGTTTCATCGTCGTCTTTCTCACGTAGGTAGAAGTTCCATGCATTACAACAATGATTTAGAGATCCTTCAAAATCATTTTCTTCCACCATCCAAATACACCTTGTACAACATGGGTCATATGGGTGTTCACAGAAAATCAGTTTTGGAAAATAATCATGTATGACATATAATTCCAAAACATCTGATAAAAAATGATTTCTATAAAATAGTCTAACAGAATTTGAGTTGAAACTTTCTATTATTGGTCCTTTAAAAATAATTTAAGTATGTCCTAAGAGACTATATTTTAAAAGCAAATATAAATAGGTTGCGCAAGGGTATCCTTTCTTAGCACCATTTTTAAAATCATAATATGCTTCAAATTATTGTGATAATGTAAAATATTTGTAAATACCTTGATAATATTTACCTTTCTTGAAAATATGAGAATATTGTGAAAATAGTATTTTTTTAAATACAACCCATGGTCCACGGTGATAACGAGGTATAGTGGAGGTGTTTGATATCTCGAACAACTGCTTGCAAGTGAGATGTATGCTAGAAAATGTTTCACAATCATTCGAATATGAATTTTTCAATAATTATTGCAAGCATGTCATAAGGAAGAGATAGAAATATCGTTTGAGATCCTTCTCCTTCCATTCGTAACCGACTTTACTTGACCTGAAAAAAGTTATAAAACAAGGATTTAACTGAAATAATAGATATAGGGACTAATCATGTGTCTAACAAAAAATCATAATCCCTAAAGTTGTCTAAACCGACCTCTGATACCAACTATAAGGCCCTAGCCTTAAACATTACATAATCGTGAGATATTTCAAGAATAAACATTGAAGATCTTTTCAGGTTTAAAGTTTTAGAGAATTAGATCATAAAACATTCATTACATCCTACATTTAAACAAAGTGGTTACAATAAAAGATAGTATTTGTTTTTCCCCATCAACGGAAACATATTTAAAATAAAACATGGATTCTTTCTTGACACATCCTTGACACTACCATAATATCATGCACCTCTCCCTTGACCTATGAAAAACATTTCAAAAACATGGGATGAGCATAAAAAGCTCAGTAAGGGATATAAAAGTACGAAAAGAAAATATTAGTCCATGTATGAAATCATACTTTACTCATAAAACACAAGCATTTTAACATACCTCGTCAAATCATGAATAAATCATAGAAATCATAAGGCATAAAGGTAACTTGAGGCATTCATAACATTTATACGTAGGGAGTAACCCTCTTGGTTACGTTTGGAATACCCATCACAGTACATTCCCTAAATCTCTTTGGAGAAACCTTAACGTTTAACTCCTCCGCGTTACCCAATGCATTGGAGATCCATATCGGGCTCACCCGCCCATAATTTATCACAGAACCACCCGTCTTCATAATAATTCCCAAGAACCATAACATAATCGTATCACATAAAACATGCATAAAGGAAACATAACATTTCCACTTTTCAATCACAGGATATCAATACAACATATTGATATAAAAAAATTATGAAAACCATTTTCAATACCAAAATAAAAGAATAGTAAAACATGGTATTTATTTTTCATTTAAAAAAAAGGAATGGCTTGTAGAGGAAGTCGAACCTCAAATAATGGTCATAGCGGTGGAGAAGTCATTGTCGCTGCATACGTACGACAAAGAAACATTCCTTTTTTCATTTAGTAAAACGCTTCATATAAAAAATATATTCCTTTTGAATAATCATAAAAGTCAAAGGGGTTTATACACTGTATAAAATAATGTTGTTTACAAAACAAAATATGCCCCAATGAATTGAGATTGAGACAAAGTCCCATACAAAAACAGTATCCTTGGATTAAAGAAAAATCAATTACATTATTATGTGTGACAAAGAAATACCCCAAATATAAGGGGATATTAAGTGTAAAACAATCGCAGGTTATTCACACATATTCATATAATGACATATTCAAGGAGTACAAGTTTATCCCAAAGAATCAAAATTGGGTTAAGAAGTTCCCTTGCAAAAATTTGACAGCCTAACGACGTCACTTAAAAATTCAGAAAAAGAGTTGATGAGGGATAATAAAGGTATCTCATCACTTGGACATAAAATTTACATTAATAAGGATATAGAAGAACATATCCCAACTTAACAGTATATGAATTAAAAGACATAAAAAAAGAAGTCTTTTAAAAAGAGGAGGGTGAAAGGTTCCCTTACTGACTTGGGTATCTTTCAAAACATACACCCCATGAAAGAAGGACAATACAACATTGATGTAAATACTCATAAACGAATTGATATTACACAAAGAGTAGAATAATGGGCAGTACATATACCACTCAAAGAAAATTGTGGAAAATGTTGCATAAATCTCACGGGAATAAAAGTGAGATGAAAAATCCCTTACGAAAACTCGACAGCCTAACAGCGCCACATAAAAATTATAAAAAAAAGAATTGATGAGAGTAAAAGGGGGTATCTCATCATATAAAAATAAAAATTACAGTATTCTTAATATAAAATAAAATCCTCCAACATAATAACATGGAGCATAAATGAAATGACATAATAGAGGGTACTTGAAAAGAAAGCGAGAGGTCGGATCCCTTACCTCAAGTCCGACTTGTCTTCTTTGTTTATTTATATTCATGAATAGTAAACTTTGGTCAATTTATAATTTCTTAAGGACCTCCTTTAGAGATTATTATTCAGTTCATATCACATATTATAATGTTATAAAAATTGTTTAATAATTTAGTTCATATCAGATGTTTTTGCCGATGTTTGGTACATGAGTAAAAAAAATGAACTTGTTTGAAAATGATTGCCCATGTAGTTATAAGTAAATCATTTAAAGAATAGTATTAATGATTAAAATATCATATATATCCATTACATATTCATTTTATACTATTCCATAACATTTGGAGATAAAAAATGAAAATCATTGTTCATGGAGGTGGTAGGCCGTACGTACGCATGAACGCTACTTTCATTTTTTTGTCATATAAGTGGAATTAAAAATAAATGAGATATATATATATATATATTATAATTAAATTATAATATATATGTTATATAGGTCACATATGTTCATTAATTTCATTCTTTATACATTCCATGTATCGCATTAACGAGTCACATCACTTGAGGGGGCGGTAGTCCACACTTCCTCATATGAAATTATCGCATTTTCACGACATGAAAAGAATAATGGTATGTTTTAAATATAAAATACAGAAGAAAATAGTAAACATAAATACCATATATATCATATATAAAATACAGTGACATCATAATGGCCACCTTTAAAGGTGTTAAAATAATATTGAACAATCATCGTTTCATGAGGCAGAAAATCGCCAACAACAAAAACAGTATGTTCTTTAACCATTAGAAGAAGGTGTGTGTATGTTTACCTCTAATCCTTCACCTAATAATATCCTAGTATATTGAATATACTGGTTTTGTTACAAAAGAAAATAATAAAAAAAGTTTTCGGGGTTGGAGAAGGAAAATAAAACATAACAACGCAAGAGAAGAGAATACCTTTAAATCGGGTAACTCTTTTTAATTTGAGCTCAAAGACTTCCTTGGGAAGACTTATTCTAAAAGTGAGGCTTCTAAGATTAATATAGGGATTTGGAGAGACAAAATGGGAAGGGTTTCGCCGAGCCAAAGGCTTTGGAAGTGTAGGTAAGGTGGTAGAGGTGGGGGCCTTTTATAAGAGAAGAGGAGGGGCACTCTTGGAAAGTTAAAAAAAGATACTTTGTTATAAACTTATTTTCGGATAAAAAACGTCCAACAATTATAAATTTAGAGTATAAGGTGATAAGGGTTCAAAATACACCCATCCAATTGGTTTTTGACATGTGTGGGTCTTATATTTTACATTATATTTTCATTTTATTTAAATCGTTAAATAATGTGGTAATCGCTGCATCATCATGGTGTCATAAATAATTTAAATTATTTAATGTCTAAAAATTATAAAAAAATACTATGAGGTAGTAAATATTTTGAGATTTCTAATTACTTTTTATAGTCAAAAATCGGACTTTTATAACCCCATCTAAATATTTTTTAGTAAAATAACTCATGTTTGTGTCATTTTTACTTTTACATTAAATAAAAAGATATTAATGTCATTTTCCTTCCAAAGTGGCTCCATGGGGTCCCCAAGATCTACCCATGGATTTTATTGGTCTTAAATGACACATCAAATAAGGGTAGGACATGTTTTTAGTTCATTTCATATTATTAAAACATTATTTTTCCCTTAAATTACACTAATTACCTCTAATCGAGATTAAAAACATAAAAGTTACTATTCATCAAAAAAATTATTTTAATCCAATTGAACCACATTTTACTTCCTAATGACAACATGCATATCGGATTTTTGGAATTCAAAACACAGAAGTGGTAAAGTTTCATTTATCAGTTTTTAAGTACCACTTAGTGGTTTCACTATTCATCAAAAATTGATGTTTTTCAGAAAAATACCAAAACTTCACCCTAACCTATATTTGATATTCCGAATTCAAAAATGATTTCTATTTTACAAAATTCAAATCATATAAGTTAAATTAATTAATTTAATAATTAATTCCCGCTGTCATGACAAATAGCGGGTTTTTATGAAACAATAAATATCAAAAGATTGACACTAGTTTAAGTCCAATTTCAATGTGAAATTAATTCCAATGACCACTATTGGATTAAATCGTAAAAATATATTCTAATTTCACTTTAAAACCAATTCAAAAGATAATCTAATCATATAAATGAATTATATTGAAAAGAGGTTTTGAATCAAAATACATCATTTTCACTATTCATTAAAAAATGAACTTTATCAGAAAAATACGAAAAATTTACACAAAGTAAATTTTGATGTCCCGATTCTAAAGAAGAATTTTATTTTTTTCAAATATAACACATAAAATAGTCAAAAATTGGATTTAAAAGAGGTTCGCCATCAAAATGCGGTTAGTCGACCTTTTAAAGAATATTAGAATGTTTACGCTTAAAATTGGATTCATTCACATTTTTAAACCTCTAAAAATTTATTGTAAATAGTAAAAATATTTGAAAAACATATATATTAATTTTGTAGTTAGTTCTGTTCATTCCCTCCATTACAACGGTTAGGCGTTAACTACCATTTAAAATAATATTATTTTATTATTAGACCGCAACGTAATATTCCCAAGAAACTTATTGTTGTGTATTGGGTATGCCATCGAGCATACCATCCCCTTTAAAGTAATATTAATATTTTATTCAAAAATATGGATAAATGAGAAAATTTCATATTCTTTATTTCCCTGGGGTGTTACAATTTATGTGTGGTTATTCCCCTTGTTATCTTTATATATTATATATTATTTTCTATGTATTTTAAGACAATAAATTGTTTTTCAAAAAAGGTAAGCAATGATCTTATATTCAATAAAGTATAATTAATATTTCTTAAATCTAAAAATAATTGCATTATGATTTAGTATTCATTTTTTACATGTTTTCACAAGGCTAATAGATTTCTTTTGTTTGTATCCCTTATGATCATTCTATGTTCAAACCATGTTTTGATATTTTTTTCTTATTATTTAAGGGATAATAGATAAAAATATGGGATCATGGAATATTTTGTGATGTTTAAACATGAGAAGAAATCATGTTTCATTTTAATAATATTTGTTTTTTGATAAAATAGATAGTTATTAGAAGTATATACATTTTGATATTTTAGTTGTTATGTATGATTTATGGCCTAATTATCTAAATATATTAACTTTAAAATATCCTCAACATGAAATAATGTCATAGTTGGGGAATATCTCATTTTATGTAATGTTTATTACTTGGGACATATAGTTGTTATCAGAGGTCTATTTAGTTAACATGTAGGTTAGGATGTTATATAAACATAAGTTACAAGTTATTTATAAACCTAATGTATACCATTATAGTATGATTAATTATTTTTTAAATAAAATTATTGATATTTATATAACATGAAAAAAGTTATCATAGTGTTTATCTTCGTAATAAAGTTGTATAATATGATTTTATTTATATAATCACAGTTACATTTTTTGTTTGAAAAAATGGATAAATCTTTCATGAACCAATTTAGTGATGGATGTGAAAGAAATATTGGTGTATCTCATAATAAACAACCAAATGAAATGGTATCTTCAATGATAACTCTTGTGGTTATTCTAAAACAACAATTAAGTGTACTGATTAACCACATGAAGCTTAATGATTTTTCAGATAAAATATATATGTGGGTATCCCATCAATATAGTTTTTTAGGAAATAATGATCATAAATATATATATATATTCAACGATATATATTTCATGTATATGGAAATAAACACCAATTAAAATTATTTAAAGAGATAGGAAGATGATATTGATATGAAAAAATAAAGATCATGAAGCAATAACCTACCGGTGAAAAATGAAGCATTCCGTTTACTCTAAGGGATATAAGTTATTTCTGAGTTATCGATTGAATTTTTTTAATTGTGTGTAGTATAGTCATTATGGATATATATGTTTTATGGAGAATGATCAGGAATGTGATCAGCATGGCCATATAAATATATGTTTAAGTATACCACATTCCATTCTAACTGATGATGAGGAAACTAAAAATGACATATGAATGGTAAGTGTTATTTCCTGACTCATGTTTTTCCATTATATATAACACGATTAATGATTTTATTTTTAGAAAATATTTTTTTGTTATTAATAGTTAAAATCATGCTAAATGGATAATGAAGGGCGATGAATTATTATATGTTATTCGAGAGTTATGGTAGATTATAGGATAATGAAAATGTGTAAAAGTATAAATTCTATTTTTATGATGGGGTTACATTCAAAGACATCTTTTATTATATATAAGTCTTATGATTGTTATGTGAAAATATTATTAGATGAAAAATTATATTTTCTTTTTTGGACATAATTTTAATTAACCTTTACAGTTTATATGATCCTTGATTTGGAGGTAATTATAGGATATAAAATTTTTGGATGTAAAATGTATATAATGAAATAAAATTTGAGATTAAAATTTGTCATGGTTATTTTTGAATATTTTTTCTCATTTGTAAGAATGTTATTTGAAAAATATATTTTTATATAAAGGTAAACATGTTGTATTGGTGACAGACCATGGATTCTTAAAAGTTCGTGGGAAGCGAACCTACAATCCAAGGGTGAGGAGGGTGCATCACCTACAACTTGCCTTCACGAAGTCAATGATTCGTAATAATATTTTTTAGTTAAATGAGTTTATGGAATGAGAATAATAAGATTCTAGGAACATATGTTTTATAAAATGGATATCCTTGGTATTGGAAAATGATTTTTGGTAATATGTGATAAATGTTCTTTTTAAAGGAATTAACTATTTGAGAACAATTTTAAATTAAATTAATATTATTATATTATGATTTTATTTGTGGAGTAATGGAAGAATTATATTTTGGATGAATCAATTTCTTTTTCGTGGACATGTAATTATTTTGTTTATTTATGGAAAATGTTATCATGTATTTAATATTACTAGAGAACATTGTTTTTTGTTTACGAAATTAAGAGTTGTTGTTGTTAATTGGAGGTAAATATTAATATTTATCTTATAATATTATGTGATGAAGGTTTCCTGAGTTTTTTGTTTCAATATTAGTTTTTATTATTATGAATAATTGTAAATAGATAATTTTTTTAAGGTAATTTGTTGAACATCAAATATTAATATTAAATTTCTGAGATTGATGTAGTTTTTTTTACATATAATCTTTTTTCTTTTTGGGAATTTATCATATCCTGTAATAACCATTATTTTATGTTTAATTTCTATATATTGGATATAATTGTATTTAATAATTTTTTTGATTATTTGATTCTATATAAGTTTATTCTAGTACATTGAGTTTGAAAAATTAATCTTAAATACACATTGATGTTAGGAAAAGATATTTTTTGTATAAATTAAACAAAGAACAATACACTACATAAAAAATATTTATATTTCCTTTTAAACATACTCGAGAAAGTAGTTTAATTCCATAAATTTATCAAAAGGATATTAAAACATAAAATGTATATGTTTACATGGCATACCAGTCAAAAACCTATGGTTTAGTTAGAGTTTACTTTCTCCTGATCATGTATTTTATCACTCTCCATCGGACCATGATGGTTTGTATTTCATATATATCCATGTTTTCATATATTGAACCTGTGTTTTTTATTTCTCAGTTACCATTATACACCAAATTATTTCTTCAAATTTGGATGTTATATTGACTCTTTTCCGATGTGGGATTTCAGTAAAGTAATTTTTAAAACTGAAACCATTGTAACCGATCCCAAATATAAAATTGCAAGGATGGAATTTCCAAAAGTGGTTGGGATGTAATAAGATAAGTAATTACAGAATAACATTTTTTAGTTATTTACTCATATTTATCAATTATATAGTAATTTTATCTTAATGGGGTGTTATGCTTGATAATGTATCTGGCACGTAACAGTGGGTGTTTCTGAAATCATATGTTTCATGCAAGGATGAGGTATACCGAAAAATTTATAATAACTATAGTAATATTATTATTTTATGTGGTATTTATCACCAATATGTTTAATAGAAGGAATGAAATGTCTCATCCAAATATTTTTAACACATTTTATATAATTATTAATTGGTTAGAAAATCAATTAAAAATGAAATAAAAAAAATTGAATATAAAGAATACTTTTTTTCAACTATATTAATGTGAATAATAGTGTTTGTAATATATTAAAATCACACTTTTTCGATTATATTAATAAAATATAAATTTAATATAATTTTTTAAATTCATCCAATGTATTTAAAGACGTAATATATGAACAAATTCAATATTACGGATAAAAGAATTATTTGTTAAAAAATTATAGTTTTATGACCTGTTGATGGAGAACCAATTTCAAATATTATTATAGACACTATTATATGTTTTATATGAAAAAATGAACTTCTTATTTATAATCGGGGCATCCAAATTTACATTGGCTTAAATATTTTTATTTTTCAGATAAAATTCATGTTTTCATTAATTGTGATATATATTGTATGTTCATTAAAAAATACATTTTTATAATTTTTTTTATAGATAGATTTTCATTTTAATTGGTTTATAAATGGAATTAAATAAATTTTTTATCATTTAATCCAATTTTGGTCATTGGAATCAATTTTACAATGACATAGGATATAAAAACAATGTGAGATTTGGAATTCATTACATTTAAAATTCATTTTATTATTCCATAAATATGATTAACATTTAATTAATATATTTTCATTGTGTGTTTTAAATTAGGGGAAAAAATTTTTATATATTTATTCATAATTTCCTAATTATGTAAATAATTCTCTTTTTTATTTTGAAAAATATAAATTGTAACTTTATTAATTATTTATATTACCATAGATAAAGTTAAATATGGAAATAAATTTTATATATACTATTATATTAATATTAAACTACCATAAAACATTTACTAATATTGTATTATGAGTTATTTTATACCAGTATAATCTTGTGGCTGAAATCTTGGCCTTTGCAAGCCATTTGGGTGTGATTATTACACTTATAAACATTGGATTTAAAATAAATACTAAGATGTCCTAATCATGTCTCTCATAACTCTATCAAATTTTACATGGGGTTATGTAAAATATATTTGAAAATATAAATAGTATTTATAAGGAAAAAATGATTAATACCACATGTTAATTTCTTTATAATTTTTATGTAGTAAAAAATAAAATTAATCGGATACACAATGATGATGTAGTAATTTATTAATAAATGAAGATTTCAAATAAAATATATTAATATATATTAAAATTAATATAATTTAAAATATTTGATGTCATACCAAAATTTTATGGATAACCATGACATTTTAGTATTTTTTATTCCTTTTTTTCATGAATCATGTTACAATAATATTTTACAATTTCATTTACTGAATAATGTCTATATCTAAATTATTCATATTTTAAAATATAAAATATATAATTTGGCGATATAAAAGTAAAAAAATACAATATTCTACTAACTGATTTTTCTATGTATTCAAATCCCATTAAATAATATTTAGTTGGACTTTCTGAAGGATTTTAATTATTATAACAATCTACATGTACATAATTTGATAAAATGGTATGAGTTAAAAGGGATTAAAAAACACAATGGATAAAAAAATATTAAAACTTATTAATTTTAATTGGATGATGATAATTCAACTCATTCTCATCATATATTATAACTGAAAGAATTTCGACCCATTTTGAATCGAAATTGAATTTATATTAATTTAATACTTTTATAAATTCCATGAGTGCCTCCTCTTTTATAAAAAGATACCAACTTTTCCCTAATACCCAAATTTCAAAAAATAATTTTTTTCCTAAATTAAGTACCCAATCCCATTTCTAAGATCCTTAAATAAATTCATGAATCCATAGTTTATCATTAAAGTCACTTTATAGGTGTTACAGAGTTCTTCATTGGTGATCATTTGAAGAATATGTATTTTTTTACTAATATATTTCAATTATATTTCTTCTTCAAATGCCTTCAAAAATCGTCCAAACATGGTGAGTAATAAATTTAGTATACCCAGTATACTTATATTTTATTATAATAATATAATCATCTAAACGAATCTCCACATCCCTTAATTGGTAATGAAATTAGTTGTTTATTCTTGGGTGTGAACTATCACTTCTACAAACCAATCTAATTTGATTTCTATAAACGTCTACAATGAATGGTTGTAATAATGGAATTAATGTTCATATACAAAATTTATGACATATTAATTTTTATATGATAATATTTTATCAATTATTTTTTACTTTCCATTCACATTAAAATAATAACTACATTCGTGCGAACGTGTAAACAACCTCCTCCATGTAGCAATGTGATTAGTTTTTATTCACCGCATCGCATATACAATATATATTAGATTATCTAAATAAATTATTTTAAATTAATTATTTTATGATAGATAAGGTAAAATAAAATTTTATTTATGTTATTTCCATAATGATCAATGAATAATTGAAAGTTTTACTCATGTATACGTATGACCTAACATCTCCATGATTATAACGTGGATCATTTTTTATAACCTAACATCATGGTTTGATTTGAAAGTATTATTTTTGTATAAAATTTATAATAATTTCATGAATATTATTGTAGAGATGATGGAATTATGAACACATTGAATATTTATGTCATAAAAAGTTCTTTTTTTACTCAAGTACTGAATATCGACAAATGCCTGATTTGAACATAAATAATTATGTAATTGTTAAAACATGATAATAATTGATATAAAGGGAATAATAAAAATTAAAAGTTTATTATTCAAGTATAAATTAACATGTGTTTATAATTTTGAAATAATAAAGAACATTTGTGGCGAGTTGATCTCAAGGTAAGGGACTTCATCTCAATCTCTATTAACTGAGGCATGTTTTGATGTTATACACCAACTTATTTTATAAGATGTCTAGTAAATAACATTTAATTTTAATTAATTCATAGGGTTTCAAATGTATTAATTTTATATAAAATTTTTTAATTTCATTACAAATTTACAAAAAAGTAATGATTTTTACGTATGCGGCCACAATGACTTCTCCACCACCATAACCATTTTTTGTTTTTTAGATTCCTCTATAAAAAATAATTTTAGTTAAAGGAATATAAATTCCTTATTACATTTTTTAGTGTTTTGGTATTGAAAATGGTAATGAATGTGTTCTGAGTATTTCAATACCTTTAATTGATTACATTAGATTTCAAATGAAATACTAGGAATTGTATATTGATAATTGAAATATTTTTTTTGTTATGATTATATAATGGATCTGGGATATTTTAGGGGTGGTTACGTGATAAACCAAATATTGGTGGTTTGTTGATAAACCAATGATGGGTGGTTTCGTGATAATCCAAGGATGGGTGGTAACATTATAACCTCAAATTCATTATGTATGGAAGTCGGTTGTATGTCAATTATATTTGTAAGAATGATATATTCTTAAGTTGACTATTTGTTTATTGAATTTCATATGGTTATTCCCCAAGATAACGTTATATGTTATATGTCTTTTTATATGGGTTTTAAGGTAATATTTTTTTGGAAAATTGTTATGAAATGATTTTATGTCCTTTTATGTGTAATTAATACACTCTAAAAG
Organism: Viscum album; assembly: GCA_963277665.1. Classification (NCBI taxonomy): domain Eukaryota; kingdom Viridiplantae; phylum Streptophyta; class Magnoliopsida; order Santalales; family Viscaceae; genus Viscum; species Viscum album. Next base: position 1,556,327,068 of record OY728131.1, read on the forward strand.
GTGAAAAGCATTATATTTTGATTAGGATTTCATGGTCTACATGTATTCATATGGATAATATTTTTTATCTTTGTGTATCCTTTACTTCTATTTTTATGCTCATACCATGTATTAAAATGTTTTTATAGGATTTAATGGATAATAAATACAAGGATGGGATTAAATAATTTTTTTTGATTATTGAACATTAAATAAAACCATGATTCATTTTAATAGACTTTTTTTGAAGAAAAAATGGATAGTTTGTAAAAGTGTATACATTGTAATATTTGAGTTGTTATGTATGAGTTATTGCCTATTTCACTAATTCTCTAAACATGAAAATATCCTCACTGCGATATAAAATAAAATTATTGACTTAACTCAAGATTATGTAATGTTTAAGACTGCGGCCTTATTCTAAGGAAAACTATAAGGTTGACAAAATGTTTAAGAAAATGTACTTGAATTTCGTTAATGGATAGAGTCAGTGGTTTCCAAGAAATGTGACTGTAGTTTGATAGTAAAGGAGGAAACAGATATAACACATAGGTACCTGGTGGTAACATCTTTGACATGTTGTTTCAGATCTAACTTGAGGTAATATAATACACAAAAAAAGACCTTAAGGCACACATCATTTGTGTCTCTCAGGGTAAATGATTTGGGAATTCACACACTCTTCATGAACCATAAAAATGGATTTAAATATTTTTTTCTATGAATAACCTAATATGAACCAAGGGTGTCATAGATTATGAAAGGTGTCCTGATTTATATATCATATAAGTAATTATTTTCATGACTATTAGATTTTATCTTATGATAATTAATAATTACACCATGCTTCTGGTATTATTCAATGTTGGGAATGGGAAGGAACGTGATTAAATTTTTATGTTATGGATTATTTGATGATGATAAGTTGGGTAGGACGATCATTGGTTTGAAAGATGTTATGATAATTCCAAATGTATTTTCATAGAACATGATTAACAATGTGTGTCTTTACCAAATCTATGACTCAATACGGAAGATAAAGAATGAATTTTTAGAGATTTAGGGTAATGGAAACTAGGGAGGAAAGAATATTTTGTTTCCTTTGTATCAATAATTTTTAAAGAGTCACATATATTAATGTCTAAGAAGAATAAAAAATGTTTTTACTGTTGTGAAGAAGGAGAAATGGAAATTTACCTTACGGGGAAAATAATATCTTAATTAATGAAATGCAAGAGAATATTTTCCTCCTTAAGGAATCATCTAAGGATAAGTGTTTAATTATATAATAAATTTTCATTATGAAACTAAATGTCTCAATAGATATACTCTTACAGAGGATCTTCAGTGTTGTACGAGTAATGGTAATGATGTTGGAGATGAAGATGCTATAGTTGAAATTTGAAAAGAAAGTGGTATTGTGTAATAGGAATAGGTATTCTTGGTAATGTAATAATGATGAAGTTTAATCATAAAAGGTTAGATATATTTGGAATCAAGAATTATTATATTTATAAAGTGAAATACATAAGAAGTGTTTGTTTTGTTTTTTCCAATACATATTTACAAGAAAAGGTAAATGGGTTTGAATGAATAAAATAATGATATAATAGAATGGTTATGTCAATGGAAAAATCCTGATTAATGGATATATAACACTTAATATGTTCCTTATGTAATATTAATTTTTTTGATAAATAAATGTGGGTTATTAATAAGTAAATTCGATGATACCGATTACCTTGGAACTAATTAAGGACATGTTGACAAGAAGTTCACGCTATCAAGGACGAATATTGAAACATGTTGGATTTAGGGAATAGATACAGTGATCTATAGAATAAGGAATCATGCATGTTTTAAATAATTATATATGGTATTTAATGTTATTACCGTGTTTGCATAAAATATTTACGATGGGGGAATTCACATGAATTGAATGTGAAAACAAAGAGCTACATTGTTATATATTGGAGAATCAATGTTTATTTAATTTCATAAATATATATCTAAATTCATGTAATTTCATACTTGATATGGTTTATAATGATAACCATTCATGAATATTTTAATTTTAACATAGTATTAAGTATTTATGAACTGTGCTTGTATTGAATACCATGGCTAAAGGCTACATAGAGATTAACCTTATTTCAAGGATTTCCATCTTATTTATTTTTTAAATTATATTATTATCAATTTAGAAAAAGAAAACAATATTATCGAGTGACAAATAATTAATTTAGAAAAGAGAGCATGTCTTGAGTGTATAAAGAAATGACGATAATGGTTTAACACCTAACACTAGCCTATGCGATATCCTGGTTAGTTTGTAATTATTTTTGGGGAATAATTATTTATGATGAAATAATAATTTCACTTTTTATGTTTAGATATTAATGTATTAAATATATTGGTTTTTAATAATAGTTATTGATAAATAGTTAAACTTTTTATTCTTTTATGTGCAATACAATATGCTAAAAGACAGTTTTAGCACATCAAGAATCAGAGTTAATTTCTAAACATCCATTACATGAAGGTATAGACAATTTAAAAATTAATAAAATCCAAACTAAATAATGTAATATTTTTTATGGAAATAAGTAATGTATGCGTATTTCTTTTTATTAGTTTTAAATATAAGAATTAATCAACATTAGAAAAATGATATAAATAAAATGTTTTGTTCTATTACCATAATTATTTTGAACCATTGTCCTTATAAACCATCTAAAATAAATGGATTTTAGGACCTCAAATTTTCCTTTATCATTCATTTATCTTTCATTTATGACCTCAATCACTCCTTTTATATATTTATGATTTTCCTAAACGTTTAATCACTACTCATAACCTATGTACTCTTATGTGGAAACCCGATTATATGATATTTGAGAAACTATTATAGTTCCATCTTTCGTCATTTAATGGTTTTCTTTATTTATTATTAAAATGTATTTTTCTTTTTATAAAACATTCAAGTATAAAAACATTTATAACCTATACGAACTATGGGGATAAATTCATTTTAGTGGTGGTAGAATGTAAGACCCCAATATTTTGGAATTTTTTTAATTAATTAAATATTTTGATATTTTCCATCTCACGAGACATTGAACGTAATTATTTATATAAGACTAGGTCAAGCATTCCTTTCACATTGAACTGTCTTGGAATGTTCTACCCACAACCTCAAATTGGTGTACATTACAAGAAACATTGACGTGGAATATGATACATGGAACATTGGCATGTCGTACGTTACCTGAGATGCTAATGTTTCAATGAATCATCATTTAATTTTTATAATTACTCAAATGATTTAATTATTAAATTTCCATTAGAATTAATAATATGAACAGTAATAAGAACTTTTAAAATATTTTTATATTATTTTTATACCAATAAATGTTATTAGAAATGAGATATATGATTTTTATCATTTTCTTTATATGTTTAAAAATATTATTTTCTCTGTCTAAATACATTTCGTGTCCATCTATGAAAAACAATAAAATTAATTTTAACATATTTAGAAATTGAAATTGTTAAAATAAAACTATATTTTAAAATTTATGATGTCAAAATTATTTTAGTGTGAAATTTTGGGATTTTCAAAGAAAATTCAATTTTTTATTAATTGTGAATAATAGTTTATTTTTATTCCATGCTTCTTTTCAACTAATTTATTTATAATACCAAATTATATAATTTTTACGAAGTATATTTAGAATTTTTTTATCAATTAATAAAATTTAGGTCATTTATATCAATTCTACAATGATATTTTATATAACAACTTATCAATCTTTTGAATGTTTTTAGATTAAAAACCCATATTATCATCCCGACTATAGGAATAAATTTAAATTAATTTCAGCCAGTCAAGGGGTTATCATTTGAAAAAATGGATTCTAAATTTTTAATAATAATTATATATAATTTATAACAATACAAACTTAGTATTTGGCCATAAATATCAGCGAATGTAATTAAAATAAATTACATTTATTAAGGACCAATTTTTCTTAACTATGGAGTAAACCTTATATTTAACAGCCAAAACAAATGATTTAGTTGTCCCAAATCTATTATATGGCCATATATACAACATATCATCCATTTTCATGACTTTTTATTATGATTAGATCCATATGAAACATGAAAAATTGGGTTGGTATTCAAATTTTAAATATTTTCAAGAGTAACACTTTTCCTTCCCTATAAAAGGACACCACATCTCCCTCTTCTCCAAACATCAAAAAACACTTCTTTTTGCATAATAACATCTCAATAAACTTAAATCCAAGACCAAATTACTCATTGAATCCACAAATTTTTCATATATTATTTGATAAAATGATTCTTGCACAAACAAAAAGGAGAATCATGGGTAATAGGTAACACCATCTCACAAGCTCTATTCGTTTATTTTATTTCTCCTCCCCTAATATACATTTGTTACATTATTTTATAAATAAACATTGTATAATAAATTTACTAGTACGTAATTATTTTAATTTTTTTCCTTCACATACACCCAACTCCATTTAATGGGTAACAATTATTCTATTTACTTGTACGATGACCTACCTCCTCACAAAACGATGATTGTTCATTTTTTCTTTTACTACCCTTTTTTGTAGAAATTATGATTTGAAATTTATTTATATTTTTATATATTATATTTATATAATATAAATGGTTATTTATGTCTTTTAACACTTGTACCTTTATACACTCCAATTTCTTTTAACACAATAATTTCTTTCGACGAAGTGTGGAATACATCCCCCTCATAGTAGTGTGATTGATTCATTCACTACACAGAATATACTTAGAATTGATTTAGTAAACATATATGATATACATAACATTAAAACGTAATTATAATGATATTATATACATACATACACACAAAAAATACACACACACACACACACACACACACATATATATATATATATATATTATTTTCATTCATTCATTTAATACAATAGTAATAACTAAAAAAATGTTCGTGAAGACGTATGACTTAGTGTCTCCATGAATTGTGTATTACATCCCATAATTATATATTACATATATAATTTTAACTCAAATATAATGAATATTAATTATATTTATATCTATTTTTACATTATGGAATCATTATATATGTGTAAGAAAAAAAAATTAAACAAATTAGTAAACTTGTGAAGAACAAAGTCAATGTTACCCAAAGTGAAACCGTAATATAATATTATTAAAAGTGGGTATATATGGTAATGGTTAATACAAAATGCTATTATATATAGTTATATGTTTTTGTATAAATTTTTATAATGAATTTATATTTAATAAAGAAAATTTAATGATTATGATGAGAGTCATTCTACAGGTAAATGGATTTCATCTGTCTTTTTATTTCTATTAGAAGCATGATTTGTTTTTCACTCATTCTATTTTTGGTGTCTGTTATTCCCATGATTTTATTAAAGTTATCATATAATAAAATTCATGGGTATTCAAATATATATTTTATGATATTTCTCTCATGGGGGTTATGTCAGAAAAGATACCAAATCATTGAAATTGTTTTGTCTCAATTTTACCTCTTTGAGGCTCTTGTTTTTTATGCACCTAAATACTATTTTGATGGGTAAATACAAAAATTTTATATGTTATCTCTTGAATTTAATTATTTTTTTATTAATATAATTTTATTTTCATAAATGAATATTATAATCACATGTTACCAAGTCATAAGTGATTATTGGGACAATCTCATTTCCTTAAAAAAAATTTGATTATTATGATTCCTTTGATGGAATATTATTATCATTCTCTCAATAAAATTCATGGATTTTATTATAATATGGTTATTAGTTAATAATTCTTGTATTGGTACTATTTCTTCAACTCTTGGGTACATTATATATCGAATAAATATTTTTTAAGAAAGAAGAAATTTTACATCTCTTTGGCAGGAAATTTGTGTTACAATAAAATCAAGTTTTTAAAAATGTATTTGCATAATATTATATAGTTATAATATATTATTGAAAAGTAAATTTACACTTTTTGAATTGTAAAATGTTTTATAAGGAATCCTATTATTTCATTCTAAAAAGTCAATTTTCTCCCCTATTTATCATTCAAATGGAATGTTCTTTTTTATCTTTTATGACATGAATTGATTTACCCACCATCATTTCATTGAAGATTGATTTTTATTTTTCAAATTTTTAGTCTTTAAGAAAATGTTTTAAAATCAATTTGTAATAGAAAATTGTTATCAAAATGTTTTTAATACTCATTTATATGTTTTCATGGAAAATCATTTCCAAAATTTTATAAATATTTATTTAAAAATTTGTAATGTAATTTTAAGGATGTTTTTTACAAAAATTATCTATATTATTTTATATTTTTTAATGTAAGAAGGTATGAAAAAAATAATACATTATTTATAACTTTTGAAAGTGTTTTCCAAGAAAAAGGTTTCTAAGGTTTATATTATGGAATAGTATATTTCTAAGGTCAAATGGTTTTCAAAATGATTTCATGTCCCTTTTATACATTCTAACGGTATTTTATTAGAAAATTATTTTCAAATAGTTTTATGTATGATAATTTTTTTCAAAGAAGAAATGATATTTTCCTCAAACAATATTATTGAATGATATTTTAAAATTATTTTCTACCTAAGACAAAATCTATTGATGGTAGTCATTCCATTCTAGGAATTGATCTAAAGCTTCCATTCATATTATTTTTATAAATGTTTTATACGTAATATCATTGTATTTATGGAACATGTTTCCCTTTCAAGGGTTATATATTTTTTAAACTAGTTTACCTTTAACAGGATATATGTTTATGATATATATTTCCATTTCATGGGTTATATTTTTATTAAATCTATTTATATTTCATCAGTTTTTCTTTAAATTAAATTATTATGAAACTTGTATCTTTTTTCCAAATGATATTATTGGATTTCAAGTTTAAAATACCCATTTCATTTCAGGGATTATGATATTATTTCTTATCATTTTCTATCACATGTATGTATGATTTCATTATGAGATAGGTGGAATCTATATCTCCCTAAAATTATTTTGGTAAATATTTATACTTCATGAGACAGACATTGGTGAAATGAGAAATGAACTAGCTTCAGTCTTTCTATGATGGAATATGAAATGATCTCTGTTTAGTAATATAGGGTTGGATGGAGTAGTGAACTCGGTATAATAATATAGTGATAAAAGGGGGAGTGAACTCGGTTCAGTGATATAGGGCCGAAATGAGGACTAAATTTTTTTTATTAATATAGGGATAAAATAGGATGTGAACCCAATTAATTAAATTATGTAGTTAACAATGATGTAATTAGCAGCAATTCCTTGACTACTATGGAATTAGTTATTATATTCTTTTGTGTTTTCCACAATTCTTTGTTTTATTCCTATGTTATGATTTTATGGATTATGTTCATTATTTTCTTTATGATACATGTCTTATGAACATCAAGTATTTATTCTATGATTCATTTATATGATCATTTACATTCATGGTATGATCATATATTTTCAATATATTGTTCACATACCCTTATTCTCATGATTATGTCTATATATCACCTTTATTTACCCTTACTGTGCATCTGGTTAGACCAATTTTTATGTATTATTCCCTATGTTATAAAGATATATTTATTTTATGATATATCTAAGAGGGGTGCTGGTCATGGAGATTCTAGTGGGAGGTAATGTACATTTCTCGTGTACCAGTTTTTGTGTTTCAATGTTTCATATGAAACTAAACTAATACACTATTTGGGTACTTTATTATATCACATATATTGTATTATGAAAATTTAATTTAATGTTAATATGATAAATGTGAGGGTCTATATAGTGATCGATCACCTGAAAAAAATAATCTCACTTTATATGCATTCATGATACGAAAAAAGTCAATGATTTTTTTAATCTCAATGTGAGAGATGTTTTTTATTTTCTTACAGTCACATATTACATATTCTCTTGTAAGGATCCTCATTTCACTTCTCACTTCAGGAAAGGCCTTAAAGAGAGACTGTGATCTCAATTCTATTTGATCATGGAATTCTATCCGTGATCAGATGGCTAGAAAGAAAGTTATTTAATGATTCTTGAGGATATGATCCATAGTTGTGTTATCAATATGTGTGGATCTTAGAATTACCATATGGGACTGGTTTAGTTTTTTAATAACAATAGTTTCCAGTATATTATCATAATGGAACCATTAGTGGCCTTGAATTATGGCCCATTAATTTTTCTATTATATTGGTTATAGACTGTTGATAATTCCATAGTTGGGATGATAATTGATTAATAGATGAAATTAAAAACATAGCAGACTCATTAGAGAATTTCAATTTAATGGAGATGATATGTGTCTTTGGATGATAGTTATTATAGACCACATGGGTTTTTATATTGTAAAAAGCAGTTATTGAATGTTTCACCTCAATTGAGTCATCAAAGGCATGGGAGGAATGGGATGATTACAAGTCATTTTTTGTGACATTTTTAGGTAATGGGAAATGAGGGAATGTTTCTTAGTATTTAGATATTCAAACATAGATGTTTTTTTCACATAATGAATTCCATCTATCTCAGCTAAGATAATATCTATCAGATGTATATCATGTTCAATTATGGAGTGATCATGACATTGAACTTCATTTATCCATGACTGAATTAATATTTAGGATTGTTTCTTTTATAAACATGGTACTTTTCGGGAGGATTATTACTTTGATAGTTGTTCTATGGAAGCACAATTTAGATTCTCAGGAGACCTTGGAGCGCGAGGCGCTGACGAGAGGGAATTGGCCACAACTTTTTGATATACAATATTCGTGAAATGGGTTATAAGGATAAAATATTGTTATGATGGGGTGGTTATAACATACTACTACCATTATTTTAGGTATGTTCTTGACTGTTTCATGATATTCCATTTTTTTCTGGGTAGGTCCGATATGTTTTTGGGACGATACATATAATGGTGATGTTAGAGATTTGTTAGAATTTTTTTAATCATAAAATAAGTTGGTTTGGACGCATGTTGGGCATTTATAGGCATTGTAAAATTATATGAATATATAAAAATTCTAAAATGAAAACATACATTTTTTACAAAATGAGGTGGGAATTTCAAGGATTTTGGGGTTTCCCAATTACATGATGTATATTTTGGATTCATGTAATCTGAGGTTTTGACAGTTGTTTTTATATAGATTTATTATAGGTCAATTAGGTTTAATGTTATCTAGACATCCTTAATCATGACTATGAGCCATCTCTAGGTGATATTGGAGCCTTGTAACCTTATTAATCGAATATTTTAGTGATGAATAATTGTTTTTATATTTCGGTGTTACTTTCTTGGTAAAAAGTCTCCCTCTCTCTTCATTTTACCCATGTACTCATTAGAGTTTTATAGATCAACTTGGGGTTGATGGATCTAAATTGTTGCTATTTATTCTTGTTTGTTGGTTTATTTCCTTTATCCTTATAAACATTTTTTTGGAAGGTTTAATTTTAGGGATTTTATCTATAATAAAGGTTTTTAATTCCATTTTTATTGACCTAATTCGATTAACCCTAAATTTCTTAATTTAAATTAAATTGTATGATTTATTATAAATGTTTTGAAATTTATTATAATTTTTTTTATTAAAATAATGATTTTAATTAATTGGGGGATTTGGATTATTTAGGCATGACATTGGGATAATTTTCTAGTTCGAATGAATTGTGGTGTTTTTTGAATTTGATGAAATTTTTTGGAATATAAATTATTTGATTTCAATTATGATTTTTATTTCATGAAATTTATTTTAAATTTATAATTGTAAAAAATAGATTAAAATGGTTTTAATGTAACACATTAGTTTTTTCTTAGAACATGGCATGTTTTAATTTTAAACCCATGTATTGGTTTTTGAATGGAAATTAGTATATTTGAATAGTGGGATGGTATGAATTTTGTTTTTAATGTTTTTAAATTAAAAATACCATGGGTTGTTATTAGTTAGAATGTATCCCTATGGAGTTAGTGAGATATTAAAATATCACCATTTTCGTCACACTACAACTAAAATAAAATCTAGTGTAGCAGGTCTGATCCCCGTTTTGATGGTGATAAGTCTTCATTGGCTAGTGTCATATGGACATGTGTATACACATATTTCCATTATCATCATCGAGTATGGGGGGATGCATTATCTGTCAACTATCATACCTTTTAGAATAGGACTATGTTTATTAATGTTCATATATGAAATATATGAAAATATTATTATAAACTATTTTACGCATGCCTTATAAATTTATAAAATCATTTTTATATAAAAAAATTATAATACCATTTGATTAAATGATATCCATAATTTTAAATGTATATCAGGAATTGTTTAAATAATTATTTGTTCTACCATACAATTTTATTAAAAATTAAATTATTATTTTGTGTGTTAATTATTTTTATCTTATTATAGAATCCAAGTATAGACCCCACTGCGAATTTTTATCACACCGTAAATGTGCATTCATGTTTTTTTATGACATCTTCTTTGAGGTTCTGGCAAGTGTGAGAACTAACAATAATGTGGTAGTTGTTATTTATTATTGGACTTTGAGCGCCGAATACACTAGGAGTTGGGTTTTTATCCGGTTTACTGGAAAATTATTATTGTAAATTGGATTATTTACCCATTTTACATTCAAAACACTAATCCATCATGGGGTTTCTCTATATTCATACAATCTTGTTTGAATTTTTTTGAAATGATTGGGGAAAATTAATTACCACTTTAATTTTTTCTGATGTACGGTTATATTCACCAAACCATGGGGAATATAAATTACCTTTCTAACATGTTGGTGCAGACTCATTAATCAGGTTACCAGTGTACCTAGGATGGTTCAAAAAAATGTGGTGAGGGTTTTCATCACAATCTTATCATTATTCGAGGTTTTTTCTAGTCACCCTTAGAAAAAATTTATGATATATTTATCTTAATATATTTATATATATTATACTATAGTTATTCATGAACTATTTCAGGTTATATTTCTATTTTCCCACTTTAAACTACAAATGATTGACAAAATAATTTTAATATAATACAATATATTTATTTATTCATTAGATAATTATTTTTATTAGAAATACTATTTCGATAAATAAAAGTTTTTTTAAAACGTTTTAGATTTCCAAAAATTTTATATTGATAACCATTTTACCAACTTATTATCAATTAAAAAATATTTAAGGATATAGTTTTATATTTCTCTAAATAAGGCACTTTTCTGACAGTTTTATAGGAAAACAGTAATGTTTCTTTTAATCTATATGACATGTACAGAATTTACTACCAACATAGTCATACATTAATTTAATTTTACTTTTAATGAATACTATATCTTAAAATAAATTTATTCAAAATATTTAAGAAAATAATAGCTATTATAATTAATTTTAAATGAATGTATTTTTACAAAAGTTTCTCAAATTTCTTATTTTATCAAAAATAGAGAAATTTTAAATGAAATGTTATTTTTTAGAATATAGTTTCCATGTCATATTTAAAAATATTTTTCCATATATGAAAACATTATTTTATGTTAGTTATAAACTAACAAGGATATAATACAATGATTCCATTCTTATTATTATTTATTATGATGGTTTATGATTAATATGAATGGTGATGTACGGTGTTGGTATAATTAATTTCACCCAAGATAGTTTGCAATTATGTTTAATTATAGGGTAATGTATTTAAAATTCATGTGTTAGGTCAAGTAAAATTTTTAATTTTGATTATGTTTTACAATTTTTATTTGTGGAATGAGTTGGTCTTTATATGTGCTGGTAATGGCCCATTAAAGAATATAAATAAAACTATATGTCTCATGAGAATATCTAGTTAAGGTATTGCTTAATTTCTTTTCAGTTTATATATATGTCTTTGCACAAACATCAATGATATTAGATATCTCTGAAAAAACATTGATGTAATTAGTAGTGTTGGAATAAGCATTTGTGGGGTACTTTTGATGTCTAAAATATTATATTATATCATTATGAATTCATTTTCTCATGAGATAAACATATGAATGAATATTCTATAGAATTCCCCTCCCATCACATACTATTTCCAACTCAGTCCTCATTTGAATAAATTACACTGCCGAATCAACATTACATGAAAAAAGTAAATAATGTTCTATATTTGGAAAACTAATAATATTAAATATCAAAAGATTCCCCAATTAAATTGATTATAAACCAGTTATTGAAATATTATAAATGGTAAAATTACAGTATAAAATCAATAGAAGAGTAAAAAAATGGACAATGACATTAGTTAAAATACATTAAACGTATCATTGGTTTATTCTGTAGTAAAAAAACTTTTCTACGTTAAAAATAATTTTTAAAGTCTAAAAACTATTTAAATTATAATGAAAAAATTTACCAGAAAATATTTTTTAAAATTTACAATGTAAGATCTAATAAATTGAGCGGGAATGAATGTTGGAAATTTTTTCATGTCATAATACTATAAAATAATATTGTTCGCATATTTGAATGAAAAATAAAAAGTACCATGTTTGAAAAATGATAAGAAGAATAATTTTAATATAATTATTAATGAGTGAATCATTGGTAAGTGTGAGTTTAAAAAAATTGGTAAATAATAAAAATATTTTTGAAATAATTTTTAGAAACCATGTTCACAAAATAACACAATCCTTTACTAATACATAAAAATAATATATCGTAAAAAATGACGTGATTATTAAATAATACCTTACAGTATTGGTAACCATTGAATCATAAAATCCATGAAATGATATCATAAAAGTAAAAATTAAATATCATGATAATAAGATATTCATGGTACAAAATATTAATTGGAACATATATATGCGAAACAAATGAAATAATTGGTGAATATATATTATGTCCAATGAATTCCAATATGATATGAGAAATTATTACTGTAGATATGTGTTCCTTCCTATGTGTTTAAAGATCCTATATAATAAATATTGATTTAATGTATTTATATTAATAATATATTAAAATATATATCATAATATATATGACATTATAGTCTTTTTTATCATTTATTATTAATAATTCCATATTAAATAACTATTTCAGGTGATAACTCCATCATTTTTCATGTATTATTTTATGTTGTATCCTTACTATTTGTGCATTTAGAATGGTTCTATAATCTCTAAAAAATAATCATAGTTTAAATATCACACATATATATAATCTAACTAATTATTTCTTTTAAACAATATCTGTAAAATGATGACGGAATATAAATTACATAGATGTGGGGAGTCTATAAGTTGTACATACATATTAGATATTTTTTATTCCTTTCATAGGATAGATAAAGAGATTGAATATATTTTTTCCATTATACTGAAATAAAAAGAATTTATTTATTATACTATTATTATTATTTTAGGATGTGAACAACACATGAAATGAGAGTAGAATATAAAATAAGCTTGAAAGAGCCAGTAAAGATGATTAACTATTTTTTTCGTGGAATCCTATTTGGTAAATTCATAATGATTCATGGGTTGATATTTTTTAGTTACCAAAACATCAAGAACATGGATAACGATGCTGGTAAAAGTAATTTTTGTGGGTTTTAGGATATATAGGTCAGGGTTTTTTAATGAAGGGATTATATTCCCATTTAAAATTGATGAGAGGATAAATTTTAGAATTTATTAATATATTGAATTAGTATGAATTAATATTTAAAACTGTATTCCTCATATTAATTTATATTAATTTTATTATGTGATATATTCTTATTTATATAATATATATATATGTAAAAAATTTACTATGTGTACCATTATCTTATATTTATTAACCCTCATGGAATATTTTTATGGTTATCACATCAAAAATGTATTTTAATATTTCATTGAAAATATAAATACTATAGATGTTATACTAGTTTATAAATGAATAAACATTTGGATTACCAATAATACGAAAACAATTTTGTCGAATATATGTTCTATAATAATTTTATATCATTTCATAATATTATTTTTTATAAAATATCAATTATGTAAATTTTAATATCTATTATTATAACCACATTTTGAATATCAAGTGAATAATTATAATTAGGGAAAAAAATATATTATATCCTTATCATGTCATTTTTGTCTATAATATTTACATAATATATTATTTACCATAAATTATATTATATATAATATTTTAAAAATCAATTATTTGATTTTTTTTCATTAATAATTGCTAAATTAGAGTTCTGTAATCTTATTAAGGTAATTATTTATTTCATAAAAATGAAATATATACATCCCTGAGTAAGATAAATCATTTACATTACAAATTTATATTTACAGTTTTACAAATTCATCCAATAGCCCTATATAAAAAATATTATAATTACTAAAAACAAGAGTGTGACATGTTTGAATTTTTAGGATATAATATTATACAACATTTCGTCGCCATATTATTTTATTTAGAAGATGGTGAATATGGGAGTGAAATTTTTTCATATTATTGATCGATATGGGTTTCCATTCCAAATCAATGCACAATCAATATTTATAGTGTTATTTCAGACTGATTAACAGTTTCCCTTTAAGGTGGAATCATATTATTTATTTTAATGTAATAAAAATGTAGTACATTCATGTGTTCTTATTTATGTGAGGATGGAGAATGTATCATTTATGGAGTCACATTAAATTTTTTATGATATGGTAAAATAAAAGGTATCGGGGTCTTTGGCCATTAGAAAAGATGATGATAGAGGCTTTACAATGGTGTCAGCTCCAGACACATGACATAAAAATACGATTTCGGTAAATTTTTACTTTTTATGACTGTTATTTATGAAAATGAGGATTTTCCTTTGTATTATTTTGATATAAAATAAGTTTTTCATTGTATTGGTAATCATGATTGGAAAATCATCCCTATTAGGATAGTTTATTTTTATATAATCTCCGATTTTCAAGAGGATATCGATGCGACATGGATTTATGGAAATCTTTAACTACTTCAAAGTGTCTTTAGAGTATTATAATGGGATTAATATTTTAATCACCTAATAAAAATAATCTAATGCTCATGTTTGGGTGATACTTTACTACCTGAGTTGGGTGTATTGGCACCTTAAAAATCATACCGATATTGCCTCTTTTTTGGGTACCTTGATCATGCTAGATCAATGGATACTGTATGGTGAGAATCGATTCAATGGATTAATATTTTTTGATATTAATCTTTAAATAAAGCATCTAGATTTTATATTTCTCATTTTCAATTATATAATTATTGAGATTATTTTTCAATATCAATATGCTCCTCGATTATTTGATGTTTTGTTTTTTATCATTTTATGAAAAATTTAGTTAAATTCAAATAAATGTAATTGTGGTTCTTAAGGCTACGGAAATGAAGTAAATCAATTATAGGAATAATAATACAGGTTTGTTTGTTGAGAAAGGTGTGGATCTAATAGAATTGTGACACTATGGGAAA
This sequence comes from Viscum album, assembly GCA_963277665.1. Lineage (NCBI taxonomy): Eukaryota > Viridiplantae > Streptophyta > Magnoliopsida > Santalales > Viscaceae > Viscum > Viscum album. Next base: position 1,556,342,668 of record OY728131.1, read on the forward strand.
TAGTTTGTTTCTTCTTTCTGATTAATTCATTTGAATAGACCATGTGATGACATCTTGGGTGAAGAAGAGAAGAGGAATAAGCCTCCAAATTTATCGCGATCTCTAAATATTCTGGTGTGTGTGAATAATGTTGATAAATTAATGGAATATATTAATGATTTAACCTTGAATTGGGATAGAAAAAATGACAGTTTTTATTATAATTTTAGGACGTAGGAGAATGTGGATGAGAATAACTTAGTTCTATAAATATCATTAGAATTCAAAGAGTCCGTTATTAAATTAGAGGTTTAATCTTTTAGTTCATCTATCTAGTAGGTTTATGTTCTAACTTATGTGAATTTGGTTTATATACCCAACTAACAATGATTTATTGATTCTCTAATTATAGGTTCTTGTAATGCAGTAGTTATGTTTTTTATGCTAATGAATATGATATAGTTGATGGTAATATATCCATAAATGAGACCAGTCAACGATATCATTTAACTATGACATGTCATATCCTAAATATTTGCAAACAAAAAGATGAATAGGTGAGGATGTTAATAATGCTTCTAATATTAGTAGTCTTCTACATGTATCCATTGTCTCTAAATAGATTTTAAGGAGACTTAATAAATTAGAAATGTATTATAAAGGGGTGAAGATCATTGGGGGTTCCACCATAATACCAAAATTTATATGAATATTATTTATAGTAAGATCCAAATACTGAATAATAATCTCACTTCCAACTCTTTAAGGATTCATATTGAGAATTATTGGCAAGTTATTATTGGATAGGATTTAAATAAAATAGACTTTTTTCCATAGATTCTAGTAAGAAAAATCATGTTTTAATTTTATTGGAAATTTTTTTTCTCTAATAGAGGTAAAAAAATCATTTGATATTGGATCATGTAGGGACTACATTATTAATTTAGTTGTATTTTTTGTCAATGTGGTCAATTAATTTAAATGATGGTCCCAGACACTATCATAAGTAAAATGGAGAATGAAAATCAAATGAATATTGTAATGATCTTGAAAAGATCGAAGAACTTGTATCAAGTGTGATTCAATGATTACCATATTGAAGGAGCATCCTTTTAAGGATGAATGAAGAACATTGGATTTTATAATCCAAAAAGAAATATATAGAAGAATAATGTTAAAGAAGAGTCTTGTACTTTATGGTGGTTAATCAAGATTTTGGTGTTGTGATTAATGATAGACATGCATTTTTGTGTATACTAGTATTCTACCAATTATTTGTTATGTGGCCAACTAAATAAATTGGGCTGTCCAACGAGCTAGCTACCCGTCCTCAAACCAAGGCACATTCGGGACCATAGGGGGTCGAAAGTGCCCATGGGGAAGCCTAGGTAGAGCTAGCTCAAAAGAGGCGTTTTTGGGCCATGTATATGCATGGAGAAGTTCACGCACGTTGACAACCAATGTGCTGGGGTGCATAGTGGGTTCTAGGAGCGTTACCGTAGGAGGCATAGGTGCGCACAGAAGTGTGTTCGGATAGAATCGGTGTGTGGCAGCACCATATGGGGAGAACAGATTTCTGAGCGATTTTTGGGATGAGCTGATTGATAAATCATGCATCTCTGGCATGTCTATTTCGATGTCGGATGAGTTTTAAAAAAACACAGATGTAATATCCGCCTTCTAACAAATCTCACATATCGCTAAACCATTCAGTCAATCTAGGGAATATTGATGTAATTTCCGCAGTCCATCTATTCCTCCCTATTGGAGTATGAACCAGGGTCATCTGATCGTCCTGTAGATTTGAACCTTCCACGCCGTCATATTCAACATCTTGATATCGCTGCCTCCCACCACCGATGCTACTCTCACCAAATATGATGACTTCCCACTATGGATGATCCCTAGCCATTGAAGAAGTGTATCATGATTGAACTATGACCATTCATGTAATCTACAACCTAGAAGCATGATATCTCGAAGGAGGCCAACACGAATGGAGTTGTGAGGCATTATTTCTCGTCTAAGATACATGAAGTATCCATGAAAGATTCATGCATGTGATTCATGAATATGATCTTTACTCGATTCACAAAGATAGGAGCACGTGTTCAGAAAAACGAAACACCTGAGACTTCTAGATCATACATGACCCACAGTTTCGAAATATTGAAGGCAGTGATCTCGGGTATTAAAAACCCTTATCTTAATATGAGATACTCGGATGGTGAATACCGAAGTGGTTCCCCCCACGCCTATAAAAGGAGGAGCCCGAGATGAGAAGAGATGCTACTCTCTTATACCTGAGAGATCCTACTTAGACAAACAGAGAATATCCCTATGCACCACTTCACGAAAAGAAACCGGGAGTATCGTGAGCCTTTTGCTTTGTGAAGAAGACTTCCCACAAACCTTGTACTGGTTCTATGCACCCTTGAATTAATTTGCAAAGAATCAGCACCCGAACATGTGATAGGTTTTGTAAAAACCATCATGGTGCATCATGAGAGACCTGATTTCATCAGCCAGTGCTTGAGATATTCTCTCATTGTTCTTTGTGAAGAGGCAAAACTGTACATCTCATGCACAAATAAGAACTATACATCCTTGCGTAATGAATACAAGCTGAGTCCACCTTGCTTTCATATGGGGTATAATAACACTTTGAGGTACGCATTTCTACACACTACTATTTAAAGGGGTTTCTGCATTGGTGGAGAAGTAGGGAAGTCCAACACACATTCTTACATGCATGTGTATTGATTAATGAAGCCCAAGGCCATTCTTTATGTGTCTGAAGAAGAATCTCTCACAAATAAGGTCTTTCCCGATTGGGGATTGAAGATAAATATCACTCCTAAATAAACACCCTAACTAAGTGCAAGTGGAAGAAGGAAAAGAATGTGGAGGAAGAGGCCGAGTGTGTGTATATTTAAAGAACCATATCCATTATGGGTTATCACAAAATAATAATAAAATGAGAATGCATTCATGAACATGCATACAGATGCATATGATAATACACTTAAATAAAATAATCAAACAAGTTTGTTCATGTTTGTAAAGAAGAAGAAGAAAGTAAGGGAAGAAAGGATCAACCTGAATTCCATTTGCAATATCACATGCATTCCTGAACAAGAGAAAATAATTAATTGTGATGATGCCAAGTGAACTGATCTTTATTTCCTAAAAAATCACATTTTTTTATGTGATTTTATCCATGATGATAGAAGATGTTTTAGTACAGTTGGTTGTTGCACCATGAAGAAGAAATAAAGAGTCTAGTTTAGTTGGGTTTTTAGATGAGAAGAAGATAAAGAAAGATGAAAGAATTTATTGCCTACTTCTTTGAAAATAATTAGTTGAAGAGGAATAAATAAGACCAAGAGTGTAACATACCTTATCAAGAATAAAGAATATTATTTGTGTAGGAAGTATAAAGAACAACCTAGATGCTGCAAGTTGGAGTAGGCTATCACTAGTCTAGGGAAAATGATTTTTTCCCACTCCCTCCAAAGTATAGGGACTGACACTGGCTAGATGATTTTTTTCCAGCCACTCCATTGTTACAACATATAACATCATAGAGGAGAATCCATGAACTAGTCATATTCATGCATAGAAAGGGTGTAGCTACTCTTATTGAGTGGTGAACCTTGTAAAAATATCATGTGAATATTTTTACTGCTTTATATTATTGCATGTGATAGGTAAAAGAGAATAAGAGAATAAAGTTACTAACAGGTCAAGAGGTATAGGGATAGACAGCTATAATTGGTTTATAATGTCCCCAAAACTAATTCACCCCCACTCAGTGTTGGTAATAGCCAAAAATAGTCATTTCAATTGGTATCAGAGCTAGGGTCACCTTTCTTGAATTCTATAGAGTGATGTTATTCTATTTTGAAGACCTGAGTTTCTTTATTGAGTTATCTATGAAGTGAAATTTCATTGAAGATTCCTTTATCTATGAATAAGAGGCTATATCTACCAAGGCCATTATGAATATAAAAAAGGAAAAGAGAATGTTGAAGAAGAAGTCCCTTTTATCTAAAGAAGAGGAAGTATATGGTTCTCCATATCGGGATGACATTAAAGACATACCAGACTTGGAAGGTAATGAGAAGGTGCCTCAAGTTTCCACCAAAAATATGGACAACCTTCCTACCTCAACTGATCATGAGGTATGTGTTAGTAAATTTGAAAATTATTTTCATGATGAAAATGTTGGAACAGGTGGTGACGATCAATCTACAACATCTCCATAAATATCATTTGATAGATTAAGAATGATTCTACATGGGTTTCTTAAAGAAATTTCATCCATGTTTTGTTGAGTATTTCAATGCGTACCAAAAAATGTCACTCAATTAGAAGAAAAAACTAATGCTATAGGGAAATTATTAGAATAAAAAAATGTTGAATGATTAAATCTCTCCCAATAGGTTGTATCCTTTAATGAAATAAAGAGTGAATTTGAGGTATGTTCTTTATAGTGGATCAAAGTTGTTGGACAAAAATAGGTAGTCAACAAGACTCTAGAATAGAAGTTATATGCAATTTATGATGATCTCAAAAAGAGAAATGATTTCAAGGAGTTATATTTAGAATAAGATTCCATGAAGATCAAAGAACATGACTCTTTTTTGAAAAACAATGTAAGGATGCATAAAGGTGATGTTGAAAAATTAAAGAAGGCATGGGAAGTGTAGATGACTATGATTGAAGACCGAAAAGTCATCCTCAATATGAGATGTCTAGAATTGGAATCTAAGTTGAAAAATATTGAGAAGACACGTATTGATTCATCATAAAAGAAATAAAAAGTTGTTGCTAGTACTCTATTCTCACTAGAGGATTCTACTATCTAAATACCTCCAAAATGTGACTAGAAGATCATGTCTTCACTCATTGATCTATTACAAGAATCTAAGAAAGTAAATGTACCATTCATACCAATTTGTTTTAATGTTTCTAAAATTGTTTCTACAAAAACTGCAGGTTGGAAGGAAAATTATAAAAACGTATAGATAATGATAATTTTGAAGAAACCTACCACCAAGGATAAGGTGGATAAAGGAAGTAGTTTGGAAGATAGCCCCCACATAAATAACAACATACCAGGAAGAAGATTCAGAAACCATATAATGACAATTTCAAGAAGTCAAGGTTTGTTGATCAATACTAGTGTTGTAAAAAATTTGGTTGTTGTTCAGTTTATTTTTGGTACAATCCATTAAATGTAAAAGCATAGAGAAATCCCATCTTAAGGGGGAGAAACCCAGTAAAGAAGAAGCAACATCCACAGATCCAGAAGCATATATATACTGCAAATATATTTGGAATGTTAGATGAAAATTGTGATGTAGGCAATATGAGTCATCACATGAATGTTTCATGTTCATTTCAAAAGGTACCCAAGGCTAATAAGAAAAGAATACCACAGAAGCTAGATAATAATGAATAAGTATCCTTGGGATGAAATCAGATAAATAATGTGAAAAAAATTCTCCCAAGAAGATTTCAAGAATTAATGTTGAAAATTCCTTGGATTCTAAAACCAATAAGTTCATGGGTAGTGCATCCAAAAGAATTACTAAGAAGAATGACACTCAGAATAAGCCATGTAGAAGATACAATATTGATACCTCAGTCTTTAATGATATATTTTTTCTTTGGCAAGAAGATTTTGAAATAATGAGAATTATGGAAGATTCACATGCTATGAGTAGTGAAAAAATAAAAAAGAAGATTCAACATGAAGTCAAAGAATTTTTGTGTTCAAGGTGAAATAAGGTGAGTCATACTTTTTATAGATACTTCGAATTTACTCCATCCAAACAAGAATTCCTAAAAAAATTAATGTTGAATTTGGAGATTATAGAGATTTGAAAGCCCTTGAAGAAATAATATTCAAACACAAAGAAATGGATAAAATAGTGAGTTCCAAACAATCATAGTCATCATTGATGATTGGTTGTGAAAGTGTGTAAAATAGAGAATCTGGGTTGAGAATATCATCTCAACCTTGTTGTTCACATTGATTGACCCAGGAGGATCTACCTTATTCCTTTAAATATTGGTGTATTGTTTTTTTTATTATCATACAAGGAAATTAAGGTGAGGTAAGATCTGAAGGGGAGAACCTATGATTCAGTGATGAGAAGTGTTCCTCAGAGGGAGAGACACATGAAGAAGCTACCATAGTCATTATCTCAGTCAGTATCAACATCAGTTGGTATAAAATTCAATTACTCTAAAGATTGTATAAATATCATGTCATTTGAAAAGGTATGTCATTTCTCAATTTATCACCCCTGGTTACTCAAAATAAATATTATTTTTCAAGGGGGTGGGGGTAACTAAAAATTACTCAGTGACATAAGAAGATTGTAAGTGTTCCAAGGTCACATATCTTGCCTATTACTCCTGAATGTTTTTGATCCATTTGATGAAGTGAATGAAGTAGTTCAAGTTTATTATCTTATATCAAACTTATTATCCTAACACTATAATGAAAGTGGAAACCCCTTAATTTAATGTTCATGAGTTCTCATCTCATGAGGTATCATGATGCAGTGGATAATAGAAAACTCTGTTTTATAAATGAAATCCTAATTTTTTTTCTACACCGTCCATTGTTCAAGTAGAATAAGAGTGAAATGATTGATATAACATTACTTAAGAATGGATTGATACCCTCTCTACCAAGAACATTTCTATTTTCAATAAGATGGGAGAAGTGAAATGAATGTTTATGAGAGATAAAGAAGTGAAGAATCACATTGAAACATTTATTTAGTATAAAAACATTGGGTATCTCCAACAAATACAAAAGGGGGATTGTTGGGACCACTTTAGTAATATACATGTATTTGTTTCCAATGTGGTCAATGAACGTCAATGATGGTTACAGACACTCCCCTATTGATTTGTATTCGTTTTCATGCACATGGATGCATAATGGGCATGAGGATTGTGCCCATAAGAGGCATGGGTTGGAACAGAAGTGTGACTATAGAGAACCGGTGTGGGGCGGCACCAGAGGGGGGATATGAGAATTTTGACTAATCATCAGGAGTTGATTAATAAACTGTGTATCTCCCACGTGTATGTTTTGATGTGGCATGCATTTTAAAAAATGCCGATGTAATATCCCCCTTCCATACAATATTTCATATCGCTCCACCATTTAATCAATCTGCATCAGATGGATCTAAACACCACTGTCCATCTATTCTGTGTTGTGTGAGTATGAACCAAGGCTATATGATCCTCTAGCAAATTTGAACCGGTGATTCCATCATCTTCATCCTCTCGACGACGATGCCACCCACTCATGATACTTCTCTCACTTAAGATGATGCTTTTCCACCATTGTTGATCTCCATCTATCGAGGATGTGTCTCATGATTGAACCGAGACCATGCACACAATCTACGTCTTGTATACATGTTATCTCAAAGGTGTCTGAAGAAAACAGAGTTGTGATGCCTTAATTATCATCCGAGATACATGGAGGAACCACATGAGATTAAATCACGAGAATCATTCATACGATCTTGACTCCATGCACGAAGATAGGAGCCCACTTTAAGAATAAAACACCTGAGACTTTCGGTTCATCCATGACCTGCAGTTTCGAAATATTGAAGGAAATGATCTCGAGAATTCGAATCCCCAATCATAATGCGATATAAGTTGATGTCGAATGTGTAAGAGGTGATCCCCTCACATATAAAAGGAGGAGATTGAGATGATAATAGTTGCTACACCCTTATACCTAAGAGCTCCTGTTTCGAAAAACAGAGCATCTCCCGGTGCACCACATTGCAAAGAGAAACCATGAGTCCCATGAGCATTCTTATCTGTGAAGAAGAGTTCCCATAATCCTACTACAGGTGCTATGAAACCTTGAAAAACATCGTGAATAACTGATACCCGAATGTGTGATAGTTTCTGTAAAAACCCTTGCAGTGCTTCTTGAAAGCCATGCCATCGAGATCCAGTACTTGATATATTCTCTCACTATGCTTTACAAAGAAGAAAAAACATACACCTCATGAACAAAGAAGAATTGTGCATATTATCATTAAGAATAAAACCTTAGGCCACCTCAGTTTTATAAGGTGAATAATAACTCTTTTAGGTATGCATTTTTACACTTTATAGTTTATAGGGGTTTGTGCTCTGTTGGAGAAGGATAGAAGTCCAACACACATTCATACACGTGTATTTATCGTTTAAAGAACAATGAGGGTATAAATTTAGTGTTTGAAGAAGAAGATTTAACTAAGAAATGGTTTCACCCATTTAGGTTTGAAGATAAATAGAACACCTAAAGAAACAACCTAACTACATGCAAGTGGAAGAAAGAAAATAAAGAGGAGGAAGAGGTCGAGTGTGTGTGTGTTTAATGAACCATATTCATTAAGGGTTTTCACACAATAAGAATAAGAGGAGAATTCATTCACACACATGAATAAACATATATATGTGAATAAACATATATAAAAGAATAAAAAAAAGTTTGTACATTTGTGTAATGAAGAGGAAGAAAGTAAGGGATGAAAGGTTCAACCTAAATTCCATATGCATGATTATAGGCATTCATACACAAGAGAGAAGAATTAATTTTAATGATTCCAAGTGAACTGATCTTCATTTCTTGAATAATCACATCGGTTCATTTTATTGTAACCAAGAAGATAGAATATGTTTTAGTGCAGTTGTTTGTTACACTATGTTGAAGAAAGAAGATGTATAGTGCAGTTGGTGTTGCACTAGAGTAGAAGGGAAACAAAGAAGGAATAATTTCATGCCTACTACATTGCATATAATCAAGTGAGGAGAACTAAAGAAGTCCAAGAGTAAAACCTAACTTATCTGGAAGGAATGAAAATGTCTTTATATGCAGTATAATAAACCAGCTAGAGGTTCCATGTTGGACTGGGCTGTCACTAGTCCAGGGAAGAGGATTGTTTCCCACCCCCACCAAAGTGTAGGGAATCACACTGGCTAGAGGATTGTTTTCCTATCCACTCCACCATAAAAACATATAACATCATTGTAGGGACCTTATGAACTAGTTATATCCATGCATGTTAAGGACGTAGCTATGCATATTTAGTGGTGAACCTTGTATAAATATCATTTCCCTATTTTTACTGATATCTATTATTGCATGTGATTTGGAAACGAGAATAAGAGAATTAAGATCCTAATAGGTCAAGAGGTACATAGATAGAATGTTAGAATTGTTTTAAAAAGTTCCCAACATTGATTCACCCCTCTCATTGTTAGTAATATCCCAAACTGGTCCTTTCAGATTACACCTCCTTAGATTAACATTCCATGGTGGTCACTATTGAGCATTAGATTTCATGTTCCATTAAATACCATGGGATAAAAATTTATTATTCCACATAGTATTCTCATAATATGTATCGGGTTTATTGGAATCTTTGGATTTAAATTGAATATATTAATGATTTTTTGAATTATCTATAGATTTTACATGGTTATATTAATTCTATTCTGAATTCAGATGAAAAATTGTGTCCTATGACTAGTTCCATATCAGCCTTACAATTTCGGGTATTTAGAATTGTTGGTGGATATATTTAATCGAATCATGTTGGTGTGAAATACACATTGTATGGCATGCATATTAATGGAATTATGGAATAAAAACCTGACTGATATTTTTTTAAAGAGTATTCCCTGTAAACTCGATACTCTATTTCATAAATGTCCTTATCAAGACCTAATTCCAATCAGTATAAAATTGAGATTGATATTTTTAGTAAGGAAACTATGTATCCCTTTCATTTTATAATTAATAATTATTGGGTGTCTCATCCTAAGTGTTGAAAAATTGTTCAAGAAGCCAATAGATATGTTAATTTTTTGAAGGAATATGTTTTCATTCATGAACTCAAATTTATGTAATGGAAACTAAACATTTAAGAAAGAAATAATTTATATCTCTTGATTTTTTTTCTTTCCTCTCCCAATATTTCTCAACATATTTGTCAAGAGTGTAGTACCCTCAATGATTTTTATAGTCTATTGAACGATTTTCAGATGGAATGAAAAGATAATTTTCTCATATATATTAAAGGTTCCTTGAAAAGATATTAATTAAAATATAATTTTCTTAAATATAGGGATACAAATTCTATTTACATGAATTACCTTCACAGATCAATAATGGTGTATAGAGAATTATCTTTACCTAGGAATGGGGATCACATTTTAGATAATAGGAAAGACCTCTCAAATCATGTCATTTCGTAATATAAGTATCTATTTGATAGTTCATATATTATTTTTGATCTTTTTTATTTAACAATTCCATGAATTATTAAAAAATATGATAATTTACTTCTTGTTCTTGTTCTTTTATAACAATAGATCAATGAATCTATCATTACAATCAAGAATCATAGTACACCCAGTCCATATAGATTTAGTTTTTTTTATTTCATATATATTTAGACATTATTCAAGATGATATTTATAGTATTTATCTTCATTTATTTAGTGTTTAATCTCTTCCTCATGTTTTCAATTCTCATTTTCTTTCCCTTATTCCAAATTTGGAGAATTACATTAAGGTTATTTTTTTAGGATTCATTTTTTGGTCTACATTATTTATAAAATTGTTAGCAATATATTTTCCAATTGATGAGATTTTATTTCATGAAAAATAATATTTTCAAATCAATTTGGATTCATCAATTAGAGATACATTTAGGATTGTCTTATCATTTCCTCATAATCTCTCTATATTCTCTAAAATCTCATTACATGAGCTAACATTTCACTAAATTATTATATAAAAAATTCAGCTAATATGATGGATTTGTAATAAATTTTAATGAATTTTTATATTATTTTTTATGACACTTTCGTTAATTTGGAAAAATCATTTTGGAAAGTACTCATGTCTCTTCTAGGATTAATGGATCCCATAAGGGAAAAATTTCATATGTAAGAAGAGTAAGATAGGGTTCTCCTTTATCATATTTTATTTTTTATGTTGCTTTGGATTATCTATGTATGTTTGATTCTATCATTGATGAGAATTAGAGGATGAAGTGTGTATGTGATGGTAGAGGAATATATTCTCTAACACATCTTATTTATGAAAATTATATTATTTTTTTCACTCAAGGAGGCAATAGAAACATCAAGAACATTATGAAGTCTCTTTTTCACAATGATGTTTATTCATAAAAATATGTTCTCTATAAAAATAATTTTTATATTTTTGTAGGAACATTTATTCTACCATGAAAAGGGATATTATCATCGAGTAGAATATAAGGGAGGGATTATTTCATTTTATTTATCTTGGTGTTCTGATGTTATAGGGGATACCAAAAGCTTTTCACATTGATTTCATTGGTAGTTATATCAGAGGGCAGTTTTCATCCTAGAATGTCAAAACTAATTCCCCAAATGGTCATGTGTATTAGGTTAAATAAATCATTATTTTAATTGTTTATTCATTTATGGGTATGCATGGAATTATTCACTAATAAATAATATTAAATTTCCAATAGTGAAATTTATTTGTAGTTGCTGTATAAGGGAAATAAGATTGTCCACGGCCCCCTAAAATGTATAATTTATGAATTTTGATATGGGATGTCTGGGAGTCAAAAACCACATGTTTTTCAACCAATATATTTCATCCTTTATATTATGGAATCACATAAAAAAATAGTGGATCATGGTAATTTTTTTTTGGTATCTTATCAATCTCATATACAGAAATTGAAATCACATTGATTATTCGGTCAAACCTTCTTTGAAATCAATATTTCCTCAAATTTATTCACAATATAGATTTTTAGTTTCCAATGTCATTTCTATTAAATATTATACTATTAATTGGAATTATTAACCTTTGATGGATTATCTTATTGATGACTACAATGTGGAACCACTCAATGACATATGAGATATTCCCGAAAAAATTAATTATATTGTTCATTCTCAATGTTTTTCATTACATGGTTTATTCCTAGATTTGGGAACTAACTACCTATTATATTTTTATTGAAAAGATGTCGTATCAACAACTCATTGTTCTTATTTTGGGTATGCAGTGTATTGTGATGTTGAATAATAGTAGAATGATCCCCTCTTGTTTTAACATGTTTTTGAGGATATAACACTGGAAGCCCCCAACTATTTATTTCCTTTATCAACGTGGTATTTCTATTTTCTCTTTATGGGATTTTTTTCATCAGGATAGAGGGTATCTGGAACATTTATTTTTTAGATGTTTCACTACATCAACCATGTGGAAAACTATTTCAGAAATTTTTGTGATTGAAATTTAATATTATTCCTCTCTTCAAGATTTTATTAATGGATGGTTTGATCATGAGTTTTCATTATAACTATTTTATCCATTTCAAATTGATGTTATAGACATGGTCATTATTTTATGGTAGGGAAATAATAAATGGGTTCATGAGGTTTTGTCCATAATTCCACTTTATTTTTTATCTCATTTGATTATTCCTAAAAACTTGTTAATATATATAAACATAATTATTTTCATATCAATGTTAATGATTTATCTATCCTTAGACGAATTAAAATTAATTGTAATTTTCATCCTCCCTTGGGGAAAAAATAATTGTTCTATAGAGACCCTTTATTGGATGGATTAATATTAATAAATATGAATGTCTGCGGGGTAATCTAGGCCTATCAAAATTTTGGGGTGATTTTAGAAATAGTAATGGGAATTTTTGGAGTTTCCAAAATTGATCTTATGGCCTTCTTGTTCTATTGAAGCCGTGTTGGGGGTTGTTATCATTGCATCTGAAATATCCAATCTGTGAGGTTTGAACCATTTTTTGCTAGAATGTGATTCTACCATTATAGTTCAGTATGGAAAATTATGATCTATTCATATCCTATGGAGGATTAATAATCCATGTATTAATATCATAGATTTAATATCTTCTATTAATTAAATTGCCTTAAATGCCTTTAGGGTGGCCTATACTCTAGTAGATGGACTCACTAAAAAAGTTACAAAAGGAAAGAAACTCATTTGGTAATAAACTTTTCCATTTGATCTAATTTCCCATTATTAGTATAATTATTATAATGTTCCTTGTTTTTTTATGCCTATTGACATAGTTTATTTTTTTCAAATAAAGTGGTTATTGTCTTCAACACATGTTATCATCTGAGCATTAAAAATTGGTCATAATGTCACCCAATTTGCTATAAAATTCAAAATAACTGAATATTGTATGGGAATGGTTTAAAATAACTTATATAAAAATATTAAATATTGTTTTAGGACAATTCTCTAGTTATTGTAATTTTTTAACACTAATTACCGGATTTACCCTTTATCAAGTTAAAAAATCAATAAGACTAAAATTCATTTCTACCAAAAATAAAAGGAATAATTTTCTAAATATTTTTCTCCTAGATAAAAAATTGAAAAAATTTAACAAATTAATAAAATATATGTAGAATAATATAATTTAAAATAAATCAAAAAAACAAAAGGGAAAAAAATTTCTAATTTTTTTTAGTTTTCAAAAAAATTAATCCAAATTTAATAACAACAGTTATTTTTAGGAACATAATTAAATAATTTATAATATAATAGAACTAACAAATCATTTAGTTCATTTTAAAATTACAAGGAAATTTTGAAATATTATAAGAAGTATACAATTATTAATAAAAATCGGTAATTTAAACTAATCACTAGATATTAAATGTTTTTAGATAAAAAATGAAAATTCAGACACAATAAAATTCTTAAATTCTTATTAAAAATTGATATTATATTTATAATGTAAAATATAGTTATTTTCATAAATTAGGTAATTTTTTTTATAAAAATAAATAAAAATAATTTTTCAAAAAAAACATATTTCTAAAAAAAATTATTCAACATTGAGTAATTATTTCATAATACTAATTTTAAAACTTTTTATTGATTATTCTTATTATATCTATTTCAATTAATATTATTCATATTGACCAATTTTAAAAAAAGTATATAACGATCCTTTTAAAATAACAAGGTTGTTTTTTATTCATTACCAATGTTCCATTTTGTATACGCAATCAAACATTATGTTATTTTAAATTCCATGGCTATTAAAATTCAATTCCAAAATTTTTATCAATTTGGATGATTATTATTCTTTTATCGACAATATTCATCAAATAATTGTAGCATCCCATGTAATGATATAATATGTTTGATTCATATTTATTAATATTTAAAAAATTAGTAATATTTTTATAATAAATGTGATCCTATGTCCAATATCATACATGACATAAAACAATTAATTTTGTCAATAAATATCAGTGCATTCAAGACTAAGTTATACCAACATAATATACAATTAATTTAATTTTTTAATATGGAAATTATAAAAAAAACATTGTATTGACTGGAATGAATAACCTATTTATTTTTTTTACAAAATTATATAATTTTTTACATTCATCCAATAGATTTTATCAGCATAAGATAATAATATATCATGTTTTACACATACAACACTTTTTTTTCTAATTTTTTTTACCGCCTCCTAACAGAACACCAATTTTAAAAAAAATACATATTTACAATTTTTATATGAAAAAATAAATTTAATTTTATAAATATAAATATAAGAAATAATTTTTTTTGAATTTTTGGTTTTTTATGAGAATTATTATATTTTGATAAATAAGGAAACAATTATTAATTGAAAATAACATTTTCATATAATATATTTTTATAGGTAAATGATGTTTTTAAAAAGGTAGAAATTTAATTATATCAATTTTATAATTTTGAAACCAATTTTGGTCATTGAAATTGTATATGAAAACATAAGAAACTATTGAGTATATTCACTTAAAAAACAATCTTTCTCATCCCATATACGAGATTAATTTTATTTTAATTTCATACAATTATGTGATATGAATTTGAAAAAAGGTATTAAATATTTCGAATTATAATTATTTCTAATTTATAAAATGTTAACATTAGTTCTTTATGGAAATACAAGTGAAAGAAATAAAAATAAAATACAGCCATTAAGGGAAAAACAAGATTACATAGTGATTAAAATTTAATAATATGGTATTAAAATGATTTTAAAATTGTCCAAAACCCATGCTAATTAATTATTTTTACCTCACCATTTAATTCCTCATATTTGGTCTTTAATGGGAGCATAATTTGGTGGAATCAATGTAGGGTACACACAAATATTTCTAATAATGCCATGGGTGTCCTCTACTTCCACTATAAAAGGAACACACGCCCCCCCCCCCCATTACATAACACATATCATGCCCCTTTTACTATACAATACCATAATAAATCACCTCCAAAAATACCTTCATACACCATATAGTAATCATTTTGGGAATAAATCCAACCAATTAAGCCCACTTGTGAAAACCCAAAGGTGTTACCTGAAAATATGTTACATTTTTCAACATAAACTGTTGTTCATTTCATTATACACCCATTAAATTATACTCATTAAATTATTATATAATTAAATAAGTATCCTTAATATGTATATATTTTTTATGTCAATTGTTCAACCATCTTCTACACACAAGTCAATCAAATGAGTAACAATATTATCATTATAGTGTATGGTAGAGTACCTCCATGCTAAATGTTGTCATTCTTTTATCCTTTACCACTTCTCATGGTTTGTAATAGTCATGGAAACACATTTTGTATTTTATAAATACATGGGATATTTATTATTCTTTTATACATATGGAAATTTATATAAACATCCCTTTATTTTTTCAAATTTTTTCGCGGTATGATAATATCATATGTAGACATTAGACTACCACCATCTCACAGTGATATAATGCATTCACACATTACAAGGAATATATTAAGGATGTGTTAAATAAAAATACATGACCTAAATAACATATATATGATATTTATAACACAATAACCTTTCAAAAAACATAATATATCAAATTCATTATTTCTATTTTCACACACAAATAAAAGTGAAAATGTCATTTCTAGATGTGTAGACTACCAACTCGTCAAAGCGTTGAGATTCATTTTACATAAACAAAATAATATATATAAGTATATATTATTAATTAAAATTTTATTTAATATTTATTTTTCAATATGGGAATATAAATTATTCATACATTATTCTGTAATGATCATTGTATAAAGTGAACATTATTAATGTGTATGTACGACCTACCATCACCATGAATGTAGATTTTGTTCATTTTTCATAACCTGAATTCATAATTGTTTTTAAAATAAAAATTTGTGTAAAAAATTGAATATTATTTTATTATTATTATTTTATACATGTTTTAATATTGACCTCTTAGGGCATAGTTGACCCATCAATGTCATTTTTGACCAAAATAATTATTATAGTCAAATCTCGTGATATAAATAGAATATCTTTAGTAGTTTTATAATGAAATATAATTAGTGGAATAGAATTAATGAGAAACATGAAAAATCTTCTTAAGAAATAAAATAATTTACATATTTTTTATATATAGGAAGATAAAGACACAAGCGATTGGTCACACTCAAGTTAAGGGATTTCGTCTAAATATTCTTTCGTTATGGAATATTTGTTTTTATACAGCCACCTTATTTTATAAGGATTGTTTACAACCAATTTATATATATCATATAATTAAATAACTTATTATCATAGTAAACAATGTTTCTGTAAAATATTTTTATTTCATAAGGAATAGGATTTTTTTCAAAGTGGTATGCAACAATTTGAATATTTAATGATTTATGTAAAAAATATTTTATACATGTTAATATTATTATGACTATTTACATATTTATTATATGTAAATAAGAGGATAATAAAGGAAATTTTATATCTAATTTAATATATGTATTCCTCGACATGTATTCCAGATTTTAATGAAAAAAGAAACCCCTAATTTACTTTTACTATGTATTTTATTTTTGAAAATTGGATTTTAAAATGGATTGATTATTTCAATATCATGAAATGATTTCTTCTGATTGAAAACAGAATTTTATTTTTGGAGTAGTGAAAACATAAATATTATTATTATTACAATCTAATGGTACTTGGATACTTGATGTATATCTCAATGAAAATACAATTATGTGTTCTTTCATTGTAATTTAATTATAGGTTGGTCCATAATATCCATCTAAGAAATTAGCTATGGAAGTCGGAGGTATGGATATTCCTTTTGAAAGAGTGAAATATATGGAAATCGACTGCTTTATAATTGAATTTATAATATTAAAATTATATTAATGTCCCAAGATACATTTATGTGTTTTTTATGATTTTTATGGGTATTATTGTAATAATTGGATTTCAAAAAAGTTACTCAATGAAATTATTTTAAAATGAAATTATTTACAACTTCTTATTTGTGAGATGTATTCCACTATGAAAATTATTTCATGTGATTTAATTTTTATCATTTTATAAACAAGTTTTTTCTTTTTATATAACTTATTGACTTTTTTATGTGCATGTCACTTTTTAAATGTTTTTCACTGGACTTATAAATGATTAATGGATTGGAAGACTTCGTTTTAAAAAATGATGTGTTTTCATAAAATATATCATACTACATTTTAATACTGTTAGATTATGGAATAAAAGTATATTGTGTTTTCATTTACACTTTTTATTTTATGGATTTTATAAATGATTTATGGTTTAAATTTATAAAACTATAAACCTGAAAAGATCATAAATGTTAAGGAAAGTAGTTTCTTGTGTAAAAGTAATGATTATTCAATATTTAATGTTAGGCACTTTTATTTAGAATTAGAGGAATTTTTTACATAAGTTTTGTATTTTGGTTAATATAAGTATTATTGTATTTAAATATATATCATTATGTTTAATGTGAATTGATATATAATTTTATGATTACAATGTTACATAATCATAATTATGATTCTTACAAATGGTTTTCCAAGGAGGATACCTGGAAGTTATACTAGGAAGGCAAGAGAGGATAATATCCTTCTAAATCAATATCCTCATATTAATTTAATTATAAAGAGTTTTTTATTTTAGATATGACTCCCTTGATATAGGCAACAAATGGTGGTGGTGTCCATGGAGGAGAGAAACCCAATCTACCGTCAAGAAACTGGACAGTAGGGAGGGATTTTATGTGACAATACCCAACAGTTTTGAAGATAATATAACCATGTTATATATAGTGGATTGATTAAATACTTAGAAAATATATTCATTGTCATGTTCTATTCTACTAACTAAATGGTAACTCTTTTAACTAATAGTTTTGACGGTTCAAAAGACCAGTAGTTGTCAATGGTTTACAACATCAAGGAAACAAATGATATTTTTACATTGGAATGAGAAGCATTTAATGATATTTTTCTTGGAAATTAATTTCATAAGGGAATTTATATAGGAATGTAAAAGAAAATTTTGGAATTTAGAAATAGGTATGAGCATTCAACATCTTTATATGAAGAAAACATTCCTCAATGATAATGGTGTGATCTAAATATAAACCCATAAAATGATAGTAAGATAAATTTGTTTGGATCATAATTAATGTTAATATATATAAGGTAGTTGGATTATAATGATTTCAAATGATATTATAAACATGAAAAATGTGATGATTATATAAAAATAAAGCTTATTGACGATCATGTCTCCCATGAAAATGGAAAAAAATATTATGCCCCAGCAGCCAGAAATGCGAAAGAACTAATCAGGGTATTCTAAATGCCAGATTATAAAATTCGCATTTTGTGAGAAAGGTAGTAAAAATATTCATGTATAATTCATTTCATATTATTTTATGTTCTTATATTGAGGTATGTTTAGTCATAAGGATGGTGCATGCGAGTTGTATAATCATTTATGTAATGAAAATGAAGTGGTAAGATGTTTTAGTTTCTACGAGTTGTGAAATTATCTCTATGTGTGTCAAAAAATGATTACATATGACGAATTCCATCAAGATCATATAAAAAGGTTTTGGATGAAAATTTTTATACCACTATGGTTGATGGTGGTCAAAAAAATGATGTATCGATAGACATGTTATTAGATTATTTGAATTATTAAAATAAACCATTTGACAATGGATGCCCATATTATTTCATTTTTGAGAAATTTTCATTAAAATTAGAAATATTAACATCATGATTAATTATAATATTAAAAAATAATACCTGGTGGATTATTTATATTGTAGATACAATAATTCTACATTAACCACATTCCATTTGAAATGTTACCTATCAGTTTATAATTTTATGAATTAAGGTATATAAGTGGGTGGTGTGGGGAAATCCTCAATATTTTTTCAAGTTTTATTACCTTTATATTTTTCAGAATGAATTAATATGACAAAGAAGTTCGAGAAATCATTCAAAGAAATAATAGAATATGATAAGAATGGTATGTTTTCTGATGATAATATTTTTGGAGAAGGTTTTTCTTGATTTAGTAAATTATTGTGTTCTTTTTAATTCAAATTTGATGAATGATTTATAGATTGATGAACTTATTTCAAAACTTATCATTCAAATTAGATGCAATAATATGTGCATAGACATTAAATATTATTAATCATGGGATGTTTTGAAAAGAGATATTACTAATTTTACAGTTTAGTGTTTTACATATCAAGACGTTAATATAGGGAGACATTTGCATATGGGGATGATTCTACCTTTTCTAGTGATTGAGTGAAATAGGGAGAATATATGAATTTTTTTGATGATTTACCAGTGATGTCTCATGATAATAATTAAATTTTTTTATTATCAATTCATTAACCAAATTTTCACATTTTTTTCCCATTAGATAAATGATGTCTTTAGATAGTATTTCTAGGATATTTATAAAAGATATTTTCATATTACATGGAGTGCCTCTCTATATTGTTTTAGACTATGATATTAGGTTTACATCTAATTTTAGGAATGAAATTAATAATTTACTATACAATGAATTAGTTTTTACCACAACTTTTCATCCTCAATCTGTTAAATACACTAAGTGAAAGATTCAGACCTTGGAATTTAAGATTTATTATTTCAAAATAGATCACAATGGGTTTTGGGAGTGTCATATTTTTGTTGATTATTTTTTTTATAATAATAGTTTTCATTCATGTAATCACATGTAAAAATAAAATGCATTATGTGGAAGTAGTTTCAAACACCAATGTTTTTGGATTATGTATATGAAAAGAATTTGATAGGACTGGAGTTGGTACAATAAATAATAGATAATATTAATTTTATTTAGTGACGTTTGATGATACATCAGAGCATGTAGAAATTTTAAGCGTATAACAATAGGAATGATCCTTTTTTCATGGTAGGTGATCATTTCTTCATAATGGTTCCCCATGGAAATGGTCGATTTTTTTAGTAAAAAGGGGAAGCATAGTTCACGGTTCCTTGGACTATATAAAACCCTAGAGAATGTTAGATCAATTTAT
The DNA here is from genome assembly GCA_963277665.1 of Viscum album. NCBI lineage: Eukaryota > Viridiplantae > Streptophyta > Magnoliopsida > Santalales > Viscaceae > Viscum > Viscum album. Next base: position 1,556,363,176 of record OY728131.1, read on the forward strand.
TACTAAATGGATTTACCATTGTTTTTATCACAAGTTTAGAAACATATTTTAGGATTCAATGTTAAGTAATTATATACCAGATTCACTACATGTTTTGAGCCCCTATGTTGTTCAGTGGGAATTGAGTTTTCTTATGAGGAAAAACTAGTTTATGTTCATTACTTGAGAGAATGTTTGTTTTAAAATAAGGAAATTCAATGGGGTAATTTTTATCAAAAAAATCATATGATTGATGTGAAATCTGGGGAATATTACAATGATATGAGGGAAAATATATAAAATTTATTTGATAAGTGAATAATGTTGATAGGAATAATTTCCAAAAGGTAGAAAGGATGCAACATCACAAGTAATTATTGAATAAATCTTTTAAATATTTATTAATATTTTTCAATTATCAATCAAATTTAAAAAATGTCACTCATTTGACAATAACATATATGACATGAAACAATGGGTTTCTTATAAATCAGTCATTTCACCTAATACTGAGTTATACCAAACATTAATATATAATTAATATTTATTTAAACATGACAGTTATTGATAATATTTTTTATCAATGAAAATGAATTCTTCTAAAGAAAATACTTTTAATAATTTTTATTAATATTTCTACATTAATCAAATATATTTTCTAAGCATATGATAAGAATAAATCCAGTTTTACACAGAAATATTTTTCAAAAATTCAGTTTACTTTCTTTAATTGATGTATCCATAATAAAACTATATTATCAAATATTTAAAATAATTTTATCATAAATGTGATTTTTTAATATTTCAATATAAAAAAGAAACATAGGTCGATGGTTTTTATTTTAATTAGATGTATTATATTTTGGGAATAGTAAAAGACAAGTATTTTTAATTGAAAAACAATATTTCTATCAAATTTATTTATATGGTTGAATTATGTATTGATTTTTTTATCTATAAAAGACAGATATTATATCATTTAATCACATTTATTTAATTGGAATCCATATTAAATTGAAATTTTATAATAAACATTAGGAAAATTTTGATCATATTAGCTTTAAAAACAACATTATTGTCCCCTATATGGGATTATTTTAAATTAATTTTTACCACTTCTCTGATTGGAATATAAAAAAATGTATTCTATAATTGAAATCATAAAAATTTATATTTTATAACAATAACAACATATTATTTTAAAAAATAATTTGTGAAATTAGTTAACATTAATTATAGTGATATATGTAAAAACCAGATTAAATTGTTTTAAAAATGAAATATTAATATATAAAAATGTACCTAAATATTTTCAAAACACATATTAATGACCAAATTTTTTATTTTACACCATCATGTACATAATTTTTTGTTATAGAAGCCACATGGTAGCTAAAACCATGTTGAGATAAAATTGTTTTAATAAATGAAAAAGTGTGTCCTCACCCTCTATTATAAAAAGGCACTCACCCTCACCCAAGTATTCAAACATATCATAACCTCTAACTTATCAAACCCATGAACAAGTAATATTCATACATATATTCAATAATTGTAGTGTCCTTTAATAGGTATCTAATCCAACCAAGGAAGACCATTGGTGGAAACCAAAAATTAGTTACCTAAAAAGGGGGTTTGATTCTTCAACATGAATTTGATTTTTTTTAATTTTTATTCACATTAAATTTTTATTATTCCAGGATTACATAATAAATAATTATCCTATATATACATAAATGTTTTTATGTATGGTTTCCACTTATACCTAAAAACACATCTATCAAATGGGTAATGAAATTACTGGTTTGTGTGTGGAGAACTACCCCCTCATGAAACAATGTCGTTCGTCTTCTTCTTTTATCACCTATAATGGTTGGTATGTATAATAAAAAATAAAATATATACGATATATTTATATTATATTTATTATCTATTCATACTTATGGAATTTTTATATACACATTCCTCCTTTCATTCCATTCTTTTAGAGTATGATAACATTGTTTTAGATGTTTGGTCAAATACCTCCTGAACGAGATGTGATAAATTTTAACATTATAAAGAATTTATTGAGGATGCACATAATAATTTTTTTTTACATAAATACTATATATATGATATTGATTACATAATTAATTTTCTATAAATATAATATATCATTTTCATTATTAACCTTGTCATAAATAAAAAAAGAGAAACCATCGTTTGTGGTCTTGTGGACTACCACCTCCAAGATGCAATGATACTCTTTTAACATCACATTAATTATATATATAATATTATAAGATAAAATAAATTTTTATGAATGATATAATTATCAATATATAATGATAAATTTTACTTTTTTTTTCTTAAGGATCATTGAATAATCAAAACATTAGTAATTCGTTGATACTGCCTACTATATCCACGATTGTTACTTTAGATCAATCTTCAGTACCTCGAATAATTATTGGTCTTAGTAGATAAATTTAATTATATGTACGATAATTATTTCCTATTTATAAATCTGAAGATGTTTTTATATTGACTATATTGTAAAATATTGTCTGAGAAAAGTCATTTTTGACACATAAATCAAATATTCCCAAAACACCTGAGAAAAACATAATTATTAAAATAGTTAAATAAAAAATGAAATAAGAGAAATAAATTAATCATAAAAATGAAAAAAAAACTGAAAATAACATATATTTTTATATTTTTATTATTCCATATGATAAATACACAAGTGATAAGTTATACTCAAGGAAATTTATTTTGACTCAATCAACATTCAATAAGGAATATTTTGATGTTGTTTACCCATGATATTTTACCAATAATCCTTATTTTTATCATTATCATGAGTTAATTAGGAATTTATTCATGGCCTTAAGTGAAATATCTATGACACTAACGGATTTCAATAAATACCAATGGATTCAATACAGTTGGAGGTTAATTTTCCCTTCAAATAAAAAAAAGAATAACTAAAAATCTAAAACTGATGAACCTCTAAATGATGCACATATGTAGTATAATAAAAAAGACCATAATACAAAGCTATAAAACAAACAATATTATAGTAAAATAACGAAACCAAAAAAATATTAAAGTATTATGAGAAAGAAAATAACATGATAAAATCTAATGACATAAACTCTATAGCTCCCAACATGCTCTATGATCTAGCTACAAATTTCATGATCAATTTATTATGTTGTATCCCTAAAAATGTGATACTTTTCCTTCACCTATGTCTCAATCAATATGATCTAAAAATGAAAAAATGTTCAAAATAAAAAGATGTGTAATGTAACATGTTATTTTTCCAACCAATGACTACCTACACCATTATGATAGAACATGTTATAATTTTTATGTAAAACTATTTTAGGGAGAAACATTTAAAAAAATTTATTGTTTACAAAAATGTTGGTCATTTAAAAAAAACAGTTTTCATTTAAAACAATCTAACATGTCTTTCAAATTATTTCACAAATCAATTTGGAATAATTCATTACAATGTATACATCCCCACTTGCATGCCTATGTGGAAGATCAATAATCATTAATGGTTTCTTTTCGATATTCCAAGTCGTTATAGGGTAATTATATACCAGTTCCCCAATGACACAAACTACATCCATGGGGTTATTTCAATAAACAATGAACACACACCAACCAATTATACCAAAACCGTGATATACCAATTATGGGAAACCATTTTAACAAAAGAACATTTTAATTGAAAAAACATTCAACATATCATTTTTCCATGAATAGAAAAACATTTTTAAAATAATCATTTCCAAATCATTCAGCAAATAATATTTCACAATAATTATGAAATGTTAGAAAACATCAATATATATGGCATCAACTAATATTGGAAGAACAATTTCCCAATAAATTGAAATAAATTAAATCAATTGATGTAAACTCTTCATGTTATAATACATGTAGTCCATAGTGATGCCATAAACCTCTGAATCATTTGAAAAAATAAATAATGACAAAAATAATTAAACAAAACAGGTTGAAACTCTAGGAACCCATCATATGACTCATTCAATAGAATAAAGACATCCAAATATAATCATGATTTACATCAAATATTATAGATATGTCCCCAAATGAATAGATAACTGAATAAAATTGTGGGGAAAAATAGATCTATGAACGACCACAAATAATGAATACCTAATAAAGAATTAGGTCTTCAATACCCCATGATTTTACAATGTATTGTTCTAATAATAAAGTGTAGAGACTTCAAAGCCTTTGTGTGGAGAGAAAAGTGTGTCAGGGATAAAATAGAAGAAGAAAAAGGGGGTAATGGGATAAAATGAGTTAGATTCACAATTATCTGATATCACATTTATCCATCCATGGATATATCGCATGGTTAAGAATACAATGAACAAACCATTCATAGAATCTTCATCATGAAGAACAATGAATGCAAGGGAGAAACTATATGTCATGTTGTCCACAAACCATGAAAATGTCCCCAATCAGAAATGTAGGGTTTTACCTAGGTGGCACTATTGTATGTCCAAACCATCCACCTAACCGTGAGACTACTCTATATCTTATGCTTCACTTATAAAAGTTTTTTAAACGTTATGCAAGGTTTCTACAACTGTACACAAATCGTACACCTCCAAAAAAACCCAAAATATACCAAAAGTTATCAAACCCCTCCCAATCATAAAAAAACATTAAATACGTAAAATATAAATATAAAGAGTTATCTACATGAAAATTAGAGAGAAACATTATCCTAACTATTTGAATTTCCTGCCCTAAAAATTATAAAAACAACAATTTCTTGAAACTATTTGGTCTAATGATAAATCATTTCCATTTATTGTTCCAATGATTGTTCTTGAATTTGAATATGTTTCTACCAAACCTGTACTAAGAAGATCCACTTTTCACTAGTGCAGAAAACGTTTTTTACGTCACCATTTTTTACGTCGGTTATATAAAACCGACGTCATAATATGTAAAACGAGGTTTTTTACGTCGGTTATTTCTTAACCGACGTAAAAACCTGTGTTCGGTACACATTTAACGTCGGTTATTTTTATAACCGATGTTATTAATCTCGCGGCTTCGTTTTTTACGTCGGTTATTTTTATAACCGACGTAAAAAACGCGGTTTTCGAAGGCCCTTTGACGTCGGTTATTGAATAACCGACGTAACAAACGCGGTTTTAGAAGGCTTTTTTACGTCGGTTATAATATAACCGACGTAAAAAAAGAATCCGCAGATGTTTTTTACGTCGGTTATGGAATAACCGACGTAAAAAATCGCGGATTTTGAGCCATTTTTTACGTCGGTTATTTCAATAACCGACGTTATAAATGTTTTTAAAACAATTATCACGTCGGTTATTGAATAACCGACGTGATAAGTCATTTAAAAATTTACCCAGACCCGTGGATTGTCATTCGCGAGTTTACCTTCGACAGTCGCGACTCGTCTCTCTCGCGCGTAAACCCGAATCGGCTCGTCCATTTCGTTGGTTTAGATTCGTTTTGCGATCATCGTTTCTCATATTTAATCTCCTCAGATCAATCATCTAAACTCGCAGCACTCAGGTAATCCTCCCACTCGTTCGTTTTTTTTCGCGTATAGTAAATATATATGTGTTGTGATTTTTTTGTTGAAACTAACTAAGATTCTTCGATTGCGAACCCTTTTAACTCGTTTTGGCACCATAATCTTATTTATCATCCCTAGATCTATTTGTTCGACTTGCAATATTGAGTAATTTTATGATTTCACTAATTTTTCATCGTTTTCTATAAATTCCCGAGAGGGTTGGGGCGTGTCCATTTGGATGGGTTTCCCTTTTACAGTTGTTACTAGTTTATTCACACACAACCATGGCATAGGTGCATGGATTTGGGGTCGGGGGTGTCCAGGGGGGTTTACAAGGGGGTGGGTGGGTGTGGGGGGCTGTCCAAGGGTGTGGGTGGGTGTTGGGGGGTGTCCAGGGGGGTGTCCAAGGGGGTAGGGGGTGGGGGGTGGTGTCCAGGAGGGGTGGGGGGGCTGTCCAGAGGGTTGGGGGTGTCCAGGGGGGTGTCCAAGCAGGTCGGGGGTGGGGGGTTGTGTCCAGGAGGGGTGGGGGTGCTTTCTAGAGGGGTCGGGGGCTGTCCAGAGGGGTCGGGGGGTGTCCAGGGTGGTGTCCAAGGGGATGGGTGGGTGTGGGGGGCTGTCCAAGGGGGTGGCGGCCTGTCCAGAGGGGTCGGTGGGGTGTCCAGGGGGGTGTCCAAGGGGGTGGATGGGTGTGGGGGGATGTCCACGTGGGTGGCGGCCTCTCCAGAGGGTATTTGGGGTTGTCCGGGTGGGTGGGGGGGCTGTCCAGAGGGTTGGGGGATGTCCAGGGGGGTGTCCAAGGGGGTAGGGGGTGGGGGGTGGTGTCCAGGAGGGGCGGGGGGCTGTCCAGAGGGGTCGGGGGTGTCCAGGGGGGTTTACAAGGGTGTGGGTGGGTGTGGGGGGCTGTCCAAGGGCGTGGGTGGGTGTTGGGGGGTGTCCAGGGGGGTGTCCAAGGGGGTAGGGGGTGGGTGGTGGTGTTTAGGAGGGGTGGGGGGGCTGTCCAGAGGGTTGGGGGGTGTCCAGGGGGGTGTCCAAGCAGGTCGGGGGTGGGGGGTTGTGTCCAGGAGGGGTGGGGGTGTTTTCTAGAGGGGTCGGGGGGTGTCCAGGGTGGTGTCCAAGGGGATGGGTGTGGGGGGCTGTCCAAGGGGGTGGCGGCCTGTCCAGAGGGGTCGGTGGGGTGTCCAGGGGGGTGTCCAAGGGGGTGGATGGGTGTGGGGGGCTGTCCAAGGGGGTGGATGGGTGTGGGGGGCTGTCCAAGGGCGTGGGTGGGTGTTGGGGGTGTCCAGGGGGGTGTCCAAGGGGGTAGGGGGTGGGTGGTGGTGTTTAGGAGGGGTGGGGGGCTGTCCAGAGGGTTGGGGGGTGTCCAGGGGGGGTGTCCAAGCAGGTCGGGGGTGGGGGGTTGTGTCCAGGAGGGGTGGGGGTGCTTTCTAGAGGGGTCGGGGGGTGTCCAGGGTGGTGTCCAAGGGGATGGGTGGGTGTGGGGGGCTGTCCAAGGGGGTGGCGGCCTGTCCAGAGGGGTCGGTGGGGTGTCCAAGGGGGTGTCCAAGGGGGTGGATGGGTGTGGGGGGCTGTCCAAGGGGGTGGATGGGTGTGGGGGGCTGTCCAAGTGGGTGGCGGCCTCTCCAGAGGGTATTTGGGGTTGTCCGGGTGGGTGGGGGGCTGCCCAGAGGGTTGGGGGATGTCTAGGGGGGTGTCCAAGGGGGTAGGGGGTGGGGGGTGGTGTCCAGGAGGGGTGGGGGGCTGTCCAGAGGGGTCAGGGGGTGTCCAGGGGGGTTTACAAGGGGGTGGGTGGGTGTGGGGGGCTGTCCAAGGGTGTGGGTGGGCGTTGGGGGTGTCCAGGGGGGTGTCCAAGGGGGTAGGGGGTGGGGGTGGTGTTTAGGAGGGGTGGGGGGGCTGTCCAGAGGGTTGGGGGTGTCCAGGGGGGTGTCCAAGCAGGTCGGGGGTGGGGGGTTGTGTCCAGGAGGGGTGGGGGGCTGTCCAGAGGGGTCGGGGGGTGTCCAGGGGGGTTTAGACATCGATTTGTTTTATATTTCAAAATTGTTATATTCAAATTATGATTTTTTTCATATAAACATATATTTGTCTTATCTAAAAAATATATATATTTTTGCTATTTGTTATAGGTAATAATGAGTCGAAGTTGGATTACGGCACATCGAATGAGCAATGAATATGAGGAAGGTGTTGATGCCTTTTTGGAATTTGCTAAACGAAATGTTCCAAGTAGTGAAATTTTTTTCTGTCCATGCCTGAAATGTCTGAATATGAAGAAGTTGAAAAGTAGAGAGATAAAAGATCATCTGATTTGTCATGGTTTCAATCCGAGTTACAACCCTTGGATTTGGCATGGCGAAACTGGACAGAATGTCACTGATGATAATGAATCGCAAGATGGTAACTCCGATGGAATTGAAGAAATGATTCGCGATATTGTAGCAGAACAAATTGAGATAGAACCGAGAGTTGCACGTCTATATGGTGATGCCGAAAAACCATTATATCCTGGTTGTACAGATTTTACGGTTTTGTCGGCGGTGTTAAGATTGATTAACCTGAAGGCGAAACATGGATGGAGTGACAGAAGTTTTACAGAGCTGCTACAATTGATGAAAGACATTCTTCCAAAAGATAACGATCTTCCAGATTCACATTATAAGGCCAAAAAAATATTATGCCCGATGGGATTGGGATACAGGAAAATACATGCATGTCCGAATGACTGCATTATATATAGGAAGGAATATGAATTTCTGAAAGAGTGTCCCAAATGTGGGACATCACGGTATAAGGTTAAAGAAAAATCACAAGCTGATGTAGAGATTACAAAGCTCCCTTCAAAGGTATTTTGGTATCTTTCTATAATTCCTCGTTTCAAACGTTTATTTGCTAATTCACATGATGCAAAAAGGTTAAGATGGCATGCTGATGAGCGGGTATGTGATGGAAAAATACGTCATCCAGCTGATTGTCCACAATGGAAGAAAATTGATGCCCAGTACCCTACATTTGGAAATGAAATTAGAAATCTGAGACTAGGCTTGTGCACAGATGGAATGAATCCATACCGAACCCTCAGTAGCACACATAGTTCATGGCCTGTTTTATTGGTAATTTACAACCTCTCTCCTGAAGTTTGTATGAAGCGCAAATATGTCATGTTGAGTATCATGATCTCTGGTCCAAAGCAACCCGGCAATGATATTGATGTATACTTGTCACCGCTGATTGATGATTTGAAACTTTTATGGGCTGATGGTATTAGGGTGTATGATTCTTATAAAATGGAATATTTTCAACTGCATGCAGTGCTTCTATTCACTATAAATGACTTCCCAGCATATGGAAATTTGTCTGGATACAGTGTTAAAGGGCATAAAGCATGTCCAATTTGCGAACAACAGACGTCATATTGTCAATTGCATCATGGGAGGAAAACAGTGTACATGGGTCATCGAAAGTTTTTGCCTATGGATCACCCTTATAGAAGACTAAAAAAGGCATTCAATGGCTCACAAGAATTTGATACTGCTCCTCAACCTTTATCCCCAGAATTGTATTTTGAGAGGGTGAAAAACCTTGATGTGACATTGGGAAAGACACAGAAATCTGGTAATGATAGACATATTTGGAAGAAAAGGTCAATATTTTTTGAGCTACCATATTGGAGGTATCATGAAGTCAAACATAATATTGATGTCATGCACGTGGAGAAGAATATCTGTGATTCTTTGATCGGAACATTTCTAGATATTAAAGGAAAGACAAAAGATGGGTTGAATGCAAGGTTAGACCTACTGTCAATGGGAATACGTTTAGAGTTAGCTCCCACTCCTAAAGGAAGACGAACATTTCTTCCCCCGGCTTGTCATACATTATCGAAGAGGGAGAAAAGTAGCTTCTGTCAGTGTCTTCATGATATCAAAGTGCCTCAAGGTTATTCTTCAAATGTAAAAAATTTTGTCTCATTGAAAGACTTGAAGTTGATAGGTATGAAATCACATGATTGTCATGTCATGATGCAACAAATTCTACCAGTTGCACTGCGTGGAATATTGCCCATCCGTGTCAGAAAGACTATAATGAGGTTGTGTTATTTTTTCAATTCAATTTGCAACAAGGCGATTGATGTGAATGCTTTGAACATTTTGGAAAAGGATGCAATTATTATACTTTGTCATTTGGAAATGTATTTTCCTCCAACTTTTTTTGATATGATGGTGCATTTACTGATTCATCTGGTTCGAGAAATAAGGCTTTGTGGACCTGTATATCTTCGTTGGATGTATCCTTTTGAAAGGTATATGAAAATATTAAAGGGATATGTTAAAAATCCATATCGACCTGAAGCCTCCATTATTGAAAAGTATATTTCTGAGGAGGTAGCAGAGTTTTGTACGAGTTACTTGGCTACGGCGCAACACATAGGTTTGCCTCCATCTCGCCATGAACGGGTTAATAATGAGGGAAAGGGGATTCGTGGCTTGAAAGTCAAATCACTGTCAGCTGAACATATGAAGAAGTTAGAATCATACATCTTGAATAACATAGCTGATGTTCAACCGTATATCACATTGCATATTAATGAGTTGAAACAATGTCATCCAAAGAAGAAAGAAATGTGGATTTTGAATGAGCACAACAAAACTTTTTTGCCATGGTTTAAAAAGACCTTGCTTGGTAGATCAGATGTATCAGAGACATTAAAATGGATAGTGGGTGGTCCATCTTTAAATGTGATAACATGGTCCGCTTATGACATTAATGGCTATACATTTCATACAAAAGCTCAGGACAACAGAAGTGCAGTTCAGAATAGTGGTGTATTGGTGTTTGCAGAAGCAATGCATTTTTCGAGTGCTAAGGACAGAAACCCAATTTCGGCATCAAGTGCATATTATGGAGTGATTGAAGACATATGGGAGGCTGATTACTTTAAAATTAAAGTTCCCGTTTTTAACTGTAAATGGTTTATCGGTAACAACAGTGTCAGACACGATGAATTTGGAATGACACTTGTTAATCTGAATAGATTGGAAGACACAGCTGATTCTTTTATAATGGCAACACATGCCAAACAAATTTTCTATGTAGTAGATCAATCAGATATGCAGTGGGCTGTTGTTTTACAAGGGAAAAACCAATATGTTGGTGAGGATGAATTTGATGAAGATGCTGATTTATGTGAGATCCCTACTTCCATGAAAAGATTAACAGAACATAATGATGAGTATGTTGAAGACTTGGTTTGTGCCATTAGGAACGATCACGACGAAGGAATTTGGGAAAACAATCCAACTGTACATTCCTAAAATTACACGTAACACAAGTATATATCTTGTTTACATTTAGTTTTTTCATATAATGTTAGATACTGTAAATTTTTTACTTCTTAAAATATGTATCAAACCAAAATGATAAAACAATAAAAACCGTAAAGAGGAGAAGTCCTGGGCGCACCGGCAACCGGTCCTCTCTGTCTGTCCCACCGGCCGGCCGCTGGCTCACCACCGGCCGGCCGGTGGACCAGACAGAGAGCCTTCCTCTCTGTCTGGATCACCAGCGGCCGGCCGGTGTTGAGCCAGCGGCCGGCCGGTGGTTCAGACAGAGAGGAAGGCTCTCTGTCTGGTCCACCGGCCGGCCGGTGCTGAGCCAGCGGCCGGCCGGTGGTCCAGACAGAGACAGAGCCTCTCTGTCTGGATCACCAGCGGCCGGCCGGTGTTGAGCCAGCGGCCGGCCGGTGGTTCAGACAGAGAGGAAGGCTCTCTGTCTGGTCCACCGGCCGGCCGCTGGATCACCACCGGCCGCCCGGTGGACCAGACAGAGAGCCTTCCTCTCTGTCTGGATCACCAGCGGCCGGCCGGTGGGGAGCCAGCGGCAGGCCGGTGGTTTAGACAGAGAGGAAGGCTCTCTGTCTGGTCCACCGGCCGGCCGGTGGTGATCCAGCGGCCGGCCGGTGGTCCAGACAGAGGAAGGCTGTCTGCTCCACCGCCTGGCCGGTGGTGAGCCAGCGGCCGGCCGGTGGCATCAGTGAGTCCACTTTTCAGCTTTCTTATGCCAACTCCTTGGCAACATTTTGCCTGTGTTTACCATGTTTATCATTGTTTAACATGCTTACCATATTACCGATGTTTACTATTATGTAATTTAGTACACTTTTCTATTTGTGAACTAATGTTTGTTTTTTTGATTTGAAGGAAAATGACAGATCAATCAGTTGATCAGCCACATGATTCTGGAGATGAGCATATTGGTCATACATCTGGGGAGGAACATTCACATGCTCCTATTACGAAAAAGAGTTCAAAGGTTGGTAAGCGTGGGTGCACACGTTTACCAAAATTATCACTTGCCCGTACAAAGGAGGAGAGGATAGTCGTGGAGTTTGATGAGGATGATCTTCCTAGAGGTCCAAATGCTAAAGATTTTAAGGGTTTTGTAGCAACTCAGGCTAAGAGCAAAGTAAGCATTCTCTATGATGATTGGAGAAGTGTGGATAAGGCGATAATTTCTCAGCTGTGGGAGACCATTTTGGTAAGATCTTTTGCTATTGTTTGACTGTTCTTTAAATGTTTCTAGTATATATAATATTTTTAACCTCTTTTTTATCAGATGACATTTGATATTCCTGACACTGGAGGAGTCAGGAAGAAATGCTTAACGTTGGCTGCTAGGAGATGGAGGGATTTCAAATCAACCCTCTCATCTGATTTCATTTATGGTCATAGGAGTCGTGAGAATCCTTGTCGTATATATCCTTTTATAGATGAAGACACATGGAGAGAATTTTTTGAAAGTAGAAGAAAAGAATCATTTTTGGTAAGGGCAATGTAAACTTTTATAAGCTTTCTTATATAAATGATCTTATTATTGTTTTGTTAATGATTACTTATTCTTAATTTACAGCAAACAAGGAAAGCTCATCAAGAGATCCAATCTAAAAATGTATACCCTCATAGTTTATCTCGGGGAGGGTATGCATTATTGGAAGAACAAATGATGGCAGAAAAATTTCAACAACTAAGAGCTGAGTCTTCAAGCTCTGGAGAGGTGGCCCCTCCATCCCCTCCATCTAGACATGAGAAATGGAAAAGAGCTCGGAAGGGAAAAAAAGGACAATATCTTTCGGAAGAATCGAGACTCGTAGTTGAGAGGATTGTAAGATATCTATTTTATTTATTTAAGTTTACTATTTTCGTCATATATTTCCAATCATTATAGAAAAGTTCAATTAATTATTACAGGACTCTCTTGAGGAGCAGAGTTCACAGGGGACATTTACACCATCTGGGAGGGAAGATATTTTATCTGTGGCATTGGGAAAGCCCGAACATCCTGGCCGTGTAAGAGGATATCCGGCAGGTGTATCGGTAAGAAAAGTGTTGCCACGTTCCTCAACTTCTAACGTTGAGGGAGTTTATAAAAAAAAATAGAATCGTTGGAGGCTGAAGTCCATAATATTAATGTGACAATGGAGGACAAGATTAGAGCATCGGTGCAGTTAATGTTTGCAGACTTGCAAAGACAATTTCAGGGTGCAGCTCCCACTCCACCTCTCCCAGTAGCTCCCACTCCCCCACCTCAGCCTGCGGACCCCATTTTTGATCCTCCTCCGCCGCAGCTACCTACTTATTGTGAGTTGTATGTTGATGATCCTCAACATCATATAGTTGCATATGGGATGGTATATTGTATAGGAGATACAGTTCATCATCAACAGTTAGAGGTAGAGAATCAGAGGGTCACTGTACAGGATATTATAGATAGATCAGCTCGGATACCATTACCTACAGATGAGGTGACGACAGTTGGACATAGTATCGGCCATTTTATACTTTGGCCATCCAGACTTCTTCGACTCATTACCATAGAGGTATGGATGTTATATCTTTTATTTTATATTTTTATTAATGTTTTGTCATTTGAAAACTAATATATTTTTCAATTTATTTTTACAGGAATACTTCAAAGGTAAAGAAATACTGTATAGACAACAACAAAGACAGATAGCTATGACATCAGATGCAGATACTAGCAGTCTTGACAAATTGTCAAGATATTCAAATTTGTTGGCGGATCATTATGACTTTACAATGGAAGCTCATGTCTGTGGACGTGAACTATGTGTGGGGATTATGAAAACTGATATCATGGAGTTTGTCACTGGAGATAAGTTGGGCATCAACGTGGTGCAAATTTTTATCATGCAAGTCTTAACTCCTTTTCCTTGCATTATATTTATTAAAAATGTATACTTATGTCTGCTTTGTATTAGGTATATGTATAAAATTTGTGAGAGGAATGAGCTGACAGATGTATATGGATTCGTGGACCCACAATTGATTTCCCCTGAAGCATGTGCATTGGATGAGGAACAAAGAATGCTTTATATTGCTGATAGATTTGAAAAGAATGTAATCACACAGTGTTGGATGATGCCTTTTTGTGAGAGGTATGAAACACATCCCTCTCAAAGAGTTAATTATATTTTAACATAAAAAACCACTAACGTTAAATTTCCTTTTCTCAGGGATCATTGGATGTTAGGGGTTTTTTGCCCTAGGGAGAAAACACTTTATTGGATATGCTCTCTCCATGATGATGTGCGAGAAAGTTTTAAGAATATATTGGAAACGTAAGTTTCAATTTCACAATAGTTTTATATATTATAATGAATTTTAAATTTACCCCATTCGTATTATTTTCTAACAGGGCATGGGTCCACTTTCGAAAAAGCGCAAAGAAAAGGAATTACAAGATCAAATATGTACATGCGAAGGTAAATATCCATTTATAATTTGTACATTTTGATTTATTACATAAAAATAATATATTGAATTTACACTCATTCAAACAGAAATGTCATGAGCAACAAGGCATCATCGAATGCGGATATTACATGTTAAGATTTATGTATGAAATAATAACAACTGGGACAGTTCTGAGTTTTGACCTGGTAAGATTTCCTCTTTCTAATAATATTTCAATTTGATTTATTCATTATACACGTTGACTACTATCCTTTTCCTTTGTAGCTTTTTGATGACCCTCAACCCTTTACTGCTGAAGATATCAAACACTTACAAGTGGAGTGGTCAAATTATTTTACAGGTTTGATTGACTTTTAGTTGTTTGTAATGTAAAATGTAATTTTGAATATTATCAATGTAATTGTGTATTTCGTAGTCGTTTAGGTTGGATTTAGTTTTTTTTGAAGTTGACATTGTAAGTTTTGAATTTTATATAAGTGAATGTTTAATTTTTCTCTACTTCTTGTTTTGGTCTACTGTTGATGGTTTTTCTGGTCTGGATTTTGGTATGGGGGGAGAGGTTCCAAGGGGGTGGGTGGGTGTTTGGGGGGTGTCCAAGGGATATGGGAGGGGTGTCAAAGGTGTGTTTGGGGCTGTCCTAGGGGTCGGGGGGGTGTAAATGAGGGTGGGGGTGTCCAAGGGGTGGGGGGTGTCCAAGGGATATGGGAGGGGTGTCCAAGGTGTGTTTGGGGCTGTCCAAGGAGTCGGTTGGGTGTCCAAGTGGTGGGGGGGTGTCCAAGGGATATAGGAGGGGTGTCCAAGGGGTGTTTGGGGCTGTCCAAGGGGATGGGGGGGTTTCCAAGGGGTAGGGGGGGTTTCCAAGGGGTAGGGGGGGTTTCCAAGGGGTCGGGGGGTGTCCAGGGGGTGGGGGGCTGTCCAGTGGGTGGGGGGTGTCCAAGGGGTGGGGGGGTGTCCAAGGGATATGGGAGGGGTGTCCAAGGGGTGTTTGGGGCTGTCCTAGTGTTCGGGGGGTGTAAATGAGGGTGGGGGGGTGTCCAAGGGGCAGGTTGGGTGTAAATGAGGGGGGGGTCCAAGGGGTCTGGGAGGGCTGTCAAGGTGTGGGGGGGTGTCCAATGGGTGTTTGAGGCTGTACTAGGGGTCTTGGGGGTGTAAATGAGGGTGGGGGGTGTCCAAGGGGTGGAGGGTGTCCAAGGGATATGGGAGGGGTGTCCAAGGGTTGTGGTGGGGCTCCAATGTGGTGGGGGAGGGCTGGCCAGGTTGTTAGGTGGGTATAGATGAGGGTGGGGTTCAGTTGGGGCTTGGGGGAGGGCTGGCATGGTTATTTTTGTTTGGTTTCTGGTTGCTTTTTGGTGAGAGCAGTGCAATTATTTAAAAAATAATAATTTCTTTCACGTCGGTTATTTTATAACCGACGTGGTAAATAAATCGGTAGGGGTTTATCACGTCGGTTTTTTCTAGAACCGACGTGATAAACCTTTCCCGGGGATTTTATCACGTCGGTTCCTAATATAACCGACGTGCTAAAAGGCCTGGGAATCGATTTACCACGTCGGTTATTCAATAACCGACGTGCTAAAACGTTTCCCAGGCCTTTTTATCACGTCGGTTTCCTAAATAACCGACGTGATAATAGGCCAGGGGAAGGGTTTATCACGTCGATTATGACATAACCGACGTGATAAACGATATCCCAGGCGTTTTATCACGTCGGTTTAGGGAATAACCGACGTGATAAAGCCCCCCGTGCATATTTATCACGTCGTTTATTATATGAACCGACGTGATAACCACCGTGAAGTTAGGGATATTACGTCGGTTTTAAATAACCGACGTAAAAAATGTTATTTATAACGTCGTCCGTATTAACGTCGCCTAAAAACCGACGTAAATAATAAAAAATAACCGACGTAAAAAACGTTTTCTGCACTAGTGTTTCACACAATAAATTCTATTTTATATACATAATTTGTAATGGTATATGAACCACTGATGAGTCTATATCTAGTTCAATGAGATCCCGACACAATAACTACTCCTACTATCTCAAAAGGGAATATATATCAAAAATATAACATTCCATGCTTCCAAAAAATGACCAATTCATGCCTTTATGGTGTTATCAAGAACACCTTATCAATCACTAAGAATAAAAATGGTCTCTGATGATGATCTATATATGATTTATAATGACTCAGAACCATCCCCAACCTTCTCTTGGTTATTTTAATCATCTCTTTTTTCTCTTGGAAAAGTATCACCCAATCCAGTGATGTCTTACATGTTTCAACCTAACAATATAGAGAAAAAAAGGATTCCAATACAGTGCTTCAAAAGAATTCATATGTATCAAGGTCTAAAAAAAATTTCTATATGATAACACCACCAATGATATGTGATCCTCCCATGAGACAATAAAATCCATTAAACAATCTCGAATCATGTCTTCCACTATTTGTTTCATCCATTGGATTTTCCCTACATCGAATGGTGATATTCTATACTCATGGTCAACTATGTCCCACTGTATTTCTCTATGGATTTCCAGTTAAGGGATATATGCCTCAGATCTGGATCATATAAAATCTTACCTAGTACACCAGGCTTCTATACTACTTATTGATTATATATATTAGATAATTACACAATTGTGTGAGATTTAAAATTTGAATGAAATTATCCAAATTTTTTTGTTATTACACAATAACCTATATGGAATAATTTTTCCATACTATAAATGGTAGTCCTATCACAAAATCTATATCAATAAAATTCAATTTAAAAACATGAATATAAAAATAATGCAACATACCTATTGGACAATGATTCGCTTTTTATCTTGTTGTTTGATGTGGAATCATGAAATAGAATCATCTTTTTTCCATTTCATCTAGACACACCAAAACGATGTTTCAATCACCATACACATATTCTTATTATTTGAAAGATACCCCATCTGAAATGGTGATATGAATGATGTATTTTTTTCCTAACAACACAATTGTATGCCCATTTGATCTCTACAGCAAAAAAATGAAGTCATGTACATCTTTTATCTTTAAATGGTATATCCACCATTGATATATTACCTCACAGAATCACATTATAAATTATATATCTATTCCTATTTAAACATCTACAGAAATTAAAGAACCAAAAAACTATAAATGAAAATGTTGCATAACCATATTCTTCAAAATTATTGTGCATGTCAGATATAACTGACATCAACTGCTACTAAGCTGAAGACACTTTTCTGATATGAATTTATGATGTTCTTATTAATAAATATCCCATTAAATTTATATTTACTAGGGTATATATCATGTATAAGATGAACATTTATAGAAATTCCATCAATATTATTTGTCTCAAATACAAATCCATTTGTGTAAAAATGTGTCTCAAGATATAATGATTTCTAAAAACTGTAAATTTATCACCAATGAGTTAATGATAAAACATATTCAATGAATATACTATGAAATATGTCAATAAATCATTTGTTTTTTGGTTAATCTAACAAAAAAATAACTTGAATGGCCCATAACCAATAATAATATTTCCCGACACAATAACACATCTAAAAAACTATCCAAATGAATTATACTAAACTAAGTGCATTTCTCCAATTCTATGAAATAACACGATTAGTGATGATGTAAGGAAAACATTAAACTCTTCAAAAAAATATGTAATTCATCACTTCAATAGAATGCATCATTTTTTATTTGATAAGGATTTCATAAGTGATTCTAGTATTGAAAAATCACAAAAAAACATTATTAATAACAATCCAGACCAAGGAAACTACATATATCATAGAAATTATTCTGAAATTCCAAACAAATAATTGTTTCCTTCATTTATGGATCTATTAAAAAACTCATTCTTATATTAGATATACCTTGACACATACCTATTGTATAAAAAATAACTATTTTATAATTTGGAATACATTCAATGGTCTTATAAGAATTCTAACCCTTTTGACAAGTTTTCCTCATGCTCATCTATTTTCCGTGAATACACTATTATATCATCAACAAACACAACAAAAAAAAATTTAGATACCAGTGAAATATCGGAGATGTAAATTCCATAAGACTATTAATGCATTCATAATTCCAAATGGATAACCCCATAAAAAATTTGGCAATATATACATGTAAAATTTGTTTTCAGAATATGCTCCTTATGAAACCACATTTAGTGATATCCCATTGAAAATTATATTTTAAAGAACCAATGGGATTCCTGAATTTTATATAATAGATCATTATTTTAAGGATTTGGATACATATTAATTATAGTAATTTGTTAAATAATATTATAATAGAAAAAACTGAAGATTTTCTTCTGAATTTTGATAGGAAAGCAAGTTGATTCCCATAGATATATACTAGAATGAATGAACCTTTTTCATTACCCATCATCCAGTTAGAATTTGAATTACCTTAATTTTTGGTTTAATATGATAAAATGAAGGTTAGATATAACTGGTCTTCATTATGAGTTCAATTGTAAACTCCACATCTCTTGTGGATGGAATCCATGGGAATAGTTTTGAGAGAACATTGTGATTCTGGCCAACAACTACTAGAAAACATTATTTTCGATCTCTTCCCTCAAATTCCAAGGTCAATGATTTAAAATGGTATGATATTGTTACATATAATCATTACAACAAGCCAATTGAACCTACCATTACATTATTATTTCATTTAATGTGATGATTGAAGCCATCTCCAGGCGTACAAATAAAAATTTATGTATAACATCAATGCGATATTTGTACATAGTCAACGAATACATACCATGGATTATGTCAAAAATATCAATCTCTAGAATATATAAATACTTTATCAAATATATTCCAACAATAGTGATATAATATAGTTTACATAGAGTGGTTGAAAATTCCCTTTGACCAAGAGGATTTTAAAGTATCAAAACAGAAGGAATCATCTTAATATTTAAACCTAGAATATCAATATAATTATACGAAATGAAAAATTGGTATTGAAATATATAAAGAAATGTTTCAGAAGGGAAGAATTTATAATATTCATATCTCTCACAATCGATGCTCTATATTGATCATCAACAATTTCATTCACAATTTTATATAACCACTTACTCACTACACATTTATCTATATTGAACTTTTGAGATTTCCATTGTTGATGAGCCATGATATTCATATAATAACCATGGATATATTTGTTATACCGAGGAGAATAATTCATATTCCATATTCTCATCAATACATATTAAATATTTGAAATATGAGATGTGTTCTGACCACCAGACCTTTGAGCACTTTAAAAATAAAACTAATAATTCCCCATCTGGTTTCAATTGAGTCATAACATATGTAGTTCATAAAATCAATCTTGATGTGGTAAAGAATATCCACATTATAAATAGTAATAAAATTCATGGGATTTCGATGATGATTCAATTATCTAACTATCAGATTATTATCCATAATACCACCTTAGAAATAGTTTCCCCACTTCTGATTTTTTCCAGTATTAGAGTTCACACTATTTTTTGTATATATCTTTATACTCCCTCCACCCAAATCTAATAATAGTTTTCTTTATTCCAATACATCTATATTGAATATCATCGTATAATATTTTATGTCTATCATGAAAATCATCATGTGCATGTCTTGCCTAAAACCTAATTCAATGATATATTCAACCAAGGACTCATTAGGACCAACATCATGTTAAAAATAGATTCAATTCATAAATTATATTACACACTCTATTATGGAGATATTCTCCTACTTAAATCCAAAATACTACATCGTTCTACAAATCCTAAACATGCAAGGATAATTTTTTTATTAAATAGTTCTTTTAAATTCTCTATTATAATTACATGGTATGATTTATCATGAACTGCTAAATACCACCACTAACATACATTATCTCCCATCATATACATATCAAAATTATATTCTAATCTATAGTTGTTCTATAGAAATCAATGATTTGATCCAAAATTTACATATGCCACAACAGTGTCTATGTTTATGAGACCTAGAGAAGGATGGGCTGATTATACTTTAGAAACTAAACATAATGATCCACTTTTCCTAGATCATACCTGTTGTCCCCTCTATCTATATACTAAATAACTTCGATGAAATAATTAACTATTTGTGGGTTCATATGTGGTGCAAATTCTACTACATTTTTAAATAGATTTTTCTTGTTGGTTTCTTTGATTCTTAATAGGATTAATATTCTTTAATGAAAAAAACATATATATGTCTAACTCTCTAGTAATTTAATGTTTTCAAATTTAAAAATGTTATATATCATAAATTTCAGAACAACGATTTGTAAAATTAACATTATTCCTCTTCAAAACATATTTCCAAAATCCACCATGTTTTTGAAAATCAAACCATTTTCAAAATACCACAACCATGTCCTTTTCAAAATAACACATTCGAAAAAATAGTCAACATATTTTAAATATTATCTATTTTTCACATAATCATATATCAATACACAAAATGAAATATAAACATTAATTAAAAATCCATTTACATCAATGGTTTACATGCTATTACAATTAGATTAACCCATGATATTATATTATAAATCCAATATGTGTATCCAATGAACCTATGTACCCAACACTATAGTAACGTGAGATTCAAAATAAATTGGTTAGCTACTCCTTTTTATGCTCTACTTTTCATGTTTTGTTGAACCTACCTCCATGAATCCATCCCGACAAGGGACTAAACCAAACTAAATTCAAAAATATAAGAACAAATAAATAGTCTTTGTTTGAAAAAATAATAACCATTTGTAACATCGCATAACTTATAATTTGATGGAGTTGAGGAAAAAATTCAACTTTCCTTAGGTGACATCCCCAACACCAAAAATGCTATAAATAAATTCCATGGCCTTCAATACAATTGGGGGAAAACATTCTATTTAAATATAAAAAACCAATACTAATATAAAAACAAAAAAAACATCTATAATATCCACGTATCTAGAATAATGTAAATAATAAAATGATAACAATCTATACCATAACCCATTTTAGGTTACAATACAAAAAACAAAAACAAATATCAGTGTATAAATTGGAAGATAAAAAATAAATGAATCCAAATACACAATATCAATAGATCCTAACATGCTTGAATCTCCAAATATCTAATACATTTTGAATGTATAGCATTTTTTCAATATATAAATTAGATACCTCTCCTTTAAATGAATCTTAATAAGCACGACAAACAAACACACAAACGTGACCAACTACTGGGTGAGTAATGAACCTCAATAGGTTTTCTCCAAATGATTTCACAACTACCACCTCCAGTATAGAACATGATTTAACAAATTTATAAGAATATTATGAAATAAACATTAAAATATTTTCAATAGTTCACAACAAAGACACACATATTCACAAAAAATAGTTTCCATAGAGAACAAGAAAACAAGTTATTCAAAAAAAATTATAAATATTTTTGGCATAACACATTCAAACCTACACATCCACAGATGCACGACCAGTTGACCGATTGTAATACCCCATGATTTTGAAAATAAATTTTATAATGAATTCATGAAACACTAAGTCGCTAAAAACACCACTTATTTATACCCTATCTAGTAAATATAATACTTCCACCTCTCCGATATGACTTTCAAAAAACATACATATAGGTTTGATTTAGTATATATTTAGAGTCTCAAAAGAAAATCATAATTAATGGTGAATAGAAAAATACCCTTATATATAGTAATATAAATATTAATGTTATGCATATTAAAACAAAACTATTTTATTATTTTATTGTCTTAATTTTTTAATATAATAAGATATTGATTTGTTTTTTCATGGGAATATAAAACGAATTTATTGTTTTTAAATTATTATTTTTTGAATAAATTATGATTTTATTTTAAAGATAAATTAATAATATTGGAAAATTAGTTAAAAAATTTGAGTCCATTTTTGAATTATACACGTCAAAAAATAGTTACGGTGAATTTTTAGTATTTTTTTGAAATACTCTATTTTTGATGAAAATTAAAATACAATAATTTACTATATATATAAATAATCAGTTAAATTCACTATTCCAAGCATCATGGATGACGTAAGAAAACATTTTTTTTAACTGACATGAATATATTAATATTTTTTTCAAAAGAATTAATCTTATTTGTTGTCTTTGAGAAAATAATAAAATAATGGGAAACCCCTTCTGTTCTCCACTATAACCCCCCCACCACGGCCTCTTATATTAACTCCTCTCATGCTTTGTGAGTTGTATAAATTATGATAAATTTTCTCTAAAGATTCTCCCCCATGTCTAAGAGACCATGGTTTTATAAAAATGAAAAAATCTCTACCATAAAGAGGTTCCTAAGGAAGATTACTTCCAGATGTAAATTCAACTTTTCATTTCTTCTGTTTCAAGTTCCTTTATTTTATTTTTCATTCCTCACCTAATTTCATCCAAATGATGTGATGACTCAAGTATCATACTTTTACTATAATGTTGTTTCGATATTGGAATTATTATTCATCATCTCTGATTTCCCCTTCTTTTATATTGGAAATGAAAACACTATTAAAGATATGTTAATTCAACACATTCATGGATAATAGGTTTCAAATTTCTTTTACCGTTTTCAATTATGGACATGAATCCATTTTTATGGTGGAACCAAAAAATAAAATATGTATTATAACTTATTAATGGTTCTGGGATCCTACATTACACATGATTTCAATTTATAAATCTACATGTGTTTGTTCTGATCAATAACCGCCAATTTACCCAAGTTACTATCATTAAAGTTTTTTATAATGTACCATCTTCACTCCAAATAAAAATATGAATTTTGTAACTATGTAATCTTATAGTTTTTCAATAATAACATAATACATCTATTCTGGACAACCATTTTCATTCTACTTGTTTACCTATTCTTTGATATAAGTAAACCAATCATGAAAACCAAGGAAGAAAACACTACCAAACAATGTAATTGAATCTCTTAACCCATCAAATGTCTATGAATAATCCTAATAAAGCTATAAAAAATCAATGAAATGTAGAGTAGGTACTGTAATCATTTATTTAGGAACCAATATTTTATTATTTTGGTCATTAATATCAATTTAGAAACACTATTGGTCTTAATTTAAATATTTTCTACCCGAACCTCCATTTTCATTTAGGTTAATCTTATTCCCTCCATACCTCAAATAAATTATTATTTATTCATTTTTACACCTCATATATTCTTTGATATTGTTAAATATTTATATAGCAACAAGAATCCGACATTCATTTATGGGTAGTTATATGTTTTAAAAGGATCTTTCAAAACTTATTCCTGAAACACAAGCCAGCTTCAAGGGAATTTGTTAAATTATTACTTATTTTCAAAAGAACTAAATTATCTATTTTATCAAACATTATCTTCATAAAAAAAAATTTATTATAAAAATACTATCTTACTACACTTCTGGCATTATAGAAATTATTTTCCAAAAAAAAACCTATTCTTTTCAAATTAATAGAGTAATTATATCATTAATATCTTGATGATTTCATAAGTGTATCTTCATCTATTTCAAAACTATAGTTGATTATTATGTATTTTTTGGATTAATATTTAATGATATAATCTACCGTAATAAATGTAATGTTTTAGGATTTTTTTGAATGTGGATGTGTTATCATAAAACTATTCACAAATTTACCATGAATGGTCAGTGTTTATTCTTAATGTTCGGGGAATGATTATGTTGTTTCATATGTAAGTTTCAATATAAGTATATATGTTGTTTTTTTTATCCCCATTCATATTTTGAATGTATTGGACATATTTTGTGATGTATGGGGCCCACTATATCCCATTTATACATCATTAGGTCTCACGAGACAAATAAATATGAACATGGTCGAGGCCTAGGCCCATTTTAGATATAGTTTTGGTCATGGCCTTAATAATTTTTAGATGTCTTGGTTGAGGCCTTGATGATGTGTTTCAAAATTTATTTATTATTTACCTACCTCGTTATGAAGCTATAAATTCAATGTTCAAGAGGTCATTCTACTAGTATAATTCCCATGATTATGTTTTATTTGGGGAATATTTACTTAGCTTATTTTCCAACCATATTATGTTCATGTTTTTCTATTCTACTAATGGGACCATAACTAATTTTTAAGTTATAGTCCACTATATTGAATACTATTAATGAGAACTTGATATCACCCCTTAATTAAGTTTATTTTTCTAAGTACATGAAGAATTATATTTTTAACGACTTACATGGACAAACATATTGTTGTGGTTGTTCCAAATAAAATGTATATTATATATTCTATTTCAAGTTGTAATGTTGAAAATATATATGTATCTGTTATTCCAAATATATGAAACTATTTTTTCCTTCAAGATATGAATTTATTTTAATCATTCCTTTGTAATTTAATAAGGCACCAGCTCCGTGCATCTTGGGTCAGGTCCTTACAATTGGTATCAAAAGTAGTTTAGTAGAAAACATGGAAACTAGATTTTGAAAACATTGATTAGGGAACAAAACCCAAAAATATACATTGAGGATACGCATAAAATAATATCCTTGAATCTTGGTAAATAATATATTATATTGATTTTTCGATAAAATATATACATGTGAGGATACTATATGTGGATGTGGTTATGGAATAGATGAACCTATTTGTGGAAACTCTGAAAAGGAGTTTCAGTCTTGACCCGGGGTATCATAGTATGAGACAATGACATTTACCACGCACGAGGTTTGACTCTCATAGGCGATATGTTTAGGAGAATTCACATTTTCATTATATGCCATTATGAATAAGATAATTGTAAATTTTTCTTCAACGAATCCAAGTTTATGATTATTGTATTATCCATGAATAGGGTTCTAATTTATGTTATGTATTCGTTTCTAAGATAACATAGTAAATTATGATTCATAACCTTATATAGTGTATGAAATTATTTAGAAATATTTCCTAGTGGAATGAATGTAAACCCCATGAATGCGTATATCACATGTAGGGATTTCCCAATTGTTCATGATAATGATGCCGGAAAGACTATTCTGATCTTCCAGACCCTCTGGTTACTAGATCCTCAAGAAAGACCAAGGCATTGATGAAGCTGTCCAAAAGCTATGGAAATCTCCCTCTGAGTAAAGAAAAGGATTTTGATAAGCATCTGGTGCCTGAAGAAAATGGATTTGCGGATAATGCTATCTTCCAGGTTGGAATGGAACTGGTGAAATGTAAGGAGTTAGAAAATATCATTGATGGTAATGAAGAATTCTTAGAGAAGTATATAGAGGTTGATTCTTCGCAAGAGGACATTGAGAGATTGGTTGACAGGAGCATAAATTTTAACCTAACCACTGAGCAGGAATCTTTGATCAACAAACAATGTGGTATCTTGGCTCGTGGATTTAATAGAAAGAAGATCTCAGTGGAGGATTTCATTTAATCTTGGGAAAAGATGAAAATTTATTTTGAAGACCTCCTCAAAGACAGACCAGATGGGTGGGCCATAGCTCCTAAGTGGGGTCTTCTCAAAGGTAAGGGATCTAAACATCTTAAATTGAAATTTGGAGATTTGGCCATTTCATATGAGATTTATTGATGGTTTTGTACTTTATGGTTTCCCACTTTCTCCTCGAAACTACTTTTTAACAGAAAAATTATATATGATGATGACGATGATATGGAGAAGGTTTTCATGGAAGTGTATCGCTAGTTAGGAGGTGTTGATCAATGGTGGTAACTAATTAAGAAAACAAATAATGAGGAGGATATATAAAAAATACAATGGATTAAATTTAATAAATTTTTTTTAAAGAAAAACATTCTTGGTGAACAACAAGAGAATATGGAAATATAGTTGTTGAATTTGAGAAAAAAGGAAGATAAGAATGTTGAAAATTATGAAGCTAAATTCAAATTTTTATCAAGGTAAGATGTGGAATATATACACAATCCAAGGAGAAATATTGATCAATTATTTAATGGAATATTTCCACTCCTCTAATGGGCACTGGTCTTCCAAACATTCTCATCATATGAACATGTGGTCTCATGTGATGTCAAGACAGAAAAAGAGTAATCATTATCTTATTATATTAAAGGAAAGAAATAGAATAAGAGTGTTAATGAAAACTCTGAATAAATAAATAAGAAAATTTGAATGAAGGGAAGAGTTGAATTTCCAGCCTATAAAATTTGTGGAAGGAAACATCCTAGGGCCTGCTAAAATGGACAAGGTTGTGCTGAAATTGTAGAAATAAAGTCCACTATACTGGTGTTTTCAATGGGGCTAAAGAGGATATTAATGTTCATTTATTTAATTTTATTGAGTTAGGACACTATTCTAATGAATTTCCAATGTGTCAAGGAAACATTCCTCAGAAAAGTACAATGGTGTAGGGGAAATATTATGAGATTACAACTACTAATATAGATGATTCATATAACACAATGGAATGTACATTAATCAAGTCCTAAATATTTTCAAATGCTTGATTTGATCTTTCATTATCATATTATTTCATATCTTCCCAGGTTTCTATGAAAATTTGATATTTCCAATTTGATTTTATAAGGGAGTTCTCTGTCACAACTCTTAAGGGAAGTATCATTGCCACAATGTTGTGTCGGGTAGTTCCTATTGTGGTATATAAATGTGATTTATCAACTAATTTTATTGTTATTAAAATGATTTATTTTGATACAATCCACGGTATGGATTGGCTTCCAAACAATGATGAGAAAATTTGTTACAAGAAGAAGGATGTTTCATTTTTTAGGATGATTTGGAATCCCTTATCCTTACGGGAAAACATCAACAACTATTTCTCATTTAACTTCACCTAAAATATCTATAATAATTTCAATTATTGGGGATGACTAGTATACAGTTACTATGGGTTAGGAAAGGAATGGTCAAAAATAAAATATAAATTGTATTGAAGAATATGTTGATGTGTTTCTAGAGGATTTACATATACATCCTAATGAGTGGAAAATTAATTTCCCATTAACATAATTCCTAATTCAAGGGCCATTTCAAAGACCCCTTATAGGATTTCCGTTGTGTAATTAGTTTAATATAAGAAACAACTCGAGAAACTGAGTGCTAAATGATATATTCTTTTTTGTGTCACTCCATGGGGAGCTCTTGTTCTTTTCATCCAGAATAATGATGGATCAAAGATGATTTTCATTGATTACAGGGAGATATATTTGATAAAAACAATGAAAAATCATCTCATACCTCTCATTGATATTTTATATGATCAAAATAATGGAGTTAAATATTTTTCAGATATTGAACTTCGATCTGGATATCATCAGTTCATTGTAGGGAAGGGAGACATTCCAAAACAGAATTTTAACCCAGGTTTGGGCATTATGAGTTTACAGTAATTCCTTTTGGACTGAATAATTCAACTACCATTTTCATGTAGCTATTTAATAATGTTATCAAATAATATCTTAATGGTATTTTTGTGGTATTTATTGATGATATATCAGTATACTTCATGATCTCCAATGATAAAGAAAATTACATGCACACAATTCTGACGACTCTTAGAATATATGAATTATATTGGAAGTTTAGTAAGTGTGAATTTTTCCTTCAATCAGGTACTTTCATGGACACATTTCTTCAATGGATGTAATATCTATTGATCCTGTGAAGGAAAAGGTTGTGAAATAAAGGCCTATTCCAATGAAAATAACTGAGGTATGTAGTTTTGTTGTTTTAGAAGGTTATTGTCGACATTTAATTCAAAACATCACATGTTTATCCCATCCAATGACCAAACATGTACATAATGCGGATAAATTCGTATAGATAAAAGAATGTTAGGATTGTTTTTATGAATTGAATTGGATATTAGTGAATGCTCTGATCCTTACTCTACCACCAAGGAATGATGGCTTTGTGATCTATAATGATGCATCAAAGAAAGGGCTTGTTTGTGTCCTATGTATAATGATAAAGATATTTCCTACTAATAAAAGCAGTTAAAAGTTCCTGAAATGAACTATCCAAATAATGATCTTGAGTTAGCAGTGGAAATATTTTCTCAGAAGATATAGAGACATTTTCTCTATGGTGAAAAATGTGAGAAATATACAGATCAGAAGAGTCTAAAATATATCTTCTCACAAAAAGAACTCAACATAAGGAAAATGCGATGTCTTGAATGAATCAAGGATTATGATGGTTCCATACACTAAAACCCTGTAAAGGGAAGAAACGTAGATGATGAATTGATTAGGAAGGATCATGGATTTTGCAACAAGAAAAAATGAATGACAAGGATCCATTTTACATGGATCTAGTGAGGATGGATATAGGACTTCTCCAAGAAGATGAAACATCACTACTTTTTCAAATGCCTACCCAACCATCAATATATAAAATAATTAAATCCTCACAGTCTAATTATGAGTATCTTCAAATGAAAATTAATGCGCTAAAAAATGGGATGTTGGGTTACATCATTTGTCAACATTGAATTCTGATATTTGGTAAGAGGCTATGTGTTATCTCTCTACCATAGATGAAAAGGGAGTTATTTGATGATGCTGATAGAGAAACTTTCTCTATACACCTTGGTATAACAAAAATGTATAAATATTTCAATGAAAATTTATGGTAGGATAACATGAAGAGGAATATTAGTGATTATGTTTCATGATGTTTAGTATGTCAACATGTGATGGTAAAAGGACAACATCATAAAAGAGTCATGAAAACTAAATATATTCCAATATGGAAATTCGATGACATCACTATGGATTCTGTCCCGAGAATACAGAAAACTCAAATAAATAATGATGCAATATGAGTAATTTTAGAAATACTTATGGAATATGCACATTTTCTCTCTATAAGGGGGGTTTTCCACCAGGGAGCCTAGAAAGGCAATTAATCATGGACGTAGTGAGACATCATCTAAAAACTAACTCAATTGTTTCTGATCATGATCCATGATTTACATCAAAATACTGGAAAATTCATCAGAATTTTATTGTATTCTTAGCTTTGATTTTGTATTTATTATCACCCACAATATGATGAGCTATTAGAAAGGACGATCCAATCCATAGAGGAAATGTTGAGATCATGTTCACAGGACATTCAAGGTAAGTGGGATCAATATTTAAAGTCTGTGGAGTTTTCCTATTATAATAGTTTCCATTAATTTATTCAAATGGAACCATATGAAGCATTATACAGAAATAGAAGTCATACCCCAACATGTTGACATGAAGTTGGAGAAAAGAAACTTGTTGGAAAAAGGATTGTAGCAGAAGCAAATAGTAGGTATAGAATATTCAAGTCCATGTAAAAGTAGCTGCTAGATTAAAAAATCTATGATGATAATCAAATGATTGATTTATAGTTTCAATTGGGAGCTCATGTTTTTTTGAAAGTATCTCCATTGATGGGTGTTATCAAAATTGGGAAGAAAGGGAAACACAACCCTTGGTACATTTTCTCTTTTGAAATTATAGAGAGAATTGGAGTTGTATCATATCATTTGGATATTCTACATAACCTATCTAAAGTACACAATGTGTTCCATGCCTCATTGTTTAGAAAGTACTTTCCAGACCCAACACATATCCTCACTACTGAATCTATAGAATTAGATCATGATGTTTATTATTGTGATGATTCTATCCAGATATTGTACACTAAAGAAAAAGTGTTGAAGAATAAGATGACTCAAAAGGTAATGATACATTGAAAAAATAATAAAATCTAATATAAAAACGGGGTCTTATGAACATTATGATGAATAGATTCCCAGATATTTTTTTAAGGAAACATTTTGGTAATTTTGAGGATGAAGTATTTGTATGTAGGGGATAATGTAAAACCCCTATATTTTTAATATAAATTTAATATTGAATGCATGAAACAACGAGTCTCAAAAAAAACTACAGTTTAATTACCTAGCCAGTAAAACTAATATTTCCACCTCTATGATTTGAATTTCAAAGAACATACATACACGGTTTCATTCTCTAAGATATATTTTAGTCTGATAAGAAAAACTTTTTTTGGTGAATAGTAATACACCCTTATGAATATTAATATGAATTTTTATATGAACCTTATGAATAGTAAATAATAATATTATTTTATTTTCATAATTTTATAATATAATGTGATCTTGATTAATTTTTCAAGGTAACTTAAAACAAATTTTAGTTTTAACAGTCTATATTTTCAAATGAATTGTGATTTTATTTAAAAATTAAAAAATATTATTTAGAAAATTATTTTGATGAAATGGAGTTCATTTTTAAATTCTACACTTCAAAAAATTGTCAGAATCAATTTATTGGATTTTTCAAAAATACTTGAATTTTTTATGAATTATAAAATACGGTAATTTTCGGTGTATATACATTATTAGTTAAATTAAATATTACTAGATTCATTTATGATGTATTGACAATTGGTTCAAAATCACAAGCACATATTACAATTTGTTTTCAAAAGAATCAATTCTATTGGTTGACTTTGTAAAAATAATAAAATAATGGGTAGAATAATGGGAAAACCCTCCTCTCCTTCAATATAAAAACCCCCTCACTCCCTATTTTATTCACTAATATAATGCATTATTCCTTGCCATTATTTTGATCAAATATTCTCTCATGGTCCTCTACCTCGTTTCTCTACCCTTGGTCTTATAAAAAGACCAAAATCTCTCACCTAATGAGGTTATGATGGAAGATTAATTCCAGATGTAAACTCTTATTTCCATTTCTTTTATTTCAAGTTCTATTCTTTTCATTTTTTGTCCTAATTTCCTTTGATAAAAATGTTGAGATGACTCCAGTACCATACACATACTGGAATTTTTTTTACAATAATGTAATAATTCTTCATCATATCTCATTTCCCCTTCTTTTATATTGGAAATTAAAACACCATCTAAGTTGGGATAATTTAACACATTCAGAGTCAACTGGTTTTCAATTTATTTTACTGTCTAAAATTTTGGACATGAAACCATATGTAGGGTTTAACTAAAATATAATATATGTATCATAACTTATTTGAGGTTCTGGAATCTATTTGTACTCATGATATTAATTTATATATCAAAATGAGTTCGTTGTGATCAATAGGCGCCAAGTAACCCAAATAATTTCCATTAAAGTTTTTTATAATGATTTATATTTACTCCTAATAACCAAATTAATTTTAAAACAATTTATTATTTCATTTTTTCACTACTACCATTAGAATTATATTCTAGACAACCATTATCATTCTACATGTTTAGCCATACATGAATATAAGTAAACTGATCATGAAAACCATGGATGGAAACCCACCAAAACAATGATATTGAATCTGTTAACACATAAAATGCCATGATTGAAATTAATTAGGATATAATAAATCAATTAATTTTATAGGAGTTTTGGAATAATTAATTTATGATCCAAAATATGTTTATTCTAGTCATTAAGATCAAGTGACGAACTCTTTCGAATGTAAGGTATGGGATTTCTTCTAGAACCTCCTTTTTCATTAGCATTATTCTTATTCCCGACATACCTCAATTAAATTATTATTTATTCATATGTACTCTTCATATATTATTTGAGAATTTTCAGTATATATTTAGGAACCGAAATCCTAATTTCATTTATGTGTAGTTATATGTTTTAAAATGATCATTCAAAAATTATTCCTAAAACACAAGCCAGATTCACAGTAATTTCTAAATTTCTTACCAATTTTCAAAGGAACACTATTGTATATTTTTAGAGAAAATTATATTTATAAAAAAAATATTTTATTATGAAAATATGATATTACCTCAATTCAGGATTTATAAAACGACTTTTCTAAAAGAACTCTTCTTTTAAAATTGAATGATTAATTATCTCAAGAATTACACGATTATTTTATATGAGTATCTTCATCCAGTTTAACACTATTGTTGGTTATTATGTATTATTGGGATTAATATTTTATGATATCATATACCATATTACATTTAATAGTTTATGATTAGTTTCATTGGGGACGTTCTATCTTATATCCATTCACAAATTTAATCCGAATTTTTAGTGTTTATTCTTAATGTTCGGGGAACAGTATTTATGTTTCAAATGTAACTTTCAATAGGAATGTATATGTTTCCTATGATTATCCCTATTAATATGAGGAATTCATTGGACTTATTATATGATGGTTTTGGCCTGCTATATCCCCCAATGCAATAGTAGGTCTCATGAGACAAATAAATATGAACATAGCTGAGGCCTTGCCAAATTTTAGATATGGTTTTGGTTGTGGCCTTAATCATTTTTATATGTATTGGTCGAGGCAATGATGGTATGTTTCAGAATGACTAAAATATTCAATTATAACATTATGTAGCTTTAAATGAAATGATTATGAGGTTATTATACTAGTATAATACACATGATTATGTTTTATTATGAATATAATTACTCAGACCATTTTCATATTATATTATGTTCACATTTTTTAAAAGGCATGTGTATTCAATTATTCACCATGCCTAACTTTTATGTAATCTTCTATAGCATTGATTACAATTACTACGAATTTTATGTTACTCCCAAACCCTAGTTACCCATAGTCGGTGAATTATCACATAACATTGGCCTGATCCCAAGATATCATGTCTCGAATGGCCGATTAGATTAATAGCCTTGGATGTACTAGATACATACATAAGTTTTACAATACATTTGGAATTGAAAAAACAAAAAAAATTTGTCTCCTTTGAACACACTTGTATCCCATTGGATATTCCTTTAGGTGAATCAAAATATAATTCTTCACATCCTGGGAAAAATAAAACATAAGAATAGGGCGGGCTCAGAAGCTCAGTATGGATAAGAATATACCGTAAACTATTTTAAGTAAGCATAAAAATTTAAGGCAATGTATATGACTAAAACACCATAATTTTAAGCATAAAAATTTATTATAAAATGGAAAATATAATTCAAATAATTCTAATTACTTATTCACATGGATATTTTACTAGTCGAATAATCACATATATTATCAATAGCTAATTTCATAATGATGAAATACATAATGTCAGACATCATAACTGTATAATCAAATCCTCCTACCAAGACTTCAAATATAATTTATGTCAAGGCCTTGTGCCGAAACACTAATTTATCTAATAATACCTACCGATTCATAGAGGGGCTATAGCAGTCCCCACCCATCACATACACCATCAAATTCATTCATCATATGGAATGAATGAAACGTAATATAAACATTCATATTAAAAATAGCATAAAAAATTTCAATACATTAACAATAAAGCATGAATGGTATAAAATTAGAACATCCATGTTCAAACATATCACAAAACATTTCATATAATATAAAAGATTGTAACATACTAAATCAACATCAAACAAAGGAAAATTCAATGAAAGATGTTGACATAGATGAAATCAATCCAAAAATAACTATTTTAGTGAAATACCAAATTATTATTTTGAACACATTTAAAATTAAAGAAAAAAATATTTTAAAAAAAATATAATAAACATTTAAGAATATTTTTGAATTTTTATAACTGCGGAAAATAGCTGCATCAACTGTATATCTTAAAAAACATTCTTTCCTTAATTTTTCAAAAATGTCATAAAGTAACTTGTTCAGAAAGAGATAGAATGATTTATTTCAAACCATATTATAAATAGTAAAACATGGGTATAAATGAATTTAACCCATATTCCAATAAATAATAAAAACTTTTTAAAATACATTTTTAAGAAACACATATGTGAATGACAATGAAGACCCAGTAGATACTCACATATAAACAACCTTATATAATAAAGAGACTATAAAATCAACCATTAACTTGTACTTTCCCATATTTGAGGGTTGGTTGACCTCTTTTATGGTGGTGAAATAATTATTATTAAATTATACAAGAACCACATATATAAAAATGATAACTTTTTTGTGTAACCATCTCAGTTACACTTCAAGTAACCATATGGTTGACCTCCAATATACACATACCCACTGCATAAGAGAGAGATATAGGTTCCAAAAATTTTCATAAACAATTCCCATGAACTAGAACATAATCAAACAAGATGAATAATTACGTAATGACATTATTTTTGAATTTTATAAACTACAATTTTATAAGAGGATTTTATAAAGAATATCCCATTATAAATATCATAAAATTGAAGTGAGACTTAATAAAGTGGATGGAATATGTATATACACTATAAATACACATAATTAAACAAACAAATCTTCACATTGATAGTTTTAATACAATATAAAGAATGAAGTAGAATGTTAACACAAAGAATAGAAATCTGGTTAAGAATTCAATTACCTTGGGTCTTTTAGTTCAAATTTGATTAAATCTCATGTATAGTGGTCAGAATATTGTTATTGACATCTTAAATAAACATTTTAATGTTTATAACACCTTATATGATCATTTAAAAACATCATTTCACCCATTAATTATTAGTATTTTGTTCCTTCCATTGTTTTGGGTGCATTCTTTACAAGATTTACATGGCTGGTTTGTATTTTATTTTCTTGACACATGGAATTTAAATTCATAAAGTGGGATTAAATGGTGTGCATATGTTTTCGGAATATTGAATGACTCCACAAATAATTTTTTTATCATATACAAAAATTAATCATTAGATAATACATTAATGATATTTTTTTAGATAATTTTTGGCGGTTCCTCGATAATCATGATCTTGTTTCATTATATAATATAATTTCAATCATTTATGTTGATTATATAACATAAATGGGTTTACATAATATATATTACATTCTCTTTATAAAATTAAAATGGATTTATGAACGTTTTTGAAGGTTGTAATGGAACATGATAACACATCAACCATGATTTTGGTAAACAACATGTCATTACTAGTGACATTATAAGAGGGATATGAGATGAAGTAGTTAAAGGTATATTTAGATTAAAAAATATTACATATAGTATATATATAATTTTTGAGATTTCGTTCCTCTTGTATGCAGTGATGAGAAGAGATTATAAGAAAGAAAAATGAATTGGAAAGAAAAAACCAGAATAAGAAAGATGTTTTTTACCTCTTGATCTCTTCTCCTTGAGATAAAACTTGTGGAATTTTTTTTTGACTTTTGGTAAGAAAATCAGGTCTTGGAGGTGGGTATGATCTTTGGTAATATGATTGGGAAGATTTTAGCTATTTCTCAAGGTAGGATAGAGTTGACAGTTATTGTGGAATGAGAGTGGTATTTATAATAGAGGAGAGGATGGGGTTTACATTATTTTAGTCATTATTTTAATATTTTTTTATCCAGCATGTGAATATAAATGATTCATGTATCCCCAAATAGTAATAATTCTATGTATTTTCAAACCAATTATTATTACATAATACTTGTATCATAAATGATAGTTTAAAATGAGTTTTTTTTCATTTAGCGTAATTTATCTTATTTTAATAGTAATAAAAAATCAAGAATTTCATAAAAATCCCAAAAATTTACCATAACAATTTCTCATTGTGAAAAATTAAAAAATGAATGTAGTTTTCTGAAGAAAAAAAATCTATATATAATTAATTTATTTTTAAAAAAAATCATAATTTAATCAAAAATAACAATTTTAAAACAATAACTCATTTTTACACTTTGAAAAGTTAATCAGGATCCCATTATATTTTAACCTTAAAAT
The DNA here is from genome assembly GCA_963277665.1 of Viscum album. Lineage (NCBI taxonomy): Eukaryota > Viridiplantae > Streptophyta > Magnoliopsida > Santalales > Viscaceae > Viscum > Viscum album. The sequence goes on from OY728131.1 coordinate 1,556,399,359, forward strand.
AATATAATAATAATATGATTTACTATTCATAATGGTCGTATTACTAATGATATTATTATTCATAAGGGTATTTTACTATTCACCAAAAAACAAGTTTTCTCTATGAGACTCTAAATAACACACTGATCACAATCATATATAACCTTATTTTGAAATTGAAATCATAGAAGAATAATATTATCGTTAAAATAAAGTTACATGTAACTACTTAAAACAGCATTTAATTCATTTAAATTTAATTTTATAATCCCTATGGTGTTATATTTTCCCCATATTCTGGAAATTGCATCCTCTCAATTATATTTAATTATTAAAAAAAAATTGTACTTTTCCCTCGTAGAATTTTCAAATTCCCTTGTTACTAATTCAACCACGTGTTTTCTCTACAAAATTGTTACCAAGTGGATTAACATATTTTGTATAACTTGTTCACTTAAATCACTCACTTGAATAGGTTTCTCTTCATAAGAAAAGTTCTCTTCCATCTAATATACTTTTGGGATCTAGATATGAGAAGAATCCAGCACAATCTTTCTCAACATCATAACATGGAACACATAGTGTACTTGAGATAAACACGATGTAAAAGATACATGATAGATTATTGGTCCATGTTTCTCTAGAATTTTAAAATGTCTAATAAATTGTGGACATAACATTACTTTGATAAAAAAAATGCATATCAATTTCCCTTCGTGAGATTGAAAAAAAACAAGACCTCATACCTCCAAAGAAAAATATTTACTACTGTTTGTTGTATAAAATTCCCGCCTTCACTGAGGTATCCCCATGTGTTGCTAGATCATCATCACCTTCTCAGCTACTTCATTTACAAATTTTGTACTGATCATCTTTATTTCCCTGACATCGTCCAAAAAACCTGGAGTTCGACACCCCTTCCCGTACAATACCTCAAAAAGTGGCAATAGTATACTGGAATGAAAAAATTTATTTTAAGAAAACTAAACTAAATAATTAAATTGATCCCAAAATCCATGGTAGGATATTGAAAATTCTTGAATCATATCCTCTAATTCTGGAATAATTCATTCTGGCTTTCATTCAGATTGAGGATGGAAGATTTTACTGGAATTTAATTATATTCCCAACGACTTCGGAATTCCCTTGAAAAAAATTAGAAGTTAACATGTGATCTCAGTCAGATAGAATGGTAAGAGGTACTCTATGTTACCTTACTATATATTTGTGGTAAAATAAATAAATCCGATTTCAATACATTATATCTCAAATTAAAAAGAACTTTGTAGATTTTGTTCATCAGTCAACAATTACCCGTATTAAAAAATTTCATCAAGAAGTATTTTGTAGTCCGACAATGAAGTCCATTGATATATTTTCCCATGTTTACTCTACCATTATTAAAGGATGATTCATCAACTTCAGTAACTACTGCTCAATATTAAACTTTTTACCTGTCAAATATTTCATAGTAAAATTTTTAATATCTCTTTTCCTTCAATCCACCCAGTAATACTCCTGAATGACAATATACATCATAGTAAATTCAGGAAGTACAGAAAATTGAGAAGTACATGCTTCACACAATAAATCATTCTTCAACTAGGAATAACCTGGCACAAGAAAATGTTTTCAGAATCTAAAAACACAATATATAACAATGTTAAATTCCAGTGACTTACCCATTTTAACAATTTCAACCTTTTTCTATATATCATTGTAATCCTTTTTCACTTACAAAATTCTATTTGATAATGACAACTACATTGGATGTAGAAAAAAATAGATGTATTTCCTACATCAACAACATCTTAATCAATATTCATGAAATCATTAATCAATGGATCAGGTTCTAAATATAACATAGTTAATGATTAATGTTGCTTTCGACTCAAGTAATCATCCACATTTTTTGATTTTCCAGGATATTAATTGATTTTTCAATTATAATATTTTACCGGTTCAATCTATCCTCTCTGCATCATGTTTAATTCATTCTGTGTAAATATTAATTTCAGACATTTATGGTTAGTATATATGTAACATTTGGATCTATATGAATGATTCCTCTATATTTTTAATGAACAAACCACTGCTTCCATGTCCAAATAAAATGTGGGATAATTTAACTCATGAGGTTTTATTAGTCTTGTAGAATTTAAAATTACCAGATCATTATGCATCAGAATACAACCAAGTCCTTTCAATGAAGCATCATCGTAAATGGAAATCTCACCATTCCGGGAAGGCATGGAAAAAACTAGAGCATTAAACAGCCTCTTTTTTAGTTCCTAAAAACAAATATCTCATTCTTCTATCCTGAAAAATTTAACCCCTCTTTATAGTTAACTTAGTTAGTAGGATAGATAACCATGCAATTTTTTTGAACAAACCATTGGTAATAAAAAATTATTCCATAAAAACTTTGATTTTCTGTAGAATTTCTAGGCCTTGGCTACTCATCAACAACATTTTCATTGTACATATCAACTGTTATTATATTCATATTTATAATGTTCCCAAGAAAATAAATCTATTGCAACCTAAAATCTCACTTGAGGAATTTTCCATAAAATTCATTTTCCTTTATGGTTTTCAAAACAAAACACGGATGTCTTTCATACTCCTATGTACTCTTAGAAAGCACAAAAATGTCATCAATAAAAAACAACCAAATTCATATCAAAGAACTCATGAAATATTATATTCATAACATCCTTGAATATAATATGTTTGTTTTTTATCCCAAATTTCATAACAAAAATTTCACAATTCCCATATCTGGTCCAAAAATCTGTTTTTGGTATGTCATCCTCCTTTGCCTTCAATTTATGGAACAGAGATAAGAAGTTAATATTTGGAAAAGTACTGAAATCCCTAGAGCTGATCTAAAAATTCATGTATATGAGGAAAATGATACTTTTTTAAATATTGATGTTAATCTGAGATCTATAATCAATTAAAAGTTTCAAAAACCCATCTTTGTTTTTAACGAACAACACAAGAGCACCCAAAGTTGAATTTCTAGGATGAATGATTCCTTTATCAACAAACTCTTACAACTAAGTTTTCAATTAAATCTGTTCCATTTGGGCCATTCGATATGGTGGTTTTGAACTTTTCATAGCATTAGAAACTAATTAAATTGTGAATTCGACTTCCCAATGAGGAGTGACATTGGGTAACTCATCCGGATGAACATAATGGTATATATATACTAGTGGTAGATAATTATTCAGAATATTTCCATTATTTTCAAAAATATTATTAAGATAAATTTCATTTCCATATTTCAAAATTTTCACAACTTCCTGATATAATATCAATTGTAAGAGTTCGTTCATGTATAAAAACTGAAATTATTTCAAAAAATCAACTTCTTTATATTTAAAATCCATGTTAGAATTATAAACAGTTATTCAATCTGTTCCTATGATAACATAAAAATCTACTAAGGGGAAAAAATATGGTTTTCAGGTAATGTATTTCCACAGATAACAAAAGGAATATTCTCAAAATTCTTTTTTAATAACATTTCCCCTTGATGTTTTAACAATAAGTTCTTGTCTCATTTTTGGTGTTGATATTTTAAATTTACTAGAGAATTCCTCAAAAATAAAGTAATGTGTCGACTCTATATAAAAAAACAATATTAAAATCTATTTAAATAGAAAATGTGCTAGATAAAACATCATTGGATATCCTGACGTCTGCTGATGATGTCAAAAAAGGTCCCCCTAGACCTTCCTGTAAATAGTTTTGATTATTTTCTTCATTTTGATCTATCATTGTGTAGACATTTTCCTAATCACCCATCTCACGACTTCTAAAATACTTTAGAGTTTTCATTTTATGATTATACTTATTTTCATTTTCATTACAATGTTGGGTGTTTTTTCTAAACATAACACCTCGAAAATACTTCCATTTTTTGGTAAACAATTCCCTAGACTACTTTTTCCCACACTTTTCACAAACTAGAAACTAGACATTTGAACCATCATATTTACATGATTTATTATTTCACATCTCTTTCAATATAGACCTCTTCTTCTCCTTGTTGTAAAAGTTTATAGGATCATCAACAAACTCCATCTCTACCCTCTCAACATATCATAAAAATTCCTTATAACTTTTTAATTCATTAGAGGCCAATTCCATTTGATATATTAGCTTCAATCATTATTAAAAGTGGTTTTTTTCCTATCAATATCCCTTATAAGATTCGAAGCATACCTTTTAAGTCAGGTGATGTTTTCTTTAGACACAACCCCTAAATCTTCTTCACTTTTCATCAATTAAAGTAATTGATTCTCCATCCTATGTCACACAAACTTGGGAAAAATATTTTTCATTAAAAATACTTTTAAATTCATCAAAATCTATGGAAGCAATCTCCCCAATATCTTTGATATTTTTTTACCATTGGCCATTATTGACTAGCTTCACCTTCAAGATGAAAAAAGTAAAGACTTACTGTTTTATTATCTAAACATATGCAATCATCGAATATCATTTCATGTAATTTAATACATCCTTAATTTTCTACTACGATAGATGATCCATTGAAAGCATGATAATGTTATCTAATAAAATGTTCCACAGTTATCATGTTCCTTTGTGGTACCTCTAGTTGTTCTCTTATAAGGATGCAACCACCATTTAATGGTTGTGTTAGCTGATCATTTACAATCAGAAACGGATCGGTTCTAATACCTACCATTCTAGGCTATAGATTCATATGGATATCATTCTATTGGTTTCTCTTTAGTTCGGCTTCCCTATTATTTCTGGGGAAAACCATTCTGAACAAACATATCTCAGTCAAAGTAACATTGTAATCTATAATTTCTATTTCATTTCAAATTAATCAAAGAGTAAAAAATCAATTATGTTATTCTATTAACATCATCCTAACCCCTAATGTTATATAAACTATCCTCATATGACATCTATAAATACCTGGCATCATTAAATTACATAATCGTGATATTTTTTCCCGAACTAAATTCCATTGACATTGAGAATAATTCCAATTTTATTGTTTGAGACAATTAATATATATAACACATACATACCATTCCACTTTTATAATAAGAATACAACATGAAATAAGTATCCATTTCATTTTTATTTAAATATTTTTTGAATAAATCATGTTTTCATTGGAATATATTCATAACATTCAACTGGGATTCCCTCATTGTCTTAAAAATTCATATAACCTAAGAATATAATTTAAAAACATGGTATGAATACAAATATATCAGTTAGGGATGTTAAAATAATGAATTAAAACATAAGTCTATGAATACATGTAACATATGGAATAATTTTAAAGAAGACATACTTGTCACCCATATAAACTGACTTTTTGAAACATGATATTTCCACAAGATTTCCAAAAAAACATATAGATGATAAATAGAACCATAAAGGTATCGTGGGTAATTAATTATATAATATTTTTACCCTCATGGAAACCTTATAATTTGTAACACTCACATCTACATTATAATGTAACCCTCACAACTACCTTATTGTGTAACCATCGCAGTTACACATGGAGTAACCATATGACCAACCTCTAGATGACACATAAACAATTAATTTAGGTAATATATAGGTATATACCTTCATCATAATAAATTCCAAATAACTAAAAAATAATCATAAAACATGAATAATTTCATAAAAACCTTTCTTTTGTATTTTTTCAAACATAATTCTAAAGGTTGATTTGAAAAAAATATCCCCTATAAAATAGTATATAATTGAAGTGAGACATAATATAGTGGATAGAATAAGTATATGCACTATAATTAATCATAATTACAAATTATATCAAAAAAATTAACCACAAAGACAATTTTAATACTGCATAAATAATGAATTAGAATGTTAACACAATGAATGTAAATTGGAATACGATTTTCCTAAAATAAGGGTTGTCTTAATCAAAACATGTATTAAACTCTTGTATAATTGTTAAATAGTGTTATTATTATATTATAGATAATTATCATTTTTATTAAACCTTATATGACCATTTTATAACTTCATTCCATCCATTAATTAATAACATTTTGTTCTTTGCATCGGTTCGGGTGAGTTCTTTACAAGATTTCTAGGGCTAGTTTGTTTTTTATTTTCTTGTTGTATAGAAATAAAATTCCAGAAGGGGAATTAAGTGGTACTAATATGGTTCCATAATATTTAATGATACCCTTAATCATTTATTTATATTTTATGATGATGAATCAATGGATAAAACATTAATGATATTTTTTACATCATATTTGGTTGTTCTTTGATAATAATGAAGTTGTTTCATTATATAATTTAATGTAATGCATATTGGTTCATTAAATAAGATAAAATAGGCTGGATAATACAATTTTCATTCAGTTTAAACCATTAAAAGGGGTTTATGATCATATTTGAAGGATATAATTGAAATTTCAAACACATCATCCTCAATTTTGGTAAATGACACCTCACGAATGATGTCTTTATAAGAGGGGGATGAGATTAATTAAGTTGTATAATTTCTTCCATAAACATCATAACATCAAGAATATACATTATTATATAGCTTTCATGCCTCTTGGATATGGTGAATATATTTTAGTGTAAGAAAGAAAAAGAAATTTAAAGTAACATGAGAATATGAAAACATATTTTTACCACTTGATATCTTTTCCTTGAGATCCTCCTTAAAGCCTTTGGTTTTGGCCTTTTGGTGAGGCTAGCAGGTCATGAATATGGGGAAGATACATGGGAAGGATTTTTGGAAGAAAAAAAATTATTATCAAGGCTTCAGAGGTGTGAGATGAAGAAGGGATGGAGGGTGCCATTTATAATAGAGAAGAGGGGGTATTTTAGATAATTTAAATCATTGCTTTAATGTTTTTTCACATTACCATGAATAGTCTTTATTCAGGTGACACTAAATAGTAATAATTGTATGTGAGTTCTATCCAAAAGTGCTTACATCAGCATTGAATCGCCTATGATGTAGTAAAAAGTATTTTTCATTTAATATACTTTATCATATTTTACTATTCTTTAAAAATTAATGAATTTGATAAAAAATCAACAAATTCACTCATACCATTTAATAACATGTTAAATTCAAAATTGAACTATATTTTTTGAAAAAAATAATTTTCTAAATATGATTAATTTAACTTTTGAGAAAAATCTTAATTTATTGAAAATTATCAATTTTAAAAGCATAACTCACTTTTTTACAACGTGAAAAATTAATCATAATCTCATTATCTTATAACCTTATGAAAATAAAATAATAATTTTATTTACAATTCATAATGTTTATATTATAATTAAAATTACAATAAATTTGGTAATCTTACTATTGAAAATAAAATGTGTTGGTTCAATCATACTCCAAATAACTTATTAATCACAACCGTATATGACCGTTTTTTTAAAATTAAAATCATAGAAGCAGTAAGATTACATTTTTAGGATACTTATAAATATATATTTAAAAATAATATACATATAAATTTATTTTTAATACTTTGGGGTTTAACATATATACCTCATTTTTGAATATCCAATCATCAATATACTTATTGTCTTGTTATTTGATGTTTTGGTTAAGTTTTATTCTTTCAGGAGGCTTGTGATTTAAATTCTCAATGTGTAATAAGAGAATTATAATGTTTAAATATTAAAATTAACACTCTTCTATCCATTATAATATTAATGTTATTATTTTACATTTTTGTTTTATGTATATAAAAGAATTATAATGGAAATTTTATGGTTATGTGAATATTTGGATTCCTCTATAAGCCTCCATGTTTTTAATGATAAAAAATAAACACCTATATAATTTTTTCTAGGTACCTTGTTATTGAAAATGGTATTTAAAAAAGTATTGATACTTTTAATATCTTGAAATTTTTTATTGGGATTGAAAATAAAATTTTTGGAGTGAAATGTTAAATATGGGATTATTTTTGTGTTCTGAAAATGTAATAATATTTACACATTTGACAGAAGGATATATGATAATCCAACGATGGGTGGTTTCATGATAAAACAATGATAGTGGGATAATTTATATCCCTTTAATGACCTAGGTATAGAAGTCAACAGTGTGGATATCTCATATGTAAGAGTAAAATGTATGGAATACATCTTCATGGGTATTCTATTTATAATATTGAAAAGTATAATAATGTTATTATATAACATTACGTGTTTTATATGCATACAATTTGTATTATGGTAATCATAAGATTGCAAAAAAAGGGTAAAAATGAGGTTATTTTCAATTAAAAGTATTTACTACTTCATTAGGGTCAATATTAATAATTAATGTCAATTTCTCATGGGTTTGGTTTTTATATATTAAATAAATTTTTTCTTATTTTTATATTAGTTATTATTTTTATGATCATGAAACATTTATTATTGTTTTTATAGGATATAAGGATGAGTTCTATATTATAATAAGTCATGTTGAATTTCATGAAAAGCATTCATTGAAGAGATCATGAATTTTTTTAAATGTTTTCGATAATGGGTAAAATATAAATAGTTATAAAGTGTCCACATTGTATTTTGGTTTTTTCATTTATGATTTATGGCCTAATTCTCTAAAACAATAAACCTGGAAATATCGTAATTGTGAAAGAGTGTAATTTGATTACTAAAAATAATGTTTATGTAATCATTATGGTCAGGGACACATGTTAATAACATATGAATATCTAATTTTTAAATATTAGGTTTTTTAGAAACTTTCCCAAGATGAGGTTGTAAATAATATATTAAGATATACTTTTTGACTTAATCATTTGTTTTCACATTATTTATCAACTTTAAAATGGATTCTCATGAGGATAATTAACATATTGTCTATAATATTCTTATTTAATATTATTATACCAAGATAAATACATTGAAAAACCCCATAAATCATTATAATTGTTAATGTAATAATATTGGTTAGAAAATAAAAATAAAAAATAATTAATTGGGTAGTTAAATCCAAACACCATATAATAAATATATGACACCTTATGTTAATCTTATGTCATCCATTATCATAATAAATTAAAACTATCCAGAATATTTTATAACGAATAAGTGGATTGAGAAAATTATTTTCCCTATGAGTGTAGAGAAAGCCATGTTATCATAGGCTAACTCATCATGCATTGGTGATAGTGGAGTCAATATAAAATTATTCAAATTTAAAGAATTACCTTATATAAAAAATATTCAGAGTGATATACATTTTCCAATATCCAGTTAAATATTCATTTTCAAATAGAACCATATAACATATTATATTCTAATCCTGTTGAATGTTGTCCTGTTCACCATTTTATCAAATGGGTTTTAAGAAATATTCTTTAATAATGATCTTTAAAGACATTTAATTCCAACTAGTACGCCAACTAATGTGAAAAAACATGAAATACCTTAATATTATATTAGTTTACATTATTTATCATTATATCGTGCACAATACACACAATATAACCAAAAACGTTTTTCATTTTTTGATACAGGATACCTTAACATATTATTTAACTATTTATGATAATAATATATTAAAAATATCCCATTATATAGTAAACTTAATTGAAACAGCCTACCTAAAATCATTATTCAATAAATGGTTAATGGAATTAAAATAAAAGTAGACCTAATATAGTAGGAAAGATAAATAAATAAGATATTGGCCTATGATCATATTTATGAATTACATGTGAATAACAGTGTGAGAATATGAGCATAATATTTGATCATAATACCCAAAAATTTAATTTTAAAATTAATTTCATAAGGCATTGGTAGTTTATAAGTCATGTATAATAGAACAATAAATGATAATGATCAATGATATAATATTATATGATTAATAAATTTTCATTGATAGTGTCATAGAAATGTTTATATATTAATAATAACTGAATTAATATTTCAAGGCTACTTACAAAGTAATTTATCACATGTAATTCTAGGGCTAACAAAAAATATACTTCCTACAGACATGATATAATATCCCATGTTCACTTATTTTTCATGGTATAACCAAATTTTTACTATATTTTAGTCTGGATATAACCCCCACATTTACTATTTGTGTCCATAAAACTATATACCATTCCAAATGTAGTGGAGGTCTATAAAAAACCCACCAATCATATAATAATAATCTATTCCTATATGTAACAAAATATCATGAAAATATTTATTATTTATTCAAAAGATTTTCCATGAAAAAAGAAAACAAATTAATAAATATTTTATAATTGAAATATATAATTATTGAGTGAATTAATTAGGAGAACAACATTGGATCAAATCCCATTTAAAGCATAAGTTACTTCAATAGATGCTTCAATAAATCAAAATACAATTACGTGATTACTGAAAAATTTCTTGAATAATATAACCATATCAATTTGAAATCAAATATTTAAAATATATAAATGTCCAAAGTTTTACCAAAAAAATTTATTTATATTTACTTTTTAGAAATTATAATGAATACTTCAAAAAAATTATTAGTCATGCTATATATAAATTTCCTTCATGTTGTGATAATTGTAACAATTATCTTATTAACACCATTACTAAAATGTAACCCATTTGAAAAAAGTAAAAAATATGTATTATTAATTGTTATTTTGAATTTTAAAATGGGTAATATTAATTAAAATGATAAAAAAATTATACTTTAAACCAATTTAATTATAATATATACATGGATGGAAAATTTTTATAATAAAAAATAAATGAATATTATATGTTTTTTAAAAAGATATTTATTAATATTCTTAAGAACAACAAGAATGGAAAATGACATTGAAACATGTAATTTTAAAAACCCAATATATTAGAATAATATAAATATGTTTTTTATAAATATATCCTCTAATTTCATCAATGTAAGTTTATTTATTATTTAGTAAGTGGTATGATTCTAAAGAAAAAAATGTCACTTCATAGGTAGATATTTAATCATATCCCCCATGAAACAAAAAATGTCCAAATAAATGTTAAATATAAATAAAATAAATATGATAATTATATAAATTATAAAATGTTTTCTATATATAATACTTGAGAGAAATAAGTGATGAATGTATAATTTTTCACCCAAAAATAAATGTATTATTAGAACCCTAATGTCAATCCCCTAAACAATTATTAGAACTATCAAAACTACTTTATAAATTAAAATTTGTTTTATATATATATAAAACCTTTTAGTAAAAA